>CM060366.1:47674918-49029293 GCA_030545235.1 Helianthus tuberosus
CCAGGCCATGTCCGTCCCTACTGCCCGAAACTATCTAAGGCTCCCGACAAAACAACAGATGAAGCTAAAAAGAACGCATGAATATCTACGACGCAGGAGGCAATAACAAATTCTAACATAAACACCCGTACGTTTTGTCTGTACTGAAGTATTAGTTGACTTTTGGTTCCAATCAAAGTTTTATAATAAAAGATCCTTATATCACCAAGATTTCTTTCATAAAGCCAACACTCAATTGTCTCATCTCTTGACAAATTCATATGTTGCACTTGCATTGCTTATTATGCATGTGATTCCACTTCAAGAAATCTTTTATTCACAAATTCGAATATTATTTTGTTATACTCATTTTGAATCTTGATAACCTACTTTATTTCAAAAACGTTGACTTTTTGATATCAAGTCAACATATTTCCCGGAAAACTCCGTTCCTTTTGCTTACCGGATTTCCGTGTAACCATTTCTTTCCGAATACATATATCCATTGTTGGAATATGTCCAAACCAAGCTCAATTGTTTGAACTTGCTCACAAAATATATTCAATTCTAGATCCCATATGATGAATTGAAATCATCATATTCAGAGTAATCTCATTTGTTTGAATCGTAGTAGACTTATTTAAAGTTTTCAATTCCAATAAATCATTTGTTAAATCACGAAACCTTGCGGTGGCGTTTTCTTTTAAAACCTAAACTCATTTCATCTGAGATATGAATTTATCTTCTGTTGATTCATCATCCTAAGATAATCTTAACACAACTATGTGTTAGGATAAGGGTACATAAATTCATATTATATTCCAATGTACCTCCAACATCTCCTTCATCTTTGATTAATTCTATGACATTCCTTTACTCCTTTTGAAAATCCTATATTTTGAATGTCCCTATTCACTTCATTGAAACTTTCAGTTAATTTCGAGAACGGTGAATTCGTTCAGTCACCGTAATCATTGAATTCTTTCAAATCATTATGACACCTTGCGGTGTCTGTTTTAAATTTGTAGCCTGAGCTAATCATAAACCCTTATCATATCAATTCATACGTCTTTCTAGTAGTCTGGATACAATTATGTATTCGGACAATGATACACTAAATTTTATTATATTTTCGGTGAATCCCTGCCATTCAAAATAAATGACATTGATTTCTGGTTTGATAGTTGACAAATCATTTTTCATACTTCCATTCTCATTTGAGATTATTGATTCAGATCATCCTCAATTGACAATCAAGTAAGTTCTCTTTTAACACCAAATCCTATTGTTTCTAAAAATCATTGAATTTCACATCTCTCTTCTGATTTCGTGAAACTTAGTCACCTCGATGATTGTTTCATTTCCTCTAAGTTCATCGATTCCTGAAACTAATTTGGATAATTGAATTTCAATTGTTATATGATATATTTATATTCATGTCTTGATTCTGCTTCAGACACCTTGATACTGTTTTTACTAACTAAAAGACGTAACATAACTCCGAGGAGATATTGTAGCCCAAATCTCGAGGACGAGATTTAAAATAAGGTGGGGAGGATGTAACAACCCCCGAAATCGACCCTAAACGCTCCTAAATACACCCCGTAGGTGAGAAACAGACCCGAATAACATTTATTTTAGTAAATAAATATTATAGCTGCTCGTGGGCCGCAACCCAGACAGTCGAGGACTTCGCGGGGCGCGAGGCCCATGCCTTAACGGGCACACAAGTTTGACGCGTGTCGAACCTACGCTATGACTCGGTAACCCTCAAACCAACTGAAGCTCCCTCGCGAGCCACGAAGGATAGAGAGTAGGCTCTCGCGGGGTGCAAGCCGCCCTTCGACCAGCTATAAAAGGGGCAAGGATCGACCATTTCAACTTGTTCAATTTCATATTTCTCTCTCAACTTCTGTAGGCTAAAGCTATAGCCAAATACCCCCTAAAACCCGAAGCTCTGTCTCGTTGTAAGTATTATAACTCTCGATCACATATCAGTTACCCTACACGATTGCTTTAGGGCTCCGTAACGCATGTCAAGGCTCTGCCTGGCTCAGTCGTTGGAGTTTTGTCTCGTGTTACACCCGATTGATCTAGGACTCCGTAATGCATGTCAAGGCCTTTCCTGACTCAGTCATTAGAGTTCTGTCTCGAGTTGTACGGTTAATCTGATTTGGGCTCTTTTACTAATACGTGTGCATTATATATATTTTCATAGAAACTCAAGGATATAATCCATAACTATTACCAGGAAGCTTGTAGAAATACTTAAGTCTACAAATGTGAGTACACTCTCTTTTATAAACTCTTTTTGTGAGTCAAAATGTTTTCAAATAAAATTACAGTGATTAAGTCTTTGGAATTCTACAATTGCTGCCGGTATGTTGGGTTTTGTATACAAAATGTGAAAGACGTTACCTTTGGACAATGAGATAGCCAATGAGTAATATGGCCCATAAGTCAGGTGTTGACAGTACTAAATGAGTAATTGTGTAGATATAAACATTGTAATCGCCTCTAATACTATAATGTGTAACAACTGATGTTTTACAAATTGGAATATACTCGCTAGTATTTCTTGCTGATAAAACATTTTTAAAACGCGTTTCAGGTAACTTAATGTAAAGCCAATAGAAGCCAGCTGGAGAGCACTGAAGGCTTAGAAAAGTGGCTATAAAAGTTACCTAAATAAAAAGGAGATCATGTTTTCAATAATTAGGGTTTATCCGTATGAGTTATATTGTAAATAAAACATGGGTTTTATCCCCCTTGTTTATTATAAAAATGGTGTTTTAAACTCTGATAAATATTTCCTAACTATGGTGCTGATGAATGTTTTCCGCTGTCAAATTAATAAACACCGATACCATCTGACTGACTCGCGGCTCCCGCTCCCAGGGTGGGGTCGGGGGTTGTGACATGATATATAGTAAAACATGGCGTTTTGAGTTTGGTGTGTTTGATGTTTTGAGTTTTTTTGGCGTTTCTAAGATGAATGGTATATAGTAGTAAATATGACATTTGCGGGTCGGGGTGTGTTTAATGAATGTCTGAGATGTTTGTTTATATAGGATGTGTTTTGGCCCGTAATGGTGTTTTATTCATGAGTTTGGCGTTGTGGGTAGAGAAGTCTAAAGACCCTTTTACCCTTAATGAAGCGCGTCCACTTAATAGAATTGGTGTTAATCTAGTCCATGGATTGTTTTGATCCGACGATCCATAACCGTTCTCACTGTTCTCACACTTTTCACCGTTTTCTCTAAATCCTGACCCTCTCTCTCTCTCTCTCCCTATATATATATATATATATATATATATATATATAAAGTACACAATATAAAACAAACACATTATGTAATGGACACAGTCAAACTCATGATATAACGAATGATTAGAGTTTCAATCACCCTAATGACATTGGGTGGGTTTGTGAATCCTATAGGCCTATAATTGTACTACCGTTGACTTGAAAAAATTCATGATTGTGTAAAAATAAATGTGTCACCATGTAGACTTGTTTGAAAATGAAGTGTATGATTATGAAATAACTTGTGTTGAAGTTTGAATTGTAGTTGATAAAAAGAATGATTAATAACAATACATGTTACATCCCAAAATGAATATACAGTAAAAATAAGGACTATGAATCTCAACTTGATAATTGATGATGCTTGCGCATTTTAAACGATTAAATGTAGACCCTAATATAATTAAAGACGGATAATTAGGGTTTTAAATATGTTATGATGTTGTTATTAGGTCATACTGGTTACAAGAAGCACTGACTAATCATAAATTGCTTAGTTTTTAGAAAAGGTATTTTTTAACATCTTTCTATGTTGATTTTGTATTATGTTTTAAAATACCATGGATCTTTATAGACTGTCCGATTGCGAGCATTAGCTTTGTTTTAGATGTTTGGGGGTACAAACGAAAGTGTTTTTAGGCGTATTATATATCGTTAAAATTGTATTTTAGTGAATCTATCATAATACACGAGTTTTATTTTCTTGATTAATTTATGGCCTAGTTATGGTCATCCAAAGTCAACACAAAATTCTTTCCAAAACAGTAAAAAACACTTATGTGTTTACCGTTGATCGTTTTTAGGGTTTTTATGCATGAATAAAGTATAAAAAATGTTTTAACACCTTGATTACTATATATTTAAGATATAGAATCATGGTTTAGAGTTTGATTAACTAAAATGAGCCTAAGCATTAAAACTTGTAATAGGGCACTTGGAAGGATTCATTGAATGGAACGGCTTGGCCACTATAGGCAAACAAGATCCTTTCATTAGTTTATGTGTTTTTAGGTTATAGATTTTATAATATGGGATAAATTATTCTAGAATTCTATATAATGAGCTAAAGTAATGAATTGTAAACGAAGAACGATTACTGTATAACTAACTTGGATTTCTTGGGAGGCAAAAATTCTTCAACACAAGAGAAGAGGGGGGGGGGGGGGGGAGAAATAGGGTTGGGATTTTGAGAGTGTTATAAAGTTGAAAATGTGTGAAGAATAGGAGTAGAGGGGGTGTATTTATAGTTAGGCAATTGGGGTTTACTTTAGGTAATTCCTTAATAGAGGTTGATATGTTACACAATTCCCTAAACTTTTCGTTGGTTGACGATTTACGCGATTTACGTTTTATTGCGATAATTCGGGTTTTATTGAATGGTTATTATTTTGAATCATTGCTAAACTGATTCACAAATGTTATGGATTTAATACATGTGTGTTACGTGTAAACGCATGTTCGAAACAATTGAAATACAAGTATTTATGAATGATGTTACACGTGTTTCATTATGTGATAATATTAAACAATAACACCAAATAATGATTAAATTAATAATTTTCACATCTATAACAACTTCAAAATGATTCCTATTGATAATTTAAACAAGTACAGGATTCGATTAACGTAAAAACTAGCAATGTTATACTTAACAAGGTTAACCGCAACTTTAACTATGATCTTGTCACTGGTTTGAAAATTTAACTGAGACTATATTGTGTTAATATAGCTTATTGCTAGACTAACCATCTATATTTAGTAGGAGTCTTAAACGAAAACCTTAGACATGCCCTGCTCTTTATAGAAATTCGCAAAACTTAATAATTATTGGTGAATAACTGGTAATTGTCCAAATATGAAAATTACATTCAACATTACAAAAAACATACCAAATTATATCATTAATTAATACTTAGTTAAGTTCAAAAACGACAAAGGTTTTCATAAATAGAAACTTTAGTTACGAAACCGACAACAAGTGTTACATATGTAACAATTAGCAAATTAAGCGGTTCCCACTTGGCGATTAGGGTGTTCTTCTGAAAATGTCGGGACGCGACCATTTCAAGGAGGATACATGGTACGATGTTCCATTCAAGAAAGGAAGAGGTAATCGACATCAACAGGCTGCAAAGGAAAGGGATCTAGAGGTTAAGTTTTTCGTTTCGAATCTTCCGGAAAGGTGTTCATCATCGGATTTGATTAGGGTTTTGAAGGTTTTTGAAGACATTCAAGGCACGTATATTGCGAGGAAATACAATCGGCTAGGGAAAAGATTTGGTTTCGTTACCTTCTCGAATGGAAGGAACGTAGCCGATTTGGAAGGTTCATTGAAAGATGTTTGGATCGGGAGTTATAAACTCTTCATTGTACTGGCAAGATTCATTGATGGGAGGCATATTCCAAGGAAGGAGGAGCTACGGTTGTAGGTCCGTTTTCTGAGGATCGAATACGAAACCAAATCACTTGTTTATCACAAACACGGTCATGAGTGCGGAATCCCCGTGACTATGCCAAACCAAATATAGAAAGTAACAACGCAACGTAACCAATGAATCATAGTCAATTGATTAGATGAGAACAAGGTTCAAACAGATACAAACAATGTTTGACAATAAACTTTTAGACAGGTTATGCTCTCATGGTTTCAGTGTGAAACCATGTGTGGTTTATATAGGTAGCCCAAGCCCACAAGTGATGAAACATGAATTGGGCTTGACGAAACTTTAAATGGGCCAGACGAAACATCACAGTTGACGAAACTCTAGGAGTTTCGTCACTGTTCATGCGAAACTTGGGAGTTTTGACCATAAAGGAGTTTCGTCATGTAGTACTCGATGAAACATAGAGTTTCGTCGAGGGCTGCAAATGTTGTGTGCTGCAAACTGTCAAACAGTTTGTAGCAAACATTATAAACACACAAACACATAAATAATCACATATGCAACATGCGTTGTCATTTAACATTACATATCAACTGAGAAATACTTGTCGGACACATAGAAAGATAGGAGGATATCCAACTAAGGTCGATGGCGTATATAGACTCGATAACTAAAAAGACCGTAAATTACATCGTTAATAAAGACAAGTTACAGACACCAAAATATGCATCAACAAACTCCCCCTTGTCTGTTACTGTCTTCGGTCTTCGATCTTCAGTGTTTCAGCGTCCAGGTGCTTCCAGCATGAATTCCTCGGTAAAAGCAATAACAAGCGACGCGTTGAAATTGAAGCGCTTGATGAGCGTCCTTGTCTTCGTAAAAGATGTCATGCCGAAAAAGCTTGCTGATGTCGTTCGTCGACATATTTACAATCCACATCGGATCTAACATCCGAAAGTTATCACGATCACCGCTTCATGAGTATCTGAGTCGTAACACCACAACGCCATTTCTTCGAGAAAGTTCTGTTCCATTGGCATCAACGACATCTTGTTCATGACCTTCACCGGCTGATAGATAAGCTTGTATCGAGCCGTGTTGGTCGCTGGATCTAAAGTGAACTTGATCTGCTGATATATCGGAAACTGTGGCTTGTACGACGCATCCTTCCATCCTTGCTTCCGTTCAAACTTGATTTTCTTTGCAAATAATGTTGCGCCAAAGTAATTAGAGCGATTAATGATTTCCAGCTTCGATAAGGCAGCAACGTCATAGAACGGTAATGATAGAATACTCAGCATGGAATTGAAGTACTGGATTCCGTGTTCGCGATTGATCGCAACACAATGAATCTCCTTAACGAACATCCAGCTCAGAATTTTTCCATGCGGTTCACTTTCTCAAACTATAGAAAATCAACCTGTGCTTCCGGCGGTGTAGGCATTTCAACTCTTGACAAGAAACGTTTTCTCCATTCTTGGAATGCATCAGTCGGATTATCAGAAGACGTACGATTCTTCAACTGTTCATCAATGTCTTCCTGATTCTCTTTCATCCATTCTTCATCAAATGGATCAAACTCCGTTACGTCAGCACGAACATAAGTTGATTTGTTGGAATCTCCTTCAAATACTATTTCTTCAATATTTTCAACATCGGCAGTCTCTGGTTCAACCGGCATTTCATCGATCACATAATCTTCAACATACTTCATCTCGTTTAAGGCAAGCAGCTGTTCATGAGTAAGATCCGATACAAACTCTCCTTCTTCAAGAATTTCACTAGTGATAGGATGAACAGCCTGCAAAGTAAGATCAGCTGTACTAGGAACAGAAGATGTACCCGGTAGAGAGCTTTCGATGTAAGAGCTGCTTTCAAGCTGTTGTATCTCTTCAACTGCTCCACTGGATGTTCCTTGAGTAGATCCAAGTTGCGCAGGCTTGAAGACAACGAGTTGAGAAGAGGTAGTTGCTGGCGGTTGTTCTGAAGTAGTAGAAGGGTCGGGGTTTCCCTGATCCTCAGGATCATCATCCCTTTTCTTCAACACTTCTTGTTGTTTACATCTATCGCCCCACAGAGTATTGACCCGCTTTCTAAGAAACTCATAGCCTTCAGTTATTTTCTTGACCCCATCAACTATCGTGGTGTTTCGAGAATCGTACCACTGTTTCATAAAGTCATGCCTTTCTTTGAGGGCATTGGCCAATCTCTGAAGTTGAGAGCTGCTTTCTTTCATGCGATTCATTTCAATACCTCAAGTATTATCCGCCGCTCGCATCTGTTGCAACTATCGCTCTCTTACTTCGTCTGCAGCTTTCAAACTAGCGTTTTCTGCCTTCAATTACTCTATCTCAGCTTGCTGACGAGTGATTTCTGCATGTTGTCGTCCAACAGTGGAATTCAGCGTGTTTATTTCCAACTGTTGTTTGATCATGTCAGCTCTTGTAGCTTTGATCACGTCCGTTTGTCGATTGATCTGACCTGCAGCAGCTTGTAATTGGGAAAATAGGAAATCTACCTTCTCATCCTGCTGCATCTGTTCGAATCTACTTTGTCTGCGTTCTGCAGCAGGCTGCGAGGTCATTGCACAAATAGATGATGCAATTGAGCATGTCGGTGCTTGAGGAGTCACTGTAGGAGCTTCAGGAGTTGAAGTCACTACAGGAGTTGGTTCTGTAGACCTTGGAGGTGAAGGAACCATTTGAGAAGCTTCAGTGGCCGTGAAGCCAAGGTTTGGATCCATTTCCGCTTCTTGTGTAGGCTCTTGAGGAACGGATTGCTGTGTAGAAGAAGTACCAATGTACTTTCTTGCTTTCTTTTTGCGACGGACAGCCGTTTGCTTTTTCTTCAAACGTTCCGCTTCGGTATCCGAAGGAACGTATTCAGGATCATTCTCTTTCCTAATCCTCCTGATCCGTTTAACACCACGTTAATCGAAGTAAACTTCGTACCCAGGCTCAGGTGGATTGTCATCTGATTCAGTATCCTCCTCATCATCACCAGCTGATGTACCACCAGCTGCACCAGCAGACAATGCACCAGCAGCGGATGCACCAACGGCACCATCACTGCATCACCACCATCACCACCTTCGTCATCACCATCACTATCACTTTCAGACGAATCAGTATCCATTCGACCAAACTTTTCTATCATCTTTTTCTTTAACTCCGGTTCTTCATCATCAGATTGGCTGTCATTATGACGCCATTTGTCATCTGCTGGAGCGATGTAGTCTGATTTGCCAAGAGCACCGAGCAATTTCCTAGGCGGCTTGCTTTCTTTGTATCTCTTTGCTGCAAGGCCCCTGAATATCCTTAAAGATTGCTCAATCATAGATTCTATCTTCAGGATGTCGTCGTCGGCTTTTGGAAGACCGGGATGCTGAACATTCATGATCATCTGTAGAAAACGAGGATACATCCAGAATTTATTCCCAGATGTTCGACTACCAGTTCTCGTCATGTTCTCCTTCATGTTGGCAAAGATATACTTTGAGATGCTAAACGGTTTGTTAAGCACCAATGCCACCATGAGTCCTACAAGGTCATTGCTTGCCATGTCATATCCTGCACGTCTGTTGCTGATACATTGAATAAGTACGTGCAAAAGAAACTTGTAACACATCGGTAAATCTCCCTTGTTGATTTGAGAACTGAAGATGTCACCAATACACTTCATCCATAATAAACAGCCACGAGTACACATGATTGGAATTGAGGACGGAGCATCTGGATCATCTTGCAGCTCTAAAACAGTATTCAAGATTTCCGATGAGACAATCACGTTCAGATCATTCACTTGCCCTTGAATGACTTCAGTACCATCAATTTGGACAACACTTACGGAATTCCAGAAAGCTTTAACGAGCGACTTGTAAACATGAGTTGAAAAGGTAACAGCTTTATGTATCCGCGACTCCCTTATCCACTTCGTGATTTCTTTCAATTCGCTGATCTTTCCTTCCGGATCAAGATAGGCAATCTGGTTGTGACGGTTCTCGGACATCACTTCTTCTTCTGATTTGTTTTCTTTCTTAGTTGCGACCTTACGTTTTCTCTCTTTCGGTGCCATCTGTATTGCAAACATCCATAATAAGTCATAATGGTATAACATGTGCATTAGACATATGTCTATGCAAGTTCAAGTGTCAAGTGGATAGTTAACATATAATTACACATCTTCTGTGAAAAGCACCAGACATAAAATATTCTAAGTGTTGGAACGACGAAACTCTAGCACATCGACGAAACTCTCTTCTGCATGATGAAACACCCTTGGTCAAACAAAGTCAAAGTTGACCGTTGACCAGTGGAGTTTCGTCGACCGCCTTTCGATGAAAGTTGTTTCATTTTAAAGGGGGTTTCGTCGTAGGGAGGTTTCATCGTGTTCTGTTTGAAGAAACATAGTTTCGTCATCAATGGGGGTTTCGTCAACAGGTTTCGTCAATAGGTTAGGGTTTCGTCGATTTGGGGGTTTTCAAATTCAAAGGATGTTTTTCCGTCTGTTGTTTAAACAATGATGGATTCACAAACAAAAGCACAAGTTTGACACTTGGTTAAACTCAAACAAACCGAGACATCCCTAAATGTGAAATCGACACCGTATTGACCGGAACAACACCCAAAACAGTTTAAACAACCAATAAATATCAATCCTCTGTTTTTGTTAACCCAAACCCATCCCAATTCAAAGTTCAAATCAATGTACAAGACCTTATACAACCCTATATCTATCAGATTTGATAAAAATCAAAACAATAAACAAGGATTTATATGAGAGAATCGAAGCATTTAGAGGAGACCGAGGGGTTGTTAACAAGTTTCAAGCAAAACAACCGGTTCCTAATGGTTTGAATCATTTGAACGAGGATTTGAATACCTTGATTTTGATGAAAAAATAGAGAGAAAATGAAGGGTTTGAGAGGGTCGGTTAAAGGTATGGGAGATGGAGTGTTGAAGAAGGTGAAACAGGTATGGGGTTTTTGAAAAAGTGATGATGGAACTGACCTGGGACCCCTTTATATACCAACTAACCCGGCGAAACTTCAGTCCTCGACGAAACTTCTATGGGCTCGACGAAACTCTTGTTTGGGCTTGGATTGGGCTTGAACAGTTAGCCCATGACGAAAGTAAGATAAGCCCAAGGGAGTTTCGCCATGACTTCGACGAAACATGGAGTTTCGTCGTGAACATTTCAAATTTTGACCAAGACAGACCACAGTTGACCTTGACCATGGACTTTCGTCGACTTTTAGGGGTTTCGTTGACCTAAAGGAGTTTCGCCGACAATTTTCCCAAAAATTACTAAGTCTTTGAAATTTGTACACTTTGAACAGATTTTGTTTATTTGAACACATTTCATTTTGATTGAGTTTATCAAATGCAAGGACATTTTATGAAGTAGGTTTCAGGCTTTCGGCAGAAAACACCAAGTTACAACTTCGGCTAATAAAAAAAATGAACTTTACAAATTACACTAAAACTGAATTTAAAGTGCGGTAAACTAATCGACAAGCTATAAAAAGCAATAAACGACTGTACAAGAGCAATCTTTTTGCGAGATTCAAGGAAAAGGAATCATACTAGCTTACGGTCTTAGTCAACATGATTTTTGTTCTGTTTAAAGCTCTGGATAAGTATACTACCACGATTATCGGTATTGTTGTCCACATAAGCTCAAACTGATCAGATTTACTCACAATTAGGAGATACGATTTACGGTAAGGATTATATTTACAAGTCGATGTTCATCCACTCACGACACATTCCCGTATCAAGGTTTGCACGAGAGTTCATCTTACCGGTGAGTATACCGTTTATCATCTGTTTGACCGTATAAAAGAATGTGAGATACTCACTTATTTTGATTGAAAACAAGCCCTATGTGATAGAATCACTTATTTATGAGGAACTTGATTTTCATATGCATGAGGGCACAGGAGCAAGTCCATGAACAGGTCAGTACAACGTACAACAGAGAGACGAACTTGACTCCCGGATAAATGTGATATTTTGTCACTTATTTCGTTTGGACATGTGATTGTTGATCACTTATTGAGGTCGTATGCAGTATGTACACGTATGTATAGTATCATGGAAGATCTAGACTTCGTCTCCGTTATTTTTCGATAAAAGATACAACCATGATACCCAGATGATAAGCAGCATAAAGACCGAATATCTCAGAACCTCGGCAATCTCTCAAACGAAATTTCGGTACTAAGACCATATGCCAATGAATGGTTCCCACCTGACTTGAAGTCTGTTAGGTTTGTATCATCCTTCACATTTTAGTCTGATTGTGAGCCTACCGATACATCGTTAGTAGAGATACTTATCATTTCTCAATTTTTTTTAGATTTTGAACATGTTGACCGACCACACCAGTGAATATCATCATCTTCCTTTATCCAAGAAACTCAATTTTTGGTTTTCTATTTTTTTTTGAATTTTTTTAATTTTTCAAACGTAAAGGACAGAAAGTAAAGACATCTTTTTGGATTTTTTACTTTATCAAATGTTTTTGTATTTTCTTGAATTTACTCCCCCTAAAATGCTAAAAGGTTACGAAAACGGAAATCTTTTTGTATTTTTAGAGTTTTTAAAGAAAATATTTACAAAAACGATTAGCCAAAGAAGTTTTACTCGGGTATCACCTTAATGCCATTGATCAAAAGTAGATAATCAAAACGTGATTTATCAAAAGCTTTTGTGAACAGGTCGGCACGTTGGTGATCGGTGTGAACTTTAACAACATCGATTAATCTTTTGTCAAAACAATCACGTATGAAGTGATATTTAATTTCGATGTGTTTGGTCTTGGAATGCTGCACAGGATTTCTAGTGATCTGTAAGGCAGCATTGTTATCAACAAATATAGGAGTAGATAGGAATTCAAAATCGTAGTCGCGCATTTGTTGTTGGATCCATAAAACTTGGGAGCAACAACTAGAGGCAGCAATGTATTCTGCTTCACAAGTTGATGTAGCAACACAGGTTTGCTTCTTGCACTGCCACGTGACCAGGCGGTTTCCTAAGAATTGACATCCAGCTGTTGTTGATTTGCCATCAATTTTGCAACCACCAAAATCAGAATCACTGTATGCTATCAAGTCGAAGCTATCATCCCTAGGGTACCAAAGACCGGTGTCCGGGTAACCCTTTAAATAGCAAAAAATCCTTTTAACAGCTGACAGATGTGAGGCCTTCGGGTTGGCTTGATATCTTGCAAGCAGGCACGTCAGATACATGATGTCAGGCCTCGAGGCTGTGAGATACATTAGAGATCCGATCATAGCGCGATAGTATGAAGAGTTAATGCTTTCACCCTTCAGATCCGGAGTAATCCCGTGATTCTGCGGAAGTGGGGTACCAATGGGCGTTGCATCAGACATCTGGAACCGGCTCAAGATGTCACCAACATATTTAGTCTGATGGATGAATATCCCAGACTCGGTTTGTTGAACTTGTAGGCCCAAGAAGAAATTCATTTCCCCCATTGCGCTCATCTTGAAATTTTCTTGCATCACACGCTCGAATTGCCTGCACAAAGAATCATTAGTTGAACCAAATATTATATCATCAACCTATACCTGCACCAGCAGAAGATCTCCATCTTGTTCCTTGATAAAGAGAGTGCAATCAATAAGACCTCGTTAAAAACCATTCACCAGAAGATAATTGGATAAGGTTGCATACCAAGCCCTAGGTGCTTGATGTAAACCATACAGAGCTTTGTTGAGCAACCAAACCCGATCGGGGTGAATCGAATCTTCAAAACCCGGAGGTTGTTCGACGTGCACCTCTTCTTGAACCACACCGTGTAAGAAAGCACTTTTGACGTCCATCTGGTAGACCTTGAATCCTTTAAATGAAGCATAAGCTAGAAAGATCCGAATAGCTTCCAGACGTGCAACAGGTTCATAAACTTCATTGTAGTCAATGCCTTCGATCTGGCGAAATCCATGAACAACCAATCTCGCCTTGTTTCGAATGACTACTCCACGATCGTCCTTCTTGCATTTGTAAACCCAACGTGTGCCAATTTTCTTGTAGTTCTCTGGCCTTTCAACAAGCTTCCAAACACCTAGCTTTTGAAATTGCTGCAGTTCATCCTGCATGGCTTCAACCCAAGAATTATCCTTTAAGGCTTCCTTCAAATATTTTGGTTCTTCTTGTGAAACGTAACACGCTAAGGACCAATCATTTTGAAGACCAGATTCTCTAATGGCTGAATACAAACCAGCATTCTGGTTGTTTCTCAGCTGATTACGCGTATGCACACCGCGTTGGACATCTCCAATAATATTCTGCTGCGGATGGGTATCATGAATTCTCGTTTCAGGAAAATCAGGAACACGAGTATTCATTCCCGAAAATGTTAATATTCAGATTAACAACCAACTCCACACCGGTCATAGGCGTAGAAGTGGATGCATTCCCTTCAGCAGTATCTACATTCTACACATAAGGAGTTTCTGCAGAAGCACCTTGAACAGGAGCAACCGGAGCTGAAGTGCCTTCATTCGCGTCATGATATTCATCATCTTCCGATGACTCATTGTAACCAGTGGCATCTTCAAATACCTCATTTTGAACCGTATTGTTAACTGAATTAGAACCTTGGGGGTTAACAATAATTGGTCTTACCAATGGCGAGCCAGCAGCGTTGTCACTATCAAACAGCATTCGAGCAGCTGCAGATGCTTCGTCAAAGGTTGGCAGATTAAAGGAGTCGAATAACCCATCGTAATCGAACATCCAAGGATCACCCGGAGCTCTAACAGGACTTGTATACCTTTGAACCCTTACTTCACTCCATAACTCAATCTTTTTGGTTGCTAGATTCCATACACGAAAATTCGGAGTAGCATATCCAAGGAAGAAACCCTCGATAGCTTTGGCGCCAAACTTTCCATCCGGCTCAATCATAGTACATGGACCGCCAAAAGGTTCTAGGTAAGAAAGATCCGGTTTCCTTTTCTGTAGAAGTTCGAAACACGTCTTGCCATGCCTCTTAACTGTGAGAACTCTGTTTAGCGTGTAGCAAGCAGTCGACACAGCCTCCCCCAGAACTGAACAGGAAGCTCCGACTCTACTAACATCGTTCTTGCAGTCTCTATTATCGTCTGATTCTTCCTCTCAGCGACACCATTTTGCTGTGGAGTGTAGCGAGAACTGTACTCATGAAGAATGCCCTTAGAAGTACAGAACTCATCCATTACACGGTTTTTGAATTCAGTTCCATTGTCGCTTCGGATCCTCTTCACTTTCAACGTGTACAAATTTTCCAGCATAGTAAGAAGATCCTTGAGGATTCCAGGAGTTTCACTCTTGTGTGCCATAAAAGCTACCCAAGAAAATCTAGAATAATAATCAGTAACCACTAGACAATAAGCATCCCCAAATGTTGTCTTGTGTTTCATAGGTCCAAAGAGGTCCATATGAAGACGTTCAAGAGGCATGCTAACAGTGTTGATTTTCTTAAGCGGGTGAGACTTCTTCGTTTGCTTCCCTTTCTGGCACGATACACAGATATCTTGTAGATGAAAACTTCGCACAGGCACACCATTCACAAGATTGTTTTTCACCAAATGATTCATTTTTCTTAAGTGAATGTGCCCCATTCGTCTGTGCCAAGATATAGACTCCTTCTCTGTGGCTTTCGAGACAAAACATGTGACTTGCACAGATGTCGTAATCGCTTGGCTCATATCAAGAATATAAAGATCATTAACTCTTGGAGCCGATAAGAGAATCCATTCTTTAGGAATTTTGAAACCAGGTTTCAGCACATAACAACTGGCATCATCGAAATACACGGTGAACTTCTTATCGCGGATTTGCGAAACACTCAGAAGATTATGATCAATTTGACGAACATAATTGATCTTATCGAAACATACAACACCATTGGAGATCATTCCCTCTCCAGTGATGTATCCGCCTTTGTCTCCAGCAAATGCGACATAGCCTCCTCTAATATTTTTCACATCATACAGAAGCCGTAAGTCTCCTGTCATGTGCCTAGATGCTCCACTGTCAACAATCCAATAACTATTAACAGTTCCTCCTAGAACATCCTTCACATATCATTCAACGATCAGTTGAGGATGGGGACCCAAGCCTTAGTGGTCTTGGGTCGTCCCTGAGCATCACGAAAAGTGATCTCGATTTCCTGATGATTTTCAAACACAACACCTCCCCCTGAACTTTCACCCATCTTAGGTCTCCAAGTTTGATTTTGTTTACCAGATTGATTCTTATGAAAAGATTTTGAAACCTCTGGTTTTAACGATTTTGATGAACTTGGTTCCCTATTAACAGATTTGACTTCAGATTTTAAAGCCTTTTCAAATGCCTTGACGTTTTGACGTCGTTGTTTTGTTTCTTGTTCTTTAACAGTTCTTTTATCATGTTTTGGTGAAACAGGATGACGTTTAGGGTGAACCTTTTCAGGTGGTGCTTTCTCAACAAATTTCTCTTTGGGAGTATTTGTACAATTTTTAATGATATGTCCAAACTCCCCACACTTAAAACATGTTCTCCTTTCAACAAACTTAGGAGAATCTGATCGACGAACAGATGTCGAACCTGTAGAACCTGAGGTACTTGTTTTTTCATCACACCCGTTTGTATGTTGAGTGTAATTGTTTTGACTATTACGTTTTAAAATCTTGACTTGTTGGACAAAATCGGTGTTTGAGTTGTTTTCAAAAGTCTCAATTTTATCAGTACCCTTTGATGCTACAAATTTGACATTACTGTTTTTCTTCTGGTAACGAGCTCCCTTTGTTTCAAATCTTAATTGAGAAACATTAGGCTTTTGAGCTCGCCTTTCTGGTTGTTTTCCCTTAGAAGCAATAGGTTGTTGCTTTGTCGGTTGTTTTTTATTTCCAAACTGTTTTCTAATCTCAGATTTTGGAATAGTATCACATTGAGTTACAACAACTCCTGGGATCGTCTTTCCCAAAAACTTGCTTGTGTTATCTTCAAAAACTTTATCAATCGAAGATGGATTGACATTTTTAATTGGAAAATCGTTGTTTGGATAAATTTTAACATCTCCGACCAAAGTATACAACACGTTATTTCTCTTAATAGCAGACACAGATTCCTTGTCATCCTTGACATCTTTGACAGGATCTATTACTTGTTTGACAACTGGTTGAACAGTAGGAGTAGGAGGATCACAAAGAATGTAATTCTCAATTGGAATTTCTACTCCTTTCATTTTATCAAGTGATTTATGCTGATCACTCACATCCGATTCATCATCAGACAACTCATAGTCCTCAATAATTGGAGCACTTTGATGCGTCGATGTTGAAGTTTCTGTTTCATCAGATGAGGTGCTCGAGGAACTGTCCGATTTGAACCCTAAGCTAGTAGTAACTTCCTCATAATCAAGAGGCACACTGGGTTCAAAACGAGGCATTTCCTCTTCATCGGGCATATGAGTATAGTTGTGTCTCAAAGGGGGCGGACACTTCTTATACCCAACGCCTTTCTTGTTTCCTTTCAGCTGTTGAGCATCTATGATGTGATCCAGCACATATCGGGAGTTAGAATAACTCTCCAATTTGAGCTTGATTGCATCATGCTCGCATTTAGCAATGGCTAGCTCTTTCTTGGTTTCCTCATTGATATTAATGTAATTGTTAATACCAATTTGTTTGTTGAAAACAGTTTTTTGTTAGCTCAGAAACACTTTTCTTTAAGGTTTCAATTACAGATTTAAAATCCTTTTCGTTTCTAGCTAAAGCCATATTTGCCTCTTTGCACTTTGACAGCTCAATAACCAAACTTTGATTATGACTATGAATCTTTTCGTATTCAAGCTTCAAATCTGCACACAAACTACAAACACTAGGAGCAGGAGTTTCAGATTTTACCTGACTCGTGTAGAGGCTGAGACATTTGCCATAAAGGCAGTTTGATAAGAAAAAGATCCGTCTTCAGAGAAGAACTTCTCCATTTCTTTTGATGCTACACCAGCCTTCTTGATCAGAATAGACTTCTGACACTTCAACTCCTCTTCTTCATTCAACAAATCATCAACATCAGAATTCCCTTCTTCCTTCACATCAGATTCTGAATTATAACCACCCGAATTTGAGCTTTCTTCATCAAAACTCCCGCTATAACCCGAACTGTCGTCACTTTCAGAAAATTCTTCCTTGTGAACGTGCTTGATGTGATTGATAATCTTTGTATAACACGCGGTTCCTCCTCCTTCTTGATCACCATCCCAAATTGTACAAACCAATTACACCCTTCATCAGCTTGAACGACTAATGCTCTGGTGGTGTTTGAAGGTCCATATTGGTTCTGGTTGTTGTTCACCGCTACCATCCTTTTTTCATGATTGTCTTGATTGGCATTGGAAGTACTCGTCTGATTACGGAAAGGATTTTGATAGCCTTGTCTGCTCGGTCGGGTACACTCACGTTTGAAGTGACCCTTTTCGCCGCAATTGAAGCACTTGCGAACACCCACTTTATATCCATTAACTCCATTTCATCACGGTATATTTATTGATAATCTTCATTGGTCAAATTAATGTTTCCAATTTGACCTGCGACCAATCCGCAGTAGGCACTGACCATTGTATTGATGAGTTCCATATGCTCCTTCGCTACTTCAATGCTAACTTTCGAGAGGTTTGAAGTATCAACTCTGACTGTGTTGGGGTTTTGTGGTGGAGGGTTATTAGTGTAACATGCTTGCTGTTGCTGTTGTTGTTGTTGTTGTGGTTGGGCTTGTTGTTGTGATGAGGTAGGAATATAAGCACTTGGATCAAACTGAGGTTGAGTAGTGGAAACTTGAGGTGGAGGTTGGGGTTTTGGTAGCCAGGCACTCGGATCGAGTTGAGGTTTAGAAAAAGCATGAGCTTGAGCAATCATATGCACAGGCAGATGATAGGCACTCGAATCGAAAACCGGAGGTGGAACTGACTGTGGAAAAGGAAAAGAGCTTGTATTCGACATAAACGCCATTTGTAGCTTCGGTTGCTGAACGGAACTGGAACTAGCTGCAGGATTAAAACCTCCTAGATACATTTCCGTGTTTTGAGGAAGTGCTATCCGTTTAGCTTTGCGGATTTCCTCGTCATTTTTATGCTCCAACTTCTGAACGAACTCATAGATACTAACCGCATCCAAGACGCCCGTATGCTTTAAAAGTTCAATGAAAGGACTCCACTTTGGAGGTAGAGCATCAGCAAACCGTGCAACCATTTCCTGTTGAGTTGCAAGAACAGCATAAGAATACATTTCACTAATCAAACGATAAAAACGAGTAGTCATATCATTTAGGGTTTCATTTTCCAAGAATTGAAATGACTCAAATTCTTTTTTCAACAAATCATGGCGTGTCTTTCTTGTCACCGCAATCCCTTCCCCTCTTGCTACCAAGGCATCCCATAAGGCTTTTGTGCTAGTACAGTAAGCAAATTGATGATATATTTCTTTGCGTAGTGCTTGTGTAAAAATAGCAAATGCCTTCTTCTCCAGTTCATATTCCTTTTTGTCATCTTCTAACATATTAGCAAAAGTCGCTGCACTTGATCCTGCTTCTTCGAGAGCTGTGTTGTAAGGCGAAGTGAAACACGTCCATAACTCGGTGTTTTGCCCTAAAACGTATGTGTGAAAACGACCCTTCCATGATGGATAGTCGTTCATGTGATTCAGCTTTGGCGGGCGATTGTTGCTGCCCGTTTCACTTTCACTTAGCAATAGATTCTGAATACTTTGATTCTGGTTCGTCACCAAAGCCCATTGACTTGCACTTATAGATTGTGGTGGCATAACGTTCCTTAACCATGCGGCTGCGGAGGTTTGATCTTAACCTGGTCTTGGGTCCGTGCTCTAATCCCATGGACTCGTACTACTCATGATTGATGTATGAAAGATAATACCTGATCAAATACTTGAAAACAAACTGTTAAACCACTTTTACAAGTCCTCTGTTAAAAATTGACAAGTTTTCTCGACGAAACTCTTCCCACGAAACTGAAGAAGTTTCGTCGAAGTATCTTTGACGAAATTCTAGGGGTTTCGTCGAAGTTCCTTATGGCGAAACTCAGGGGGTTTCGTTGCTTATATGTTTCGTCGGGATAAGTTCATAGTGAGTTGGTGAAAGTTGGTGAGATTTTTCAAAAACAAATCTTATCTTTTGTCTGACAGAACACCCGATTTCAACTTTACAACATGCCTAACTTACCAACCAGCATGGTGTCCATATTTTAATCCATTTTAACCTTTATCTTTTAATTTTAAAATATATGAACACTTTGAAGATATGATGAACAACTGAAGAACACTGATGAATATTTGAACTTTCCGGCAAGATTTTTCATAGGAGAAATTTTCCGAAACATAAATTTGCACAAACTTTCAATTAATAACCCGGTTTTATCACTTGAACAAGAAATACAACAAAGGTTTTTGATAAAACTTTGGCAAATAACAAGATCTTCACAGATTTTTAAGCACTTTTTCCAGAAATTTATGAGTTTTTAAGAACGATTTTCAGAAAATCAACAATAACACTTGATAAAATCCCAACTATGTTTGGTTTTAAACAAGGATAAGAGCCAATGCTCTGATACCACTTGTAGGTCCGTTTTCTGAGGATCGAATACGAAACCAAATCACTTGTTTATCACAAACACGGTCACGAGTGTGGAATCCCCGTGACTATGCCAAACCAAATATAGAAAGTAACAACACAACGTAACCAATGAATCACAGTTAATTGATTAGATGAGAACAAGGTTGAAACAGATACAAACAATGTTTGACAATAAACTTTCAGACAGGTTATGCTCTTATGGTTTCAGTGTGAAACCATGTGTGGTTTATATAGGCAGCCCAAGCCCACAAGTGGCGAAACATGAATTGGGCTTGACGAAACTTTAAATGGGCCAGACGAAACATCACAGTTGACAAAACTCTAGGAGCTTCGTCACTGTTCATGGCGAAACTTGGGAGTTTTGACCATAAAGGAGTTTCGTCATGTAGTACTCGACGAAACATAGAGTTTCGTCGAGGGCTGCAAATGTTGTGTGCTGCAAACTGTCAAACAATTTGCAGCAAACATTATAAACACACAAACACATAAATAATCACATATGCAACATGTATTGTCATTTAACATTACATATCAACTGAGACAAACTTGTCGGACACATAGAAAGATAGGACGATATCCAACTAAGTTCGACGGCGATTACAGACTCGATAACTAAAAAGACCGTAAATTACATCGTTAATAAAGACAAGTTACAGAAACCAAAATATGCATCAACAACGGTGGCAGCCGGTTAAGGGTAAGGAGGTTCAAGATAATGGTAGGGAGGAAGTAATCGAGAATTCAACGGTTCCAATGAATGTTAATGTGAACGAAAGGAAGTCTTTCCGAGACACACTTATCAACAAGGAGTCAGACAACAGCTGTGCGATGGAAATCAACTTGGAGTCTGATGTTCAAGCTTTCGGGAATTGGTATGAAAGTGGTCTCGTTGTTCGGGTGAAGGATTTCGGTATTTTGACAAATCTCTAGAGGTATTTGAAGAGTTTTTGTGATAATGTTATGGAGGTCAAGTATGTGGGCGGTTTGTTTGTGCTTTTGGTATTCGAGAATAGCATCGGAAAGAATGAGTTTGTCATGAAGAAAAGTGCAAGGGAGAATCTTTTTGATTTTGTAGAAGAATGGAGGGGAAGATGATTAACTTTGAAAGGATTGCATGGCTTAAAGTCCATGGCATCCCTTTGAGTTTATCGTGTGCTAAGGTTTTCGATGAGATTGCTTCGAAATTTGGATCGGTTATTCAGACGGCTCAGTTTACCGAGGATGACGGGGATCTATCGTTCGCTTGTGTGGGTGTCCTTTGCTCATTAGTGGATAGGGTCAATCAAAAGCTAATCTTGAAGTGGAAAATGAATGTCATTGATGTTTTGGTTGAGGAGGAAACGGCCGATTAGATTCCAGATTGCTTGGTGAATTTCAAGGAGGATGGTGAAGAAGAGGTGCGTCAGACCTTCGATGAGAATGGAGGTGTTCAATGTGATAATAATAATATGGAGGAGGATGATAGAGGTGGTATGGTTCATAATGTCGATAATGGCCAAGGATCTTCAGTTGTAGGTGAATTTTAAGGTAGAGTTAATCAAATTTCTGAGATATTTTCCCATCACTTGCAGGAAGGTATTAAAAACATGGCACATAAGAAACAAAAGGGGTTCTGTAGGAAGAAAGGGTTGAGAAGCAAGTCTGTTTCTCCGGTGGGTAATGAGCGACCGAAAAAAAGGCAACGAGATAGTGGAGATCCATTCGACGAGGACCGGTTTATATTTAATGTTAATGAAAATGGGAACTCTTTGGTTAATAATGAAGAAAATGTTACCGTTGATATTCCTCATGAATATGTTACACCAGATTTAAATCACCGCCAAGATGGTGAGGAGACCCTTGATGATCAATCGGTGCAGACTAATATAATTGTCGAAGGCTTATCAGTGATGCAAAGGTTGAATGATGTTGTGCATGAAGAAGCGGTCGATACAATGCAAATGGCGAAGAAGTTGGGAGTCCATAATATCGACAACTTTGAAGGTGATCTCATTAAGGTTATCGATAATGAAGGTTTTCAAGTAGGTGATCAATGAATTTTTTGTCTGTGAATATTCGTGGGTTGGGAAGTGACGATAAAGGCACGTGGATTCGGAAACTTAGGAATGCTAATGAAATTGGTTTTATAATGCTTCAAGAGACGCAGTGTGACAACTCGAAGTTTCAAGGTTAGTGCCTTCGGTCCCCGTTCTTGTTCTAACCTATCTATTCGACCCGTGACTCTGTTAAACGTGCTATATATTTAGTAGTTGTGTGGTGTGTGTAACGGGCCAGTCTTTATGTCGTACTTACGATTGGGCCGTAACGAATAATTGGGCCGCAATATGTGTATGTTTGTTTGATTACGAAACCCATTGGCATAATTGATTTAACTCGGCCCAAACATGACATGTAACATCAACGAATAACCTTTGGTCTTGGCCCAAATATTGATTCGCATTGCTGTGTAGTCTCGGCCCCAAAACACTGCTTTGTTTAGTAACAATAACCGGCCCAAAACGCCCAAAACACTATTTTGGTTAGCATAAATAATCGGCCCAAATCACACTTTAATTAGCAAATCACAACCGGCCCACTTGCTTAGGTATTGACTTTATAATCTAAGTGTACATACCCACTTTCCTTATCTCATATTTGCAACAAGAAACCCTACCCTCTCAACATATTGCGACGACAGAACCCACCCCCCCTGTTCGAGATAATAGCTTGAACAGTCAGGTTTCTGGTTAGCGACTCTTACTTGTTGACTTTTGTATTTGTGAGATATTATTCATGTGTGACGTAAATGATGATTATGTGTTGTATATGTGAATTGCCATTGTGATAAATACCCTATAACATTACATGTGAGGCATCTTGAAAGTGCAACCAATTTAGATAAGGATTAATTCATGTTGTCGGCCATGCTATTCATATTTGCATGTGAATTTTCAGTGACATGTGATATGTATTTGTTAACTGGTGAGTCCCTTGGTCATGTGCTTTAATGGATATCTTATGTTAATGTAAACTGATGATCGAATTATGTGAAGCTTAAGATCCCTAAACATGTATTTACATGTATGATAATTAGTGTATGATGATAGTTATATTATAGATTTAATTTGTGATGTTGGCTTGAATTTGTTTGATCCAAGGTTAGTTATAAAAATCTGAGTTATACAAGATTTCCTGGTTCCGATTCTGTGCACATGGTTATTGCAGAATGTATAAAGCATATGATTACTGATAATTGAATTAGTAATAGGACTTGGGCCGAGCAGAAAATCAAATGAAATATGGGGCTTTATGCATAAGATTAATGGTTTTGGGGCTTATTATATTTTTAGATGATATCACCTAGGAGCCCACATTGTGAGGAAAACATAGACAGATTGGGCCCTTCTCGTTGACGGGCCGCACACCCCATGAGATATGGTGTATTATCTTCTAGTTGGCTGTAATTTAGTGTTGGTGTGGGCCGAAACCAAAGGGACCGATATTAGTCTTAATTTGGTAAATAAGTATTAATATTAAAGAGGAATTATAAATTGTATTTGGGCCGTTAATTCGATTAAGTCAACACTAGGGTAATCGTTGAATGGATTTAATTGCCATGAGTTGTGTAGACTAGTAATGTGGATCACTTATGAACCGAACACTCACTATGTTATGAATACGGTGTTTATTGATATGGATACTTACTGAGACTTGCATGATGGAATATATTTGGCTTGATTTCAACCTGTGTAATGAATGCGAAAAACACATGTGTTATGTTTGCACAAAACTGACTGATTTGGTAACCACAATAGGGGTTAATTGACCAACGGGGAACACATACTTTAATCTTACCGAGCAAACCAAAGGTGAGTTCACTACTTTTGAGCATGCGTCCCGGTGGTTGGGACAGTCAGTGGGTATCCCGGGGAGGGATAAGTCTTTTGGGTAAAACTGGTATATTGGATAATATTCTCATTCTATCACTCTTAAGTCACATCTTTTGTTACCGGGGAGGTAACTGGGTATTAGTTGGTAGCGCTACTTAGGTTTAGCACCCTCACACCGTACCGGGGAGGACGATTGTGAACTAATGACCTAGTCAGGCCCAGTGCTTTGATAGGAGCAATGGGGAACGGGCAAAACATACATCAGGAGCCGTCTTGTTCAGTATCGAGATATTATCAATATTACTTTTGCATTTGTTAATGAACCGGAATAAACACTTGGTAACAAACATTTTCATAAACTGTGAACTCCCCAGCTTTGTCTGATACACTTGTTGCATGCTCGCAGGTCGTTAGGTTTCATGGATTTGGATACTTGCTGTCTGGAGTAGCAGAAGTGGTCATGGGTCGATTGGAGAGATTGTTGTGATTGATTTCTTGATACTATACTTGGTTTTAAACAGTTTAACCTTGGTTTGTTATTTGCTTCCGCTGAACATATTGGTTTTCGTATAAACTTGTTGATGGTATTTTATTAATGATTAAGACTTTATTTTGAAACTTGTATGGGTTTAATGTAATTAGTGGCTCACTGTCGGTACGTCACACGCCTATCAGGGACACTCCCTAGGTGGTATTCTGGGGGTGTGACAGTTTGGTATCAGAGCCACTGGTTATAGTGAAATTGGTTTTAAAACGTTTTCATAAAACCAGACTATAACCAAACTGTTCCGAAATCGACCCTGACACTCGGCTCCAGATTGCAAGGTTCGTTTCTCGTTTACTATTGCATAGTATATCTAGTGTTTTCTTATGAATAACATCACACGTGAATGCGCACTTAGCACTGCAGTATGAACTTCTATGTTACCAACCCATGTTACGTGTTTTAAGAGTGCGACTCTTCTTGAACTTTCATGATCTGTGTTGTGGTGTCATCTGTCTTATTGCTCGAATTCGGGGAACCTTTTAGCGCGAGTTAAGAGGCACTGAGATAAGAATGCAAATCGCCTTATTATTATGGGTGCACACATAATAATAATGTGGGGTGCATGTGAGTCCCAGTGAGGCTTAACGAGTGTGAGAGGGGTTCCGCTCTGTTAATTGATGTTATGTTAGAACTCAGCAGTCTATAGGAATCATAGCAGTGATTGTCTCCTACTCGAACATGATCTTTTCACCCCTTTCTGAATCCTTACGAATCTCGATGCTATCGAGTATCACCTGATCACACATCTGAACGCCTAGCGAACTGTGTAGAATGTTAGGTGCTAGTACGAACGTCCCTGAGTTGGATGGCTCAGCATCAAATGATTGGACTATACTTTCCTCACTTATCTTTGTTTGCTGGAACTTAGCGTGTTGACGCCTTAGATCCCAAAGTGCGATCACTTCTGCAACACTCTCGCGACATACCGTGTATTACTCAGTCAATTTGCAAGAACGATGGACAAGAGGGTAAACGTAGTACCTTACCGACTTCAGCATTTGAATGACCCTAGTTACCGGCAACGAACAACAGCGATTTGACTACAATCGAATCCTTAACCCCAGCCAGCGACTCATGGGAGTCGACTCTTACGAACCAATCAGGACAAAATCGATGACGATTGACTGTAGAGCGGACTGTGTAACCTCCCGCACCATGAGTAGTGCCTTAGGACGTGGCACGGAATGTGAAAAGATGGACCTTGTTGGTGAAAGGACGCAGGACACCGTGTCAGGCCACAATATTAGAGGCAACAGTCGCGGCAACATCAAGGTACTCGTGATCGTAGCTTACAGTATGGAAACGAAGGTGACTTCGACAAGGATTGACTGTGTTAAGTCAAGGTGACGACAACCAAGGGAACGACGGCAGTACTGGAAATTCTCGTGACGAAAACAACATTGGAAATGAAGCTCATGGAAGGACATTTAGTATTGGCATAGGCTATACCAGGCGTAATAGCAACACGATAGCTTGGATGGGTGGCTATTCGCTTCGTTTCTGTTCTGTTTAACCCTGATGCTTCTTGAAACCGAACCTGTTGTGGAGTCGGCTGATGCAAGTCAATTGAAGCCTTATATGTTCGCTGGGATGCAAACTCGACCTTGGGGGACAGGTGTTCGACATCGACCTTCCTTCCACTACCCTTGATGGTTGCAATATAGTAGTTAGTATGGATTGGTTATCCAGAGATCGCGCAGATACACCAATGAGGGGAAAATCTTGTGTGGAGAATCGTTATTTGTTCTAAAGTGTCAGAGTGGTGCAAAGGTTAGCGCCATTTCAGCTATGAAGGCCAGAAGTGTCTACGGAGGGATTACTCCGCTATACTAGCAACCGTTACTGATGTTAGGGCTAAGGAGACAGAGGATCGAGGATCCACAAACCATTCGTGATTCCTTTCGGTATGCTATCCAAGGAACTTTCGGGCTTACTTCCACAACTGTTAGGCGAAATCTCAGTCTGATCTCGCGCCAGAGGTAGCCCTGACTACACGCACTCTTACCGTCTTGCACCAGGAGGGTTGCAAGAGCTGTCTAATCAACTGCAGGAACTGTTGGACAAGAGTTTTGTCGGACCTAGCTTTTCGCTTTGGGGAGCCCCGATTATATCCGTGAAGATAAGCCTTTTGGTATATGTACTGATTTTCAAGAACTCAATATGGTGACAGTAGAGAACCGTTTGCCACGACCATATATTGACAACCAGACGACCAGTTGCGGGGGTCGAGCTTCCATTTGAGGATTGAATAACAAACGAGCTATTGTCAGAAGGTAGTCTAAGGGGAGAATGTGCCTGCAACGGCATACCAAGCGCAGTGCGGCCATTTCGACGTTGTATTACAAGACTTTTGAGCTAACCATCACACCAGCAGCTGTATGGATCACATGAATCGACCATGCTTATTGCCGACATGTTGAATCATTTCCAGGAGAAAGGAACATCATGGGCAGCTTTGTATCTTATTTGAGAGCTCCTGACGGAAGAGCCACACCGCGCGAAGTTTTGATAAATGTAACTTCTGGATGCGAGGGATACCTTTTTGGTCATATAATCAACGAAGTGGGAATACACGTGGATCTCGCTAAGACCCGTTTTGGTTAGAAACTGATCGACACCAGAGATCCCTTCGAGGATGCAGCAATTCTTGGTCTCACTAGATGCTATCGCAGATTCATCACAGGATTCTCGAAGATCGCGCAACTTAAATCTCTTTAGCACAGCGAGGTGCTGTGTTCGTGGAAGACAAAACAGGAGGACGTCTTTTCAGCTTCTGAAACCCAACCCTGCAACGCACTGAGCATCACTTCTATCCGAGGGAACCGATGATTTGGCGGTATACCATGATGGTTCGAATCAGAGTCCCAGTTACACATCGATACGACATGAGAAGGAGATGGCCCACGTGGTGGACTTACAGGAAGAACTGCACGAGTCACGACCTGCGGTGGAAGCCGTAGTCTTTGGATTTAAATTGGAGGCATTACTTGGACGGTACCGAATGCACCACTTAGACCGATCACAAGGGCCTCCCGTGTACCCTTGTTTCAAGAGAGCTGAACATGTGATGGCAACGCTGGGTGAAACTTTTGAATGAATACGACCGTGAAACCTGGACGTGCACGAGCTTTGCAGCTCCCTATCGACTTTAACATACCTGATCAGAATCGCCTTATCCAAGTTGAAGAACTGAAGGAAGAGAGTTCTCAAGATTGACCCATGCGGGGCATGGGGAAGCAACCTTTGGCGGGACGGACTATAATTGCTACTTCATGGAACGAAATTTGGACCTCACTATACATCAACCTTAGGGAACTGGTGCAGGCGAAGCACACGGGCCTTGATATCCTACTCATCTGAGTTTTGATAGGATGTATTAAAACCCGAAGACCATGTACGGGTGACCGGGCCTGAAGGCCCATATAGCAACGCAAGAGAACAATGTTTGACTTGTGGGAAAGTCAAGGTGGGATATTAGCAACCAGAAACACATATATGGTTATGAGAACAGACTGCCATGGGTTTTATCACTGGTCTACTTACAACTCGAAACGGAAACATTATCATCTGAATGATCGATTGATGGACTCACGTTACCAGCACACTTTCTTGCAATCCAGAAAACTGATTAGTCTTCACAGTTGTGAATGTTCCTCTGAGAGAGGCGGCTTTTAGGCACGAGGTGTCAACTCCCGTTACTACTGAATTTGACCTATGCATGATTTATGTCAGGCAATACACAACACCCTTGGCTCACGTCAGGACCAGAGCATTGCTTATCGTCATTGGGCAAACGATTGGTGCAATTTGAAGGACTTTTACCTTTGGTTGAGTACTACGGTGGCAGTTATCATCGGGGTAACCAGACAGCTCTGTTGAGGCATTATATAGACAATAATGCCAACCTTCTTGATAGACTGGGATGGTTGACAACTTCAGAAAAGATTGTTCAGATCAGGAATCGTATGGCAGCAGCGCGTGATCGTCAGAAAAGCTACGCCGATAAGCATAGAAAACCTTTGGAATTCAAAGTTAATGATCGGGTTATGTTGAAAGTCTCACCGTGGAAGGGTGTCGTACGCTTTGGGAAGCGCGGCAAGCTTAATCCACGTTACTGTGACAACCCTCATAATTACAGGTATCCGTACAATTAATTAATATTAAATTGGTGCTTAATGACTGTGCTTGATTACAACTGATGATTAAACTGCTTTCTGATTTCTGTTACATACATACATATGCATCACATTTCATACTGTCACTCCATTTATTACATACAAACTTTAGTGACAAACTTGATGCACAAAGCACAGTTAGCACAGTGAGCGGATAACTCAGGAATATACTGACAGTGCCAATACATAGACAGACAATGTTTTGAGGCCCAGTATGAGCCAGAGACAAGGTACTACACTAGTATGGAGTGTAGGGAAGTAAGGACCATAGAACTGCGTCACTAGGTGATAATTTAAGTGCCGAAAAGTGCCTAAAACTCACTCAAAGTGCAGAATTCTGCATTAATTAACAAAATTCAGCATTGTAACATGCTAGTAAGGTGCAAAAATATGGCAAAATGGTCCTGTATGCTTTCCTAAGTGTCGGGAATTAAAAGTGTCACAAAAAGTTACATAAAAGACACTATACGGAATAACTTAGCACTATTAACGGAACGGTATCTAACCGAACAACCGGACATTACCCGGGACACCAAAATATTGTTAAAAACATTGTTTCACTTTTTCTGAGCTAGTTATGGTTCCCGGGCACTATAATACATTACATAATACATGTAACACACTAAACTCAAGACTTACACTTAACACCCTACTAATTACCTCTTTTACCATCAAAAATTACAATTTACCCCCCCCCCCCCCCATATATATGATTTATGGTTCACTTAGTGGCCCCACCATAAGATTTCTAAATCCTACTAAAATCTTCCACAATCTTGCTTTGGGATTTGCTTGATAGTGTTTGTACTTATGGTGACACATTACCTATTGGATAATAACACTTAGTGGGTTATATGAACCAATCATCTCAACACCTTCAGTCCACAACAAAACTTCCTCCTCCTCCCACATTAAGCTACGGTCGAACTACCCCCACTCACCACAATTTTTTTTTGTTGCAATCCAATTCATTCCAAGTGTATCTCAAGGGGTATCAAGGTGATTTAGGAGGCTCGGTGCTCACGGAACTTGAAGGACCTCACTCGTTTGCTATTATCTACCACATTTTCAACCTTGTTCTTCCTTAGATTTAAGCTAGTTGTAAGTCTTCTTTAAACTCTTGTTTATTTCATATTCTTAGTGGTTAAAAGATTTATTATGATAAAATAACTAGAACACTAAAAGACTTGAATATTGAATCATGAAACATAAGCTTAAATAAGATGAAACATGATGAAATAATGCTAGTATGATGTTGTTTTGAATGTGTTGATGATTACTTGTTGATTACTAGTAATATGATGATTGATCATCATATGGAACTTGTTAAAGTATGATTAAAACATGGTTTAACAAGTTAAAGATGATTATGTACTCTCATGAAATAGTCATCTTTTAGACTAAACATGAACTTGAAAGTAAAAATGATTTTCTTACAAAGTAACAAACCAAATGAACTAGTAAACTTGCGAACCCAAGACTTGTGTATGATTTTCCAAGAAAAACCAAGTTTAAAAGACGGTTTTTGAAAGATCATGATTCTTACATATACTTACACTATTTTTGGAAGTAAAATAACTATATGGATGCTAGTAAAACAAGAAGATGTGGTAAATAAATGTTTTTGTAAAATGTGTTCACAAGTTGTGAACATCTAAAGATTTCGAGAATGAGAGTTTAACAAAAGTAAACATATTTTGGAAGGTAACTAAGGCCACTAAACGCCTTACCAAGTCACTACGCGTTTTTATAAAACATCAAGTTTATGTTGTATATTAAATGGGATAGTTTTGCACTTGGTAAGTGTAATATTGTTTAGAGTATGTTTGTTGATGGTTTGAATGATTTTTGGAAAAGAAAATGATATGCTTATTAGCATGGACACCTCCGTTTTCAAAGGAAACTATGGCGAAATTTTCTAAAAATGTAAACACTTAGAAAATATTTTTCTAACAAGTGTTTACAAATATGTTTTTAACTTTGTTTTTCAAAATGAACTTCGCCATAGGTTTTGTTACAAAAAAAAAATACAAAGTGTCGGAGGTTGGTTTTCGTAAATAAGAATGGATAAATATATATTTAGAATATATATTTTATATTAAGACACTTGTGTGAATATTTGTTTACTATATGGAATAGTTATATTATTTTAGGGTAAAATAATATATCTTACAAATTACCATAACATTTACAACTCCAAAATAATACCAAAATCACAAGGAATAAATATTTAAGTTACACACTCGATATTGTGAAACCGAATGCTAAAATGTAACTTATGAAATATTCCGGAAAATACTCTTACAATATGTTTTTGGTAAATATTGTTTTGGACATAAGAAGTGAAAATATAATATTTTTGGGAAAAATATATATATTATGGAATACATTATTATTTTGGACAAATAGGTTATATATATTTTCTAAGTGGGACTTAAAGATATATTATTTCGGAACTACAATATACATGTATAAATACCCCCATCATTGGGAAGGAAATACGAAGTTAAAATACTTGAGAAGTATTATTGCGAAATACTGTTTAAAAACTAAAGTTAAAATAATTATTATTTTAACAAATAATTATAGCTTGGAATAACATAAGAAACGCAACTCAAAACATTAAACTCTAAGCCAAGGCACGGCCCGTTCGTCTAATAGACGTTAGTACACTGTAGGTAGTCATGATTAGCTGCGGAGCTTTGAGTTGCCGGTACAAGACGCACTACTGTGAGTTCATGTCCCCCTTTTCCTTAAACTGTTTTGTTTACTTACTTCGGGGGTGAAATACATGTTCAAAGGGATACTTACAATACTATGGGTATGATTAGCCTTGGAAAGAACCATAGATCATGTGATAGGGTAGGCGGATACTTGGGACCATCAATCCTCGTTGTAGGACCGAGGGGCATGAGTGATAGATCTATTTGGGTGTAGCGAGCCCACACCCATGAGGCCGGGGCGTCCCATAGTGGTGACTATGTCTTCCAGCCGGGAGCCCGGTGCAACTTTGCTAGGTTTGAGTCTTCCTACACCGTCACACATATCAGTGGCCTTGCAAACCATTGGTGATCTTTTCCTTGTTTGCAATCATACCGGTATATACATACATACATTGAATACAAAGGTTTATACATACTCACATACACATGAACTCGCTCAACTTTTGTTGATTTTTCAAACTACGTGTATTTCAGGAAACTAGTGGATCTGGCGGGGTATGCATGTGTCGAGCTGCGTTTGAATAAAAGATATTATCCAGGGTGGTTGAGTTTAGGAGGTGTATCCCTTTCCTGGACGGGATACATAATTCTAAACTCAGGTTTTATTTAAGTACTTTTGTTGAGTCTTGTGAACTCATTTAAACACGTCATGGGTTGTAACTTAATTTGGTATTGATGTTTTCAAACAATGGTATTGTGGTAGTTTCTAAACTTTATTAATGGATAAACATCTCATGTTTTTTATCATATAGCATTGTTGTGATTGTTGCTATGGTATTAAGAGGTCACACCAAATAAATCACGCTTCCGCAAAAGTCAGGGTGTGACAGCTTGCTATCAGAGCCTCGATCATAGCGAACTAGGATTCTTTCTCGAGTCTAGACTATGATCACCAGGGCTCTCACGAAAACATATTTACATTGCATACACAAAGCGTCCAGATCCATGGAACAAACTTTTTTTTACAAATAAAAGGCATAAATACACATTTCAAAAATTTATGTTTTTAATTCAGTCTTAGAGACTGAGGGAGGATCAGTCTTAGAGGCTGAGGAGTTCAGTCTTAGAGACTGGGGGAGTACAGTCTTAGAGACTGGGGAAATTTGGTCTTAGAGACCAGGGAGTCAGTCTTAGAGATTGGGGAAATTTGGTCTTAGAGACCAGGGAGTCAGTCTTAGAGACTGGGGAAATTTGGTCTTAGAGACCAGGGAGTTAGTCTTAGAGACTGGGTAGTTCAGTCTGAGAGACTGGGGTAGTCTGAGAGACTAGTTGAGGCAGTCTGAGAGACTGGGAGATCTAGTCTGAGAGACTAAGTAGTTCAGTCTGAGAGGCTGGGTGGAATAGTCTGGGGAAGACTAGGATGATTACTTGCTTACACTGCCGTTACTTACATGCTTATTTGCTGATTGTTGATACATGTGCATATGTGTGATTGTTTTGTCACAGACATCATGTCATCTTCCTCCGAGAGTGGAGTGTCAGACACCATAGACCCGATAGCCATAGTGTCAGATGACGAGATTCTTCCAGAGGACGAGGTTTTCACTTCAGATACTACGAGTAGTGACGACGATGACTTTCAGCCCTTTGCCTTACCGGATTTCGGAGATGATTTACCTTTAGCTGATGGTTTCCATGATGGGGATCTACCTCTCATTCAGATCCCTGCTCCTTTTCCGCTGGCTGCATTTCCTTTGGAGGATTTGCCTCTTGACGATATGTCCGATGATGACGTCGATCTCTTCATCGAGGGTCCCCCTGAGGACGACCAGGATGGCGGGGCTCCGATTGACGACGATGTTGCTATTCCTGTTGATGAGGTTCCTGTTGTTGATGCCATTGTTATTCCTGTCGAGGTTCCTGTTATGGAGGTTTTATCTGACCAGTCTGGTCACGATTCGTCTGGTCACGATTCTTTTGAGTCCGTGTCATCTTCTACACTTCATGCATTGGGATTACAACGGTATCCCTCAGACACTGATTCCGACACTGCGATGTCTGCAGCGCCCGTTCCGCAGCTGGGTTTTGGGTTCATCCCTGACTTTCCACACGATTTTGATTCAGACCATGAGATGGAGTTTATCCCTGAGGAGCAGCCTGTTGAGGCACCTGCTATCCTTGATGATCAGCACTTCGATATACCCGCTGATCATAAGCCTGCTCCCGCCGACCCAGAGCCTGAGTTAGCACCAGAGCCCGTTTTTGCTCACGACCCTTTACCTATGCACGACCCTATCCCTGTTGGTGTACCAGTCGTTGCACCACCCGTTGTTGATGTACCAGTCGTTGCACCACCTGTTGTTGATGCACCAGTCATTGCACCACCCGTTGTTGATGCACCAGTCGTTGCACCACCCATTGTTGATGCACCAGTCGTTGCACCACCCGTTGTTGATGCTCCAGTTGTTGCACCACCACTTGTTAATGTTCCAGTTGTTGTATCTCTGCCTGATCCTATGCCTGTGTTTGTTGACCGTGCACCTTTTGCTACCCACGTTGATCCTAGATACGCTCACACCCGTAATGGGTGGATTGAGGATGACGACGATTACCTCCTTCTGTTCGATCAGTCACTCCCCCTGCTGCACCTGTTCAGGTACCCTTTGATGTCCCACAGTTTCACCCTCACGTGTCAGACGTTCACCGCATGGATTTACCCATCACTTTTCTTCAGGACATACCTCCTCCCCATCCAGGGGAGGGACCTTCTACTCAGCAGCACGATCACATACCACCTATGTCAGCACCCTTTCCGTTTATGCCCCCATTTGCACCTGCTGCACACACTGCTTTTTCCTCTGCACCCACCGGCGAGCCATTTATGTGGTCTTCGCCCAACGTCATGCCTTTGTCAGATCCATACCATCCTTTTCATGTTGGGTATATGACGGATGATATACTTATATCCTTGCAGTTACAGCAGGATATGTTGAGCCGGAGAGTCGCTGAGCTTGAGAGGATCCCGCGTCCTCCATCTTTTGTTGATCCATCACAGTCTGCTTTTCCACCTGCTCCACTATTTCCTTATCCGGATTTCCACATCCGATTCCTGACGATGGAGCAGCAGATCGCTTGTTTATTGCGTATTGTGCATGCACCCGAGGAGGATTTGGTGCATTTGCGCCGTTTGCTTTTCATCCCTCCACCTCCTCCTCCTCCCCCATCAGCTTGAGGTTTTTGGTTTGTTGCAGATGTTATGCTTTTGATGAGAATTCAGCTATTGAGCCTGACTGCACAGCATTTTGAAGACCACATTTTGACATTATGACTTTTGACATTGACTTTTGGTTGTTGTAGATGGTTAGACGATTCAGACAAGGGCGATGCGACCCTTAGTCTCTTTTGATGTACGATACATTTGTAAAACTTGTAAACTGTACTTGTGGTCTTGTTATATGATAGCTCAATCACAAAATTCTCATTACACGCGTTGTTGGATTATTTGTTTTGTGATATAACATGGGATGTTATGTGTTATTGTGTTGATGAATGTTATTACATGCGCGTGTTATGTACTCATTATACCTATTATGACTTGACCAATACAATCTTCTTATAGAAGATGCCTCCCCGAAGGGAAAATCTTTTACCTACTACTGAGGCCGAATTGCAAGCAAGGATCTCCCAAGCAATAGCGGATTACGAGGCCTCACACGCCGAAACCAGCGGAAATTCCTCAAGGAATAACCCACCACATGGTAATGTTTAAGTCGCTTGAGACACATTACATTACATTTGGACATTCCATGTGCAATTGCTAATGCTTCCTGTGAATGACGTTACTTGTACAGGCTGTACTTTTAAGCAGTTTTTAGACTGCAAACCGCTGAATTTTGACGGCACCGGAGGTGCTGTGGGTTTTGTTCGCTGGGCAGAGAAGACGGATTCCGTGTTAAGAATGAGAAAATGCTCACCAGATCAACAAGTTACCTACATCTCCGGTCTGTTCATAGATGGAGCGCTATCGTGGTGGAATCTCCAGGTCCAAACCCTGGGAGACGCAGCGGCTTATGCGTTGACTTGGAATGAGCTGAAGGAGATCATGCGGAAGAAATACTGCTCCAGGGCGGAAATCCAGAAATTAGAAACTGAATTCTGGAACCTTAAAATGGACGGCCCGAAAATCGCCGAGTATGTTCAGAGATTTCATGATCTGTCACACGTGGTACCATATATGGTTACTCCTGAATTCAAACGCGTGGAGCGTTTCATCTGGGGGTTGGCACCCCAGATCATGAGCATAGTAACATCTTCAAAGCCTGCAATAATTACTGAAGCTATAGATCTGAGCGTGTCACTAACTGAGGAGGCTATTCGGTTAAACAAGTTTTCAATTTCTGATCTGAAGAAAAAGGAGACACATGTTGAATCCTCGGGAGAGAGCAAAAGGAAGTTCTCTAACTTTAAGAAAGGCACCAGTAGTTCGAACAAGAAGGATGAGACGAGCGCACCGGCCAGGGCCAAAGGAAAAGGGTATATGGGCACCTTGCCCAAGTGTAACGCGTGTCAGTTGCATCACGAGGGACGATGCCGATAGGGAAAATGTGAAGCATGTGGAAGAGCTGGACACTCGAAAGAAACTTGTTGGGTTGGTACTGGCCGTGGTGGCCAAAGGGGTTCTGGTAACAACAACCGTGGAGGTAATGGGAATGGGAACCATCCGTAAGGAGGGAATGGCGGAAACGGAAATCGTGGTAACTTTGCAAATCAAGCTGGGAATCGCAACCAAAACAATGCTCATGGTGGTAATGGAAATGGTAACGGTCGAGGACCGGGATGTTTTAACTGCGGAGACATCAGGCACTTCAAGCGTGAATGCCCAAAACTCAATCAAGCGCAAGGAAGAGTTTTCAATATTGAAGCGAGGGAAGCTCGCCAAGATCCTAACGTTGTCACTGGTACGTTCCCTATAAATCAACGCTTTGCATCTGTACTATTTGATACTGGTGCCGATTATAGTTTCGTATCGCTAGAATTTAAGAAAATGCTTGGGTTAACTGCTAGTAAGTTAGATATTCCGTACTCAATTGAACTGGCTAATGGAAAGCTAGTTGAAACAAATGAAGTCATCAGAGGATGTGTAATAGAGCTGGGAGAGCACGAGTTTACACTGGATCTACTGCCAGTCGAGTTGGGAAGCTTCGACGTGGTAGTAGGAATGGATTGGTTGTCAAGCAACAGAGCCGAAATTGTATGTCACGAGAAGACCATTTGCATCCCAACGGCGGATGGAGAAACAATTGTGGTACATGGAGAGAAGCGCGATATGCCCTTAAGGATCATTAGCTGTTTGAAGGCTCGAAAATGTTTGAAGAAGGGATGTGTTGCCTTCTTGGCACACATCGTTGATAAAGAAGCCGCGGAGCCGAAACTAGAAGATATTCCAGTCGTGAAGGAGTATCCTGAAGTCTTTCCAGAAGACTTGCCAGGATTGCCGCCGCAAAGGCAAGTCGAGTTTCATATTGACTTAGTTCCAGGCGCCGCGCCTGTAGCAAAGGCACCCTATCGACTTGCGCCTTCGGAAATTCAGGAGTTGTCGACGCAACTTCAGGAGTTGTTAGGCAAGGGATTTATCAGGCCAAGCTTCTCGCCTTGGGGAGCTCCAGTTTTGTTCGTCAAAAAGAAGGATGGTAGTTTTCGCATGTGTATCGACTACCGGGAACTGAATAAGTTGACCATCAAGAATAGATATCCTTTGCCAAGAATTGATGACCTGTTCGATCAGTTACAAGGTTCATGTTTTTACTTAAAGATCGATCTGCGATCAGGTTACCATCAGTTAAGAATCCAAGAAGAAAGTATCCCAAAGACTGCTTTCAGAACTCGATATGGACATTACGAGTTCCTGGTTATGCCGTTTGGTCTGACGAACGCGCCGGCAGTATTCATAGATTTGATGAACAGGGTTTACAAGCCCTATCTCGATAAGTTCGTAATCGTGTTCATTGATGAGATTCTGATCTACTCGAAGACGAAGGAAGAGCATGAACAACATCTAAGGGCTATTCTAGAGCTGCTTAAAAAGGAGAAGTTGTACGCAAAGTTCTCGAAGTGCGAGTTCTGGTTACGCGAAGTTCAGTTTCTTGGTCATGTAGTTAACGGAAATGGAATTCATGTGGATCCCACAAAGATCGAGGCGATCAAGAACTGGGAGACTCCAAAGACGCCGACCGAGATTCGACAGTTCCTAGGTTTGGCAGGATATTATCGCAGGTTTATTGAGGATTTCTCGAAAATCGCTCAACCTTTGACCTCTCTCACACAGAAAGATAAGAAGTACGAATGGGGAGACAAGCAAGAAGAAGCATTTCAGCTGTTGAAAAACAAGCTTTGCGACACACCAATCTTATCTCTACCCGAAGGCACTGACGACTTCGTGGTATATTGCGATGCTTCGCGTCAAGGTTTAGGCTGCGTGCTGATGCAGCGACAGAAGGTTATAGCATATGCTTCTCTCCAGTTGAAGGTCCACGAGAAAAAATACACCACGCATGATTTGGAATTAGGCGCGGTGGTATTTACATTGAAGATCTGGCGACATTACTTATATGGCATGCGATGCACGATCTTCACTGATCACAAGAGCCTGCAACACATTTTTGACCAAAAAGAGCTTAACATGAGGCAGAGACGCTGGGTTGAACTATTGAATGACTACGATTGTGAGATTAAGTATCACCCAGGGAAGGCAAATGTGGTCGCCGATGCCCTGAGTCGGAAAGAAAGGATTAAGCCCATAAGGGTTAGGGCTTTGGAAATGATCATACAAACAGACCTCTCATTGCGCATTCATGCAGCGCAGAGAGAAGCTCTTAAAGAAAGGAACCTTGAGAATGAGTATCTCCGTGGGATGGAGAAGCAGTTGGTACCAAACGGGGAAGGAACATTGTGCTTCTTGAAACGAATTTGGGTTCCCTTGTTTGGTGGTTTGAGAAATGTTATTTTTGACGAGGCTCACAAATCACGGTACTCGATCCATCCAGGATCGGACAAAATGTACCAAGATTTAAAGGATTTTTATTGGTGGCCGAGAATGAAAGGCGATGTTGCGATATATGTTGGCAAATGTTTAACTTGCGCCAAGGTAAAGGTCGAATACCAGAAGCCTTCAGGTCTACTGCAAAAACCAGAAATACCTAAGTGGAAGTGGGAACAAATTTCCATAGATTTTATAACGAAATTGCCGAAAACACCAAGAGGTCACGATACGATCTGGGTAATTGTAGACCGTTTAACGAAATCTGCACACTTTTTGGCAATCAAGGAGAAGGATAACACGAGTAAACTAGCTGAGCTATACATGAGAGAGATTGTTGCACGACATGGAGTGCCTCTCTCAATTATCTCTGATAGAGATGGAAGATTCGTGTCAAGGATTTGGCAATCCTTCCAAGAAGCTTTTGGCTCTCAGTTGAATCTGAGTATTGCATTTCATCCGTAGACAGACGTACAGAGCGAACAGACGATTCAAACATTGGAAGACATGTTGCGAGCTTGCGTAATGGATTTGGGTGGGAGTTGGGACACTCACTTACCCTTGGTCGAATTTTCATACAACAATAGTTACCACGCAAGCATCCAAGCCACACCATTCGAAGCTCTCTATGGACGCAAGTGTCGATCACCATTATGCTTGGCTGACGCGGGTGATAGACAGCTTGTTGGCCCGGAATTGGTCCAGGAGACGACTGACAAGATTATACAGATCCGAGAGCGCATTAAAGCGGCTCGTGATTGTCAAAAGAGTTATGCGGACCGAAGAAAGAAACCTCTGGAATTTGAGGTGGGAGATATGGTTTTGCTAAAGGTTTCACCCTGGAAGGGTGTGGCACACTTTGGGAAGTTGAATCCGCGGTACATTGGACCATTCAAAATCCTGAAAAGGGTTGGTTTGGTAGCATACAAGTTGGATTTACCTGCTGAACTTAATGGCGTTCATGATATATTTCATGTATTAAATTTGAAAAATAGTCCAACTCAAGAAACAGTGGTCATTCCTGCCGACGAAGTTCATATTGACGACACACTCCACTGTACTGAAGAACCCGTTGAGGTTACTGATTAGAAGGTTAACAAGACACGCATGAGTAGTGTCAAACTCGTCAAGGTTCGATGGAATGCGCGATATGGCCCAGAATTCACGTGGGAGCGTGAGGATCGCATGAAGGAAAAATACCCACATTTATTCCCCAAGACCTCTGCATCTAGTAGCAGAACTAAAATTTCGGGACGAAATTTTCTTAACAGGGGGAGAATGTGACAACCCTCATAATTACAGGTATCCGTACAATTAATTAATATTAAATTGGTGCTTAATGATTGTGCTTGATTACAACTGATGATTAAACTGCTTTCTGATTTCTGTTACATACATACATATGCATCACATTTCATACTGTCACTCCATTTATTACATACAAACTTTAGTGACAAACTTGATGCACAAAGTACAGTTAGCACAGTGAGCGGATAACTCAGGAATATACTGACAGTGCCAGTACATAGACAGACAATGTTTTGAGGCCCAGTATGAGCCAGAGACAAGGTACTACACTAGTATGGAGTGTAGGGAAGTAAGAACCATAGAACTGCGTCACTAGGTGATAGTTTAAGTGCCGGAAAGTGCCTAAAACTCACCCAAAGTGCAGAATTCTGCATTAATTAACAAAATTCAGCATTGTAACATGCTAGTAAGGTGCAAAAATATGGCAAAATGGTCTTGTATGCTTTCCTAAGTGTCGGGAATTAAAAGTGTCACAAAAAGTTACATAAAAGACACTATACGGAATAACTTAGCACTATTAACGGAACGGTATCTAACCGAACAACCGGACATTACCCGGGACACCAAAATATTGTTAAAAACATTGTTTCACTTTTTCTGAGCTAGTTATGGTTCCCGGGCACTATAACACATTACATAATACATGTAACACACTAAACTCAAGACTTACACTTAACACCCTACTAATTATCTCTTTTACCATCAAAAATTCCAATTTACCCCCCCCCCCCCCATATATATGATTTACGGTTCACTTGGTGGCCCCACCATAAGATTTCTAAATCCTATTAAAATCTTCCACAATCTTGCTTTGGGATTTGCTTGATAGTGTTTGTACTTATGGTGACACATTACCTATTGGATAATAACACTTAGTGGGTTATATGAACCAATCATCTCATCACCTTCACTCCACAACAAAACTTCCTCCTCCTCCCACATTAAGCTACGGCCGAACTACCCCCACTCACCACAATTTTTTTTTGTTGCAATCCAATTCATTCCAAGTGTATCTCAAGGGGTATCAAGGTGATTTAGGAGGCTCGGTGCTCACGGAACTTGAAGGACCTCACTCGTTTGCTATTATCCACCACATTTTCAACCTTGTTCTTCCCTAGCTTTAAGCTAGTTGTAAGACTTCTTTAAACTCTTGTTTATTTCATATTCTTAGTGGTTAAAAGATTTATTATGATAAAATAACTAGAACACTAAAAGACTTGAATCTTGAATCATGAAACATAAGCTTAAATAAGGTGAAACATGATGAAACATGATGAAATAATGCTAGTATGATGTTGTTTTGAATGTGTTGATGATTACTTGTTGATTACTAGTAATATGATGATTGATCATCATATGGAACTTGTTAAAGTATGATTAAAAATATGGTTTAACAAGTTAGAGATGATTATGTACTCTCATGAAATAGTCATCTTTTAGACTAAACATGAACTTGAAAGTAAAAATGATTTTCTTACAAAGTAACAAACCAAATGAACTAGTAAACTTGCGAACCCAAGACCTGTGTATGATTTTCCAAAAAAACCAAGTTTAAAAGAAGGTTTTTGAAAGATCATGATTCTTACATATACTTACACTATTTTTGGAAGTAAAATAAGTATATGGATGCTAGTAAAACAAGAAGATGTGGTAAATAAATGTTTTTGTAAAATGTGTTCACAAGTTGTGAACATCTAAAGATTTCGAGAATGAGAGTTTAACAAAAGTAAACATATTTTGGAAGGTAACTAAGGCCACTAAACGCCTTACCAAGTCACTACGCGTTTTTATAAAACATCAAGTTCATGTTGTATATTAAATGGGATAGTTTTGCACTTGGTAAGTGTAATATTGTTTAGAGTATGTTTATTGATGGTTTGAATGATTTTTGGAAAAGAAAATGATATGCTTATTAGCATGGACACCTCCGTTTTCAAAGGAAACTATGACGAAATTTTCTAAAAATGTAAACACTTAGAAAATATTTTTCTAACAAGTGTTTACAAATATGTTTTTAACTTTGTTTTTCAAAATGAACTTCGCCATAGGTTTTGTTACAAAAAAAAAATACAAAGTGTTGGAGGTTGGTTTTCGTAAATAAGAATGGATAAATATATATTTAGAATATATATTTTATATTAAGACACTTGTGTGAATATTTGTTTACTATATGTAATAATTATATTATTTTAGGGTAAAATATTATAACTTACAAATTACCATGACATTTACAACTCCAAAATAATACAAAAATCACAAGGAATAAATATTTAAGTTACACACTCAATATTGTGAAACCGAACGTTAAAATGTAACTTATGAAATATTCCGGAAAATACTCTTACAATATGTTTTTGGTAAATATTGTTTTGGACACAAGAAGTGAAACTATAATATTTTTGGAAAAAATATATATATTATGGAATACATTATTATTTTGGACAAATACGTTATATATATTTTCTAAGTGGGACTTAAAGATATATTATTTCGGAACTACAATATACATGTATAAATACCCCCATCATTGGGAAGGAAATACGAAGTTAAAATACTTGAGAAGTATTAATGCGAAATACTGTTTAAAAACTAAAGTTAAAATAATTATTATTTTAACAAATAATTATAGCTTGGAATAACATAAGAAACGCAACTCAAAACATTAAACTCTAAGCCAAGGCACGGCCCGTTCGTCTAATATACGTTAGTACACTGTAGGTAGTCGTGATTAGCTGCGGAGCTTTGAGTTGCCGGTACAAGACGCACTATTGTGAGTTCATGTCCCCCTTTTCCTTAAACTGTTTTGTTTACTTACTTCGGGGGTGAAATACATGTTACAAAGGGATACTTACAATACTATAGGTATGATTAGCCTAAGAAAGAACCATAGATCATGTGATAGGGTAGGCGGATACTTGGGACCATCAATCCTCGTTGTAGGATCGAAGGGCATGAATGATAGATCTATTTGGGTGTAGCGAGCCCACACCCATGAGGTCGGGGCGGCCCATAGTGGTGACTATGTCTTCCAGCCGGGAGCCCGGTGCAACTTTGCTAGGTTTGAGTCTTCCTACACCGTCACACATATCAGTGGCCTTGCAAACCATTGTTGATATTTTCCTTGTTTGCAATCATACCGGGACATACATACATACATTGAATACAAAGGTTTATACATACTCACATACACATGAACTCGCTCAACTTTTGTTGATTTTTCAAACTACATGTATTTCAGGAAACTAGTGGATCTGGCGGGGTATGCATGTGTCGAGCTGCGTTTGAATAAAAGATGTTATCCAGGGTGGTTGAGTTTAGGAGGTGTATCCCTTTCCTGGATGGGATACATAATTCTAAACTCAGGTTTTATTTAAGTACTTTTGTTGAGTCTTGTGAACTCATTTAAACACGTCATGGGTTGTAACTTAATTTGGTATTGATGTTTTCAAACAATGGTATTGTGGTAGTTTCTAAACTTTATTAATGGATAAACATCTCATGTTTTTTATCATATAGCATTGTTGTGATTGTTGCTATGGTATTAAGAGGTCACACCAAATAAACCACGCTTCCGCAAAAGTCAGGGTGTGACAGTTACGTTGGGCCATTTAGAGTTCTGGAGCGGATCGGTAAAGTTGCTTACAAGCTCGAGTTGCCAGCTGAGTTGGGTAATGTTCACGATGTATTCCACGTTTCGCAGTTGAAGAAGTGTCTGTCTGATGAGGCACTGGTTGTGCCATTTCAAGAGCTGAAGATTGACGACAAGTTGCAGTTTGTCGAAGAACCTATCGAGATCATGGATCGGGAGGTCAAGGTGCGTAAGCATAGTCGCATTCCGATTGTTAAAGTTCTTTAGAACTCAAGACGTGGACCGGAGTTCACATGGGAGCGTGAGGATCAGATGAAGCTTAAGTATCCTCAACTTTTTCCTGATGACAAGTCTAAATCTAGTAAAGCTGGTGAATTTCGGGATGAAATTCCGCTTCAAGTTGGGGATGATGTGGCACCTGAGGAAAACCTACAGCAATCTTGATCCATCACCTCACTTCTCTGTGCGTACTTGTCAAATTTCGGGACGAAATTTCTTTCAAGTTGGGGATGATGTGACAACTCGAAGTTTCAAGGTTAGTGCCTTCGGTCCCCGTTCTTGTTCTAACCTATCTATTCGACCCGTGACTCTGTTAAACGTGCTATATATTTAGTAGTTGTGTGGTGTGTGTGTAACGGGCCAGTCTTTATGTCATACTACGATTGTGCCGTAACGAATAATTGGGCCGCAATATGTGTATGTTTGTTTGATTACGAAACCCATTGGCATAATTGATTTAACTCGGCCCAAACATGACATGTAACATCAACGAATAACCTTTGGTCTTGGCCCAAATATTGATTCGCATTGCTGTGTAGTCTCGGCCCCAAAACACTGCTTTGTTTAGTAACAATAACCGGCCCAAAACGCCCAAAACACTGTTTTGCTTAGCATAAATAATCGGCCCAAATCACACTTTAATTAGCAAATCACAACCGGCCCACTTGCTTAGGCATTGACTTTATAATCTAAGTGTACGTACCCACTTTCCTTATCTCATATTTGCAACAAGAAACCCTACCCTCTCAACATATTGCGATGGCAGAACCCACCCCCCCTGTTCGAGATAATAGCTTGACCAGTCAGGTTTCTGGTTAGCGACTCTTACTTGTTGACTTTTGTATTTGTGAGATATTATTCATGTGTGACGTAAATGATGATTATGTGCTGTATATGTGAATTGCCATTGTGATAAATACCCTATAACATTACATGTGAGGCATCTTGAAAGTGCAACCAATTTAGATAAGGATCAATTCATGTTGTCGGCCATGCTATTCATATTTGCATGTGAATTGTCAGTGACATGTGATATGTATTTGTTAACTGGTGAGTCCCTTGGTCATGTGCTTTAATGGATATCTTATGTTAATGTAAACTGATGATCGAATTATGTGAAGCTTAAGGTCCCCAAACATGTATTTACATGTATGATAATTAGTGTATGATGATAGTTATATTATAGATTTAATTTGTGATGTTGGCTTGAATTTGTTTGATCCAAGGTTAGTTATAAAAATCTGAGTTATACAAGATTTCCTTGTTCCGATTCTGTGCACATGGTTATTGCAGAATGTATAAAGCATATGATTACTGATAATTGAATTAGTAATAGGACTTGGGCCGAGCAGAAAATCAAATGAAATATGGGGATTTATGCATAAGATTAATGGTTTTGGGGCTTATTATATTTTTAGATGATATCACCTAGGAGCCCACATTGTGAGGAAAACATAGACAGATTGGGCCCTGCTCGTTGACGGGCCGCACACCCCATGAGATATGGTGTATTATCTTCTAGTGGGCTGTAATTTAGTGTTGGTGTGGGCCGAAACCAAAGGGACCGATATTAGTCTTAATTTGGTAAACAAGTATTAATATTAAAGAAGAATTATAAATTGTATTTGGGCCGTTAATTCGATTAAGTCAACACAAGGGTAATCGTTGAATGGATTTAATTGCCATGAGTTGTGTGGACTAGTAATGTGGATCACTTATGAACCGAACACTCACTATGTTATGAATACGGTGTTTAATGCTATGGATACTTACTGAGACTTGCGTGATGGAATATATTTGGCTTGATTTCAACCTGTGTAATGAATGCGAAAAACACATGTGTTATGTTTGCACAAAACTGACTGATTTGGTAACCACAATAGGGGTTAATTGACCAACGGGGAACACATACTTTAATCTTACCGAGCAAACCAAATGTGAGTTCACTACTTTTGAGCATGCGTCCCGGTGGTTGGGACAGTCAGTGGGTATCCCGGGGAGGGATAAGTCTTTTGGGTAAAACTGGTATATTGGATAATATTCTCATATTCTATCACTCTTAAGTCCCATCTTTTGTTACCGGGGAGGTAACAGGGTATTAGTTGGTAGCGCTACTTAGGTTTGGCACCCTCACACCGTACCGGGGAGGACGGTTGTGAACTAATGACCCAGACGGGCCCAGTGCTTTGATAGGAGCACTGGGGAACGGGCAAAACATACATTAGGAGCCGTCTTGTTCAGTATCGAGATATTATCAATATTACTTTTGCATTTGTTAATGAACTGGAATAAACACTTGGTAACAAACGTTTTCATAAACTGTGAACTCGCCAGCTTTGTCTGATACACTTGTTGCATGCTCGCAGGTCGTTAGGTTTCATGGATTTGGATACTTGCTGTCTGGAGTAGCAGAAGTGGTCCTGGGTCGATTGGAGAGATTGTTGTGATTGATTTCTTGATACTATACTTGGTTTTAAATAGTTTAACCTTGGTTTGTTATTTGCTTCCGCTGAACATATTGGTTTTCGTATAAACTTGTTGATGGTATTTTATTAATGATTGAGACTTTATTTTGAAACTTGTATGAGTTCAATGTAATTAGTGGCTCACTGTCGGTACGTCATACGCCTATCAGGGACACTCCCTAGGTGGTATTCTGGGGGTGTGACAGTTTGCGTCTCTAGAAGGATTGGACTTGGGGAGGTTTTGGGGAAAATGGTGTTTTGAATTCGATTGGGTTGGCGCTGCTGGTCGATCAGGAGGTCTTTTGTCAATATGGGATCCGAAGAGGTTTTCTATGTCTAGAATTGAGAAGCATCGATTTTTCTTATGTATTCATTATATTTTGAAAGACTATGGGAAGGCGTTTTCGGTGGTTAATGTTTATGCGCCACAAAAGCTGAGGGATAAGCGTGTTCTTTGGGCCTAGCTTGAAAGTATTCTTTCTCGAAATCAAAGCTTTTGGGTTGTTGGTGGCAATTTTAATTGTGTGAGAGATCGGTCAGAGCGAAGGAATTCAAAGTTTAATGCTCAAGTTTCCAACGAGTTTAACGATTTTATTGATAAGGTGGAATTGCATGAGTTTGTTTTAAGAGGTAGGAAGTTTACCTTTGTGTCCGGTAATAAATGTAACCGCATCGATCATATTTTTGTTTCATGGAATTTTTTGAATGAATGGACCAATGCGGAGTACCGGGCTCTAGCTAGGGAGGAATCGGATCATTGCCCGTTAGTGTTGAAAGTTGAAGCGAGGAATTTCGGGCCTAAACCTTTTAGGTTCTTTAATTCTTGGCTATCTAGGGATGATTTACATGAAGTGGTCGCTAAAGCTTTGTCGGATTTTGATGAAAATGGGCCGTCGGATGTAATATTAATGCACAAGTTTAAGAAAATCAAACAACATATTATCGAGTGGCACAAGAAGTGGTCGGCTGAAGACTGTGAAGAGGAGCTCAATCTAAAAGCTGAATTGTTTGACTTGGACGAGTCTATTGATGAGAGGGATTTGACCGAAACTGAGATGTGGGTATATGTTGAAGCAAAGAAATGAATGCGAGAGTTGGAAGAAATTAAAAAGAAAGATATTCGGCAAAGATCGCGCGTTCGGTGGGCTCGGAAAGGGGATGAAAACACTAGATTTTTTCATGGTACAGTAAATACGAGGAGGGTTTCAAATAGTATCCCGGGTTTGAATGTTAATGGCAAATGGGTGTTTAAGCCATCGGAAGTGAAAAGAGAAATTTTTAGTTTTTTTAGACAACGATTTGTTGAAGAGATTCCTAATCGGCCGATGTTGGAGTGTTATGGAATCAAGCGATTGACCGAGGTGGATGCTGAAGAACTTGTGGTTCCGTTTACAGAGAAGAAAATTAAAGACGCCGTTTTTTATTGTGGGGGGACAAGGCCCCGGGCCCTGATGGCTTTAATTTTCTGTTCGTGAAAAGGTTCTAGCCGATGCTCGTCGATGATTTTGTCAAGATTATGCAGAATTTTTTCGATACTGGTACAATAAATCGGGGAGTGGGTTCGTCATGTATAACTTTGATTCCAAAAGTTAAAGATTCGGTTGGTTTGAATGAATATCGGCCGATTACACTAATAGGGGTTTTTAGTAATGTAATTTCCAAGGTTCTTGCTAAGCGACTTAAAAAGGTGATGGGTAGTATCATTCACGAAATGCAATAGGCATTCCTTTCAGGGAGGTACATTCTTGACGGGCCTTTAATAATTAATGAAATCTACTCATGGGCGAAAAGGATGGGAAAAGAATTATTTTTGTTTAAAATCGACTTCGAGAAAGCTTATGATAATGTGAATTGGGAGTTCTTGATTTCGATTATGAGGCAAATGAATTTTCCAGGAAAATGGTGTAATTGGATCAAGGGAGTTTTATCTTCGGCTCGTTCATCTATTCTTGTGAATGGTTCTCCTACATTCGAGTTTGATTGTGGCAAAGGCACACGACAAGGTGATCCTATTTCGCCTTTTTTTTTTATTTTTGATAGTTATGGAGGGGCCTTTCTTCGATGATTAGGATGGCTTGTAATCATGGTATGTTCAATGGTGTGTGTTTTATTATCGGTGGTCCTATTATATCTCATCTTCTTTATGCCGATGATGCTATGGTAATGGGTGAGCGGTCACAATTAAGTTTCAAAGCTTTGAAGAGAATCTTACGTATTTTCGATTTGTGCTCGGGTCTTTGAATTAACTTGCACAAGTCGAGTCTATTTGGGATTGGGAAGAGCGTGGAGGAGGTCGAAATATTTGCAAACGGTTTGGGTTGTAGACCGGGGTCCTTCCCATTTAAGTATTTGGGAATTCTTGTGGGCGCAAATATGAACCGGATTAGTAATTGGGATTCGGTAGTTGAGGTGTTCAAAAAGCAATTATCATCATGGAAGGCTAGTGTTTTATCCATTGCCGGTCGGGTTATTCTTATAAAGTCGGTTCTTGAAAGCCTCCCTACCTATTATTTTTCATTATATAAAGCTCCGGTCACGGTCATTAATAAACTCGAGTCTATTGTTAAACGATTCCTATGGGGAGGGTGTGATGAAAAGAACAAAATTCATTGGGTTGCTTGGGATAAAGTCACGAAAAATATAAAAGACGAAGAATTGGGTCTTTCTAAATTGGAAGAAAGCAATAATGCGTTGTTATTGAAATGGTTATGGAGGTATCGAATAGAAAAGGAGGCGCTTTGGAGGAAGGTCGTTGACGCGGTGCATGGCTCGAAAAGAAGATGGGAAACATTTCAATGTAGTAGTCGTTTTCCAGGTACGTGGTCTCGATTGGTGAAAGTGGGTTACCGATTGAAGGTGAACGGTATCGATTTCACTAATATGATCCGAGGGGTGGTGGGTGTTGGTTCGAACATAAAATTCTGGATAGATCCTTGGCTTACAACCGAACCATTGAAGACGAAGTTTCCTTCGCTGTTTCGCCTTGAAGATCAGAAAGGGTGCACGGTGGCGGAGAGATTTTGTGTTCATAATCTACATTGCACGATTCAATGGAGATGGAAGAAGTACCCGACTGCTAGTAATGAAGTGGAAGAGGTAATTCAATGTCATAGATTGGTCTCGGATGTGCATTTAACCGGTCGCGAAGATTCATGGGCATGGAATCAAGGTTCGAATGAAGGCTACTCGGTTAAGGAAACTCGAAAATGGTTAAAAAGAAATGACTCAAACGAAGGTAATATGGTTTTTAATTGGTGTAAGTGGATCCCGAATAAATGTAACATTTTTATGTGGAGGGCGAGTTTGGATAGACTTCCTACACAAAGCGCTCTCATTAGACGAAACATTAATGTGGGGGATGGATTATGTGCATTTTGTGGAGAAATCGATGAAACGGTAGATCATTTGTTTTCGGGGTGCAGGGTTGCATGTGGAGTGTGGAATGCGATTGTGTCTTGGTGTAAAATCCCTCGGTTCTTTATGTTCTCAGTCCTCGACGTGTTGCAGATCATCAATCAAATGGCCCAATCCGAGAAAAAGAAAGAGATAGTATATGGAATCATCATTATTGCGTGTTGGAGAATTTGGAAGGCGAGGAACGAAAAGGTTTTCAACGGGGCGGATTCGAACGTCGTTCAAATTGTTTCGGATGTTAAATCTATGGGGTATCTCTGGTATAGGAGTAGACATAAGGAGGGTACGATCGATTGGAGAAATTGGTGTAATTTTTTTCTCTCATTGATGTAATGTTTTTTGTGACGGTCCACCTCTAACTTGGAGTTGGCCGTCTCGGTTTGTTTTTAATGAATTTCGCCTTTCAAAAAAAAAAAGCAAATCAAGCCAAATTAATTAAATTAATATATTAATATATTTAATTTATTAAAATAAAGTAATACTTTTAATCATTATTATTTCCGAAAATTAATTAACAATGAAATAAACCCTTTTATTTGAACTAAAACTATGGTTATCCATTTAAACTAATTAGTTAAAACTACTTAAGCCTGTCTCTAAGCCTATCAAAATTTCGGTTCCACTAGCTGAATCCACTCCTAGTTATGACCCTATACCCTTGGAGATAAGTCTTGTTTTGAATTTTAAACAAATAACAATCTTGTTAGAGCTAAAACTAAAAGTTTACCCAAACCTCCTTATCCCGACCCTGAAAGCGTCCCTCCTATATCTCTCTCCATCTCAATCAAATCATCAACCCTCCAGCCTCTTTCTCTCTCTCAAATTCATGAATGACACATCTGAACACCCAACATCGATCGACTATCAAGATCAAGAAAAACATCTTTCAAGGTAAAAACTCTATTGAATCATTGTTATTCATTAAGTTACATAAAATCAAAACTTAAATCCTAACTAAACATGTATGTAATATGTCCGTGTTCGACAAAATTTGTCCATCAAGGTGTTCAAATCTTTTAGGAGAAGCCGGTAGAAACAAGATCATCCAAAAGACAACTAAAGTCTTAGTATGAATCTTGAACTTTATTCTCTGTTTTCAGATCTAAATACAGAAAACTAAACTCTAAAGTTCTTAACTTTAATGATATTAAGATGTTAGAATATGAATTAATACTTGTTTGGTCGTGTACATTGTAAATACATGCTAGAACATCACTTAAATTTTCGTTTAAAACACAAACTGTTGACATCAGAATCCAAACAGAAACATAACCTGATTTTGTAAAGACTATAACTTGATGAAATCACCAAGTAAATCAAATTTTGGATCAAAAACTAAGGACAAAGAGTATTCTATCCAACAAAGTTGGTTTCCTAATTTTCCGATGAGTATAAGTTAGTTAAAAGCAATTTATAAAACCGAAGGTGGAATATGACTTCGGGATAGAAACATTAGGTTATCGTCACGAAGCTGTAACTCATTCAATGTAGGTCTAAATGACCTAAGAATTTTACAAAACGAAATTATATGAGTCTGGAACCAATTGGTCTTGCATTTTGTTTTTGATAAAATCTCAATTTTTTTACTAAATTTTAATATTTACCGTCGCAGAAAAATTGTTGTTACTACCTTACTGTGTTCCACGAATTTTCATAATTTTATACACATTATAAAAGTAAAATAAAATAAGAATACTTTTGAAGAGTAAAAACATGCGGGTACTTTTCATAAATTTTTCAAAATTTCATTTTACTATTTAGTTAGTTAGTACGTGAACTTGGCCTAAAAACTAATCCGAAATTGGACTTGCTGATCTTATTTGTTTATCCATTAATTAAAAACTAATTGATTCTAACTGACATATAATTAACGTGAAAACACTAAACTACCTATAATAACATTAATTAATCATCAATTATGGCACTTAACATAAAAACCCTAATGTGGTACTTAAACCCCTGTTACATCACCAACACTTATCACAATGCTTATCATTTAGTCTAACCTAGTCCTTAGATGCGACATCCTTATGTTTAGCTTTTGCATAGGATAACCCCATTTTATTTAGCAATCTCGTGTGGATAACTTAGCAATGATATCAAGTGAGTATCACATCCCTTTTCATCTTTTGTTTTAAACATTTAACTAGGGGAAAAGCATGCTACTTGACAACCGGTTTATCCTTCTGCTTGCATGTGTGTATGTGATTGTGTTTAATTTGATATGACTGCATGAGCTAACCTTAACACACCTTAAGTCCCCTTAACCTTGACATCCATTTAACTCCTAGATGGAGCCGATGGACAAGATTATATAGTACTATTTGGGCTAACAGTCCTACTCTTGTCGTGTACTGCTAGCTAAAGTACATGAATGCCAAGAACCGGCACTTGAGTGAATATCTCCAACATTTGAACCTTATTAATATTCTGTGGTGAACATTAATACGAGGCACCATAACTTGTCAGTAAGCTTGGTTTGTGACTTATGAACAAATGTTATGAGCCCACATAAGATCCACAAAGCCCAGTCCAGTTCAATGGCCCAACAAGATGAATGACACAGGAGCGCACAATCGAAAGATATAAGCGAGAAAGATAGAAAGATTAGGGCATGAAGAATGTTAAGTAAATGGATTGTCTCTTCCCGTCTCAATCTCTAGTCTGATTCCCATCCTCTTCTGTGCCGATTTCTATATTGTTTTGTATCTGTATTGTTGAAATACTTTCAGTTGTAATCCTTCCATTAATCAACAGCTAGTACCTTCTCTAATTCAGTGTGTAATTGGTTGTGTGAATATCAATTCACGACAGTGTTCATTATATTTTTATTCATATTATGAGTGTATTAACCAACATCCCAAGTTTAACATTCCAGTTAAACCCATTAACCCAGTATTCCTCCCCGGAATATTTACCAGATGTCCCTCCCCGGGACGCATGCTTGAAAAAGAGCAGTGAACTAACCTTAGATTTGCTCGGTAGATTTTGTAACTTGAACTAATGTGGTCAACCACGTCCTAATATGATTACCATACAAGTCAGGTTTGGTTCAATTAGCACACCTACTGTAGTACACGTATTATACAGGTTGTACCCAAGCACTGATCATGGCATAGCACATATAACATACCGCATACAATTTACGTAAACACACAACACACCAGTTCACAGCGTACAGCTCAATAGCATAACACAAGTCCAATTAACACGCGACCTGTTTCAAGTGTGCGGCCCACTACATTTATGGGCCCATATTCTATTTCAACAATGATCATCAGTCGAGACCATGAGGTCTCGACTCGCAATCTCTGAAGTCTCGAGTCGCAACCGGCGATCCCGGGTGATGAATTCATTTGTCGAGACTACAAGGTCTCAAGTCAGGTCTCGAGTCGCAACCGGGACTCGCAACCACTGGTCTCGGGTTCTCTCATTTGATGATGCTTGGTCTCAAGTCGGAACCATGAGGTCTCGAGTCGAGACTACTTCATTTACAGTTGTTCATTCCTTAAATTATGGCAGTCAGTTACAATCATTTTATCAGTTACACACTTTCCGAATTCATTGCAAACAACCAATCAATCATCATAGCAACATTCAAACGGATCGCATAGCACCATGCATCACTAAAATCAAGTAATCAGTTTATCAAGTATCACAAGACTATCAATATCAAATCTGATAAAAAATCAAAATCATCATCATTCGATTTTTGTCCCTAATTCGACATCATGATCATCATAACCAGATTTATATCAACTAAGGTATTAGCATACTAACATTAAACCCCTAGTTTACTGCATAAAGAGTGTTTGCCGAAACTTTTATGAACACGGAATACATATAAGCAACGGGAATCATAAAATCGCAGCCATAATCTCATTCAAAGAAACCACAAGACCAAGGAGCAAGACAACACTAAGATGCTCGAATTAAACAATGATTCCGTACTAAGCGTGAGAGAGATGCGAGCAAGAAGAGAGCACCGTTAGAAGGGAAGTCGCGACCGAGAGAGGAGGGTATGCTTGCTGCCGTCGCACAAGTTGGAAGGGAATAAGGGTTTGGTACAATCCTTGTGTTTTGTGAAATATGAGGAACACATCACCCATGAAGGATGTGTATGCGCATAGGGTGAGCCGGGCTCACTTGTTGGGCCGTAGGCCAATACACGGGTGGGTTGGGTTTTTGGGCCGAGAACAATAGTGCACAATATGAAGGTGTGCGACCAAGGGTAGGGTGTGCGACTCAACGGTGTTGTGCGATCATGCTCAAATTAAAACTCAATAACACTTAACATTTAGCAACCCTTTACACGGTTAAACATTCCATCCAATTTCATTCATACTAACACATAACATTCAGATTCATAGCACTCCCTTGCAATCAAATCATATCAATAAGTCACGTATTGTTCATACAAGTTACATCAAAGCACGATGGAAGGTTTAAAAAATACGAGTTGTCACAGAGAGTAAATTGAAACATTATAATCCTCATTTCACCCTTAGTATGTACAAACACATTCTTATTATTGTTCATGTATAATTTACTCTTCTTATTAATCTTTGTATATGAAACACTATAACATTGAAATTGTGTTTTATAACACAATGTGTAACAACTTGAATAATCTTATCAAATCCTAGTGTGACACATGCCTAAAAAGTCTCCAAATAATTCAAATTTGTTGAAGGATGGGGACAAAAGTTACTAAAAAGGGCGTTGAATAAAGTTGAGAGGCTTGAAATGCAAAAAGGAGAAATTATAGTTTTTGACAGTCCTTTGCGACAAGGGGATTCAAAAATCACATGAGCACCAAGTCCCTTACGGATCGCAAGGCATGACCCCTTACGGATCGCAAGGTATGGCCCCTTACGGTTCGTACAAGGGGTCGCTGACAGCAGATCCTTGTTGTCAGCTACAGCCTTGCTCTTGAGCCACCTTTACACGAATTTTGCCACTCTATTTCTCCTTCCTCCATTTTTTTTTGACACTAATCAACACCTGAGAACCTCTGAAAACACTTGACACATTCTCCTTTCACTTGATCAACTATAAATAAGGCCTTTTGTTCATCAGTTCCATTCACACCTTCTCAATTCACTTCAATCTGCTTCAGAGCTGCTTTTGATCTTTAGGAGTCTCCTCTTCCAAGTCCTAAATGTTTAGCAAGTATTAGTAACTAATTCCTTTAAGTCAATTTCAATTTAGCTTTCAATTTCTAGTCGAAAGTCAAGCAATTTATTCTAGCCCGATTGGTCAACCAAAAATCTGATTAAAACTTACCCGTTGATTGTAATATTGTAAGAAATAATTACCTGCAATTATACCTTCTAATCATCACGTCTACACAGGTCAAATGACGAGTCAAACATATATTACTTAAAAAGTAAAAAATGTGCTTGTGACGAACAGTAAATAAAATGGTTTTAAGCTTATGCAATCTGCATTCTGACTTTGAGACTAATCATATAAGATTATAAAATATATTAAAACATGTAGGACTTGTCATAAACTTATTCAACCACCCGAATATGTTTATACGCGCACGACTAGTTACAAAGGCATAAACCGTCTAAACTAGTCGTAACGGGTCAAAGGCTTTCAAAACCTTTCCAAATCAGAATGTTTGGTTAAATAACCTGTATCACACGAGACTTCTTACTCAGACGGGTATAAACCACGTTCTATCCGGTCAACGCTTAATCTAGTGGAACCGAGCGTAATTCTAAGTTAACGGGTCAAAGTTAAAGACTTACCAATGACCCATAAACATTTTAACGGATAATAATTTTGTTCGCTCGCGACTATAGAGCCATCAAGATAATCGCATCTAGGATTAATAAACTTTGAATACGCCTTTGCTACGAGAACCAAATACACTGTTTTAGACAGCTAGCAAAGGTATATACTTTTTAGCCATTTTTATATTAAAACTTGGGATATGGCAATGCCAATTGGTACGGGTATCACAAATGGGCACATGCTTACAAATGTGGATATTCGTTTTAATCCGTTTTGTTTTTTATAACACATTAAACATTTGGGGGTTAATATTACCGTATTCGGGCATCCCCCAATTTATTTAATTGTAAATTGCCATTAAGTGTGGGGTGTAGGCATACACCTAACAGAGACAAATAATTTTGGGCTGTTTATTGATCACATACTGGTTATAATACTTGTTCCCGAATGTACGACAAACTTGTAATTCGGTAAAAAGAAATTATTCCAATGATTATTGAATAAAAATATCTTTTTAAAATGTTTTTTTGTTAAATGTGTCGGTTAATAATATTTATCAGTGAAAACTGACGTATTTTTAAAGATTAACCGCAGGTGACGAACCTGAATAATATGTTGGATTCGTTCGGCCATAAGCTTTGGAATTTGCGACTCCACGACTAAAATTCTATGATGTCTTAAGTCCTTTTTTATTTCGATCCTATCCTGTGGGATATTTTCTACCGAACAAGATGCTACAAATTTTATTTAATATATTTCAACTTTTTATATTTATTACTTTATCACTCTATCTTTCGCTGCAAATTGTGAACTGTTACCCAATCCTCACGCATAAACCCACTGTCCGGGCCCACCGCCACCGGAAATTGAGGTGTGACACAATAGTTTTAGTGTTATGGCAAAATTTGATTTCTCACTCTTACCTAAAAGCATTCACATTGAAGCCTCTATATTAATACATTCTCTATAATATAGAGAAACAAATAGAGGAAACAACAAAAATACTACTACGTATAATAGAGAAAGTTTTATAGATATTAAACTAAACCTCTATATTTAGAGGCTCATATCTAAGTCTCTGTTTTTATATTGTTAGTGTGTTGGAAAGATAAAAAAAATAATAAAATAAGTGATTGTGTATGACAGAGATATAGATAGAGAGTTGGATGTGTGAGGTTTTTAAAAACTAAACATAATTTAGAGAAAAATATGTTTTTTTGTTAAATTATATAGAAGGAGATAAATGCTTCAATGTGAATGCTATAAGTATATTATTAAAATTTGTGAAATATTTTTAGGTCTTATAATGGATAAAATAGCTCAAGTTACTATCTTTTTCTTTTCTAATTATACCTGAAGAGTAATAAGAAGAGTAAATACGGTTTGGGTCCCCGTTGTTTAAAAGGGAAAAATAATATTACTTTAATATTTGATATTGAATGATGATTTTACCCCTCACTTAATGAGATTAATGGATGGTTATTAGTTAGGTGGACTAAAATTACAAATATTAGAAACCTAAGTGTGCTTTAAGCAAGACTCTTCGTTTTTATTTTCACCTCTTTGTACACATATCCATCTACAATGTGTTTGATTAATCAAAATAACTAGTATTAAGCAACCTCGCGTTGCGGCGGGGACGAGCACTAATGCCACACTACTGCCAGCGACCACCGACGCTGAAGTTGTAGTGTTAATGCGAAGAAATTAAACCGAAACGTAAAACATAAAATAAAATAACTAAGTTGATCTAGGACTCGCGCGTTACGATGAACTCGCGTCTACTTTTTCCCGTTTGACAGGTTCATCGTAATCTATATATAATATATATCATTACCACTATACAAACCATAATGCAAACATTACAACAACCATTCCATTAATATGTTGCAAATTATATTTATAAAAGATTTTGACTAAATTAATTAGATTATTATAAATAATAATAATTTACAAATAAAACAACACAACTTTGAATGGATCAAACCGATTGAATATGGTAAGATAATGAAACCATTATTTGATTAGGCTACAACCATTTAAGCACAATTTACAACCATACATGCATAAAAAACAGATTGAATTTGGTAAGGTAATAAAACCATTATTTGATTAAAGTACAACCATTTAAGCACAACTTACAACCAATATTTGATTAGAGTACAAATATTTAAACACAACTTACAAGTAAACATGCATACATTATTAAGGTACAACCACTTAAGCACAACTTACAACCAATATTTGATGAAAGTACAAACATTTAAACACAACTTACAACTAAACATGCATACAAATGTTTCAAATTAATAGTATATAAATAACAATATCTGAAAAATATGATTGATTAAATAATTGAAATCAGTTTAGATTTTGTTATTTATTCAAAACTCATTTTAAATATAAATCCAAATATTACTATTAGGTCGTTGTATTCTTTATTTGCGATTAATTTTGTGAGTTGAATCAAAATAACAAAAGAATAATTAAGATGTATAATTTGACTATGTTTTAATTATTCCGGTATAGATAAATGTAAATTTACATTTACATTTAGATATTTGTAATAAATTTACGTCTATAGTAAATCCTATCCAAAAATTTTATTTGATATGATTTTGTTAAAATTTATTAAGAAAATGAATATATTTATATTTTACAATACCTAATCTTAATTATTTTTTTAAACAATTATTTAGTTATTAAAAGTTGTTTAGGGAGTTGTGATGTCGCTATGTGGCATTCTTTGACATCATTTATTAGAAGTTAGATTGGATTAATCTAGTTATCAATAATTATATAGATAAACATCATCTTATACTTATCATGTTATCCACATAATTTTAAGAGTTACAAATTGATTAAATTTCCTACTCTATACATATCTCTTTTGTATCTCATTGCATATACATACATCACACTTATAAATAAAATGCCACATCTTTCACTTAAAATAAAATACCTCCTCTTTTTCTCCTTATTCTTCTTCTTCTTCTTCTTGTATTGCTGTAGCGAGGAGATACAATCAAAAGGATCATTTTCGCATTTGTTTAGGTGGCCCCAACTACAAGGTAGGAGACCAAGTCTTTATAATATTACACAAAACGACAATGCATATTTTCTATGAACTAGTTGATCGACTGGGACTGACAAAAAGTTTAATGACTTTTATTGTTTCTTGCAGATCTCAACGTACACAAAGCCCACCACAGTTGACCCAAGCTGCACATGAGTAGTTCATGATGAAGATTTATGGGTTTTGTGTATTTTCTTTTTCTTATTTCCTGATTTCTAATGGAGTCCAGGTTGCTGCTTTCAAGGATCATAGATTGCGAACGAATGTTTCACAGCCTTACAGGACAGCATATCATTTTCAGCCTTCCAAAAACTGGATGAATGGTACAGTTTTTTTGGTTGAAAAACCGGTTTTTGTACTTGTTGCTAGTTTATGTCAGGGTTGCGATAAACGTACCCACCGTAATATTACCCTTTTTCATATTAAAGGATAAAAATATACTGATGTGACGTTTTTAGATATGGGGTACGTTTAGCCAATCCTTATGTTAGAGAGTGGTTTAACATATGTGTTTTGTTTCATGATCTGTTGTTTGATGATTGGTCTGCATGATTAAATGGCTGCTGATGGAATTTGCAGATCCTAATGGTAAATATACAATCTCTTATACACTTTAATTAGGTTTCTAGATGGGAAATTTGCCTTTTTTGAGGAAAAAATGACACAAAATTTGGGTGCATTTAATGTAGGACCAGTATATTACAAGGGGGTTTATCATTTGTTCTATCAATACAATCCATATGGTCCACTGTGGGGTAACATGTCATGGGGTCATGCTATATCATATGATCTTGTTAACTGGGTACATCTAGATATTGCTCTTTTAGAAAACGAGCCTTACGATATCAATGGGTGCTTTTCTGGTTCGACAACGATTTTACAAAATGGTGAACCCGTAATCATGTACACAGGTGTTGATACCGATTCACACCAAGTGCAAAACTTGGCATTTCCCAAAAACATATCGGATCCGCTACTAAGTGAGTGGGTAAAGCCGTCACTTAACCCTGTAATGAGTCCTCCAGATAGAGTTGACCCAACACAGTTTAGAGATCCAACGACAGGTTGGTTGGGTGCAGATGGAGAATGGAGGGTTGTGGTTGGAAGTAAGCTTGATGGTCATGGAACAGCAACTCTTTACAAAAGTAAGGATTTTCGTACTTGGATTAAGTCCCCAAGCCCGTTACACTCTTCTAACAAGACAATGATGTGGGAATGTCCTGATTTTTATCCTGTTCTTGTTAATGGGAAAGACGGGCTTGATACATCGGTTCAGGGGAAGGACGTTAGGCATGTTCTTAAAGCTAGTTTCAATGACCATGATTATTATATACTGGGAAACTATGATCCAACAAGTGACCGGTATGACGTTGATGTTGACTTCTTGGACAGTAAATGGTCATTACGGTATGATTATGGACGGTTTTATGCTTCCAAGTCGTTTTATGATAGTGACAAGAAGAGAAGGATATTATGGTCATGGGTTAATGAAGGTGATACTGATTCAAATGCTTTCATTAAAGGTTGGTCTGGCCTTCAGGTAATCTAGACTTGTTTTTCTTTACATTTGTTCAAAACCAGCAGTTTGTGCTTGGTCAGGCTTACAAGCATACCCTTATTATGGAAAATCAGAAAAATATCCATTTTGACACGAAAAATCAACAAAATAGCCTTGACTTTTTGTTAAAAGATTGACTAGCCAGAGCACGTCAAGTGTCTTTTGCATTAACAGATTTCAATCTGGCGTAGCATGTTGGATTCTTTGGCGCAACAGATCCATATTGGTGCGCCTCAGGCCCCAGGAAATAAAAAAGTTCTTTTTTAATATTACAACATGGACAGGAGATTCAAAAGTGGCGAAAGAGATTTCACTCCGGCGCAACATATTTTAATTAAGGTCTAATCCGTTAGTGATTGATGATTGATGAAAATTGTTGAAAATAAAAAAAAAGTCGAATGTCTATTTTTGTAATTTCAAAAAGTCAAGTTTATTTGTTAATATCTTCCTTCAAAATGGATAGTTTCTTTAAATTAGTGATGATTATAAAAACTATGTTGTTACTATAACGATGTATTATTCTTAATTAAGCGTTTTAGGTGGTTATAAATACAACTTTCAACACATATCATGTGTTTGACCCATTTAAAGTGTTTCCCTTATAGTATAAGCATAATTCGTTAGAGATAAAACATAATCTAAACCAACTCATCCTTAAGTGGGTTGAAATGGTCATGTCTAAATGTGTCTATCTATGTCAGACGATTCCCAGGAGCATCTGGCTCAGTGAAAATGGAGATCAGTTGGTGCAGTGGCCGGTTGAGGAACTTGAGAAACTGCGAACACAGAAAGTGCATTTCGAGAATGAAGAACTCAAGGGCGGGTCCATGACTGAAATTTCTGGCATCACAGCTTCACAGGTGACTAAATCTGATCTTGTATTATTAAGCCATATCAAGAATAAACATCTAAAGGGACTTATTCAGTTATCTGACTTCAAAGTTCAAACGAAAGGCTTTACAAATCGAATATAAGTATGAGCTTAATTACTATTTAGATTATTCAAAGATTATGTAGTAGCATTTTCCATGCATAACTGTTTATTAACAACAAACAGACCAATAAAACCATTTACTCTATATCAGCTTTGTAGCTGAGAAGAAGTTCATTTGACCTCGATAGTCAACGGGTTACACAAATTTAAATGACAGATAATTTACCTCTTGTTGTAGGCTGATGTAGATATCACATTTGGCTTGTCAAATCTCGAAGATGCTGAGGTGTTGAGTGCTGAAGTAGTTGATCCCCAAGCTCTATGTAAACAAAAGAATGCTTCAATAAGTGGTAAATTCGGGCCTTTTGGTTTGCTGGTTTTGGCTTCGAAGGACCTGACCGAATACACTGCCGTCTTCTTTCGTGTTTTTAGAACTGCTAACAATTTCCGAGTGCTCATGTGTGCTGACCAAAGCAGGTTTGCTCCAAACCTATTAATTTGTGTAAATAACATGTGATTCAAATGTTACTATAATATAAATAACTAGAAACCAGGGCGGAGCCCGGGGGTGGTCATGGGTGTCCGACTGTCCGTTGAGCCCCGTCACCAGAATTATCAGTTTTTGTTTTCATTTTCCAAAAGAAAGACATGTACATAAGAGAATCTTATGATTGACCCCTGGCTAAAAAGTTATGATTCCGCCACCGTAAGCCACTTGATGCTGCTTTTTTATAATGTGTTTCTTCTTAAAACAGGTCTTCTGTAAGACCAGAGGTTGACAAATCGATCTATGGAGCTTTTCTCGCGCTTGATCCTCAACACGCAAAGATTTCCTTGAAAACCCTGGTATTTTATTGCCAGTTTTAAATATATTTTGTACGATTTATATATGTGAATGTATTTAGAGGAGTGTTTTTATCATTTTGTTTGATTTGCAGATAGATCACTCCATTATAGAAAGTTTTGGTGCAGAAGGATTGGCTTGCATTACAGCAAGAGTTTATCCAGAATTGGCCATTGGAGAACAAGCACATCTTTATGCATTTAACAATGGCACTCAGAGTTTGAGTATTTCAAGTTTAAGTGCTTGGAGTATGAAGAAAGCTCAAATTGTTTCCTCAAGGAAAAGAAGAAAGCCTATTATATAAACTAACCCATGAATACCAAGGTGTGCGAAAGCACGAATCGAATTGCAATTGAAAAACTAGAATCTTTTATTGATAATTGGAACCTGTTTATGCATGATTACAAGACTAGTCTTGTTGGTATGATTATAAATTTATAGTAACAGTTGTCCAAACCAGCTGGTTTAAAATAAAGCGGTTCAAAGGTATGGACAAGACTAGTGTAGTGTGTGGGCCTGATCATTCAACCTGTCTGGTGCGGTCTTGAAAACATTATTGAAATAGTGACAAGTACTTCTTAGCATATGTGAATTAAGTTAGTTGTCACAAATTTCAAAATATCAAGAAAATTCGAGTTGAGATTGTAAACGACTAAACAACTGAATAGTCAGCAAACCCCTAGTACTTGCCCTTGGAATCTTATATACATGATCTCATTCAAGGCTGAGGCCCAATGGGCTATCAAGTAAAGGAATCGCTTTATGCACTCAAAATTTAGGGCCCATTTCATTAAAAAAATGATTTAGTTTGTTTCAGGTTAGAAACTTATGCATCATGGGTTGAATAAAAAATACATTAGGTAATTGATAATGAAGATTTTAGATAAGAAAGAAAATTTTAAATTTTGAGATATATGATTCACATTTTACTACAATGTTTTGTTTTATAGATATTTTTATTTTATGTTTTTTCATTAAATATACAAATGCTTTATCAATGACATCTATTTTTACTACCTACGTATATGCATATACCATATTATGTTTAGTTTCACATATTTACTATTATAATCTGACTACAAATATGCATATTGTTCATAGCTTCATACTATACCAACACATTGTTCATAGTTTAGCATCAATAATTAGGTAATTTGCAAATGCATATGCGACTTATGGTTTACATGCAGATCTGAAGTGCATGTTAATATGCGAATTAACAGATTTTGCTATGAATATTCTTATATATGTAGTTATTTTTTTATTTTTTTTTTGAACCGTGAGAATCTTTAACTTGTTGTGAGAGAGATCTTACACCCTCCTAAACAGAGGGCTCTAACTTTACTCTGGCCAGACTATGTTGTCTTAACCAGGTCCATGCTGGCGGCATGGGGGGACCTAGCCTTTGGCCAGGGTGGGCGGCCGCACCCCTTGAAAAAAAAAATTAGTGTATATTTTATGCAAAAAACCCGACCGCACCCCTTGAAAATATGATTGAACACCTCATCCGCACCCCCAACAAAAAAATTCTGGGTCCGCCGCTGGCTGGCGTCAGAGTTTAGCTAACGGCGTTCCTTGGGAAACCATACCACCCACCAGTGGCGGACCCAATATTTTGTTTTACAATGGGGTCCATTTTTTCGGTGTTCAAAATTTTTATAACAAAACGATAATTTTCGGGTCGGTCCTCGTTCAGGTCGAGTCAGAGCGACGTTTGAATTAGATTTAAAAAAAAAACTAAAAAGACGAGTTATACAAAGATTGAACCCATGACCTCTTGTTGGTAAAAGGGAGAGTTTACCACTACACCAGCTTTCCTTTCTTTTAATGGTGTTCACGTAATTGTATTTACGGGGTCCTTATAAAATTTAATATACCGAATCTACTAATTTTTAAAAAAAACATTGGGGTCCAGGAACTCCGACCCGTTCAATGTGGGTCCGCCCCTGCCACCCACTGCCAGTGGCAGGGGCTTGCGCCGCCACAAGAGAGAATCTCTTTGACGTAACGCACGGTGGACTAAAACCCAGGGTGGCTCGGGCTCGAACTCTTGACCTAGGGTCAAGAGAACTAGCCTTCATTGCCTTTATCCAACAAATATGGCACTAGTGGGAATTGAACTTGGGTCTCCAAGGAGAACCCAAGTCTTTCCAACCACTAGATCACAAGTGATGGATAATTAAATAATAGTTAAACCAGTCATTTGCAAAATTTCTGATAGTTAATATTTTTTGAAACGGTGAACTTCATGTATTAGGTTACCACACTCCTCAAATCGGAGAGCCCCACACTCGGGCCAGACTATGTTGTCTTAATCAGGCCCACGCTGGCTTCAGAGTTTGACTTTTACGGGCGTTTCCCCTAGAAACCATACCGCCGGCTGCCATTTGGCAGCCGTTGTGCCGCAACAAAAGCATAACTCTCTCTAGCATAACACACAGTGGGACGAAAACCCGGGTGGGCTCGGGAATCGAACTGACAACCTTGCACAAGACCTAGTTCAAATTCTTTATTGCCTATATCCACCCCAAAATGAAACAAGTGGAATTTGAACTTGAGTCTCCATTAAAAAAATCAAGCCTATAGTTTGCTTTTTTGAACCAGATACCCATGTGCTTGATTAATAAACATACCTTCTTTGAACCTACACAAGTAAAGGATTTCAAAATTTTCATATAGTTCGTTCTTGTTTAAACCACCTATCCATGCAGTGGCGGATCCAGAAATTATTTGCTAGGGGTGCGGATGAGGTGTTCAATCATATTTTTAAGGGGTGCGGTCGAGTATTTGCCTAAAATATACACTGATTTTTTTTTCAAGGGGTGCGGCCGCCCACCTTGGCCAAAGGGTGGGTCCGCCCCTGTATCCATGTGCACGTAACACTCAAGCCCGGTTTCTATATTTTAATAAAAACGTGGATAATTAGATCCCATTTTTTACATATAACATACGAGTCTGAGTTAACTGATAACTCAGATAAATCAACATACGGATTATTATTAGAATCGTCTTACATTTTACATTAGTCGAGTTTATAAGTTCGAAAACTTCGACACGCATGATCGTGCTTTAATTATCCCAAAGGGATGTTCCCGAAGAAATAGTGTTTTAGGAGTGTTCGTTTCTTCATGTGCTTGGTCGTCCGTCCGTCCGGTTCCCCCATAGTGAGAACCTGTCATAAACACTAAAAACAGTTAGTGTTTAAGTTATACGGTCAAACGATTAGAGATTGAAACATTTGAACGAAAACATTCAGAACAATTTTTTTTGTGCAGCCTCCTTACACGGCCGGGTTAGGTTTCCACCCGACCGTGTCATCTAAAACTTGTCTTTTTCTCAGCACCCTTACCCGACCGGGTCAGGTTTTCACCCGGCCGTGTCAGCTGAAAACGCGTTTTCTTTTCAAATCACTATTTCGGTTTAAAGTTAATTACCCAACCAACCCGTTAAGAGGCATTTCACATTCTAGCTTGTGCCTCCTACTTCTTTATCAAGATTTTCATTATATCTTCCGCCACAACTTCCTTTATAGTTGTTTATTCTCGGAAAACCTTTATATTCCAAGTTTACCATCCGGCATGACATTTTACCAAGATGACCCGTTAAGAGACATAAATTAAAAGGTCTACCCCTTCTATTTTAATGTTACTAAAGTACCAACCCAATTATGGGACTTATTTTAATCTACCCCTAAGGGTAGTTTGCCCGATCCATCACCCGGGGCATTTTAGTTAATTTAGTACATTTTCGTATAATGGACATGTGTAACAACCGTTCAAATTTCTAATTTTATATAACAAAGATACTTAATTTTATATATAAAGTACCTTGGTTTAACGTAAGTACAAAATAAAAGTTTCAAAGTAACACCTACTAGTCAACTACCGACTAGTTTAAAACATTCATAACTAGAGTAGCAAATCATTAACATCAAAACATTGTCCAGACAAGATTAAGTTAACGCGGAAGCTTCAAAAATTAGTGTTCGGTTCTTGGTAGCTTGCTTGATCACCATCCGGAAGGACCCCATTTGCACCTAGAGTCAAAACCACTTAAAAAGTTAGTATTGACATAATTTCAATACCTATAAACGAGTTCTAGTATCGAAGCGTCAAAATAAAATAAAATTTCATTTTTCGTCCTGTCGCGTGTCGCGACGGACCTTCGCGTTGCGCGGGTGGTCCCGCGTGTCGCGCCGGATTCCCATACTCCCCTCGCGTGGCGCGGGGGAACACGTTTTCCAGCAGGTCCAGTTTCTGGACCTGCATATCCGCCCAGCTCCGAAAATCCACAATTTTTCAACTTTAAACTATCATAACTTTTTACTCGATTGTCCGTTTTACTCGATTCTTTTTCCTATGAGTCCGTAATAAAATTACGGATCTAACCAAGTAAATTTCATATCACAAAAATCGAATTACCAGCGATTTGTTTACGAATTCCTTATTTCGATTATCCGACCCATTAACTATAATTGCATATTACCACTTTTCAATTTCTTAATGCTTTTAGACATAGTTACCCATTTCCCGGGCTTATAACCTTGGCATAATTGCGCCATTCATGGCTTTGTACTCCCTTGGAGCTATAAACTTGTTTCCTCGGAATTCGAGCATTCCGTTTCAAACGACATGTACATCTTATTTCTATTGTTTGATCCGACATCACGGATTTACAAACTTAATGTAATCGTCGCCAAATTCATTGACGTAGTGCCATCCAACAATTAACAAATACGAGATTTTCAAGTTTCTACTCTCATGATCCCTTTTAAGGTATCAATTCGACCCGTTTGATTGTCGAGTGAAATTCGCCACTTTAAAAACACATCAAACGCATCTATTACACTACGACTCCGGTTATACATTAAACCCAAACGTGTATGCATAATTTAACGAGACTAAAGTCACGTACCTTTAGAGCACACCCTTCAAACGCGTATCTCCTCCTCCGGCTTGTCCGCTTGACGACCCGGATTCTTTGCCTAAAGAGTTCAATTCACAAGTTTAGAACTCTATTATAAGCTTTAACGCATAATTCTTTTAATAATCAAATCTGCGTTTTTACTCAACTTTTAACATTTTAATCCTCAATTAGGCGTTTCATCGAACACCTAACGGGTCAGATTTTTATATCATCAAAACCAAGTTCATGACTTGTAATTATCATCTAAATTAACTTCAATTAGACACTTCTACACATGTCTTAACATCAATATTTCTGAAATTTACTCTTAAATTCAGATTATGCTAGAACAAGATCATAATTCTAGGGATTATCAAGTTTTCTTCAAGTTCATTACTCACCTACAATGGTGGTTATAAACTCTATAATTATTATGCAATCTTTTAACAAGATTTTACCTAGGGTTCATCCCTAGACACCATATCTCTTCTAATTTCATTCATGCAACACAAAATCAAACTAAACATTCAATTTTCATCATATGCTAGGAATTTGAGTTGAATCAAAATAACCTAAATTGGCATACCTTATGATCCATTTGACTAGGTGATCATGAATCTATGTTCAGATTTCGATTTTGACTTGATTTAAGCCCTCAATTTGTGGTTTTTGTGAGACTTAAGGTTTGGTGAAGAACCCCTTGTCGCCCCCTGCTTCTTGATCGACCAGACACACCCAAAGTGGGTGTTTGGTGTGTTTTAATTTTGTTTTTATGTAATTAAGTTTCAAATTTAGCAACATAGGCCCCTCAACTTTAGTTTGGTTTATAACTTGAGTATTTTGTTCTTACTTGCAATATTACAAGTCCCATAACTAACTAAGTTACTTATTTTCTAGTTAGCTTATTCTTGTTTATTCAATACTTTATATTTCTTATTATAAAGTTTTATAAACTTCGGGGTGTTACAAGTCCACCCCCCTTAAAAGGGTTTCGTCCTCGAAACCAGAATTCGTACCAAATAATGTAGGGTAGAGTCGTTGCATCTCTTCTTCGGACTCCCATGTGGTATCCAAGCCTTTCCTATGCTCCCATTTGACTTTTACTTGGTCGATCTTTTTGTTTCTCAAATTCTTCACTTTACGATCCAAAATCGCAATTGGCTTTACTGCATAGTTGAGACTGTTATCCACCTCGATGTCATCGTAGTGGATATGAGCAGTTTCGTCTGCTAAACATTTTCGGAGATGTGACACGTGGAATGTGCCATGTATCCCACTAAACTCCTCGGGTAGTTCGAGAGGGTATGCTACTTTACCAACCCGTTCAACGATTCTAAATGGCCCAATGAATCTTGGGCTCAATTTTCCTCTTTTTCTAAACCGAATTATTCCCTTCCACGGCGATACCTTCAATATTACCCTATTACCCACTTGAAATTCAATTGGCCTCCTTCGTCTATCCGCATACGACTTTTGTCGATCCTGAGCTGCTTTTAAGTGAGTTCGGACCAAGTCGATTTTCTCATTTGTAGTTCGTATTATATCCGTATGTGCTAGTTCACGTGGACCCACTTCTCCCCAACACACCGGGGTTCGGCACTTTCTACCATATAGCATCTCATACGGGGCCATTCCTATGCTCGCGTGATAACTATTGTTATATGAAAATTCGACCAAGGGTAGATAAACATCCCAGCTACCTCCGAAGTCGATAATGCAAGCCCGCAACATATCCTCCAACGTATGTATTGTTCTTTCGCTTTGCCCATCCGTTTGTGGATGGTAAGCAGTGCTAATGAAAAGCTTAGTTCCCATTTGTTCTTGGAATTCACGCCAAAAGTTTGAGGTAAACCGAGTATCTCTGTCAGACACAATGGATATCGGTACTCCATGACGTGCCACGATTTCATTGGTGTATACCTCTGACATCTTCTCGGATGTATAAGTCTCACGAATCGGAATGAAGTGAGCACTTTTCGTCAATCTATCCACGACTACCCATATTGCATCAAACCCGCGGTTGGTTTTGGGCAGTTTGGTCAGCAAATCCATTGTGATTTGTTCCCATTTCCAAACTAGGATGTCCAATGGTTGCAACTTACCATATGGCTTCTGGTGCTCTGCTTTGACTTGCAAACAGGTCAAACACTTCTCCACATATTTCACAACATCTCTTTTCATTCTGGGCCACCAATAGTTTTGTTTTAAATCATTATACATCTTGGTTGCCCCCGGATGTATCGAATAACGAGATTTATAGGCCTCGTCAAGTAGAAGTGACTTGGCTCCGCATGAATTTGGAACCCAAATCCTCCCAAATCGAGTTTTCAATCCTTGGTTACCGTCCGCCAAGTCTTTTAACTGCCCAACTATTCTTTCCTTTTTCACATTTTCTTCCTTCATTGCTTCAGTTTGAGATTTCCGGATTTGCTCAAGCAAACCCAATGTCACAATTAGTTGCATTGATCGCACTCGAATAGGTGTATGATCTGTCTTTCGGCTCAACGCATCAGCCACCACATTAGCCTTTCCCGGGTGGTAATGTATATCACAGTCAAAATCCTTGACAGTTTCTAACCACCGCCTCTGTCTCATGTTCAATTCCTTCGGATCGAAGAAATATTTCAAGCTTTTATGGTCGGTAAAGATTGTGCATTTTACCCCATACAAATAATGTCTCCATATTTTTAAGGCGAACACCACCGCCGCCAACTCGAGGTCGTGTGTAGGATATTTCTTTTCATGAGTCTTTAGCTGTCTCGAGGCATAGGCTATAACCTTGCCTCGTTGCATCAGAACGCAGCCAAGCCCCGAATGCGATGCATCCGAGTAGACTACCATATCATCAGTTCCATCTGGCAATGACAATACCGGTGCATGGGTTAGTTTTCCTTAAGCGTTTGGAACGCCTTTTCTTGATCTTCTCCCCAAATAAACTTTTCGTCTTTACGGGTTAGTTTGGTTAACGGCATAGCAATCTTGGAGAAATCTTGGATGAATCTCCTATAATAACCCACAAGCCCCAAAAAGCTTTTAATTTCTAAAGGATTCTTTGGGGGATTCCATCTCGCCACTGCTTCTATTTTCGACGGATCTACTAACACTCCGTTTGCACTAATGATGTGCTCGAGAAATTGCACCTCTCGTAACCAGAAGGCACATTTTGAAAACTTTGCATACAATTTCTCTTTTCTGAGCGTCTCTAATACTTCACGCAAATGACTTGCGTGTTCTGCTTCATTCTTCGAATATATCAAGATGTCGTCAATGAACACTATCACCGACTTATCTAGCATAGGCTTGCAAACCCGGTTCATGAGGTCCATGAAAGCCGCGGGTGCATTAGTTAACCCGAAGGACACCACAAGGAACTTGTAATGTCCGTACCGTGTACGGAAAGCCGTCTTCGGTATATCTTCCTCTTTGACTTTCAACTGGTGGTACCTCGATCTAAGGTCGATCTTGGAGAACCAATTTGCGCCTTGCAATTGGTCAAATAAGTCGTTAATTCGTGGGAGTGGATATTGATTCTTCACTGTGAGTTTATTTAACTCCCGGTAATCGATACACATCCGCATGCTCCCATCCTTCTTTTTCACAAACAGCACTGGTGCGCCCCACGGAGATACACTTGGCCGTATAAACCCTTTGTCGAGGAGATCTTGAATTTGGGACATCAATTCTTGCAATTCTGAAGGCGCGAGCCGATACGGCGCCTTGGCCACAGGTTTCGCGCCCGGAATCAATTCGATTCCGAACTCTACCTCCCGTTCTGGCGGTATTCCCGGTAGATCTTCCAGAAATACGTTGGCATATTCGCGTACCACCGGTACGTCTTCAATCTTTAGCGATCCCTTGCCTGGTTCGTTTGCGTATATCATGAATGCCCTGCAACCGTGCCTCATGAGCTTGTGAGCTTTTAGCATTGAGCACATAACGGGATAGCCCCCTTTCTCGCCATATATGGTAACAGATTTCCCACTTGGAGATGTTAATTTTATTTCCTTGCGGAAACATATGACTTTCGCATGATGTCGGGATAGCCAATCCATCCCGACCACTACTTGGAATTCTCCCATCGACATAGGAATCAAGTCTATTAAATATTCCTCATCGTCACTGCTTATCTTACAATCTCGACATACATCACACACAAGGAAACTTTTGTTATCACCTATTTCTACCTCTAATGGCATAAGTAATTTTGTTAGTACAAAGGAAGGATGTCGAATAAATCCATGCGAAACAAAGGATTTATTCGCACCCGTATCAAATAACACATGTGCGGGAATTGAGTTTATAGCAAATATACATGAAACCACATCAGGTTCCCTTTTCGCCTCTGCTGCTGTTAATTGGAAAGATCTAGCTTTTGCTCTTGGTGTCTCAGTAGGTGTACCATTGCCTTCTTTCTTCCCAGTCAACTCCGGGCACTCAGACTTCTTGTGACCCGGCTGATAACATTTATAGCACACCGACACTTTCCCCAGGCACAACGCAGTCGTGTGCCCTGTTTTCCCATAGATAGGACACGGTTTGTCCTTAAACCGGCACTCACCCTTGTGCCATTTCCCGCATACCTTGAAGTTTGGTGACTCGCCTTTTCCTTCTTGTTTCTTTGATGATTCGGTTGTGCGCGCCTTTTTCGTCGAGCTTAGATTAACTACCTGCGCCCTTCTTTCGCCTCTTTCAATCTGTTTCTTCAACTCTATCTCCCGTTCCCGAGAAACGTTTATAATCTCGGTGAGAGTCTCATACTTTGAAGGAGTCATAAACTCCCTATACTCGGCGCTCAACATATTATAGTAATAATATATTTTCTGCTCTTCGTTTGTTATCAGTTTATCACAAAACTTCATTTTATCCATGAATGTTCCCGTGATTTTGTCGATGGATTCACCCTTGTGTCTAAGCTGCATAAATTCTTCTTTGATCTTGTTAATGACTGCCTTGGGGCTATGATGTTTAAGAAACGGCGTCTTAAACTCATCCGATGTCAGAGCTTTAGCCGCTTCACTTCCAATTTCTTTCTTCTTGTTATCCCACCAGTCTTTCGCCTGACCCCTTAACTGACCCGTGCCATAGGCTACGTAGTCATCTGTATCACAATGGGTCCTTTCGAATACTCCCTACATATCGCTTAGCCACCGTTGGCATATTATCGGGTCAACCTCCCCATTGTAAATTGGTGGTTTGCACGCCATGAACTCTTTATATGAACAAGGCTTTCGTCCTCCCGACTTTTCCTTTGCTAAATTGGTATTATCCTCCAATTTCTTGATTCTTTCATCCACCACTGATAATACAGTGTTTTGGATTTTATCGATGAAACCCGACAAACTGTTTTCGATTGCCTTTCCTACCTCCTCAGCAATCACTTCTCTCATTTGTTCGGTGACTCTCGGCACCGCATCATCACTACCTTTATCCGTCATCTTTAACTGAAATGTTTACATCGAGCGTTAAACATTTCATCTATAGCATATGGTTTATTTACTTCAGTTTATTCAAGTTCATAACTTGTTTTCACCGCTCTTATTTAATGCACTTTCCGGGTTTGAGTGTGTTAACACGCTCTTCCCATGCATGTATGTTCATCATTTCCTTTTTATACTTAGTAACTCTACTTAGAACAATTAACTCTTACCGGAGGCTTGATCAAGCTTGAACCGAACACACTTTGCTAACAACCTTGAGCTCTGATTACCATCTTGTAACAACCGTTCAAATTTCTAATTTTATATAACAAAGATACTTAATTTTATATATAAAGTACCTTGGTTTAATGTAAGTACAAAATAAAAGTTTCAAAGTAACACCTACTAGTCAACTACCGACTAGTTTAAAACATTCATAACTAGAGAAGCAAATCATTTACATCAAAACATTGTCCAGACAAGATTAAGTTAACGCGGAAGCTTCAAAAATTAGTGTTCGGTTCTTGGTAGCTTGCTTGATCACCATCCGGAAGGACCCCATTTGCACCTAGAGTCAAAACCACTTAAAAAGTTAGTCTTGACATAATTTCAATACCTATAAACGAGTTCTAGTATCGAAGCGTCAAAATAAAATAAAATTTCATTTTTCGTCCTGTCGCGTGTCGCGACGGACCTTCGCGTTGCGCGGGTGGTCCCGCGTGTCGCGCCGAATTCCCATACTCCCCTCGCGTGGCGCGGGGGAACACGTTTTCCAGCAGGTCCAGTTTCTGGACCTGCATATCCGCCCAGCTCCGAAAATCCACAAATTTTCAACTTTAAACTATCATAACTTTTTACTCGATTGTCCGTTTTACTCGATTCTTTTTCCTATGAGTCCGTAATAAAATTACGGATCTAACCATGTAAATTTCATATCACAAAAATCGAATTACCAGCGATTTGTTTACGAATTCCTTATTTCGATTATCCGACCCATTAACTATAATTGCATATTACCACTTTTCAGTTTCTTAATGCTTTTAGACATAGTTACCCATTTCCCGGGCTTATAACCTTGGCATGATTGCGCCATTCATGGCTTTGTACTCCCTTGGAGCTATAAACTTGTTTCCTCGGAATTCGAGCATTCCGTTTCAAACGACATGTACATCTTATTTCTATTGTTTGATCTGACATCACGGATTTACAAACTTAATGTAATCGTCGCCAAATTCATTGACGTAGTGCAATCCAACAATTAACAAATACGATATTTTCAAGTTTCTACTCTCATGATCCCTTTTAAGGTATCAATTCGACCCGTTTGATTGTCGAGTGAACTTCGCCACTTTAAAAACACATCAAACGCATCTATTACACTACGACTCCAGTTATACATTAAACCCAAACATGTATGCATAATTTAACGAGACTAAAGTCACGTACCTTTAGAGCACATCCTTCAAACGCGTATCTCCTCCTCCGGCTTGTCCGCTTGATGACCCGGATTCTTTGCCTAAAGAGTTCAATTCACAATAAGTTTAGAACTCTTTTATAAGCTTTAACGCATAATTCTTTATAATAATCAAATCTGCGTTTTTACTCAACTTTTAACATTTTAATCCTCACTTAGGCGTTTCATCGAACACCTAACGGGTCAAATTTTTATATCATCAAAACCAAGTTCATGACTTGTAATTATCATCTAAATTAACTTCAATTAGACACTTCTACACATGTCTTAACATCAATATTTCTGAAATTTACTCTTAAATTCAGATTATGCTAGAACAAGATCATAATTCTAGGGCTTATCAAGTTTTCTTCAAGTTCATTACTCATCTACAATGGTGGTTATAAACTCTATAATTATTTTGCAATCTTTTAACAAGATTTCACCTAGGGTTCATCCCTAGACACCATATCTCTTCTAATTTCATTCATGCAACACAAAATCAAACTAAACATTCAATTTTCATCATATGCTAGGAATTTGAGTTGAATCAAAATAACCTAAATTGGCATACCTTATGATCCATTTGACTAGGTGATCATGAATCTATGTTCAGATTTTGATTTTGACTTGATTTAAGCCCTCAATTTGTGGTTTTTGTGAGACTTAGGGTTTGGTGAAGAACCCCTTGTCACCCCCTGCTTCTTGATCGACCAGACACACCCAAAGTGGGTGTTTGGTGTGTTTTAATTTTGTTTTTATGTAATTAAGTTTCAAATTTAGCAACATAGGCCCCCCAACTTTAGTTTGGTTTATAACTTGAGTATTTTGTTCTTACTTGCAATATTACAAGTCCCATAACTAACTAAGTTACTTATTTTCTAGTTAGCTTATTCTTGTTTATTCAATACTTTATATTTCTTATTATAAAGTTTTATAAACTTCGGGGTGTTACAACATGCCCTTGGCTCGAATGGTCGTATTATCCAAAATGGTAAATGCATTTCACTTGGGTTAATCTATTATCCAAAATTGACCAATCCCTCTTTAGTCGAGCCATAAGCCTCTACCGAAAGCATAACCTTTTATACATACCTGGCGCGAGTCAAAACCATTTACTCGTTATCCATACCTTGCGATGGTTATTTCTTTCTAATTCGTGGCAATGCTTGCTCATACATTATGTTTACCTATAAGATGGAACTTGACAAAACAAAGCATTAAATACCGGATTTGAATGGCGACCACCATTTGACCCTCATGACCCGTTTGTCCTTTTGACCATTCTTGGTTCGTCCCCCCTCCTTTGTTTATTGCATCTAAATCAATCTATATGTTGTTTATGACCAAAAATTCATTTTGACTTGCTTGACCCGTTTGGTTCGCGTCAGCAAGTGCTTATCACTAAAACTCACTTTTTAGTTGTTTCACCCATTGGTTCACGTCAGCAAGTGTTTATTTCCAAAAATTCATATATACTTGTTTTACCCGTTTGATTCGTGTCAGCAAGTGCTTATTACCAAAATTCACTTTTTACTTGTTTGACGCGTTTGATTCGCGTATGCAAGTGTTTGTTATTAAAAATTCATTTTTACTTGTTTGACCCGTTTGGTTCGCGTCAGTAAGTGCTTATTACCAAAATTCACTGTTTACTTGTTTGACCCGTTTGGTTCGCGTCAGCAAGTGTTTGTATCAAAAATTCATTTTTACTTGTTTGTCCCGTTTGGTTCGCCAGAAAGTCAAATTTTGAAAGTTTATTGGTTTATCACCAAAAACTCATTTTCACTTGTTCGACCCATTCGGTTCGCGTCAGAAAGTCATATCTCGAAAGTTTATTGGTCTATCACCAAAAACTCATTTTTACTTATTCGACCCATTCGGTTCGCGTCAGAAACTCATATCTCGAAAGTTTATTAGGTTAGCACAAAAAACTCATTTTTACTTGTTTGAATCATTCGGTTCGCGTTAGAAAGTCACATATTAATCACCTAAATGTGATTACTCGTCATTTTGCTCGTTTGACCCGTTATGGTTTACACCATTGTGTCACATTTTTAAATTCTTTATGTTAATCACCTAAATGTGAGTATTCGCAATTTGGTTCGTTTGATCTGTTATGGTTTACACCATAGGGTCTCGGCTTTAACAAATCATTGATTTTAACCATCTACTTTTCATTTAAAAAAAAAGCTTCTAAACTAGTAGGTGTAAGTTTTACTTACTATGCGTCCGTTTAAGCCTTCCCGCGTCTTGATCCGTTTGACTCATTCATTTCCAAGCTCCCACCTACCTTGTCAAGTGTCAAACTATAATACAATATCCACAAGATGGTTAGATTAGCCATCCAACATTATGACCATCATACCTCATAGACTTTTATACCATATTTTATTCATCCGATTCTATTATAGGTCAGTTTGACTTTTAAAGTAAAACTGCGGAGAAAGAGTGTCCCGCCGCGCGGTGCGACGTGGACTGCTTTAAAAAAATATTTTTTTATTCAGTTTTCTTGCTTAGTTTTAGTTATTTCGTTGTGCAATTGGTCTATTTGCTAATTGAATGAAGATAATTTTACGGTGAATTGGAAATAAATAATCTCACCTAACTCAATTTAGCCGATAATAATCCCAGTCAATTATTGGCCGATAATAATCCGAACTGATGAATTTTGTTTGTAAAATAGTCCGCCGTTAAAATAGCTTAACGGGAGTTAAGTTTTTTTCCGAATTACAAACCGATGTTTTAGGGCTTTTGATCAAAACGAGAATACGAGTCGATTGATGTAAAACTTACCTCGAAATTGTGCTCGAAATGGCTTGATTTTTGTTAATTGGAAGTCTAAACATCCGAATTGAAGCACCGTTTTCGTTTGTTGGGGTAATATTTCGAGGTAAGTTTTACATCAATCGACTCGTATCCTCGTTCTGATCAAAAGCCCTAAAACATCGGTTTGTAATTCGGAAAAAAACTTAACTCCGTTAAGCTATTTTAACGGTGGACTATTTTACAAAAAAAAATGACCAGTTCGTATTATTATCGGCCAATAACTGACTTGGGATTATTATCGGGCAAATTGAGTTAGGTGAGATTATTTATTTCCAATTTGCCTAATTTTGCATGTTAGGTGAACTCATGACAAGTGTCGGATGATGAAGATCAAGTCTCGAAGGACTGAACACTCTTTAATTAAATGAAATGTGTTCGGTTTTTATTAAAAAATAATTTAATGAATCTAGTATTAGGTTTAGTCATGACAAGCTTCTAATAACTTGTTAGTTTATTATCTAAACTCTTTGGATGTTTATGAAAAAAATTACTAGTTTTAAACATGAATTCTACATATGATTTATTAGTAGGGACTTACATAAGTATACTTTAGGGTTATTAGATTTTTATAATTCTAAGTTTCACCAATAGGCCAATAATAATCCTAGCTTTAAAAATTCTCTCCAATAATCCCAACTTGTAAAAGTTTGGCCGCCATTGATCCTTTTCAAACATATATGAATTTGGTATTCTCAATAGATTCAATTACACCTAGAGACTCCTTAATTGACTTAAGTGCACCTATGTTTGAAAATGATCAATGGCGGCCAAACTTTTACAAGTTGGAATTATTGGAGGGAATTTTTAAAGTTGGGATTATTATCGGCTAACTGGTAAAACTTATGATTATTAAAATCCAATAACCCTATACTTTAACTAAATTAACATTTATTATTCACATAAAAAAATTTAATAACTAGTTGGAAAAAAAGTTTTAAAGTTAACTTAATAATAGAGTTTTTAAGTGTCACATCAAAGTTTATTTTTTAAAGACATACCTTTTTGATTGTATGTGTTAACAAATTACATTGTATTTTATTTTATTCCATCTGTCTAATACATGAATTCTATTAAATAAGTAAAAAAGAAGATTCAACCCAAGTCGAATACTAGGTCATCAAATTAGCGGAATAATGAATTTCAATAATCCAGACTGTTAGCCGTTGGCCTGCAATGGTCCCAACTTCAAAAATAACCAGTGATAGTCCCAGCTTTTTACATATTGTAAATTAATGGACCTTTACTAATACAACCTTAATTTCTTTTTGTCCCTTTATCTTTTTCGGTTTAGTAAAAGTCCATTGGTTTACAATATATGAAAATGTGGGACCACCACTGATTATTTTTGAAGTTATGACCACTATCAGCCAACCACTAATACTTAGGATTATTAAAATTAATTATTCCATAATAAAAAGAAGATTCGAGTTCACCTGTCAAAATATTAATTGTGGATATGCGACTATTAGGGTTAGACACTTGCGTTGTAAAATTTGGGTTATGGCTGTAAAATGTGGGTAACAAAGTGTAATAATGGACTAGCATACAAAATGTTACTTAAACTTGGGTTAACTTACACGAATCAAAAGGAACTGAACCGAGCCAAGGTCCCATCGAACTGAGCCCATGTATACAGTAAGCGAACTCGTTTACACCTAAGCTTTTTATGAGTAAGCATGAGTAAGCAAAACAATCGTATATGTGGATAATTCTTACTAAAATTTACACATATACATACATGCAACTAAAAAGTAACCACGATTTTAGCTTGGTTGTTAAAAAACTAAAAAGTAATAAATAACCACTATATACGAAAAAAACATTTATAAACAATAATCTTCAACATCGGTCTTATTACGTTTTTGGCCCCTGTAATTATATCAATTTTACTATATTAGCCCAAAATAACAATTTTTAACATATCTGCCCCTATGGTCTCTATAACTAACCAATTTGACCCCTAAGTCTAGAGATCATGGGGGCCAAAATGGTTAGTTATAGAGACCATGGGGGCCAAAATGGTTAGACTTAGGGGTCAAAATGGTTAGTTATAAAGATCATGGGGGCAGATATATTAAAAATTCTTATTTTGGGCTAATATAGTAAAAGTGATATAACCACAGGGGCCAAAAACGTAATTTACTCCAAAGAAAATCTAAATGTGAGATAACCATGGTAGTTATAATTACGAATTTTTGGAGAGAATAATAAGAAGTGATAAAAAAAAACGTGTCTTATGTTTGATAATGGAATAATGGTTTTAAAAAACATGTAACATTGTCTTTAAAAAATCTCCTAGTCCTTGTCACTCCTAATCTATGGTTGATGTAGGTCCACTAGCGGAGGATCTAGTCACCTAATCCTTGTGATACGAACAAACCCGGTTGTGCGGAATCCAACCGGGAAAGCAAACCGAGATCGAGACACAAAACAAAACAAAGAGATGATACAACGTTTAAATCTTCAGATGTATTATACACCAGAGAGTTTTGTTTACAAGGATTACACAATGTTATAGCTCTCACAAACTCACTCTGATCTCTCATGTCTGTGTCTCTCACACTGTGTTATCTCTTATTGTCCCCTGTCTTCTGTCTTCAGTCTGCTGTTTATATAGGCTGCAGATCGACGAAGGATCTGCAGCGACGAAGAACCTTGATGAAGAATCATTGCTGACGAAGAATAGGGATTCTTCGTCGTAAGCCTTGGACGAACCACCATGTGACGAACTTCTGATCTTCGTCGTTCATCATTCATGGCGATGTATATGCTTCGCCATGTCTGATTCTTCGTCATGTATAAGTAATAACAGTTCTTCGTCAACAGCATGCAACATGCAGGTTCTTCGTCAGGAGCACGTGCAGGTTCTTCGTCAGGAGCACATGCAGGTTCTTCGTCAGGTGCATTTCAAGGTGTTGGTTCTTCGTGGACTCAGCTGCAACATGCAGACTTGCAGTATATAATCAGCAGCAACAGATAGATAGTTCAACAACAAGCAGAATATGCAGAACTTGCAGACACAGTTGATTACGTTCCGAGACACGACGGAGGATATCGTGTTTCGGTGTTCACTTCGTAATGTACTCGAACCGAGCGAGCCGTGTCCACAATTATGTATCAACAAACTCCCCCTTGGATGCTGCTCGTGATGGTTCGTTCTTCACATTGTCGCCGGATCTTCAGATGTCTTCACGTGACGTAAGTAGAAAGTGTATCAACAAACTCCCTCTTTTATTTAGGAAGTGTGTTAACAAACTCCCCCTTAAAATAAACTCTCCCTTGAGTTATGCTCGTGAATCTTTTGATTTTCAATTCTTTAGATCCTTGTGGTGTTGATGAGTGGTCAGAGGCAACTCGATCATATTGAGAGCTTCCATGTTGTGTCTTCATTCCAAAGCTTGTTATCCAACACGTTCTCTTTGCCTTTAGCTGGTTTGAATATCGCATCTGCACATACAAGAAAGCTAAACACGTAATGTGAACAACCGCTTGGAATATAGTTAACATAAACAAACGACACACATGTGACCAGTTTTCAATCAACTACCGTCCGACAGTTTGAAAGTTTAACAAATTGTTCAATTTTGGTTTTTAACTTTCAAAACTTGCAAATTTCGATCGTTTATATGAAGATTTAGTTGTTTTGGTTTCGATCAGATTTCAGGTAACGAAGACTCGAGTTCCAACATCGGGTAATCAAAAGAAATTAGAAATAAAATCTTTTTGGCTTTTATAAAGTTTATATTAAAACACACCTAAAATCTTTTTGGTATTTTTGCATTTTTGAAATGTAAAGGCGGAAAGCAGTAAATAAATATATACAGAGATGCAAAAACTGAAAGCATTAAATAAATATTTACAAATATTCTTTTTGCGAGTTTCGAGGGTAAGAGAATCATATCAGTGTACGGTCACGCCAAAACGCTCTTGTTGTTCAATTAGTTAAGATTTAGATAAGCATCTTATAACGATTATCGGTATTGTTGTCCACATAAGCTCAACTTATCAGATGTAGTCACGGCGAGGGGATATGATTAGTGTATGATTTATACTTACCGACCGGTGTTCATCCACACACGACACATTCCCGTATCAAGGTATGCTCGAGATTTCATCTTACTGGTGAGTATACCATTTATCATCTGTTTTGACGAATATGAAAATGTGAGATACTCACTTATTTTGGTTGAAAACAAGCCCTATGTGATAAAATCACTTATTAATGAGGAACTTGATATTCGATGCATGAGGGCACAGGAGCAAGTCCGTGAACAGGTTAGTACCAACATACAGACAAAGAGACGAACTTAACTCCCGCAAGAAAGCTGTGATATATTATCACTTATTTTGTGGACATGTGATTGTTGATCACTTATTGAGGTCGTATGCAATATGTACACGTATGTATGGTATCATGGAAGATCTAGACTTTGTCTCCGTTATATTTCGGTAAAAGAAACAACCATGATACCCAGATGATAAACAGCATAAAGACCATTATCTCAGAACCTCGGCAATCTATCAAACAAAATTTCGGTACCAAGACCATATGCCAATGAGCAGTTCCCACACAGTCTTCAGTCGATTTAGGTTTATATCACCCTGCACATTTTAAAATGATTGTGAGCCTACCGATACATCTTATATAGAGCTGCTTATCATTTTTCATTTTAAGGTTTAAAGAGATTTTGACAGACCACTGATGTACTATCATTTTCTCTTTTTCTCGCCAGGAAACTCATTTTTGTTTTTCTATTGTTTTTGTGTTTTTGAACTTTTTTGATGTTTTTGAATTTTCAAATTGGGATTTACTCCCCCTAAAATGTAAAAACTATGATAAATTAAAACACAAAGATATTTACAAAAACGATTTTCCGATGTCAGTTTTACTCTTGCTTGACCTTAATGCCGTTTACCAATAATAAAAAGTCAAATCGTGATTTGTCAAATGCTTTGGTAAAAAGGTCGGCACGTATGAAGTGATATTTGATTTCGATGTGTTTGGTCTTTGAATACTGCACAGGATTTCTAGTGATCTGTAAGGCAGCAAAATTATCAACGAAAATAGGAGTAGTTAGGAATTCAAAACCGTAGTCGCGCATTTGTTGTTGAATCCACAGGACTTGGGAGCAACAACTTGAGGCAGCAATGTATTCAGCTTCGCATGTTGATGTAGCGACACAAGTCTGCTTCTTGCACTGCCATGTGACTAGGCGATTTCCTAAAAACTGACATCCAGCCGTTGTGGATTTGCCGTCGATTTTGCATTCGCCAAAATCAGAATCACTGAAAGCGATCAAGTCAAAGTTATTATCCCTAGGGTACCATAGACCGGTGTCAGGGCAACCCTTCAAATAACGAAAAATCCTTTTTACAGCTGCAAGATGTGAGGCCTTCGGGTTAACTTGATATCTAGAAAGCAGGCACGTTGGGTACATTATATCTGGTCTTGATGCTGTGAGGTACATAAGAGATCCGATCATAGCGCGGTAATATGAAGAGCTAACAACTTCACCCTTCAAGTCAGGATGAATTCCATGATTTTGCTGCAGTGGGGTACCAATGGGCGATGTGTCAGACATCTGAAATCGGTTCAGGATGTCATTGACATACTTAGTCTGATGTATGAATATCCCAGACTTTGTTTGTTGCACTTGTAAGCCCAAAAAGAAAGTCATCTCCCCCATAGCGCTCATTTCAAATTTCTCCTGCATAACACACTCGAAATTCCTACACAAAACATCATTAGTATAGCCAAAAATAATATCATCTACGTATACCTGAACCAAGAGAAGATCTCCATCCTGTTCTTTGATGAAAAGAGTGCAATCGATAAGACCTCTGCGAAATCCATTCTCCAGCAGATAATTAGATAAGGTTGCATACCAAGCTCGTGGTGCTTGATGTAGACCATAGAGAGCTTTGTTCAGCAACCAAACCCGATCAGGGTGAATAGGATCTTCAAAACCTGGAGGCTGTTCGACGTACACCTCTTCTTCAACCACACCATGTAAGAATGCACTTTTCACGTCCATCTGGTAAACCTTGAATCCTTTGAAGGAAGCATAGGCTAGAAAGATTCGAATTGCTTCAAGACGTGCAACAGGTGCATAAACTTCGTTGTAGTCGATCCCTTCAATCTGATGAAAACCTTGAACGACTAATCTCGCCTTGTTTCGAATGACTACTCCACGGTCATCCTTTTTGCACTTATAAACCCAACGGGTACCAATCTTCTTGTAATCTTCAGGTTTATCAACGAGTTTCCAGACACCTAGCTTCTGGAATTGCTGCAGTTCTTCCTGCATAGCTTCAACCCAAGAATTATCTTTCAAAGCTTCTTTCCAAGATTTTGGTTCTTCTTGTGAAACATAACACGCGAAGGATTAATCATTCTGCAAACCTGATTCTCTGATCGCTGCATACAAGCCAGCATTGTTGTTGTTTCTCAACTGATTTCTCGTTTGCACGCCACTTTGAACATTACCAATGATGTTTTGTTGAGGATGGGTATTGTGAATTCTTGTTTTAGGATTTTCCGGAACAGGAATGTTTGTACCCAGATTGTTGAGATTGAGATCAACAACCAATTCAATACCCTGAACTGGCGAAGAGGATGATGCAGTAGCTTTAGCTGTTTTGGGGGCGTCCACTGGAGGTGTAGCCTCTGAAGTACCATGAACAGCTTCTTGGTCTGCATCGAGAAATTCATCATCCTCTGAATATTCGTCCAGTTCATTAGCATCGTGAAAATCCTCATTGTCGAGAGCATTATTGTTCACTGAAGCTGGTTCTGGATTGTTGACAATAATTGGACGAACCAACGGTGAATCTGTTGCGTTGTCACTCTCGAAAAACATCTGTGCCGCAGCATCTACTGCAACTTCTTCAATATTGATCGAATTGAAAAAGTCATCGTACTCAAATATCCAAGGCTGACTAGGACATTTCACTGGCAATGTGTGCCTTTGTACTCTGACTTCAGACCATTCCTCAACCCTTTTTGTCTCTAGATTCCAGACTCTTAAGTTCGGGGTGGCATACCCAAGAAAGTATCCTTCAATTGCTTTTGCCCCAAACTTTCCATTTGAATCGATCATTGTGCAAGGAGCTCCAAACGGTTCAAGATATTGTAAATCTGGTTTCCGTTTATGAAGAAGCTCAAAGCAGGTCTTGTTGTGTCTTTTAACTGTAAGGACTCGGTTCATTGTGTAACAAGCAGAGGCCACAGCTTCACTCCAGAATGGAATGGGCAACTGGGACTCTACCAACATAGTCCTAGCAGTTTCGATCAATGCACGGTTCTTACGTTCAGCGACGCCATTCTGTTGAGGAGTGTAACTAGCACTGAATTCGTGAAGAATACATTTGGATGTGCAAAACTCCGTCATTGCATGATTTTTAAATTCAGTTCCATTGTCGCTGCGTATCCGTCTAACTTTCAAAGTGTATAAATTCTCAATCGTTGTGATCAAGTTTTTGATAATTTGGAAAGTGTCACTCTTGTGTGCCATGAACGCTACCCAAGAAAATCTTGAATAATCATCAGTCACCACGAGGCAGTACTGATCATTCCTAATTCTTTTATACTTGACAGGACCGAACAAATCCATGTGCAAACATTCAAGCGGAACGGCCACGGTGTTGACTTTCTTTGACGGGTGCGACTTCTTTCTTTGCTTCCCTTTCTAGCATGAAACACAAAAGTATTGAAGATGGAAATTTTTAAGAGGAACACCAGTCACTAATTCATTTGACACCAAATGATTCATTTTTCTTAAATGAATGTGTCCCATCCGTCTGTGCCAAGAGATTGAATCCTTTTCTGTGGCTATGGAAACGAAACAGGTTGCTTGTGCAGACGTTGTAATTGCTTGGCTCATATCAAGGACATACAAATCATTAATCCTTGGAGCAGATAAGAGAATCCAGTCTTTAGGAATCTTGAAGCCGGGTTTCAGCACATAACATCCATTTGCATCAAAGTGTACTGAAAACTTCTTATCACAAATTTGTGAAACGCTGAGAAGATTGTGATCAAGTTGTTGCACAAAGTTGATCTTATCAAAGCTTACAACCCCGTTGGATACCATTCCTTCACCAGTAATATATCCGCCTTTATCTCCAGCAAAAGCAACATAACCTCCTCTAATAGATTTAACGTCGTAGAGAAGCTTCATGTCGCCTGTCATGTGCCTGGATGCCCCATTATCAACAATCCAATGACTGCTGAAAGTTCCTCCTGGAACATCCTGCACATGAACTCACATGATTAGTTGGAGATGGGGACCCAAGCCATTGTGGTCTTGGGTCTTCCATTTTCATCGACAAAAGTTACTTCAACTTTTCGATGGTTTGGAAATTGTGATGTTCCCCCTGAATTCGTAACCGTTTTTGGTTTCCAAGTCTGTTGTGTTTTACCAGTTTGACTTTTTGAAATCTTAACTTCGTGATTATTAGAAGTTTTAGAAATTTCTGGTTTAACTAAAACAGGTTGTTTGTGAACCACGTCGGTTTTAATTGCCTTCTCAATTACCTTGACTTGTTGGCGTCTCTGTTTCTTTTCCCTTTCTTTTACAAGACGGGGATCTTGTTTTGAAGAAACAGATTGCTTTTGGTAATTTTGTTCACGGGGATCATCAACTTTGGCTTTTAGTTTATGAAGATAAGGACAATTTCGAATAATATGTCCAACTTTATCACACTTGAAACATGATCTTCATTCTACAAACCCCGAAGTATCATGTGACTGTCTTGTTGATGAACTTTGTGATCCCGAGGTACTTGGTTTTGAACTGTTTTTTTCATTTCTTTTCAAAAATTTAACTTGATTGACATGATCTAAGTTAGATTTATTTGCAAAAGTTTCCAATTTATCCGTTCCCTTTGATTTCACAAAGTTCACCTTCTTGTTCTTCTTTTGGTTCGGTTCCTTTCGACCTTGAGTCGTTGATTTACCTTTTGGTTTGGTATGATTTGCTGCTTTTTCACTGTTGGCAATCTTTAATTTCCATATTGTTTTCGAACTTCAGCTTTTGGAATCGAAGGGCACTATGCTACCACAACGTGTGAACCCGACTTTCCCAAAAACCTACTTGTCGAATCTTCAAAAACTTTACTGATTAAAGATTGATTTACATTTTTAATCGGAAAATCTTTGTCAGAATAGATTTTATCATCACCAACAAGAGTGTACAGCAAATTCACACTCTCAGACTCTTTTGCAGACGTGGACTCGACCAGAACTGTCGTAGCAGGTTTTGCGGGAGGATCACATAGAATATGATTCTCGAGAGGTATGTCCTCTTCTGTGATTACCACATCAGACTGTGCCGAGTCAGTATCATCGGATTCATCATCTGAAGAATCAGCATCCTCAACAATGACTGGAGGATCTTGATTTTGTTCAGCAGTTGATACATCTGTATCTGCTGACACATCCGAATCTGATGATACTTCCATTTTGTATCCAAGTCCGGTTGCAAATTCCTCAATGTCTAAAGGAACAGATTGCTCAAAATAAGTTATATTCTCCTCATCAGGCATTGCATCATAATTGTGGCTAACAGGTGGTGGACATTTCTTATATCCAATGCACGTGACATCCTTTTTCTCTTTCTGTATGTCAATGATGTGATCCAGCACATACCTAGAGTTTGAGTAACTCTCTAGCTTAAGCTGGATCGCCTCACTTTCACACTTTACACAGGCTAACTCTTTTTGCATGACCTCGAGACGATTGATATAATAGTTTATGTCAGTTTGTTTTCTTGAAACCATTTTAGTTAGCTCGGTTTTATCTTCTCTTAAATTTTGAATCACCGTTTTAAACTCTTTTTCATCGTTTTCATAAAACATGTTAGTCTCTTTGCATTTCGAAAGATCCACTATCAACTTTTGATTATGGATATATGTCACGTCATACTTTCTTTGCAAATCATCATATTTGCTTTGCAAGTCCGACAATTTATCACCTAAATTAACATATTTATCACATTTATCAGAAGTTGGATCATCGACACATACCTGGTTTGATGAACCGCCCACATTAGCCATAAAGGCTGAATGATTAGAAGAAGAAGAATAAGCAGCTTCATCCACCAAGATTGATCTTCTATGATTCCCTGCTTCAGCTTCTCCCAATAATTTATCAACATCTGCATCGACTGTCATACTTGACGTTTCATCCAAATGATCATCGCCTGAAGTTGAGGATTCTTCATCTGAGCTTCTACTGTAACCAGAACTGTCTTCATCTTCAGATGATTCTCCACTACTGGTGGAAGATTCTCCACCACTGGTGTGTTTCAGATCCTTGACAACCTCAGCAAAACAAGCTGTTCCATCCTGAACATCACTTCCCAGCTGAATCAACTAGTCACAACCTTCATCGACTTGTACCACAAGAACCTGGTTGGCATTTGATGCTCCTGCTTGATTTGGATTGTTCACAGGCATCAACGTACGCTCGTTATTCATGTTTTGATCCTGATTCTGCTGGTTGCCTTGATTCCTGAAAGGATTCTGGTTCCCATGTTGAGCTGGCTTTGTACATTCTCTCTTGAAGTGACCTCGTTCACCACAATTGAAGCACTTGACTGATTGTTTATCAAACCCATACTTGGTGTCTTTCTTGCTTTCCAAGCTGGTTCTACCAGTCCTTTCCATGAAGTCCTTAGCTCGCCTAACAGCACTAGCGAAAGCGCACTTGATGTCCATCGTATCCATTTCCTCCTTATCAATCTGCTGATAATATTCTTGTGTCAGATTGATGTTTCCAATCTGACCTGCTATTAACCCACAATACGAGCTCACCAATGTGTTAAATAACTCCATATGATCCTTAGCTACTTCAACACTTACTTTCGAGAAATTTGAAGTGTCGAGCCGAACTGTATTTGGATTAGATGACGGACCAGCAGATGAAGTGTTTCCATAACAAGCTTGTTGTGGAGCTGGTAGTGGATTTTCGTACATATCTCTTGCTCCGGTATATCGATAGCTTTGCTTTGAGACTTCTGGTTGTGGATTTCCGTACATGTCAGTGCTTGAGACAAAAGCCATTTGAGTTGAGGAAACTGGTAGTGGATTTCCGTACATATCTCTTGATACAAAGGCCGTTTGAAGCTGAGCATGTGGAGCAGGTCTTGCAGCAGTGCTAGAACCTCCACAGTTTCCATAATACATATCAGGATTCTGTTCCACTGGAATCCTTTTGGCCTTCCTGATTTCTTCTTGATCTTTGTTCTCCAAGAGCTGAATGAAATCATTGATGTTTGTCGCAACCAAAGTGCCATTGTATTTCAAGATTTCCAAGAAACCATTCCATTGAGCTGGTAATACGTCGGCAAACTTGATGACAACTTCTTCTGGAGTTACTACTACCCCGAAGTTATTCAATTCAGTCAACAAGTGATAAAATTGACTTGTCAAATCTCCCAAAGATTCTCTTTCCATACATGTGAAGCCATCAAATTCCTTCTTGAGTAGATCATGTCGCAATTTGCGTGACGCTTCATTTCCTATACCTCTCGTCTTTAATGCATCCCATAACCGCTTTGACGTCTTGAAGCTGACAAACTGATGATATATATCCTTGCTCAACGCTTGAGTTAGAATAGAATATGCTTTCTTTTCTAAATCATATGCCTTTTTCTCATCTGGCGTAAGATCTGCAAATGTCGCGGCAGTTGAAGCGGCAACATCAAGTGCTTGATCGAAATCTGTAGTAAAACATAACCACAATTCCGTGTTTTGCCCAAGAACATACGTATGGAATCTTTCTTCCCATCCAGGATATTCATTCATGTGAATTAGCTTCGGTGGACGATTAATGCTTCCGGTTTAACTTTCGCTTAAAAGTATACTTTGAATACTTTGATTTTGATTTGAAACGAATGCCCATTGACTTGTCAAAATTTGATTCGTTTGAGATGTAACTGACGAAGATGCGGGTGCGGGAGATTCGTCTCATGATGGCGATAAACCCGTGCTTCTATACTTGCTCTCCGTATTAGATGGAATACCCCACCAGTCTAAACTCATTTTGGATATATGAAAATGAATACCTACTCAAAGATCTTAAAACAAACAGTTAATGATGATTTTCAAACCTCCTGTTTTAAAAATGAAGTGAAACCCATGAAAGACTATGTTCTTCGTGAAAGACCTTAATTAACGAAATACTAGTTTTTCATAAAAGACAAAGTGACGGAAAATAAGGTTTTTCGTCTAGACCAATTGTGACGAAAGATGTAGTTTTTCGTCCCAAACAAAACTAATAAAAAATTAGTCTTTCGTTGACAATGTGTACAAAGTTGGTGAGATATTTTCAAAAGAGGTAGATCTTATCTTCTTTATCTTCTGACACAGAAGATGGTTGGTAACTCATTTTTCAAACATCACCTTACCTAAAGACCTCAAAATTCAAATAACATCATTTCGATGGACAAGCTTTTCAACCAAACATATTTTAAACAATTTTAACATTAATTCAAACTAATCAAAGAAAGCAGTTTTAATTCGAAAACCTAGAATATATTAAGAACAATGATGAACTCCGATGAGTTTTTGAATTTACCGGCCACCGGAAAAGTTTCCGACCACAAATTTTTCACAAAAGTTTAATAAAAACCCAACCTTAACATGTAAACATGAATTTCACAAGGTTTTTGATCAAACTAAAAAGAAAAATATCAAGATTTTCAAGATTTTAAACTGGTTTTTTTCCAGAAAATATGATCTTCAAAACTCAAGAACTCAAGAATATTTCCAGAAAAATGCAAGAAAATCTGTTAAAAACACAAGAAAACGACTCGGTTTTAACAAGGAATAGAGCCTTGGCTCTGATACCACTTGTAGGTCCACTAGCGGAGGATCTAGTCGCCTAATCCTTGTGATACGAACAAACCCGGTTGTGCGGAATCCAACCGGGTAAGCAAACCGAGATCGAGACACAAAACAAAAACAAAGAGACGATACAACGTTTAAATCTTCAGATGTATTATAAACCAGAGAGTTTTGTTTACAAGGATTACACAATGTTATAGCTCTCACAAACTCACTCTGATCTCTCGTGTATGTGTCTCTCACAATGTGTTCTCTCTTATCTTGTCCCCTGTCTTCTGTCTTCAGTCTGCTGTTTATATAGGCTGCAGATCGACGAAGGATCTGCAGCGACGAAGAACCTTGACGAATAATCATTGCTGACGAAGAATAGGGATTATTCGTCGTAAGCCTTTGACGAACCACCATGTGACGAACTTCTGATCTTCATCGTTCATCATTCATGGCGAAGTATATGTTTCGCCCTATCTAATTCTTCGTCATGTATAAGTAATAACAGTTCTTTTCGTCAACAGCATGCAACATGTAGGTTCTTCGTCAGGAGCACATGCAGGTTCTTCGTCAGGTGCATTTCAAGGTGTTGGTTCTTCGTGGACTCAGCTGCAACATGCAGACTTGCAGTATATAATCAGCAACAATAGATAGATAGTTCAACAACAAGCAGAATATGCAGAACTTGCAGACACAGTTGATTACGTTCCGAGACACGACGGAGGATATCGTGTTTCGGTGTTCACTTCGTAATGTACTCGAACCAAGCAAGCCGTATCCACAATTATGTATCAATAGTTGATATTTGTATTGAACCATCCCTAAAATAAAAGAGAGAAATGTCTTTAAAAAGCGTTAGCAATGTTTGATTTTTTTGTTTCCATTGATGTATAAGTTATAATACATGTACATAATTTTTTGAGGCATATCACAACTTTATATTTTTGTTCTCTTTCGGTTGCTATACTAAGTGTCAACTGCTCAAACCATACCAATACATAATTGACTGAACCAACACTGACAAAACATTCGCCGCAATGCGCAGCGAAATATTATATAACAACCCTCCTAAAACACCCCTAAACGCCCTAATTCAACCCCGTATACTCGTAAACGAACTCGTATGACATTAATATTAATACTAATAAAAATCAAATAAAAAAAACACATGGGTTCTCGCGGGCCGCGACCAAGCTCACCCAACGAGTCGCGGGGCGCCACGTGTCCATATACGCGTCGAACCTACTACGTTGATTCACCAAGGCTAGAGCCTAGCCTACACCTCTCGCGGGCCGCGTAAGAGGAGGAATGGGGGCTCGCGGGCCGCGAGCCGCCTCTTATCAGCGCTATAAAAGGAGGTCGAGGCCTCAGTTCATCGTCGCTCAAATTCTTTCTCTCTGACATATAGTGCTATTATACTCGGGTATTATACCCCTAAAAAGCGAAGCTCTGCCTCGTTGTAAGTATTATAACCCCTTATCACGTATTTGTTACCCTACCCGGATTAATCTAGGGCTCCGTAACGCATGTCAACGCTCTGCCTGACTCAGTCGTTGGAGTTCTGTCTCGTGTTGTATGGCTAATGTGATTTGGGTTATCTTACTAACACGTGTGCATTGTTTATAATTAATAGATAATAACCAGGAACACCAGCAGGAAGCTATATATTTACCTAAGTCTACAAAGTGAGTACATTCTCTTTCTGTAAACCCTTTTTGTGAGTCATTTTCTACCAAACTATTTTACCAAAACCTCAAATGTTTTAAATTATACTTAATAGTGATTGAGTGTATGTATTCTACAATTGCTGCCGGTATGTTGGGGTTTTGTATACATTACTTGTAATCCGTTACTATTTGGCGAAGAGTTAGCCAATGAGTAACATGACCACAAGTCATGGATTTGACAATATTGAATGAGTGTATTGGTAGATAAACATTGTAATCGCTCTCAATACTGTAAAGTTATAAAAGCTGTTTTGATTAAACTGGGATGCACTCGCCAGTATTTCTTGCTAATAAAATCTTTTTAAAACGCGTTTCAGGTAACTTAGTGTGAAGCCAATAGAAGCCAGCTGGAGAGCACTGAAGGCTTAGAGAAGTGCTTATAAAAGTTACCTAAATAAAAAGAGATTTTTTTTCAATAATTAGGGTTTATCCCTATAAATGTATTGCAAATGGAACTTGGGTTTTATCCCATTTATTTATTATAAAAGTTTGGTGTTTTAAACTCTGATAATATTTCCTAACTACGGTCCTGATGTATAAATTCCACTGCCAAGTTAATAAACACCGATACCACCCACTCTGTGTTCTCGTGGCCACCCTCTACAGGGGAAGGGGTCGGGGGACTGCGACAGAAGGTGTTATCAGAGCTACAGCCACTGGTTTAAGCCATTTTGGTGTTCTGCCAATACCTAAATTTTAATCAATTGTGTTAGGAAATAATTTTTGTGATTATGTGTGAATATGTGTATTATTATTTTGTGTTATTTGACAATTTGTTTGTTTAAAGTATGAGTGAGCAAGGTACATCTGACGCTTATCGTCAATTAGCTAGTTCCCCAAAAGATGAAGGAACCTCATCCCATCCAACTCCCTCAGGATATACTGAGGAAAGAATCTTTATCTTTAAGGCACAGTCTGAGGAACCGTTCCCTCCTAAAAAGAGAGGATGGTTTAGTAGGGGAGCGCATGAGAGAAGGAAAAGAATGAAGAAATTACAACAACAGAGAGCATTAGCAAAAGCGAATAGGGAAGTGAATGCACAAACCCAGGAATCAGTTAATAGACCATTGTGGGAAGAGGAAGTCGATAGGTAGTTAGCAGATTTCCATATGTTAGTCACTATAGCAACATACCCTAATCTGAACCAAATAGCCGAACCACAACTGTTACCCTTATTTCCCGACCAACAAATGGAGTTAGAACTAAACCAGGAAAACCAATTCCCGATACCTGCATTCGACCCCTATGAGATCCCTAGAATTCCCACACCAAACCCTATAGCACAGTATACCGACCTGAACCCTTTAGACCCATTTTGGAACGACGACAGGTATATTCAGAGTGTATTAAACAATCTATACCCTTAGGCACACCCCATACCTCGATACCCTAACCCCGTGCCAGCACCATTACCACCCATGAGTCACGAAAATGTGGAGGAACTTCGTCAATGGGGCGATGAGTTAGTGGAAGAGGGAAATAGAATCCGTCAGATAGGAGAGAAACTCGTCTGGAAATATGACGAGCGTGAGATGCAGTATTGGATGAACGATACCTAGAATAATATATATATATATAGTGGAGGGTTCAAATGAGAAGAAATTCTTTGTAAGAAGAAAAAAGAAGATATTTCAACCAATAGGAATGATTCATTAGACTTCATTTAATATTTGTAGTTAATGTAACTATAAGGGTATATTAGTAAACTTACATACATCATTAATTGGTAGTTTCATCTTTAATAACAAATTATATTAAATTTGAAACTTATTTTTAAGATATATATTTTTCACAAAAAAATAAAAATATTTATAGTGTAGGATAAATACGAGGCGTGTAGGATATAAATTATGAGTTGTGTATGATAAATTTCAATATGTGTAGGATAAATTTTGAAATGTGTAGGATAAATTTCGAAGTGTGTAGGCAAAAATATTTAGTGTGGAGGATTATAGTCTTAATGACTAATTAATTAGTCAAACATAATAATAAATGAGATGAGAAAAAAACTATTTAATGTTTTACAATTGTACCCTTTTATTCTTTTTCTTCTCAATAAAATTTTCTTCTCAAATGAACCTTCCCCTATCTATACTACTATAATAAGCATATCCAAGGGATAGAAATGGTAATTTATCAATGTGTTGAAAACACACTTAATGCACAATGTACAAGATTTAAAGCACAAGAAAACACAAACAATTTACCCTTCACCCGGATCATTATCAACCATCCATTTTTTTCACTTTTTCACATGGATCACGATCTGGACGGCTGATATTCATTTCACACGGATCAACCTTTCCATTCCCTTCTCTCTCACAATCTTCTCTCTCACAACTCACACATCTAACAAAACTTCATCAGACCTTCTCTCTCTCGGAGACTCAAGAATATCATGCCAGATCTCTCACCCGATGCCGTTTCATGACCAGATCTGTGAGGATGAAGGTCTGCAACCATTGGGGGACGGAAGAGAGTGATGGTGGTGATGATCTGGTTACAGGCTTCTATACGGTGTGACAGTGGTGGTCCTTAACAGCCACCATACATTGTTGACGGTTCCATGGTTAAAATGAGGAGAAAGACAATGCCAGAAAACCCTAGCCGCCGCCTCCCGCGGTGGTAGCTAGGGTTCAGGCGAAGTCTCCGACGAAGCTCCGGTAAGTTCTCCTCGAATTACATGTTCCATCGGTGTTTAGTTTGGTTTGTGTAATGAAGATTGTGACCATTACCAGTTGTAATGACAATGGTTCTCACACTCGAGCTCAAGTAGAGAAGACTAGGCTTCCAGCGAAGGTAAAACCATCAGAGCTGAACCACCAGTGAAGGTATCATCTTCATCTTCAAGTCTTATAATTTGCTTCTGATTGTTTGTAGGCCAGGTAATTTAATACAAAAGACAAAATTATATGAAGAAGATGACGGCTATTTGTTATGTTTTTCGACTCATATAGCAAGCCATTGTGCAGTTTAGGATTTATTGCAGAGTTTATCAGTTTTAGCCTTTGTTTAGAGCTGAAGGTGAGATGTGTCTTTGTTGTTTGCAGGAGGTTGCATTCGTGTAGCAGGAAAGTGTGAATGCTTTAGGGGTTGTGCAGGTAAAATAGTTTGAATTTAGTAGAAGATTATATATTCTTTGTTACATGTTTTAACTGATGGAGACTTAATTTTGTAGCAAAGTGCACAACACAATAGTTGAAACCTTGGTGTGTTTCATGTTTTAACTAACGTGGTGGTGCTTGTAGCCTCCATCGGACCTGTTGGGGCTTTGATTGGCGATGTAGGGCTTTGGTTATCTCAAATTGTAGGTAATTTCATGTTAAACCTAGCTTTGATTTATGATCTAGGGCTTTGAATAGCTTTTTAACCAAATCATTTATTTCAATTATGTTGACTAAATCAACTTCATTCCATTCAAAATTGACTTTTTTATGAGCTATGCCCAATTCATGAAGTGAAACCAGTGTTTGTTGATATGTTTTAATGAATTTAACCATCAATTTTTTTTCCAAAAAAAACTGTGATAGACAATTCTATTATGTAATTAAGTTTTATGTATGTAATTAAGTTTCATGTCAGAATAACTTGTATAAATTTTAGGACTTCCTAGCAGAAAAAAAATGATCTGATTGAATGACTTTCTAGCAGAAAAACAAAGTTTAGGACTTTCTATTTGGGTGGGGTTAAGTAATGGGTCAAAGTTTGTTATGGACAAAATAGAGGTTTTTTTTTCTGCTGGTCGTGTAGGTTTGGCCCACAAACACCATAATTTTTGTTTTACAAGCTATTTTCTGAATAATTTATATTAAATAGGATTATAAAAACTAAATTGTTACATTAATAATCCAAAATATATGGAGTGAATCTATGAGAGACCGAAAATTTGAAGAAAGGCCTTCTAGAAGAAGATATGATATAGAGGTAGTAGGATCATTGTCTTGAGGACAAGAAGCATTAAGTTGACCTGAGGGGAACCTTCTGGTGTCAATTGTGGTAGAGCTTTGATATATTTATAAGGTAACTATCTTTTTTATGTGTGCCTCTATCATTATTTGATTGTGGATAATATGGTTTTATTGGATTTCACGTACTCTGTAACAGGACAACATTGCGACGATCATTGATGAGAAAGTCCTCAATGATTGCTTAAATGAGATCACTTGCGCCTTGATTCAATCCTAAGTTCAACTCAAGCTTGTTCATGACATGCGTTTTATCTGAGATTTGCGATGGGCGCTTGTTTGTTCCAGTGATTGTGCTTGCCGGATTTTTGAAAATTGGTTCACATCATGTGCTTCTAAGATTTTTTTTTTTTTGCCTATGTAGCATGTGTCAAAAAAATTGTCGAAAGGTCCTACCAATTTTCGTTGATCATGTTCTCCCATATACTGGATGATACTTATGTTACATTGCTCATATGAAAATGTGTAGGCTGAGGCTGAAATTATGAGGGGTCCTCATGAAGATTTGGAGAGTTATTTAGACGCAGTGAATCAACTGAAAAAAATTGTTTGGTTTTTCAGCACTAATAAAAACCTTAAGAGCAGCATTAGAGTGATTACTCATTCTACAACTTTTCTTCAAAAGGCTTCGTTAATGCTCGAGGAAGAGTTCAGGCAGCTATTACACGCTTGCAGGTCTGATTCCAATATCTTTCGGCTAAACATTCGTACTATTTTGGTTAATAAGTTGTGTGTTTGCTTATGTTTTAGTAAACCAGTGGAACCCGATCGGCTTTTGGACTGCCTGCCTGCTTCCCTTAGACCGTCAATGGCTAATGGTGACGCTGGGAAGAAAATGCATGCGGATCATATTAAAGATTTGGAAGATGTTGTGTCGTCCACCAACTCTTGTACCGGCTAAAGTTGTCCCGTTGTTGCATGATCTCGCTCAACAAATGCTTCAAACGGGCCAGCAACAACAAGTGTTTATTATTTACAGGTGACACTTTATATTATGAAGTTTCTTTTTTGAGTAAACGTCAATTTGCACCTGCCCCATCGACGTTTGCATAGTTCGTCACTGTACACGCTTCCGTCCAATAATACCCTCATGGGTGTTAACAACATACCTGCCAAACAATCGGTCAATTGACAGAAGGGTGTAATGTGATGAGAAATGCAAACGTCAATGAGGCTAATACGAAATTTGCGGGTTTGGGTTTAGTCTAAACGGGGTCGGGTCAGTTTCGAGTTGAACCCACGAACCTGTTTAGCTAAATGGGTCAGGTTTGGTGTGTATTATATGTCATAATTATAACTTAAAAAAAGAAATTAAAAAAAGATTTCTTAATTTAAATGTAATTTTATTATATACATTTGTGTTAATTTAGTGAATTTTAATATATTAATTTGCAGAAAAAAATTTAGAAAGTAAAAAAAATTCGAGTTGAACGGGTCGTGTTCGGGTCAACCCGCGAATATCGGGTCATGTTCGGGTTCATATGTATGACACGATTTTTGGGTACAGGTTTGTCTAAAATTTTCAGGTTTGGGTTGGGTTTAACCTACCAACCTGTATATGTATGACACAATTTCATTTAAGCTAAGGTTCTATTAGTAAATGTCTATTTTGCCATCAACAAGTCTCAATACATATGTTGTTAAATCACATTATATTACTATGTTCTCTTAGTTACTTAATGGTGTTCTTCTTGAATAGTCACTGACTCACCGTTACATGGAGGTAATTGAGAAAAGATACAAAAAAGATAGTGAAGGATAAACTAAATCTACCTGCATTTTTTGACAAGCGAAGCATGCTTCCTGCTAAATGGGGTTGGTATACTTTTTTTTTTATAAATATATATATTTTTTACCATTTCACTAATACATTAAGGTTAAATAATTTTAGCTTTTAATTAGTTTGACCAGTAAAGTAAAGATACGTCTCTCTGTAGTTGCTGCAAAAAGGATCCAAGCAAGAGACTTTGGAATGGGTCGATGGGAAATGGGAAGTAACGAGATAAAGCATCACAAGTGGTTCAAGCTAATAAACTAGAAACGATTAGATGCTTGAAAAATCCAGCCCACTTTTTTTACCTGAAGTGAAGTTGGAAGCCAATGCATTGCTAATTTTGATTAAAAAGTCAGAAAATGAGGGCAAAAAGGTTAGATTAAATTCAAAGGTTGCAGCATGCTTAATAACTTTCATGAAAAAATTGCATACTATCTTAGCACTGCATCATCTTTGACTTGTCCAAGGCTCACTCTCTGTGCCTTGCACCGTCAATAATTATGCCAATGATAATGATGTTTTGATTGAACTGTAGTGGGGCAGCAAGGGAGATGATGTAACCCGAAGCGTCTGTCGACTTTGGGCAAACGACCTTTGAAGAAAAAGTACACGCATAAAACATTTTCCAGGGGTTCTCAACTTCTCTTCGTATGCATTAAGGGTTTTGGTATGGAATTTCGGTATTCGTATTTCGGTATGATAAAAATGGAAATTTCGGTATCAAGTTTCTGTAATCCATATCTGTTTGAGATTTCGATATCAAGTTTCCTTATGATTGTTTATATACAAAATGAAAGTAACGTCGACTGTGATTTGTTGTAGCGAGGAAGCGTGTTGGTGTTATACGCTTACAAAACAAAGGCGATTTAGTTACTAACATGTTTCTTCATTAGATAACTTTTGTATACATTAGTCTTTAATTGTTTATGATATGTAAATTATAACGATGTTTGATTGTTTGGATAACAAATGTGTAGGTTATCTTCTGAATAAGGAAATGGAGAGGGTGTTCAAGTATCCTAATTTAATGATAAAATGATTATGAATAGCTGTGCATAAACTAATCGCAAGTTCGTTTGGTACATGCAGGGTAATAGGGAACAGAGGTTGAACCTGTGGTTTGACGCAACAAAGGACTTTCGTACTTACTCTATTCTATGGAACCAGCATCAAGTTGTGTAAGTTTCTTATCCAAAACACACACACAAACACACACTTTGTGTACAAATCTTGAAGCACAATATTGCTCAAGTGTTATCTTACGCTACACTTACCAAGCAATGGGTGTTTACAGCTCGATTTGGAACGCGGACGACTGGGCCACACAAGGGGTGCGAGTGTCCCGTGACGACTGCAGATTCCGATAATGCAAAGCGATGTGCCAACAACGGTGGTTGGTGGGATCAACCAGTGTTGTCCGAGTTAAATGTGCATCAAAACCACCGGTTGATTTGGGTGCGACCAAACCATATGATTTATGACTACTGTAGTGACACCAGTCGTTTGAAATAGACAGGTGCGAGTGTCCCGTGACGACTGCAGGTTCCGATAATGCAAAGCGATGTGCCAACAGCAGTGGTTGATGGGATCAACCAGTGTTGTCCGAGTTAAATGTGCATCAAAGCCACCAGTTGATTTGGGTGCGAGCAAACCATATGATTTATGACTACTGCAGTGACACCGGTCGGCTTCCATCGGTGCCAGTGGAATGCGAACACCATCATCATTAGTTGCTTGTTTGTGATGTGGATTGGGAATCAAATGTTTGTGTAAAAATTAATTAAAAAGCATGTGGAAAATCAATGTAAGCTTCATGTTGAACATTTGGTTAATGTATGATAGTTTTAATTTTAATTTTGGTTACTGTTCATGAAGGGATCGATTTGATTTTTAACTTCAAATTTGTCTCTTAAGAAGTGAGTAGTCATGGTCTACATAAAATTGAGTCTATACGGTTGTCAATGACCATAACACAATGAAATAATTGTCGTAGCTCACGTACCTTAATAATGAATGCATTCTTGGGCCGCTTGAGAATCATCACAAATTGGATAAAGTTGATAGACCATACCAAAATCCATTACTAGAAATGAGATGCACTTCACAAAACGTGATTTTTTTCACTCCATACATTGACCACATTTCTAAACTAATTTGGGTGTGTTTACCTCAAAAAAATGCATCCTATCTAGCCAAACAAAAACCCAACGCAAGAGGAAATATGAGATTCACGGCAATTTAAAAGTATATTCTGTAATTTAGGTTCGGGTGGCTTCGAATTCAGGCCGGGTTTCGAGTTTCAAGTAAACGAGTATCCTATTCAGGCTGAACCTCCAATTAATCAATAGCTTGGGTCAAAAGGGATGCAAAAGTCAAACGGTCTGCTATTGGCATTACATATGCAAACCAACCATGCTTCTTAATAAGTCTATGTATTTTGATTAGGTGTAGCCAAATGGTGTTGGTGTACACTTTAATGATTAATGTTTAATCCATTTGTTTTTTTTTTTGGGAACAAGATAGTTCTCTGTAAAGAAACGAGAGGCATGATCTTATCTAATCAAACGCATCATCAAGCTGTTGCGAGTATGAAAAGGGATTTGGGTGTTTGGGTATTTAAATTAATTTTTTGTTCTTTTTTTTATCAATTAGATGATAGGGTATTCGTATTAGAAAGTTTTGGGTATATACATTTTCGCCCCCACCCCCCTCCCGGTAAAAAACGACAAGCTTCGCCATTGCTGGAGGCCTCACACAATTTTCTTTGTTTTCTCCTGAAGCCGGTAACCAGCCGCCGCACAATAACCACCAAACGTCATCACAAAACCACCAATTTCCGCACACCGCTGATTCTCCACCGCTGAAGAAGGCCGCAACCGACCCTCACGTTCTGCTACACTGCCACCATCGTTGTCGAACGCCACATTGGAAACTACATCCTCGTACATAGCCCTAAACTCACCAACCTAAGTTATATGTTTCCCGCCGCATCGCGCGGGTAAACGACTAGTATATATATATATATATATATATATATATATATATATATATATATATATATATATATATATATATATATATATATATATATATATATGCGTCGATTACAAATTACAACTGAAACTTACACACACTAGTAATTATGCATTGATAGGTATTTTAGTCTATCTATTTTAGTTACTATTATATATATATATATATATATATATATATATAGGGTTAAGTTCATTTCAGTACTCTATATATTTTCAGAACTTACAGAACTGTTTATAGCCACTCATTTTATCTTATTTAATATTTTATAAATATTAAATCTAAGGGTATTAACGTCAATTGTTCTTCTTTTAAATCTACACATGATTTCAAATCTCCTAAATTATCTCAAATTGCGACGAATCTATTTTTCCTATTCCTCACACTAATTATTATCGAATACACATATTTACACATTTTCATTAATCTGAACCAGCTTATAATATGTTTTGCTCAGTCTTCATTCCTTTTTCTTTGTTTTTTTTTCACCTATTATGTTTTGCTCAGTCTTCATTCCTTTTTTCCATCTGGTAAGATATCTTACATTTATTTAAATTTTACATATGTTTCAAATGTTTTTTTTAATTCCGTTAATCATTTGTGGTTTGTTTCTTGTTAGTCATAGATTCACAAAAGTCACTTTCGAGTCTTAATATATTTTCTTTTACAAAGTAGTATGTTTTTTTCTTTATTTCGCAAATTACACATGTGTATTCCATGTATTTACCTACATGTAAATTACTTTATGTCTGTGTAAAATATTTTATGTGTCTCTAAACTACATATTTACATATGTGTATAACGTATGAAATGCATATATGTAATGTACTTATATGTATGTAAACGTAACAAAGTATGTACACATTATACAGTTTTCAAAGTGATACACTATTTTTATATATGTTAATGTTTAATATACATGTAAGTATTCATCATCAATTTCTTCAAAGTGGATATCCATTTACATATATGTAAATATTTAATATACAAGTAAACATAATATTAACATATTATGTAAAGATTCATATTGATCATCAGTTTCTTCAAAGTGAAAGTCTATTTACATATTTGTAACATTTACATATGTGTAAGTATAATATTTACATATATGTAAATACTTACAACTGGTTATTAGTTTATTTAAACTAAATGTTTAATGGCATTTATGTAAATCTTTAAGAAAATTATAAACTAATCGTCAATTTAAAATTGAATGATGAATGGAAAATAGATGAACCATAGAAAAGAAAAATATCATGTGCATGAAAAGGTTCGATGAACTGCCATTAATTTCAACATCTTTATAAATTCAAATAATAATAAAAAGCTAATACAACATATACATGGATACTTTTTTATTGAATAAAAATGACAAAAAGCTTGAAACTTACATGATTTGGAACTGATTATCGATTGAAAGAAATAATATATGTAGAGATTTGGTGTTAGTGTGGAATTAGGGTTAGAGAAATATCAAGAGAAGGTAATTTAAGGGAGGATGAGTGATTACAGGAGATGTTAATTAAGATTTTAGGTTAAAATCCCTGTAATACCCCTAGTTTCTTTATTTAATCTCCCTACTTTTAGATTTAATTACAAAATTGACATTATACTTCTAAGCCATTGATTATATTATTGAATGGTCTAGATTAGTTCTGTAAGTTCTGAAAAAATAAAGAGTTCTGAAATGATCTTAACCATATATATATATATATATATATATAGGGGAAGGTTCATTTGAGAAGAAAGGACATATTAGTAAAATACTATTTCATTTATTTCATTTATAACTCATATCATTAATTTTTCTCTCTTTAATTAATTAGTCAACTAATCATTAATTATTCTACATATAATCTACAAAACCTACACATATCAAAATTTTCCTACATATACCCTACACATTATAGAATTTTATCCTATACAGCCGAAATTTATCCTACACACCTCGAAATATATCCTATACAACTCATAATTTATCCTACACAACTAATAATTTATTCTACACTTTAAATTAAGTTGTTTTTAATTTGGAAAAGTATATATTTTAAAAAGGAGTTACAAATTTAATTTAGTTAGTTATTAAAGGGGAAGAATACAAATTAATGATTTATGTAAGTTTACCAATATACCCTTATATTAAAATTAAATGCAAATATTAAATGAAGTAAAATGAAGCATACTTATTGGTTTTAACTTCTTCTTTTTTCTACTTACAAAAAAATTCTTCTCATTTGAACCCTCCACTATATATATATATAAAAGAGTAAAGTCGCAATGTTCGACGCTTTTGGTTAAATCTGTTTGAATGTTTGTTTGTGTTAATCTTATTCTGTGATATTAATACATGATAAATGTTTCCAATTTAGATGTCGAACGAAGTAAATCAGGAAAACCAGAATAACTATAATAACGAGAACCAAGTGAATAAAAGTGTCATCAAACATATCGTAGCACAAGGGATTATGGACGCTATGCCATATATTATCAAGACTATTAAAGAAGCAGAAAATAATAATTCTGCAATAGGCAGTAAACGTCAAATTACTGAACCAAGTCATAGCGTGAACGAAAATCACGGACCAATGATCCAAGCTCCAATTCCAAAAAGAAGAAGAATCATCTCATATGGTTGTTCTTATAAAGAATTTTTGGCCTGCAAACCAATAGAATTCTCAGGCAATGAAGGAGCCATTTTAGCATTGTGCTGGTTAGAAAAGACGGAAGCAGTCATAAAAATAAGTAATTGCGCAGATGAAAATAAGATTATGTTTGCTTCTATTCTTTTTAAGAATGCAGCCTTAGAGTTGTGGAATACCATTCTCAAGTCTAGAGGAAGTGACATGGTTTATAATATGGAATGGACTAACTTTAAGGAGATAGTTGAAAGAAAATTTTGTCCTCCTAATGAAAAGAACAAATTGCCAATAAGTTCTTAAATCTAAAAAATGACTTGAATAGACTACAAAGGTTACACTACCATATTCTTTGAATATGCTAGGATAGTACCAACCTTAGCCTTACCAGAGCCAGTGTTAATCTTCCGTTACATCTGGGGAATAATTAGTGAGATCAGACACGTAGTCAAGGCAGCTAGACCCCAAACCATAGAAGAAGCAGTAGAACTAGCTAACACCCTGACTGATGAATTAGTACGTACGCAAGAGGAAAACCAGAGAAAGAACCTAGCTCAAAGGATTACCCAATACTTTCGTTACGGTAATTCCTACCGTAGGAAAGGTACAGGTTCTTCCTCTTCACCCACCTGCAAGTATTGCAAAAGGAAGCAGTCAGGAAGGTGCTCCATATACTGCAACTTCTGCAAGATGTCTGGACATAAGGAAGAAGATTGTAGGAAGAAAACTAGAAACAGTCTATGTTACAATTGTGGAGAAGCTGGTCACATCAAACCGAACTATCCGAAACTAGCTCTAGCGACAACCAGCAAAGCCAAGACAACTGAAGGACCCAAGAAGAATGCTAGAGTATTCGTTCTGACAGCTGAGGAAGCCAAGATGATTCCGGATTTTTTGCCAAAGTATTATTTGACTCTGATGCAAACCAAAGTTTTATTAATACTTCCTTCTGCAAACTTCTCAACCAACCATTAACTAAACTTCAACAAGACTGTCTGGTGGAGACAGCAAATGGAGAATCCATTAAGATAAGCGAAATCTTGCAGGGAGCAAGGATAGAAATTCTAAACCATAAGTTTATTGCTAATCTTTTTCCAATGAATCTAGTTTGATTCGATATCATGGATTGGTTGGTAGCCAATCATGCCAGTATTTTATGTGATCAAAAGTCTGTACAAGTAAGTACACCAAATGGTGAAAAGATCACAATTAAAGGAGATAAGCCAACCAGGTCAACAAAATTTATCTCTGTGATGAAAGCTGCAAGTTATGAAAGAAAATAAGAAATGGTGTATATGATTTCTGTAATCATTAACACTAAAGGAAAAGAATTAAAAGATATTCCTGTATTATCTAAATTCTCAGACGTTTTTCTAGAAGAATTACCTGGATTACCGCCAGATCGAGATGTTGAATTTAGAATTCACCTAATACCAGGCACAACACCGATCGCCAAAGCATCATTCTGACTAGCACCAACGGAGATGCAGGAACTGAAGAAACAATTGGACGAACTACTTGAAAAAAGTTTTATACAACCTAGCTCATCACCACGGGGAGCACCGGTGTTGTTTGTCAAGAAGAAGGACGGATCAATGCGTATGTGCATTGATTACCGGGAATTGAACAAGGTTACGATTAAAAATCGATACCCCCTACGGAGAATCGATGATCTGTTCGTTCAACTTCAAGGAGCTCGATTCTTTTCTAAGATCGATTTACGTTCAGGATATCATCAATTGAAAGTACGGGAATAGGACATTCCTAAAACTGCTTTCAGAACAAGGTACGATCATTATGAATTTACAGTCATGCCATTTGGTTTAATCAATGCCCAGCCGCATTTATAGACATGATGAACAGGATATGTAAGCCATACCTGGATAAATTCATAATTGTCTTTATAGATGATATTCTAATTTACTCAAAGAGTAAAGAGGATCATGCAGAGCATCTGTATACACTTCTGACATTGTGGAGAAAAGAAAGGCTTTATGCCAAATTCTTAAAATGCGAATTCTGGTTACAAGAAGTGCAATTCTTTGGACATCTGGTTAATTACGAAGGAATTCATGTGGATCCCACAAAGGTCGAGGCGATTACCAAATGGAAAGTCCCTGAATCACCAATGGAAGTGAGAAGTTTTCTTGGATTGGCAGGATATTATAGACGTTTTATTCAAGATTTTTCTAGAATAGCCATTCCATTAACCAAACTGACCTGCAAATCAGTTAAGTTTGAATGGGGATCAAAACAGGAGGAAGCCTTTCGGATTTTAAAGCAAAGATTAACCAACGCACCATACTCGTGTTACCAGAAGGAAATGAGGACTTAATAGTCTATTGTGACGCGTCTAAGTTAGGATATGGATGTGTGTTGATGCAACGTCAAAAGGTTATAGCTTATGCTTCTAGACAACTTAAGAAACATGAAGAGAATTACACAACCCATGATCTAGAATTAGGAGCCATAATTTTTACCCTTAAGATTTGGAGACACTATCTTTACAGTAGTAAGTTTGTTATCTTCACATATCATAAGAGTTTAAGATATGTTTTTGGGCAAAAGAAATTAAATATGAGACAAAGACGCTGGATGGAAATTCTTAGTGATTACGATTGTGATATCCAGTATTATGTAGGAAAAGCTAATGAGTAGCTGATGCTTTAAGTAGAAAGTATCATGAAAAGACGAAACGAGTAGGCTCTCTTAGATTAAATCTGCAGATAGATTTAAATGAGCAAATTAGAGAGGTAAAGGAAACAACAATCAAGGACGACGCTGAACGATTAAAAGGTATGATTAAAGAATTAGATCAACGAACAGATGGAATTTGGAGATTCCATAAGAACAGGATCTGGATACCTAAACAAGGAAACCTACGCCATAGAATTTTAGAAGAAGCTCATAAGTCTAAGTATACGATACATCCCAGTAATGACAAGATGTATCAAGACTTAAGGAAGAATTTCTGGTGGATAGGAATGAAAAAGGATATAGCAACCTATGTTGCTAAATGTCTAACCTGTTCACAGGTTAAAACTGAACATCAGAAACCCTCAGGGTTATTACAACAGTTAGAAATGCCAATATGGAAATGGGAATTGATAACAATGGACTTTGTTACCAAATTACCCAAAACACGAAAAGGTAATGATACAATCTGGGTGATTGTAGACAGATTAACCAAATCTGCTCGTTTTTTTTATCTATGAATGAAACTTTTAGTATGGAACAGTTAGCCAAGTTATATGTAAATGAAATAGTTTCATTATATGGAATTCCTTTATCTATTGTGTCTGATAGAGATAGCCGTGTTACTTCTCATTTTTGGACAAGTTTCCAAAAAGCAATGGGAACCAGGTTAAGTCTAAGCACAGCTTATCATCCTCAAACGGACGGATAAAGCGAAAGGATAATTCAGACAATGGAAGATATGCTTAGAGCCTGTGTGATTGATTTCGGAGGAAATTGGGACGATCATTTATCATTAATAGAATTTTCATACAATAACAGCTATCACACTAACATTAAAGTTGCACCTTTTGAAGCACTTTATGGAAAAAAGTGCCGAACTCCAGTCTTTGGCAGAAATTGGAGAAAAGAAACTATCTGAACAAGAGATAGTACAAGAAATAACGAATAAGATTATTCAAGTTAAGGAAAGACTAAAAGCAGCACGAGATCGTCAAAAGAGTTATGCTGATAACCGACGAAAACCATTAGAATTTCAAGTTGGAGATAAGGTATTGTTAAAAGTTTCTCCATGGAAAGGAGTGGTCAGATTCGTTAAAAGAGGAAAGCTAAGCCCCAGGTATGTTGGACCTTTTGAAATTATCAAAAGAATAGGACCAGTAGCTATCAGCTACAACTGCCAGAGGAAATGACAGGAATACATGATGTATTTCATGTATGTAATCTCAAGAAGTGCTTAGCAGACGAATTATTAGTGATACCTCCTCATGACATAGAGGTAAATGAGAAGCTTAAGTTTGAAGAAAAACCACTACAGATTGTAGATAGAAAGATCAAGAATCTTAAACACAAGAGATTAGTTCTGGTCAAAGTGAAATAGGATTCTTAGAGAGGACCAGATTACACTTGGGAACTCGAGTCAGAAATGCAACGGAAATATCCACACCTGTTCCAATAAGATCTCGAGTATGAGATTTAAAACAAGGTGGGGAGAATATAACAACCCTCCTAAAACACCCCTAAACACCCTAATTAAACCCCGTATACTCGTAAACGAACTCGTATAACATTAATATTAATAAAAATCAAATAAAACAAAAACATATGGGTTCCCGCGGGCCGTGACCAAGCTCACCCAACGAGTCGCAGGGCGCGACCGAGGGGCAGCTGGCCGGACCCCCTTGCGCCACGTGTCCATATACGCGTCGAACCTACTACGCTGATTCACCAAGGCTAGAGCCTAGCCTACACCTCTCGCGGGCCGCGTAAGAGGAGGAGTGGGGGCTCGCGGGCCGCGAGCCGCCTCTGATCAGCCCTATAAAAGGAGGTCGAGGCCTCAGTTCATCGTCACTCAAATTCTTTCTTTCTCTCTGACATATAGTGCTATTATACTCGGGTATTATACCCCTAAAAAGCGAAGCTCTGCCTCGTTGTAAGTATTATAACCCCTGATCACGTATTTGTTACCCTACCCGATTGATCTAGGGCTCCGTAACGCATGTCAAGGCTCTGCCTAACTCAGTCGTTGGAGTTCTGTCTCGTGTTGTATGGCTAATGTGATTTGGGTTATCTTACTAACACGTGTGCATTGTTTATATTTAATAGATAATAACCTGGAACACCAGCAGGAAACTATATATTTACGTAAGTCTACAAAGTGAGTACATTCTCTTTTTGTAAACCCTTTTTGTGAGTCATTTTCTACCAAACTATTTTACCAAAACCTCAAATGTTTTAAATTATACTTAACAGTGACTGAGTCTATGTATTCTACAATTGCTGCCAGTATGTTGGGGTTTTGTATACATTACTTGTAATCCGTTACTATTGGACGAAGAGTTAGCCAATAAGTAACATGACCACAAGTCATGGATTTGACAGTACTGAATGAGTATATTGGTAGATAAACATTGTAATCGCTCTCAATACTGTAAAGTTATAAAAGCTGTTTTGATTAAACTGGGATGCACTCGCCAGTATTTCTTGCTGATAAAATCTTTTTAAAGCGCGTTTCATGTAACTTAGTATGAAGCCAATAAAAGCCAGCCGGAGAGCACTGAAGGCTTAAAGAAGTTCCTATAAAAGTTACCTAAATAAAAAGATATTTTGTTTTCAATAATTAGGGTTTATCCCTATAAATGTATTGTAAATGGAACTTGGGTTTTACCCCATTTATTTATTATAAAAGTTTGGTGTTTTAAACTCTGATAATATTTTCTAACTACGGTCCTGATGTATAAATTCGGCTGCCAAATTAATAAACACCAATACCACCCTCTCTGTGTACTCGCGGCCGCCCGCTTCCGGAGAAAGGGTCAGGGGCTGCGACATATTACTAGTTAATATTCAAAACACAACTCAAGCGTTCTAGTAAACTTTTTGGTTTTCACACTTTCACTACAACTTTTTGGTTTCCACATCTTTACTACATTTTTTAGTTTTTACACTTTCACCTTAAAATAAATAAAAATAATAATAATAAATTTGTCGTTTAGTGCAATGTGGTGGTTTAAGTTTTTTTTATTATTTTCATTTTCACCCTTTACACTAAATATAATATACACTTTTAATCTGTTTAATTTTTTAATAATTTTGTAATTATGTAATAACTTCTGTTTGTTAACTAAAAAACGAAATGTGCAGCTGTTTTTATTTTTTTGTGAACGTTCTGATGTAGATACTTTTGAAAACAAAGTTGTTTCAAAATCAGGCATTTTTATATCGTAGGCTATAATGAATGACATTATGATGGTTGGGTAGATTTCGATGATTTAACATGTTGAAATTGATGTTTTAGGAGTTTATATATGTGGAACATGTTTTTTTGTGTTTGTTATGGTTTACAATTGCAAAGGTGTTGAAGAGGTGATGCATGTAAATGGTACATATAAATATATCAATTATGCAAGTTTCAAATTTATAAAAATGGAAATCACATAAAACCAAACTACACACATAACATGTAAGTGTACCTATCGTATACGTAGTATAATAGTGGTAAGAACCAAGTATCGATCCTAAAGACACGGTAGCACCTAATACTTAATCGTCTATCAATATCTAACTGATGTAAGAGGGATGATTTGTAAGGAAACTAATGAGGAACTAAAGTACAACTAGAAAATAACTAGGAAGAACTAGAAAACTCTAAGAAAGTCAAATGGAGAAAACAACAACCTAGGTGTCGAATCCTCTTGACTGGAATGATAGCTCAGGATGACTATACGCAGCTGTGTGAAGTGCTAAAATGGATTAGAGCCTGCTAAGGTTAATCCCACAAAACTAGGGAATCAATGCTAAGCAAGTTTATGTTTTGCTTCCTTATGATTTAGGGCTTCTATTATTATTTAGAAACATAGATTCACGAACTAAGCGATTTACCATCTATGCTACTCAAATTTAAGCAAACCCTAACTACTTTCCTAATCATTTTACTTAGATCATTTCCTTAGGTAGCTCACACGTTTTACTAATTAAGTTACCAAGTTGTCTATTACCAGCTAAGGTTTTAATCCCAAGATTAACGAGTGCTGATATAATCTAAAGATGGAAGAAATCAAATCTAATTAGCATACCTCATTTAAAGATTGATTCAACCACACAACTCAATCACAAAATGAATACTAAGATGCAATCATACACATCATAAGTTCAAAATAACAAAACTTTACTAAAGTCACACAATAAAGTCAAACCATTAAGTCAAACAAAATAAAGATGCATCTAAACCTAGACAATTACAAGAGTTTAGACAAAAATAATCAAGAACAATACAAACTTAGTAGCAAACATCTATGAAATCAGAAGAAAACAAATGATAAATGACAAACCGAGCCGATTAACGCGAACACATATTAACCGGGTGATAGATCTTGATCTAGCCTTCAATATGTCTTTGTTTATGCTCCAAGATTCTTTAAAATCACTCCAAGAATATAAGAAATTGTCCCCTGGACGAATTCTGGTCGAATCTCACGTTGTCAGCTATCATGAGACTTTAAATACCGAACTCTAGAGTTTTCACTCGTCTGGTCCCGTTTGGCTCAGGTACAACCTGTACCCTTTTAGTGGTTACAGCCTATACTAAGTGTAGGTCCGTTTTTCTCGGAGGATCCTATACGTAACCTATCCTTGTTTATCACAAACACTATCATGGGTGCGGAATCCCCGTAAAGGTGCAAACCAAACAAACGTAAAGCGAGTAACACAAACAGATAATCAAAGATTCACTTGGATTAAAAGGACGAGAACAATATCAAACATATACACACAATGTTTGACGATAAACTCTCTGGTTTCACTATGCTCTCATAAACTAAACTGTGAAACATACTCAGCTATTTATACTGTCCAGCGACGAAATCCCTTTGGACGAAAACCATGTGTGACGAAATCAGGGATTTCGCCACACACATAGTGACGAAAACAAGGGGAGTTCACCACACATACATTATGACGAAAATAGGATTTCGTCATGCATTTTTCCCTTGAAATCTTCATGTGACATCATCATGACATCACTAAGGTGATGTCATGGATGATGTGTCTGCGGGAATGGCCGCGGCTCTCCGTGCTTCGAGTGTCGATCTCTGGAGCGCACGACGGAGGAATGTCGCTACGTCGGTCTTGAGCCGAACCTAACCGCGTTGAACCGAGTCGAGTCGAACCGAGCCGAGTCGCGTCCACATAAAATGTATCAACAAACTCCCCCTTGGACGCTACTCGTGATGGTTCGATCTACACATTGTCGGATCTTTAAAAGGTCTTCACGTGTCACAGTCAGGGAGTGTATCAACAAACTCCCCCTTGAATGATGCTCGTGAATCTTTTGATCTTCAATACTACAGATCCTTTCGGTGTTGATGAGTGGTCAACTGCAACTTGATCATCTTGATCTTCATATTGCATCACTGTCGTGTCTTCACTTTACGGCTTGTCATCTGACACGTTCTCTTCGCCTTTAGCTGATTCTGATGTTGCATCTGCACATACAAGAAAGCTAAACACGTAATGAGAACAACCGCTTGGAATTTAGACAAATTAAACAAATGACACATATGAGATCAAATCTCATTTAAACACCGACCGACAACAGTTTGAAAGTTTAAAAATTGATCAATTTTAATCCTTTAACTTTCAAAACTATTAACTTCGACAGTTTATGAAGGTTCAATTGTTTTCCGGTTTAGAATCAGGATTTTGGGTAGAATAGACTCGAGTTCCAATATTGGTCAATCAAAAATAAACAAGAAGCAAAATCTTTTTGGTTTTTATAAAATTTAGATTAAAACACACCTAAAATCTTTTTGGAATTTTTCATTTTTCAAATGTAAAGACGGAAAGCAATAAATAAATATATACAAAGATGCAGAAACGAAAGTAGTAAACAAATATTTACAGACATTCTTTTTGCGAGTTTCGAGGGTAAGAGAATCATATCAGTGTACGGTCACGTCAAAACACTCTTGTTGTTCTTTATATTAACATTTAGATAAACATCCTATAGCAATTATCGGTATTGTTGTCCACATAAGCTCAACTTATCAGATGTAATCATGGCGAGGGGATACGATTAGTGTATGATTTATACTTACCGACCGGTGTTCATCCACACACGACACATTCCCGTATCAAGGTATGCACGAGAGTTCATCTTACCGGTGAGTATACCATTTATCATCTGTTTGACCGTATAAAAGATGTGAGAAACTCACTTATTTTGATTTGAAAACAAGCCCTATGTGATTAAATCACTTATTGATGAGGAACTTGATTTTCAGATGCATGAGGGCACAGGAGCAAGTCCGTGAACAGGTCAGTATAAACGTACAGCAAAGAGACGAACTTGACTCCCGCAAGAAAGCTGTGATATATAATCACTTATTTTGTTTGGACATGTGATTGTTGATCACTTATTGAGGTCGTATGCAATATGTACACGTATGTATGATATCATGGAAGATCTAGACTTCGTCTCCGTTATTTTTTGGTAAAAGATACAACCATGATACCCAGATGATAAACAGCATAAAGACCGAATATCTCAGAACCTCGGCAATCTCTCAAACGAAATTTCGGTACTAAGACCAAATGCCAATGTGTGGTTCCCACCTGGTCTTCAGTCGATTTAAGTTTATATCCCCTGCACACTTTAAAATGATTGTGAGCCTACCGATGCATCTTATATAGAGCTGCTTAACATATTTTTCATTTTCAAGTTCAGTTCGAAGAGGTTTAGACAGACCACTGATTTACTATCATTTTCTCTTTTTCTCGTCAGGAAACTCATTTTTGTTTTTCTATTGTTTTTGCGTTTTGAAATTTTTCGATGTTTTTGAATTTTCAAATTTTGGATTTACCCCCCCTAAAACCAACAAACTAAGATAAATTTAAAAGACAAAAAGATATTTACAAAAATGATTTCCCGATGTCGGTTAACTCATGTTTTACCTCAATGCCGTTTACCAAAATTAATTTAATCAGAAATGATTTATCAAATTTTGGAAAAATGAGTTGGCACGTTGGTAATCGGTGTGGACCATGACAACATTGGCGAGTTTCATAGTGAAACAATCACGTGTGAGGTGATATTTGCAATCAACGTGTCTGGCCAAAGAGTGCTGTACGAGATGATAATAATTCATAAAGCAGCTTAAATATCGACGAGTAAAGGAGAGATTAGAAAATCAAAACCGTATCCTGCAACTGTTTCATGCATTGCAAGGAATCTGAGCGCTCTCCCAAACTGGATATCCACCCGGTGTGGACTTCAAAGTCGATTTTGTAGCTACTGAGAAATCTCTTCACAGCAACAAGATCATAGACCTCTGGGTCCGGCTGGTCTTCCACATTGCACCAGCGAAGGTCTTTGTCTTTCTCTTTCAGAAGTAGTGTGCGGTTGTTCAATCCATGCCAAGGCATCCGCACACCCGGTTGGTTTGTTCAACAAACACATTTTCTTCAATCACACTGCGAAGAAATGTACACTGCACGTTCATCCTGTTGATTTTGAACTTCAAACGTGCTGCAGGTGCGTACATTTTGATTGAATCTATCCTGGGGACCCGATTAAAGCCTTGAACAATCAAACTTTGGTATGATTTTCATTTTGTGGAAGGTTTTCAATTTCTTTCGACAGACAATTCTGTCTTCTTTTCTTTTTCTCTCCATCAAAGGCAACAATTTCTTTGTCGCCGATCTTGTGCATGGACACTCCGTTATCAACAATCCGATGACTATCGATAGTTCCTCCTGGAACATCCTGCACACTCACTCAGAGATTAGTTGGAGAGGGGGACCCAAGCCTTCATAGACTTGGGTTGCCCCTGAGAATCAAGAAATGTAATTTCAATTTCTTGAAGGTCCTTAAATTGCAAGCATCCCCCTGAATCCTCACCTGTTTTTGGTTTCCAAGCCTGTTTCCGTTTACCGGATTGTGTATTATTAACAATTTTTGGTTTTAACGGTTGTGATGAACTTGGTTCCCTTTTAACAGATTTTACATCCGGTTTTAATGCCTTTTCAATTTTCTTTACATTTTTACGTCGTTGTTTCGTTTCCTGTTCTTTAACAGTGCGTTTATCATGTTTTAGCGAAACAGAACGACGTTGTACGTGATCCTTTTCAGGAGGGGCTCTCTCTACAAAATTTGGTTTCGGAGAGTTTGTGCAATTTCTGATAATGTGGCCAAACTCCCCGCATTTAAAGCATGATCTCCTTTCAACAAAATTAGGAGATTCTGTTCGATGACCTGACGTTGAATTTGTAGACCCCGAGGTACTAGCTTCACACCCATTTGTGTGTTGGGTGTAATTGTTATCACTATTACGTTTCAAAATGTTGACTTTTTGAACAAAATCGGTATTTGACTTATTTTCAAAAGTCTCCACTTTATCAGTACCTTTGGAGGCCACAAATTTAACGTCTTTGCATTTCTTCTTGTAACGAGCTCCTTTTGTTTCAGCCTTTGGTTGTGTAACCTTAGGCTTTTGAGCTCGTTGTTGTTGTTTACCCTTAAAAGCGATAGGTTGTTGCTTCGTTGGTGATTTTTGATTTCCAAATTTTCTTCTAACTTCAGCTTTTGGAATCGGATCACACTGAGTTACTGAAACTCTCGGGATCCCCTTTTCCAAAAACTTACTGGTAGTATCTTCAAACACTTTATCAATCAAAGATTGATTGACATATTTAATTGGAAAAGCTGTGTTTGAATAAATTTTGTCATCACCAACTAAAGTGTACAACACGTTATCACTTTTAACAGTAGACTCTGTCTCAGCGATAGGATCTATCTCTTGTCTAGCAGTAGACTGCACAGTAGGAGTAGGAGGATCACACCGAATATGATTCTCAACAGGGACTTCTACTCCTTTGTTCTTTTTAAGAGATTTATCCTCATCACTCACATCTGGTTCATCATCCGAAGAATCATAGTCCTCAACGGTTGGAGGACTTTGATTTGAAGCACATGATGACTTTTCCTTGCTATCAGATGAGCCCTCCGATGAATTGTCCGTTTTGAACACTAAGCCAGTTGTAACTTCCTCATAATCAAGAGGTACAGTTGGCTCAAAACGCGGCATTTCCTCCTCATCGGGCATCTTGGTATAGGTGTGTCTCAAAGGAGGCGGACACGACTTATACCCAACGCCTTTAACAATACCCTTTAGTTGTTGAACGTCAATGATGTGATCAAGCACATATCGGGTGTTTGAGTAACTCTCCAATTTGAGCTTGATCGCTTCATGCTCATATTTCGCCTCGGCTAGCTCTTTCTTAGTTGCCTCAATGATATTAATGTAATTATTAATATCAGTTTGCTTATTAAAAACCATTTTTGATAACTCAGAAACACTTTTCTTGAGTGTTTCAATTACCGATTTAAAATCTTTTTCGTTGCGAGCTAAGGCCATGTTTGCCTCTTTGCACTTTGACAGTTCAATAACCAAACTCTGATTGTGACTGTGAATCTTTTCAGATTCTTGTTTCATATCAGCACATTCATGTTTCGTATCAGCACAATCACTACATATGCTAGGAGTTTCAGATTTTACCTGACTTGTAGAAGCTGAGACATTAGCCATAAAGGCAGTCTGAGAAGAGAAAGATCCATCTTCAGTGAGAATCTTCTCCATTTCTTCTAATGTAGCATCAGCTTTCTTGATCAAGACATATTTCTGACACTTGACCTCCTCAGCATCATTCAACAAACTATCACCTTCAGAACCAGTTCTCTCATTCACATCCGAACTGCCACTGTATCCCGAACTATCATCATCTTCAGAGAATTCTTCTTTGTGCACATGCTTGATGTGACTGATGATCTTCGCATAACATGCAGTCCCCCCTTGATTTCCATCTCCAAATTGTACGGACCAATCACACACTTCATCAGCTTGAACTATCAATGCTCGGAGGATCCGATACGTAACCTATCCTTGTTTATCACAATCACTATCACGGGTGCGGAATCCCTGTAAAGGTGCAAACCAAACAAACGTAAAGCGAGTAACACAAACAGATAATCAAAGATTCACTTGGATTAAAAGGACGAGAACAATATCAAACATATACACACAATGTTTGACGATAAACTCTCTAGTTTCACTATGCTCTCATAAACTAAACTGTGAAACATACTCAGCTATTTATACTGTCCAGCGACGAAATCCCTTTGGACGAAAACCATGTGTGACGAAATCAGGGATTTCGCCACACACATAGTGACGAAAACAAGGGCAGTTCACCACACATACATTATGACGAAAATAGGATTTCGTCATGCATTTTTCCCTTGAAATCTTCATGTGACATCATCATGACATCACTAAGGTGATGTCATGGATGATGTGTCTGCGGGAATGGCCGCGGCTCTCCGTGCTTCGAGTGTCGATCTCTGGAGCGCACAACGGAGGAATGTCGCTACATCGGTCTTGAGCCGAACCTAACCGCGTCGAACCAAGTCGAGTCGAACCGAGCCGAGTCGCGTCCACATAAAATGTATCAACACTAAGCCCAAAGCCCAATAACAACACTACGAGCGTGTCGAACGATTTCCGATGAATGTGACCAGTACCCGTATTAAGGATTACAACTCGTACCTTATGATTTAGGGCCCACAAACCCATTATTTGGATTGGTTTTGTTGAAACAGTCAAGATTCTTATAGTATGGGCCCCGTAACTCATTTTCTAACTTAAGATATGGATGTTTGAAGTTCAGCTTCTATCTGTCGCACTGTTTTGCTTAGTTTTGCCTCGTTTCTTTATGTTTTCATTCAACTTCTTCACGAACACAATCTAACCCTACAAATTCACAATAGGAATGAATAAGTACCATAATCTTATATAATTTTCAATATACCATAATCTTCTATAATTTTCAATATAAACCCGTCAAATGCATACATAAATCATGTTACTCTACGAGCACTTCTTTTAGACGAATTCTAGAGGGAAAGAGGCGAATTTGGAGATCACCAATCATCCCGATTGATATCACATCCTTGTTCTAGAAATCTCAAATATCCAATGACAAGCATGCTAGGCTAAATCATTTGTTATCTTTTCCAAGTGAAGGGTTTGTGCCAGTGACTTTTATTTTAGTTTTAACCTCAGTTTTGGGATTAACTTCGTGAACCCTTTAATTCTTGTGGATTTAATTTTTGTGGTTTGAACATTTAAATGATCTTAAATGATCTAATTGTGTTTAAAGATTGGATTGAATATCACTAATTTCTGTTTTCTTTACCTCATTAATTGTTTGGTATTGGGTTATGTTTTGTATCTCTGGATTGATGAGTTTGTGAATAGAATCCTTTAAGTTCTGACTCAAAACCATCACTTGAGTCGAATCAAGCATAGAGTCACTTTTAATGACTTCTCACTAAGTTAAACTAGAATGATTGTTACTTTAATAAATCGGAATCTCGGAGTGGATCGCTTTTCTCACTATTATTTACAATCAATCAATCAATCAAACTGTTTTCATAATTGTCTTATCAATCAAAGCAAAACTCAAATTTTACCAAGTAGTTTAATTCATCATATTTTGAATAACACTTTCCTCCTATTCCTCGTGGTTCGACACCATACCTACCCTTACTAGTTAAAGGTGTTTAGGAACTGATTCTTACTAGTTTGATCACGTTACCATTGCAGTAACGTGACGAACCCAACCGCTTATGAGCAAACAACATTGTTGCCTCTATGATATTGATGTTTGCTGTTATGTTTTTTGACAAGGCAATCAATAATAACCAATCTCCCGTTGCACTGCGTGGAGAAAAATGACCACACTCCCACCGTAAAGTGCGGGGGAAACTCTAGTTATTGCGATTGTTTTATGACTGGAGATGCATTCCGAAAAATACATGTCGCATTTGCCCTATTACAACTGAGTTGCAACCGCTGCTATTTTTTGCGACCCAAATTTTGTGACCGTTTTTTTCGATTGCAAAGTTTGGTGGCAATTAATTTCTAGTAGTGTATACCATAATACGTGGCGAATATTAGAACGTGTATGAGACTGGAATTTTCAATAGCCATCCGTAACCATGCATCATTTGTAAATCATTATGTATCTGAAGAGGTATGGTCCCAATTCCCTGCCCACATGGCAGGGACCACACCACTTTTCCATCCTATGTGGCGCTGACAGCGACAATGTCATCCAGAAGCTTCTGGAAAATATCAAGGTGGCACCAAAGATGCTCCATCCGATAAAAAGGACAACACGTGTCACCAGTCATCAAGCGCCAGGTAGGCCTGCGACGAATTAAGGAGCAGTCCGACAACACCAGTACAACGTCCCCAAAATAGGCAAATGTAAGCGCGCCACGTGTAACACTAAACTGACCACAGCAGAGGAGACCAAAAGGATATTCCCCTTGGTCGGACAGCTGGCGCGCAACCACAGCTGGCACAGCTGCTCCTCCCTCTTTCACCCTCCGGCTATAAATAGGACCCTTCATCACCCAGGTTGAATCACCTTGCTCCATATACTCTCACACTCAACACACACTGATTATTCTCTCTCAGAACAGTACTTATTCTCATGCCGGAGCCTGGTTAAGAGGGAAAACCCTCATATCCCCCTCTTAACGAGACTAACAGTGTTGCTGTTTTGCAGGATCCAGGTCATTTCCACGAGTGAGAAAGGAGATTAAACCCACAGAAGAAATAACCCCACAGATTAACCCTGGTGTTAACCTGTGTTTCATCATTGGCGCCATCCGCTTTTAGCAAAAACCACTCTCATCTCTTTTCTCTTTCGAAAAACACTCGTCAAAATGGCTGAACAAAACCCTTCCCACCTGGTAGATGGAGACGTTTCTTCGTTTGAACTCGTTTCGAACAATGCACACGTCCAAAGGGGTCAAAGGAACGAAATTATCCAAGAAGGGCCGATGAACAACGATTTTCCTAGTATCTTTGGGAGTGCATCCAGGGTTGTTACCCAAAACACAGCTGGTGCTACTTTCCAAACTCCACCTAGGATCATCACCCAAACTACAAATGGAGCCACTTTCCAACCTCCGTCGGAAGTAGTCCAACAAACACCTCCACCAGTGCAAACACAGAGCCATGGAGCTGGCCCCTCAGCTCCATCGGACCAAACACAACTGAACTTCTCTGCACTACTAGGGCTACCCGAAGGAAAAACTCTGGCTTCCTGGTATGCCGAACAAGTGGCGTCTATAAACCTTGTTTACACACAGCTCAGTGTGCAGCAAGCTCTGCTTCAAGCACAAGCCAACCAGTCCGCATTTGTCACCCCACTGCAAAGGCCTTTGAGCGCTCCCATGCCTCAACAGACCAATGCATTCAATTTACGCCCTGAATCAGTACCTCCACCACACATCAGAAGGCCGAGCGCGCATGACACGCGCGACACTTACGGTGAAACGGAAAGCAACTACGTGCAGTACTCTCACCAACCAAAGAAGCCAATACAAAGTCGTTTAGGTCCGCGCAACATAAACGATGAACTCGAAGACGACGAAGAGACATACAAAGAAAGTACAGTGTTCAGTAGGTTGCCGCCAGAACATGAAGCATACAAACCTCGCAAGCGCGCAGGTTATAACCCGAAAGCAGAGCACGATTACACTTTGAGCTATCGTCCAGACGACATGGCTGAGAATTCAAAATTCATTAGAGAGATCGCCACGGCTGCTATCGACAAAACGAAATTGCCACATAACGTGGGCAAATACAACGGGTTGACAGATCCAGACGATCACCTCCAAGTTTTTAATGGTGCTGGGGCAACAGGTGGATGGAATTTACCAACTTGGTGCCATCTCTTCGCTCAAACCTTCGTCGGCGCAGCGCGCGTCTGGTTTAATAGTTTGCCAGCAGGAAAAATCAAGTCATGGGTTGATTTCCGAGAGAAGTTCCTTGCACACTTCTCTCAACAACGAAGACACACCAGAGACCCAGCTGATTGTTTAAATATATGGCGTAGAGACCATTAAAGCGTGGAGGATTTCATTACAAGATATAATAAAGAATGTTTGGAGATTGGCGATGTGGGCGAGAAGATGATGCACGCACACTTCATGAGGGCAGTCAAGTGCGATGATCTAATCAAACGTGTAAAGGGAAGAGACAGAGGACCCAAAGATTGGGAAACCTTCATTGAAGCAGCCAAAACCATTGCGCAGTCTGACAGACAGTTAACCGGTGACGATCACCGTCAGCGCGGATACAACCATAACGACCGGCATAACAAGAAAGGCAGAAGCCAACCATGGAAAGCATCCGGTCACAGAGAAAGAAACCCAGAAAGGGAGGATGCGCGCCACACGATCAATCAGATAGCTCACCGGAAAGAGGTGAAAAGAGAAAACAGGGAAAAACAGTGGACACCACTAACAAAGACCCCTTCCGAGGTCTTGGCCACTGAAAATCACCAGTTCAAACCACCCCTACAAATGCGAAACAAGAGGGGTCAAGATCCCAATCTTTTCTGCGAGTTCCACAAAGACACAGGGCACTTAACTGACGACTGTTTCAGTTTAAAGCAAGAAATAGAAAGGTCCTTGAGAGATGGAAAACTCACTCATTTGATAAAGGGCGGAAAGCGCGACTACCGTCAAATACAAAGAAGAGACGAAGGGCCAGATAACAAAAAACTCCGGAAATTAGAAACCCATATGATTCAAGGAGGTCAGCGAAGACCAAAGAAAACTACAACAAGCGCACACAGGACGATTTGTGGCGCGAAAGGTAGGTTGTTTTTCCGGTTGTAAGAGGAGGCCCAATAGAAAGAAGACCCATAGTCATCTCGGGCGTGATCGGGCACTACCAGACAGATTACATTTTCATCGATCCAGGGAGCACGGCGGATATCATATATGAACAATGTTTCAATCAATTCGATCAGGAGCATAAGGCGCGCTTAGAACCAGTCGATTACCCACTCACTGGTTTCTGCAATGAAGCCGTTTTTCCCCTTGGACAAATATCGTTCCCGGTGTTACTCTCGGATGGAAGGAATTCAAGAACAGAAGATGTTACATTCATGGTGCTACCCGCACATTCAAGGCACGACATTTTGCTGGGAAGAGAATCCCAAGGTGACTTCAGCATGAACTGCTCCGGCCCACATTCAGCTGTGGGATTCCCAACAGAAACGGGGGTAGCAATAATATATGCAAGCAAGGAAGTACTAGCAACAGATGAGCTCAGACCTGCAAAAGCAAGTAAACCAGCACCACGCACGGAAGCAGAAAAATGGGTATTGAACAGCGCATACCCGGAACAGACAGTTACCTTAGGACCTGCAATGTCCGATCTAACGCGCGCGGCGCTAAAGAAACTGTTGTTCCAAAACATGGATGTGTTCGCCTGGACACCAGCAGACATGGTGGGTGTTCCATGGCACATAGCTGAACATCGGTTGAACGTCTCAGAAGAAGCAAAGCCAGTGGTGCACGCCAAACGCCACTTGGGAGACATAAAACATGATGCTATGAAAGAGCAGGTGATGGAGCTGTTAAATGCGGGAATCATAAGAGAAGTCAGATACCAAACATGGGTAGCAAGCCCAGTGATGGTCCAAAAGAACAATGGCAGTTGGAGAATGTGCGTAGATTACAAGGATCTGAACAAGGCATGTCCACGCGACTGTTACGCCTTACCAGACATTGATGAAAAGATTGACTCGCTGGCAACATTCCGATGGAAATGTTTCCTTGATTGTTACAAGGGGTACCACCAGGTACAGATGGTTGTGCAAGATGAAGACAAAACCGCGTTCCGCACACCGACAGGGCTATACTGCTACACCAAGATGCCTTTCGGTTTAAAGAACGCGGGCGCGACTTATCAGAGGCTCATGAATGAAACTTTCCACGATGCTATCGGCAAATACATCGAAGTGTATATGGACGATCTAGTCATTATGAGCAAAGAAGAGAATACAATGTTGATGAACATCCAAAAAACGTTCGATACCTTGCGCGGAGTAAGTATCAAGCTAAACCCAACGAAATGTTCTTTCGGCATGGAAGAAGGAAAATTCCTGGGTTTCATCGTCACGAAAGATGGCTTCAAAGTGAACCCTGACAAGATACAGGCAATCGAACGTATGCCTTCACCTTCGACGATCAAGGAGATGCAAAAATTGGCAGGGCGGTTGGCAGCACTTAACCGTTTCCTGGCCAATCACGCCGCTAAATCTTTCCCGTTTATCAAAACACTCCGCAACTGCATGAAGAAGAGCCAATTTCAGTGGACTCCAGAAGCCGAGAGCGCATTCCGCGAGATGAAAGATTGCCTCATCAAGCTACCAACATTAACTGCACCGGTCAAGGGAGAACCTTTAGTGCTATACTTGTCAGCCTCCGACAGAGCAGTAGGAGCAGTGTTACTTGTCGATCGTCAAGGTATCCAAACTCCAGTTTACTATGTGTCACGAACCTTGACCGACCCAGAAACCCGGTATGCCATCATGGAGAAACTAGTACTCGCATTGATCCACACATCAAGACGGCTGCGCCGGTACTTTGCCAACCACGTCATTCACGTATTAACAAACTACAATATTGGCAACATCCTCGCAAGGCCAGAGATTTCAGGAAGACTAGCAAAGTGGGCGATAGAGCTCGGGGGCCATAATGTGGTTTTCAGGCCAAGACCGGCAATCAAGGGCCAAGTACTAGCAGACTTCATGACAGAAGTACCTGACGACAAGGATCGGGAATGTAAAGCAATGGAAAAAGCCGAAAGACAGCAAGTCGAGGAACCATGGTTACTATATACAGACGGCGCGTCTAACGAAGATGGCGCAGGTGCAGGGCTTCGGCTGGTGAGCCCTGACAAACATGAATTCACCTGCGCCATACGTCTGGATTTCAAGAGCACGAATAATGAAGCTGAGTACGAGGCTTTCCTTGCTGGTTTAAGATTGGTGATCAAAATGGGAGTTAGACACATCGAAGCGCATGTGGACTCCATGTTAGTGGCCGGACAAATCAACGGGCAATATGAAGCCAAGGGAGATACAATGGCGCTTTACCTGAGTCAAGCAAAGACGTTGCTACAAACCTTCTATTCTTACAAGGTGCACCACATTAATAGAAGCGAGAATAAACCAGCAGACGCGCTGAGTAAACTCGCCTTTACAAGTTTTCAACACCTGGCGAAAGATGTGCGCATAGAAGTTTTGAGCAACCCGTCAGTGCCGCTACGAGAAGTAAGCGTTGTTCAAATAGGAACAACATCATGGATGACTCCGATAATCGTGTACCTTCAATCTGGAATACTCCCGGAGAACAAAGCTGAAGCAAGAAAAATCCAGTACAAGGCAGAACATTATCAGATGGCTGACGGAATTTTATACCGAAAATCCTACCTCGGGCCTTTGTTAAGATGTGTTGATCCAGAAGACGCGAATTATTTGATTAGAGAAGTGAAAGAAGGAATCTGCGGCATCCATGCCGGACCAAGAATGGTTGTAGCAAAAGTAATGAATGCCGGGTACTACTGGCCTGGAATGCATTTAGACGCGGTGAAAGTTCTGAGAAAATGCAGCGGGTGTCAGAGACATGCCCCAAAGACGATGCATCCCAAGAACGAGCTAGTCCCCGTGACAACGGCATGGCCGTTTCAACAATGGGGAATAGATATGGTTGGTCCCTTTCCCGAAGCCCCAGGAGCTGTAAAATTCATAATAGTCGCAGTCGACTATTTTACAAAATGGGTAGAAGCAAAGGCGCTCGCATCAACCATAGCCACTGTCGTCAAAAGATTTATATGGGAACAAATCATATGCCGTTTCGGATTACCACTCAGGATCATCACCGACAACGGAACGAACTTTGTCGCAGACAGTCTTCAACAGTGGTTTCAAGAACTACACATCGAGCACACCTTCTCCTCGGTAGCGCACCCGCAGGGGAATGGCCAAGTTGAAGCCGTCAACAAAAGTATCATCGACGGAATCAAGGCAAGGTTGGGAGAAAAAAGAAGAGGTTGGGTAGACGAACTGCCCAGCATCCTGTGGGCACACAGGACGATGCCCAAGACTAGCAACGGAGAAACACCGTTTAGCCTAGTTTACGGGTCCGAGGCAGTAATACCAGCAGAGATAGGATTGCCGTCACCACGAATGCTCTCAATGAACTTGATCAACAATGAAGAAGAGAGGAGGATCGACCTTGACCTCCTAGAAGAAAGGAGAGAAATGGCGGCAATAAATGAAGCAAAGTACAAAACGAAGCTGGAAAAGTATTACAACTCCAAAGTCCGAGTCTGCACCTTCAACCCGGGAGAATACGTCCTCAGAGACAACGAGGCTTCAAATGCTGAAAAACCCGGAAAATTGGCTCCTAAATAGGAGGGCCCATACGTCGTAGATGCAGTACTCGGAAAAGGAGCCTATAAGCTGCGCACCATTGACAACAAGGAGGTTCCAAGAACTTGGAACGCTCAACAGCTGAGAAAATGTTATATGTAAAAAAGTTATGTAATCGCAATGGCCGAATCGCCAACACATTTATCGTAATACAAGAAGTGTTTGGCTATCTCCGTATCATGCAAAATTTCTTGTCACAACTGCATATATTACTTTGGGCATACACGAAAACATCAATGGCTCGACCATTAGGAAACGTTGTAGACCTCCAAGGCCTGTCACAAACAAGTGCACAGCCGGGTCAAATACACAACTAAAGCCTAACAAACGCCAAATAAATACTTCGTGCCCACATAAACACGAAAGCATCGAACACAGGACAAATAAACATTGTAAGCACCCCCAAGGCTGAGCACAGCTGGGTCCACACAATAACCTGTAATTCAATCACTTCGTATTCACGAGCCAACCTGCGCACATAAACGACAGAATAAAACGTTGTAATAAACACAACACAACCTGTCAGCGCCATCATTCATTCGTGATACCTGAATCAAAGTAATTACACATGCACATATTATGACGATAACAAAATTCGTATACAACGAAGGCAAGTATTAACATAACAAACGACAAGCATACCCAATTGTTCAGCAGCATGACAGGTAAGCAAAAATAAAAAAATTGTTCACAAGATTGTCAAACGATTACAAGGCCGTCCAAGGCCATACGCGGCACGCAGGCCGGAATCCCTCACTCGGGATGACTGGTCCCAGCACCTCCCGCAGCCTTACCTTCTTCACCAAGAGCTTTCTTTAACAAAGCAACACCATTTGGCTTCTGGGATAGCTTCCGAGCAGCCTTAACAACGGCAAACTCCAAAGACGCGAACTCCTTGCGCTTGGCAGCATATTTACCATCACAATCCTCTTTGTAAAGTTCGAAGTGGTAGTCTTTTTCACTGCTCGCGGCCGCAGCCTTCCCCTCAGCGTAACCATACTTCCGACCACTATTGTACCCCGCTTGGCCTAATTCGAACATGTAAGTAGCAAGCTCGCGAGAGTTCACAATACGATCCGCAAGCTGCAAAAAAAAAAAAAAAATACAACAAGGTAAGAAGAAAGTACAGTAAACCAGAAGACAAAATAAACACAGGAAGTTACCAAAGGCACCGCGCGCGAAAGAAGCCACTTACAATCAGCAGAAACTTCTTCAAGCAGAAGTTCAAAAGCCTTGCACTCAGCAGCTTTCTCCTCAAGGAGACGCTCAGCAGCTTCACATTCAGAAACCTTCTGCCTAGCAAGGTCATCCAGTTTCGCAATACGATCAACATACTCCTTTTCTTTCTTCTCAAACCCAACACGCGCCTTCTGAGCTTCCTCAGCAATCTCCGTCTTTTCACCAGACAAGCGCACAATAGCGTCACGTTGAGATTTCAGCTCAGCATTAGTACGCTCACACGCGGCTTCCCAATTTTTCTGCTTGTCAACATTGACTTGCTTCTCTTGGGCAATTTTCTCTTCCGCATCAGATACCCTCCACATCAACCCCTTCTTCTCAACATTAAATTTTTCTCTCTCTTCCGCGAATAGCTTCTTTTCATTTTCAAACTCAAGGGTGTCCTCCCCCATCAGCTTCCACTCACGGACAATCTCCTGAGAAGTAGACAAGAAGTTAACCCCGGCACGAACGTGATCATCCAACAGTTCTAACCGGCGGCGCCTCTTCTGGAATAACCTTTCAGCTGGGGGGAGAGACAGAGAAAAAAACTCATGACAGTTGTCCAGATCATTCATCCTGGAACCTTGGGTTAGATTCCAGCGGGGGGCATGAGGAAGATAATCACAAGCAGGATTCTGTGTATCAAAAGAATCAGCATGCACATTCTCAAACTGAGGGCTGCGGACAGAACCTGAAGTAGCCCCGCCATCGCCACCCGGAGGGCGTTTAGTATAAATGGTCTGACGCGGAGCAGTCTGACTGGACTCCACTGTCACATCAGCACCCTTACCCCTACCATCGCCACCAGCAATATCAACACCACCTTCACCCACTTGCTCGGTAATCACCTCATCTTCTTTTTTCTTCCCAAGATCCTCACGGGGAGGAGACAAATCAATGTTTCTTGACGGCGGAGAGGTAGGAGGAGTAATTTTTGAAACATCGATCACGCGCGGTGGTCTCCCTGACTTGACACCTGAGACAAGATAAAAATAAAATAAAAAACAAGCAAGAGATCCGGACGACAAAACCCACAATCACAAACGCCTCACCTGTAGGAGCAGAGGCAGCAAATATTTCCTCCAAGAGATTCCCACGACCTTCACTAAATATGCCCATATCAATTTCAGATTCGGATGGTGCAGGAGGGGTTTCCTTCTGGAGTTTAATCTTTTTAGAAGCAAGTAGAGCAGCAGCCTGCTCATCAAGTTTCCGTTTTTTGTCATCAAGAGCTTTTTTATGTATCAGTTCCGTCAAAGTAGCGTGGTCGTCCGGATCAGACCCACGAGGTTTCTCTCCGGTCCCTAAACCAGACAATGTATCAGAAACAACTACGTAATCTACGACAGGAAGAGTAGAGGGTCGCTTACGAGAAGTACCAGCAGATTTTCCCTCAACCCTCTGCTCCTTCCTTTCCGGCTTATCAGCTTTCGTTTTCCTTCTCGTCTCCAGTTGATCAGCAGGCCCAACTGGATCATCATCATCATCACCAACAATCTCTTGAACAGGCTCATTAACAACACCCTGCGCGGGACCTGCAAGCGTGGAACGAGAAGTTAGATCTCCGAAGGATCTACCAGAACTTCCACTCGAGAGAATAACAACTTCCTCTCGGGTGGGACCAATAGGATCATCTTCATCAGTGTCACCTAACACAACATTGGCATAGGCAACAAAACTCTCGTTGGTCGGATGCAAAAAACGACCGCGAATCTGATCCAACCAAGGTTGTTTCTCAGCCCTTTGCATAGCCTCAACCATAGCACCACCAGCTTTAGAATCCAAAACATTCAACAACATGTAACCCACTGCAAAAAACACGAAGATGAAGAGTAATGGTGAACACAAGCCAAAAATATATATGTGAAAGAGAGGCAAAAGGTCATGAAACAACACATACGCTTGCCATCATAACCATAAACCGGGACCCCCAACGGATGCTTAGGAATCCACTTCATACTCATACCGGCACCCACCAACGCCATCTCCTCAAGCTGAAGAATAGGAGTGGCTTTACGAGTCAACTTCTTATACTAGTCTTGTTCAGAAAAATCCGCAACCACATCAACCTTAGGGATACCTTCATCCACCGACCGGTAATGCATATCCATAGGGATAACACCCCGACGAATATAGAAAAACTTCTGCTTCCAGTCGTGAAGACTCTTCAACGGAACAGAGCAAACGGGAGCAACACCGGTCCGGGCATTGAAAGAATAAAAGCCGCTAGTGTACGTAACTGTATAAAAGACGTTGAACATCTCAAACGTTGGATCTAAGCGGTTAGCCATGCAAACAAACTCGAAATGAGTAATCCGGGGAAGGCCAATAGCATTTATCTGGGAAAGATGGAGCCCGTAGTTCCTCAATACGTCAGCAGTAAACCTGGTAATGGGAAGCCGGAAGTTGCCCTCTCGAAAAAACGCAGCATACAGAGTCATATAACCCGGAGGGGCATCCATAGCAGTAGAACCGGCAGTCGGATATTGGGCTCCCCACTCAAGCAAAAAACCCATCTCCCTCACAAGATTATGGAACTCCTCTTCCTTCCACCCTATGACCGCCTGGTCAGGACCCGGAGGAGCCTTCCCTTTATTCCTCTTCTTCTTTGATGACGGATTCGCCCCAAACATGATGAAAAACCAGAAGTTGGATGAAAAACTCAGAGAAAGGAAGGAGAGAAGACGAAGGAATTGGAGAAAAACAAAGTTCAAATTTTGAAAAAGTGAGGAGGACGAACAAACAGCCTTATATTTATACCCATCGCATTTAATGCGATGGGTAGTGGGCCGTCAGAATACAGAAAAGCAAGCAATAGGGGATAGACACGTCAGAGGAGAGAGAAGGCAACACCTCTTTTTTCGGGAGCAGGTGAGCAGACGCCTGACACCTCGCCGAAAAGTAACTGACAGTGACTGAAAAGGCGCCTGTTCACCTCCGAAAAGACAGGGGACACGTGACAGTCACATCAGTCACTCCTTCCCAAGACAACAAAACTTCCACCAGAAGACAACATCAAGTGCCATTGCGCCATGCGTCCATATGGCTCAACTTTTACAAGTTGCCTTGCGCCATGCGTCCATTTGGCTCAACTTTTACAAGTTGCCAAAACCCATGCGCCATGCGTCCATTTGGCTCAACTTTTACAAGTTGCCAAAACCCATGCGCCATGCGTCCATTTGGCTCAACTTTTACAAGTTACCAAAACCCATGCGCCACGCGTCCATTTGGCTCAACTTTTACAAGTCGCCAAAACCCATGCGCCATGCGTCCATTTGGCTCAACCTTTACAAGTTGCCAAAACCCATGCGCCATGCGTCCATTTGGCTCAACTTTTCAAAGTTTACCACGAAAGCACATGTCATAGAAACCACTACCTTCATAAGTCCAGAATCCCTCCTAGACGATCAACTCAACTAGAAGGCACACTGGACTGGGGGGACTTGAAGAGGTATGGTCCCAATTCCCTGCCCACATGGCAGGGACCACACCACTTTTCCATCCTATGTGGCGCTGACAGCGACAATGTCATCCAGAAGCTTCTGGAAAATATCAAGGTGGCACCAAAGATGCTCCATCCGACAAAAAGGACAACACGTGTCACCAGTCATCAAGCGCCAGGTAGGCCTGCGACGAATTAAGGAGCAGTCCGACAACACCAGTACAACGTCCCCAAAATAGGCAAATGTAAGCGCGCCACGTGTAACACTAAACTGACCACAGCAGAGGAGACCAAAAGGATATTCCCCTTAGTCGGACAGCTGGCGCGCAACCACAGCTGGCACAGCTGCTCCTCCCTCTTTCACCCTCCGGCTATAAATAGGACCCTTCATCACCCAGGTTGAATCACCTTGCTCCCTATACTCTCACACTCAACACACACTGATTATTCTCTCTCAGAACAGTACTTATTCTCACGCCGGAGCCTGGTTAAGAGGGAAAACCCTCATATCCCCCTCTTAACGAGACTAACGGTGTTGCTGTTTTGCAGGATCCAGGTCATTTCCACGAGTGAGAAAGGAGATTGAACCCACAGAAGAAATAACCCCACAGATTAACCCTGGTGTTAACCTGTATTTCATCAGTATCGTTTCGATATATAATATAGCTATAAAAGGGAGGTAAGCCAGTGAATCATTACACTATTAAAGGTCTTTACTCTTTCAAGCTTCTTTTTCCGCTTATGAAGCCTGTATATCCACATGTTTTATAATTTTATAGTTGAAACCACTGTTTTTATTGTATTTATTTTTTGTTTTCTTGCAATCGTTTTTATATTCATCTGACGATGATTTCCGGCGTCTTATGCTTTTTTTTATACTATATCAGGACGAATACCTAAAAAAGTGGCCGTCTGAATTTTATCTATCATTTAAGCTATTTTAAATTCAACGTAACATAATGTTATATTCCATATCTCTTGACTCTTTCCTTTCCTTTTATTCTTCTTTAAAAAAAAAAAACGAAACTAATTTACTTTTTATAGTTTTCAAAGCAACATCACTACCAATTATGATTTTCAATTATTAACAAGGGAATATCGTATAATTCCATATTTTTGATAAATTCAACATACAAACCAACAAACCTTTGAATAACGTTTACACCTGTATATGTATGGGTTTCTGTAAAAAAAATTATATATTCATTCTTTTATAACCAAATTATTTTTTTACAAAATTTTCAAATTTGAAAATGAGATTAAAAAAAAGATAAATATAATTGGGTTCTTATTCCATAGATTCATAACTTCATGATTCTTAAACTACTTAATATTAGGTCATGGGGTGTACTCTAACATTTGTAGTGTTAACGGTAACATGACCAGTGGCGGATCTTGCCAGTTGAACGTGCCAGGGCCGAAAGACACGGACACTAAAAAAAGCCCGGACAAGCCTGGGCCAAACATAGTATATATAAAAAATTTCGATCGAAATGCGAAAAATTAGCACTACGGCCGAAAAACTTGCCCGGGCCGTGGACCTGCCACTAGCCTACTAAGAACCGCCCCTGAACATGACATATTAGCCGACATTGCAAATCATTCCCTCCTTGTGTTAAGGGTAGGGCTGTCCAAACTGCTCGACGATCGAAGATCGCTCGAAAAATGATCGAAAAATGCTCGTTCGATTCCCGCTCAGTTTGTAAATGAGCCGATCGGATCGGTTCGATTCAAATTCAATCCGAGCATGAGCAAGGCTCCGCTCGCTCGACGATCGCTCGGTTTCGCTCGAATTATTTTTATTAATAATTAATATATATATATATATACATATATATATATATATTATATTTTATAGATTAAAAACCCAAAAAATATAATAGCCCAAAATAATTAAAAGCCCAAATAATATTAGCCCATATTTAGTATAAAAATCTAACCCTAAATCTATTTCCTATAACAATTCACTCATTCAGTCGCCGCTCTCAAGTCTCAACTGCTCAGTGTCTCCGTCGACTCTCAGTCTCCCTTTCCAACTCAATTCATCATCGGCTCAAGTGTCTCCGACTTAATTCATCGGACAATCATCGGCTCAAGTGTCTCCTAAAAGGTTAGTCGCTCCTGTTTCAGTTCCTGCAACATATTGTTAAATATATGTATCCGTTCGTTCTTCAATAATCGTTAAATATCTGTTTCTGTTCGCTCCAGTCTTTATTCGTCTCCTCGTCGGACTTGTTTCAGGCTTCAATCGGTATGTTTTTTTGTTAATTAATCGTTTCAGGCTTCAATCGGTATGTTTTTTTGTTAATTAATCATCGGACTTGTTTCAGGCTTCAATCGGTATGTCTTTATTCGTCGCCTCGTCGGACTTGTTTCAGGCCTCGTCGCCTCGAAGATCGATCGAAGATCGCTCGAAAAATTCAATCCGAGCATGAGCATCACTTTTGCGATCGGTTTTACAAATTTGATCCGCTCGGATCGGATCGGTTGTAATTCAATCCGAGCATGAGCATACCCTCGATCGGATCGGATCGGATCGTGAACACCCCTAGTTAAGGGGCATCAGAAAGGGGTTATGTGTTAAGATATTGAATTAATTATTGTTTTCTTTTTTAAACCAAAAATAGGGTTAGATGTAGGGATTAAACTATTTCCTTGAAGTGACAGAGAGTGAAACTGGGAAGAAAGATTGATGTGATAATTAGGTGGTTAATTTGATAAGACTAATGGGTATGGGGGTCGGCTAGCCCCGGCTAGCTCCGGCGCCGAGCCCCCACACCGCCCCCCTCCGCTTCGGCCCGGCCCAAACGTCCCACATGCGCCGATTCAGTCGAGGCCCCACCTTTGAAACTATCCGTTGCCAATTACCCCCAAACGGCTATTTTTAAAAAAAAAAAAAAATCATTTTTCAATTTAAATACCCAATACCTCAACCATTTTTATACATTTCTATCCTTTCTACTCCCATTCTTCTCCAATTCTCTTCCTTTTTTATAAAAACACTCCATATTTTTTATACCTTTTTCTCTAAATCATGAATCCTTTCAACCCAAACAACCCCAACCCGAACAACCCCAACCCGAATAATCAAAACCCGAACCAACCTAACTTTTTTTCGACTCCCGCTTACAATCCGAGTATGGATAATTCGTGGGGTGCTCCGCAATTTCCTTTTTCGGGTTTCCAACAAACACCCAACGCATTCTCACAAATGTCTCAAGTTCAACAACTCCAACAATACCAAGCGCTACAACAAATGATGCAACGCAACTCGTTTGAACAACTCCAAGCGCAACCGCCAACTTCCCAACCGGTTAACCTTGATGATGATGATGATGAAGTCGTTCCCGAATCGCCACCGCAAGAGCTCAACCGAAAAAAAAACAAGGGGAAGGGGAAGAAGGTTGAAAACGTACCCGAAACCGCGTCAAAAAGCGGTTCGAGAAAACAGGGGAGACCGTGGACGAAAGTAGAGGAGGAGGCGCTAGCAATAGCGTTTACTAAGTCCTCTACTAACCCGATAGTCGGTATGAACGAAAGTTTTTATGTTGTATTTTTTAATTTTTATAAAGTTTTTATTAAGTTAATAAATTAAAACTTATAAAATTATAAAATAATAAGGTGGGGCCCCATCCCCCACGAGCCTCCATCCCCCTCAAATATGATGGAGGCTCATCCCCCACGAGCCGCCTACGTGGCGGCTCAACCCATTCAAGCCTACCCTAAGGCTGGAGGGTGTGGGTTGAGGGTTATAAGGGACACCTCAGCGCCACGTAGGCGCCACGTCAGCCAAGTGGGCTTTATAACGCCCCCTTTAACATGGAGGGTGTGGTATAACCCCTAGGGGCGCTATAGAGAAAAAAATAAAAAAAAAAAAAAATTTTTGATTGGTTGAAACAAGTGGAGCCCACCTGATAACCCCCTCTCCTCTCGTTACCATGTTGGCGAGCCATGTATGGCGCCCCTCCATAATTCGCTGGGTGTGGGTGTATAGCGCCCCGGGCGCTATAGCGTGTGACATGGCGGGGGATGGCGCCCCCACACCCTCCGGCCTAACCATACCCATTAGTCTAATTAGGTAGAGTTAAGATAGGTTAATGTATACCCAAGATCTGTCAAATGATAATAATTGTGTCTTCATTTCATTTAAAGTGTACTTTTTATATAACTGAATTCAATTCAAAATTTTCTTTGTTGTTTTAGTATAAAAAGACTTTTGGATATTTTGTTATTAGATAAAGATATTTATTAGGCTATATGTTATTAAAAAAACAAACGTGGAAATATTTTTTTAGAAGATGATGTTTGTCCTAATATTAAACTTTTTCTTTATACCCTAGAAATAAAAGATTCTGCCATGTGACTCTTACCACTGTAGCAACAAAAATGGCCAATGTGTCACAGTTATACAGAAAACACATTCTTGTTTTTCTCTCTATAAACCATAATGTATATATGTGTGAGCAATCGGGGGGCAAAAGTGAAAGTGTACTAATTTTAAAGTTATTTTACTAATTTCGTGAGAATAATGTTAAAAGCTGAGGACGGTTAATCATGCACCATGTGGTGGCATTGATAGCTGAAAGACAAAAGGGTACATGCACTAATCGGTCTTTGTCCCGATTGCTGAGTGTTATGTGCCTTATGTCCAAGGCTTGATGCAAAACTACTATCAAGCCGGGGGTTTCACTGGAAGTAGCCTCTCTATTCCTACAGGGTAGAGGTAAGGCTGTCTACATCTTACCCTCCTCAGACCCTACCTTTGCTTTGCTATTGGTGAGATTTACTGAGTATGATGATGATGATGATGATCTCTATAAACCATAAAAATAAAGTGGTTTGTATAGTAATTCATGGCAGGTTGTATATTTGGTTCAACTTATATAAAATTTATATGAAGTTAATAACCATTTAAAATTCATCAAATCAAACCTTATAAATAAAAAATTAGAAAAAGTAAAATGTTGCTCGTAAAATTTCACAGGCCTTTTTGTTATTTATGAAGAAGAGTATAGAGGATTCTTTTATAGGGATTTTTTTTTTTGGAACGACGACTTTCTTGTGCTAGGTCACCGTACTACCCAAATTAGAGAGCCTTTTTGCTCCACTATAGCCAGACTATGTTAACTTAACCAGACGCACGCTAGATTCAGAGTTTGAATTTAGAAGTTACCAAGGATGGAACAAATATTGATATTAAGTACAAAAAAACATGTAAAATAAGACAATAACGGGTTGTTTGGTAACATCTGAATGGTTAAGTGCTGAACCAGTAAGAGGTCTGAACCATTAAGTGCTGAACCAGTAAGAGGTCTGAACCATTAAAAGCCTGTATAATGCTTAACCGTTCAGAGGCAAATGTCTGACCAATTCAGATTAGAAATCTTAACCATTCAAACTTTGTATAAATCTTAACCATTCAGAGGCAAATATCTGAACCATTCAGACATCTGCTCGTGAAACAAACAGTCTGAACCATTAAGTATTGAACCAGTAAGAGGTCTGAACCATTAAGATTCTCATTAAGAGGTAAACAAACAGCCCCTAAGTTATTTACATGTTTTCTACTAGAAAGGAAAGAATTAAATAGCAAAAATTTAGGGAAAGTGTTTAGTAATAAATACAAAACTCTAGCTGACGGAATTCGGTTTTACGTCAAACTACATATGAAGTTCGCTACATGATCCGGTTCATTGGGATCTTTATGTTCGCTTCTTATGAGCCTCGTAATCCCACTAGTAACCTGAGTTCTTTTATATAAGGGGCGGACATATCCATAGTTGTGGGCGGACGGCACCCCTTGAAAAAAAAATTAGTGTGTATATTAGGCAAAAAAATCCGACCGCACCCCTTGAAAATATAGTTGAACGCCTCATCCGCACCCTATTAAATATATTAAGATAATAATAAGCTCAACTTAATAAATGGATATAGCAGGTTTTATGTATTCATTGGGCAACGATTGAATCATTTCCACATTTTTTAGAACGACTTCTAATTCTTAACCACTCTACTTACCGCCTCATATATATTTACACCTTAAAACGATTTAAACTTTGCACCTGTAGAATGTAGAATAGAGGGAATACAATTTACCACCTATAATATATCTAAACAATCATTTCACACATTTGACCTTCATTTTAAAGATAATAATGTATAATAAATTAATGGGCACGGATATCAAAAATGTGATACCTAAGTAACCTAGCATGGCAACAGTTTTTTATAGGTAGTACGTGTTTGATTTACAGCACAAAGAACTACTTTTCCTTTTCGTTGTCTATTCTTTTGTTTCTTTAAAGTGGTTCAGGATACTCGTAGCTAGTGTATAACAACTGTAATACTTAAAATACTAGAAGCATTCATAGCTTTCAGAAATCTCCATTAATCCGGAACCATCAAAATGGAAAACTGGGTTCGGGGTTCATCACTAGAGACAAATTTAAAAGCAAAAAGTAGCAGAAAAAAAGAGCTAAAAGTACACCATATATGGTGTGTACTTAGTTCGTCCCTATCATCCAAACTAGCTAACCTTGCCATGGAACTTGGTTCTGATTATGGTTCGGGTTCAACTGACTCATGTGATCAAGACCAGACATGTTGAGAAACTGTTGTTGATCAGTAGGATTTGGAAATCCTTGAAGGCCCAGAAAATCTCTTGTTAATTCATTATTGTTCCCATTTGCATTGTCTTTCTTTGCTGAATTGAACATGTTTAAGATCTCATGGATGTTGGTTGACCCTACACTTGTAGAAGTCATTGAGCTAGGATGAAGCAGCTGGTCCATGCAACTAGTGGTGCCAGTAGGAAACCCGCGGCTTGGTTCCAACATCACATGATGATTATCACTTGAAGACAAATTAGATAGTCCAGAAGGATGATGATGAGATGATAGTAGAGGTGCACACATGTGATCATGCTGTAGGGTTTGGTGGGACCCGGTTAAAATTATTGCAGGAGGATTAGCAGTGGAAGGTGGTGTAGGATTGCTCATGGTGACACCCATTTGAGCTGCTTTTTGAAGCAAAGCAGTGGCTGACATGTGAGATGAAGGAGATGGAAGATGCATATTGTGATCAAGATTAGGGTTTTCTTGTTGTTGTTGTTGGTGTTGATGTTGTTGATGAGTGGGATTTAACCATGATGGTAATTGATGGTTATGATGTGGAGTACTTGATCCTACATTGAAGCTAAGTTGTGGGTGTTGTAGGACAAGTTGTGGTTCAGTTTTGAGTGGGAAATTGATGGGTAAATGAAGAGGGAGATTGTTTAAAGTTGATGATGAAAATCTTCCAGTTTCTTCTGCTAATGCATCACAGAAAGCTCTATGAGTAATGAAACTGTCCCTCCTGTGGTGAGAGAGAAGACAAAGAAATAACAACAATTTAATCATCATTATACTTTTTGATATATAAAAAGGTAGTTAAATAAAAAGCCACCATACATGTTAACTTTTATGTAGTTCTAATCTTAACATTTGTTATGTACGGAGTATATGCTTTTGTAACTTTTAAAGCTATCATAATTAGATCTTAATTATTAATGTGTCATTATGTAGAGAGCTAGTAATACTCTCTAATCCTATACAAGGTAAATGGCTAGTTTTTCTTTAAACAACAAACAAGATAATGTTACGAATTAACGTATGATCGAGTGATCGACGGTAATATACATTAGTAAGTGACTATTGAATCTATTTTCACATGGATTGTGTTAAATGTATCTCAACTCTTATACCTTAAAGTATTTTTAGTTAGTTTTACTTCAAGTATGAATTTCAAGTTGAGAATTCTTGATTGTCATGAAAAGAATAGAGAAAACGTTGAAGATGATTAAAATAAAAAGTAAAAACTTATTCTTTATGTTTTCTACTGTTCCGCTTGTGACGTTTCTTGCAGCTTTTCTGTTTATTTGATTCTCACATAATTGCCTATATTATAATAAAAACCATATGTAGATCATATTATCCTCTTACCTTGAAAAAAGGGTACCACAATCACAACGATATTCTCGTGTACCACAGATCTTGGAATGAGCTTTCCAATCCGATTGAACCGCATAACGCTTCGAACACTTGTCACACTTCCATTTTTTCTCACCATGTTTTCTTGAGAAATGCTTCTTGATTCCAGTAAGATCTCCAAGTGCCCTTGATGGGTCATGATGCACACAACTCGGTTCGGGGCACACATACACCTTCTTCCTAATCACCTCTAGTTTTGATTTTTGCTTAAGTTTCCAAGGTAGATTATGTCCTCTTCTATGTAACTGTAGATTCTGGTCTCTTTGAAACCCTTTGTTGCAAATCTCACACATGAATCTGTTTGTTGCCATAAGTGATTTTGGAGATAAAGCTACCACCTCAGCTTCTGGATCTTTTTATTCCAAAAATAGAAAGTTTCAATATATTGTTAAATTTCTCCAATTCAATCCAAAACAAATGAAACAAAGGTTAGTAAACAAGTAAATCTATAAAGAATCAGGTTCTTGATAAAAGAAAATGATACTAGAATTGGTTAAAACTAGTAATTAGTTAACAAAAAAAGGTTTGTAATAATAAAGTATGTAATAAGTTTACCTGGATTGCCTGGAAGATTCCGCTTTTTCTTGTTTGTTTGAGTTTGGTTGTTGTTGTTGGTACTGATTGGCACAGAACCGAAGGACTGCTGCTGCATCTGTGGTGGAGGGTACATAGTACCAATTTCATTCCTGATGCTTGATGAAGATAGACTTGCTTCATTTGATGCAGATGTTAAATTTGACATATTGTCATCCAAAAAGATGCCTTTCATGTTTCTCTCTCTCTCTATCTCACTTATTAAATGAACTGAATATTTCTTTGTTCTTTGTTCTTTGTTCTTTTCATATATTACAGATTAACTGATAACAAACAAACAGACAGATCGATCATATCATAATAACTTTTTTGCATCCTCAAAAACCATGTAATATAGATCTGAGAGATAATTAAGAAACCCTATAGAAAGAAGAAGAAATGAACAAGAAACAAATGATTAGAATTTAGAAACTAAAAGCTTTTGTTTTTACCTTATTTAAATTGTAGTGTAATTACAAAAGGTTGATGAATCAAAGAATAAGTTAGATTAGATAGATGTAACAAAAAAATTAAAAGTGAAAAAGCTCAAACCTGACAGTTAGCAAACTTCTTCTCCAAGAGAGTTTGCAAGTATAGCCAACTCTACAAGATGATTCAACACAAGAATCCACACACTTGAGTACAAATATACCAAAACAAAAGACAACCCATTTCGTACAAGTAGTAAAGAAGTTTAAGAAGCGACTGTGTGTGTCTCCCTGTCTCTCTGTGTGTGTGTGAGAGAGAGAGAGAGAGAGAGATGTGGTTGAGAAGATATCTTTAAAATTGGGCCTCCTCTTTGTAGGTAGCTCCAACCCATCAAAATATAACCAAAAGGGAAACATGAGGAGGAGGGCAGAGGGACTATGTCTTTGACGTTACAAAACTTTGTCCTATTCTTTGTTTTCTTGTAAATTCCAGAAAATATTACCGTTTGCATTATTGATTTTGCTTTAAAAGACAACTTAATCATTTTCAGGGAATTACTACTTTGCTTTTCAGTTTTCACCATATACATGTATACATGTGTATACAGCTTTTTGTCATTCTTCTCATGATCAGCTTTTTAATCTTCGTGTAAAAGGGTGAGAAAACTCTCGAATTAGGTTTCTTGATCATTATGTTTGAAAATATACAAGGGACGCATAAAGGAGGGAACTTTTTCAATGGAAAAATAAGTCGTAATTATGAGGTTGATATTGCATGTTTGTAATATCATGGTCGGTGCATAAAGAAATAGAGGGGAATGAGTCCAAGTCATGCACTAAAGTTCCCTTCTGGGTTAGGGCAAAAATTGTTATTATGCAATGACTATGCATTCGACACTTTTTATATACGTAATCATAACTAAATTGGTAGATAAGATTAACAAATTTTTTAAAACGAAAATTTTTAACAACATGAGTGAATCACTTTATAGGGTGAGTATCAAATAAGAAGTTTATTTTGGGTAGGAATGATAGAAAGCAATAGAATTATAACATGTGCCAAAATTTAAAATAAAGAGGAATGTTATTTTAGTCAATCGTATCATTTCTTCTTACTTCTCCTCCCCAGTAACTTCAAAACTCACCATCTTCAACCATTTCTTTACTTTCTATCTCAATAATCACTACATTATAATGTGATTTTCGTCACCAAACAATGATTCAAACACCCGATCAACGTGTTCTTCAGCTTTTTTGAAGAAACCCAGTTTAATTTCATACAATATCTCATTGTTTTCTTGTGATTTTGAAGCGAATCACTCGATTCGTTCGATTCGATCGCTGATAAGTGTTTCTAACATTCAAATTTCGTCAATCGTTGAAGAAATCTGAAGATATCGGCTTTGATCTATGTAAGAAATTTTTGAATTGCATTTTTACGATCTGGGTTTTTGAATTGAGTCATTGCGTTTTACGATCTTGGCGGGGGTCTGTGGGCAGCGCCCCTGGGAGCAGGGTCCAAGGGGCGGCAGCCCCTGGCGGGGTCCAAGGGGCAGAGCCCCTGGCGGGGTCCAAGGGGCAGAGCCCCTGGCTGGGGTCGTCGAGCTGCATCAGAAAAACACAGTTTTATGTGTTCATTGCGTTTTAGAAATAAGACAGTTTTATGTGTTTTCTGGCCATTGCGTTTTAGAAAAACACATTTTTGAAGTGTTTTTAGTCCATTGCGTTTTAGGTAAACACATTTTTATGTGTTTTTAGTTCATTGCGTTTTAGAAAATACACTTTCTTTTGTGTTTTTAGGCCATTGCGTTTTAGAAAAAAAAAACATTTTAAAGTGTTTTCTGCCCATTGCGTTTTAGATAAACACATTTTTGAAGTGTTTTAATCCATTGCGTTTTAGGTAAAAACATTTTTATGCTTTTTCAGTCAATTGCGTTTTAGCAAGTATACTTTCTTTTGTGTTTTTAGGCCATGTCGTTTTAGAAATAAGACATTTTAAGTGTTTTCTAGCTATTGCGTTTTAGAAAAACACATTTTTGAAGTGTTTTTAGTCCATTGCGTTTTAGGTAAACACATTTTTATGTGTTTTGTAGGTCCCGATTTCTGAGGATCGATAACGAAACCAAATCTCTTGTTTATCACAAACACGGTCACGAGTGCGGAATCCCCGTGACTATGCCAAACCAAACATAGATAGTAACAAACACAACGTAACCAATGAATCACAGTCAATTGATTAGATGAGAACACGGTTCAAACTGATACACACAAAGTTTGAAGTAAGACTCTCAGGATATGCTCTCATGGTTTCAAAGAGAAACCATGTGTGGTTTATATAGCAGCCCAGGCCAACAAGTGACGAAACATGGATTGGGCCCGACGAAACCTCACTTGGGCCTGACGAAACTCTACAGTTGAGTTACTGTTCATGGCGAAACCTTGAGTTTTGACCATTATAGAGTTTCGTCATGTAGTGCTCAACGAAACTTAGAGTTTCGTCGAAGGCTGCATAAGCTGTTTGGCTGCAAACTGTTAGACAGTTTGCAGCAAATCTTATAAACACACAAAACAAACATAAAACCCATAACATGCAACATGCATTGTTCATTTATCTTTAAATAATGGACTGAGACAAACTTATCGAACACAAGTAGGATAGGAGGATATCCGACTTGGTCGACGGCGAATTACGGACTCGATAATTATAAAAGACCGTAATTACAACGCTAATAAAGACAAGTTACAGACACCAAAATAATGCATCAACAAACTCCCCCTTGTCTGTTACTGTCTTCGGTCTTCGATCTTCAGTGTTTCAGCGTCCAGGTGCTTCCGGCATGAATTCCGCGATAAAAGCAATAACAAGCGACGCGTTGAAATCGAAGCGCTTGATGAGCGTCCTTGTCTTCGTAAAATATATCATGCCAAAATAGCTTGCTGATGTCGTTTGCTGACATATTAACAATCCACATCGGATCCAACATCCGAAAGTTATCACGATCACCTTTAAACACGATCACCGCTTCATGAGTATCTGAGTCGTAACACCACAACGCCATTTCTTTGAGAAAGTTCTGTTCCATTGGCATCAACGGTATCTTGTTCAAGACTTTCGCCGGCTGATAGATAAGCTTGTAACGAGCCGTGTTGGTCGCTGGATCTAAAGTGAACTTGATCTGTTGATATATCAGAAACTGTGGCTTGTACGATGCATCCTTCCACCCTTGCTTCCGTTCAAACTTGATTTTCTTTGCAAATAACGTTGCGCCGAAATAATTAGAGTGATTAATGATCTCCAGCTTTGATAAGGCCGCAACATCATAGAACGGCAAAGATAGAATACTCAGCATGGAATTGAAGTACTGGATTCCGTGTTCGCGCTTGATCGCAACACAATGAATCTCCTTAATGAACATCCAGCTCAGAATTTTTCCATGCGGCTTCACTTTCCCGAACTGTAGAAAATCAACCTGTGCTTCTGGCGGTGTGGGCTTTTCAACTCTTGACAAGAAACGTTTTCTCCATTCTTGGAATGCATCAATCGGATTATCAGAAGACGTGCGATTCTTCAACTGTTCATCAATGTCTTCTAGATTATCTTTCATCCATTCTTCATCAAATGGATCAAACTCCGTTCCGTCAGCACGAACATAAGTTGATTTGCTGCAATCTCCTTCAAATACTATTTCTTCAATATTTTCAACATCGGGAGTCTCTGGTTCAACTGGCATTTTATCAATTTCAGCATCGTCAACTTCTTTCATCGCATTCAGGGCTAACAACTGCTCGTGTGATAGATCAGATATAATCTCCCCTTCTTCTAGAAGTTCTCCAGTAATCGGATGTACAACCTGCAATGCAAGATCAGCAGTGCTAGGAATAGAAGATGTACCAGGCAAAGATTCAAGCTGTTGTATTTCTTCAACTGTTCCACTGGAGGTTCCTTGAGCAGATTCGAGCTGCGAAGGTTTGAAAACAACAATTTGAGAAGAGGTAGCTGCTGGAGGTTGCTCTGATGTAGCAGAAGGGTCAGGGTTCCCCTGATCCTCAGGATCATCATCCCTTTTCTTCATTACTTCTTGTTGCTTACATCGATCGTTCCACAGAGTATTGACGCGCTTTCGAAGAAACTCATAGCCTTCATTTATTTTCTTGACCCCATCAACTATCATGGTGTTTCGAGAATCGTACCACTCTTTCATAAAGTCACACCTTCCTTTGAGATCCTCGGCCAACTTCTGAAGCTTAGAGCTGCCTTCTTTCATGCGGTTCATTTCAATACCGCGTGTATTATCCGCCACACGCATCTGTTGCAATTGACACTCTCTCACTTCATCTGCAGCTTTCAAGCTAGCGTTTTCTGCTTTCAATTGCTCAATTTCAGCTTACTGACGAGTAATTTCAGCTGCTTTTCGCCCAACTGTGGCATTTAACGTGTTAATTTCCAACTGTTGCTTGATCATGTCGGCTCTTGTGGCTTTGATCACGTCCGTTTGGCGATTGATTTGACCTGCAGCAGCTTGTAATTGAGAGAATAGGAAATCTACCTTCTCATCCTGCTGCATCTGTTCGAATATACTTTGTCTGCGTTCTACGGCAGGCTGCGAGGTCGTTGCACGAATGGATGATGCAATAGAGTGAGTCGGTGCTTGAGGAGTCACTGCAGGAGTTTCAGGTGTTGAACTCACTGCAAGAGTTGGTTCTGTAGACCTCGGAGGAGAAGAAGCCATAGCAGTAACTTCAGTAGCCGTGAATCCAAGATTTGGATCCATTTCAGCTTCTTGAGAAGGTTCTTGTGGAACGGACTGCTGTACAGATGAAGTACCAATGTACCTTCTTGCTTTCTTCTTTCTACTAACAGTTGTTTGCTTCTTTTTCAAATGTTCCGCTTCGGTATCCGAAGGAACGTATTCAGGATCATTCTCTTGCCTAATCCTCCTGATTCTTTTAACACCACGTTCATCAAAGTAAACTTCATATCCGGGCTCAGGTGGATTGTCATCAGATTCAGTATCCTCCTCGTCGTTACCAGCTGAAGTACCACCAGCTGCACCAGCAGACGATGCACCAGCAGCACTAGATGCACCAACTGCACCAGCACCTGCATCACCACCATCATCAGCATCATCATCATCACTATCACTTTCAGATGAACCTGAATCCGTTCGACCAAACTTTTCAACCATCCTTTTCTTCAACTCTGGCTCTTCATTATCAGATTGGCTGTCATCATGACGCCATTTGTCATCTGCAGGAGCAATGTAGTCTGGTTTTCCAAGAGCACCTATCAACTTCCTAGGCGGCTTGCTTTTTGTATATCTCTTTGCTGCAAGGCTCTTGAATATCCTTAAAGATTGCAAGATCATAGATTCTATCTTCAGGATGTCGTCGTCGGCTTTTGGAAGATTAGGATACTGGACATTCATGATTATTTGAAGAAACTGAGGATACATCCAGAATTTGTTCCCAGATGTTCGACTACCAGTTCTTGTCATATTCTCCTTCATATTGGTAAAAATATACTTTGAGATGCTAAACGGTTTGTTAAGCACCAATGCCACCATGAGACCAACGAGATCGTTGCTTGCCATATCATATCCTGCACGTCTGTTGCTGATACACTGAATAAGAACGTGCAAGAGAAACTTGTAGCTTAACGACAAATCTCCCTTGTTTATCTGAGAACTGAAGATGTCACCAATACACTTCATCCGTAATAAACAGTCACGCGTACACATGATTGGTATAGAGGACGGAGCATCCGGAGCGTCTTGCAGCTCTAAGACAGTGTTCAAGATTTCTGGAGAGACAATCACGTTCAGATCATTAACTTGCCCCTGAATAACTTCGGTTCCATCAACTTGGACAACGCTTGCGGTATTCAAGAAAGATTTAATGAGCGATTTGTAAACAGGCGTTGAAAAGGTGACACTTAATTAATCCGCGACTCCCTGATCCATTGAGTGATTTCTTTCAATTCAGGGATCTTTTCTTCGGGATCCAGAAAGGCAATTTGATTGTGACGCTTCTCGGACATCACTTCCTCTTCAGATTTGTTTTCCTTCTTAGTCGGGGCCTTACGTTTTCTTTCTTTCGGTGCCATCTGCATTGCAAACATCCACAATAAGTCTTAATTGTATAACATGTGCATTAGACAAATGTCTATGCAAGTTCAAGTGTCAAATGGACATTTAACATATGATTACACATATTCTGTGAAAGGCACCACACTTGAAAATTTCCAAGTGTTGGAACGACGAAACTCTATATACTTCGATGAAACTTCCTTCTACACGACGAAACATCCTTGGTCAAACAAAGTCAATGTTGACCGTTGACCAGAGGAGTTTCGTCGACAGTCTCTTGACGAAAGGTCTTTCCTTTTAAAGGGGGTTTCGTCATAGTGGGGGTTTCGTCGTGTTCAGTTTGAAAAAACTTAGGGTTTCATCGTCAAAGGGGTTTCGTCATCAATAGTTAGGGTTTCGTCAAGGTTAGGGTTTCGTCAATTTGGGGGTTTTCAAAATTAACAGGTGTTTCGTCGTCTGATGTTTAAACAATAATCGATTCACAAATAACCAACATTATGACACTATGTAAAAACCAAACAAACACGAAACATCCTAGACTGTAAAACCAACAAGGGTTTTGACCGAAACCCATAACATTCAAATACAACAACCTCCCCTGTTTTTGTTATACGAAAACCAACCCAAATCAAAGCATATGTCAACATATATACCCTAAATCTATCTGTTTTCATGAAAAACCAAGACAAACAACAAGTTTATATCAAGAAGAAATCAAATAAACAGTGTCTCAGAGAGTTTTTCGAACAGTCAAGTGAAAACACGGGGTTCATAAGGTTCGAGACTCTTGAACAATCATTTTCTACTTTGATTTATCAAAAAATGATAAAGAAAATGGGGGGGGGGGGTATTGAGTCGGTGTAAAAGGAATGGGGTGTGGAGTGTTGAAGAAGAAGAACAGTGAAGTGAGTTTGAAAAAGTGATGCTTATGATTGACCTGGGACCCCTTATATAATAAAACTCACTCGGCGAAACTTCATTCTCGACGAAACCTCATGTGGGCTCGACGAAACTCTTGTTTGGGCTGGATTGGGCTTGACAGTTAGCCCATGACGAAACTTAAAGATAAGCCCAAGGGAGTTTCGCCATAACCTCGACGAAACATGGAGTTTCGTCGTGAACTAAAATCAATTTTGACCAGTTTGACCAAGTTTGAAAGCAGTTGACTTTGACCATGGAGTTTCGTCGACATAAAGGAGTTTCGTCGACCTCAATGGAGTTTCGTCGACAGCTTTTCTCAAAATTCACTAAGTATTTGAAACTTGAAATTTTGCACATTTTTTAACAGCTTTTATTTATTTGAACACATTTCCATTTTGATTGAGTTTTTCAAATGCAAGGACATTTTATGAAGTAGGTTTCAGGCTTTCGGCAGAAAACACCAAGTTACAACTTCGGCTAGTTCAAAAATGAACTTTACAAGCTACACTAAAACAGAAGTTAAAGTGCGGTAAACTAATCGAAAAACTATAGAAAGCAATAAACAACTGTACAAAAGCAATCTTTTTGAGAATTTCAAGGAAAAGGAATCATACCAGCTTACGGTCTTAGTCAACATGATTTTTGTTCGGTTTAAAGCTCTGGATAAGTATCCTACCTTGATTATCGGTATTGTTGTCCACATAAGTTCAAACTGATCAGATGTAATCATAATTAGGAGATACGATTTACGGTAAGGATTATACTTACAAGTCGATGTTCATCCACTCACGACACATTCCCGTATCAAGGTATGCACGAGAGTTCATCTTACCTGTGAGTATACCGTTTATCATCTGTTTGACCGTATAAAAGAATGTGAGTTACTCACTTATTTTTTATTGAAAACAAGCCATATGTGATAGAATCACTTATTGATGAGGAACTTGATTTTCATATGCATGAGGGCACAGGAGCAAGTCCGTGAACAGGTCAGTACAACGTACAACAAAGAGACGAACGTGACTCCCGGATAAATGTGATATATTATCACTTATTTTGTTTGGACATGTGATTGTTGATCACTTATTGAAGTCGAATGCAATATGTACACGTATGTATAGTATCATGGAAGATCTAGACTTCGTCTTCGTTATATATCGGTAACAGATACAACCATGATACCCAGATGATAAGCAGCATAAAGACCGAATATCTCAGAACCTCGGCAATCTCTCAGACGAAATTTCGGTACTAAGATCATATGCCAATGAATGATTCCCACCTGACTTAAAGTTGTTAGGTTTGTATCATCCTGCACATTTTAATCTGATTGTGAGCCTACCGATTTATCGTTAGTAGAGATACTTATCATTTCTCATTTCTCAATTTTCTTTTTGTTTTACATTTTAAACACGCTGACCGACCACACCAGTGAATATCATCATCTTCCTTTTTCCAAGAAACTCATTTTTTATTTTCTAATTTTTTTTTGAATTTTTGAATTTTTCAAACAGAAAGACAGAAAGTAAAGACATTTTTTTGGATTTTTGAAATTTTCAGATGGTTTTGTATTTTCTTGAATTTACTCCCCCTAAAATGCTAAAAGGTTACGAAAACGAAAATCTTTTTGAATTTTTAGAGTTTTTAAAGAAAATATTTACAAAAACGATTAGCCAAAGAAGTTTACTCGGGTATCACCTTAATGCCATTGACCAAAAGTAGATAATCAAAACGTGATTTATCAAAAGCTTTTGTAAACAGGTCGGCACGTTGGTGTTCGGTGTGAACTTTAACAACATCGATTAATCTCTTTTCAAAACAATCACGTATGAAGTGATATTTAATTTCGATGTGTTTGGTCTTGGAATGCTGTACAGGATTTCTAGTGATCTGTAAGGCAGCATTATTATCAACAAAAATAGGAGTAGATAGGAATTCAAAACCGTAGTCGCGCATTTGTTGTTGTATCCACAGGACTTGGGAGCAACAACTAGAGGCAGCATTCTGCTTCACAAGTTGATGTAGCAACACCGGTTTGCTACTTGCACTGCCACGTGACCAGGCGATTTCCTAAGAATTGACATCCAGCTGTTGTTGATTTGCCATCAATTTTGCAACCACCAAAATCAGAATCACTGTATGCAATCAAGTCGAAGCTATCATCCCTAGGATACCAAAGACCGGTGTCCAGGCAACCCTTCAAATAGCGAAAAATCCTTTTAACAGCAGACAGATGTGAGGCCTTCGGGTTGGCTTGATATCTTGTGAGCAGGCACGTCGGATACATGAGAGATCCGATCATAGCGCGATAGTATGAAGAGTTAATGCTTTCACCCTTCAGATCCGGAGTAATCACGTGATTCTGCGGAAGTGGGGTACCAATGTGCGTTGCATCAGACATCTGGAATCGGCTCAAGATGTCACCAACATATTTAGTCTGATGGATGAATATCCCAGACTCGGTTTGTTGAACTTGAAGGCCCAAAAAGAAATCCATTTCCCCCATTGCGCTCATCTCGAACTTTTCTTGCATCACACGCTCGAATTGCCTGCACAAAGAATCATTAGTTGAACCAAATATTATATCATCAACGTATACCTGCACCAGCAGAAGATCTCCATCTTGTTCCTTGATAAAGAGAGTGCAATCAATAAGACCTCGTCGAAATCCATTCTCCAGAAGATAGTTGGATAAGGTTGCATACCAAGCCCTAGGTGCTTGATGTAAACCATAAAGAGCTTTGTTGAGCAACCAAACCCGATCGGGGTGAATAGGATCTTCAAAACCTGGAGGTTGTTCGACGTGCACCTCTTCTTGAACCACACCATGAAGGAAAGCACTTTTGACTTCCATCTGGTAGACCTTGAATCCTTTGAATGAAGCATAAGCTAGAAAGATCCGAATAGCTTCCAGACGTGCAACAGGTGCATAAACTTCATTGTAGTCAATGCCTTCGATTTGACGAAATCCCTGAACAACCAATCTCGCCTTGTTTCGAATGACTACTCCACGATCGTCCTTCTTGCATTTGTAAACCCAACGTGTGCCAATTTTCTTGTATTTCTCCGGCCTTTCAACAAGCTTCCAAACACCAAGCTTTTGAAATTGCTGCAGTTCATCCTGCATGGCTTCAACCCAAGAATTATCCTTTAAGGCTTCCTTCTAAGATTTCGGCTCTTCTTGTGAAATGTAACACGCGAAGGACCAATCATTTTGAAGACCAGATTCTCTAATGGCTGAATACAAACCAGCATTCTGGTTGTTTCTCAACTGATTACGCGTCTGCACACCGCGTTGGACATCTCCAATAATATTCTGCTGCGGATGGGTATCATGAATTCTCATTTCAGGATTTTCAGGAACACGAGTATTAATACCCAAATTGTTAATATTAAGATCAACAACCAACTCCACACCGGGAATAGGTGTAGAAGTGGATGCATTCCCTTCAGCAGTATCTACATTCTGCACATGAGGAGTTTCTACAGAAGCACCTTAAATAGGAGCAACTGGAGCTGAAGTGCCTTCATTCGCATCATGATATTCATCATCTTCCGATGACTCATTGTAATCAGTAGCATCTTCAAATACCTCATTTTGAACCGTATTGTTAACCGAATTAGAACCTTGGGGGTTAACAATAATAGGTCTCACCAATGGCGAGCCAGCAGCGTTGTCACTATCAAATAACATTCTAGCAGCTGCAGATTCTTCGTAAAAGGTTGGCAGATTAAATGAGTCGAATAGTCCAGCATAGTCGAACATCCAAGGATCACCCGGAGCTCTAATAGAACTTGTATACCTTTGAACCCTTACTTCACTCCATAACTCAATCTTTTTGGTAGCCAGATTCCATACGCGAAAATTCAGAGTAGCATATCCAAGGAAGAAACCCTCGATAGCTTTTGCACCAAACTTTCCAGCCGGCTCAATCATAGCACATGGACCACCAAAAGGTTCTAGGTAAGAAAGATCCAGTTTCCTTTTCTGTAGAATTCGAAACAAGTCTTGCCATGCCTCTTAACTGTAAGAACTCGGTTTAACGTGTAGCAAGCGGTCGACACAACCTCCCCCCAGAACTGAACAGGAAGCTCCGACTCTACCAACATCGTTCTTGCAGTTTCAATTATCGTCCGATTCTTCCTCTCAGCGACACCGTTCTGTTGTGGAGTATAGCGAGAACTGTATTCATGAAGAATGCCCTTAGAAGTACAGAACTCAGCCATTACACGGTTTTTGAACTCAGTTCCATTTTCGCTTCGGATCCTCTTCACTTTCAAAGTGTACAAATTTTCCAACATTGTAAGAAGATCCTTGAGGATTCCAGGAGTATCACTCTTGTGTGCCATAAAAGCTACCCAAGAAAATCTAGAATAATCACCAGTAACCACTAAACAATAAGCATTGCCAAAGGTTGTCTTGTGTTTCATAGGTCCAAAGAGGTCCATATGAAGACGTTCGAGAGGCATGCTAACGGTGTTGATTTTCTTCAGCGGGTGAGACTTCTTCGTTTGCTTCCCTTTCTGGCACGATACACATATATCTTGTAGATGAAAACTTCTCACAGGCACACCATTCACAAGATTGTTTTTCACCAAATGGTTCATTTTTCTTAAGTGAATGTGCCCCATTCTTCTGTGCCAAGATATAGACTCCTTCTCTGTGGCTTTCGAGACAAAACATGTTACTTGTGCAGATGTCGTAATCGCTTGGCTCATATCAAGAATATAAAGATCATTAACTCTTGGAGCCGATAAGAGAATCCATTCTTTTGGAAATTTGAAACCAGGTTTCATCACATAACAACCGGCATCATCAAAATGCACGGTGAACTTCTTATCGCAGATTTACGAAACACTCAGAAGATTATGATCAATTTGACGAACATAATTGATCTTATCGAAACATACAACACCAATGGAGATCATTCCCTCTCCAGTGATGTATCTGCCTTTGTCTCCAGCAAACGCGACATAGCCTCCTCTAATATTTCTCACATCATATAGAAGCCGTAAGTCGCCTGTCATGTGCCTAGATGCTCCACTGTCAACAATCCAATGACTACTGACAGTTCCTCCTGGAACATCCTGCACATATCATCCAACGATCAGTTGAGGATGGGGACACAAGCTTTAGTGGTCTTGGGTCGTCCATGAGCATCACGAAAAGTGATCTCGATTTCCTGATGATTCTATAACACAACACCTCCCCCTGAAGTTTCACCCGTCTTAGGTCTCCAAGTTTGATTTTGTTTACCAGTTTGGTTTTTATGAAAAGATTTTGAAACCTCTGGTTTTAGTGATTTTGATGAACTTGGTTCCCTATTAACAGATTTGGCTTCAGATTTTAAAGCCTTTTCTACAGCTTTGACATTTTGACGTCGTTGTTTTGTTTCTTGTTCTTTAACAGTTCTTTTATCATGTTTTGGTGAAACGGGACGACGTTGAGGGTGAACCTTTTCAGGTGGTGTTTTCTCAACAAATTTATCCTTGGGAGTGTTTGTACAATTTTTAATGAAATGTCCAAACTCCCCACACTTAAAACACGTTCTCCTTTCCACAAACTTAGGAGAATCTGATCGACGAACAGATGTCGAACCCGTAGAACCTGAGGTACTTGCTTTTTCATCACATCCGTTTGTATGTTGAGTGTAATTGTTTTGACTGTTACGTTTTAAAATCTTGACTTGTTGGACAAAATTGGTGTTTGATTTGTTTTCAAAAGTCTCAATTTTATCAGTACCCTTTGATGCTACAAATTTGACATTACTGCTTTTCTTCTGATAACGAGCTCCTTTTGTTTCAAATTTTGATTGAGAAACGTTAGGCTTTTGAGCTCGCCTTTCTGGTTGTTTACCCTTAGCAGCAATAGGTTGTTGCTTTGTCGGTTGTTTTTTATTTCCAAATTGCTTTTTGATTTCAGCTTTTGGAATTGGATCACATTGAATTACAGTAACTCCTGGAATCATTTTCCCCAAAAACTTGCTTGTGTTATCTTCAAAAACTTTATCAATCGAAGATGGATTGACATTTTTGATTGGAAAATCGTTGTCTGAATATATTTTAACATCTCCGACCAAAGTATACAACACGTTGTTGCTCTTAACAGCAGACACACGTTCCGTGTCATCTTTGACATCCTTGACAGGATCTATCACTTGTTTGACAACTGGTTGAACAGCAGGAGTAGGAGGATCACAAAGAATGTAATTCTCAATTGGAATTTCTACCCCTTTCATTTTGTCAAGTGATTTATCCTGATCACTCACATCCGATTCATTATCAGACGACTCACAGTCCTCAATAATTGGAGCACTTTGATTCGTCGATGTTGAAGTCTCTGTTTCATCAGATGAGGTACTCGAGGAACTGTCCGATTTGAACCCTAGGCCAGTAGTAACTTCCTCATAATCAAGAGGCACACTGGGTTCAAAACGTGGCATTTCTTCTTCATCGGGCATATGAGTATAGTTGTGTCTCAAAGGGGGCGGACACTTCTTATACCCAACACCTTTCTTGTTTCCCTTCAGTTGTTGAGCATCAATGATGTGATCAAGCACATATCGGGAGTTAGAATAACTCTCCAATTTGAGCTTGATTGCATCATGCTCGCATTTAGCAATGGCTAGCTCTTTCTTGGTTTCCTCGATGATATTAATGTAATTGTTAATACCAATTTGTTTATTGAAAACAGTTTTGGTCAATTCGGAAACACTTTTCTTTAAAGTCTCAATTACACACTTAAAATCCTTTTCGTTTCTAGCTAAAGCCATATTTGCTTCTTTGCACTTTGACAGCTCAATAACCAAACTTTGATTATGACTATGAACCTTTTCGGATTCAAGCTTCAAATCTGCACACAAATTACAAACACTAGGAGCAGGAGTTTCAGATTTTACCTGACTCGTAGAGGCTGAGACATTTGCCGTAAAGGCAGTCTGATAAGAAAAAGATCCGTCTTCAGAGAAGAACTTCTCCATTTCTTTAGATGCTATAGCAGCCTTCTTGATCAGAACAGATTTCTGACACCTCAACTCCTCTGCTTCATTCAATAAATCATCAACATCAGAACTAACTTCTTCTTTCACATTAGATTCCGAATTATAACCACCCGAATTAGAACTTTCTTCATCAGAACTCCCGGTATAACACGAAGTGTCGTCACTTTCAGAAAATTCTTCCTTGTGAACATGCTTGATGTGATTGATGATCTTTGCATAACACACGGTTCCTCCTCCTTCTTGATCACCATCCCCAAATTGTACAGACCAATTACACCCTTCATCAGCTTGGACAACTAATGCTCTGATACCACTTGTAGGTCCTGATTTCTGAGGATCGATAACGAAACCAAATCTCTTGTTTATCACAAACACGGTCACGAGGAATCCCTGTGAGTATGCCAAACCAAACATAGATAGTAACAAACACAACGTAACCAATGAATCACAGTCAATTGATTAGATGAGAACACGGTTCAAACAGACACACACAAAGTTTGAAGTAAGACTCTCAGGATATGCTCTCATGGTTTCAAAGAGAAACCATGTGTGGTTTATATAGCAGCCCAGGCCCACAAGTGACGAAACATGGATTGGGCCCGACGAAACCTCACTTGGGCCAGACGAAACTCTACAGTTGACGAAACTCTAGGAGCTTCGTCACTGTTCACGGCGAAACCTTGAGTTTTGACCATTATAGAGTTTCGTCATGTAGTGCTCGACGAAACTTAGAGTTTCGTCGAAGGCTGCATAAGCTGTTTGGCTGCAAACTGTTAGACAGTTTGCAGCAAATCTTATAAACACACAAAACAAACATAGAACCCATAACATGCAACATGCATTGTTCATTTATCTTTACATAATGGACTGAGACAAACTTGTCGGACACAAGTAGGATAGGAGGATATCCGACTTGGTCGACGGCGAATTACAAACTCGATAATTATAAAAGACCGTAATTACAACACTAATAAAGACAAGTTACAGACACCAAAATAATGCATCAACATGTTTTCAGTCCATTGCGTTTTAGAAAGTACACTTTCTTTTGTGTTTTTAGGCCATTGCGTTTTAGAAATAAGACATTTTTAAGTGTTTTCTGGCCATTGCGTTTACAAATAAGATATTTCTTTGTGTTTTTTGTGCATTGAGTTTTAAAAAAAAAGTCATTTTTTACGTTTTTTTGTCTATTGCGTTTTACGCAACTGGGTTTCTTTCCATTGCGTTTTACGCAACTGAGTTTTCGAAAAAAAAAATCGAAAATATAGCAATAGTATACTCGTTTTAAAGATAAAAAAACGCTCGTTTTTTTGTGCAATTTTTATAAAAAATAATGTCGTATGAAAAAGTTATTAACGTTTAAAAAATTGGGGGAATTGGAGGAGAGATAAACTATTTTCCTAGATTGACTAGAATACCCTTACACAAACTCACGCGACTCTTTTATTCCCTTCAATTTCCCTCATTTAATCTTAGTCATTGATTAAATCAATTGATGATCAATATTACTTACTAACCTTTCTAGTCAAATAAACTTTCTATTATATCCTAACACTCATTTTATATTCTCATCAAGATGATTTTTTTATTTAGTCAATTATTTATCCTTTTTCATGTGAGAGATGGAAAAGGTTGTCACTCTATAAGTAGGTTTATCCGTTTCGAACTGTCTTTAGTGCTCATAATGTGTGTACTAGAGTGTTTTGAGGATATACTTTCACCCGTTCCCGTAATTTCTACCAAACAAACAAAAGATGCTTTCAGACCATGCGTAGTGGTTTGATGAATAATGTCTCCACCCTAGGGCGTTTTCTGCCATATGACAGTCCAGTCAGCATAGGGGCATTATTGGGCGTTTTTGCAAAAGTGGCGTAGTGGAATAATGCCCAATAACGCCACATCCAATCATTACACAATTATTTATTTTTTTTAAATTAAAAACTTAAAATACTTCATTAAATTTAAAAAAAAATACAATACTAGAAATAAAAAAATAAAAATCGACTAAACTTAAAAAAAAAAACCGGAAATAAAAAAAACTAGAAATAAAAAAACAAATAAAAACCACAGGGGCCTAATTTGCTATTTTTAAACTTAAAATAAAACCACCGGGGCCTAGTTTGCCACTTTTAAACTTAAAAACCACAGGGGCCGCCTCCCACTCTTCTTCTTCTTCTGACCTTCTTCTTCTTCTTTGACCTGCAACCATCTCTGGCCAAACCCAAAAATTCCGGCAAAAAATGTTGACGACGAAAGCTAACTCGTTCCCATTGGTCCATCATTTGCCCCTTCCAGCGTTATTCAAAAAACGCCAATTCAATTTTTGCCGGAGAAAACACCCAAACACGCCTAGGGGCGGCGGCGTCCCGGCGTTTTGAGGCGTGTTTGGGCTTTATTTTTGATGAATCACGCCCGAGTACGGGTGGTCTAATGGTTAATGCCCCTTAAGGGGCATTTTTCGTCACATCAACATTATAACGCTCCTGCAAAAAATGTGTAACGGTTAATGCCCAATTCATTCAATATGCTTACCATTTTTTCCTCCTCTTTGGGCATTATTCTAGAAATGCTCCTCCCTTTTCATGCCCTTATAACGCCCAAGGGGATGGTGCTAGGGGATTTATCAAACTCTTTCATGCCCCTATAAAGCCCATTATGTATGGTCTCACTGGCCATCGACCATTAATTATGACGCGAAATGAAAGCTAATTATTATTAAGGTGATTATAGCGCATATTTCCTTGGTTATATTTTTGTAAATGCCTTATGGTTCTCATTGTTGGTGATTTTAGACTCATCAAGTCATTATAGGTAATTGGGAAAAACTTAGAGACTAAATGAGAAGTTACAGTATACACTCGGTGCAAACTAGAAAACTGCTACTATTCATACGTTAATGTCTGTCGGAAATCCGTGGGTAACAGTTGTTACATACGAATTTCCCATGAAAATGGGTTGTAGGAATTCTACTCGTGGGTAATTCTTTTCTAACGCATTTCCTACAGATTTTCCTACTCATTTCCCACACAAAAATGTTTCGTTGGAATTCTCCTACTCATTTCTAACGTAATTAATTTTCTCAACTTTCCCACACATTTCCCGTGGAATATTTATTTTTAAAAATTTTGTGTTTAAATAAATTATAATTATTTTTATTATATAATTTTATATATTTTATTTTTCTTACACAGTTGCTACTAAATTATTTTTTTCTTCCTACACAAATCCAATGGAATGTATTCTTTTCTCCTATGTATTTCCTACAAAATAATTTTTCCTTAACGGTATCTATTATTTTTCCTTACGCATTTCCTACAAAATTAGTTTTTTTCCTACATAATTCCAACGGAATGTAATCTTTTTCCTACGAAATCAACTTTTCTTCCAACACAATTCCAACAGAATGTGACAAACCTGTGTAATTTTTTTCCTACACATTTCCTATAGATACATTTAAAAAAATAATAAGAAAAATAGAAAATACCTATTTTTTCCGGCTAAAAAAAGCATAATGGTAAATATGATTTGGAACATAAATTCTACATAAACAAATAGCATAAATTCGGAGCATGTTAAATTATAAAATCACCATTGTTAAACATAAAGATCCAAAACAAACAACATAAATTTTGAACCCGTTTAAATCATAAAACCACCATTGTTAAACATAAAGATCCGGAATAATAAAAAACTACCACTTATAACTAACGAGAGACTGAAACTTTTTCATCAACTATTCAAACTGTGTTTATCTCCTTTCTTCATTTTCTTTCGTTTCTTTTTCCATAAGTTGCACTTTTTACCACAATATGTTGTGTATTGTTGACTTTGAGAGTTTTTGATGCATAATTAAGGGTGTTGTACTGTATGATGTTTGGCTTCTTTATGTATGGTTGTGTTGTACTCTTGGCTTCATGGGTGTTTTATGCATATGGTTATTGTTTTGTTGTAAATTTGGTGGGTTTCGACTTATAAAACATGACCAGTTTTATATTGTTGATTTATTAGTTCTTTATGCATTAGGGTGTTGTAGATGATTGTGTTTGGTTCTTTTTATTTTAGGGTCCTAATATTAATACATGGCAAAAACTTATTTACACATGGTGTATACGGGCCGTATAGAGTTATACAGCCCGTATAGAATGAAATAAAACAAACAAAGTCTGTGCTAGCAGACTTTGTCAGTTTTTTACATTCCATACGGGCCGTATAACTGTATACGGCCCGGCCCGTCGGCCCGGCCCGTATACACCATGTGTAAATGATTTGCCTGGTCGTATACAATGTATACGAACGATGTATACGGGACGTATAACCGTATACGGCCCGTATGAAACGAAAATTAGATTTTACCCAAAGTATTTAAGGGATTTAAGGTGTCAATCACACGAGACATTTTACAGTCGTTAGGTGGTCAAATCTTTCTAAAAGTAGAAAAAAAAACATTAACAAGTAGCAAAGATTGAAGAACAAAAAAACGTGTCGTATGACTGTAATAAAAAGGAAGGGTGAGGCATTTGATGAGAGTTGTAAGGAGAAGCGGTTTAATCACTTGTTTTCAACGGGGATGTAATGCAATGATTCTGCTAGTGGTCGGGCTTCCAATGCTTACACAGGGTGATAAACAACGCTGATATGAACACAAACCAACTGCTTTGTCTTGAGTCGTCGGGAAAAGTTTTTCCTCATGGGAGGGTGAGTAGTATGAGTCTGAGTCCATTGTGGTTCGTGAATGTTTCGAATCATCATAGAAGACGTGTCGGGTTCTGCTAGAAGAGTATCAGGATTTTGTTGGTTTGTTTCCAGGTAGGGTTTAGAATGTTTGAAGTATTCTTGGTTCAATGCCAACTCTTCTGAAAGACAAGAATACAACGTTCATGTATCACAAGGAATGACCGATCTAAGGCAGAGAACCTGATTTAGATACACAAATTCATCACCGGTTTCTACAGCACAGGCAAATACACAATTTGTTGGAAGAACCCGACACGTCTTCTGCTAGTTACTCTTTTCTTCGATTTCAACAAATCTTTCAAGGTTTTAAGTGATGGACAATTGGTTAAAAGATGTAGAAGAGTTTGTGTAGAGATCTTTACGTACAAATTTGCATCATCCTTACGGTTACAAATGAAGCGTTGGGATTCAAAGGTTTATGAGTAAAAGATGTTAGTTTCTTGACAGTATGGTTTCTCGACAAATGAAGTATTATATGTCCTTGCTGCCTCTTCGGTTGGTAAAAGACATAGGATGGTTTCTAATACAGGCTCTTTGTTAGTTGTGGTTGATTTAGAGGAGGAGGTTATGAAACGAATATATGTTTATGCGAATTCCCAACATCCTTGCTTTATTCTCTTTAATCTATTAGAACGATCCTTGTTTTGTCACGTACATGCGTTTAATTCCCAACATCCTCATTGTATCAGACTCTCCCCCTCCTTTTCTCTCTCTGACAACCCTAGACCCAAACCACCGCAATCCACCATGTTCTGCGAAAAAAAAACATCATCTGTTCATCATTGTTCTTGAAGATGAAGATGAAGAAACGAGGGTTTATTCTCTTTAATCTATTAGAACGATCCTTGACTTGAATTTGCGGATTTCGGTTGGGTCAGAAACTTAACAAGAGAAGCAACTAAAAAAATACAATTGATTACTCGGTCGAATAATGGGTTCGTTCAAGTTGAGCTTCCTGATGCAATTTTCACAGTGGTACCAATGTCCTACTACTACAATCCTTCCAACGCCTAATTCCGATACAACCCTTGATGTTGAAACCGGTTTTACCTCATGAAAAGGAAAGAAAGAAATTTTTTACCATTTTTTACCATATGTATACGGGTCGTATACGGTTTATACGACCGTATACTCTTGGTAAAAAATATTTTTACCCATCGTATACAATGTATACGATGATTGTATACGGGCCCGTATATTGTTATACGGCCCGTATACTATGGGTAAAAAATGGTAAAAAAAGGGTTTATTCTCTTTAATCTATTAGAACGATCCTTGTCTTGAGAACCTGATTCTGATTTAAACAATGGAATTTGTGGATCAACAGAAATAACTGAAAATAACTCGCCATTCTCTTGTACCTGTATACGTTGATTGTGGATTTAACTTGCAAGAATTGTGTCCGTCGCATGATAGAAGATACGGGTCGTATAGAATCCTTTTTCTTGAGTCGTCAGGAAAACTTTTCCTCAGGGGAGGGTGAGTAGTATTAGTCTGAGTCCATTGTGGTTCGTGAATTTTTCGAATCATCATAGAAGACGTGTCGGGTTCTGCTAGAAGACTATCAGGATTTTGTTGGTTTGTTTCCAGGTAGGGTTTAGAATGTTTGAAGTATTCTTGGTTCAATACCAACTCTTCTGAAAGACAAGAATACAACGTTCATGTATCACAAGGAATGACCGATCTAAGGCAGAGGACCTGATTTAGATACCCAAATTCATCACCGGTTTCTACAGCACAAGCACATACGCAATGAAGTATTAAAAGATGTTAGTTTCTTGACAGTATGGTTTCTCGACAAATGAAGTATTATCTGACATCATCTGTTCATCATTGTTCTTAAAGATGAAGATGAAGAAACGAGGGATTATTCTCTTTAATCTATTAGAACGATCCTTGTCTTGAGAACCTGATTCTGATTTAAACAATGCACGAACCTGTATACAGTGGTGCCAATGTCCTACTACTACAATCCTTCCAACGCCTGATTCCGATACGGGCCCACAAGAGTTGAGCAAGATACATATGTTGAAACCGGTTTTACCTTATGAAAAGGAAAGAAACAAATTTTTTTAGAGTTAACATTCTGATTCAGATTCAGGAAGCAGATGATTTTGTAGTGTTTGTTTGAGAAACTAACAAGGTAAACCTGAATTTTCAGATTTTTAGACACTTACTTGAACAGTTAGTAATGCTAGATGTCATTTTGGCTGAACCACTACCTATTACAGCACTGTATGAACCTGTGTTTTGAAAATATGCTTTGTTCTTCGTTTATTGGATCGTTCTAATAGATTAAAGAGGTTTTTACCATTTTTTACCATATGTATACGGGCCGTATACCGTTTATACGGCCGTATACTCTCGGGAAAAAACAAATTTACCGATCGTATACAATGTATACGATGATTGTATACGGGCCGTATATTCTTATACGGCTCGTATACTATGGGTAAAAAATGGTTTATTCTCTTTAATCTATTAGAACGATCCTTGTCTTGAGAACCTGATTCTGATTTAAACAATGGAATTTGTGGATCAACAGAAATAACTGAAAATAACTCGCCATTCTCTTGCCCCTGTATACGTTGATTGTGGATTTAACTTGCAAGAATTGTGTCTGTCGCATGATAGAAGATACATATCGTCCGTTCAAGTTGAGCTTCCTGATCTTACAATTTGTTGAAAATTGTTGATTTCTGTTGGTTCAGATCTCGGAAGTACTAGCAGAGGAACCCGACACGTCTTCTGTGATAATTCGAAACATTCCGAATAACTAGCAAAAGAACCCGACACGTCTTCTGTGATGATTCGAAACATTCCAAATAACTAGCAGAAGAACCCGACACGTCTTCTGTGATGATTCGAAACATTCTGAATAACTAGCAGAAGAACCCGACACGTATTCTTCATAGCCATATTCCCAGTCACAAGTTGTTGATACATATCGTTCGTTCAAGTTGAGCTTCAGTTGTGTACCCTTCAATCTTCTTGAGTATTTTTCTAACTTTATGCTTGCATCCACCACAGTGAATATTAACTTTGAGTGAAAGAGTTTGGAAACCGGACGGAATCTACGAAGAAACTGTTGGAATTTGTGGATTTCGGTTGGTTCAGAAACTTAATAAGAGAAGCAACTAAAAAAATACAATTGATTACTCAGTCGAATAATGGCCAATAATCTGTTCATAATCGTCAACGACGTCACTGGGGTTTTTTCTCTTCCAGTTACCAGGCCTATCATCTCCGGACGGAATCTACGAATTGGGTCTGTCGCATGATAGAAGATACATATCGTCCGTTCAACTTGATATAGGAGAGTTGATGCAATTTTCCAAGCATTTTATCGTGTGTTGTAATTTTAATGAAGCAATGAAGATTAAATATGCAAACCGCATCCGTCTTCTGTTATGATTCGAAACATGCCCACCTTGACCAGAATAGATAAGTGTATCACTCGATCCACTTACATTCGAATGACACTGAGAATCCACAACGCTTATGGCCGGATTCTTTCCTTCAATCTTGGCAAAATCAATGCCTGCTTGTTTTATTATCACCAAAGTACTGAACAACCGAGATAACAGCTCCGGTATTTATCACCAACTCATCTTTAGTAGTGTTTGTTTGAGAACCTGATTCAGATACACAACGGTCTCTTTGCTTCGTCCAATAGAACTATTTGTGCATGCATTCTTTTGGTAGTTAACAACGCTAATTAGAAAAAAAACTGTAAAATTAATCATATCGATTGCTATAACAGGATGGATGTGACACACATAGATAGATAAGCTGTCACAGTTGTCAAGACTGTTTTTCGGGTTTCCAATGCTCACACAGGGTGATAAACAACGCTGATACGAACACATGTGTTTCGAAATAGGGTTTGTTCTTGGTTTAATGAAGTTACACGTAACATCTAGTTATATTCAGATTTAAACAATGATCGCCTCAACTGAGATAACGGACATCCATCAAGCTCAAAAAGAAAACTTGTGTTTCCCATGGTCACAAAAGATTGCGGTTTGTATTTCGCATAGCCATCGTTTCCGTAGTCAAAAACGGTTGCGGTTTGTATTTCGCATAGCCACCGTTTTCGTAGTAAAAAACGGTTGGGTTTGCACATTCAATCTTCAATACTTCATTAAAATACCAGTAGAAGAACCCGACACGTCTTCATGTAACGGAGAATATACTAGAAATTGAAGGAAAAGGAAAAGATTTGTTGAAATCGAATTTGACAACTATGACAGCTTATTAAAAGTAGCAATCACCTCCAATCATTTCCTGGTCAAATCACACACTATAAAGTTTAAAGTTATCGTGTGTTGTAGTTTGGAAAGATGACCGAACGGAGATCTGAATAACAAACTGTGGAGAACTTGTTTGTGTTGGGTTCTTCTGCTAGTTACTCGATCAACGGACTGATCGGTAACGTTACTCTACGTGTGCTCCGATTTAAGCGGCGTGTTCCGATCAATGTTGTTAAAGATGATGAAGAGTTTAGAAACACTAGAATGATGGTGTTTTTACTGGAAAAAACGTGATACTTGAAAAAACATCCTTATATACGGGCCGTATACAGTTATACGGCCCGTATACATTTGGTAACATAAAAAACCTACCAAAATAATTCCATTGAACCGTATACGTTTTACAAATCGTATAAACGTGTATACGGCTCGTTTAACTATATACGGGCCGTATATAGTAAAATCAAAAAAACATTCTCTGCGCATTTTCCTATTAAAAAACATTCTATACGGGCCGTATATTTTGTATACGGGCCGAATACACCAGGGATGTGAAAATATGATATAGGGGGTGTGGGAATAAGGGGACCCTTATTTTAATGTTGTTGTACTTTGTTAGTACTTTGTTGTACACTATTGGGTATATATGCGTAAAAAGGTGAATTGTGCCCCTTTGTTTGTGTCAGTCATCAGAATTTTGGTTATTATGGTTGTTGAGTTACGTTTTAGGTTGTGCTGGAGATGATGATGTTGTTCTTTGACTTGGAAAATGATATAACTTCTAGAGGCAACCTGTTGCAGCCAAGTTCTCTGAGCTCACTACGAATATTTGGTTTGTTGTTTTCTTGTTTCTTATTTGGATTTAGATTTGGAAGTTAAAGGGCGATGATGAATGAGATGTCATAATGGATAGGGTGGCTAAGTAAGCTTGATATGAGCCTTTTAAGACGGCTTAATATGATAAGTTTGCTTTATTTTTAGTTATCAATTCACTTATTACCCTATTTAAATGAATTTCTGCTACCTACTTCGGATGAGGATCAACAGGTTTTCGAACATCTTCAAAAGGTGTTGGAAGATATTGTAGTGTTAGATCATCGTATCACCAAGAAAAAGCTGAATACCAACCAACCAACCATACCCAGTAAATCGCATAAATAGCAAAGCTACTTATAGGGTCTGGGGAGGGTGGGATGTAGACAGACCTTGCCTCTATCCCTAGGGATAGAGAGACTGCTCCCAGAAGAGACCCTCGGCTCCAAAACGAACAGTAAACCAGTACATCAAGTCAATGAATATAGAAATATAGATTTTAGATAAAAGAAGTCACAAGAAAGTGATTAGGGTGACACAGTATAATGTAAATCATCTATAATTGCATACAACATCATTTGGACATAAACACAAGAAGTCAATCACCAGTAAAGTCACTTAACGAATAAGAAAAACCTACGTCCCTAAAATTCACCTAAGACCTTACTTCAATTTCCTCTAGAAGTCCTTAGCCCTAATCCTACACCTCCACGAAGTCCTATCTTGGACCATATCCTCATAAAGATGCAACTCTAGTAAATACTGCTTAATCTGCTCATCCCATGAATGAGTTGATCAAAAGGGTGGCTACCATTAGGAAGAAACAGGTGGAGTTGTAGGTGTCCCTAGCTAGACGCACTTAGCGCACGTTACGTAGGAATTCATAACATTAAAAAATAGACTAGCTTTTTATATATAATAAACTTTAAATATTGGTTGTGAGTTTTGTATTATATGATTATGCAATCAATGGTATCATTCGCATTAAACTTTGCCTCATGAGTTTTTACAATAGCATGACCGTCCCACGCCGCAATGCGGGTAGCTTAATACTAGGATAAGATATATTGAAAATCTTTTCAAATAACACAAAAAAAAAACTTGTTATTTTGAAAATTATATAGAAAGTTGTTATTTACGATAATATTGAAAATGTTTTCACATAAAAAATTGCTATCTTGTTTAATATTAGGGTTATTGGATTTTAATAATCTTAAGTTTCACCTATTGGCCGATAATAATCCCAACTTTAAAAATTCTCTCCAATGATCTCAATTTGTAAGAATTTGGCCTCCATTGATCATTTTCTAACATATAAGAATTTGGCATCCTCAATAGATTCAGGTAACATACAAGAATTTGGCATCTTCAATAGATTCAAGTGCATCTGCAGACTCTTTAAGTTGGAAAATGATCAATGGTGGCTAAATTCTTACAAGTTGAGATCGTTGGAGAGAATTTTTAAAGTTGGGATTATGATCAACCAAGAGGTAAAACTTAGAATTATTAAAATCCAATAAACCTTAATATTAAGAATATTTTAAGATATTTCAAAAGAAAAGTGTTACTTTTTTATTGAACGACCAACAAAAGTCCAACCATCCAGGTAAATCCAATGGCAAAAGGCCTCCCACATCTACGAACGCAGATTTCATTGGTAACCTAGCCGGCTACCATTTCAGTTGAAATCCATCGTCGAAGTTCTACTGTGGTCTAACACATGGCTCAATCCAGCTAATTTTTGATGCAAGGGGACTCAAACTCGTGATCTCTACACTAGAAGGTCATGGAACTCTCAATACACTTGAAGGTCATTATCAAATGAAAATTTTACCGAGTTCTATAATAGTGTCTTGTTTCTTCCAAAAATTTGGGTTATATGAAGATAAATAATTCCTATTTTGTGTTATTATTAAAAAGAAACGATAGATTGTAAAATTATTTTTTTATTATTAATAATATTTCATTTAATTTTCTCTAATAACTTGTGCTTGTTTAAAAAATCTAAATACGAAGTTATGTTTAATTTATTTTTTGGTTAACATTCCGATATTAATTTTATTAATAATGTAGTTGTATTTATAAAATTGGTATCATAAACTATACAAAATATTGGTATCATACCAAACCGATATACATTTTTTATGACTTTTGGTTTCGTGGTATTTCACTTATCATGTAATTTAATTTAATATAAATTTCATTATTAACATCTGTTCGTTAACTTTTTTTTAATCCAAGTACGCAATCACTTTGATATATACTATGCCAACAGTGGCGGAGCTTGACCAAAAGTTTCGAGGGGGCATAAAGTGATGGGACCCAATTTTTTTTCCTATCCTTATGTTTCGGGTGGGGTTGGGTTGGCTATTCGATTCAAATCGGGTCAAATAATAATAGTTCCAAATAAAACAAAGTGTATATCTACCAAACTACCCATCATTTATATACAAAGTTTATAAATATTTAGGACATACAATTTAGGAAAAATAATCAGGGGGGCGATCCTATATAATTTTAAAATTTTCGGACGAAAAATCGGAACTTATACACTTCTAACCGAAATATTGGGGTGGGCGGGTGCACCCCCGGGCATCCACAATACTTCGCCCCTGTATGCCAAGCACCAATACAATACAATACAATACAAGACCAAACCAAATCAATGTCGACCGAACATCATTTGTTTCTATACTAATATTCAAATTTATAGTTCTTGGTTCTGGTACTGAGCCAATGTTGTACCACCATAAGTAGTACGATGTTTGGCTTATGTTTTTACACATAATTAATATGTTTCAAATAACTTTTTTATTACATTAAGATATATTTTTTATTGAAAATGGGACTGTATTCAAAATAAAGTATTTTTGATATCGTAAACTATACCAAATACTAAAATGTACTGAATTGAACCGTACCGATCGAGTAACATTGATACTGGTACAATTGTAATATGTGCCGATATTGATTTTATGTTTTTGTTACATGAGGAACGTTTTGTGTAGTTAAGCCTGATACGATTCTAGATAAACTTTTTTTTATTTCTTAAGACAGATATTTTTTCCGTTGCATGGGCAAGGGAATTTTAAATAGTTCCACCTAAAAACCAAGATATATCTCTTACCTTATAAAACATCTCTTATGAGCATAAATGTTATTTCAGTTAAACTTTAAGACATTTGTTCTAACTTTCGAAGCACATACTACAAATGATCTATGTAGTAGTTCCTAATTTGTCTCATTCAATAAACTTCTTGTGATTGATACATTATTTAATGCATACATGAGATTATGTAGTTAATACATTAAGTATTATCTTTTTTTTTTTTTTTTTGAAATGTGAACTTTATAAAAAACAGAGACCGAACCCAACAAGGCCGGCTCAACACCACAACTTACAACATGTACAAAGGAAATTTACACCACTCTTCCCACAAAATTCTTTTATGTATCGATCTATTGCTAAGCCAAAGAAAGCCTAACGATTTAATTTCCCCCATAGTATCTTCGCTTCTGCCTAACCCGTTAGAGAAAATCATCTCATTCCTCGCCCTCCAAATAAACCAACACCCTATCATGATTTAACCACCAGTTTTTCCTTCTTCCCAAGGTTGCAATTATCTTGAAAATCAGCCACGTCTTTAAACTCAAAAGAGAGCAAAAAAGGAAGACGAACCCACAAGCAGAAAAGTTGCCAAACCTTATGCGCCAAAAAACACCCCATGAAAATATGGTCCGTGGATTCCTCTGCTTCCCCGCAAAACCGACAGCTCAAATCAGTGATATGGATGTTCCTCTTAGCCTGCTCAGACTTGGTCGGAATTCTATTCTACAAGGCTATCCAAAAAAATATTTTACACTTAGCCGGTGATGTGCTAAAAATAGTTTAATAAAAATAACTAAAATTAACCTAAATCTAGACTCAAAGTAATACTCTAGACTCTCTAAACTCGACTAAACTACTAACTGGCAAGTGAACCGGTCGACTCTAGTAAAGCTAAGTAAGTCCGGATATCGAACCCACGAGACTCAAATTAATTACGCTAATTACTTTATCTAGACCGACTCTGACGCAAAACGTAACTATTTTTATGTTTTAGGGGGGGGGGGGGGGGTTCTAAAAATCCTAAGAATGCAATTAAATTAAATTAACTAAATTAACTAAAACGAATTACTTAGACTTTTACTCAGATGATGGAAATACTACCTAGACTCGAATCCTGGTTGCTTTTAGTTATAGATTTTATTTGGAAGTTGATTAATATGGACCGGGATCGTAAGATGCTAAACCTCTCGAGTTACCAACTAAGCTCCCTAACCCTTCTCAAGGATACATTAGGGCACCCTAAAGGCTGTTATGACTACCGGTAAATTAGACTCCTTGTTCGGACCTCTAATGATTTATGAAAGTACCCTACAAGACTCTCTCCTTTTCGGGACTCAAGTCAAGGATAAATTTGGGTTCTTAACTAGACTTGTTAGACAGCAGCTAATAGGTTGACTTCCTAAGAAGGACCCACCTTATGGTTTAATCGCTTAGACCTAACAATAACCTCGCACCTGTCAGCTATTGAGGGTTAGTAGAACACTTGATTTTATAATATTACCGAATATTGCTTTTAAGGTTTATTGGCCAATTTAACCCTAAAGATTAAAGATTTATTATGTGATATCGATAGTCACCAAAATCTAGAACCTAACACAACTCTATTATGTGATAAAGACCGTCACCAAGAATTAGGTAAAGCAAGAAACGATATTCAAACATAATCAAGCATGCATACACATCTAGTTAATAATCAAATCACCTACAATACATAAATAAATCCATAAAAATCACAAATCCATAAAAATCCAAACTTTATTAGCAACCATTCATCTCGTCTAGGTAGTTAAACAATTTAGCCAATCATAGTCTTTGAAAAAAACATCAACAAAGTATTTTTAAACAAACGAAACATGATCAAAGTGAAAGAAACGTAAACGAAAACACCCGGATGTTAAAGAGACGACCCGAATGATTCTCTGACTTCCAACCTTCAACCAACAGCTCCACGTGCTCAAAAAGCTCCTAGTGCAGCTCCAAGATCTCCCAATGTCTGATTAATTCGTAAGTTAGGGTTTTTTCTAAGTTAATGATGATTATATAGGTTTCTAACTCAAAACCCATGACCCAGCTCGAAGAAGACTACCAGTATCACTCTCTGGCGGGGCGCGACAGAGATGTGTAAGTATGTCACGGCCCGCTAGCGCCTTCCATCAATCATTGAAGCTTTTAAGTCTCTCGCCGGGCGCGAGAGATTGTCTTAACTAAGTCGCGGGGTGCCAGAGACCAATTTTCCAGAATTTTGACTCCGTTTCAGCTCCCGAGCTTTCCAACGCGTTCCAGGACTTGACGTTTCAGTATTTTGATTCGTTTTACTCAATTTCCAGCAGTTTTAACCACAAAGACCTGCAAAACGCAATTGGATCAATAGTATACAAATTCTAATGAAAACTAAACTAAATATAACGGAAAACTATACAAACTATACATGAATAAAGGATGTATTTTAAAATGCATCAAATATCCCCACACTTGCTCTTTTTTCGTCCTCGAAAAAGAATCTATGCATACGGAATTAGAGATGGATAAGTACTCGGGTCAAAAATTTATTTATATTTATTAACTTCAAAACTTGTGTTAGCCGCGATTGCAAATATACTTGTCCCTTTAAACCCAAATCCGATTCTAAGCCCCTCATCATGCAAATTTAGTTCAAGTGCGGTCAATCTACCTAGGGTCTCACGCTAGAAGCCACGGTCCACCTAATCCCGCCTCAAGCTTATAGTACAAAAGAAACGATCACTGGACCAATTCCTAACCGTTTTATAACAAAATCAAGAGAATTTAAAACCAATTTTCTTCTCATTCATTTTTTCTTTCTTTTCATTTTTTCTTTCTTTTGAGCTTAGACGTTGCTTTACCTAACCCAGAGGCATTGCGATCAGAGTCGCTATCCCCAACCAAGATTACAATAGGCGTCGGTAATTTTTTTTGCAATTTTGATTTCACACATCCCAGAGGCATTCCTGGTCAGAGTCACTATCCCCAACCAAGATTACATAGACCTGCGCTACTTTTCTTTAGTTTCTAGCTATTTTTCTATTTTTTCCCTTTTTCTTTTTCATGATTAAAAATTCTAACGATTTAAGCTTATAACGGCATTCTTTATACTCTTATTGGCTGTTTCAATTTCCCATTTTTCCCAGATGAAAACCCACTAGCAGACCGACAATTAAGGTAATATTATATCAAAGGGACCTAAAACCAAACTGGGCCTATTCACATATCCCAAACTAGACACAAGCTCGACACTTTTAATCTCATATTATCATTATTTGAACCCGAACAAAAACCCATCTTTTCTATCATTTTCCGTATTAATTTTACAAACTTCTTTATTCAAAAGACATTTTCTATTTTTCATTTTTTTTGGATTTTTCGGATTTTTTAATTTTTTTTTTTTTGTATTTTTCAAATTTTTTGACTCGACTAACTATACTAAAATGTACCCCATCCCCACACTTAAAGATTGCATTGTCCCTAATGCAAGAACGAGAATACGACTCAAACAAACTACCTAAATTACCATAAAACTAAATAAACTAAAGACCGAATAAAATAAAATAAAATAATATTTCAAGTGGAAAATGACTTAGCTGATCTGAATATGTGAGACTGTCAATGTGCCAGTCAATTCTACATATGCCCTCCAATCCGAACGCGCTCAGCAAACAATTCCTAAACTCGGACACGCTAACGGAAGCGGCAACAACTATCACCTAACAAATATCATAACCAAACACTAGCAAAAGATAATCATCATCATCATCATCATACTCAGTAAATCTCACCAATAGCAAAGCTAAGGTAGGGTCTGAGGAGGGTAGATGTAGACAGCCTTACCTCTACCCCGTAGGAATAGAGAGGCTGCTTCCGGTGAGACCCCCGGCTCGATTGTAGTTTTGTATCAAGCCTTGGACCTAAGACACATAACACTCAAACAATCGGGACAGAGACTGATTGGTGCATGTACCCCGTGTCTTTCAGCTATCAACGTCACCACATGATGCATAATTAACCATCCGCCGCTTTTAACGTTATTTTCACGAAATTAGTAAAATAACGTTAAAGTTAGTACCATTTCACTTTTGCCCCCCGAGCGCCCACACATATATACATTATATGTGCACACCGCAAGCGGGGAAACTAGTTGTTTGTCTTTCATAAATCCAAGAATTTCACCTCTGACTATGAAATACGAATGCCCCCGACTGTCCCTGTTAATCATTACTCCGATCCCGAAGGCCAACGTAATAGGACCGAAATCCTATGATGTTATCCCATGCTAATGTATACAGAGCGTAGGCTTGCTTTGAGCACTCTAATTTCTTCAAAGTAACAACGCCGGAGGCACGACCCGCCCAGTTAAGGGTAGGAGCGCATCGCCGACAGAAGGGACGAGTAAACCGGTGCACACCTGATGGCGGACCGGCCGACCCAACCCAAAGTCCAACTACGAGCTTTTTAACTACAACAACTTAAATATACGCTATTGGAGCTGGAATTACCGCGGCTGCTAGCAAAAGATAATATATATGATAATAAGTGTTAGTTTCAACCATCCACAAACCATACATCAACCAACCCAAAAACCCAACCAACCTGTTTAAGTATTTAAGTACAAACCAATAGACGAGAACCAAAACAGCATAAAAATAAAAACAAAAGATATGATCTATCCTCGCACTAATCCTCGTCATCCGACTCCCCTTCATTCCACTGCTCCTCATCACTCGCCCACATCCCACTAGGCCCTGCCTGAGACTGTTGCCATGAAGGCGGTGGCTGCAAGTGAAAGGTCTGCATAAGAACCCGCATACCATCCTCTAGTCTCCTCTGACCTGCCTAATCCCACCAGACTGATCATCAACATACATGTGTAAATCCCCAAAACCCGCCTGCATAGAATCATATAACGAGTCCAAGGTAAGTGGATCGGGTCGTGGCTGCGCTAGTGGGTACTGCCTAGGGGGAATATCCTGACGATTACGGGGCCTCTGATAACGTGTAGCAACGACACCCGCATAGCCTCCGCGGCACCTGAACCAGGAGGATGCTGAACCTGTGGACCCTCTCGTATAGGCTCCCACTCAATCGGGTCATTGTATGATATTATACCAGCAGACTGCAAATCCCTAACACTCATAAGGCAGGGGTCTGGCCCCTCTCGCATCCTATCAGCCGGGTACCTCTGGAACACCCCAAGGCTCTCGGCCAACCATGTCACCAATGACCCACAGTAAATACGAGCACCTACTCCACCTCTCCACAACCTCTTCATCGACAATGCAAACACAGTCGCCAAGTTGGTTGGCTTCTGCTCCACCATACACATTAAACAGAACAAACTCACCTGATTTACCTTATTATCCCCCTATCCTCTACCAACCAAAGTCGCTGCGAGAATTTTATGAATGTATCAAAGAACCGGATCGGTAATATCACTCGCAACTGCCCCGGTAGAATATGGCACTCTCGAAATAGTGTGCCAAAACCTAGCTAACTAACCCGACTGAACACTATATCCACGCTTCTTCTTAAACACCCCTTGCAGACTAGTAAGAAACTCAGGGGTTCGAACTTCATCCTGTGTGTAGAACTGAGTAGCCACTACAAACTCAGGAACTGTCATTTCAAAAGACCCCTACCTAAAGCAAAGAACACTGCACCTCTTTCAGTAAAACTCCCCTGCTTGTAATCAAATGTAGAATGGAACTGTAACGTGATTTCCTTATATTACCTCGCGTCACAATCCAACACCCTCCTAAACTTTGGTCCTAACAACTGTTCAACCCTAGCCCTCGCCCCTAGGCGATCTAGCATCTCCCAAACTATCCTCCTATATGGTAGCAGCTCTACCGAATAAAGAGTAGCCAACCTCTGCGACTCCCCCGAATCTAACTCAAACTGTAACAGAGGGCTATCTAAAATCCTTTGACTTTGACCATGAGGTCCCGGTCCTGTATACTCAACCACCTTGACATAATCTAGCGGTTGCACTGGTTGCGCTTGTTCCGGTTGAACTTGTTGAACCGGTTCGGGTTCCCTTATCACTGGGCCCCCTTGTGAGCGAGTAGCTGGGCCTCGTTTCCTACTAGGCCGACTCGATGATCCTTCACCTGACATTCTGTAAAACAATTCACGATTCACAAGACAAAGCAAAGCAGAATATTAGTAACAAACTATTTTTGGTATTTTTGAATTTTTTATTTTTTTGTATTTTGGAAAATTTTATAAAAAAATTAGAATAACCGTATAGCATTTCATTCGCGGTTTAATTCTGAAAATAAAGTTGAAATAAAAAGTCCGGGTTACTTTTTACAATTGCTAAGTAGTAACTAAACTCGCCTGAATAGAGATTGAGTACGGGCGAGCCTAATTAACTTGTACGTGCAAGTAAACCACAAAGACCGACTAAACTAGACTCAAAATACACGACTCAATGTACACTACCTCCTCCCGGCACTTTAGTTGTCCTCAATTAAATCCCAAGTGCGAAAACCAACCCACATTGAGTGTTAACCGAATTAAAGTTGAAAACTTTATTTTAATTTCAGTGAAAACAGGTCAAAACAGTGTATTAACCTTCAAGTTCATCTCAAAACAATCAACCCGAATCCCTACACTTAATGTCACCAAACCCTAGCGTATATTAGCACTAACATAGTATCAACTATACCAACCCGAACCACCCGCAACCTGTAATCAGACCAAAATACCCAAACCATAACAATCCGTAAACTCAGATAACTCTTAATCAATGCAAAAGACCCAACTCAAGCAAAACCTAAACCTAAGACTAACATTAAACTAAATAATAACTGAATACTTAACTCAAGGTACCAAATTTACAGGAAAACATACCTGAGATTTGAGTTAGACAAGAAGAACTAGAAAATTTTCAGTTGAACTTGAAATCCCCAAAGAACAAGTCCGATTTGATTGTGAAAAATGATGGAATGATGGTTGTAAATGAAGTGGTGGTGCGATTTTGGGTAACAATGGTGGATGAGCGGTGAAGTATGGTGATGGAAGAGGGTTTACGGCGGTGGTAAAAGAAGAAATTAGGTCAAAACAATTTGAATTTGGGGATTTACTCGCTCTCGGCTACAGAGAACGTCCCTGGCGGGCCGCGACTAACACGAGCCTATCACTCGCGCCCCGCCACCGCCGTAAATGATTTCGGATCTTTTTAGTTTCTGACGGGTCGCGACCTAGGTAGATAAGTGTCTCGCGGGCCGCTAGCGGGCATTTTTCACAGAATGTTTTGTAAGTTTTATGAATTCATGCGTTAGAAAATTTTTGAAACTTTTTCCAAACCACCCAAAATTCAACCTCAAAATTTTTCTAACTCTGAAACTTACCTGGAACCTCGTTTTTCTTGCAAATCTCTACAAATCCTCGGTAATGCATTCCTGCAAATGACTCAAAACACAAAACTGACCGCGTTGAACCTTGAGGACTTCCTTTCTTCTGGGTACCTGACTGCATTGAAATTTCCCATAGCCACCCACTGACCTAAATAATTACTCATCAACCCCACAATATCATTCCAAAGATTCCTTTTATCAGTAGTTTTATGGGGGGCATAAACATTCAGAATATTGAGATCCTTTTCGGATCCAGTAACGAGACCATTAACGAGGACATAATTACAGTGAATGATCGAAGAGACCTTCCTAAACACTTTTGGATCCCATATGCTTATACAACCCCCGGAACGACCACTGGCAGCCACACAATCTTTATCAAAATCCAAACCCCCCAAACTTTGCAATATTAGGATCCCGATAGTCCTGAACCTGAGTTTCCTGCACAGCTATAAAAGACACACCATGGATTGTTCTAAGCTCTTTGACCCACCCGGCCTTAGCTCCCCCCCAATCCTCTAATATTAAGCGATAAAAAATTCATGGCTTACCAAATTGAATTCCTTCTTCCGTAATAGATTCCTTCACTAAGTCAACATGTTCCTGTAGGTTGATTCCAAGCTTGGCTGCAAGATCAATCACAGACTCTGTCTCTTCCACTTCCTTCGACGTAGCTTCCATACTACTGCCTGTGACCGGGGGTTTCTCCAGTAACGTTGCACCCTCTAGTTCTCTACTTCCTTCACCGCCATTAACAATGCCAGATAGAGGAGAGGCCAGGTTGAGATTTAGATCGAAGTTCCCTGGTACCACTCTGGGGTTATCGTTGTTATCGCCTTCCAACCCCCCAATATTATCTTCTGGGCTCAGTAGCCTATCTGGATTGCACATGTTATCCACCCTCAGTCTTTTCTTGGATCTATCATGGCCCAGTCCACTAACAAACACCTTTTGGGCTTTTAACGATTTACGGGTTTTAAACTTACTCGGGCCCTTAACCTTAGACCGTCCATTATCCCATCTTTTAGAAGAGTCCCCTTTAGAAAATTGTGCCTCATTAAATTCCCCTTTGTCCCAAGTGGCTTCCCACCTCAGGAATTCAACCGGATTATTACATGCTGTAGAATTTTGCATGCATGGCTCCTCGCCTACCTGCACCTTTCCAACTTTCGCCGGATTATTACCTGTAAAACCGGCTGAGTTACCAGAATCTAGCTCTTCACCCTCCGCGTTAGTACCGGAAAGTGAGTCTTCGTTCCCTGCCTCTCTCTTTTCCAGAAAATCAGGAATCTAATTACTTGTTTCCTCTGCAATCCAAACTTTGTACTTTTTGTCCTCCCAAAAAAAGAGTAACTTCTTCGTTAATGGGTTTGCCTTCCCCCACCATCACCCCTACCATATCTGAAGTGAGGTCACCATCTTCACCGCTGAGCTGGGACGGTGGAGAATCTTACCGAATAACCTCCCTACCGAGTCATAAACTTCATTCTCACGTAAGTGTAACGGAGCCCCTTTAATTGATAACCAAGCTATCCTCTCGAAGGGAAGTGTTTGACCTTTCCAAAGTTCTAAAGAAACAAACCAACTAGACTCCGATGAAAAAATTTCTTTGAACGCAATTAATTCCTCCGAATTCTCAAACGAGATAAGAACACTTAGCCCTCCCAGACACTTGATCTCAGAGAAACATCCTCCTCCCTCTTTGATGATATTGTCCAGTTTACGGAGTGTTGTGAGATCCTTAACCCTCCCCACTAAAGCTTTGCCATGAATCTCCTTGAAGGCCGCCACGAAAGGAGAAACAACCACCATTTTTTCATAGCTCCCCGAAGTTCCTCCAGTCACAACGTCCTTGAAAGACGACACACCCCACTTACCAGTAGAATGAGGCTTCAACGCTGGTAAATGATTATACACCGGCTGTTGGTTTTGGACTTCCTTCTTTTCTTGCCTTGTGAAAAACTCCTTGTTTACTGCTAAAAATCTAGCGAGGTTAGATTTCAACGTGTAACTCCCCATCTTAACCCTGGCAACAGTCTTCTCTAGTTCCCTTGCATCCTTAACCCCAACAAAACTGACAAACCCAAACCTGTTGCCCCACTTATCTCTCTTCCTAGCAATGTATACTCCTGAAACTTCTCTGAATCGCTTGAAGACCTCCTCCACTTCCTTCGAGCCACTTCTATCCGGGATATTGCTAACGTAGAACTTGGCAGATCCCGACCCCGACTGACTACCGAGATTTCCGGCAAAGTCCTCCATGACTCAAATGACGACTACCACAGATCTATAAACTGTTAATAGGATTCGTACCGATCAAGCTAAACTATAACAATAGCCGCGATCAATCACAGACCTACTAAGCGCTCAAGATCAGGACAACTGTCACCGAGAATGCACCAGAAAAACACAGAAGAGCAAAACACCAAAACAGTCCTAGAGGAGAATGGAGTCGGCGGCTGATCAAAATAGGGAGGGAGGAACACTCAAGGCACTCTGCCGAGAACTCCTCTCACGCTATTCCGATGCACTCCTCGTCGAGCTCTCCGGCGACCTTTGGATAAACAAGAGAGAGAGATGATTCATTAAGTATTATCTTGTTTATAATACTTTAAACAAAGATTTAAATTTACACTTACAATTTAGATTTTTATTACTAAATACTATGTAAATTACCTATTAATTTATTTAAATAAATACTTAAATATATAATTACTAAATATTTAGATAATAGTAATAATAATAAGTGTTTCAGGCATGTCAGGTTAGATTGCGGTTTTCCAAAGAGCCTTGATGACACCCGTCGTATCGCCCAGGCTAACTCACTAGGTTTAAATTAAGTATTATCTTTTTAAATACTTAAGTATATGATTAGTAAATATTTTTAATAAGAGTGAATTGCAAATTTTGTCCTTTATTTTTATACCAAATTTCAAGCAATGTCATTTGTCTTTAAAATTGATGACTTTTGTACTTCATGTTTCAAAATGTTGCACGTTACGTACTTTAGCGCTAACCCAGTTATTATTATTATTTTTTTTGCTAAGTATAGTTATATGCCTTGCACATGAGGGCATTGTTGTCATTTTATCTTTCTAGGGACCATTATGTAAATAACTAATATGCAGGGACTATTGTGTGTAAAAATAATATTATATATAAAAAAAGTTATTATCATTTTACCTCTCTCTCACTCTCTCTCTCTCTGCAAGAGGTCATCCTCCATGAACAAACCCTTCCTCTTTGATTAAAATGGCAACCAAAAGATCTGGTTCAGAATCTTACATCTGTTGCAAACATTCACCCATAACTACTAGCATCAAAAAAGGCAACCAACAATAGACCCTTCCTCATCGATTGACGAACCAGAGATGCTGCAAATAATTGTGACACATATAAGAAATCTTCAAAAGAAGTGATATAGTTCCATAGTATATAGCCTAATTTCTTTACTTTTTACTAGTGTACAAGATTTAAAAACTAGCGATATAATTCACCCGTAATACAAGTCATGTTTTCACATACCTCTAGTGATGATTAATTCAATTCATTAGGAAGACCTTTAGGAGAAGATTTCAGTAGCTCAAGTAATGATGAATTCAAATCATGTTTCGCATCTCATCTCTCTATATTTTTATTCAATTACCCAAATTCCGATATTCCGAATCTGGACAAATCCTAACACCTTGTTCATCACTTATTCATATATCATCATTTTTTTGTCTCTCTATATATACATAAAAAATAGAGTAGTGGCTGCAAACAACTTTGCAACAATGTTGCATAACGACATAATTAATGTAAGTGACGGATCTAGAAAATCGTTATAGGGGCAACGTTTCAAAAAACGAGTTAACGAAATAAAAAAAACGTCTTTTTTTTTTCCAAAATTTACACTACCGCCAGAGTGTCAAGGGTAGCGGGGGCTACCCCTATTATAAAGCCAGGTCCGCCACTGATTCACGTTTACACCTTACTCGAATGGACGCTGATAATCCTCCTCCTTCTCAACTCTCTTTTCTCCTATTTGATTAGCAAATTTGCCCAGTTCTTCTTTTTATACCCGCCATCTTTCGCGTGTGCACGAATCGATTGAATTCGATACCATCTCTGTGAGCTTCCTTAAAAAGAGGTTTTTGAATATAGTTTTGTTCGAATCAAATCTGTGATTTCTTGAGTCCGTTCAGATATGCAATTTCATGAGTTCGTTTCAGATCTGCGATTATGTGTCAATCGAACTAGGGATTAGGGTTTTTCAGGTATCTGGGTGTTGCGGCGGTGGGAAGATGGTGGCAGGTGTTAAATGGTTAATATGGTGGTGGTGGAGAGTGGGAGAGAGAGATGTAGACATATATTATATATATTATTAATCTTTTATATAAAAAGACTAAAGTACCCATATGTAATTTAATTTAACAGAAAATTTTAATTGAGTTAGGGATAAATGGCATAACGTGTACCATTTAAAAACATTAATTACAAAACTCATTAATTTTAAAGATAAAGGACAAAACTTGTCATTAACTCTTTTAATAATAACACTCAAATATAATCAATGTTTAAGGCAGATCAGGTTAAATTGCGTTCTTCGTGAGAGCTTCAGTGACACCTACTGCATTACATAGTATTATCTTATTTATAATACTTAATAATAACACTCAAACATAGATAGTGTTTAAAGCGGGTCAAGCTTGATTACACTTTTCGAAATAGCGTCTGTGACACCCGCTGTATTACAGGGGCCAACTCACTAGTATTAATTAACTTAATTTTGCAAATGAGTGTAATTATCTTTCTAATATGACTTAGAATATAACTTGGTTGGATTTACAGACTATGTTCCTGAGTTTAACCAGGTTATATTAACGTTAGTATGATAGTTTGCCTAGTGCTAATTTACCAAGCATTAATTGACAAAGTTGGTGTGGCTCACATCTACACTATTTAATTTCATGGTGCTTTAGGAGGTTGTAACTCATGCATTGTTGAAATTCATGATTGTTTAAAAGGTTGTACCTCATGCATTGTTGGTTATGCATTTCAATTTCACTTTTCCCACTTAGACTTTCATGAGTTTTTATTTTCTTCTAATAGACTATTAATTGTTTTTACTTTTAACCCCTTAAAGTATTAGTAAAAATATAAAATAACCCGTATAATTTAGTTTGAATTTTAATAAACCCCATAGTATATACTTTTAATTTTAATAAATCCTATACTTTATAAATTTCTTTAACTATTATTATTGTTGTTGTTGTTAATTCTAACACACTCAAGGAATGTTCTTTATCGTTCCGACTTAGTTATTCTTTGTGAGTTAATATGCGTGTGTATGATTTAACGTTTTAAATAACATGTAGGTACTAAGTACTAGTTTTCTCAAATTTGCGAGATAGACTCTGCTAGCTCTTGATGGGGTCTTCATCGGAAGTTATGTTCTTGACATGGCAACAAATGAAGCAATGATTCACGAGCAGCACAAGAATACCCTTCAATGTGGCGGATTTTGGGGATGGGGGCTGAAGTGTTCTCATTTTTTTATCAGTTAAGCCATACGCCTATAAAACTCTAGACGGACTTGAAGTATCCTCCTTGTGGGGGGGGGGGGGGGGGGGGGGGGACTTTTCACTGAAAATCGGTGATTGCTCACTAATCATTTGCGCAAGTAGGGAAGGGGGATGGATGTTGGGTTTTGAGGAATTCTGGGAAAAACTGAAATGACATCGTACATTCGGTTAAACAAAAGAAAATAGATAGAAGATGATGTGACACACAGAAAGAGCCGGAGAAAACGAGACGACTCCTTCCTTAAGTTTATATTGACTACCATAGATTGGTGTTCCTATCCAAAGACTACTTTATTAAGTTGTGACACCGGGATGTAACTGCTCTTTTCACTTGCTTTTTATTAACTCATGGCTAATTTTATATATATTTTTTTTCCATTCATCAGAATAAAATATTACGAGTTTGTTGTCATTGTTGGCAGGTTGTATTTGCAGTTTTTCTACGTAATCGGTAATCACAATTAGTTATTAATAATATATAGCCAACGGATTCAACACACATAAGTATCAAGTTATATTAAGTCATCTATTGCTATCATAGGTTGCGGTTTTTCCCCCAAGGTAAAATTGCCGATCTTTGTTTGTCTTATCTAACAACATTTAGTGTTTTGTCATTTTTGTTACTTTCAAATGATTTCAACCAACTTTTAACTTTGTATCTCCCTATAAATTATCTTTCACATTTTTCATTTTAAATATATTTTAAATGTACTTTATACTTTTAATTATACTTAAAAAATATCCCGCCCCCTAGCCCAACCGGCTATTCCCATGTGGTTTGGGTTGGGCCTGCTTCCTCTTCGGATTCTTACGGAATTTACGAAAAAAAATTACTCTATACTTTAAGTTTTAACCTTGATTAGACAAGAACAAATTGTGAGAATTCAAAAATATGTATAGTTCCCTTGATACGAAAGAAAGTAGTTTTTACCGTCATGTAAGACAAATAGAATGATTAAAAATGCAAAATATACCAAAGTTAGAATTAGAATTGAAATCTAGAAGATACGTCGAAGAGAATAATTAAATGAAAAGCACAAGTTATAAAAAAAGTCAAGGAAGCACATTACAAATCTCAACGATTTGCTGACCAGTCCCTATTAGTTATGATATTCCCGGGAGGTGCAAACGGGGGTGGGACGTCCCAATGATAGATCGTATCCTACCGAGGCATGGTGCGGTCTTGAGGGCAACCCGGTTTTACCCAGCTGTTACCCCAGCGAGTCTCTCGTGTGGGGGCAGTATGGTTTCCGGGCGGAAGTCAGCTTACGCGGCGGCCGGGGCCCAATCGAACATCGTGTCCGCAGGCGCGGGGCTGACGGGGGAATGTCTTTGACATGAACCCGGTGACCACTGGTCCAGTACATAGAAAGTCACCTTCCAAAAAAAAAATTATACTTAAAAAATAGCAATTATAGTCTGTTTGTTATGAGGTAATGGAATGGATTAGTGAATGGAATAAACGAGGTAATGAAATGGACAACTGAATAAAATGAATTATTCCATTCCATTGTGATGCTTAGTTACTCATATGTGAATATGATGAATTATTACTTTCTACAATTTGATAAACAAAAACAGACAAAGTACTGAAACACAATTGTATTAAAAACGATAAAAATATAATTGTTTCAATAATAATAATAATATATTAATGATAAAAAATTATTAATAAAATTTTGATATATTAGTATTAATATTAATATAAATACAGATATGATGATGATGATGATGATGATGATGATGATGATAATAATAATAATAATAATAATAATAATAATAATAATAATATATTTCTTTTCATTCTTCAAAGGAATAAAAAATACCCCTTACCAAGAAATAGAAATTGTTATATTTAGGAATTACATTACTTTGGAATGCTCCATTTGATTACCACATTATAATCAAAAATATTTCTTTTCATTCCATTACAATAATCCATTTCATTTCACCTCCTATTTTTTTTATATCAAACGCTAGCTAAGAGTGTCTCAATGTATAAACCCAAATGCGTTTGAAGAAATGTCTAGTCATGCAACACAATTTATTCATTTTTTTTATAAACAATTAGTTATTATTTTTTATATATTAAATTACATCTTTGATCCTCCTCCCGTGGCCCAGTGGGTATTCCCACTTGGGTTAAGTCGGCCGGCCCTCCTTGGAGGTCACCGGTTCGACTCCCACTCGTGGTCTTAGGGGGGGGGGGGGACGTCCCAATGATGGACCGTATCCTACCGAGGCATGGTGCGATCCTGAGGGCAACCCGGTTTTACCCAGCTGTTACCCCAACGAGTCTCTCGTATGGGGGCAGTATGGTTTCCGGGCGGAAGTCAGCTTGCGCGGCGGCCGGGGCCCAACCGAACATCGCGTCCGAGAGTGTGGGGCTGACGGGGGGATTGGCTTTGACATGAACCCGGTGACCAATAGGTCAAGTACATAGAAAGTCACCTTCCAAAAAAAAAAAAAAAAATTACATCTTGTAAACTACAGTCACTTTTTTGTTTTCTCCACCACAGTAAACAGTTTTTCCTCCTTTTTTATCATTTTGTTATTTTTGGGTTTTAATAAATAGAATATGAGTAATTTCTAGTCCCACCATTTATATATCTATATATATTACTTTCTGATTCCACATTTAATGTAAAAGATAAATGAAGATTACGCTGTGAAAATACATAATGATGTAAACCATTTCTTCCTTTACTACGGTAAGAATATTTTCTCTAAAACTTTAGTTAAAATGTGTTGAGAGATTTTCTTATTTTGCTATAACTAATTTTGTGTATATTATAACTTTTAAGATAAGATAATTTATAAAATTTTAAGTATTCTATTGCGTCGTATTTATTTCTATCTACATCTCTATATAAATTTTGTTTAAAACCGAGTTGTGAATAGTAACATACATGTTATCAAAACTACATACATTTTGTTTATTATTTTTACAAATTGACGTCGTTTACCGTTTTCGTTTTTTTAATTATATAGTATAACGTTTTATAAAATTTCAAATATACCATTACGACATACTTATTTTTACCCTACATATATTTTTTTGTTGAAAGCAAGGTTTTATTTGCAATAGATTTCAATGTTGAAAATGGGTTGTATTAAAAAAAATTTGTATCGTAAGCTATAGCGAGTTCCAGTAACGTGACGAGCCAAACCGACTATTTTGTTGAAAACGGTGTTTTACTCGCAATAGAGTGTCAATGTTAAAAACGGGGTTTTATTAATAGATTGTAGTTTTTTGTATTGTAAGATATAGTGATCGAGCGTCGTATTGATACCGTACTAATACCGTGATGACCGGAATCGATACCGATCGTATTTCCGCAGCAACTCACGTGTGTATTCCACTAGTATCTTATAATTAACTTCTTATTTTTTTGATATCGTATTATTTAACTTAACAGGTACCTTTAATTTTTAAGTTAATTAAAAAATAAAATATGATACATTAAAAATAATAAATATAGAGGAAATTTCTGAGTTTTAAATTCACGCATTAAAAATTGTTGCCTAAATTAAAAACTACAACAATTAGATATACAAAATAATTGAAGGGTTTTTCTTTAATAATGGCACAAGGTATGTTACCAAATACAAACGTTTAGGACGCAGACGCTACAATATTAGGCTTGAACTGCTCGAGCGTATTCTTTTTTATATACATTATCAAGTGTGGTGGCAGGGCCGGCTCTCAGAATTTGTGTACCTTGTTCGAGCTTCAAAAAACATGCCTGATGACGGGGGTAGCCCAAGACCAAATAAAGATGACTTAAATACATGAATGCTCAAAAGGTTAAACGGTTCAAAGGTTGAAAACCTGGGGAGACGAGGTAAAGCAATACGGGAACAATAAAAGGTCACATCTCTGGATTGCTTCACCAACTCACCAGCCGCAAAAGTAACACAGATCCACAGAATACACTCTTTTACCCGCAGGTCAAAGCCTTCAACCCCCAAAAATGGCAAAACCCCCACTGCAAGCATATTCACTAGTCAACACATTCCTCTTTGAGCTAAGGCTCTCCCTATAAGAGTGACACTTTATTAAGTGTGCAAGACATTCTAAGGCCAGCTCTGATTCCTGAAATCTCTGGTCATTCTCTTCGAGTACTTGCTTCACGCAAGTCACTTTCTTTCACATTCAACACACACATTCCTTTTGCTCATACATCCGAATCTGAACACATTTCAGAGGAGGATCTTTAGCAAACTACAAAACCAATCTAGTGAATCTCTCTCCACGTCTTGCAAACGTGGGGGGACCCCACGACTTGCGTTAGGCAAAGTTGAACCCTTCAACCCTTTTGCCCAACCAGCCCAGCTACTATCCTTGGTCTATTATTTGTTGCATCAACAAGTTGGCGCCCACCGTGGGGCTACGCCACTATTCCTTTCCAAAAGACCCAGTAGTGTAGCTCCATTCTTTCCAAATTACCATGTCAGAAAGTGGATCCCCGGGAGAGGTGAATCAAATTCCAAACACCTCTACCCCAAGTACTGGTCAAGCCCATGTGGCTATACCAACGTCCTTCTCGACATCGGGGAGCACTCCCGAGTTTCTCAGTTTTAACACTCCAACCCCATCCAGATCAGGGGTCCCTTCCCCTAATGTTAGTGTCTCTGGCACCCCATCACGTGTTGAACTTACCCCTGAGGGGGTTGCCAACAATTTCCTTGAGTTGAGGTCTCTCCTCAACCAATATGTGAGTAGGGAAAGGGACAAGGGAGTGAAGATTCGTTTGGACTATGACGAGCCGGAACCAACGCTATCTCCTGGACCACCTATCCCTCCTTTTGCAAACTCACGTCCTTTAGTGTCCAGGGATGAGGCTGGACCCAGTAATCCTCCTCCAAACCCTAACCCATATTTGTCCACGAGGCCGAATCCCATAGCATATCCTCTTTTTTCGTCTCAGCCAACCACAAACGGTGCTCCCTTGGGCCATGAGCTGACCCTTGACCAGCTCCTATAATCCCCAGTAACAAGTCTTCCACCCTCAACAACAACTTCATGGGTGCAAGCTTTGTCCGTACTTCCATTGGCACGGAGTGCTGTTATGAGCACTCCCTCGGGAGTTAGTTGCCCAGTTGCACCCGGAAGCCTTCAAGGCTTCAACCTTATGCCCCAGATGATGGCCAGCTTCCCGTGGCAGCACTTTATTAATCAGGTGCTGGCCACTCAAGGGAACAACAACAGCAACAACGCGGGTACAAGGGCTGAAGAAGACTTGGCCAAGCCTTATAAGCCGAGTAACCTCTCATGTTTTTCACAGCAAATAGCTGATTATGATTTTCAAACGAAGATTAAGATGCCATCCCACATCAAAACATATGATGGGACTGAGGATCCTGAAGACCATCTTCAGATCTTTACTGGTGCTGCAAAGATTGAAAAATGGTCAAACGCTGAATGTTGCCTAATGTTCATGCAAACCCTTGTCGGATCAGCCAAAATCTGGTTCAATGATTTACCTGCTCGAAGCGTTCGAAGCTTCGACGACCTCAGCAAGGGGTTCCTGGCCAATTTCTTCCAACAAAGGCGGTACGTTAAAGATGCAACAGTGATCTTTCAGATAAAACAAAGAGATGATGAAAGTCTTCGAGAGTTCATAGAAAGATACAAGAAGGAAGGTCTAACATATGTAGGGGCGGACGGAAAGATGAGGGTGGCCGGTTTTATGAATGCCATTACATCCAAATATCTCACAAGAGATTTCAACAAATCCCTGCCCAAGACCTTGGAAGAAGCTCTCGAAAGGGCTGAAGCCCATATCCGGGGAGATGAGGCAGTAGACATTAAAGAGCAAAGGAAAAGGGGAACCAGCTGGCGAGGCAACAGCCCAGCCAGAAAAAAAGGGGGAACTTCAACTCCTACGACAGACGCCAGAAGGGTTCAAACCATCGAAGGCCTGAAGGTCGGAACCCTTCCAGCAGGGAGAAAGGCATAAGTTTCACACCCCTCACCAAGACTCCTCAAGAAATCCTCGCAACAGCAAAAGTCAAGCAAAACTTTCGGCCTCCTAGGCCTCTCCCCAAAAGCAGAAAGAACGAAAATTCCACACAATACTGCGAATTTCACGAAGAAAATGGGCACCATACCAATGATTGCTTCCAGCTTAAAAAGAGGATCGAAGAAGCCGTTAAGTCCGGGGAACTAGCTCACTTGGTAAAGGGAGTAAGGGACAAAATGGCTGAAGGAAAGGGCAAGGAAGTCAATATGGTAGATTTTGATGGAAGGATTCCACACAAAAGGCAGAGGTTGGAAGCTTGGGAGCTCCAGTGTGTTTGCTTCCCTCCAACAGAAAAAGACCCTCTTTCAAACCCTCTTGTGGTTGAGGCTACTGTGGGACCATTACAAATGAGTAGAGCATACATAGACACTGGTGCTGCCACCGAAATCATGTTTGAGAAGCTCTTCAACCGTTTGAGCAATGAAGAACGTTCAAGGCTTCAACCCTCCAGAACCTCCATAAAAGGTATTGCCGATATACCACTCAAGCCTTTAGGGCAACTGACACTTGATGTTCGTTTCAGTGAAGGTCAGAAGGAGAGAGTCCAACCACTCACCTTTGTGGTTATCAATATACCTTCAAGCTATGATGTGATCATCGGAAGGCTGGGACAGTGTGCATTTTATATGGCTGTGTCTGTTGGCCATGGCACTGTCAAGTTTCCCACCGAGAGGGGAATAGCAACCCTTCAACCCTCTCAGGAGGCCTACATGGTTGAAGGAGAAAGTTCCAAAAGTGAAGAAGACAAGCAGAGGCTAATCATAAATCCTAAATACCCCGAGCAGAAGATAAGGGTCAATCCAAGTCTTTCACAAGAAACCCTCTCATATCTTGAAAAGTTGTTGACACATTATAGCGATGTCTTTGCTTGGTGCCCGGAGGATATGACAGGCATCCCTCGAAGCATTGCTGAACATGAATTGAAAATACCGCCTGGTGTCAAGCCTGTTGTCCAAAAGAAACGAAGCTTAGCACCCGAAAGAAGCTTGGTTGCGTGCCAAGAGGTTGAAAAGCTTGTGTCAGCCGGCATTCTACGAGAAGTCAAGTACCAATCCTGGGTTGCAAACCCGGTGATGGTTCGAAAGCCAGATAATTCTTGGAGAATGTGCATAGATTTCAAGGATCTTAACAAGGCTTATCCTAAAGATTGTTACCCGTTGCCAGAGATTGATCTTGTTGGTGCATGCGTCTGTCGACTTCGTTTTGTATCGAGTCTTGTATGTTTTTAGATAGATCAGGGCACGTTATTCGAGAAAAGTGTCAAAAATAGGTCAAGAGGTAATTCCGCACGGAATTACATCTTGTAATTCCGTTTGAGATCGTCATGTCCGGTTCAAGCGAAATCACTAATTTCGTTTGTAAGTGATTCCGTTTAAGGATGGTTCAAGCGGAATTAGCTGCCTATATATATGTGCATTCTGATTTCGTTTGAAGTAGTTTTGTAATTCCGGTTTGAGCCACGAAGTGCTGCCGAAGTGTCTACTCGTTGTAATACTTTGTCAAATCAATCAAAAGGCAATTTAAAGTGATATTCTAGCTGAATTGAACTCGATACGTCTGTTTCCACCTTTCGTATTGAGAAAAACTCTTCTGAACGACTCGTTTGGGTTTAAAAACGATCCTACAAGTGGTATCAGAGCTCAGGAGGAAGAGTTCTTACCAATTCAGCTGGAATTTCTGATTTCTACATCTTCTTTTTCAAAATTAACAACTTTTCACGGTTAAAATCGGCTCATTTTCTCACATTATGTGCGCAACTGTGTTTTAATAAATCCTTGAAAGATTTGGACCTTAATTCGATCTAAAATTAGCAAAAATTGTAATTTCACTTGAAAAACAGCTCGAGTATGATGACATCAGCATAATTTCGTTTGAAATTGCACTTGATTCCGCTTCAAACTGCTATTTTGCTTGAGTGATTCTGCTTGAAAGAGGCTAATTTCGCTTCACATTGTAATTCCGTTTGACAGGTTCAAATGAAATTAGGTATTCCGCTTCAAAGTGTTATTCCGTTTGAGTGATTTCGCTTCAGTTGGTAATTCCGTTTGAAAGTTTCAAACTAGATTAGGTGATTTCGTTTGAAAGGGTATTTCGCTTGAAACTAATTCCTTTTGAACAGTCTGTTTTGTGAAAATTGTTGCCGAAACATGGAAGAGGAATTTTATAACTACTCCGATTACTCCGGCATCTGTTACTCAGAACTTGAATATGGAAAATGAAACGGGCACTATGCAAAAACCGCCTACGCTCATGAATATCGAGGAGTATAAAGGATGGGAGGAACGATTTGAAAATTGGGTGCAAGCAAATTATTTGGATGCTTGGGAATGTATTGAGACAAAATATGTTAGACCAACAAATGATGACGAAGAGGAAATTACTATCAAAGATATGAGTGTGGATGAGAAAAAGAAATACAAAAACGAAAAGATGATGATCAGTTTATTGCAACAAGCTATTAAAGAGGATATTTTGGTCTTATTGCAACACACTGAAGTGTATATTCAATATGGAAAGCATTAAGATCCAAGTTTGTTGGAAGTCAAGAAATGATAAAAAACCAAAAAATCACTTTTGAAGAAAGAGTTTGATCTATTTCGTGGTTTGAAAAATGAGAGCACAAAGCAGATCATTGAAAGATACTGCAACTTGTTAGTAAACATGAAGAAAGTAAGCATTACAAAAGACAATGAGGAATTGATTGAAAAATTAGCCGATGCTTTATCACATGAAACTTGGGGTACATATCTCATGATGTTGAGGAACAAGAAAGGGTTTAACAATTTAACTTTGAGCAAGTTCATTGAGAAATTAGAAGCTCAGGAGATGGAACAAAGAAAAATTTCAAGAATGAAAGATTTTGATGGTGAACAAGATATCGGTCTTTATTACAAAGCTGGTATTAATGAAAAGACCAACATGTCACCAAAGATTGAAACAACTTTTAATGCTTAGAGTTCATCGGGAGGTTCTTCTAAAGGATCAAACAGCAAAACGAGTTTTTCGTCATATCCGTCATTTGATCCAAACGTGTCAGCAATCAAGAATGGTAGAAAGTTACAATGCAACATTGTATTGAATCTTGAAAATGATCAAGATTATTCTGAAGAAGTTGCAAAAAGTCACATGTCTTTGTTGGGGACTGTTTTAGAGTCATATGGTAGTTTGGTTGCAGGTCAGATCGGGAATCCAATGCTTACAAAAGAGGATTACGATCAGATTGATGCTGAAGAAATGGAATTGATGGACATTAAGTGGTGTTTGGCAAGTGTGTTGGGGAGAGCTGAGAAGTTCAAACAGATCACAGGAAGAGATGATTTCCGTGATGCATGTGTTTCTAATTTGGGTTTTGATAAATCTAAAGTTACTTGTTTTCGTTGCAGGGAAAAAGGACACTTCAAGAGGGAGTGCACTAATCGCGAAGCAAGTGGAGCTCAAAATCCGTTCAACAACAATAATTACTACCAGAAGGCCATCTATCATCAAGTTGCTCAACAACAACAAGAACCACAAGTGGCTCATGGTAGAAAAACTATAGAGGAGTCTTCAAAGAGAGCATGTTTGGTGAATCAAAATGATAAAAAATCATCTAATGGTTTCAGTTGGGATAAATATGTTTCAGCTGATAGTAAAGCATGTTTGATAAACCAAGATGATGAAAAGTTACCTGAAGGGTTTAGCTGGGAAGGTTTTAGTTGGGATGATTACTGTCCGGATAAAGATATTTTAAAAGCAAAAGCTTTTGTTGCTCGAATTGAAGAAGATAGTGATGATGATAATGATTATTATGCAAAACGAATGCAGAAACATTTGAAAATGATGGAAGAGAGTGATAGTGATGACAATAAAGCTAAAAAGAAAAAGAAGAAAGTTAAAACACCTGTTAGCAGTGATGATGAGGAAGTTCCAGTGATAAAGAGAAAGATAAAGGAAGTTCCAAAATTCAAAGTTGATGCAAGAAAGATTTCTGTGAATTGTGAAACCTGTGAGATCATGAAAAAGAAAAACAGCGAATTGATTAACAATATGAACAGGTTGAAGGAATCATGCGATGTTCTGAACAAAGCCATGAATCAATACAATCAATCAAGTGATGAACAAGCAACAACCATGAAAACATTTCAAGGAGCTTTCATGACAAAGCAGAAAGTGGTGAACAATTACATTGAGAAATGTGTTGTGCTAGAACAAAAACTGGAAACACAAAGAATTTAAACTGAAAGAGTTAATCGATTATTAAAAATTTACTCATGTACTTCTTATGTCATTGACATGATTTATCCAACTGTTGAAGGCATGAAGGCATTTGAGGATGATGAAGTTACTGAAGAACAGATAGTATCTGAAGAAAAGACTTCTAAAAAGAAAAAAAGAAAAGAAGAAGGATACTGAAGTTAAGACATCTGGTAAGAAACAAGGTGTCAGTTACAATAAGTGTCCACCCCCGCTTGAAAATGGATATTCTCCAAGAAATCCAAATTCAGAAATAGTCGAAAAGGAAACAAATTTACAGTGGGAGTCGGAGTCTTCAGTTAACTTGCCAGAAAATATTGATGTTACTTTTACATCGTCTGACACTGATCAACAATCTCAATTGATGAAGAAAGTGGTGGATCGGGTGTTAGATAACGATGAAATGGAGGAGTCAAAGTTGGAGTCTAAATCAGAGTCAAAGTCTAAGTCCGACATGTCAAGTCCTTCAGTAAAAAGGGAGAAACGGGTTTACAATAAAGAATTTTTTTCTATCAAAATCTAATTTGAATGACGAAACATTCAAAATTGCATATACATTGAATGATTCCGACAAATTATATTCTAATGAGGAATTTCCAATAAGAGGTGTCAAACCTGACATGATCAAAAAGGCTTTCAAACTAACAGAAATTAATATTTCTGAAATAAAAGATGTAAATCTTTCGGAAAAATCTAAAAAATACACCTCAAGAGTTCAACAAAGAGAAAACAAGAAAAAGGGTTACAGTTCTGGTTCTGGTTATCGAAAGAAACCAAACCATAACGGTAATTTCAAAAAGAAAGGTCTAGGTTTTATTCCACCAGAAAATTATAAAAATGAAAAATATGTTCGAGATTTTAAATCAAAAATGATATTTGTTTCAGGTACATCTTCTGAAGAGGAAAAAGAAAATTTGTTCAGAAAGCAGTCGAACAAAGAATTCCTTGCAAAGAAGCAAGAAGAAATGGAGAAGATGGTTGATCAAAAGAAGAAGGAGACTCGAACCTGCTTTAAATGTGGTAGAATTGGACATCTAGCTATGAAATGTTCACAAGCAATTCAAATTAAACAGGGAGTTTCTAAACTGAAAGAAAAAATGGTTGAGTTTGAACCACCAATTGAGAGAACTAAACTTTTCAAAAATTCAAAATTTGAAATTGGTGAATGTTCAAAGAGGTTTTACAAGAAAAGTGCAAATCTTGACAACCAGAAGTGGGTTGTTAAGAAATCTGAGGATAGTTCTAGCAATGATTCTGATTCATCAAAATCAGAGGAGCTATTTTCAGGCGATGAATCTGATTCCACAAAGTCAGAGGAGCCATAAATTGGGGTTAAAGGTGAGAATTCAGTTCCTCCAATGGATGATGTCAATTTTCCACCATTGAAGGCTGAAAACTTTAAACAAAAAGTTGGTAAGGTTGAAATCTCAAATCAATTCTATTCTGAAAAGAAAGAATTTGATGTTGAAAATGTGTTTAATTCCAAAGTGCAACATATTTTTGGTAAAATGGTTGATGGGAAGGTGAAAGGGGTAAAAGAATTTTATGAGAAGAAAACGAAGAAACCAGGTAAGGGTGTTTCGTCCCAGGTTTGTGATTGGGATGGAACTTATTATGATGAGTGAATAGTATGACTTGCCGGAGCTCCCAGGTTGGTAAGTGAGGAGCAGGTATCAGCATCTTTCTTGAGAAATTCACGAAAAGTGATTTCGGCTTACAAGTGGTAAATCAGGGACATTAAGTTGTACTTGATTTTCTACAGTTGATATTTGTTGATTGAATTTAAAATGGTTAAAAATTTTCAAGTGATTGAAAGAACAAGGTGATGATTTGATCCCCTAACCTACAAGTGGTTTTATAAAATCAACAAAACTAATTTTCCGGAAAAACCATTGTGATTAAAACAAACTTAAGTGTTTTGAAATCAAATGGGAAAATAGTTTGTTGTAAGGGGGAGTTCTGATTGTTTATGCCAAGTGGATGGAGATTTGAAGTGATTTGATATCAGTTGTTACTTTACCTTGTACAGTTTGTTTTCAAATTTCCTTTAAATGTTTTTTGAATTTTAGGGGGAGTAAGAATTTTCAGAAAATCCAAAAACATTTGAAAATCTGAAAAAGTAAAAAACATGATAAAATCAAAAATGAGTTTTGTTGTGAAAAAGAGGATATGATAGTACACCAGTGAACGATCACTGCATGCTAAAGAATTGAAAAGTAAAATGTGATAAACGGTCTCACTGATGATGTGCCAGTAGGTTTTTACACATTTAGTAGATTGTAACGAGATATAAACCTAAATTTCAAACTTACTTATATCGTGGGGAACATCTCTCGGATATATGGGTAACCCCCGAAATCTTGTTTGAAAGGTCCCTCTTTCTGAGATACTAGGTCTTTATGCTCAGTGATATCTGGGGTATTATCCCGGGACTTCTGATTTTGCGGAAGCAATGGCCTAGTCCCCGTATAATACTTTCTGCTTGCTTGAAATATAGCATCTCCCTCAGCATAAAAAATGATGAAACATTGCGAAATGCTAATCATGTGCTGTTGAAGAAAAGATCCTCTAAAGGGGACACACCAAAAGTCGAAGTCGACATCTCTCTGCTGAACGGAAGTTCTGACCTGTCCTCTCACGGCCCTCGCAATTTAACCCTTTACAGATATCATCTGTGGTATACTCACCTGTAAGACTGAATATTGGGATCTGGATATGGGAGTATATTCTGAGGTGGGACACGCGAATAAGTTTAAGTACTTAAAACATTAATCTCGTATCTCGAAACAATTGAACTTTGTGTGAAAATTTAAGTGGATCAGTATACTGACAATCTAAGTGAATCGTTTAGAACTTAAAATGTTTAAAGCTTAACGGTGTTGGTGATTTGTCTCAAAAACTGATATGATCCTCTTACACAAACTCACAAAAATATTGTCTGTAAGTATTTCTTTATTGCATTGCATGTTATTAAAAAATCCAAAAAGATTTTTAGTGTATTTTAGCATAAATTTTTGAAAATACAAAAAGATTTTCGACAACTGATGTTGGAGAGCTTATTTTCAAAATTCCAAGTGCTAAACATGATGAACAGGTTTGGGAGAGTGTGTGAAGAAATTTTTTACAAGAGGTTCTTCAGAGATTAACATTGTAAAATCATTTATTGTTGAATGATTACCTGCAAGTGGTCATCAGAAACTTTTAAATGTTAAATCATTCTATCTTTGCTAATGATATTGTTTGTGTCTACGTGTGGTTAGCAGAGAATAAATTTGTAAAATGTTAAATTTGTGAAATTTATTTCTGGGTTAAGAATGTGCAGGGATGAAGATTGGCTAAAAGCTATGTTACGATCTCTGAAGATCCTGTGTTTATAACGAACCAGGTCACGATCTTGAATCTGTGAAAGCCAGACTACGATCTCAAGTACAATTTGAGGGGGAGTCTGAAGTTGTAAGAGCCAGCCACAGAGTTTGAAAGAGAAGATTGAGAGCCAGATTGAGATTCTGAGAGTAAGAGAAAGAGAAGATTGAGGATATGTTACATTGTTAGATACTTCGAGAGTGTTTGAAAAGACTGATAAAGATTGAAGACTCGACACTGAAGACTCGTCAACATTCGAGGGGGAGTCTGTTGGTGCATGCGTCTGTCGACTTCGTTTTGTATCGAGTCTTGTATGTTTTTAGATAGATCAGGGCACGTTATTCGAGAAAAGTGTCAAAAATAGGTCAAGAGGTAATTCCGCACGGAATTACATCTTGTAATTCCGTTTGAGATCGTCATGTCCGGTTCAAGCGAAATCACTAATTTCGTTTGTAAGTGATTTCGTTTGAGGATGGTTCAAGCGGAATTAGCTGCCTATATATATGTGCATTCTGATTTCATTTGAAGTAGTTTTGTAATTCCGGTTTGAGCCACGAAGTGCTGCCGAAGTGTCTACTCGCTGTAATACTTTGTCAAATCAATCAAAAGACAATTTAAAGTGATATTCTAGCTGAATTGAACTCGATACGTCTGTTTCCGCCTTTCGTATTGAGAAAAACTCTTCTGAACGACTCGTTTGGGTTTAAAAACGATCCTACAGATCTCAAGGTTGACTCCCTCACCGGTTACCCGTTCAAATGTTTTCTTGATGCCTACAAAGGTTATCATCAAATCCTCATGAAGGAAGAGGATGAAGAAAAGACCGCCTTTCACACGGATAAAGGGATCTTTTGTTACCAAAAGATGCCTTTTGGCCTCAAAAACGCTGGAGCAACCTTCCAACGCCTGGTTGACAAGGCCTTTGCAAGTCAAATTGGTAGAAACATGGAGGCATATGTCGACGACTTGGTGATCAAAAGCAAAACGGAATATCAAATGCTCGATGACATCCAAGAAACCTTCAAGAACCTAAGGAAGGTCAACATGAAACTCAACCCCGAGAAATGCTCATTTGGGTTTAAGGAAGGTAAATTCCTTGGGCATATTGTGGGAAAACAAAGCATCAAGGCAAATCCAAACAAGGTGAAAGCTGTCCTTGAAACCAAACCACCGAGAAGCAAGAAGGAGGTTGAAAGCTTAAACGGGAAGCTCGCATCCTTGAAGCGTTTTACCTCAAAATTGGCTGAAAGGTCTTTACCCTTTTTCAAAACGCTCAAAGGTTACTCCGATAAGAAGGACTTCAAATGGATTGAGGAGGCCGAAGAAGACTTCAACCAGATGAAGCAACACCTAGCTTCCCTACCTGACATTGCAGCCCCAGAAACGGGAGAATTGATCTCGGTATACCTTTCAGTTGCTGAAGAAGCAATAAGTGCGGTCCTCACCGTTGAACATGACAAGGTCCACGTACCCGTTTATTTCTTCAGCAAAACTCTAAAATTGGCTGAAATCAAATATCCCCCACTAGAAAAGCTTGCCCTAGCCCTAGTTCAAACAGCTAGAAGGCTTCGAAGGTATTTCCAAGCACACCCTATACAAGTGGTCACCGACCAACCTATTAAGAGTGTGCTTGAAAAACCAGAAAACTCGGGACGATTAGCCAAATAGGCAGTAGAACTAGGTGAACATAACATCACCTATGTCCCCATAAAAGCCATAAAAGCCCAAGTCTTGGCTGACTTCATTGTAGAAGTCCCAAAGCAAACAACCACTGAAGTGAACACAGCTACCACTGAACCCTCAGACCTTGAAGCCTAGAAACTTTTTACCGATGGGGCTTCAAGAATTGAAGGGTCAGGGGCTGGGCTCATTCTGATCAACCCGGAAGGGTTAGAACTCACATATGCTCTTCGCTTCGATTTTCAGACCACCAACAACGAAGGTGAATACGAGGCACTAATAGCTGGCCTAAGACTGGCTAAAGAAATGAAGGTCCAAAAGCTTAAAGTGTTCACAGACTCGTTGCTGGTATCCAGCCAAGTGAATGATAGCTACATTGCAAAGGAGCCCAACATGAAAAGGTACAAAGAAAAATCAAAAGAATTGATGAACACCTTTCAAACATGTACCATCAAGCAAATTCCCAGGTCTCAAAACAAAAAAGCGGATGCCTTGAGCAAACTCGCATCTCTCACTTTTGCCCACCTTACCAAAAAGGTATTGGTAGAAGTGTTAAAGGCTCCATCAATCGATGAGTTGGAAGTTCAAGATGTAATCACCGAAGAAGATCCAAATTGGATGACTCCAATAAAGAAATTCCTTAAAAATGGTGAATTGCCTAGTGATCAAACAGAGGCTGAAAGGGTTAAGATCGAGACAAGGCAGTATGTACTACTAGGTGAAACCCTCTACAAAAAGGGTTACCTTGCACCCTTGCTAAGATGTGTTGGCCCCAAGCAAAGTCAGTATTTGGTCAAAGAGGTTCATGAAGGTATATGCGGAGCTCATTTTGGAGCTAGGTCGGTGGTTGCCAAACTTATGAACCTTGGGTATTTTTGGCCCTCAATGCACCGAGACACCACTGAGCAACTAAGGAAGTGTGAGGCCTGCCAAATTCATGCACCAATCCCGAAAAGTCCCAAGCATGATCTTGTCCCAATAACCTCAGCATGGCCATTCTATAAATGGGGGATAGACATTGTCGGTCCATTTCCCCCAAGCAAAGGTGGAGTAAAGTTCTTGTTGGTGGCCATAGATTATTTCACCAAGTGGCCTAAAGTTAAACCACTTGCAAAAATCACGGGCAAACAGGTCATTGACTTCGTTTGGGAAAACATTATTTGCCGTTATGGATTGCTGGGAGTACTTGTCACTGACAATGGAAAGCAGTTTGCTGAGAAGCCTTTCAGCGTTTGGTGCAAAGAATACAGAATCAATCAGGTTTTCAGCTCAGTGGCATACCCACAATCAAACGGTCAAGTTGAAAGGATGAATCGAAGCATAGTGGAAGGTATCAAAACCAGAGTGGGAAGGTATGAAAGCAATTGGCTTGAATAATTGCCAAGTGTTCTATGGGCCATAAGAACAACCGAAAAAACAAGCCACAAAAGAACACCCTATAGCTTGGTATTTGGATTCGAAGCCGTGATCCCAACTGAAGTAGGAGTTGTAACACAACGAATTGTCAACATGGATCCCGAAACAAACCAAAAAGAGACCATGTTGAACTTACAACTCCTAGAGGAAGCACGAGACCAAGCTGCAATTCAAGAGGCCAAGTATAAACAATGAATGGAAGCCTACTATAACAAGAGAGCCAAGAATGAACGCTTCAAGCCAGGAGATCTGGTGCTTAGGAACAATGAAGCTAGCAAAAAAGAGAACCAAGGAAAGCTTGGCCCAAAATGGAAAGGCCCGTATACCATCCTTGAAGCACATAAGGGTGGATACTACAAGCTAGCAGACTCAGAAGGTAAAAGGCTTCCAAGGCACTGGAATGGAAAAACCTTGAAAAGGTTCCATGTCTAAACGGGAAAGATTGGTTTGTATTTCACAAGTTGTATTTCAAGAGTGGCACTATGAATACCTTTTGTAAAAACAGTATCTCTTGAATGAATGAAGTTGTTTTATCAAATTTGTCTTTCTATCCTAAGATCAGGTTGAGAACCTAGCAAAAAACTCCATGGCAAGGGCCATGTAAGGGGATGAGCTCCCAGGCCACATCGCTCAATAGGATCAAGGGTTTAATGAACCTATTTAAGGGGTGAGTTCCTAAATCAGTACAACTCCATGAGACTTATTATTGAAAACAAAGTTGTCTCATAGACGGGTTTGAAAAGCCTACACCAAATGTTCCTTAAGCCTTAGAAGAACAATCAACAAACAGGCTTACGAAATCAAATGAAAACAAGAAAATAAATAGGATAGGTGCTATGTCTTCTTGTTAAAAATACCAAGGCTAAGTGACTGCAACACTGAACCCTTTAAGGTATAAAAAACATAAAGGCAACACAAACTTGACAAAGACAAAGTTACAAGAAAAAGAAATAACCTAAGGAATAATGCAACAACTTGAGCAAAAAGTTATAAAAAAACTCAAAGATGCAAACCAAGCCAAGTCACAAAACTAAGAAGCCTTCAATGCTTCAAGCTACATCGTGACAACCCAAATCCTTAAAGGCTTCAACCTATATACGGGATAGCCAAAAAGCTTGAAGGTTTAAAACCAAACAAGCTGCCTTAACAAAATAGGCTCAAGTATAAACAACACAACACAAGACAAATAGTTAAACATAATAGCATATCAGAGAAAGTCTGAAAGACTTGCTAACAAAGTTAAAAGCAAGCCCTAGCAGCTTGCAAGTTGAGAAATTGTTCAAACAACCATACAGGCCCCACCACAACCACATAACAAGAACCTTAAGGGTCCTTGTGAAACCTAACATTGTTTTAGTTAACATACATACCACAAATTGTTTTCAAAGAGTGCTAAGAAAGCTACGAATATCCATTAAGCATCAGCAGGAGGCTTGGAAGCCCCGGAACCTTCACCTTTAACCTTCTTTGCTTTCTTTGATTTCTTAGCTTTCACACCACCATCACCACCTACTGCTGAAGCCTCCAAGCTTGCATCCTTTGAAGCATCTGGCCCTCCTAAAAGGGTGTCATCACTATCTCCCGAGTAAGATCTCTTTCTTGAAAGAGAACCCAGGACTTCAGCACAGACTTTTTCATTAAGGCCCTCCGGTTTCAGCTCCTGCAAGACAGTAAGAGGCTTACCAAAACAAGTAGAAACTTGATTGACATACGGGTAGGTCAGCCTCTCCATCTGTTCAACAGAACCCTTGAAGACCTCAGAAGCTTCAGGACGAAATAAAGGAGACTTTTCCAAAGGATGGCCAGATTCATGAAGCTTGTAACCAGCTATCAGACCTTGATGTTTCCCCAAGTTGAGCAATTTCGTGTAGACTTCACCAAGAGCGAAATTGAACTCCTTGGAGTGAAGAAGATAAGTAACAACTTGCTGGAAACCTTGCTCAATTAACCATTGATTATCACTGTTGGTTTGAGCAACCAAAGCCTTTAGGCCTTCCTTCTCTTCATCGAAAGCTCTCTGTTGAACAGACAAAGCCTCCCTATCAGCCTTAAGCTTCAACCGATCAGCCTCGAAGCCTTTCTTAAGATCACCCATTTCAATCTCATGCCTCCTAGTCAGTTCACCAACCTTTTTGGCCCAAGCCTCTTCTTTCTCAGCAAACCCACCTATCTCCTTCTTCATTGCAGCTATGGAAGATTTCATTTTATCTTTCTTCTTAGAAAATTCTTCATACTCATGCATCCTCTTACGAAAACGAGCAACTCCCTGAGGAAGCATGGCAGCAAGGTTGCAGGTACTCAAAATCATGCGGGACAGCATCATGTCATCATCCATATCGGCAATAGTATTATGAACCGAAGGAGGGGCATTGTGGCTTAACGCATCCTCACAAACAGCAGCATCCTTGAAACTGTCATCAACTTTAACTGACCAACCAGGCACATAAACCTCATCTGGATCCAACCCTTCAACGTCCCTGCTCGAAGAACCTTGAACAGGGGCAGCCATAACCTTCTTGGCTGGAGTCTTCTTGCCATGAACAACCAGTTTTTGTTCCTTCTCAACATCCGCATCAACACCTTGATCTTCAGAAGCCTCAATATCGCCACTCAAATCCCCCGGTTCAGAAGAAGTGGATTGAGGAGCACCCTTCAACAAACGGCGGGTAGATCGACGGGTTGAAGCCTTGGGAGCATGAGACTTAGAAAAACCCTTGACGTTGGAAACACTAACATAACCCGGACCCTCGAACCTTTGCTCGGCACTTCTAACCACAACATTTTCACCAGGGACAGATGGAACATCCTCAAACGCAACATCAGAAGTATTGTCACTTTTGATGAAATCAAGTGCAGACATGACTGCAAATAACCATAAAACAAAAGCACATAAGACATAAATTAATAAAACACAAAAGGAGCAAAAAAGAAAAAATGCATACCCATGCCATTCCTCATTAGAACAGGATCCCGGTTGGCCTTTTCCCATAATTTACTAACCCCTAACAGAACTAGCAAATGTTCAGGGAAGGGACGAACCCTTGAAGGGCACTCACGGATGGCTTTAAGAAAAGTGTCATTCAAATCAGATTCAGAGGGTTCCGGTTCATTGAGAACAGCATCCGGATGCCTCCACACCATTTTGAATGGGAAAATAGAATCAGAGACCCAGAAAAAATGATCCTTCCAAGTCCCAAGAGTGGTAACCATGGAAGAAATAAGGCAAGCATCAACCATGGATGTTTCAAAGGTGAACCAATCACCGTTCTTCGCCAAACGAAAAAACCGACGAAAAAGCAACAATGAAGGATCATAACCAAGAGACGGCACAAAACCTCGAAGTGCAAAACCCTAGCCATGCCCTTCGGATGAATTTGACCAAAGGAGACTCGGTAATACTCCAAAAGATTTAAAACAAAGAGGGAAAAGGGATGACGGAGGTTCGAAAACTCAAAATGACGACAATAAAGAGCAATCGAACCAGCCGGACATCTATCAATCGGAACGTCGCAAGCAGGAGCAGTCGGTTTAAACTTCTTACCAATACCATTTTCCATACAAAACAATTCTACCTCTTCTTGGGTTAATCGAGAAAAGGATTTTGCCAAATCCTTACGAGCACCCAATTTACTGAAAATACGAAGAAAGTAAGGAAATAAGTGGAAACCGGAACTAACCTTGAAGAGAGGAAAGATAATGCAGAAGAAACTTGAAAGATAATGAAAAGATTGAATGTTTATCTTCAATAATAAAAGAAGATAAAACCTAAAATAGAGGTTATAATTATGTAACACTTATCAGTCTACTCTCTGCAAAAACCGCCGCCCTATGAACTGCCACACATCAATCAAATCAGTTGTCAGTTTTTAAATTCAAAAACCTCAACCGTTTCCAACCCTTCAAGCCTTGAACCCTTGAAGCCTTTAGGCAGTAAAATACATGTATAAAAGTCAGAAGTCTTTGAGCTCATTCCCCAAAAACCTCTGACTTGGGGGGCTGATGACGGGGGTAGCCCAAGAACAAATAAAGATGACTTAAATACATGAATGCTCAAAAGGTTAAACGGATCAAAGGTTGAAAACCTGGGGAGACGAGGTAAAGCAATACGGGAACAGTAAAAGGTCACATCTCTGGATTGCTTCAGCAACTCACCAGCCGCAAAAGTAACACAGATCCACAGAATACACTCTTTTACCCGCAGGTCAAAGCCTTCAACCCCCAAAAAGGGCAAAACCCCCACTGCAAGCATGTTCACTAGTCAACACATTCCTCTTTGAGCTAAGACTCTCCCTATAAGAGTGACACTTCATTAAGTGTGCAAGACATTCTAAGGCCAGCTCTGATTCCTGAAATCTCTGGTCATTCTCTTCGAGTACTTGCTTCACGCAAGTCACTTTCTTTCACATTCAACACACACATTCCTTTTGCTCATACATCCGAATCTGAACACATTTCAGAGGAGGATCTTTAGCAAACTACAAAACCAATCTAGTGAACCTCTCTCCACGTCTTGCAAACGTGGGGGGACCCTACGACCTGCGTTAGGCAAAGTTAAACCCTTCAACCCTTTTGCCCAACCAGCCCAGCTACTATCCTTGGTCTATTATTTGTTGCATCAACAATGCCCTTAGGCCTTAACGAAATTGGGTATTGGGCTCAATAAAGGTCTAAACCTAATCCCAATGGGCTAATAGCTAATCTAAAGCATAATAATAGTTTTGTAAGTGGGCCTATGTTGGTGTTTGTATAGGTATACCCTATTAAAAAAGAAAATTTTACGTATACATACGGGTTTTTTTTCTAAAAATAGTGTGCCCTCCAAAATATCGGGCCCTGGCAGGTGGTCCTCCCCGCCCACCCCCAGGGCTGGCCCTGTGTGGTGGCAACATCTGTTACACATTTCCCTTTGAATAATCTTTTGCCCACAATCTTCTTTGTGTCTATATGATGACGCTACAATACATGAACTTCGTAAGCATGTACTCATAGAGGAATATCATGGTTGTAAAAGTTGTTAATATTGGAAGAAAACAAAATTTATAGAAGAAAGTTTAGTTCAAGGAATTGTGGATATCTTGATTATGAAAAACTTGGATCTTGGATTTTGCCTTGGTTTGGGTTCTCATCGGAGTGTGCCTTCCTTTAGCCAGCTGCATGAATGCTGATGGCGTGGGTACCCGGAAGCTTCCACTCAACAAGGCTGAGAACAATAATAATATAATGAATAACGAATTCGAAAGCAAGTAGCTGGAAGTCGAGCTTCAGGCAGGATGTTGCCTGTGACAAGAAGCTCAAGTTACTGTACAAATCGGGACTCGAACTTGGGGGGTCAAAGTGATGGGACTTCGCCCAAAAGTGCATAAAGGTGATATTGATTAAACACAAACCTGACACTTATCAAAAGAGGCAAGACCATCCCTATAAGCAACATCATCTAAGGATAAGACTTATGTAACACCCGTTTCAAATTAACACAATTATAACATTAAAATACACATTTTAAATCAAAAACGCGACTTTACAAAAACTTTCACGTGCCAACATTCATACATGTTTAGCAACATTCAAAATATGGTTTTAAGTGTTTACAAAGTTCACTTTTAACGAAAACAAAATAAGATAATCGCGGAAGCTTCAAATAACATGTGTTCGTTCCTTGTTCGTCGCTTGATCTTTATCCGGAGTTCCGTAACATTCACCTAAAATCAAAACCAACATAAAAGTTAGTTTTGATAGTTTAATAACAAGTTAAAACAAGTTCCATGAGTTAAATGAACAAAATGTAACACATTGCCAGCTTTTTGTGCTCTCGCGAGGCGCGACAGCTTGGACCTTTTCTCTCGCGGGCCGCGAGAGCTGTCGCGTGCCGTGACGATGTTAGTCGATTCCTGTCGCGCGATGCGACAACATGATTTCGACAGAAGGTTTGCCTTCTGGTTGCTGCAAGTGCCCAGCTACAAATTTTAACCAATTTCTAACTTAAAAACCTCATAACTTTTGATCTATATATCCGATTTACGTGATTCTTTTTCCTATATGACCGAAATTAAATTACGGATCCGTTTATGATCTTTGTTCACATCGAAATCTGACTTATAAGATAACGACTTATAAAACCTTCTTATGATTATTCGACCCGTTTCATCTATCAACATAACACATGTTTGTTAGCAATGAATGTATCTAGTCCTTTTTACCCATTCTCGGGCATGTCAAATATTAGCGTTTTCGCTCCCATCACACGGTTTGCGCATGCGATATTATAATGCTTAATGTCTACGATTTTAAGCATGCTTAATTAACCAAAACAAACAAATTCATGTTTCTAAGTTTTTGACCCAAATCCAAGGGTTCATTAAATCAACTTGGCGTGTCCATTTCTCGGCTTATGCACTCATTATACTAATTTATCGAGTAACTCTCAAGTCACATCAACCACTATCATTTAAAAATTAATTTGACCCATTTGGTTGTCGAGTGAAAACCATCACTTCTACGACATGCCAATAATGTTTTAACCATTTATTTTTGACCCGTTTGGTTGTCGAGTGAGCTTCATCACTTCAATGACATACCAAACTCATACATTACACTATACAACATTAATATGATTACGGCTAGTATATCAAACAATGTAACGAAACAACAAGTTACATACCTTCAAAGCTTTTCCTTCAAGCGTGCGTCCGCTCCGGCTTGTGCGTTCGAAGATTCAATCACATTGCCTATAGAGTTCAACCAACGACATGTTTAGAACTTTTATCACATCTGAAGAAACACTGGTTTAATCGACCGAAATCAATTAATCCAGAGGGTTTGAATCTGCATAAAAGGGTTTGGTCTTCTCGTTTGATTCAGAGGTAACTGATCTTCTTCTTCGAACAATAACTGCAAAACAACAGCCGTTAGACTCGCCACAGGGAGAAGGGGGGTTCTCTCCGTGACCACCCTCCGGCGTGAGAATAAGTACAGGGTTTGATGAAGAAGAAGAAGAAGAAGAAGTAATTGTAAAGTGAAGTGAGAGTAAATTGAGTGTTTCTACCTGAATTATCCTTTATTTATAGCCGAAGTTTAGGCGGGAGAGTTTGTTGATGAAAACTTAACGGAAAATACCTTTCTGACCGCGATGCTCGGTTTACCTCGCGTCTATGGGAAATGTTTCAAACGGCACTCGGTACTACGCTCAATCTAAGTACCGCGTTTCATCCCCAAACTGACGGTCAGACTGAGAGAACGATACGTACCCTTGAGGACATGCTCCGTTCGTGTGTCATAGATTTCGGTGGTAATTGGGACGCATACTTGCCTTTAGTCGAATTCTCGTACAACAACAGTTATCATTCGAGCATTCAAATGGCACCATTTGAGGCCTTATACGGAAGAAAATGTCGATCACCTATTGTATGGCACGAGATCCGGCACTCGCAATTAACCGGTCCTGACAAAGTCTCCAAATTCGAGACATTCTGCTGAAAGCTCGGAGTCGTCAGAAAAGTTACACCGATAGACGATGCAAGCCCCTTGAATTTGACGTTGGCGACTACGTACCCCTAAAGGTATCACCTTGGAAAGGTGTTGTCAGATTCGGCAAGAAAGGGAAACTAGCGCCTCGATATGTTGGACCTTTTAAGATTCTGGAAAGGATCAGAAAAGTCACCTACAGACTCGAACTACCAGAGGAACTTAGTAATGTCCACTCGACTTTCCATGTGTCGAACCTCAGAAAATGCCTGGCTGAGCATGATCTAATTGTACCTCTAGAAGACCTCCAAGTAAACAAAACACTACACTTCGTGGAGAAGCCTGTCGAAATCATGGACCGCCAAACCAAGCAGCTCAGACGCTCTCGCATTCCCATTGTGAAGGTTCGATGGGAAGGAAAATGAGGCGCAGAGTTCACTTGGGAACTTGAAAGCGACATGAAGGCGAAGTACCCACAGTTGTTTGTTACGGCTTCGGCCTAATTTTGGGACGCAATTCCCTCAACTAGAGGAGGCTGTAACACCCCGTGTGGCGTTTAGGGACTTAAAAATTTTCAACATGTTCACTCCGAACGGATTGCCACCCGATCGGATAGCCATCCGATCGAGTGACCGTCCTGCTGTGAATTTGTTCTCAACCTGAGAAGCCTCGCCAATCGGATTGTTGTCTGATCGAACTGTCGTTCGATCGACCGACCTGAAAGGTGGAGATACCTCTCTGTTTTCAAAATGCTACAACGAAAACTTCAAAAGACAAGCCATCATACACAAACACATCCATCCCAAACGAGGTAACAATCCACTCGCATGGTCACCCAATCGGATGACCGTCCAAGCGGATTGTCACCCGGTCGACCGGCCCCTGATCGGATTGCCATCTGATCGGATTACCGTCCGACCCACTGACACTTCACACCATTTTACGCACCGACTTTCTCTTATGCTATCGGTAGCTGTTCAGGCTATTATCCGTTCTAGCGCTCCCTTCAATCCATTAATTCAATCGCTTTGAGTATACTCGAACCCTTTTTGCTTTACGCACTTTTGGGTGTTACATACGTTACTTATACTAAATCACATCGAACACACTACGCAATACTTTAACGCTAACCGTTACCGCATGATATACGTGACTTAATGAATGCTTGTTTGTTATGTTTACACATGGAATGCTGTCTACCTGCCTTAGCAACGATAGTACTATAGTTTGGACTCAGCACCTGTTCACTCAGGGGTTGTTAAGGACAATTTGTTACATGGCTCACAGTGGTGAGTGTGTATTACGAACTGCCTTGGGCAGTCAACCCGCAGTCACTGGTATCGATAGGTTCATGTCGATAACTAACGTGCTTCATTTCATTCTGTGTACGTGCTGGTTACGCGTAAACGATTTCGAACTCTATATGCTATTATCAAACTTGTATGCTCACCTTTACACTATGTGTATTGACTTTTAATTTAACGTATGTGGCAGGTGCTTAAGGTGTTTAGATGATTTGCTTGCTGTGAAATCGAGGCTAGGAAAGGTCTAGAACAATAAACGAATTGTCTGTATTTGAAATCTGAGTTGTCAGAACAGAACAATTTGACTAGATCTTGTCTGTAATAATTATGTAATCTTTTATGACATGGTATGGGACATGTTGCTTTAAATAATTGGTAATTATAGTTGTTATGGAAACTTCTGGACAATCTGTTTCGCTCAGTGCCATGCCCCGATGTTTCTGCCATCGGTTGGGGTGTGATAATGACTCTCGGGTGGAGATTTTGTTAGGATTTTTATCCTATCTGTTATATTAGAATTTGCGCAAGAATATGTTATATCTTTCTTGGCGCGCAGGTATAAGAGATTGCTTTCTTCTCTTTTCCTTGGAACCAGTGCGCTACCGCGTAAGGTTCTTTGGAAGAGGTTAATTATTGGTGAAGTTGTGGTATGGTCCCAACGCATGTGCAGGGTTTTTGGGACCTTACCCCTTCAAGTCCCCCCAGTTTAGTGTTGTTCTTATGCAAATAAGTGGAGCACTGGACTATAAGAGGTGAGTGGTTTTTGGCGCGGAAAATGGAGAATCTTTTGAGGAAGATACTCCTTAGTCATGATTTCAATTTTGAAAATCTTGAATTTTGGCAGGTGAACAGGTACATTGGCGACTGTTGACATGTGACAGGTTGTCATTTACCAGTTGCATGCCATCAATCGTGGCTTACACGCGTACGTGCACTCGCGTTATTTTATTCCCACTTGCCCCTAGTGCTTTGATAACTGTGTTTTTTCCTGAAAAATGTGGTGTTGCGTTTTTCTAGGTTTTTTATGGCGGTAAGTATATAAATCCTTTGATTGCCTTTGTTTCCTTATTTCTGCTCTTTGACTTTTGTTCGTCTTCTCCGTTAATTACTTGAAGAAATTGGCAATTTCCCTTTTCATGTCAACCGGAGAACACCACGAAGACTCTTCTGAAGAGATGACGACTGGTCTTCCTCCATTAAAGTGGTCAAAGGAAACTTTTGGCAACATGGTTCGAAACTTCAAGTTCCCTGACAGTTGGGATGCTCGATACCCTGACGAGGGTCAGACGGCGGCGGATGCTCCGGCCGGGTACATTACTCTGTTCTGGGACTTCTTTTCTGCAGGAAATTTTCGATTGTCTGTAACCAAATTTTTCCTTGAGATCCTTTCATATTATAAGTTTCATATTTCTCAAATGCACCCTATTGGGATGGTTCGGGTTCGTCAATTCGAATTTGTCTGCCGAGGGATGCGTATTGAGCCGACGGTCAATCGCTTTCGAGTATTCCATCAGATGCATTGTTCACAGGGTTTTTATTCCTTTATTCAACGTGCTTCGGCGAAGAAGATCTTGTTGATCCCCCCAAAATCTTTTCACGATTGGAAGACAAAATTCTTCTTTATTAAAGCCGGAGTGATCCCGATGAAGATGGTGTTCAGGGGTAAAGAAGATGTTGTAACAGAGACTATACAAACCCCTTTTTCGGAGGCTTGGTACCAGGACATAAATGATGTTCCGTCGATTGCTTTGCCATAAAAAGCCCTTATTGGTGCTGCTATGAGACTTTGCTGGTGGATGAATCGGGAGGACAAACCGGTGTATATGGAGGGTGATAACAGTAAGATTCTAGATCTCCTTCCCTCTTTTCTCACTTTTTTTTTGAATTTGCCCCTTTTCCCCTTTTGCAGTTATCTCTTTGTATGTTGTTGGCTTTGAGAGGGAAGATGGGAGGCTGGCCACTGTGCCAAAAAGGGCTGATGAGGAGCTTTGGTATTATCAGATTGTGAAGAATTTTGTTCTTCCGCGGGATGAAGATTTGTCTGCGTAACCTTCAAATAGTGCTGGTAATTTTGCTATAATTCTTTGTCATTGCGATATTATTTTTTGCTGCTTTTGCGCATTGAATAACCTTTTCAAATTTTGCTTTTCCTTGTTGGTGAGTTGTCTAACCTGGGTATAGGCCCTAAAAAGAAAAAACGTGTGCCAACTGCCACTACTGCGTCAAGAAAGAATGATGTGGAGAAGGTTCAATCATTCAAAGCAAAAAATGTTAGAGGAGAGATGAAAGGTACGCGCCAATCCTCTGACTCCTGGTGTGATTATGTGGTGGTGTCTGACTCGTTGGAGGGTCCTGCGCCTGCAGTTGTAAGGAAACCAAAGGCGGAACCTCAAGTTACTGCTGATATCCCTCCTTCAAATCCTGAGGACCCAGTTAACTTAGAGTCAATTCTCAAGCCTCTGTTGAAGAGAAAGGCGGAGAAAAGAAAATAGGCTGAAGTTGATGCTGAGGCGCAACCAGCGAAGAAGGTTCAGAAGAGAAAGATTACAAGAAGGGGTAATCTTGATTCTTTTATTGTGAAACCTCCTCCAGGTGAGTGTTTTTAGTGTCTGCTTTTTATGCGCATTGTATGTTTGTAATATGTATTTTGTTTTTTTAGAAAAACCAACCTCTCCTGTTCCTGCAGAGCCATCATCCGCAGTATATGAGGACCTCTTGCCCTCTCCTCCTCGCGCGCCGATCAGCCAACAGCTGAAAAGTTCCAAAGCTGTTGAAGATGAGGCGGAGAAGATTACGGAGGCGAAATATCCTGAAGTGGAGAAGACTACCGAGGTGGAAAAGGAGAAGACTGTGGATTCAGAGATTGCGGATGCTGCTCATCCTAAGTCTCCTGAAGTTATGGCGCGTGATGTGGAGAAAGGGGAATTCATTCCTGAAGACCCGGTAATTACTACCCCTGTTTCTACTCCCTGTTCTGCGCCAGTGAATGTGGAAAAGAACTCAGTAGAAGACCAAGGTGCTTTCTCTTGTGATGATGAGAATGATCCTCTTCGCCCAGATGAGACTTTGGGGGATCATTATTACAGAACTTATACGGAGAAAAAGGCATCTGAAGTTCATACCCCCCGTTTGGAATTTGAAGAAAGGGCATACCATCTCAAACTAGAGGGGGTGTCGTGACTGGTTGCAGGGTACGTTCCCTCCTGCCGAGATTAAATTTCAAGAAGATCGTGCTCAAGAACAGGCATATCATGCTTACCTTGAGGAGTCTGCTAGGCATACGTCCACTGCGCATTGGATAGTGTGTGAGTGGCGTAGTATGTGCAAAGAATGGGCCGCCTATGAGGAGTCCAAGAAAAAATTTGCTGAGGATGAGGCCCGGGTAGCTCAGTTGAAGGCTAAGTTGGAAGCTGTCCGGGCTAAGTTTGAGAATGATCTGAAAACAGAAAAATGGTCTGTTGCTGGGTGGAAAAGGAAAGTGGAGGCAGAGGCTGCCCTTCCTTCTAAGGAACACAAAAATTGGAGAGAAATTTGCGAGAAGGACAACAATGAGAAGATGGGTCTTCGCAATGTTATTAACAATCTCAAAGCTGAGGTTGAGAGATTGAAAAAACAAGATGCGGAGATTGAGAAATTAAAAAAAGAAAAGGCTGAGGCTGAAGCAGCGTGTGATGAGGCACGCTCTCATAGGGAAAGAGGTGAATAGAGAGAGGTACATACCTGCGCTACTCTTGCCCTTAGAGATAAAGAGATAGAAGAACTTACTTCTTTGTTATCTGAGCAGGAACAACTTAAGATGGAAGTTGAGTCTGTCAAAAAAGATTTGGATCTTGAACGGACTGAAAAGTCTGAGACTTCCCGCCGTCTTGCCAAGACTGAAGATAAGTTGGAGAACTCCGAGACTGCGCGGGTAACGGCGGAGAGCGAGCTTGAACCGTTGAAAAGTGACATGTTGTGGTTAAAAGAGCGCGGGGTCGTAAGTGTGAGTTTATCTCTCTTTGATAATATTTGGAGATGTTTGCGCGTCTCTTTACTTTTCCCTTTACTTTTGTGAAGATAGCCAACTCAGTTCTTAATTCTGAAGAACTAGATAAGACGGTTGCGCACCTGTTGGTTGCTGCGCGAAATGACGGGTATGCCCAAGGGTATGCAGAGTGTTCCCATCATGTGGTTACTGCTTTAAAGGTTGACTGGGACACTAGTAAGTTTGCTACCCATGGTGTTGATACTGAAGCTGCTCTTACTGCTGCAAAGACACAATTTAATACTTTACAGCTTCCAGTCATGGATCTTATTACCGTCGCGCTACAGTCTGAAGACTACGTGACGCAGCTGAGAGAGGTTTTCACGGACAAAGAAGATAATGAGGATGAAGACCTAGCTTAGGTTTTCTTTGTTTTGGTTGTATGAATAATGGATATTTGACTTAGGTTCGGGACGTGGATCCTTGTTTGTTAATGCGTTGTGGCGTAAGTAACTTTATTTTATACACTGCCGTGTACGTTTATAATTTTTTGTTGAGGCGTGTGATGCGCTAGTAATGAGTATGAAATGTGTTTGAATTACAATTTTTTGCATGAGTACAATTGCTTTGATTAGTTAAGGCAAATAAAGGTGGTACAAAGCTCATGTGTGAACGTAAGGTTGGGCCTTGCGTGATGCGTGTGATCACTGACCGTTCATGAGACTTGTGTTACGGTTACCATAATGTTTTTGCGCTTACCAAAAGGAATTGCATGCACTTTGTAATAAACACATAAATAATAGAAGTAACTTTGCTTTTATTAATGATAAGGCTCAGAGGTCATAGTACAAAGTTATCTGTTTAGGATAATTAAATAGGACTTAACTTACTCATACTATAGTTCTACGCCATGGATTGGTAAGTTGAAGAACTTGACCAACATGTGAAGAGGCTATTGTATGCTACTTGCTTTTTGCGCCGCTTAGTTTTTAGCTTTCTTACTCGGGCCTTCATCACCGCGAGTAATTTGTTTTATCTCCTTCCGTACGTTCTGCAGTAAGTGGGTGAGTTCACCACTTTTGAGCGCTTTTTCAATCTTGGTGCGGAGGGATATACAATTGTTTGTAGTGTGACTATTATCCTTGTGGTAGTCACAATACTGATTCGGATCTTGACCCCTCTTGTTCTTCATTGGCGGAGGGGTTTTGAACTGATAGTCTTCTATGCTAAGCACCTCCGCCAGAGTTTTCGTTAGGGGGGTCCACTGTCGTTCTCTATTCTCTTGCTTTGTTTCCCTCTGTGCTGCGAGCTTGTTTATGGTTGCTCGCGCGTCTTCAGATGAGTATGTTCCAGAGGTTGAGTCCCTCCAATTCTTTTTGAACTTTTTTCCGTTGCTCCCGCTCATGTCTTGTGGACGATTGTGCGGTGGCGGTGGTATGTTGGTGCTGAGGTTTCATTCTGTCTGGGCGTATACTTTGGCTACAGCCATCAGCTTTTCCCAGCTTTTGGGTAACCCCTCCGTTCCTGACAGAACCTTGATCATGTCATCGCAGCGGACAGCATACTTGAACTGTGCTCATATCAAATGTTCGTGAACGTCACCGATCTCTAGTACTTCCTTGTTGTAACGCGTTATGAAGTCCTCTAGGCTCTCATCATCGCGCCTCCAAATATTCATTACGTCAGCAGTGTCTCTGATAGACCTTTGCTGTTGGCTAAAATGCACTAGGATTTTTTCCCTTAAATCTACCCATGACGTTATCTTCCCGACCGGTAAGTTATCGAACCACAGTCATGCTGCACCTGTGAGAGTTTGGACGAAAAGGTGACACCACATTGGTAAGGTCCAACCTCCTACCAGGCCTGCGCTGGTAAATACACGAAGGTGATCGTCTTTTCCAGTCATGCCATTGAATTTCCCGACATTTGATGGTAGTTTCGCCTTTTCCAGGGGAGCTAAGGCGATCTCGCTGACAAATTTCAAATTCTCAGCTGCTTCTGCCGGGCGGTAGATTAAGTTGTAATCGTGCTCTGCATCTGGGTTATAAACCGCGCAAGGCTTATAACTTTTGTGATCCCGTTGCAGCCCGCTGAAGACGTTTGTGTTATCACCCTCCTGGTATGTTTTGTCATACTCGTCGGTGTAGGTGTCTCGCTTCTGGTGGGAACGCGGGCCCAATCAAGAATGAACCGACTATCTCTGATAAGAATCGTTATGATAATCTCTTCGTCGGGTCTCGGAATGAGTAGACTCATACCTTGTAGGAGATCTGGAGTAAACTTCGGTGTCTTCCACATGTACTCGCGATGGTGCGTCGTGGTGCGATGTACGTGGTGCAGATGGTGCTCGTGCACAAGATGCAGGTCTTCGTGACTGAGTGGGGGGAGCAGTCTGTGCACAAATTTGTGCGTATACAGTGTTTATTGCACCATGGGATCTGACATACCACGAGATGAGAGTTTCACCGGGGGGTAAAATTGAACTTATCGGGATCTCGGGTTGTACTCCTGGAGTAACAGGGTCATTCGGATGATTGTCGTTGTACTGGACTTCGTTATCATCCGAAGCCTCTTCCACAATCCCTTCGACTTGGGTATTGTGTGCGAAATTTGGCCGAGGGCCGGGTTGACGGTTTGTCGGAGTTTCTTCCATTGAAAAACGGAGATGGAAGAGTAAATCGAAATGAGAAGATATGAATTAAAACTGAGAAATCGGTGGGCGCCAATGAAGAAACACTGGTTTAATCGACCGGAATCAATTAATCCAGGGGGTTTGAATCTGCATAAAAGGGTTAGGTCTTCTCGTTTGATTCGGAGGTAACTGATCTTCTTCTTCAAACAATAACTGCAAAACAACAGCCGTTAGACTCGCCACGGGGAGAAGGGGGTTCTCTCCGTGACCAACCTCCGGCGTGAGAATAAGTACAGGGTTTGATGAAGAAGAAGAAGTAATTGTAAAGTGAAGTGAGAGTAACTTGAGTGTTTGTACCTGAATTATCCTTTATTTATAGCCAAAGTTTGGGCGGGAAAGTCTGTTGATGAAAACTTAACAGAAAATACCTTTCTGTAAGCGGTTATTTTCCCTCACCGTTAATCACTAACGGGTGTGTGAGCACACGGATTGAGGTCATGATCAATGGTTGGGGTGATGCCACGTGGAAAGTGGGCAAGTGTGGATCTTCCTTTAATTTCGTGCCATCATTGTAACTTTAAGAAGTGCTTGGGATGGTGCCACGTGGCCATTCGGTTATAACCGAATGGGTTGTGCATGATAAAACCTTCTAGAAGGATTACAGCTGTAATCCTTTGTGCCGATTCTTCATGCTAATTATGTTATGACAGGGGGGTTGTTTTTATCTAAGTCTGGATGACTCTCGGGTGGAGATTTTGTTAGGATTTTATCCTATCTGTTATATGAGAATTTGCGCAAGAATATGTTATATCTTTCTTGGCGCACGGGTATAGGAGATTGCTTTCTTCTCTTTTCCTTGGAACCAGTGCGCTGCCGCGCAAAGTTCTTTGGAAGAGGTTAATTATTGGTGAAGTAGTGGTATGGTCCCAACGCCTGTGCAGGGTTTTTGGGACCTTACCCCTTCAACATCATATTTCGCATAATTCGCCATATAATTCGATTACGCGTTTTACTTTAAATTTCAACCAACTTGCTTTCGTTTAGGCATTTTAACAAACACCTTGTGGGCATAATTTTATAAAATATACAATCAACTTCATGACTAGTTATTTAGCCAAGATTAAACATCTTCCACAAGTTCATATGTCTAGTTTGCATAATAACACCTAGACTTACTTCATGGAAATCAAATAACACCAAATTGATAATCATAATTCTAGTGTTTTCATCATCTTACAAAACCCGTTTAGCACCTAAGTGGGTGATTATCAATTTCATAATTATCATGACTACTTCATCAAACTATTGACTGGGGTTTGCACCTAGACATGGATTCATCATGATTTCACTCAAACATCAATCATTCAAGCTCAATTTTCGATTTCAAGTGTTCATCAAGAATTCAAGATGTAACCAAAAGATGAAATTCAACATACCATGTGATCCTCTAACCGGAGTGATCACTAAACTAAGCTTGGTTTTGATTTGCACTTGATTTCTTGCTTGAATTTGGTTGATTTTGAGTGATCTAGGGTTAACTTGAAGGAGCCCTTTTTGCTCCTGTGATTCTCACGACCACAACACACACTAGAATGTGTGTTTTGGTGTTTTGTTTTATGAATTAAACACCATTTTAGTTTTTTGTCAACTTTAGTCCCTCAACTTATTCAAGTTTTTATAAAGGGTTTCTTAACTAATTTTCCTTATTATTTCAAGAACTCATGACTAACTAGGTTAATTATTCCTAGTTATCCTAGTTATATATATATATATATATATATATATATATATATATATATATATATATATAATCTATATATAATTAACCTAGTTAATTATTCCTAGTTAATTAACCTAGTTGCTCTTGGAAATCACGCCAAAAGTTTGAAGTGAGCCGGGTATCCTTGTTGGACACGATGGATATCGGTACTCCGTGGCATGCCACAACCTCGTTCGTATATTCCTCTGACATCTTTTCTGACATATAAGTCTCACATATTGGAATGAAGTGAGCAATTTTCGTCAGTCGGTCTACTACTACCCAAATGGCATCGAATCCACGGTTTGTTCTCAGTAGTTTGGTTAGTAGATCCATTGTAATATGTTCCCATTTCCACACCAGAATGTCTAATGGTTGTAGTTTACCGTAAGGCTTCTGGTGCTCTGCCTTGACTTGCAAACACGTCAAGCACTTCTCCACATATTTGGTAACGTCTCTTTTCATTCCAGGCCACCAATAATTTTGTTTCAAGTCATTATACATCTTGGTTGCCCCCGGGTGAATAGAATAACTGGATTTGTGTGCTTCATTGAGTAGAAGTTTTTTAACCCCACACGTATTAGGAACCCACGTCCTTCCGAAGCGGGTTTTCAACACGTTGTTACCATCTACCAAGTCTTTCAATTGGCTAACTATCCGTTCTTTCTTCCAGTTCTCTTCTTTCATTACTTCGACTTGTGCTTTTCGGATTCGTTCAAGTAAGCCCGATGTCATAATAAGTTACATCGATCGCACCCGTGTGGTAGCATAATGAAGGCTCAACACGTCTGCTACTACATTGGCTTTCCCAGGATGGTAATGTATTTCACAGTCGTAATCTTTCACTGTTTCCAACCATCGCCTCTGTCTCATGTTTAATTCCTTCTGATCGAAGAAATATTTCAGACTTTTGTGGTCAATGAATATAGTGCACTTCACCCCGTACAAATAGTGCCTCCATATTTTTAAAGCAAATACCACTTCCGCCAATTCGAGATCGTGCGTAGGGTTTTTCTTTTCATGAACTTTCAACTGTCTCGAAGCATAGGCTATAACCTTGCCTCATTGCATTAAGACACATCCGAGTCCCGAATGTGACGCATCCGAGTAGACCACCATATCATCGACACCGTCTGGCAAAGTTAATACCGGAGCGTGGGTCAACTTTTCCTTGAGCGTTTGAAATGCTCTTCTTGTTCAACGCCCCATATAAACCTTTCATCCTTGCAAGTTAGCTTGGTTAACGCCGAAGCGATCTTGGAGAAATCTTGTATGAATCTCCTATAATATCCCGCAAGCCCTAAGAAGCTTCTGATTTTCGAAGGATTCTTCGGGGGATTCCAATTTGACACGGCTTCTATTTTCGACAGATCAACCAATACTCCGTCGGCACTAATGATATGCCCGAGGAATTGCACCTCTCGTAACCAAAAAGCGCACTTTGAGAACTTTGCATAGAGGTTTTCTCGTCTGAGTTTCTCTAACACTTCACGTAGATAATACGCGTGATTAGCTTCATTCTTCGAATACACCAAAATGTCGTCGATGAGCACTATCACCGACTTATCCAACATAGGTTTGCAAACCCGGTTCATGAGGTCCATGAAAGCCGTAGGTGCATTTTTCAACCCGAAGGACATCACGAGGAACTCATAATGCCCGTACCGTATACGAAAGGCTGTCTTCGGTACATCCTCTTTCTTTGCCTTTAACTGATGATACCCCGATCTAAGGTCAATTTTAGAAAACCAACTCTCGCCTTGTAGTTAGTCAAATAAATCGTCAATTCTCGGGAGCGGCTATCGATTCATCACCATGAGTTTGTTTAACTCCCGGTAGTCAATGCACATACGCATGCTCCCGTCCTTCTTTTCCACGAACAATACCGGTGCACCCCACGGAGACACACTCGGTCTTATGAATCCCTTATCTAGCAGGTCTTGTATCTGTGACATTAACTCTTGTAGCTCCGATGGCGCGAGCCGATACGGCGTCTTAGCTACCGGTTTTACACCCGGAACCAATTCAATTTGGAATTCCACTTCCCGTTCTGGCGGTATTCCCAGTAGATCCTCCGCCTCCGGAAATACATCTTCATAATCCTGTACCACTGGTACATCTCTAATCTTCAGTGACTCTTTCCCCGATTTGCATGCGTATATCATGTATGCTTTACATCCGTGTCTCATAAGTTTGTTAGCTTCTAACATTGAGCAGACCACGGGATTACCTCCTTTTTCTCCGTAAATGGTAATGTGTTTTCCGCTCGGAAACCTTAGTTTTATCTCCTTACGGAAGCATACGACCTTCGCCTGATGTCGGGATAACCAATCCATTCTGACAACCACTTGGAATTCTGCCATCGACATCGGAATCAAGTCTATTGAGTATTCTTCATCATCAATACTCAACTTGCAGTTTTGACATATGTCACAAACGATGAAGCTCTTATTATCACCTATCTCTACTTCTAAAGGCATATGTAACTTTCTTAATAAGAATGAAGGATGTCGAATAAATCCATGTGAAACAAATGATTTATTCGCACCCGTATCAAACAATACACGTGCGGGAATAGAGTTTACAGCAAATATACCTGAAACCACATCGGGTTTAACCTTTGCTTCAGCTGCGGTCAGACGAAAGGATCTAGCTTTTGCTTTCTGAGCCTCTGTTTGCGTATCTTTGCCATCCTTCTTTTCGACCAACTATGGGCATTCAGATTTATTGTGGCCCGGTTGGTAGCATTTGTAGCAAACTGAGATTTTTCCCGAGCATATTGAAGTCGTATGCCCTGTCTTCCCACATATAGGGCATGGTTTATCCTTAAAGCGACACTCACCTTTGTGACCCTTTCCGCAGATTTTACAACTTGGCGACGCGCCTTTCGCATCCGACCTCTTTGCAGATTCTGGCGTTCTTGCTTTCTTTGTAGGGCTTGGATTTACATCCTGTGCCCTTATTTCATCCCGCTCAACTTGTTTCTTCAACTCTATATCTCCTTCCCGAGCAGTGTTTATAATCTCGGTGAGAGTTTCGTACAATGTGGGAGTCATGAACTCCCGATATTCAGAACTCAACATATTATAATAATTGTATATCTTTTGTTCTTCACTCATCACTAGTTCGCCACAGAACCTTAATTTATCAAGGAAGATACCCATGATCTTATCTATTGTTTCACCCTTTTGCCTCAGTTGGATGAACTCTTCCTTGATTCTATTGATGACCGCTTTGGGACTGTGATGTTTAAGAAATGGTGCCTTAAACTCATCCTATGTCATATTCTTCACCGCTTCAACCCCAAGCTCCTTTTTCAAATTGTCCCACCAGTCTTTCGCTTTACCCCTTAGTTGGCCCGCTCCGTAAGCTACGAAATCGCTTACGTCACAATGGGTTCTTTCAAACACCCCTTCGATGTCACTCAAGCATCGTTGACAAACTATCGGATCAACCTCTCTGTTGTAGATCAGAGGTTTGCAAGCCATGAATTTGTTATAAGGACAAGCCTTTCTTTCTACTTGCTTGTCCTTTGTTTGATTGAAGTTTTCCTCCAACCTCTTCACCCGTTTATCCACTACCGTGAGTATCATATTTTGGATCTTGTCTATGAACCCGGTAGACTATTTTCTATTACCTTTCCAACCTCTTCGGCAATCACCTCTTTCATTTGTTTGGTGACTATCGGCACCATATCATCATTACCACCACTCGACATCTACAATCTGAAACGTTTACATCAATTGTTAAACATTTCATTTCATTATCATTTGCATTTTTCACTTAGGTTTAGCCAAGTTCGCCACTTGCTTAAACCATTCATGTTTGGTGCACTTTCCGGGTTTGAGTGTATTAACACACTCTTCCCATGCACATCGATTCATATTCTTTTTTCTAGTGTTTTTGTTAAAATCTACTTAAGCAATTAATTCTTACCGGATGTTTGATCAAACTTCAAACCGAACACACCTTGTCAATAACCTTGGGCTCTGATTACCAACTTGTAACACCCGTTTCAAATTAACACAATTATAACATTAAAATACGCATTTTAAATCAAAAACGCGACTTTACAAAAACTTTGACATGTCAACATTCATACATGTTTAGAAACATTCAAAATATGGTTTTAAGTGTTTAAAAAGTTCACTTTTAACGAAAACAAAATAAGATCATCGCTGAAGCTTCAAATAACATGTGTTCGGTCCTTGTTCGTCGCTTGATCTTCATCCGGAGTTCCGTAACATTCACCTAAAATCAAAACCAACATAAAAGTTAGTTTTGATAGTTTAATAACAAGTTAAAACAAGTTCCACGAGTTGAACGAACAAAATGTAACAAATTGCCAGCTTTTTGTGCTCTCGCGGGGCACGACAGCTTGGGCCTTTTCTCTCGCGGGCCACGAGAGATGTCGCGTGCCATGACGATGTTAGCCGATTCCTGTCGCACAACGCGACAACGTGATTTCGACAGAAGGTTTGCCTTCTGGTTGCTGCAATTGCCCAGCTACAAATTTTAACCAATTTCTAACTTAAAAACCTCATAACTTTTGATCTATATATCCGATTTACGTGATTCTTTTTCCTATATGACCGTAATTAATCTACGGATCCATTTATGATATTTGTTCACATCGAAATCTGACTTATAAGCTAACAGCTTATAAAACCTTCTTATGATTATTCGACCCATTTCATCTATCAACATAACACATGTTTATTAGCAATGAATGTATCTAGTCCTTTTTACCCATTCCCGGGCTTGTCAAATATTAGCGTTTTCGCTCCCATCACATGGTTTGTGCACACGATATTACCATGCTTAATGTCTATGATTTAGGCATGCTTAATTAACCAAAACAAACGAATTCATGTTTCTAAGTTTTTGACCCAAATCCAAGGGTTCACTAAATCAACTTAGCGTGTCCGTTTCTCGGCTTACACGCTCATTATACTAATTTATCGAGTAACTCTCAAGTCACTTCAAGCACTATCATTTAAACATCATTTTGACCCATTTGGTTGTCGAGTGAAAACCATCACTTCTACGACATACCAATCATGTTTTAACCATTTATTTTTGACCCATTTGGTTGTCGAGTGAGCTTCGTCACTTCAATGACATACCAAACTCATACATTACACTATACAACATTAACATGATTACGGCTAGTATATCTAACAATGTAACGAAACAACAAGTTACATAACTTCATAGCTTTTCCTTCAAGCGTGCGCCGCTCCGGCTTGTGCACTCGAAGATTCAATCACCTTGCCTATAGAGTTCAACCAACAACATGTTTAGAACTCTCATCACATCATATTTCGCATAATTCTCCATATAATTCGATTACGTGTTTTACTCTAAATTTCAACCTACTTCCTTTCGTTTAGGTATTTTAACAAACACCTTGTGGGCATAATTTTATAAAATCTACAATCAAGTTCATGACTAGTTATTTAGCCAAGATTAAACATCTTCCACAAGTTCATATGTCTAGTTTGCATAACAACATGTAGACTTACTTCACGTAAATCAAATAACACCAAATTGATGATCATAATTCTAGTGTTTTTCATCATCTTACAAAACCCATTTAGCACCTAAGTGGGTGATTATCAATTTCATAATTATCATGACTACTTCATCAAACTATTGACCAGGGTTTGCTCCTAGACATGGATTCTTCTTGATTTCACTCAAACATCAATCATTCAAGCTCATTTTTTGATTTCAAGTGTTCATCAAGAATTCAAGATGTAACCAAAAGATGAAATTCAACATACCTTGTGATCCTCTACCCCGAGTGATCACTAAACTTAGCTTGGTTTCGATTTGCACTTGATTTCTTGCTTGAATTTGGTTACTTTTGAGTGATCTAGGGTTAACTTGAAGGAGCCCTTTTTGCTCCTGTGATTCTCACAACCAGAACACACACTAGAGTGTGTGTTTTGGTGTTTTGTTTTATTAATTAAAAACCATTTTAGTTTTTTGTCGACTTTGGTCCCTCCACTTATTCAAGTTTTTATAAAGGGTTTCTTAACTAAGTTTCCTTATTATTTCAATAACTCATGACTAACTAGGTTAATTATTCCTAGTTATCTTATCTTGGCTATTATTGACATTTTAATATATATATATATAATCTATATTTTTGGGGTGTTACACCTTACCACCTATAAAAGATGTGAGTTGGCACAAACTTCCCAAGGAAGACTTCTCTACCTATAAAACGGAGTCTTCCCTCAGCCCCAAGACAGGTTCTCACTACAACTCTCTCTCTCTCTACAATACAATTCTATCTCTCTTGAATACAATTACAACTAATCAACTGAGATGAGCTGCTGACCCTCTGAGCTGCTAAGCTCCTGAGGTACTACACTAGTAGCTTCCAGTCATGAGCTACGCAACTTGGAATCACCACAGTTGCTAGCTAACCATTGGATCTCGACCACAAACTGCCGAAGCATTCTCTATCTCTCTTATACCTATACATGCATCTATGTTTTATGTTTATACATTTTCTTGGATGGATTACTAATGTTAAGCGTCGGAGGGTGGTCTCTGGCCCCTTCTAACAGGTTCTTTCATGTTGTGGGTACAAGCTAGGAGGTGATAAGGCTGACTCGAGGAATGTTCATACCTTCCCCTGACCTTACTCTTATTGTTTCAACAAGTAGCGCCCACCGTGGGGCTGCGCTGCTTAGAACAAAAAACCCTTCGTAGTTCAGCTCCGACTGTTCCTAAGTTCTTTCTAAGGTTGGGAAGAATGTTTTTCTTGGAGTAATAACTTCTAGATCTCCTACACACATCTTCAATTCTAGCTGCCCTACCGATACCTAGTTCCTAGCTTGCAGCTCCAATTTTACAGGTTCCAAGTTCCTTATACTTCAACCTCTTTAGAGCCTGCTTGTTGCTAAATATCTACAAATGTTTAGAAACTTATCTTCGTAAATAAATATGACTCACAATACATGCAATATATATATACATGTATTGCAAAACTATTTCTCATAATGATGATAAGATATGCAAGCGGTACGTGGTTTTTATTATGATACATGTGAAACCTCATAACATAATTATCCCTACGGCTCAATTATGTGTATAGCTTACTTATTTCAGCATATATAATAAATAACTATTCTAGTTTCATCCATTGTATCTCAAAAATATAAACATCCTTGAAAACCTCGAAAGCTTGAAAGAATACAATGGACAAACACATCTGTTTTCTCAAAAAAGTGACATATTATGTCGCAACCCCCGCCCCCTATCTGTCCCGGGAACGGGCGGCCGTGAGAATCAGTATTGGTGGTATCGGTGTTTATTATTTTGGCAGCGGAAATTTCATCAGGACTGTAGTTAGGAAATATTTTATCAGAGTAAAACACCACATTTTATATTAATAAGTATATTGGGATAAAATCCAAGTTTTCATTACAAACTAATTTATAGGAATAAATCATATTTTATTGAAATAAAACATCTTCTTTATTTAGGTAACTTTTATAGCCAATTTCTCCAAGCCTTCAGTGCTGTCCAGCTGGCTTCTAGTTGTCTTTCACATTTTGTTACCTGAAACGCGTTTAAAAACAATTTGTCAGTGGGAAATACTGTTGAGTGAATCCCAGTTTAATCAAGAAGAGTTTTATCTTTTCACAGTATTGAGAGCGATTACAATGTTTATTTCTACACAATTACTCATTCAGTACCGTCAATCCTGACTGGTGGGTCATATTACACATTGGCTAACTCTTTGTCTAATGGTAACGTGTTCCACATTTTGTATACAAAACCCCAACATACCGGCAGTAATTGAAGAATTACAAAGACTCAATCACTGCTAATCATAATGTAAAATATAAAAGGTTTTGTAAAAACAGTTTATAAAAACGAGATTACTCACATTGCTGTCTTAGGTTTTCTTTAAGGGTTTCCTGGTAATTATCTATAAATTACACAAATGCACACGCGTTAGTATAATAACCCAATATTTACATTAGTAATACCCTCACCGATACGGCATTCCAACGACTACGTCGGGCAGAACCTCGACAACCGTTACGGAACCCTAGATCAATCGGGCAACGTATCTAATACGTAACCGGGATTATGATACTTACAACGGGGCAGAACTTCGTTATTTAGGGGGGTATTATACCCGAAAATTATGTTTACTCTTCAGAATTTCGAGAGAGAAAGAAATTTGGTGCGAGTTCGAATGATCAGCCGATGCCTTCTATATATAGGGCCTGATTTAGGTTTCGTCGCGCCCCGCGTAGATGGTAGCCAAGGGCTACGCGGCCCGCGAGGGTAGCTAGGGTAGGCCCTAGCTGATCCGACTCAACCCTAGCTTCGACACATTGCACGACACGTGGCAGCACCGGGCTGCGCCTCATGTCCCTTCGCTCGCGCCCCGCGTAGACCAAGAGATGGTCTTACGCGGCCCGCCAGAGCCCCTTTATTTTTCTTTTTATTTAATTTTAATAAAAATAAGGGTATTCGGGGCCCGTTTTCGTATTCGGGGTTTATTTTAGGACGTATTAGGGCACTCTAAATATTTTCAGGGTGTCGGATTATTTAGGAGGGTTGTTATATCCTCCCCACCTTGTTTTAGAGCTCGTCCTCGAGATCTACTGGAATAAGTGTGGATATTTCCTTTGCATTTCTGATTCAAGCTCCCATGTGTACTCTGGTCCTATTTTAGATTCCCATTTCACTTTGACCAGAACTAATCTCTTGTGCTTGAGGTTCTTAATTTTCCTGTCTTCAATCTGTAGAGGTCTTTCTACAAATTTTAGCTGCTCATTTACTTCTATATCTTTAAGAGGTACTAACAGTGATTCATCTGCTAAGCATTTCTTGAGATTAGATATATGAAATACATCATGTATTCCTACCATTTCCTATGGCAGTTGTAGCTGGTAAGCTACAGGTCCTATTATTCTTATAATCTCAAAAGGTCCAACATACCTGGGGCCTAGCTTTCCCCTTTTGATGAATCTTACCACTCCTTTCCAAGGAGAGACTTTCAATAACACTTTGTCTCCTACCTGAAATTCCAACGGCTTTCGTCTATTATCAGCATAACTCTTTTGTCGATCACGTGCTGCTTTCAGTCGTTCCTTGACTTGAATGATTTTGTCAGTCGTTTCTTGTACTATCTCTGGTCCAGATAATTGCTTTTCTACAATTTCTACCCAACAGACTGGAGTTCGGCACTTTCGTCCATAAAGTGCTTCGAATGGTGCAGCGTTTATACTGGTATGGTAACTGTTATTGTAAGAAAATTCTATTAATGGTAAGTGATCGTCCCAATTACCTCCGAAATCAATTACACAAGCTCTAAGCACATCTTCCATCGTCTGAATTGTCCTTTCGCTTTGTCCGTCCGTTTGAGGATGATAAGTTGTGCTTAGATTGAGCTTGGTTCCTATGGCTTTTTGGAAACTTGTCAAAAAATGAGAGGTAAAACGGCTATCTCTATCAGAAACAATTGATAAAGGAATTCCATGTAATGAAACTATCTCATTCACATATAATTTAGCTAACTGTTCCATACTGAAAGTTTCCTTCATTGGTAGGAAATGAGCTGACTTAGTTAGCCTGTCTACAATCACCCAGATTGTATCATTACATTTTCTTGTTTTGGGTAATTTGGTAACAAAATCCATTGTTATCAATTCCCACTTCCACATCGGCATTTCTAACTGCTGCAATAAACCTGAGGGTTTCTGATGTTCAGCTTTGACTTGTGAACAGGTTAAACATTTAGAAACATAAGCTGCTATATCCTTTTTCATTCCTATCCACCAGAAATTCTTTCTTAAATCCTGATACATCTTATCACTTCCAGGATGCATCGTATATTTAGACTTATGGGCTTCCTCTAATATATGGTGACGTAGGTTTCCTAATTTAGGTATCCACATTATTTTCTTATGGAATCTCCAAATTCCATCTGTTCCTTGTTCTAATTCCTTAATCATTCCTTTCAGATTTTTAGTATCGTCCTTGATTACTGATTCTTGTGCTTTTCTAATCTGTTCATTTAAATCTACCTGTAGATTTAATTTAAGAGAATGCACTTTTTTTTACTTTTCGTGATACTTTCGACTTAAAGCATCGGCTACTACATTTGCTTTTCCTGCATGATACTGGATATTACAATCATAATCACTAAGTATCTCCATCCAGTGTCTTTGCCTCATATTCAATTCCTTTTGCCCAAAAACATACCTTAAACTCTTATGATCAGTGAAAATGGTAAACTTACTACCGTAAAGGTAATGTCTCCAAATTTTAAGGGCAAAAATTATGGCTCCTAATTCTAGATCAGGGGTTGAATAATTCTCTTCATGCTTCTTAAGTTGTCTCGATGCATAAGCTATAACCTTTTGGCGTTGCATCAACACACATCCATAACCTAACTTAGAAGCGTCACAATAGACTACAAAGTCTTCAGTTCCTTCTGGTAACGCTAGTATGGGTGTGTTAGTTAATTTTTGCTTAAGGGTTCTAAATGATTCTTCTTGTTTCGGTCCCCATTCAAACTTAATGGATTTACAGGTTAACTTAGTTAAAGGAATGGCTATTCAAGAAAAATCTTGAATAAGTCTTCTATAATAACCGGCGAATCCTAAGAAACTTCTAACCTCGGTTGGTGATTCAGGGGTTTTCCATTTGGTAATCGCCTCGATCTTGGTGGGATCCACATGAATTCCTTCATGATTGACTAAGTGCCCAAGAAATTGTACCTGTTCTAACCAAAATTTACACTTTGAAAACTTTGCATAAAGCTTTTCTTTTCTTAATAGACTTAGATGTGCGTGCAGATGTCTTGCATGTTCCTCCATATTCTTAGAGTAAATGAGAATATCTTCTAAAAAGACAATTATGAATTTATCCAAATATGGCTTACATATTCGGTTCATCATATCCATAAATGCAGCTGGGGCATTGGTTAAACCAAATGGCATGACAGTAAATTCATAATGGCCATACCTTGTTCTAAAAGCGGCCTTAGGAATGTCCTCTTCCTGAACCTTTAATTGATTATATCCTGAGCGTAAATCGATTTTAGAGAAAAATCGAGCTCCTTGCAATTGATCAAACAGATCATCGATTCTCGGTAATGGATACCGCTTTTTAATCGTGACCTTGTTCAATTCACGGTAATTAATGCACACACGCATCAATCCATCTTTTTTCTTAACGAATAAGATCGGCGCTCCCCATGGCGATGAACTTGGCTGCATGAATCCTTTTTCCAACAACTCGTCTAACTGTTTCTTCAGTTCCTGCATTTCTGTGGGTGCCAAACGATATGGCTCTTTTGCAATTGGTGCTGTTCCTGGTAGCAGGTGGATTCTGAATTCAACTTCCCTGTCTGGCGGTAGTCCTGGTAATTCTTCTAGAAACACCTCTGGAAACTAAGATACTACTGGAATATCTTTCAGTTCTTTTCCTTTGGCGTTAGTGATTATGGAAATCAAATACACTAAAGATCCTTTTCTTATATAACTTGTTGTTTTCATTACAGAGATGAATTTTGTAGATCTGGATGGCTTATCTCCTTTAATTGTGATCTTTTCACCTTTTGGTGAATTCACTTGGATTGACTTTTGATCACATAAAATACTGGCTTTATTGGTTACTAACCAATCCATTCCTAATACAACATTAAATCCTGCCAGATTCATTGGGTAAAGGTTTGCAATAAACTTTTGATTTAAAAATTCTATTCTTGCTCCCTGCAAGATTTCAGAAATCCTAACGGTTTCCCCTTGTGCTGTCTCTACTAGACATTCTTGTGGGAGTTTAGTTAATGGTTGATTAAGAAGTTTGCAAAATGAAGTATTAATAAAACTTTGGTTCACACCAGAGTCGAATAACACTTTAGAAAAAGTATCATTAACTAAAAACTTACTGGCTATCACGTCCGGAATCATCTTGGCTTCTTCTGTAGTTAGAACAAATGCTCTATCTTTTTTAGTATTCTTGGTGTTCGTAGCTGGAGCTAGTTTCGGATAGTTTGGCTTGATATGGCCTTGTTCTCCATAGTTGTAGCATATCATGTTGTTAGGTTTCTTCCTGCAGTCTTCTTCCTTGTGTCCAGATATTTTGTAGAAGTTGCAATATATGGAGCATCTTCCAGAATGCTTCCTTTTGCAATACTTGCAATAAGGTGCAGAGGTAGAACCTATATTTTTTCCCACGGTTGGAATTTCCAGAGCGAAATTCTTGGGTAAGCATTTGAGCTAAGTTCTTCCTTTGATCCTCTTCCCGTGTACGCACTAATTCATCTGTCAAGGTATTTGCTTGTTCTACAGCTTCTTCTATAGTTTGAGGTCTAGCCGCCTTGACTACATGCCTTATCTCACTAATTAATCCCCATATGTAGCGGGAGATTAATACTGGTTCTGGTGATGCAAGGGTTGGTATTATTCTAGCATATTCAAAGAATAACGTAATGTAACCCTTACTATCCACTCCAGTCATTCTAAGGTTTAGAAACTTATTTGCTATTTGTTCTTTTTCATTGGGAGGGCAGAATTTCCTTTCCACCATGTTCTTAAATTCCTCCCATTCCATATTGTAAACCCTGTCACTTCCCCTAGACTGGAGGATAGTGTTCCACCATTCTAAGGCTGAGTTTTTAAACAGATTGGAAGCAAACATTATCTTATCCTCTTCCGCACACTTGCTTATTTTTAAGACTGCCTCAGTTTTTTTCTATCCAGCGTAGAGCTGCAACGGCCCCTTCATTGCCCGAGAATTCCATTGGTTTACAAGACCAGAATTCTTTATAAGAACAACCATAAGACATGGTTCTTCTTCTTTTGGGAATGGGCACTTGAAGTATGGGTCCATTGTTTACACTGTGTTCAGGTTCAGTGGGTCGTTTACTGCTATGGTTACTTTTATTTTCAGCTTCCTTAACCGTCTTGATAATATATGGCATCGCATCTATTATTCCTTGTGCCACTATGTGTTGAATGGCACTGTTATCCACTTGGTTTCCATTATTATCATTGTTCGGGTTATCGTTATTCTGGTTTTCCGGGTTATTATTCGGGTTTTCTTGATTCACTTCTTCGTCCATCTGAATTTTAAACATTGGTCACGTATTAATATCACAAGATAATATCTTAATACAATCAATCACATAACACGCATATTGATAAAAAAACGTCGAACATTGCGACTTACTCTTTCTTATACATTATGCATCTATATATATTACAATACAACTGTAATCAAAATTACAATACTAGTAGGCATTTATAGCTATTATATCTTTTTTCAAACATACACACATATTATATATTATTATATTATTATTACTACTACCACCTTCACTGATATGGGTTCATCCAGAACTCCATATTACGCTAGTCATACTTCCAGACGAGTTGTTCTCCGACCTGCCTCATCCTCTCGCTACTTTCTAAAATCTCCTCACCGAAGGTTCGGAGTTCTTGCACATTTTCTTCACTCATTGGGGGTGCAGGTGCTGGGACTGGGGCATGGGTTCCTGGTACGGGTATGGATTCTCTAAAATTTCCCTAATGTACTGATCGCTATCATAGTAGGGATCTAGAGGGTCCAAACCTGGGTAAGCTGCTAGGTTTGGCATAGGTGTGTCTTCTGGTATTGGGTAGCGTTGCTTGTAGTCCCTATGGTCATCTAACCACAGGTCGTAGTCTGGGTCTAAGGGATTAGGTGCTGGTATTCTAGGTATCTCTTCTGGGTTGAAATCAGGCATTGGGAATTGATTTTATGGATTGGTTTCAATTTCCATTGGCTGTGGGGGAAACAGTGGTAATGGTTGGGGTGCTATGAGTTGCTCCAGATTAGGGTCGGCAGCTGTGGTTGCTAGGATATGGAAATTTGCTAGACTCCTATTGAGCATATCCTGTGTGTGGGCATTTGTTTCTCTTTTAGCGGCTGCTAAGGCTCGTTGATGTTGTAACTTTTTCATTCTTTTCCTACGTTCATGTGCTCCCCTACTGAACCATCCTCTCTTTTTAGGAGGGAATGGCTCTTCAGACTGAGCCTTAAACACGAATATCCCATCTTCATTGTCAGCTGAATACCCTGAGAGGGCAGGCTGTGAAGAGGTGCCTTCGCTTCTAGGTGAGCTGGACAACTGACGGTAGGCGTCGGAAGGTCCTTGGTCGCTCATACTGTAAACTAACAAATAGTCAAATAGCACACAACAATAATATACAATTATGCACGTATTTCCATAATTTATTTCCTAACACTTTGAATAATATCTTGGTGTCAGCAGAACACTTTTGTGGCTGAATCAGTGGCTTAAATCTGATACCACCTTCTGTCGCAACCCCTGCCCCCTATCTATCCCGGGAACGGGCGGCAATGAGAATCAGTATTGGTGGTATCGATGTTTATTATTTTGGCTGCGGAAATTTCATCAGGACCGTAGTTAGGAAATATTTTATCAGAGTAAAACACCACATTTTATATTAATAACTATATTGGGATAAAATCCAAGTTTTTATTACAAACTGATTTATAGGAATAAATCCTGTTTTATTGAAATAAAACATCTTCTTTATTTAGGTAACTTTTATAGCCACTTTCTCCAAGCCTTCAGTGCTGTCCAGCTGGCTTCTAGTTGGCTTTCACATTTTGTTAACTGAAACGCGTTTAAAAACATTTTTTAAGTGGGAAATACTGGTGAGTGAATCCCAGTTTAATCAAGAAGAGTTTTATCTTTTCACAGTATTGAGAGCGATTACAATGTTTATTTCTACACAATTACTCATTCAGTACTGTCAATCCTGACTGGTGGGTCATATTACCCATTGGCTAACTCTTTGTCCAATGGTAACGTGTTCCACATTTTGTATACAAAACCCCAACATACCGACAGTAATTGAAGAATTACAAAGACTCAATCACTGCTAATCATAATGTAAAATATAAAAGGTTTTGTAAAAACAGTTTACAAAAAGGAGATTACTCACATTGATGTCTTAGGTTTTCTTTAAGGGTTTCCTGGTAATTATCTATAAATTACACAAATGCACACGCGTTAGTATAATAACCCAATATTTACATTAGTAATACCCTCCCCGAGACGGCATTCCAACGACTACGTCGGGCAGAACCTCGACAGCCGTTACGGAACTCTGGATCAATCGGGCAGCGTATCTAATACGTAACCGGGGTTACAATACTTACAACGGGGTAGAACTTCGTTATTTAGGGGGGTATTATACCCGAAAATTATGTTTACTCTTCAGAATTTCGAGAGAGAAAGAAATTTGGTGCGAGTTCGAATGATCAGCCGATGCCTTCTATATATAGGGCCTGATTTGGGTTTCGTCGCACCCCGTGTATATGGTAGCCAAGGGCTACGCGGCCCGCGAGGGTAGGCCCTAGCTGATCCGACTCAACCCTACCTTCGACACATTGCACGACACGTGGCAGCACCGGGTTGCGCCTCATGTCCCTTCGCTCGCGCCCCGCGTAGACCAAGAGATGGTCTTACGCGGCCCGCCAAAGCCCCTTTATTTTTGTTTTTATTTAATTTTAATAAAAATAAGGGTATTCGGGGTGTATTTTAGGACCTATTAAGGCACTCTAATTATTTTTAGGGTGTCGGATTATTTAGGAGGGTTGTTATATATTATCACTATTCAAGTCAGGAAAAGACATGTCATTGTTCACCTCAGGCTTTTAAGCAGCTTTACAGCTGTAAAAATACACCAGGAAGCTGCAATAAGAGGAGAAGCTAGAAGCATGACAACTTAAGCTAGAAGCACCTACATCCTAATCATAAACACCTTTGACTGAGGACTGATAGTGAAAGTAGGTATGCTAAGTAGGTCAAAATACATGAAGCATATCAGCTTCTTGCATAGCTCAATAACCAAGAAGCTAAGAAGCAAGAAGCATGGCAGAAGAACTTAAAAGTTAGTCAGAAGCACTAATTACTTCGTCATGACTACCACTCACTAGGGAGCTGATGACGTGGGTGGATAAATCCACTTTTAAGGAAGTCAAGAAGCTCGGAAGCTATGCGCACCAGCTTCTCATCTATGTGTATCAGTTTCTTAGCTCATAAAATTGTAAGCATCTTGTTGGAGTAACCAAACAATTTAATGGTCACAAAGTCAACATATATTGACAAAACAAAATTCCTAGAAAAAAGTCATATAGATAAAAGATCTCTATCCAAATACTATATTGCAGCTCTTACACCAAAAAGGCTAATGTCAGACTTTCCCTAGCTGAAAGCAGATAAGCAAGTAGCCCAAAGTAGACATAAAGCATATGACCAAGCAATCATTGGGCATATAACAACTATATATAGGGTGCCTCAGGCACCTTAAACACATTTTCTTTATAATAAATCTCCCTTTAAACATCTATCACTGAAAAACAAACTACGAAATAAATATTTGTACAACATTTTTTCGCACACAAATAGCTTCCTACTAGTAGTTTCTCACATAAAGCTTCTAGCTCTCCTGAAAGAAAACTCTTATTACCAAGCTCTATGCTACTATAGCTTGTTGTTAGAAGTTCGACCTTTAACCACATTTTATTAAATCATAAGCACCTATACCAACGTTATAGACACTTATAACGGGGGAGCTTATGATGTGGAAGCATTAGGCAGGAAGCTAGGACATGAGCAACAGCAGCCAGAAGCTCGGTTACTACACATATCTCAAGTTCCAAGGCAGTTCAGGTTAAGAAGCTACTAAATCATCCTACGTCAACTCATGTAAATATCAACGTGACGTATTACGAAAAATAAACACTCGATCTCCGATTTTCTTGGTTTCACACAAACCATTGTCGAAGAAAACAACTAATAAAATAGTTTTCTTTGTTGTAAACACAACTCATTGACATATAAAACGCATTTCAAAATCTCCGCATGAACATGTCACATTCAACAAATAACTAACGAAGCGCACCCCTAAAGACTTATCCGTCTAAAATCACCTGAACATGTTGGAACCTTCCTATGCATATGGCATGCATATTTTTAACACACCATGATAGCATTAGCCTTTAGAAGCTAGAAGCTCTGAAACTCAAAAGCTGGAAGCTATAGGCTCAGAAGCCACAAGCTTAAAGGTATAGGCCCAGAAGCTATAATCTCGAGATTTATAGGCTTGAAATCTATGAAGCTTGAAGCTATAAGCTTGAAAGTTACAAGCTCAGAGGCCACAAGCTCGAAGCTACAAGTTCATAAACAACAAGCTATTAAGTTTGATGCCAAAACCCTATAAGACCGAAAGCTACTAGCCTAAATAAGATAAGCAGGTCAGAAGCTACCAAATCAACCAAAACAGCTTACGTCATGAAGCTTCCAGTTAGTGGCAAATAAGGTAAGGTGGTTGGTAGCTCAACATCTTAACCATACAAGTCAAACAAACATTTCCTAAGGATGAACAAAATTTTTGTTGAATCATCCATACAAGACTAACCACTTTTCCATACACCATAATCCTTAAGGGAACAAGCATGTCACCTAAGGAAGATGCTTAACTTCCCCTTAAAAAACCGGATAATTTTGGAAAGAAAGAATGTACCTTCTCCGGCTAACGAGTTGTTAAAGGAATAAAAGTAGGCTCGTCCACTGAGAAGAGTATAAAGCAACCTCCCACGTACCTTACCATTTAGCACAAACTTATCTCTAATACGCTTCCAAGACAAGTGTCACACCCCAACCGATGGCGGAAATATCGGAGTGAGACGAACAAATCATCCAAAGCATCATAACACTAATTGTGACAATATAATTAAATCTAAATTTCATAAAATACTATAATTCATACATTGTTTCAAAGATAACCAAATTGTATCAAAACATAGAATCAATAAAACATTGTTTATTTTAGAGTGTGTTTCTAAGTCCACCCTAACTTTGTTTCTTCACTAGCATCATCGTTCAACCTGCAATATGTATTAAAATAAAATCAACAAAAAAGTTGGCGAGTATACAAGTTTTGTTACATAGCATAAAATAGAATAAAAGTGTTTAAACGTACTCATATCCACATGAAAAACATAATATAAGTTACTAATATGCTGAAACGGTGTAAACTATATGTCAATCCAAAGTTTCCAATGCAAACTTGCCTTTCCCTAAGACTCAAGGGAGGTTAACATGTTTTACTTAACAATACCCCAAGACTAAACCTATAGCGCTATAATTGTTAAGGTAGGCTTGATCGAAGTTAATGGGCATATAGACATAAAATGTATACATAGCATATGAGATTAACAAGTATCAATATGTTTTCATGTTTAAATGTGGATAGAGTGTGATGATAACAAGTTTCAAATGTTGCGTGTTTTTGTATAGAATACATGTTGCACCCAAAGTGTTTAAAACTTAAAATGGGATCGAGTATACTCACAGTTTTGCATATGTAAATGCTAAACTGCGAGCGGGATTTGATGAAGTCTCGAGATTAAACTGAAATGTTCGAATAGGAGTATAAGTTTACTGAAGTGGAAGTGTATAGGATCAGTTTACGAAAAATAAACAAGTTAAAGTGTTCAACAGTCCATTCGGACGGATGGGCTTCTGTTAAGGACGGATGGACTGATTTGTGTGTGATACGTTCTGATTTAAGAGTTAAAACAGTGATGTAAATGATTTGAACAGTAAATAAAACAATCTGAAGTAATAACTTGATGTTAAACAGAAGGAAAATGATTTGGTTTGGTAACAGAGTCCATTAGGACGGATGGGCATATCCTATTTGGACGGATGGCCTGCTGTTGTCACAAATTGTTTTGATTTAACTGATTTTATTTGAAAACATAGAAGTATTCGTTTAATTTATTTATTTTAGTAGATACAACATTTTAGTTAATGACCAACAAGTGAAAACGAAATCAAAAATCAAAACAGAATATGGGGCAGAAGTCCATTCGGACGGATGGATGTTCTTGATGAAAAAGTTTGTTTGATCCATCGAAACAGATCATTCCTTGATGAAAATTAACCCTAACGCAGGTTCTTAACTAAAAAGTGAGTTGAGAACCTGATGGATTCTGGATTTCATCTAGGTTGCATAATAGTTGAAAGAAAATTGTAATTAAGTTGTAAACTATTTTGATTTTGATTCAATCTCGTTTAAGTGATGCTCCACAATAGTTTGCCTAGGCAAAACGAGTGGAAACCATCTTCGAGATGATTAGAATCAATGGTTTTGCAAAAAGATTAAGGTTTCGTGAATAAAACTCAAGATATGTAAGAAAATGATCAAGAAAGGAGAAGGAGCAACTCTTACAATAATTTTGATCGCAACAACAATTCGAGAGCGTTTGCAAGAGGAATGAGCAAATTGGAATGGAGACACAAGGTCTCTATTTATAGATTCGGGGGAACCTAGGGTTTCCCCAGAATTTCGCACGGATGCGCTAAGTCCGGATGGGCTTAGCTACGGATGGGCTCCATCCGGACGGATGGGGTATTTTTCATATTTTTTTCCAACTTTGATTATTTTACGAGTTTTAATCGGTTTTACGAGTTTCAAGTGTCGATGTATAATAAAGAATCAAGAATCACGAATAATATATCGTTCAAACATGAATTTTGAATTTAATTTGCACGTAAGTCTAACTTGATTAACGTGAACATGATTAAAATAATTTCGTTTTCATTATGATCAATCATCTCGGATTACAAATAGAATCGAAAGTAGAATACAACAAGAGTACAAGTGACAAAAAATGAAAAGTACAAGACTTGCTAAAACAGGAAAGGTACAAAAATGCGAAGCGTTACAACAAGTCACTCTCCTTACTTGATAAGAAAGAATACATCCATTCATTAGAATGAAAATTAGCTTCTCTGGTCCTTACTTATTATGACATCGAAACCCAAAAGTAAGCAGCTTCTCAGGTCCTCACCTAGTGTGACTTTAGAAGCTAAGAAGTAAACAAGCTTCTCAGGCTCCCACCTGATGTAACCCCAAAAGCTTAGAGGCAATTAGCCTCGTAGTTCCTCACCTAATGAAACATTTAGAAACTCATTAAGTTTTTTTAAAAAATAAGTCTGAGTTTGAGTATCATTTATCAAGATCGAATAGGCTCTCGAGTCTTAACAAGCATATTATTTACATAAGTTTTTTTATCTGATATATTAAATATCTATTTACAAACTAATTATTATATATATATATATATATATATATATATAATTATGATAAAAAAATAACTATATATATTGTTATATATGTATAGAAATTGTAATTGTCATGAGATATAAAAATAAGCGTAAATATATATATGATAAACTGGACGTGCTTGAGGCTAAAAAGCTATTCATGAGTAGAGCTCAACTCGATCTTAAAAAACTATTCACGCATCAAGCCCATATCGGCAATGCACGAAAGAGAGAACTGTTGATGCATCATTGCACAAGTCCATACGTGAGTGTTTGTGGGTTGGAGTTCCATGTAGCGATGACAAAAAACTCGAGCCCGATGGATATACTGGAAACCCGAAGTATTTAGGGTGGGTATACACGATACCCAATAGGTATAAGACCGGGTATGAGAATAAAAAACATATTTCTTGGGTAACAGACAGGAATGTGATTAGGTGATATGCGGCCTGATTACCCGAAACTATATGCATTTACACGAAATATATACCCGAAATTTTTTTAAGTCTTATACTTATTTTCCCTTAACTATTGTTTGGTACGGTTTCATTCTAGTAGCTTCTTTATTTGGAAAATAAACTTTTCTTTTGAATATAAATTTTGATAAAATTTGTAACACTCTAGCCCGTTTTAAAAAATATTTTAATTAAAGGATGATTTGGTTGTTGGATCGTTGTTTGACCCGACTGAGTCATTCAGAAGAGTTTTACATCCAGTTTAAAGGCGGAATCAGTAAACCGGACACGAAAACAGCTTGTAATCTTTAATCTGTTGCTTGTATTGATAATAACAATGTTTACAACCTGACAGAAAACCGGCAGCACTTCGTTACACTTTCGGAAGTCGCGTACCAAGTGAAATGACAAGTGCCCTATATATAGAGATGAGAATTTCGCTTGAAAGAAACCAGAACATGTTCAAGCGAAATCTGTTGTGTGTGATTTCGCTTGAAATGTCACATAATCAGTTTCAAGCGAAATCTTCACTTAAACCTCATATCTCAATTTCTTGAACCTTGAGCACTGAATATCCTATTCTATCCTATTACATGATACAAGACGAAGTCAATAGACGTAGTGCACTAACAGACTCCCCCTCGAATATTGACGCAGTCTTCAGTGACTATTCTTCAATATGACACATCTTCAGTCTTGATCATTCTGCCTTTTCACTCAAATTGTAACATTTTAAGCATCTAATAATCTTTCTCTTCTTCTATCAGCTTCAGGCTCCCCCTTTCATCAAGCTTCCGTGCTTTGGGATCGACACCTAGTTTTCCAGATACACGTTCCTAACTTTCAGCTTGTCTTCAGACTCCCCCTTAGACTCAGCTCTCGGGATCGTAGTCTGGACTATCATCTGCAATTTCTCAAACATTTATGAGTAACAGCATTTTGAAATCTCAATCAAAATCTCTAATCCACTCCCCCTATCAACAAACTGTAAAGATTTAGCAGTGTTAAAGAATCCAACTCCCTCACAGTTAATCATCCAAGTCCAAACTAATGACCTTGGAGATATCACAAACCGTTTTTGAATTTTTGATTTAAAAACTTCAAGTTTCAAATTAATGAACTTGTTTTATTTTCAGAAACACAATCAGCTTACTTAGATTTTAAAACTCAGTTCTCAGACATCAGTTGTCGAAAATAAAGCAGAAATCAAAATCTTTTTGTATTTTCTGAAAATATAAAGCAATAACGAAATATGTACAAACATATTTACAGACAATATTTTTGTTTTGAATATGCGTTAGAGGATCATATCAGTTTTTGACAAATCACACGTACCGTTGAGCTTAAAATCACATTATGCATTAAACAATTCACTTAGATTGTCGATATACTGATCCACTTAAATTTTCATACAAACTTCAACTGATTCAGGATACGAATTAGGTATTTTAAGTACTTAAACCCATTCATGTGTCCCACCTCTTGAATATACTCTCGTATCCAGAATCCCAATAATCAGTCTTACAGGTGAGTATACTACAATGATATCTGTATATAAATTAGGTATGCGAGGGCCGAGGGATCTCAGGTCGATACTTCCGTATACGCAGAGAGATATCAGCTTCGACTTTTTGGAATGTCCCCTTTAGAGGATCTTTTTGCTTACAACAGCAGCGACTATCAATTTTATTGTTTCATCAGCATGCTGAGGGTTTAATGCTATGTTTCAAGCATTGCAGAAAGTATTATTCGAGGACTAGGTCAGAACTACCGTTCAGCAGAAGTCCTGGAATAATACCCCAGACATCATTGAGTATAAAGACCTAGTATATCAGATTATGAGACCTTTCAAACGAGATTTCAGGGGTTACCTATATATCCAAGTAGTGTTCCCCACGAAATAAGCAAGTTTGAATTTAGGTTTATATCCCGAAAAAGTTTACTAAATGTATAAAAATCTACCGACACATCCACGGTGAGATCGTTTAACACATTTAAACTTTCCATTTCTTTAGCATACTGTAACTGTCTACTGATGTACTATCATCTCCTCTTTTTACGCAAAAACTCAATTTTTGAATTTTATCATGTTTTTGACTTTTTCAAATTTTCAAATGTTTTTGTATTTTCTAACAATATTACTCCCCCTAAAATGCAAAATCATATAAAGAAATTTGACAACCAACACTGATAGCTTTGTCTTGCCATCCATTTTCTGCATCTCATGCTCTGTTTTGCAGAAAATATAACACTTTTAGCAGAAAATATAACATACCCCCATGATATACAACACATTGATATTTTACAGTTTGAAAACCGTTTTTCAATCTGATGAAAGTAATCATGTTTGTTCAGCCGTGAGGGTTTCGGCATATTCAATCAAAACATATATATTTTTTTTAATTTTGAATATTTGACAAAAATTAAAAACAAACATATTTTTTATTTTTCAAATTTTTCAATTTTTAGGGTTTTTAAAATATTTTTTATTTATTTACAGAAAACATATAAACTTCCTGTTTCAACCAACACAGGATCCAGCAGCCTCCTCTCGATGTGCCAGGCTGCTCCAATCTCCAATTTCACAATCTTTGAATTCCATGAGCACCTGCACATTCAACTAACTGAATTACTTGAACAATTTAGCCCAGGTCTGTTGAACCTTAGGCATTTCAACACAACAATTTTCATTCAATGATGGAAATTCTTTGTCATTTTTCACAAAAACTTTCTCAATTTTAATTTCAACTTTCTCATCTTTTACCAAATCAACATGTTTCTTAACACTCCATGTTTGACCTTTTGGTGTACCTCGTTTGTAAAAATGTGAAACTTTTTGAACATTTTGATTTTGAACAACAACTCTTGGTTTCCAAAACTCTTGAGGTTTTGTCATATTAACAGTTGTTTTCCAATTTTGTGTTGTTCTGAATCTGGGTGTGTGAGAATTACAGATCTGTATTGAATCAAACCTGTTCTGGTTTAATTTCCAATTTTGATTGCAAACTTGTTTGTATTGTACCTCCAAGTCTGTTTCGAGTCAAATCTGGTTGACCTTTGTCTCACATTCTCAGATTTTTGTTTCTCAGCATCAATCTTCTTTTTGTCAACATCCACAAGTTTTAGATTAGGACACTTGCGTGCAAGATGTCCTTTTTAATCACATTTGAAACATGTTCTCATGGACACATCTTTAACCTGTGGTTGTTGCTTTTGTTTTTTAGCAAAAAATTCATCATTAGACTGTTTCATTTTGAATTCTTTTTCTTTTTCTAAACTGCCTCCTTGAACAAAACTCATTTTTTCTTGAAAATTCTGCTTCTCATTTCTGTTTCGATTCTGTTTCTTCTTATAACCCAACCCAGCCTTCATGTTCTTCTTTTTGAAACCAGGTTTGTTATACAAACCTTTATAACTCTTACCAACAAACTTTGAAATTTCAGACTTCTCAATCTCAACCATTTTGAAAACTTTATCAACCTTTTCTGAAATCACATTCTGAATCGGGAAAACAACATCTAAGAACAATTTGTCCGATCCAATCATGGTATAAACCAATCCTTTTGAATCATCATTCAAACTTTTCTCGGATTTTGTGTTTTTCAGATATCCATCATGAATATTTCCTTCATCTTCATCCTGTGATTCAGATTTACCTGTAACAACTGACTCATCTTTCAACACACTTTCAACGACTTTACCTACCACCTCTGAATCATGAGACTCATCAGATTTGGAATAGGTTATGTCAATGTTGTCAGGCAATTTGTCTACCATATTGAAAGCTTTTTCGACCTTTTCTTCATCATAAAATGCAAATTTTCCCGGTGGTGGAACTTGATGAAACTCTGAACCAATGCCTTTCTTGTTCTGCTCAGACTCACCATCACCCGGTTTTATATTGAAAATTCGTTCAAGCACATATGACGACACGTGGTAACTCTTTAACTTGTTGTTATCCTGTTCTAAATCAGCAATCTGTCGCTTTAACTTAGCAACATCCTCAATATAGGAATTAACAACATCTTGTTTTATAGAATACATTCGTTTAAGCTCTTTAGTTGTTTCAGAAAGATAATTCATTCTTGATTGAGCATATTTCATTTCATCTTTTACTTTATCATATGACTCTTTTGTAATGTGATATGATAATTTCATTGAGTCATATTCTTTTTTCATTTCTTGACAAGCAATTTCCTTTTGTTCACATTCATTTGTCATTTTCAAAACATTTTCTTTCAAAACTTCATTTTCTTTCTCTAATTTGTTACATTTTTCTGAAAGTTTTTCATCATTTTCTTTAAAACCCTTTTCTTTTTCTAACATTTCTTTGCATTTTTCTTTGAAAATGTTTTCTATTTTTGTGAATTCAAGATCTCTTGTTCTAAATTGCTCATCTTTTTCAGTACAAGCTCTGCACGGTTCCATGCATTTCTTGCACTGATCAATCAGTTTTAGGTTTTCAAAATCAGAATTTACCTCAGTGATTGGCACTTTGGTGTTTTCAGCAACCTCTGTTTGCTCAGCAACATTCTGCTTTTCTTCAACACCGACTTCATCACCAACATTATCAGCTTCCTCATTCTCATTCTTTTCTTTTATCTGCTGTTCTTCAGTAACAGCTTCCTCAACCTCTTCATTCACAACTACTTCTTCACTTTTGATTTCCTTCACAACTTCAACTTCAACAGTTTCTGTTTTAGCCTCTTCAGCATCTTTCTTCAGATTGTTCACCATTTCTTCAACCTTCTTCTTCATTCTCTCTTCGTCCCTTTTTCTTAGACATGATAACATGGCATATCTTATATCCTTTTCATATCTCTTAGCGTATGTGTCATCTTTCAATACTCTTCTATAGTATTCAGCTCTTAACGGGACTGCAAGAAGAACATCATCGAAGATTATGTCTTTCTTGGGAACAACTGGTTCTCCTTCTCTGTTATAATAACATTCTCTCTTTTTATCCCATCTTTTGCTACCGACAGCCATCTCATACTCTTCCTGCATATCATCCATTCTGTTGTAAACCACATTTCTTTCTCTGTAAGTCTTCTCACTTAAGATCTCTTCCCGAGTTTTCTCTTTAATCTCAACTTTTTCTTCATGGACTTCAGCAATGTCTTTGTCTTTGTTTTCATCTTGAATCTCAGCAACAAGAGCATAATGTTTATTTAATTCTTCCTGTTTGGCTTCAGCTTTGAACCGTTCATCAACAATGTCATCTATTGGAAGAACCTCACTCCAATCATATCCTTCATCCTCGTAAATTACAGCATAAGCTCTTGATTTTTCTTTCGGTTTATCTTCAATCAACTTTGGTTCTTCTCTGCTTCGATGGTAAATCGCCTTTCGATAATAATCATCGTTGAAAGGACGTTCATTTCTTTCACCAACTTCAGAATTTCTGCATTCTCTCTTGAAATGACCTTTCTGCTTGCATTTGAAGCAGGTCACTTTGGATTTGTCAAATCCAAGCTTTGTTGAAGCACCTCCAAGTGATTGTTTTCCAGTAATCTCCATATACCTCTGAGCTCTTCGAATACAACTAGCTAAACACCATCGGATGTCAATGAGCTCCATCTCTTCTGGATCAATCTGGTCGTAGTCTTCTTTGGTCAATTCAGAGTTTTCAATTTTACCAGCTACTAGACCTTCATATGACTCCAAAACAGATGCAAGAAAACTCATTTGCTGCTTCGCTGCATTGATGCTCATTGCAGGAGAATTCTTCAGTTTAAGAGCAATGTTGCACAGAATTTCTTCAGATTCATCAGAATTTGTCTTTGAAGATGAATGATATCCAGAATGATGATTTGTTGACGTTGTTGGTGGTTCTTTCATCTTTTCACCACTAAATGCTGTTTTTGGTGAACCAACGCCTTTATCAGAAAACACACTGCTTTTGTAGTACAAGCCAACGTTCTGTTGATGTGAAGAATCAGTCATCTTGTTTTGCTTCTGCAACTCCAAATCATGACTTTCAATCTTTTCAAACAAAGCATCAAGAGTAATATTATCATATGAAGCATCATTTTTTAAGATAAAAACAAACGTTTGCCACTGATCAGCTCGTGGTAACGCTTCAATCACTTTGTCTATCAATTCCTCTCTTGTTTTATTTATCTGTAATCTTTCCAATTCAATTTTAAGATGACAAAATCTCTCAATCATTTGTCTCACTGACTCTCCTTTTATGTTATCAAACAGATCAAATTCTTTCTTTAATAAAGCAATTTTGTTCTTTTTAATCTGTTTACCCCCCTCAGCTTTAACACGTAAAGCTTCCCAGACAGACTTAGATGTCCCATCATGAATTAATAAAGCAAAAATATCGTTTCTGATTGCGGACTGGATCAATGCTATCATTCTCTGTTCAGCTCCAAATTCAGCTTTATCTTCTCTAGTAAATTTCTTGAATACAAGATCTTCGCCTTTATCGTCTTTTGGTTTTTCATACCCATACTCCAAGCAAAACCAACTTTCATGAGCATACGCCTTTGCCCAGTTGATAAAGCGTTCTTTCCACCAGGTATAATCCTCAATACTATCAAGAGCTGGTGGCTTTGAATGAGTTCCGTAAAAGTTATCATTCTTGATATTTTCATTTAGCACTTTAGAAATGGTTTTTGGTGTAATATTTGAAGCCTCAGACGATTCGGTTGCGAATGCGTTGTAAAACGTATTGAAGAATTCCTCAGCCATAATGCAAACCTGACAGAATAATCAAACAAAACCAATCAGTACAATCAAATATCAAATAAACTGAAAATGACTGACACTTGATCGTCGTGAAATGATCCGACACAAAATTCCACTTTTCAATCGAACTAGGAAACTCAAGCGAAATCTCAAGTTGAAGCAGAATGAGACTTCAAGCGAAATCTTTTGACTATCTACTTCAAGCGAATTCAGCACAATATAATACTATTCAAGCGAAATTTCCTTTTAAACTGTTCAAGCGAAATCTGTCTTAAGTGTTTCAAGCGAAAATCCAGCACTTCAATTTCGCTTCAAGATGATTAGATCCTTCAAGCGAAATCCCAAATGATCTATTTCGCTTCAACAATACAAGTTCCAATCGAATCAGCTTCAAGCGAAAACAACTATTTCGCTTCAGTTGTATTCAAGCGAAATCCAGCAAAGTCAATTTCGCTTCAGAAGTTTCAAGCAAAATAGTCCAATAAGTCTGATTTGAAGCGAAATCAACCCATTATCTACGAACTCTTTCAAGCGAAATCTAGTTTCTGTCCAATTTTTGTCATTTTTACTTTGAATTTTGCCATGAAACTTTCAAGGATTTGTTAGAATACTGTTTTACACGTTCGGTGAAAAACTCAGACCATTTTGACCGTTAAATCTCGTCCAGATTGAAAAAGAAGGTGTAGAAGTCAGAAAATAGATGATATCAAGCTAAACTCTTCTTCCTGTGCTCTGATACCACTTGTTGGATCGTTGTTTGACCCGACTGAGTCATTCAGAAGAGTTTTACATCCAGTTTAAAGGCGGAATCAGTAAACCGGACACGAAAACAGCTTGTAATCTTTAATCTGTTGCTTGTATTGATAATAACAATGTTTACAACCTGACAGAAAACCGGCAGCACTTCGTTACACTTTCGGAAGTCGCGTACCAAGTGAAATGACAAGTGCCCTATATATAGAGATGAGAATTTCGCTTGAAAGAAACCAGAACATGTTCAAGCGAAATCTGTTGTGTGTGATTTCGCTTGAAATGTCACATAATCAGTTTCAAGCGAAATCTTCACTTAAACCTCATATCTCAATTTCTTGAACCTTGAGCACTGAATATCCTATTCTATCCTATTACATGATACAAGACGAAGTCAATAGACGTAGTGCACTAACATTGGTCCCAGATTTTTTTACTTAGAGCTTGCACGTCTGGGTTAACCGATAACCCGGGTGAACTGACATAATGAATTCTTACACGTGATTCACATTTTTCAATATTAAAGTTTTTAAAGTCGAAAGCTTTTCCATGCACGATCATGCTTCAATCCTCCCGTGGATCGTCTCCAGATAGATAGCGGATTAGTCGTGTTCGGTTCTTTGCGCGCTTGGTCGTCCGTCCGTCCGTCCGTCCTGTTCCTGCCTTAGCAAAAGCCTTCCATAAACACTTAAAATAGTTAGCGTTTAAGTCAAACATGTTTAAAATAATAAGCAAAACCATCTCATTGAAACAGAGTTCCCCCACGCGTCGCGGAAGGGCTACCCAGCTCCCTCGCGTGGCGCGGGGGAGCACCATCTTGACTTTCTTTAACCTGGCGTCCCTGCATGTCGTGAAGGGGCTTGACGTCTCCTCCGTGTGGCGCGGGTGGGACAGTTTTCTAGAAAGTTTACAATGCTGGTAGTTTTTACCCTTGTTCGGAATTTTGCCAAGTATTCACTATTTTCGCACACAACTTGACTCAACTTCAGGTTTACCATTTTTAGAACCTTCCCTCACATTTGTAGGTTCAGAACCTTCATTTAAACCCGAATTCTTTAGCTTTTCAAATCATTCTTTCAATTTGAAATTAATTACCCAACGACCTGTTAGGATGCATTTCGCATACTAATTCTTGCGTCCTACTTTTTTATGTACCAGGATCATCAAATCTATTAAGGAACTCTTTGTTAACTCTACCTTAGCAGTAGTTTTCCCGAACCGTTATTTGAGGGCATTTTAGTCAAATTTTATCCTTTTTCAAACCGGAAAACTTTTATAAGTTTAAATGAAAACTAGCAGCGCATTTAGCTCGTTATCCCATAAGTAGTGGTTCTATTTAAGAGGTGTAAGCTTTACTTACCTTACGTCCGATCATGCTTTCTCTCATCTTTGACTCGCTTGACTTGTTCCTTTCCAAGCTCCCACCTAGCTTTTCAAAAGTCAAACTATTACATAACATCCATAAGATGGTTAGATTAGTCATCCTTTATCATGACCATTATACCTTATGGACTCCCATACCATATTTCTCATTCGATCCTGTTATAGGTTAGTTTGACATTTAAAAACTCAAACTGCCAATTCACAAGTATAATTGCACTAACAAGTTCAAAAAACTCATTTATGCATATTATCAAACAATTGGTTGGCATCATTTTTTGGCGATCTTATTAGCTAAATTTCTTAACCAAAATCACCATATTTTTTTTCAATTCAACAAGTTTATACACTTATTAACATCAAGTTAACATAAGTTTCAATCATCAAATGCTAATTCATCAAACTATCATACTAGAACTTGGGGTTTTCATCTCTTATGCAAAAACCCATTTCATCATATGATCGGACATTTATCCTAAAATCTAAATTATTTAAGTCTCTCACACAAACTAGTAAACATGATGAATATATCACTATTATATCATCAATTTCATCATATCATCAAAACCCACTTCATGACATGTATGAACACTTAAATCAAATCTTTAAATTAATCAAGTATTTTACATATACAAGCAAGTATGACGAGTATGAACATACATAAATCATCAATTTCATCATATCATCAAAACCCACCTAACATAAAAACTCATTATACATAAATTCATCAGATACCTTAGGTTTAGATGATGTTAGAAAGCTAAAATCATCAAACATGCAAGGGAACTTACTTGTATTTCACCTTAAATCTATTGATTTTGTGTATTAGGGATCTTGAAGAGGAACTTCACCTCCCTCTCTCTCTCTGTCTCTCTCTCTCTCTCTCTCTCTCATTCTCGTTCACACACACACCAAACCTGAGTTTTTTTTATTTTTCCATCTATTTTACAAAACAACTTTCACACTTAACCAACTTTAGTCCCATAGGTTTGGTTAGTATTTTGTTTGGTTAAGGCTTACTTAACCATTAATAAACATGTATGTTAACTAGGTTAATATTCGTAGTAACATATTTTCATGTCAATTGTAAACACAAACAATATAATTGGATTTACTAAGTTCGGAAAAGCTACAAACCGATTTAAATTAAATCCCGATAACTCGGACCTTTTATAAACTTTATTCTCTAAAAGGTATTCATTTATCTTTTATTTAACATTAGGTTTATTTAATTAAATTCTAATGTTTACCGGGTTAACTTTTACCATTAATGGTATTTTACTTGCTCATCCCTGATAAATTTGGTTTAATTACCAAATATGTTTTCGAGATGTTACAAAATTATTCATATTTATATATTGTGAAATACAAATTATTTTTTCTGATTAATATTATAATGAGTAAAAGTGCAATTTCCCACCCTTTGGTTTGCTCCAAATTGCACCTTGAAATCCCCTCTTCCAATTTTTGCTATATGGCACCCCGTGGTGGAAATTTCATCACTCTCTAACACCTATTGTCATTCAAACGTTTTGTTGACTGTTAGTATTAGAGGTATAATTGTCGTTTTCACAACTTAAGCTTCTAACCTAAACTTGAAGACCTCCATTATCTTCACATCCTCACATTCTAACACCATTACTTTACCAAACCATCACCTTCTACCACACACACAGAGTCGCTGGAAACCAACAACATTATTGTGGAGCATGGAATTCTCAATTGAGGTTGAAAACGATTCGATTCATGGTATGATTTCCTTTTGATTTTAACTTGATTAAGCTTGATTTCACTTGATTAAGCTTGTTTATGCAATTTTCACTTGAATGTACTTACTTGATTCAAAATGTAGCTGGAGTGAGGCCTATAGAGACTTAGAACCACCATACCATGGTGCGGGTGACGGTGCTTATGAGAGGGTTGAATAACATTGCGCTCAACATTGTTGTGGTGTTCCCACCATCACTCCAACATCACGGCCATCACCGAGCAATGCCATCACCACCCACCTTAACCAAGACAAGTATAATACTAGTTTGGTTCTTTTGATTATGCCTAATTATTAACTTAGTAATTATGGTTTAAGTATGTGTAGTTATACAATGATTATTTAGATATTAACTTAACTTGACTTTTTGATATGTATATTTATGGAATTAACAAGGTTTGCTGATATGTATAATTATGGAATTTTGATATGTATAATTATTGATCATGGTTTGTGTGATGATGGTTTGATCATGGTTTGATACGTAGAATTTTGAGATGAACAGGTCCACTGATCACAGTTTGATGATAAACATGTCCATTTGTTTGATCATGTGTCACAACCCCCGAACCCACCCTGGGCGGGAGCCGTGAGCAGTTACAGCAGTGGTACCGGTGTTTATTAAATTCGCAGCGGAAAAATTCATTAGGGCCGTAGTTAGGAAAAAATCAGAATTGTGAAATACTGAAGTTTTAATATTAAACTACTGGGATAAAACCCATATTACTATAGAAGATTTTTATAGGGATAAACCCTATTTTTACAAAACACATTTTCTTTTCTTTATTCTGGTAATATAGCCACTTTATTTAAGCCTTCAGTTCTTCGTAGCAAATTCCTTTATTTTCACAGTAAGTCACCTGAAACGCGTTTAAAATATTTTATTAGCGAAAAATATTGGTGAGTTCATTCATTTGTATAAAAAAACAAAGTATTGTAATCACAGCTTTAAGAGTTTTTACATTTGTTTATTTCTTTCAATTACCCACAGTACTTGTCACTCGGTGGCAGTTCCTGTGATTGTGGTCATACCACTATTGGCTAACCCTTTGTCCAATAGTAAAGATTGTCAAGTAACGTATACAAAACCCCACATACCGGCTGTAATTTCAGAATACAAAGACTTAATCACTGTAAATACAACTTAGAAAACATTTAGAGTTTTGAAAGCACTTGATAAAAAGAGAATGATTCACTTTGCAGAATTAGGGTTTTGATTTTTTTACAGCCTCCTGATATTAAGCTTGGATTCCTAATTAAACATACAATGAAACATGTATTAGTGTATTAACCCAATTTAAACTTTAACGATAATTAAGAGATCAAAACCTCAATGTAGTTAACAAAGTATAGCCTTATTCAGGCAACCCTTTGACATCCATTGTTTGGTTTTAGATCGATCAGACAAGGTATCGTACCAGTGATTAGGGTTAGCACACTTTCTACGGAGCAGATTTTTAGGATTTAGGGGTTCAGGTAATAATAACGATAGAACGAGAGAGCAAGAGTATCGATTTATGATCGAACAAGTACAATTGAACTTCTCCCACTCCTGCCTTTATATAGCCCACCTGGGTTTCCTAGGCGCGTCACGGGAGGATCAAGGGTCTCCCCCGCGTGGCGCGACAGTTGCCTATTCCCTAGGTCAGCTTCGTCTCATGTGTAGCCTTGCCACTTGTCACGAAACGGTGCCAAGTGTCCCGGTACTCTCCCGCGCGTCGTGAGAGAATCAGGGGATTCTCCCGCGTGGAGCCTGAGATGCCTGGTGTTGAATTTTTCGTTTTCCTTGTTGGGTCTCTTCGTGCAGGTCTGGGTTTCGATCAGGGTTCTTCATAGGGTATTTTGGGATTTGTTACATCATCTCCACCTTGCTTAAAATCTTGACATCGAGATTCACTGGAATAAGTAGGGATACTTTCGCTTCATTTCTGATTCTAATTCCCATGTGTATTCGGGTCCTCTTTTCGAATCCCGTTTCACTTTGACCAGAATCAATCTTTTACGCTTGAGGTTCTTGACCTTTTTGTCTTCAGGTTGTAGAGGCTTCTTAACAAATTTCAGTTTCTTATTAACCTCTATGTCTTGAAGAGGCACTACAAGGGATTCATTAGCTAAGCATTTCCTTAAGTTGCATAAATGAAACACATCATGTATACCTGCCCTTTCTTCTAGTAACTTTAGCGGATAAGCTACTGGTCCAATTCTTTTAATAACCTTAAATGGTCTAACAAATCTTGGGCTTAGCTTTCCATTTTACTAAATCGAACTACTCCTTTCCAAGGAGAAACCTTTAACAATACTTTATCTCCAACTTGAAATTTCAATGGCTTATGTCGATTATCTGCAAAACTCTTTTGACAATCTCGTGCTGTTTCCAGTCTTTCCTTGACTTAAATTATCTTGTCGGTTGTTTCTTGCACAATTTCAGGACCTGATAATTTTTCTCTTCTATTTATGCCCAACATACAGGCGTTCGGCATTTTAGTCCGTAGAGTGCTTCAAATGGAGCAGCATTAATGCTTGTATGATAACTATTGTTATAAGAGAATTCTATTAGTGGCAAATGTTCATCCCAACTTCCTCCAAAGTTTATCACACAGGCTCTTAGCATGTCTTCCAAAGTCTGAATTATCATTTCACTTTATATCTTTAAGAGGTACTATTAGTGATTCATCAGCTAAGCATTTCTTGAGATTAGATACATGAAATACATCATGTATTCCTGCCATTTCCTCTGGCAGTGGTAGCTGATAGGCTACAGGTCCTATTCTTCTAATAATCTCAAAAGGTCCAACATACCTGGGGCTTATCTTTCCCCTCTTGATGAATCTTACCACTCCTTTCCAAGGAGAGACTTTTAATAATACTTTATCTCTTACTTGAAATTCCAACGGTTTTCGTCTGTTATCAGCATAACTCTTTTGTCGATCACGTGCTGCTTTCAGTCGTTCCTTGACTTGAATGATTTTGTCTGTTGTTTCTTGTCCTATCTCAGGTCCAAATAGTTGCTTTTCTCCAATTTCTGCCCAACAAACTGGCGTTCGGCACTTTCGTCCATAAAGTGCTTCGAATGGTGCAGCATTGATACTTGTGTGATAACTATTATTATAAGAAAATTCTATCAATGGCAAGTGATCGTCCCAATTACCTCCGAAATCAATTACACAAGCTCTAAGCATATCCTCCATTGTCTGAATTGTCCTTTCACTTTGTCCGTCTGTTTGAGGATGATAAGCGGTGCTTAGATTCAACTTGGTTCCCATTGCTTTTTGGAAACTTGTCCAAAAATGTGAGGTAAAACGACTATCTCTATCAGAAACAATTGATAGAGGAATTCCATGTAAAGAAACTACTTCATTTACATATAATTTAGCTAATTGTTCCATATTGAAAGTTTCCTTCATTGGTAGGAAATGAGCTGACTTGGTTAGCCTGTCTACAATCACCCAGATTGTATCATTACCTTTTCTTGTTTTGGGTAATTTAGTAACAAAATCCATTGTTATTAATTCCCATTTCCAAATAGGCATTTCTAACTGTTGCAATAAACCTGAAGGTTTCTGATGTTCAGCTTTGACTTGTGAATAGGTTAAACACTTGGCAACATATGCTGCTATATCATTTTTCATTCCTATCCACCAAAAATTCTTTCTTAAATCCTGAAACATCTTATCACTTCCAGGATGCATCGTATACTTAGACCTATGGGCTTCTTCTAATATACGGTGACGTATGTTTCCTAATTTAGGTATCCACATCCTTTTCTTATGGAATCTCCAAATTCCATCTGTTCCTTGTTCTAATTCCTTAATCATTTCTTTTAACTTCTCAGTATCATCCTTGATTACTGATTCTTGTGCCTTTCTAATATGTTCATTTAAATCTACTTGCGGATTTAATTTAAGTGAACGTACTCTTTTTAGCTTTTCATGATACTTTCGGCATAAAGCATCAGCAACTACATTTGCCTTTCCTGCATGATACTGGATATCATAATTATAATCACTAAGTAATTCCATCCAGCGTCTTTGTCTCATATTCAACTCCTTTTGTCTGAAGACATACCTTAAACTCTTATGGTCTATGAAAATGGTAAACTTACTACCATATAGGTAATGTCTCCAAATCTTAAGGGCGAAAACTATAGCTCCTAATTCTAGATCATGGGTTGAATAATTATCTTCATGATTCTTAAGCTGTCTAGAAGCGTAAGCTATAACCTTTTGACGTTGCATCAATACACATCCCTAACCTAACTTAGAAGCGTCACAATAGATTACAAAATCTTCAGTTCCTTCTGGTAACGCTAGTATGGGTGCATGGGTTAATCTTTGCTTAAGGATTCTAAAGGCTTCTTCTTGTTTTGGTCCCCATTCAAACTTAACGGATTTACAGGTCAGCTTAGTTATGGGAATAACTATTCTAGAAAAATCTCGAATAAATCTTCTATAATAACCGGCCAATCCTAAGAAACTTCTAACCTTGGTTGGTGATTTAGGGGTTTTCCAATTGGTTATTGCCTTGATCTTGGTGGGATCTACATGAATTCCTTCATGATCAACTAGATGTCCAAGAAATTGTACCTGTTCTAACCAAAACTCACACTTCGAAAATTTAGCATAAAGCTTATCATTTCTCAATAAACTTAGAAGTGCGTGCAAATGCTTTGCATGTTCCTCTTTACTCTTAGAGTAAATGAGAATAACATCTATAAAGACAATTATGAATTTATCCAAATATGGCTTACATATTCGGTTCATCATGTCCATGAATGCAGCTGGGGCATTGGTTAAACCAAATGGCATGACAGTAAATTCATAATGGCCATACCTTGTTCTGAAAGTGGTCTTAGGAATGTCCTCTTCCTGTACCTTTAATTGATGTTATCCTGACCTTAAATCGATTTTAGAGAAAAATCGTGCTCCTTGCAACTGATCAAATAGATCATCAATTCTTGGTAATGGATACCGATTCTTAATTGTAACCTTGTTTAATTCATGGTAGTCATTGCACATATGCATTGATCCGTCCTTCTTTTTAACGAATAAGATCGGCGCTCCCCAGGGTGATAAACTTGGTTGTATGAATCCTTTTTCTAACAATTCATCTAATTGTTTCTTTAGTTCCTGCATTTCTGCGGGTGTCAAACGGTAAGGTGCTTTGGCAATTGGTGCTGTCCCTGGTATTAAATGGATTCTGAATTCAACTTCTCTGTCTGGAGGTTGCCCTGGTAGCTCTTCTGGAAATACATCTGAAAACTGGGATACTACTGGGATATCCTTTAATTCTTTTTCTTTAGTGTTAGTGATTATGGAAATCAAATACACTAATGATCATTTCCATATATAACTTGCAGTTTTCATCACAGAGATGAATTTTGTGGATTTAGAGAACTTATTTCCTTTAATTGTGATCTTTTCACCTCTTGGTGAATTTACTTGAATTGACTTTTGATCACATAAAATACTGGCTTTATTGGCTATTAACCAATCCATTCCTAATACAATATCAAATCCTGCTAGATTCATTGGGTAAAGGTTTGCAATAAATTTCTGATTTAGAATTTCTATTCTTGCTTCTTGCAAGATTTTAGAAATCTTAATGGTTTCCCCATTTGCTGTCTCTACCAGATATTCTTGTGGGAGTTTAGTTAATGATTGATTAAGAAGTTTGCAAAATGAAGTATTAATAAAACTTTGGTTCGCACCAGAGTCAAATAATACTTTAGCAAAAACATCATTAACTAAAAACGTACCGGTGATCACATCTGGGATCATCTTTGCTTCTTCTGCAGTTAGAACAAATGCTCTAGCATTTTTAGTATTCTTGGTGTTCGTAGCTAGAGCTAGCTTTGGACAGTTAGGCTTGATATGACCTTGTTCTTCGCAGTTGTAGCATATTCTGTTGCTAATCTTTTTCCTACAATCTTCCTCCTTGTGTCCCGATATTTTGCAGAAGTTACAGTATATGGAGCATCTTCCTGAATGCTTCCTTTTGCAATACTTACAATAAGGTGCAGAGGTAGAACCTACATTTTTCCCACGGTTAGAATTTCCAGAACGGAATTCTTGAGTAAGCTTCTGGGTTAGGTTCCTCCTTTGATCCTCTTCTCGCGTACGGACTAATTCATCTGTCAAGGTATTAGTTAGTTCTACAGCTTCTTCTATGGTTTGGGGTCTAGCTGCCTTGACTACATGCCTTATCTCTCCAATTAATCCCCAGATGTAACGGGAGATTAATACTGCTTCAGGTGAAGCAAGGGTTGGCACTATTCTAGCATATTCAAAGAATAACTTAGTGTATCCTTTACTATCCACACCAGTCATTCTTAGGTTTAAGAACTTGTTTGCTATCTGTTCTTTCTCATTAGGAGGGCAAAATTTCCTTTCTACCATGTTTTTAAACTCCTCCCATTCCATATTGTAAGTTCTATCACTTCCTCTAGTCTGGAGGATAGTGTTCCACCATTCTAGTGCTGAATTCTTAAACAAATTGGAAGCAAACATTATTTTATCCTCTTCAGCACATTTACTTATTCTTAAGACTGCCTCAGTCTTTTCTATCCAGCGTAGAGATGCAACGGCCCCTTCATTGCCCGAGAATTCCATTGGTTTACAGGACCAGAATTCTTTGTAAGAACAACCGTAAGACACGGTTCTTCTTCTTTTGGGAATGGGCACTTGAAGTACAGGTCTATTGTTCACGTTGTGTTCAGATTCAGAGGGTCGCTTACTATCATGTTTACTTTTATTTCCGGCTTCCCTAACTGTTTGAATAATATATGGCATCTATTATTCCTTGTGCCACTACATGTTGGATGGCACTGTTATCCACTTGGTTTCCATTGTTGTTGTTCGGATTTTCGTTACCCGGGTTATTGTTACTTTGGTTATCGTTATTCAGATTTTCCTGATTCACTTCGTCGTTCATCTGAATTTTAAACAATTATCACATATTAATATCACAAGATAATATCTTAATATGATCAATCACATGACACGCATTTTGATAAAAAACGTCGAGCATTGCGACTTTACTCTTTCTTATCTATTATACATATATTACAAACTAATACTGAAATTTGAAAATTACAATACTACTATGCATTGCTAACCACAAAGTGGTCTATACTACAACATATATTATTATTACACATATTATTATTATTATTATTATTATTATTATTATTATTATAAAATTTTTTTCATAAAAACAAATTATACATTATTATTATATTACTATTATTATTACCAACTCCACCATCCCCTTCACTGGTCTGGATTCATCCAGTAATCCATATTGCGCTCGTCATATTTCCAGACGAGTCGCTCTCCTACCTGCCTCATCCTCTCACCACTCTCTAAGATTTCTTCTCCGAATGTTCGGAGCTCATGCACATTTTCTGCACTCATTGGGGGTGCAGGTGTTGGTACTGGGTCTGGGTACTGGGGCATGTGATTTTCTTGAGGGTACGGATTCTCTAAGATCTCCCTAATGTATTCATCGTTGTCATAGTAGGGATCTAGAGGGTCCAGACCTGGATATGCTGCTAAGTTCGACATGGTTTCATCGTTTAGGTGGTAGCGTGGCACATAATCCCTATGATCATCGAACCATGGATCATAATTTGGATCTAAGGGATTAGGGGCTGGTATCCTAGGTATCTCCTCAGGGTTGAAATCTTGCATTTCTGTCTCCATCGGCTGAGTGGGGAACAAATGTGAGGGTTGTGGGGCTACTAGTTGTTCCAGATTTGGGTCGGCAGTAGTTGTTGCTAGGATATGAAAATTAGCTAAGCTCCTATTAAGCATATCCTGTGTATGGGCATCTGACTCTTGCTTAGCGGCTGCTAGGACTCTTTGCTGTTGCAACTTTCGCATTCTTTTCCTACGCTCGAATGCTCCCTTACTGAACCATCCTCTCTTTTTCTGAGAGAATGGCTCTTCAGACTGAGCCTTAAAGACAAACATCCCTTCTTCATGATCAGCAGAATACCCAGAGAGGGTAGGCTGGGAAGAAGTTCCTTCACTCCTAGGTGAAACAGACAACTGACGATACACGTCCGAGGGTCCTTGATCACTCATACTGTAAACTAACAATAGTCAAATAACACATAACAATAAAATACAGATATGCACATATTTTCATAATTTATTTCCTAACAATTTGGATAATATATTGATATCAGCAGAACACTTCTATGGCTGAATTAGTGGCTTAGCTCTGATACCACCTTCTGTCGCAACCCCCGCCCCCTTATCTGTCCCGGGAACGGGCGGCCGCAAAAATCAGTTGTGGTGGTATCATTTTGTTTATTAATTTGGCAACGGAAATTCATCAGGACCGTAGTTAGGAAATGTTTATCAGAGTAAAACCACCATATTTTATATTAATAACCACTTGGGTAAAATCCAAGTTTCATATTACAACATAGGGATAAACCCTATTTTATTGAATTTAAAACATCGTCTTTTAGGTAACTTTTATAGCCACATTTTTTCAAGCCGTCAGTGCTCTCAAGCTGGCTTTCTTCTAATTTGGCTGTCACATTTTGTTACCTGAAACGCGTTTTAAAAAAAATTATCAGTGGGAAATACTGGTGAGTGAATCCCAGTTTAATCAAGAAGAATTTTATCAATTAACACAGTATTGAGAGCTATCACATTGTTTATTTCTACACAATTACTCATTCAGTATTGTCAATCCTGACTGGTGGGTCATATTACCCATTGGCTAACTCATTGTCCAATGGTAACGTGTTCCACATTTTTGTATACAACATACCGGCAGTAATTGAAGAACTACAAAGACTCAATCACTGCTTAATTACATTGTAAAACATTTAAGGTTTTGTAAAACAGTTCACAAAAAGGTTTACAAAAAGAGGATAAACTCACATTGCTGTCTTAGACTTCTTTTAGGGTTTCCTGGTGATTTATCTATAATTTACACAAATGTACATATGTTAGTATAATAACCCTTTATTTATATTAACGATACCCTCCCCGAGATGGCATTCCAACAACTACGTCGGGCGGAACCACGACAGTTGTTACGGAACCCTGGATCAATCGGGCAGCGTATCTAATATGTAACTGGGGTTATAATACTTACAATGGGCCAGAACTTCAATAATTAGGGGGTATTATACTCGGAGATTATGCCTACTATGTGAGAAATTCTTGATACAGAAAAGAAATTGAGCGACGAAAACTGAAATCCCGAGCTCCCACTTTATAGGGCCTCAATTTGGGTTTCACGCGGCCCGCGTAAGGTAAGGCTAAGGCCTACGCGGCCCGCGTAATAGGGGTGTAGGTCTTAGCTGTGATTGGTCATCGCCCCTAGACTCGCCACGATCGTGACACGTGTCGGCACCGGGGCTCGCCTGATCTTGTAGCTGTCGCGGCCCGCGTAAGCTTAAGAGGTGGCTTACGCGCCCCGCGTAAGCCTCATTTTTCTTATTTTTTAATTATTTTTAATGATATTTCATATTTTGGGCTCGGTTTTCACATACGGGGTGTATTTTAAGACATATAGGGTAATTTAAAATATATTAGGGCGTCAGAAAAATTTCAGGAGGGTTGTTATAATTGTTTACAGGCATAGGATTCTTAATAGCTTCAATGATTAGGGGTACTACATAAGCTATTCCTTGAACTACTATATTTTCTATAGCACTTTTATCCAAAGGATTTCCGTGACTAGCGTGAATTTCCTGATTATGTGGTACTTCATTCGACATCTGAATTGCAACATTTTCAGATATTAATATCACAGAATAATTACAATCAAACAAACACTCAAAGCATGTTTTGTTAAAATCGTCGAACATTGCGACTTTTACTCTTTTTATATATATTTCTAATACATACACATAATAATTATACATATTAGTATATTTTAGTTTAGTTTTTTTTAACAAAAATACAGGGAATATATATATATATATATATATATATTATAATGTTGGGTCGACTTCAAAGGTGGAACTCCCGCTCGTCATATTTCCAAACGAGGTTTTCTCCTATTGAGCGGATTTGATTGCCTGCGGTCATCAGTTCCTCTCCATAGTGCCTTAATTCAAACACATTTTCTGGACTCATGGCTGGGTAAGCGTTTGGTAGATAAGGTGGACATTGTGGGATTTGTGGGTATGGTGCTTACATTAAGTTTTGAAATGCCCAATTATTTGTCCACCATTGCTCCATTGGATCCTGGATTGGTTGTTGTAGTATATGTGTAGGGATCCTAGTAGTTTCTTCTGGGTTAAATGGCATTTTTCTAGATTGATTGGTATTGGTTCAGGATAAAAAGGTATGGGTTCTAGATCAAACAGAAATGGTTCTATTATTTGTTCTAGGTTAAATGGTAACATCGGTTCTAGGTTAGCAGGTAGGTTTAGGTTTATCTCTTCGACTATAGGTTGAAATATGTCATAATTTGCTAATCTACGCTCGAGTTCCTCTCACAGTGGTTTGATTACTGGGATTTGAGCCATTCCTTCGTTAAGGTTATGGTATCTACTGTATTTTTCTTTTTCTTCCACTTTTCTGTTTCCCTTTATTAAACTATCATCTCTTCTTAGGGGGTAGTTGTTCAGTAGGTTGGGCTTGAACAACTGTAGGTTCATCTTTATCTCCTTCATATCCAGCCTGACTTCCAGATTGTCCTTCATCCATATCCAGATCGGAAATATTTTGGAAAGCTTCAGATACTTTTTCATTATTCATACTGTTGACTCAAAAATTGTTAAGAACAATAAATTCCAAAAATTATATATATTTTTAAAATATTACAAATTTGTATCCACAAAAATAACACATAGGTTACTTTATATTAAATTCCTATCTTTATTGTTTAAGTTTAGGTATTAAAATAACACCTAAATGGCTTAAACTAGTGGCTCTGATATCAACTTCTGTCACAACTAGGGGTGCAAACGAGCCGAGCTACTTGCGAGCTACTCGAGCTCGGCTCGAAAAAAAGCTCGAATGAGCCGAACTCGAGCTCGAGCCTAAAAACAAGCTCGTTTGGTAAACGAGCCCGAGCTTCGTTTATCGAGCTCGAGCCGGCTCGCGAGCCTAATCGAGCTTTCTGTTTATATATTTTTTAATTAATATATTGAACATATATTTATATAATAATAATTACCATTATATAAATATAAAAAATAACTAAATTATATGTATAATAATAATTATAATTAATATAAATTAATTAATAAATACTAAACGAGTCGAGCCCGAGTCGAGCTCGAGCTTGAAAAATTACCTTCGAGCCGAGCTCGAGCTCGAGCTTTCATATGTTAAACAAGCTCGAGCTCGAGCCTGGTCGAGCTCGGGCTCGGCTTGTTTGCACCCCTAGTCACAACCCCCAACCCCACCCTGGGCGGGAGCCATGACCAGTTACAACAGTGGTACCGGTGTTTATTAAATTCGCAGCGAAAAAATTTCTCAGGACCGTAGTTAGGAAAAAATCATAATTGTAAAATACCGAAGTTTTAATATTAAACTACTGGGATAAAACCCATATTACTACAGAAGATTTTTATAGGGATAAACCCTATTTTTACAAAACACATATTTTTTTCTTTATTCTGGTAATATAGCCACTTTATTTAAACCTTAAGTGCTTTGTAGCATATTCGTTTATTTTCACAGTAAGTCACCTGAAATGCGTTTAAAATATTTTATTAGCGAAAAATACTAATGAGTTCATTCATTTGTATAAAAAAAACAAAGTATTGTAATCACAACATTAAGTGTTTTTATATTTGTTTATATCATTCAATTACCCACAATACTTGTCACTCGGTGGCAGTTCCTGTGACTGTGGCCATATCACTATTGGCTAACCCTTTGTCCAATAGTAAAGATTATCAAGTAATGTATACAAAACCCCACATACCGATTGTAATTTCAGAATTCGAAGACTTAATCACTGTAAATACAACTTGGAAAACATTTAGGGTTTTGAAAGCATTTGATAAAAAGAGAATGACTCACTTTGTAGAATCAGGGTTTTGATTTTTTTTACAGCCTCTTGGTATTAAGCTTGGATTCCTAATTAAACACACCATGCAACACATATTATTGTATTAACCCACTTCAAACTTTAACGATAATCATGAGATGAAAACCTCAACGTAGTTAACAATATAGCCTTATTCAGGCAGCACTTTGACATCCGTTGTTTGGTTTTAGATCGATCGAACAAGGTAACGTACCAGTGATCATGGTTAGCACACTTTCTACGGAGCAGAGTTTTGGGATTTAGGGGTTCAGGTAATTATAACGATAGAACAAGAGAGCGAGAGTATTTATTTGCGATCGAACAGGTACAACTGAACTTCTCCCACTCCTGCCTTTATATAGCCCACCTGTGTTTTCTAGGCGCGTCTCGGGAAGATCAGGGGTCTCCCCCGCGTGGCGCGACAGCTGCCTATTATGGCTAGGTCAGCTTCGTCACATGTGTAGCCTTGCCACTTGTTACGAAACGGTGCCACGTGTCCTAGTACTCTCCCGCGCGTCGCGAGAGAATCAGGGGATTCTCCCGCATGGCGCCAGAGATGCCTGGTGTTGAATTATTTGTTTTTTGTGCTGGGTCTCATCGTGCAAGTCCGTGGTTCGATCAGGGTTCTTCATATGGTATTTTGGGAGTTGTTACATCATGGTTTGATCATAGGTTGATTGTGGGCATAGATGTAGTTCAAGTTGGTCCATTTGTTTGATGACAGTTTGAATTTGTCCATTTAATCATGGTTTTATAATGAACAATTCCATTTGATCATGGTATAATGTTGAACAAGTTAGGTTTTTGTACATTGTGTATTTGTTAGTATATTGTGCATTGTGTATTGTATCTAGTCCAAGTCAGGGAGGATTTGATGATTTAGTCACAGATTGCATTAGGCTTTAGGCATAGGTTGATCACAGGTTAGGGAGGCTTTAAGAGGATTTGATGATCTAGTCCAGATTTGGACACAGATTGCAGTTGTGATGATTTAGTGCATGTTTGATCATTAGGCAGTTGGTTTAATGGAGCTTTAATCACGTGGTCATTAGGCAGTTGGTTTAGTACAGGTTTGATGATTTGTTAGTCAAAGATGATTTTTTGGTGCACTTTTTATGCATTAGGCACTACTTGTTCACTTGGCATGATTTGTTAGTGCATTGTCACAATGCAGGGTTAGGTTTGATGATTGATGATTTGTTATTTGATGGTATGATTTGTTGGAATGGGTTTACTTGTGCACTAGGCATGGGTTCACATATTGCATTTGGTCATAGATTGCTTTGTTTGTGCTTTAGGTTCACATGCTTCGTTCAATGGGTTCACTAAAGTTATACGTTTGGTTCATTAGGTGATTAAAGTCATAGCATTGATTAAAGTCACATTTTTATTCATTAGCTTTGACTAATTAAATTCAAAGCTTAATCTTGGTTTGATTTCTACTAATGCTTTGATTAGGTTTGACTTAATAAAGTCAAACCATTATGACATTAGTTTGATTTGTTTGACTGATTAAAGTCAACCCATTATTTGATTTCTTTGATTCAATAAAGTCAAACCTCTGCAATAGTGGTTTGATCTGCTTAAAGTGGATGACACATTTAGATTTTGGAGCGAGTTTCAAAGTGTTATAGTTATAAAACCATTGGGTGGCATAGTGCAACTGTAAAAGGGTAGGATTGTCTTTTCACGTGGTTTTTAAACATGCATTAACTGTTGGGTGTCAGAGAATGATAAAAGTTCCACCACAGGATGCCATACAACAAAAATTGAAAGTAGGGTTTCAAGGTACAATTTGGAGCAAACTACAGGGTGACAAATTGCACTTTACTTTATTATAGTATTTTTTACATTTTTAAATATATCAAATATTATTACATTTAAGATGATATGTATGTTATCTATCATAAAGTTTAATCTATATAGTATAGATTTTTAAAAGTAAAATTATAAAGGAAAGTAAATATATATACATGAAAATCTCAACGGGTATACCTTATACCTATGGGTATGCCTGTTACCGGACATAGAATGAACTGAATATGAGACAAGATTTTACAATCAGATATGAGTATGTAATTAGCCATATTCAACCTATACCCACCCCATACGCTCCTACTTACCATCCCTACTTCCATGAGATGGAGAGGTCCGTGTAGGTAAGGCTGGCAAATCGTGTCTTAACTGGTTTAACATGTTTCTGATGGCGCGCACAACATAAGTTTCAAACATGATTACGACTCGTTTAACTACTTTCTACCTTATGTTTATAAAACAGTTTTATGTTTTATGTACAAAGATGAATAAATGATAGATCCTAACATTGTAATTTTAATTATTTTAAAAATTAAAAAAGTCAAAGGGTGTATTTTTCAGTCAAACATGTCTAATCGTGTCTTAACAGGTACTGATGCGTGTTGAGTGTAATATAAGTTTAAGTATATTTTAAGCCCTTTTACACTTTTATTAGCCAAGTTTTAAATTTATAAAACACGATATTTACTAACACTAAACACACATATGGGCAAGTGCACCCATCGTGAGCGTAGTATAGTGTTGGTAAGATACCGAGGTCGTCCAAGGACACAAGAGCTTTTAGTACCGGTTTATCCTCAACGTCTAATCAAATCAAAAAGTTGGAAAAGTTTTTAAACTAGAAAAATAAAAACTAATTAAAATGCTGAAAATAAAAATAAAAAGAAAAACAGATAGACAAGATGAATCACTTGGTTCCGACTCGTGTATAGTGTAACCTTTGATTATTTCCACACTTTTGCACTTATTTAAGAGATTATCTTAGTTATTGTAGTAGGCCCTCTTTTGAAGGTGACGTTACCCTCAACCCAGTAGTTTGAGTCAGCAAGGATACAATCCTAAAGGGTCAGATTATTGAAAGATAATTAATTAAGTTATTAATGCATATTATGGTAGGCCCCTCTTTTGAAGGTGACGTTACCCTCGGCTAAGTAGTCTGAGTCAGCAGGGATACAATCCTAAGTAGCCGGGTTATAGTATTAATAGTAGTTTAACTTATGAGGGGATCAAAGAGTTTGGACCCCCGCCATCCAATACCGTTAAATATTGAAGGAGGTCCTACTAAATTTGACCCAGGTCCTTTGCAGGATCTATACACCGAACAATGGCAAGACTCTTACCAAACCGTTCCCTTAACCCCCGACCAGGTAGCCAACATACCTCCATATAGACCGTGGAGATATGAATGGTGAAAATCTTTTATTTTATATAGACAGTAAAATAATGTCAAGACACCACGGACAAACGATAAGGAAGAATCACCTTCAACATAAGAAACTAGTTATTAAAGTCATTAATACATAACCAATTAAAAAGTGCGAAAAGATTAAAAATAAAAAGTATTACACTAGACACTTGTCTTCACCAAGTGATGTAAGAGACTTAGGCAAACATGGCCTTGATTGTCAAGAACTCTTACGATCAATCTTGGATCCCGAGACGACTCACACACTCTATGATGGACAATGGATGATTGTGGTGGATGATGGTGTTATGGTGGTGGTGGGTGGTGGGTGAAGTGTGAGAGAGGTGGTGTGCCAAGGGATGAGTTGCAAGAGATCCAAGCACTCCTATTTATAGGCTGAACAGGAGCTCGGGCACGGCCCCGTGTCCATCCTTCTTTCTTTCTTCATTAATTGCAGTTTGGCTGTATTAGTTGACCACGCCCCCGTGTCCGCTGAGCACGACCCCGTGTGCAGAAACATATCTGTACTATCAAGATTTGTCTGGATTCTGCGAATCTTATAGTTGACCACGGCCCCGTGTCCGCTGAGCACGGCCCCGTGGTTGGCAATAGAAGCTTCTACAACTTCGTCTTTTCTGCTGGCACTTGGGCACGCCCCCGTGTTCAGTGAACACGGGGCGTGTTCAGCCTTCTGTTCTTCTGTTTTGCTTGGGAAGATGCTATCGTGGGGTCGGGCATGCCACGTTTGTTCCTTTTCTTGTATTTATGTTAGATTTAGCTGTCTTTTTGCTTCTTTTGTTAATTTGAGCTCATTTAATCCTGAAAATACAAAAGGAAGACAAAAACACACTTTTTCCAACATATGGGCAAGTGCACCCATCGTGAGCGTAGTATAGTGTTGGTAAGATACCGAGGTCGTCCAAGGACACAACAGCTTTTAGTACCGGTTTATCCTCAACGTCTAATCAAATCAAAAAGTTGGAAAAAAATTTTAAACTAGAAAAATAAAAACTAACTAAAATGTTGAAAATAAAAATAAAAAGAAAAACAGATAGACAATATGAATCACTTGGTTCCGACTCGTGTATGGTGTAACATTTGATTATTTCCGCACTTTTGCACTTATTTAAGAGATTATCTTAGTTATTGTAGTAGGCCCCTCTTTTGAAGGTGACGTTACCCTCAACCCAGTAGTTTGAGTCAGCAAGGATACAATCCTAAAGGGTCGGATTATTGAAAGATAATTAATTAAGTTATTAATGCATATTATGGTGGGCCCCTCTTTTGAAGGTGATGTTACCCTCGGCTAAGTAGTCTGAGTCAGCAGGGATACAGTCCTAAGTAGCCGGGTTATAGTATTAATAGTAGTTTAACTTATGAGGGGATCAAAGAGTTTGGACCCCCGCCATCCAATACCGTTAAATATTGAAGGAGGTCCTACTAAATTTAACCCAGGTCCTTTGCAGGATCTATACACCGAACAATGGCAAGACTCTTACCAAACCGTTCCCTTAACCCCCGACCAGGTAGCCAACATACCTCCATATAGACCGTGGAGATATAAATGGTGAAAATCTTTTATTTTATATAGACAGTAAAATAATGCCAAGACACCACGGACAAACGATAAGGAAGAATCACCTTCAACATAAGAAACTAGTTATTAAAGTCATTAATACATAACCAATTAAAAAGTGCGAAAAGATTAAAAATAAAAAGTATTACACTAGACACTTGTCTTCACCAAGTGATGTAAGAGACTTAGGCAAACATGGTCTTGATTGTCAAGAACTCTTACGATCAATCTTGGATCCCGAGACGACTCACACACTCTATGATGGACCATGGATGATGGTGGTGGATGATGGTGTTATGGTGGTGGTGGGTGGTGGGTGAAGTGTGAGAGAGGTGGTGTGCCAAGGGATGAGTTGCAAGAGATCCAAGCACTCCTATTTATAGGCTGAACAAGAGTTCGGGCACGGCCCCGTGTCCATCCTTCTCTCTTTCTTCATTAATTGCAGTTTGGCTGTATTAGTTGACCACGCCCCCGTGTCCGCTGAGCACGACCCCGTGTGCAGAAGCATATCTGTACTATCAAGATTTGCATGGATTCTACGAATCTTATAGTTGATCACGGCCCCGTGGTGGCAATAGAAGCTTCTACAACTTTGTCTTTTCTGCTGGCACTTGGGCACGCCCCCGTGTTCAGTGAACACGGGGCGTGTTCAGCCTTCTGTTCTTCTGTTTTGCTTGGGAAGATGCTGTCGTGGGGTCGGGCATGCCACGTTTGTTCATTTTCTTGTATTTATGTTAGATTTAGCTGCCTTTTTGCTTCTTTTGTTAATTTGAGCTCATTTATCCTGAAAATACAAAAGGAAGACAAAAACACACTTTTTCCAACATTAGTACTAAAAAAATGTTAGTTTTATGCCACAATTGATGAAATTTATATGTTGCATTTTGCACACATCAGGTACCCAATTGCCAGCCCTACGTGTGGGTCACTTTTCAAATTCAGTGTTTATAAGTTTTATTTTTATATATATAGAGTAGTAATGTATAGTTTCTGAATAATATATACACAAATTAAAAACTTGTAAAGTTAAAAAAGAATTCTAAAAAATAATGAATTAAATAGCTTATTAAAATAAAAATTCTAACAATTACTTTATATATAAGCAATAAAGATTATTATTATAGATAATTTTGTTATGAAAAAAATTATATAAATGGGGTGATGGTGTGAAAAAGACACTCATGAGTGAAGAATGAATACATCATTTGAGAAAAAATGAATGATAAATTAAAGACGAAGATATTTGGTGATGTGAGTGGATGAAGGACACATCACATTTTTTTCTTTATAATTATTATCTTATGATAGAAGTAGGGGTGCAAACGAGCCGAGCTACTCGCGAGCTACTCGAGCTCGGCTCGAAAAAAAGCTCGAACGAGCCGAGCTTAAACGAGCTCGAGCCCGAGCCGAAAAACAAGCTCGTTTACTAAACGAGCCCGAGCCCGAGCTTTGCTTATCGAGCTCGAGCCGGCTCGCGAGCCTAATCGAGCTTTCTGTTTATATATTTTTTATTAATATATTAAACATATATCTATATCATAATAATTACCATTTATATAAATACAAAAACATAACTAAATTATATGTATAATAATAGTTATAATTAATATAAATTAATTAATAAATACTAAATGAGTCGACCCGAGCTCGAGCTTGAAAAAATACCTTCGAGCCGAGCTCGAGCTTCAGAAATAAAGCTTGAATCGAGCTGAGCTCGAGCTTTCATATGTTAAACGAGCTCGAGCTCGAGCCTGGTCGAGCTCGGGCTCGACTCGGCTCGTTTGCACCCCTAGATAGAAGGATTTACTATTTATCAATTCACCAAGGCCGGCTTTTACGAAGGGCAAAGTGGATGACTGTATAAGGACGGGTTCAAAATTTTTTACATATTATATATTTTTTTTTGGAAGGTGACTTTCTATGTACTGGACCAGTGGTCACCGGGTTTATGTCAAAGACATTCCCCCGTCAGCCCCGCATCTGCGGACGCGATGTTCGATTGGGCCCCGGCCTGCCGCGTGAGCTGACTTCCGCCCGGAAACCATACTGCCCCCACGCGAGAGACTCGCTGGGGTAACAGCTGGGTAAAACCGGGTTGCCCTCAAGACCGTTCCATGCCTCGGTAGGAGACGGTCCATCATCGGGACATCCCAACCCCCAAACCGTAGAAGCCGGGATTCGAACCGGGGTGGCCATTGGCAAACCCCCGGCCTCCTCCCAACTGAGCTAGGGGGCGGGACTTTTACATATTATATATAATAGTTTTTTTTTAAATATAATCTTCTATAATTTAAGCCCAATAATATTTATCCGGATGTTACTTCAGCGAGGCAACTCGTGTGGAGGCAGTACGGTTTCCGGGGAAACGCCGTAACCAAGTTTGGCCAACCCAGCGCGGACCCGGATAAGACAACGTAAGTCTGGGCAGACTTGGCTAGGGCCGCCGATTAGGCGGTGTGACATTAGGTCACTCAAAAAGAAAGTCACCGTTAAAAAAAATATAACTCAGTATAAATATTTTAACCACTTAACATATTTAGTTTTGACACATTTAAACCTATTTTTTATTTAACTTATGTGTCCGAATTGAAAACTCAAAATTTTAAAAACAATTAAATAACAAAATCATTTTTAATGTTTATTGTTGTCACAGTTATCGTTGTATTGTTGTTTTTTTATGATACAAGCTTGTATTTTAGGGGCTCATTTTTTGTAGTCGCATAGGGTCCTCGAATTTTTAGAGACAACCCTGCGATTTGGTTTATATGAGTTCGATTCGAACGTGAATAAGTATGGAATTTTAAACTTAACCTTACGAGGTATTGAAGATGCAATTAGACATTCATACTCATACCCTTGGTCCAAACACCAAATCAGACACCCTCTTTGTTTAGGGTTGTTAATTTTGTCATGACACATTTGATTATTTAGGCTTTATATTATTGGAATATTGGATTTTAATAATCCCAACTATTCGTCGTTGGCCGCCAACAGTCCTAACTTCAAAAATAATAACTGGCAGTCCCAATATTAACATATTGGCCTCCATTGGACCATGACTAACAGAACCCTAACGCCGTTAGTCTCCGGTCGCCAAAAAAACGTTTTTGACCGGAAAACTCAACATTTTCGTCCCAAACCTCTTTGTAACCTTCTTACGAACCTTTAGGAACCTTTTTCTAGTAAAAACACTATTTATTGAAGTCGCCGGAAAACTCCTTTATCGCCGGAAAACTTCTTGTTGGCCGGAAAACTCAACTTTTTGGCCTGAAAACTCAACATTTTCGTTCAAAATCTCTTTGTGACCTTAGATCGGACCATTAGAAACCTTTTTCTGGCCAAAAAGGGTTTTCTGGCGACCGGAGACTAACGGCGTTAGGTTCCTGTTAGTAAGGGTCCATTGGTGGCCAATATGTCAATAGTTGGCACCGCCAATGGTTTTTTTTTTGAAGTTAGGACTGTTGGTGGCCAACGGCGAATAGTTGGAATTATTAAAATCCAATATTCCTATATTATTATGTAACATACACCTTTTTATCAAACAGATTAACATTAATCCGTAAAAACAGATTAACATTAATCCGTAACATACAAATAACGTCATACCGCCTTGGCATACCTATTTTTATTTTCTAACTGTATGGATACATATTTACAACTTTCCACTGCATGGATACATATTTACAACCTTCCACCCATTTTTTGATATAAGGGTGAAGGGAGTGGTTAAACAGGTGAAAGTGACAAACTTTAAAATGGACCAATCAGAGAGTGTCACGTCAGCATGTCAAAAAGTTTAAACTTTTGGTGAAAAGTGATGGGAGTGGTTTTGTTGAATGAAAGTGGCAAACTTATTTTATTCACCTCCACCACCACCGGTCACTGCCAGGGGCGAAGCTTAATGGGGGCGGGGGGGGGGGGGGGGGGGACGTCCGCCCCCCGGGATTTTTCGCTCAGTAGTGTTATATATGTAGTTTTCGTATAGAAATTTGTGGGTATATACGTTTTCACCCCCCCCCCCCCCCCGGTTCTATAGAAATTTTTGGGTATATATGTTTTCACCCCCCTTGGCCGAAAAATCCAAGCTTCGCCACTGGTCACTGCCACCTCCACCGCCACCGGTTCCACCTCCATCACGTTCACCTCCACCACCACCGGTTCCACCTCCACCGCCACCGGTTCCACTCTCCACCACCACCGGTTCCACCTCCATCACGTTCACCTCCACCACCACCGGTTCCACCTCCACCACCACCGGTCACTGCCACCTCCACCACCACCGGTTCCACCTCCATCACCGCCGGTTCCACCTCCATCACCACCGGTTCCACCTCCATCACCACTCTCCACCACCACCGGTTCCACCTCCATCACGTTCACCTCCACCACCACCGGAAAAAATGGCGGCTGAAGGTGATGACGGTGTTTGGTCGGAAAAAATGGCGGCTGAAGTGGGTTGACCTGGCTGAAGTCCAACGGTCACAAGGTTGTTTCTTCCCTTTGTCGATCGGTAACTCCTTACCGAGTATCAACTTTGCCGCGCGGTAAAAAAGGGATGGCGGCGGTGTTCCCGCTCGGCATTCTCCTTTGCCGATGGGTTTGCCGCCCCACTCCCTTCACCCTAATTAAGGATGTCAAACAACTTGTGATATCTTTGTAAGATTTTAACTTATTATGATTGCCTTATATTTTCAAGACCTTATATATATTGGTTGGTTGTCTTTTTAGTTATCATATCCTTAAACTTCACATGATTAATAAAATTGCAAACACTGTTTAGTTTCTTGAAAGAAGTAAAAATTGGGTTGTTATGAATGCATGCAACCAGAAAGAGAGTCACGTGACCTAAATTCCAAGAGACAGACATGCTCATGGAAACCTGCTACGTTTGATTCCCTTTCCATCCCCAAAAAGCAAAAATATTATTAATCTTTTTTGTAATAAAATAATATCCATGCATATCATTCTATATTCATTCACCAATTCCTATCAACCCTAAAGCATACTATTCTTCCTTACTATTCCATCTCGTTTTAAATATTATTTTAGATGTACCTTAATAATTAAACTTGTTGTTAATATTTACACGTACTATTCATACAGAGAATAAAAAAGATGAATAAAAACAATGTTAGGTGAGACTGAAATGTTTTAGAAAGCATGGATGGTAGTTACTGATTGTATATATAATTATTATTATTATTATTATATTTTATGATTGACAAAAGAAAAGTCCATTATTCATGTAAGTGCAACATTTAATCTACAAGATCATAGAATTTCATATGATCTTGTTGAGATAAGAATGATGCTAGTAAGTTGTGAGTTGTGACAAGCCACTGATATTTAAAACTTTTGAGTTTGGATCTACTCAAGAATGTATATATGTTTAACACCTCAAATTTTAACTCCAGTTAGGGCTGTTGCCCCTTGGACCCTACTGCCCTCGGACTCATGTTGTTTAGTGGGCTTCGCCTCCTTGAACTACTACTTTCAAACTTGTTTGATCTTTAATTATAATGAATTCTCATTTGGTCACTAAGTAAATCCCAATTACATAAATTAGCTAAACTAGTGGGTTACACCCGCGCTCTGCAGCGGGACGACCCAATTTTTAATGGAAACGTAAACGCAATAGTAAAAATAACGATAATGGCATGAATTCGTTTGATATTAGTTCGGTTCATTAAGATACCAACACTTACCGAAAGAGAAACAAAAAAAGTCATGATTCGACCAAAAAATACTGAGATGTGTATACATCGATCGGAACAATAAAAACAAGTATCATTTCCGGTACTGACGTTGTTCAGCCAGTATTAAACTGTTCGTTTTGTTACATGTACAACATATGGTTTGATTGAAACTTAAAAAACAAAAACAAAAATCAAACAATAGACCAAAAAAGGAAAGATGAAAAAAAAAATCATAACATAACAAAAATCACAAACAAAAACCAAAAAAGGAAAAATGAAAAAAAAATCATAAAAGGACAAAATTACTGTAGCTAATAAGTTCATAAATTATATATATGATAATGATAATGATAATAATAATAATACCTAAATCACCAACATAGTGGTGTTAGGAGTGTATACTCATCTTGGCGACACACTCTTGAGTCAGGGATACTCCCCCAATGGGTCTAAGACGTGATGAAACCGACTAACATCGATCATACACAAGAAAAAACCTTTCTTTTTTGGCACAAGGATCGTGCATGACACTCGTCAAGACTAGCCAGTTTGTGACAAATGGTATCAAAGAAGGTTCGAACCCTATGACTATTTTGCAAAATAATTTCATATTCCTGAGTTACTAATAATGGATGTGCACCATTGGGTTGGGAGGAGCACTGATATGATTTAGAGACACATGGAGGTTAAATTATGTTGGTAGGAGATCATTAGTATTATGGGATGACATGATGCAGTATGTCAGTATCAAGACTCTTTGCACAATGGTGGCTGGAGCTTTGCGCTGACAAGGAGGCTCATGCTTGTTGAGTTAGGTTGGTGGATCCGATCATTATCTCAGGATGTCACATGGGGTGGCATGATGCTGTTTCGTCAAGAAGACGCCTCTCCATTCGAGGAATTCATCCTAGGAAGAGACCAACCCATAAAAATTGTGTGATCACTACAGGCCGAAGCCATGTGGATTTTTGCCAGAGTAACGAACCAATATTGGGTGATTGGCATTGAGGACCGAGTGTGTAAACTTCAATAATCCCTTTAGCCATGAAGACAGAATATTAAAGTCATGCAAGGGTCTTTCCAGGTGAAAAACATCCATGCACTCGAAGTGCATAATTGGCGATAGAAGCATGTGACAAGCCAAATGTTCAAGGTTTCGGGAAGGTGTTTAACGCGTAGGTTTTATATCACTCATCTTTTGGAGTGCCCCAATGTTTAAGGTGTAGTTTGAAGATGTAGTACATGTCAGGTCATGTGTATACTCGTCACAACACATTCTCACAACACCAAATGCGCAATTGCAATCGACAAAAATGGTTGAAAAAAATCTGTGACCGCTGAAAATCAGTCACAGCCCAGTCACAATATGGTAGTCGCAAAATGCTTGCACATAAAGATCGGTCACAGACCCTTTTAAATAATAATAAATGATCATAAAAAGATATAGTTATAAAAGAGAGCCATAAAAGAAATTATTTGATTAGTTGATATAAAAGAGAGCTATAAAAGAAATTATTTGATTAAAAAATTTAAAGACTCCGATGGACCATACGGATATAGATTACACGTGCTTCATCTTCCAAATTATTTGTATAAATGTTGTGAGAACACGAAGTATACCAACAGATGAATAATGTTGAGACTTTCAAGTACACCACACACAACTTAACATGAGGATGAATGCCAATATGTTTTTCAGTCGATGTAGCCATGATTTGGCAAACCTCGTTATTGTCCATCATAAGAATCTCAGACCTTAAGGGGCAAGATACCCGTTTAATCATTCTGAAATAATAGCTTCACCTGTATATTTTATGCTAAATTTGTTTATCTATGACTAACCTTTATGTCCAGATCACATATTTCATCAAATAAGCCGAAGGCACCATTAGCTCATTTGCACATCGGTTCAAGAATATCACCAATATCAATTATTAAGAATTTAAGAACCCACAGGAGCAATACCTTTCACCTTGGAGGCAGCACTCGCGGCGGCAGCAGCTGCCGCCACAGCGGCATTCGGTGTAGACTGTGATTTCAATTGACCAACATGTTGCTGCAGTTGATTCGACTTTGATTTCAACTGAGCAAGCATTTCTTTTATTTGTTTTCCAGACAATGTCTCGCGTTCAAACAATGCATTAGCAAGCGCATGGTGTTCATTACTATAAGTTGTCAGAATGTTCTTCGCATTATTATAAGCCCGCTCCAATAATTCCCGCACTTCTTTTTCAATTAAAAGCCTAGTTTCGGTACTCATGCTTTTTCCGTCATCGTCGTAATCATGAGCCACCACACCGACCTGTTTGCTCATGCCGTATTTTGTAACCATCGTTCGAGCAAGATAAGTGGCTTGTTCAAGATCAGAAGACGCACCCGAAGTAACTTCATCTTCACCAAAAATCAACTCTTCCGCAACTCTTCCACCCATACAAACATCCAGCCTCGCAAGCATTTCTTTACGCGATACACTCGTTTCATCTTTTTCCGGTAACTGAGCCACCATACCAAGAGCCATGCCACGTGGCACAATTGTAGCTTTGTGCACAGGGTGGGCCCCATCAGTGTAAATAGCCACAAGGGCATGACCGCCTTCATGGTATGCTGTTAGCTTACGCACGTCGTCTGATATAACTGCTGATTTGCGTTCACTGCCCATCATGATTTTGTCTTTTGCATATTCAAGGTCAGCCATGCTTACAGCTTTAGCACCGTCCATTGCAGCCTTGAGAGCAGCAACGTTAACCAAGTTTGCCAGATCAGCACCAGAGAATCCAGGTGTTCCTCTAGCAATTACGGCCAAATCCACATCATCTTCCTTTAAGATCTGTTGGACAGAATTCAAGAACAGTTTTATCAGAAAAAAATGGCCATTTTGTCCATAAAAAAGAGTTACTTATGTTGTTCGTCCCTATGGTTTGTTGAAAAGAACCATTACAGTCCGTTAGTTTAAAACTTGCGAAAACATTCACTTTTGTAACAATTACAGTCCACCTCACTTAACACCATCCATTTAACCCGTTAGTCAGACCCCTGCGCGTGTGGTCTGACTAACGGGTTAAATGGATGGTGTTAAGTGAGGTGGACTGTAATTGTTACAAAAGTGAAAGTACCGGTACTGTTTTCGCAAATTTTAAACTAATGAACTATAATAGTTATTTTCAACAAACCACAAGGACGAAAAACGTAATTAACTTTCTTTTTCAAAGGAATGAATGAAAATGCCCCTGCACGTGCCAAACACGTGGTCTGACTAACGGGTTAAATGGATGGTGTTAAGTGAGGTGGATTGTAATTGTTACAAAAGTGAAAGTACTGACACTGTTTTTGCAATTTTTAAACTAATGGACTGTAATAGTTTTTTACAACAGACCACAAGGACAAAAAACGTAATTAACTTTCTTTTTAAAAGGAATGGACAAAAATGCCCCTGCACGTGCCAAGCACGTGGTCTGACTAATGGGTTAAATGGATGGTGTTAAGTGAGGTAGACTGTAATTGTTACAAAAGTAAAAATATCGGTACTATTTTCGCAATTTTTGAACTAATGGACTGTAATGGTTATTTTCAACAAACCACAGGAACGAAAAACGTAATTAACTCAAAATAAATTAAATAAAAACCTTTGACATGTGAGATTCCATGATTTGCCTCCTGCCTTCAACATCTGGATTTGGGACCACCACACGACGGTCAAACCGACCAGGTCTAATCAGTGCCTTATCCAATGACTCCGGGAAGTTGGTTGCAGCGATAACAATAATGCCCTCATTTTGTTTAAAACCATCTAACTCAACAAGCAACTGATTTAAAGTCATCTTATTGTTGGTCCTTAGGGTTACGGCTTCCTCCAATGGCATCTATCTCATCTATGAAAATAATACACGGTGACCCCTTTTTTGCGGCAGAAAAAAGATCTCTAACCCTGCGGGCCCCAACACCAACAAACATTTCTTCAAACTCACTACCACTGCATGAGAAAAACGGTACACCGGCTTCTCCTGCTATAGCCCTGGCTAACATCGTCTTTCCTGTCCCGGGTGGACCCACAAGCAAAACGCCTTTTGGTAGCTTTCCACCAAGACGAGTGAACCGCTGCCATAAGTGGAACAGATAATCAGACTTTTAACATGTTTTCATGCAACCATACACACACTGGCACACATATATAGGAGCAGGTGAGGAGCTTTCAACAATGAAAAGTTGTGAGAAGGCATTGATTCACAACTCACAAAATTGTGAATCGATGTTGCCATTTGTAACTTTGACTCACAATTTTGTATATGTAAGAGATCAGTACCAAACAAAAAGGACACTTCATGTATTAAAACTGTGAATCAATGTAAAAAAAATATAGTGAATCAAATGCCTGCTCATGCTTATCTAACACTCACTTTCTCTCTCTTCTCTATATATCTATCTACTCTCTCTCTCTGTCTCTCTCTCTCTATATATATATAGTGAAAGTGTAATGTACAATATGCCTTATAATACGAGCGTACAAGATTTGAAGATCGCATGTTATAAAAAAATGTCGCATGGTGTATAAACTTCAAAATCGCATGTCGTTTATATAAAAAAATCGCATGTTGAAGGAAAAAAAAATCGCATGTTATATAAAACAAGAAATCGCATGTTATAAAAAACTCGCATGTTGAAACTCAATCTCGTACGCACCGTACGTTAACACAAATTGTACGTTAACCAAACCCCTATATATACACAGACACACACTACACACACACTATATTATAATACATATAAGGAGGACAAAAAGATAAATTGACATAGTTTTAAGAGTTTAAGTAATACAACTTTTAAAACATATGGTACAATCCTTTAAAACATATTGTTGACTTCAAAACCAACCACCCCCCACGATTTTTAAACGGCCATAACTTTTTGATACGTAATGTTTAAAATATAGGATTAATTTCATATATACCCTTACAAATTTGAAAATTTTCATATATACCCAACAAAAACTAAAAATATCATGTATGCCCAGATCTAATAAATAATCATCTTACCCTTATTTTTTTAACTTCATATTTTTATATAACACGTTTTAAGCTTAATTTTAGTTTTACCCTTTTTTTCATAAATCATAGTATTCTTCATAATCATATATAATATTTAAGCTAAATAAATTAAGCTAGAAATGAGTAAATATAATATTTGAAGTTAAAGGTCATATATGAGATCTCAAAGTTTTAGAAAAATAAGTGTAAAATTGTCATTTATTAAACTGTTTGTAATGAATTGGGTATATATGATATTTGTAATTTTGCAAGTTTGTATATATATATATATATAGGTAGAGGATCCTGTAAAAAATGCCTAAAGTGTGAGAAGGGTAAGAAATAATCTTAGCCATTAGATCTTTTGATCTAATGGGTGAGATCAATAGGGACCAAATTGTAAAATATTTTCATTAATTTGGACTGATTTGAAAAATCTAGGGGCAATGTAGTCTTTTAAACCCACTAGAAATTAGCTAATGCACATGTAACTTCCCCCGTCTTTTTTAAACGTCAATAACTTTTTATACGTAACTTTTTTATAAAAAAAAATTACACCATAATAACGAGCGTTTTTTTATCTTTAATATGAGTACCATATTGCTATACTTATAAGAGAAAAAATGTGTTTCGATCAGATGTTTAGTCAATGAATGGTGTTATATACTTGCTGAATGGTGTTATATACTTGCTGAATGGTTTATATACTTGGTGAATGGTGTTATATACTTGCTGAATGGTGTTATATACTTACTGATTGGTGTTATATACTTGCTGAATGCTGAATGGTGTTATATACTTTCTGAATGGTGTTATATACTTGCTGAATGGTGTTATATACTTACTGAATGGTGTTATATACTTACTGAATGGTGTTATATACTTGCTGAATGCTGAATGGTGTTATATACTTGCTGAATGGTGTTATTTACTTGCTGAATGGTGTTATATACTTGCTGAATGGTGTTATATACTTACTGAATGGTGTTATATACTTGTTAAATGGTGTTATATACTTCCTATAATTAAGGTGGCGGTTATGAGAAGTTTTTAATTAATTGAATTAATGATTAAATTACTTGTTTACCCTTTTCAATTAATTTAGATCTAATGGCTGAGATTCTTTCTTACCTTTCTCACACTTTTGGTCTTTTTTACAATAACCTTACCCTATATAATATATATATATATATATTACACCATAAAAACGATCATTTTATTCTCTTTAATTTGAGTATGGGTATTGCTATAATGTTTTTTAATTTAAAAAAAAATATGTTACGTGATTACCAATGTCTGTGTTCCCCGCTGCATCTTGTGGGCACCCCTCTAGTATGTGTGTGTGTGTGTGTGTGTTTGTATATATGTGGGAGAGGGGAAGGGGTAGCTCTATTTCAGATTTACTACCTTAGGGTCGCGAAGATAGTGAACGATTTCTTCAAGTTCAGCTTTTGCCTCGTCAACACCCTTCACATCACTAAATTTTGTGTTAGATTCCATAGTGGGCTGCACCTCCTCATGTAGTCCGAGTCCTGCACAAAAGACAACAAGATGTCACGCACCATTGTATAGCACACATAGCAGAAACAACAACAACAAAAATATTTAAAAAAAAAGTAACACCTTTAGTGATTCCTCTATCTTCAATGAGTGCCCCAACACCAGAAATCAGTAAAAAACCGAGGCCTAAAGCACGAACTGTTCTCCATAATTGTTCTTTAAAATTTCCTCCTTCAGTAGCCACCATATGTATAGGAGCGGCAGCAGTTCCTAATGTACCTTCCTTTGTTGATTTTCCCACATTTTTTAAAGCTGAAAGCCTACCGATATAGTTTTCATCAAATGTTGAGTTACCTGAGCTTGCCATTCCTGTAAAATAAGTTTGATACAGAATAAATATCAGTCTGTGAAATATGAGAAATGAGAGATTAAGAAGTGAACTTCAAATAGTTAAGTTCGTTAATATGAATTATGATGATTATACTTCAAAATTTGTTATCATATGGCTACAAACGACTTAGAAAAGTGATCCATCAGAATGTGTCACTGGTTGGTTTCAGGGTAATGCGGTTCTTGCAACAATCCTTTAATGAATAAACTTGTTTTCTGTTGTTTTAGACGACAGCATTCTTCACCATAGCTTTTAGTGAGTTAGATGTAAATAACGTCTCTTGTGCTAAAGAGGTATTTTAATTCAGCAGATGTCAGTTTTTATGAGTTAAGATGTTCGTTTTCTCTTTGTGTGTTTAGCGTTCGAATTTCTCACCATCCATGTATCTGCACAGGTCACTTGTTGCCTCAAGCTTGAATCTTTAAGTTCAAATTGTTATCAATTTAGGGATATAACTTTCGGATGTTAAAAGCGATTGACCTTATAAAAATATAAGATAATCATGCATCATAGTTGCATTAGCATATTTGACTAACCTCTTTGTAACGTCTTGAGTAATTCACTTTCATCTAATCTATCAACTTTGACCAGGGCCTTCACATATTCTTTAAGTGCTGAAGGATTAGAGTGCAATGAAGGTTGACTTTCAAAAAGTCTTATCACTGCCTCTGGATCATTTCTATAATAAAGTTTCCTAAGATAAGCTGCACTGCTTGATCCATCTACATCACGCTCACGAAACTTTCTTGCAAGACTTCCCACATAGCCCGACTGGAACCTTCTTTGACCATTTGGAAGCTTGTATACTGCAAGTACATTATTTTCAAAGTGAATAGCAGTGTGAAACTGTGAATAAAACGCTTACCTTTTTGTAATTCAAAAACCGATATTTAAGTAACTTATTATTGCATGAACTATCAACATGGATGATTATGCACTAAGCAGTATATACAATATACCTGCATCAAATCTGAACTTCTGTAAAGTGATATAAGATCTAGAATACAGGCTTTTTATAAGCTCCGGTTTCGGACATTGCTTTGAGACCTGTACAAACACAGAATAAGGTGACTAATTAGGAATTTTCTGTTTTCCAAGAGCCCACCAATAAAAAAAGGAAGTATAGCATCTATACAAATCATCAGATTGTAGCAGTTATTCCACTCAAAAATGTTATAGTAGCTTTAATTGTCCCTAGATTCATGAGTCATTTGTCAAATATAAATTGTATGTTGTTTGATCCAATTATCTTAACAACATACATCAAAATTGGCCATAGAACAATTAAGCATCAAACCTTATCCCATGATCAATAGCATATACTATGATACATTGATAATTCTACTCTATGCATAAACTCCGTTGTCAAGGCTCACGCGCCTAGGCCCACTTTCAGGCCCAGTGCAGCCATCTCGCTTCGCTTGAAAAGCCCCACTTTCAGGCCCTCAGATGCATTTTTCAGGCCAAGTTCCCACGAAAATCCGGTCAAAAATCATCTTAACATGTTTGAAGTTTGAACTGGTCTAAATCAATTATACCAACACTAAACAAGCATGGAATCAACCTAAAAAACCAAAACTCGCCCTAAAGAAGCCTAAAACATGTCTAAAACCACTAAAAAGTGATTATATACTACACGCCTAGCGCCCTAGCCTAAATAAGCCTTCAGTCCTTCACTCTTTAAGCGCCTTCTATTGAGGCCCAAGGCTCATGAAAACAATGTGTATAACTATAAACATGATTTCTTGCATACAGTTCTGAACATTCCCATTGTTCTTGTTTAATTAAACCAAATTTCTCCCTCCATTAGTTAAGCATGCTTTTGGTCTTAGTCTCTTAGATATAACACTAAATAACCTCGATGATAATATGATACTACAAATTTACAATCACCTCAAGAGCTATCCAAACCACTATATCTCTCTTAAGACATAATGACTGAGTTAAGATTCAAAGACCAAAAGGTTATCTTAAGGGGGGTTACTTTAAGAAATCAAGAACTGTGAGGACGAGCAATTTGAATAAAGTGGTAAAGCAAAGAAGAGGTTATCAATGCTGCACGTTTTTTCGATTCAGGGTCAAGTTAATCACAAAGACTGAAAGACTTCTGCCCTCCTTCCTGCTAGCACTAGAATGTCCCTTAGGATCTATAGTTACTGCTTCATGATTACAACAACATCTTCCAGGATTCAAAAACATTACCAATTTCCAGGAAGGCTTTTGATCATAAGATTCCATTGTAGTAGACAACCTTTGGGATTAATGCTAATTCATACAGATATCCTTTGTGATGTTAAATAAAAAAATTAATGGGGTGAGAATGTGCATAGACTATAGAAAACTTGATCAATGTATAATTCCTGACAGATTCGCATAGAACTAAAAGAACCTTTGCAGTTGGTGACTGGGTGTAACTTTGGGCAAGATTTGTTATCTTTACTAGCGGTTGATAAAAATATAAAATAAAACCTATCTAGCTCCTATCACCTGCAGTATCAGACAAATGGGCAAACTGAAGTCTTGAATAGGTACTTAGAATGTTACTTAAGATGCATGTGTTTTGATAAGCCTAATGAGTGTGTTCAACGATTGTCTTTGACAGAACTTTGGTCTAATACCAGTTACCATATTTCTATCAAAAATACTCCTTTTAAGATCATTTACGAAAAACCTCCTCCACACCACTTAGCATACCAACCCGATGATAGCAACATTGAGGTAGTAAATAGGAATATCACTGATAGAGAAGAAGTTATTAAAGCTTCTAAAATCCAATGTACTTAAAGCCTAGTATGATGTATGATGAACATATGCAAATAGAGTTGTTCTTGCATTCTTAGTTGTCAAGTTATATATCCGTGTGTCCGGCCACCGGATCTTAAATCCCGAACACCAGACGTGCTGAAACCGCCAGATCAGCTTCCATACATCTTAAACTAAAAGCATTTTCTGTACCTCAATGTTTAATAGCCCCAGCCAGCTTCAAGAAACATACTATAAATCATCATTTGCGACAAATTCAGATGAATATGCATCATCAAACCCTAATTACAATACAAAACCCTAGAGCAAAATAAGATTAGGGTTTCCATTTCTTTCTAACTTAACATATATAATAGGAAATTGAACATGAAGCCGTAAATACACAGATGACATAATAATTAAAATACAGAAAAAGAAAAATAAGAACATTTGACATGCGAAACAGAGTAATTACCTGAAGAAGAAGACGTTGTAGGGTCATCTTTCTCCAACTCCTCTTCGAATCAAAGATGAAAAAGTGCCAACTTGAATATAGTTACTCGAATGAATCAGTAATTAAGGCTAATGCGCACGTTCATCTGCTCGAGCGTGCAAGAATGGGAGATTTATGGATTCTGCGTCCTTTGGCTGTTGAAAAATGGGTTCTGATTCCATTGAAAAGGAGATGGTAACTGTACCATCATATACCTTTTACACAATTTGGTTTCGTAGCAATTTGCCACCTGGTTGTGGCGTTGCCTGTGGCGGGGTGCCACGTAATACTAGCTAACCCACACCGTGCTAGTTTTGGCTACGGCGTTGTCTCGCTAGCGTGGCTTTGAAGCCTGACGTTGGGCAAGGGGAGAGGTGAGATGGCTGGCTAGGAGTGACTGGTGACACTTAACCGTTTGGGCTAGCCGTTGCCAACGGCTACTTTATTTAAAAAAAATATTTATTTTTTAAACATTATAAATATTTACCCCTTTTCTACATTTTTTTACCAATTCTCTACATCTCTACTTCTTGTGTCTCTATATTTTTTATAAATTCAACCCACTTAATCCAAGCCTCGTACGATAAAAAAAACATCTCTAAAAGAAAAACGCGAAGATATGAAATTTCTCGCCATGCCCGTCAATCATCTTAGCGGCCAGAATTTTGAAATTGACGTTGCAAATGAAACAATAAATCTTTGAAAAACATGAAATTGATAAATCATGAAGTGTTTAATCTTTATTTTCTTTTATGTAGCTTTTTTTTTATTTTATGTAGTTTTTTCTTAACTTTATTTGTAAATTTTAAAAAGAGCAAACTGCGAAAATGGTCCCTAAGGATTGGTCATTTTGGCCACTTTAATCCAAAATTCAAACCTTTTGAATCTAAGTCCACGTGGTTTCAATTTTGTTGTCGTTTTCATCCAAAATCAAAATCTGATCAGATTTTCAGTTAACATCCAGTTTTTTTTTCTTTTTTCTCATTTTTAATGAAGGGCAAAATTGTCAGATTTTTTAGTTTGTTATAATAAACGTTAAAAGACCATTTTGTCCATCAGTAAAAGGGAGGAAAAGACAAAAAAGCTGGATGTTAATTGAAAAATCTGACCAGATAAAAAAGACCATTTTAGCAGTTTACTCTTTTAAAAAATTATATGCAACCTTCTATTTTAGTTAATGAAATTTTGAATAGTTAAAAAAACCCTAACAAATTACACATGGCTGGCCACGCCATCCGAAGCCACACCATACCACACCTTGTGGATCCCACACCTGCCACTTGTCGAGCAATGCCCCAAACCCAAGCCCACCACACCCCACAGTCTTATGTTGACTTTTAATATCAGGGGCATAACTGTCATTTTCATAATTAAAGACCCCCCTTATCTTCACATCCTCACACTCTTGGCACCCTTTACCAATCTATGCTTACTCTATCAATTAGATCCTTTACCCATAGACTAAAATAGCCAGGCATATCACCTTCTACCACACACACAGTCGTCAGAAACCAGCAACATCACCACCGATTATGGAGTTCACGGTTGAGGTTGAAAACGGTTCGATTCATGGTATGATTTCCTTCTTGATTTTCACTTGATTAAGCTTGTTTATGCGATTCTCACTTTAATGTACTTGCTTGATTCAAAAAGTAGCTGGAGTGAGGGTCACAAAGACACTGAACCACTGCACCGTGGTGCGGGTAATGGTGGTTCTGAGATGGTTGGGTAGCGATGGTTCTAAGATGGTTGAACATCTTTGCGTTCAACATTGTTGTGGTGTTCCCGCCATCACCCCAACATCGCCGCCATCACCCTAGCAATGTCATGTAACACCCGTCTATTAATTTCATAAGAAATGCGAAATTTGTAAAAAAAGAAATTTAACTAACAAAAACTTAGTTGGTAAACTAAGTTATACTTCAACATAGTGATTAACGTAGTCAAATAACTAGTTTCAAACATAAGTCATTCAGTAGTGATTACAAAACTATGTAGTTTAACTAGATTTATTTAGTGCGGAAGCATCCAAAAATTTTGTGTTCGGTTCTTGAAGCATCAACTTGATCATCGTCCACATACTTGCAATACCTAGAAACTGAAATTTTGACAGATATTAGTATTAGTGTTCTTAGAAAATTTTATAATCGAAACTACTCTCAGAAACGGATTCTATTTACTAAGATATGCAGAAGTTTAACAAAAATTTCTGGACTCTACCATAACTTACGGTATCTACCGTAAGTTACGGTAGTCGCTGAGTGACACTAGTCTGCCGTGAAACAGTAGTGAACCACCGTAACATTTTGTTCTCTAACGTAAGTTACGGTAGAGACCGTAACTTACGGTAGATTCTGTAACTTTGTTGTTTGACCCATTTATTCATTTCACCAAAACTTCCATGAACGGGATATCACTTCTAAATAAGAAGATCCCAATCATGGGTTCTTTATTTTCAACACCCACACTCCCATCATCGGTTTGCATGTTTAGTAATGCACTACCCATCACTAGGGTTCGAAATTTACGAGTAAGGTACTACCGTTATTCGATTCATACCTTCTCTTAATGACCCGTTTAGTTTACCCTTATGGATTTCATCATTCTAACAAACCAACACGCTAAATTCTCGTATGCTAATATGTCATTTATTAACAATAACAAAAGACCAATTAACCATATTACGAAGCATTAGCCACGCATTAATTGATTATTCGACCCGTTTGGCTCATCTACGGAATCCTCCATTATGATGACTACCAACGACATCTAACCAATTCTTGACCTATTATTCAATATAGCGAACATTATCGCTTTAAATCAACACAACTTTTATTCTACAATTCAACTACACATATGCTAATTATCAAAATTTACCCAATGTAACGAATCAAGTTACATACCTTCAATGCACGCCCTTCATACGCAAGTCGCCACCGGCTTGTCCACTCGACGCTCCGGTATCTTTTCCTATAGAGTTCAATCATGATACGTTTAGAACTCCCTTTTTAATCATATATCGCATAATTTTCCTAAACATAACAATTATGCGTTTTTAACTTAAATTTTCAGTTTCAAGCCTTCTTTCAGGCATTTCTACGAACACATAAAGGGCAGAATTTATATCTTTTATATTCTAATCCTTGGCTTGTCACTTAGCCTCTATTAACATTAATTGAGCTATCACATATAAAATTAAACATCATATTTTCCAGAAATCAGTTTCTATGAATCAATTTACACTAGAATAGCCTTCTAAACCCTAGTGTTCATCATTTTCTCACAAAACCCATAAACCACCTTCAATGTGTTCATGAAATTTCCTAAATTTAGACATGATTTCACATGTTGTTGTCTAGGTTTTACTCCTAGACACCATATCATCCCTATTCTATCCAAATAACAAACATGCATCATCAAATTTCGGATTTCCCAAATTTATGAGAATTTCGAACAGAGAATTTTCATCAAATTTTACATACCTTACAACCCCCTTGCAATGGGGATCACTAATCTCAACTCGGATTTCGTTTTGGACTTAATTTGATCCTTCAATTGGAGGTGTTTGATATGAACTAGGGTTTTGGGGAGCTGCAGGTCGCCCCCTGCCTTCTGATCGATCTCAACAACACAAACAAGTGTGTTGTGAGTCTTTAATTTTTGTTTTATTATTATTGGTTTTCACTTAAACACCTTTAGTCCCTCAATTTTCATTTTTCTTTTGTTTTAACATTTTAACTACTCATAAGTTGTCATCTAACTAGGTTAATGCTATTTCTAGTTAGTTTATTTTTACTAATTTTATTTGCAACTAAATACAAATTTAAAAATGTGTATTTTCAGGATGTTACAAATCCATCCCCCTTAAAAGGGTTTCGTCCCCGAAACCAGAGTACGTACCGAATAGTGTAGGGTAGAGACGTCGCATCTCCTCTTCGGACTCCCACGTAGTGTCCGAACCCTTCCTATGCTCCCACTTGATCTTGACTTGATCGATTTATTTGTTTCGCAAGTGCTTGACCTTTCGATCTAAAATCTCCAATGGCCTCACCGCATAATTCAGGCTTTCATCCACCTCGATATCATCGTAATGGATATAAGCTGTTTCCTCCACTAGACATTTCCGCAATTGCGACACATGAAACGTGCCATGTATCCCACTCAACTCTTCCGGTAGCTCGAGGCGATAAGCCACCTTGCCAACCCGTTCGATGATTTTAAATGGCCCGATAAACCTCGGGCTTAGTTTCCCCCTTTTTCTGAATCTGATAATGCCATTCCATGGGGAAACTTTTAGCATAACCATATCGCCTATCTAAAATTCAATCGGTCTTCGTCTTTTGTCGGCATAAGACTTTTGTCTATCTTGGGCTGCTTTCAAATGGGCCCGCACCACTTCAACTTTCTCATTAGTGGCTTGGATTACGTCTTTATGTGCCAATTCACGTGGTCCCACTTCACCCCAACACACCGGGGTTCTACACTTTCTACCATATAGCATCTCATAAGGTGCCATGCCGATACTAGAATGGTAACTATTGTTATATGAAAATTCGGCCAAGGGTAGATAAACATCCCACTTCCACCGAAGTCGATGATACATGCCCGTAACATATCCTCTAGCGTCTGTATTGTTCTTTCACTCTGCCCATCCGTCTGAGGATGGTAGGCGGTGCTAATGAAGAGTTTCGTTCCCATCTGTTCTTGGAAATCTCGCCAAAAATTTGAAGTAAACCGGGTATCTCTATCCGACACAATAGATACCGGTACTCCATGACGTGCCACTATTTCATTTGTATACACCTCGGACATCTTTTCCGAAGTATATGTTTCGCGTATAGGAATAAAGTGTGCACTCTTCGTCAATCTATCCACAATCACCCATATGGCGTCGAATCCCCGAATCGTTTTAGGTAGTTTGGTCAATAGGTCCATAGTGATATGTTCCCATTTCCAAACCGGGATCTCCAAAGGTTGCAGTTTCCCATAAGGTTTCTGGTGTTCCGCCTTGACTTGTAAACAAGTCAAGCACTTCTCTACATATTTCACCACATCCCTCTTCATTCCGGGCCACCAATAATTTTGTTTCAGATCGTTATACATCTTGGTCGCACCCGGATGAATAGAATATCGGGATTTATGGGCTTCATCAAGTAGTAGCGCCTTCACTCCACAAGTATTTGGAACCCATATTCTTCCGGATCGAGTCTTCAACCCGTTCTTTCCATCCGACAAGTCTTTTAACTGGCCGATTATTCTTTCCTTCTTCCAGTTCTCCTCTTTTACTGCTTCTACTTGCGCCTCTCGGATACGTTTAAGTATACCCGAGGTCACCACAAGCTGCATTGACCTTACTCGTATTGGGACATAGTCCGCTTTTCTGCTCAGAGCATCCGCCACCACATTTTCCTTTCCGGGGTGGTAGTGTATTTCGCAGTCAAAATCCTTCACCATTTCCAACCATCGTCTCTGGCGCATATTTAACTCCTTCTGATCGAAGAAGTATTTTAAGCTTTTGTGATCAGTGAATATGGTGCACTTTACCCCATATAAGTAGTGCCTCCATATTTTTAATGCAAATACCACTGCAGCCAATTCAAGATCATGCGTGGGATATTTCTTCTCATGTATCTTCAATTGCCTCGAGGCAAAAGCTATAACCTTGCCCCGTTGCATCAGAACACATCCAAGACCCAATAATGAGGCATCTGAGTAAACCACCAAGTCCTCAACTCCGTCCGGCAATGTTAATACCGGAGCTTGAGTTAGATTCTCTTTTAGCGTTTGAAACGCCCTTTCTTGTTCAACACCCCAAATGAACTTCTCCTCCTTCCGGGTTAACTTTGTTAGTGGCGACGCAATCTTGGAGAAATCTTGAATGAATCTCCTATAGTATCCCGCAAGCCCTAAGAAGCTTCTAATTTCCGATTGGGGGATTCCATTTCGACACGGCCTCGATCTTTGACGGATCTACCAATACTCCATCGGCACTTATGATGTGGCTGAGAAATTGCACCTCTCGTAACCAAAAGGCACACTTAGAGAACTTCGCATACAACCTTTCTTGTCTAAGTGTCTCTAACACCTCTTGTAAGTGGTGTGCATGCTCAGCTTCACTTTTCAAATACACCAAAATATCATCGATGAACACGATGATCGATTTATCCAGCATTGGCTTGCAAACCCGGTTCATGAGGTCCATGAAAGTCGCGGGTACATTTATTAGCCCAAATGACATCACGAGGAACTCGTAATGTCCGTATCAAGTGCGGAAAGCCGTCTTCGGCACATCTTCCTCCTTGACCTTTAGTTGGTGATACCCCGATCTAAGGTCAATCTTTGAAAACCAGTTCGCACCTTGTAATTGGTCGAATAGATCATCTATCCCAGGAAGCGGGTATCGGTTCTTTACCGTGAGTTTGTTTAACTCCCGGTAATCGATACACATGCGCATGCTTCCGTCTTTCTTTTTCATGAACAGTACCAGTGCGCCCCAAGGAGACACACTCGGCCTTATGAATCCTTTGTCAAGCAGGTCTTGAATCTGGGACATCAACTCTTGTAATTCCGACGGCGCGAGTCGGTACGGTGCTCTAGCTATGGGTTTTGCGCCCGGAATCAATTCGATTCCGAACTCTATTTCCCGTTCGGACGGTATCCCCGGTAAATCCTCCGGAAACACATCTTCATAGTCCCGTACTACCGGTACATCTTCAATCTTCAGTGATTCTTTCTCGGGCTCATTTGCGTATATCATAAATGCCTTGCATCCTTGCTTCATAAGCTTGTGAGCTTTCAACATTGAGCATATTATGGGGTTACCTCCTTTTTCGCCATAGATAGTAACGTGTTTCCCGCTCGGAGATGTTAGCCTTATCTCCTTACGAAAACACACGACCTTTGCGTGGTGCTGAGATAGCCAATCCATCCCAACGACTACTTGAAATTCCCCCATTGACATCGGGATTAGGTCTATCAGGTATTCATCATCATCGATGCTTATTTTGCAGCCTCGACAAATATGACAAACTATAAAACTTTTATTGTCCCCTATTTCAACTTCTAAGGGCACAGATAATTTCGTCAATACAAATGAAGGATGTCGAATACATCCATGCGAAATGAAGGATTTATTCGCACCCGTATCAAACAATACACATGCAGGAATTGAGTTAATTGTGAATATACCTGAGACCACATCGGGTTCTATCTTTGCTTCGGCCGCGGTAAGTTGGAAGGACCTAGCCTTCGCCTTAGGGGCTTCTGCTGGAGATTCTTTAATGTCTCTCCTTCCAACTAAGTTTGGGCATTCGGACTTTTTGTGGCCGGGCTGATAACATTTGTAGCAAACCGAGACTTTACCCGGGCATAGAGACGCCGTGTGCCCCATTTTACTACATATGGGGCACGGTTTGTCTTTGAACCGACACTCTCCCTTGTGCCCTTTTCCACACACTTTACAACTTGGTGACCCATCTTTAGCATCAACCTTCTTTCCCGATTCTCCAGTTCGAGCTTTCTTTGTAGGACTTGGATTCACATCCTGTGCCCTTCGCTCACCCCTTTCAACTTGTTTCTTCAGCTCGATTTCCCGTTCCCGAGCAACGTTTATGATCTCGGTAAGGGTCTCGTATTTTGAAGGAGTCATGGACTCCCTATACTCGGCGCTCAACATGTTATAGTAGTAGTAGTATATCTTTTGTTCCTCATTCGTCACCAATTCATTGCAAAACTTCATCTTATCCATAAACATCGCCGTAATCTTGTCTATGGTCTCGCCCTTATGCCTAAGTTGCATGAACTCTTCATTGATTTTATTAATGACCGCCTTGGGACTATGATGTTTAAGAAATGGCGTCTTAAACTCCTCCCATGTCATGGCCCTTGCCGCTTCGGCCCCTATTTCATTATTTTTATTGTCCCACCAATCTTTGGCTTGTCCTCTCAACTGACCCGTTCCGTAAGCAACGAAGCCACTTTCGTCACAATGGGTCCTTTCAAACACCCCTTCAACGTTGCCCAACCATATTTGGCAAATTATCGGGTCAACCTCCCCGTTGTAGATTGGCGGTTTACACGCCATAAATTCTTTGTATGAACACCCTTTACGTTCTCCCGATTTCTCCTTCATAAGGTTGACATTATCCTCCAACCTTTTGACTCGTTCTTCGACAAGTGACAACACTGTGTTTTGAATTTTGTCTATAAACCCGGATAGACTACCTTCAATTGCCTTCCCCACTTCTTCGGCAATTATCTCTTTCATTTGTTCAGTGCTTGTCTGCACCGAATCATCATCGTTTCTTACCGACATCTTGAAACTGAAATGTTTACATTAAACGTTAAACATTTCATTTATAACATTGCTTCCTTTGTTTCGGTTTAGCCAAGTTCCTAACTTTCTTTAACCGTTCACATTTGGTGCACTTTCCGGGTTTGAGTGAATTAACACACTCTTCCCATGCACATCGATTCACTTCTCATTTCTTACATAAGATATAATCTATTAAAATAATAAGTTAATTCTTACCGGACGATCGATCAAGCTTGAACCGAACACTTTGTTGACAACCTTAGGCTCTGATTACCAACTCGTAACACCCATCTATTAATTTCAAAAGAAATGCGGAATTTGTAAAAAAAGAAATTAAACTAACAAAAACTTAGTTGGTAAACTAAGTTATACTTCATCATAGTGATTAACGTAGTCAAATAACTAGTTTCAAACATAAGTCATTCAGTAGTGATTACAAAACTATGTAGTTTAACTAGATTTATTTAGTGCGGAAGCATCCAAAAATTTTGTGTTCGGTTCTTGAAGCATCAACTTGATCATCGTCCACATACTTGCAATACCTAGAAACTGAAATTTTGACAGATATTAGTATTAGTGTTCTTAGAAAATTTTATAATCGAAACTACTCTCAGAAACGGATTCTATTTACTAAGATATGCAGAAGTTTAACAAAAATTTCTGGACTCTACCATAACTTACGGTATCTACCGTAAGTTACGGTAGTCGCTGAGTGACACTAGTCTGCCGTGAAACAGTAGTGAACCACCGTAACATTTTGTTCTCTAACGTAAGTTACGGTAGAGACCGTAACTTACGGTAGATTCTGTAACTTTGTTGTTTGACCCATTTATTCATTTCACCAAAACTTCCATGAACGGGATATCACTTCTAAATAAGAAGATCCCAATCATGGGTTCTTTATTTTCAACACCCACACTCCCATCATCGGTTTGCATGTTTAGTAATGCACTACCCATCACTAGGGTTCGAAATTTACGAGTAAGGTACTACCGTTATTCGATTCATACCTTCTCTTAATGACCCGTTTAGTTTACCCTTATGGATTTCATCATTCTAACAAACCAATACGCTAAATTCTCGTATGCTAATATGTCATTTATTAACAATAACAAAAGACCAATTAACCATATTACGAAGCATTAACCACGCATTAATTGATTATTCGACCCGTTCGGCTCATCTACGGAATCCTCCATTATGATGACTACCAACGAGATCTAACCAATTCTTGACCTATTATTCAATATAGCGAACATTATCGCTTTAAATCAACACAACTTTTATTCTACAATTCAACTACACATATGCTAATTATCAAAATTTACCCAATGTAACGAATCAAGTTACATACCTTCAATGCACGCCCTTCATACGCAAGTCGCCACCGGCTTGTCCACTCGACGCTCCGGTATCTTTTCCTATAGAGTTCAATCATGATACGTTTAGAACTCCCTTTTTAATCATATATCGCATAATTTTCCTAAACATAACAATTATGCGTTTTTAACTTAAATTTTCAGTTTCAAGCCTTCTTTCAGGCATTTCTACGAACACATAAAGGGCAGAATTTATATCTTTTATATTCCAATCCTTGGCTTATCACTTAGCCTCGATTAACATTAATTGAGCTATCACATATAAAATTAAACATCATATTTTTCAGAAATCAGTTTCTATGAATCAATTTACACTAGAATAGCCTTCTAAACCCTAGTGTTCATCATTTTCTCACAAAACCCATAAACCACCTTCAATGTGTTCATGAAATTTCCTGAATTTAGACATGATTTCACATGTTGTTGTCTAGGTTTTACTCCTAGACACCATATCATCCCTATTCTATCCAAATAACAAACATGCATCATCAAATTTCGGATTTCCCAAATTCACGAGAATTTCGAACAGAGAATTTTCATCAAATTTTACATACCTTATAACCCCCTTGCAATGGGGATCACTAATCTCAACTCGGATTTCGTTTTGGACTTGATTTGATCCTTCAATTGGAGATGTTTGATATGAACTAGGGTTTTGGGGAGCTGCAGGTCGCCCCCTGCCTTCTGATCGATCTCAACAACGCAAATAAGTGTGTTGTGAGTCTTTAATTTTTGTTTTACTATTATTGGTTTTCACTTAAACACCTTTAGTCCCTCAATTTTCATTTTTCTTTTGTTTTAACATTTTAACTACTCATAAGTTGTCATCTAACTAGGTTAATGCCATTTCTAGTTAGTTTATTTTTACTAATTTTATTTGCAACTAAATACAAATTTAAAAATGTGTATTTTCGGGATGTTACATGTCATCACCCCTTTCATCGGTTCGCCATCACCATCGCCATTACCGAGCAATGCCATCACCACTCGCCTTCACCAAGACTAGTATAATACTAGAATAGTTATTTCGATATTAACTTAACTTGACTTTTTGTTATGTATAATTATGGAATTAACTAGGTTTGATGATATGCACAATTATAGAATTTTGATATGTATAATTATTGATGATGGTTTGATCATGGTTTGGTATGTAGAATTTTGTGATGAACATGTCAATTTTTTTTTATCATGGTTTGATCACAGTTTGATTATTGTCATAGATATAGTCCAAGTTAGTCCATTTTTATGATGACAATTTGAACTGTCACACCCTGACTTTTGCGGAAGCATGATTATGTGTGACTTGCTTAATATCATTGCATTCAACCATAACAAACAACTATATGATAAAACCAAAGATGTTCATCCATAGGTTAAGTTTAAAACATCATAAAACAACATTGTCTTAGAATCCAAACACAGACTTCACATCCAAATTACAAACCATTCAAATTATTTTAGAGTTCCATAAGGACTTGACAAAAGATACTATTAAAAACTAGGTTTTGGACTATGCATCTTATCCAGGATAAGATCCACAACCCCAAACCCTTAGACACCTGATGACATCTTTTATTCCAAACAACCCTTGAAAACTTCCAACACCCGCCAGATCCATACTTTGTTTCCTGAAATACATGTAGTTTGAAAACATCAACAAAGGTTGAGCGAGTTCATGTGTTTGTATGTGTGCACGAATAAACCTTGAAATCATTGAAAGTATGTAAGTATTTGTAAATCCTGGTATGAAAGCAACAAGGAAAACAGATCGATTAATGGTTTACAAGGCCATTAATATGTGTGACGTGATCAAGGAAGGCTCAATCCTAGCAGATTTTGCACCGAGCTTCCGGCTGTAAGACATAATCACCTCATGGGCCAAATCCCGGTCCAAATGGGTGGGGCTCGCTACACCCAAATAGATCTATCACTCATGTCCCTCGGTCCTACTACGAGGATTAATGGTCTTAAGCGTTGTACCCACCACTCACATGATCTAGCAGTACATTCCTTAGCTAACCATACCATATGTAAACGTTTGTAATCAATTTGTAACATGTACTTCACCCCAAAGTTATAAAACCGAAAACAGTTAAAGAAAAGGGGGACATGAACTCACAATCTTGCGTTCTTCGTATCCAAACGTAACCCAAAGCCGCTACTTGTGTGCACGACTACCTACAACGTACTACGGTTTATTAGACGAGCGGGTCGTGCCTTGACTTAGTATTAATTAGTGTTTTTGAGTTACGTTTCATTGTGTCATCAAAGTTATTCCAAGTTATATAATTATTTGTTAAAATAGTAAATATTTTAACTTAAATTATATTTATCAGATTATGGAATAATAGTTAAAATAATATATTTTAACTTATCACATTTATGTACTTGTACATGTATAATTTCCCAAAGATGGGGGTATGTATATTTGTATTCTAAATCTTGTGTATTTTTTGCAAGTATCGGTGGCGTATTCCGGTGTATTTATACGTACGAGAATACGTATTTTCTTGTAGTTATTAAGTATTCTTATACTTAATTTTTGTATTAATTTTTCCGGAATAATATTTCTAATAAAAATTCTCCAATATATATTCTCAAAATATATATTTTATGAAATATTACATAGAAAAATTATTTATAATTTTTCTTTTGGCAAAAATATTTATACTTTTCATATAATACTCAAAAATAATATATTTTCAAGTCGAACTTAGAAAATATGTACAAATTCATTTTTCACCCAACAATAATGTATTCCTTATTTATTTAAGAAAAGATATATTTTCTCCCAAAAATAATATCTTCTAATAGTTTCAAGAAAATATATATTTTTACTTACCCAAAAATAATATATTTTCGCCTTGTCAAAAATATGATATATTTTTTTAATAATTGCAAAAATCATATTTTTGTTCTTTTGGTGTCCAAAATACCAATCACCAAAATATACTTATGAATTAAATTCCGGAATATTTATGTAGGTTATATTCCTTGTTCGGCTTCTCCAATATTTTGGGTATAATTTGTGTGTTTAATTCTTGGAATTTTGGTAATATTTTGTATTGTAATTTCTTGGTATTTTGGTGAGTTATATTATTTCAAGTCCTAAATTAATATAACTAATACACATAATATACAAATAATCACACACATGGTGACATCTAAATATATATTTCCTAAATACATATTTAGTCATTTTTATTTACAAAAACCAACCTCCAATATTTATAATTTTAGTAACAAAATTTATGGCAAACTTTATACGAATATTCATGGTTTAAAATATACTTGTAAATATTTGTTTAAAAAATTATTTTTCTAAGTGTTATATTTTTAGAAAAATTTTGCCATAGTTTTCCCTTAAAAATGGAGGTTTCTATGCTTTCAAAGCATATCATTTTCTTTTATAAATCAACACAATCAACAATAAACCAATCAACACTTACCAATTTGCCAAAATCAAGCATTAATCACTACTTCATGAACTTAAAAGTTTACAAAAATTTGTAGTAACTTACTAGTGTGTTTAGTAGGCTTAGTGTCACACCCCAACCGATGACGGAAACATCGGGGCATGGCACAGAGCGAAACAGATTGTTCAAGAGAAATTCCATAACAACTACTTTACCGAATAGTTAAACATTATGTCCCATACCATAACCTATTAAGAAAGTAAGTTATTACAGACGTAGATATCTCAAAAACAAGTAAAACTGTTCCGACAACCCAGATTCAAATAAAATATAAATTGTCTTTGTTTCTAGACTCTCCTAAGCTTGGTTCCATCAAATAGCAAGCAAAGCACAACATCCTAAACATCTGTCACATACGTTAAAATATAGGTCAATGCACATAGTGTAAAGGTGAGCATACAAGTTTGATAATAGCATAATAGAGTTCGAAATCGTTTACGCATAACTAGCATGTACAACGTATAATGTGAAGCATGTAAGTTATCGACAAAGATTCTATCAATACCAATGACTGCGGGTCCACTGCGAGTAGCGAGTGCGCATCACATATTCACCACTGTGAACACGTGAAGTAATTATCCTTAACAACCCCTGAGTGAACAGGTGCTGAGTCCAAACTATAGTACTATCGTTGCTAAGGCAGGTAGACAGCAATCAATGTGTTAACATAACAAACAGGCTGTCACGGCCCCCGGCCCGGTTTTACCCGTTCCAGGAGCCGCGGGACAGAAACCCGTGGTAATTATTACGTTGGCAGCGGAATTTTTTTTTTCACAGGATCCTTTAAAACCTGAAAGGCCCAATTATCTTATTTCATAATTTGGGGATAACACCCATAATTTACAATAAAGGTGATTTCTCACGGAAATCCCCTGTTTTACAAAAACATGTTTCTTTATTTTATTGAGCCACTTCTTCGAGCTTGTAGTGCTACGCGGCACTTTTTCCTTGATCAAAACAGATCACCTGAAACATGTTTTAAAAAGGTTTTATCAGCAGGGAAATACTGGCGAGCCATTCAAGTTATACAAAAAGACACATTGTTATAATATACAGTATTAAGGGTGATTATATTGTTTCTATCTACCAATTTCCCCAAATCGGTATTTGTCACTCGACAGTATCTGTGACTATGGTCAGATCACCCATTGGCTAACCCGTTGTCCAATGGTGATGGGTATCAAGTAATGTATACAAAACCCCACATACCGGTGGTAATTGAAGATTACAAAGACTTAATCCCTGTAATTATAACTTTGAAACAATTAGGGTTTTGGAAAGCATTTTGATAAAAAGAGAATGACTCACATTGCACGTTTAGACGGGCAGCGCTTAGCCTACTGATTTTAGCCTGGTTAACCTAATTCAAATAACAATGCACACGAAAACTAGATCAGTAACTTAATACAACTTTTTTGACAACTCACGAGATCAAAACCTTCATGACGAATGACAAAGTATAGCCCCATTACGGGCAGCACTTAAACATCCATCGGATTGGTTTTTATCGATCAGACACTGAATCGTAGCAGTGATCGAGTTATTACCCTGTTATCGCGGCAGAATTTCGTGTTGTGTGTGTGTTTTGAAGTAAACAGACGATATCTCAATGTACGAAACGAGTTTTTACGTCGAACCAACGCCAAAATTCAAGTGCCAATGCCCTGATTTATATGCTGAAAATGGTCCCTGTCGCGTGGCGCGACAGCCTGTCGCGTGGCACGACAGCCTGTCGCGTCCACTTCTGTTTGTAGCCTGGGTGAGTCGACGGTTTAACGAATTTCGCATTCTACAACAAACTGTGAAGATAATACCAATTAGGGAATACCCCCTGAGTTTTAGGGGCCCTGATCCTAGTTCCGATTGTTCTGAAAATTTTAGGGGTGGTCATGCCATATTTCTTGGGGGTCTCAATTAAGGTTTCCTAATGGACAAAATAAAATAAGAAATAGTAATTTTAATGAGAGTTGTTACATCCTCCCTACCTTATTAAAATCTCGTCCTCGAGATTTACTGGAACAAATAGGGATACTTTCGCTTCATTTCGGATTCCAGTTCCCAAGTGTATTTAGGTCCTCTCTTCGAGTCCTAGTTGACTTAGACTAGTACTAGTCTTTTGTGCTTGAGAAACTTGACCTTTCTGTCTTCTATTTGCAGTGGTTTCTCCACAAATTTTAACTTCTCATTTACCTCTATATCTTGAAGAGGTACTACCAGTGATTCGTCAGATAGACATTTCTTGAGGTTGGAAACATGAAATACGTCATGTACCCCAGCTAAGTCTTCTGGTAGTTGTAAGCGATAAGCAACTGGTCCTATCCGCTGGATTATTGGGACTGGTCCTACGTACCTTGGACTTAGTTTTCCCTTTTTACCAAACCGAACTACCCCTTTCCAAGGAGAAACTTTTAAGAGTGCCTTGTCTCCAACTTGAAATTCTAGCGGCTTGCGTCGATTATCTGCATAACTCTTCTGGCGATCTCGAGCCGTCTTTAGTCTTTCCTTGATTTGAGTGATCTTGTTAGTGGTTTCTTGTACAATTTCGGGACCTGATAATTGGCTTTCTCCTATTTCTGCCCAACAAACCGGAGTTCTACACTTTCGTCCATACAGTGCTTCAAATGGGGCAGCTTCAATGCTTGAATGGAAACTATTATTATAGGAGAATTCGATTAAGGGTAAATGGTTGTCCCAGCTTCCTTCAAAATCTATTACACATGCCCTGAGCATGTCTTCCAAGGTTTGAATCGTCCTTTTACTTTGTCCATCTGTTTGAGGATGGTAAGTTGTACTTAAATTTAATCGCGTCCCCATGGCTTCTTGGAAACTTGTCCAGAAATGCGAAGTGAAACGACTATATCTATCTGATATAATAGAGAGTGGAACTCCATGTAAGGATACTACTTCATCTATGTACAATTTTGCTAACCTTTCCATGCTAAAGGTTTCTTTCATGGGTAGAAAATGAGCTGATTTGGTTAATCGATCCATAATTACCCAAATCGCATCATTACCATTTCTAGTTTTGGGCAACTTAGTAATGAAGTCCATGGTTATTAGTTCCCATTTCCATACAGGCATTTCTAATTGTTGAAGTAACCCTGAAGGTTTCTGGTGTTCTGCCTTAACTTGTGAACAAGTTAGGCACTTAGATACATATCTAGCTATATCCTTTTTCATTCCTATCCACCAGAAATTATTTCTTAAATCTTGGTACATTTTATTATTTCCAGGGTGCATGGTATACCTGGATTTATGGGCTTCCTCTAAAATCTTATTTCTTAATTCTCCTTACTTAGGTACCCAAATTCTTCTTTTATGGAATCTCCAAATTCCATCAGTTCCTTGCTCTAATTCCTTTATTCTTCCTTTCATTCCTTCAGCATCATCCTTGATTGCTGCTTCCTGAATATTTTTCAATTGTTCCATTAAGTCTAATTATAAACTTAATCTAAAAGCACGAACTCGCTTTTGCTTTTCGTGATACTTACGACTTAAGGCATCTGCAACTACATTTGCCTTTCCTTCATGATATTGAATATCACAATCGCAGTCACTTAGAATTTCCATCCATCTTCGTTGTCTCATGTTTAATTCTTTTTGCCCAAATATATATCTTAAGCTCTTATGATCTGTATAGACAGTAAACTTACTTCCATACAGATAGTGTCTCCAAATCTTAAGGGCAAAAATTATCGACCCTAATTCTAAGTCATGCGTCGTATAGTTCTCTTCATGCTTTTTCAATTGTCTTGATGAATATGCAATTACCTTCTTGCGTTGCATTAACACACATCCTAATCCTAGCTTAGAAGCATCGCAATAAACTTCAAAATCTTCTGTCCCTTCTGGTAAGGCAAGAATTGGGGTGTTTGTTAACCTTTGTTTTAAAACCCTAAAAGCCTCTTCTTGCTTAGGTTCCCATTTAAACTTAACTGTTTTACAGGTTAGCTTAGTTAATGGCACAACTATCTTAGAGAAATCCTTAATAAAACGCCTTTAGTACCCAGCTAAGCCTAGAAAACTTCTAACTTCTGTAGCTGATTGCGGGACCTTCCATTTGGTGATTGCTTCTATCTTGGAGGGATCTACGTGAATACCTTCGTGATTCACCAGGTGTCCTAAAAATTGCACCTCCTGTAGCCAAAATTCACACTTCGAGAATTTGGCGTAAAGCTTCTCCTTTCTTAACAAAGTTAAGAGTGCCTGTAGGTGCTTACAATGTTCTTCCTGACTCTTGGAATAAATAAGTATATCGTAATGAAGACAATTACAAATTTATCCAAATACAGTTTACAGATTCTATTCATCATGTCCATGAATGCTGCCAGAGCATTTGTTAGTCCAAAAGGCATAACTGTAAATTCGTAGTGACCATACCTAGTTCTGAAAGTGGTTTAAGGTATATCTTCTTCTTGTACCTTCAACTGATGATATCCTGAGCGTAAATCTATCTTAGAAAAATATCTAGCTCCTTGTAGTTGATCGAAAAGATCATCAATCCTAGGCAATGGGTATCGATTCTTAATTGTAACCTTATTCAGTTCCCTATAATCGATACACATTCGCATCGAACCATCCTTCTTCTTTACGAACAACACTGGTGCTCCCCAAGGGGATGAACTAGGTTGTATAAATCCTTTGCTTAATAATTCATCTAACTGCTTTTTCAATTCTAACATTTCGGTGGGTGCTAACCGATAACATTGGTTAATCTTGTGGAAATCCTTCAGATCTAAGTTGTTCTTGGTGGAATGAAGCCAAACCTTGAAGTTCATAAGAACTCCATGATGACATCACCCTAGAACACCTCAAATCCGGTGATTTCACGGTTTAAAAGTTAAGATTCAAAGGTGAAAATGATGAAGAAATGTGTGTAGATCATAGAAGTACAAGATTTAGGTTGGAAACTTACAAGAATCGAGAGAAATCGAGAGAAATGAGGGCTTGAAGTTGGCTGGTCGAATAAGGGAGCTGTCACATCACGAATCATGTGACAGGTGGGTATTTATAGGGTTTCCCAAAAAGGAAAGTGGTGAAGGTGTCGGCCGATCGGGTGGCAATCCGATCGGGTGGCAGCCCGATCGGGTGACAACTATATCGGATGGCAATCCGATCGGATGGCCACTCGATCCATGAGCCCGGCGCGATGAGTTTTGTCGTTTTGATTCGGGTGTTGAGCGTTGCGATGCGATTTGGGGGAGGGATGCGATAGTATTACCCATTAGTTACACGAATAACATAACTACTATATTTAACATACAATCACTATAATTAACTTGCGTTTAGTGTTGCGATTCGATTGCGATGCGATAGATTTGCGATTGCGATTAACACCTCAACATAAACATATCATGCACAAGTAACATGTAAATAGCACACACACGTAAAACAATATCCAGAACACATAATTCGAGTTGCGATTGCGATAGCGATTAGCGATAAATCGATCAAACATGCCATTAAATAGCGATTAAACCTCGATTATTAATAGATACTCCACATAATACAACTAAAGCAATTAATTAAATAGATTCAATTACAAGTCAAAGAAGTCAAAACAGTAGTTGAGCAAGGAGTGACAGATTGCAATTAGCAATCTTTTCTTCCTTTGAATTCAATCTTGACTTTGACTTTGACGTTCGAAACACGGGGTGTTACAACCTCCCCTACTTAAGGGAATTCTGTCACGAAATTAGGCTTTTACCATAACAAACAACTGCGGGTACTTCGCCTTCATGTCGCTTTTGAGTTCCCAGGTAAACTCGGCACCGCGATTGCCTTCCCAGCGAACCTTCACAATGGGAATGCGTGAGCGTTTGAGTACCTTGGTTTCTCGTCCCACGATCTCGACAGGTTTTTCCACGAAGTGTATTGTTTCGTCCACTTGTAGATCCTCACGAGGAACATGTAATTCCTGGTCAGCCAAGCACTTTCTGAGGTTCGAAACGTGGAAAGTCGGGTGGACGTTACTCAGTTCTTCTGGTAGTTCGAGTCTGTAGGCCACTTTTCCAATCCTTTCCAGAATCTTATAGGGTCCAACATATCGAGGCGCGAGCTTTCCTTTTTTGTCGAATCTGATCACCCCCTTTCAAGGTGCAACCTTTAGGAGTACGTGATCGCCAACGTCAAATTCAAGGGGCTTGCGGCGTCTATCAGCATAACTTTTCTGTCGGCTCTGAACTTTCAAGAGATTGTCTCGAATTTGGAGGATTTTGTCTGTCGTTTCTTGCAACAGCTCGGGACCGGTAATTTGCGCGTCTCCGATCTCGTGCCACATAATAGGCGATCGACATTTCCTTCCGTATAAAGCCTCAAATGGTGCCATTTGTATGCTAGAATGATAATTGTTATTGTACGAGAATTCAACCAAAGGTAAGTACGCGTCCCAATTACCACCGAAATCTATGACACACGAACGGAGCATGTCTTCAAGGGTGTGAATCGTTCATTCAGTCTGACCGTCGGTTTGGGGATGGAAAGCGGTACTTAGATTATGGGTAGTACCGAGAGCAGATTGAAATGTTTCCCAACAACGTGAGGTAAACCGACCATCGCGGTCAGAGATGATGTCGCGAGGCGTCCCATGTCGACTAATGATCTCGTTGGTGTAGATTCGGGCTAATCTTTCTACCTTATAGTCTTCTCGTATTGGCAGGAAGTGAGCTGACTTAGTCAAACGGTCAACAACAACCCAAATGCTATCATGACCAGATTGAGTACACGGACGTTTCGTTAGGAAGTCCATGGCTATACTCTCCCATTTTCACATCGGGATCTCGGGTTGAACGAGTACGCCAGAGGGTCTTTGATGCTCAGCCTTGACCTTGGAACAGGTCAGGCATTTCGAAACATAGATAGCGATATCCTTCTTCATGCCTAGCCACCAGTACTTGTAGCGCATGTCCTTGTACATCTTGTCAGCACCGAGATGAATGGAATATCGAGATTTGTGGGCTTCGTCCATCAAAAGTTGTCGCAAGTTCGTACGCTTGGGAATCCAAATTCGATCCAAATAATGAAAGATACCATTTGACTTATTCTTGAGTTGGGCGCCATTGTTTAGAATTCTTTCCTTCTTCAAGCTTCGCTCGGTAAAACAAGCATGCTGCGCGTCACGGATAAGAGCTTCGAGGTTAAACTGGGCTTGGGAATTACGAACACTAAGCAAGTAACTTCGTCGACTGAGAGCACCGGCAACGAAGTTTGCTTTGCCTGGATGGTAACGGATCTCACAGTCGTAATCGTTGAGTAGTTCTACCCACCGACGTTGATGCATATTCAGTTCCTTCTGGTCAAAGATATGTTGTAGGCTCCTATGATCGGTGAAGATCGTACACTTGGTACCATAAAGGTAGTGTCGCCAAATCTTTAACGCAAAAACTATTGCGCCAAGCTCGAGGTCGTGTGTGGTGTAGTTCTTCTCATGGATCTTGAGCTGTCGAGAAGCGTACGCGAGAACCTTGTCTCGTTGCATGAGAACACAACCAAGACCAAGGTTCGAGGCATCGCAGTAATCTACGAAGTTGTCGTTTTCGTCGGGCAGTGAGAGCACGGGAGCATTGCAAAGCATGGTTTTGAGGGTTTGAAAGGCTTCCTCCTGTTTGGTTCCCCAAACAAAAGGCTTGTCCTTGTGCGTAAGAGAGGTAAGCAGTACGACGATCTTGGAGAAACCTTCGATAAAACGTCGATAACAGCCTGCCAGTCCGAGAAAAGAATGAACTTCAGACGGATTCTTGGGTGTAACCCAACTCTTAACAGCTTCGATCTTCGCAAGGTCAACGTGGATACCCAGACTATTGACAATGTGACCCAAGAATTGGACCTCCTCCAGCCAAAATTCACACTTGGAGAACTTGGCATAGAGACGGTTTCCCTGAAGTAACTCAAGAACCAAACGTAGATGCTGCGAGTGTTCGACTTTTGATTTGGAATAGATCAGGATATCGTCGATGAATACGATTACGAAGCGATCAAGGAAGGGTTTGCACACTCGATTCATTAAATCCATGAAGACTGCAGGAGCGTTGGTTAAACCAAAAGGCATGACGACGAACTCATAGTGACCATAGCGGGTTCGAAAAGCGGTTTTGGGTATATCCTCATCTTGAATGCGTAATTGATGATAGCCTGAGCATAGATCGATTTTAGAAAAACACGTAGCACCTTGTAGTTGGTCAAATAAATCATCGATTCGAGGCAAGGGATAGAGATTCTTGATTTTTAACTTATTCAACTCCCTATAGTCGATGCACATTCGAAACGAACCATCCTTCTTCTTGACGAAAAGGATAGGAGTGCCCCATGGAGAGGTGCTAGGGCGAATAAAGCCTTTATCAAGAAGTTCCTGGAGCTGACTCGAGAGTTCGCGCATTTCAGAAGGAGCGAGACGATAAGGCGCTTTAGCAACAGGGTTGGCTCCAGGAATGAGGTCGATTCGGAAATCGATATAACGAGCGGGTGGTAAACCCGGAAGATCATCAGGGAAAACATGAGGAAATTCACAAACAACAGGAACATCTTCCACTTCTGGTTTTCCTTTCTTTTCCTTCTCCGCTACTACAATGTGTGCCAAGAAAGCTTGGTATTCCTTGTGGAGATACTTGCTAGCCTGGACACACGACATGAGTTGGAGTTTCTTGGACGCGACTTCACCGTAAACACACAATTGATCACCATTAGCAAGCGAGAATCGAATCATCTTATCGAAGCAAACAACTTCAGCATGGTTTTCACGAAGAAAGTCCATGCCTACTATGACGTCAAAACTACCGAGCTGCATCGGAATAAGGTCGATAGGAAAGACGTGATTGTTGAGCTCGAGAGTACAATCACGAAGAACGGAATTGACGGTGACGGTTCTTCCGGTGGCAACTTCAATATCGAACGTCGAGGGGAGATGAGCGCGCTTACGATTGAGGAGCTTTTTGAATTCAAACGATACAAAACAGTTATCTGCTCCAGTATCAAATAAACACGTAACATATATACCATTCACGAGAAACGTACCATTGACCACATTGTTATCGGCTTGGGCCTGGCAGGCGTTAATGTTAAACGCACGTCTGCGGGCTGTTGGTTATTGCTGCTGTTGCTGAGGCTGCTGCTGGAGTTGCTGCTGTTGTGGCTCTTGCTTGACCACTCGGTTCAGGCACATATTCGCGAAGTGGTTGGGATCACCACACGCATAACAAGCTCTAGCATTGATCGCGGGTGCCTGAGCCGCTTGATGGCCTTGTGGAGCAGCAAGGAGATTTTGTTGAGCAGGAGCTTGACCTTGGGTTGGAGCAGGGTTTTGACGTGGACCTGTACGGCAGTTGGCGGTGAAATGGCCGTACATGTTGCAATGCGCGCAGTATCTGCAGGCGATTCCCACTGGGTGGTGATAGGTACAAGTAGGGCAGACCGGATGAGGACCAGTATACGCACGCTTTGCCGGCGGTGCGTTGGTAATCGGGGCCGCTACTTGGCGGTGTTGATATTGCTTGGGAGCTGGAACCGAATGGAGCGGGGCAACATTGGTCACAGCGCAGTCCTTGCTGCTGGAACTGCTGTTGTTCTTTCTCTTGCGTCTTGTGAGCTTGGAAGACTGATGAGCGGTGGCAGTTTCAGCGGTTGAAGCAGTGGTAGCTTGATGCAGATTCTTGGGATCTTTATCCCAGACACCAGACTTGACTCGCTTGTCGTTGATCTCAGCAGCGAGCAAGTAAGTTTCTTCAATCGTTGACGTCTTTGCAGCTTGGACGAAATCAACCACGCAATCCAGAATAGCACGGATATACTTCTTGATGGCGATTTCGGGCATCTTGACTTGGTACAGACAGATTATACTCAACTGCTTGAAATGCGCAGTCAAACCAGCGTTGTCACCATCTTTCTGCTTAATGTGCCAGAATTCATCCTCCAACTTTTGGCGCTCATGGGGAGGGAAGAACTCTTCCATCATCACGTCCTTCAACTCATCCCATGATAGCCCGTAAGCTGCATCATTTCCGCGTTTGTTTCTCTCGGCCATCCACCAGTCTAAAGCGCGGGACTGGAAGACGCCAGTTACATTGAGAGTACGGAGATTGTCAGGACAGCCACTCTGACGCAAGGTGACTTTGATAGAATCAAACCATTGGAACATGGCCGTAGGATCGTCTTCACCAGTAAACTCTTTCGGTCCGCAGGCTTTGAACTGCTTGAAACTGAAAGCAGCTTTGGGAGTATCGGTCCTGGACTCTTCAGAAGATTTGCTAGCGTTTTCATTCAATTCACTCATGATCTGGGGGATGACTTTAGCGATTTGGTTAGCGACGAGAGAAACAAGTCTCTTGTCGGCGTGCTTGCGCCTAGCAGATCGTGAGTGTAGGGATCCAGATGACGACATTGTCTGCAACAGACAGCGCCATAGGATTTAAAACACTATTCGATTTTTCCTAATATAGTCTAGCGATTTACCATAAAGCTCAGGAACACGTATCCACATAAACACAGAACAAAATAGGCACATAAACACATAAGCACATAATCACGTAGAGCACAGAAACACGTAAGCACGTAAGGCACAGTAACACATGAGGCAGTCAGAATTCAGAAACCTAACTATATGTTGCACGTATTCCCTATCCTTCACAGTGCATATAGCGATTTTGAGTATCGAGCAGCGACTGCGAATAATGACCAGCGATTTATTTGCGTTTTGAGGTAGATGTGCAGTGCGTGTTGATCGAAATGAACAGCGAAAACGAATTAATCACCAAAATCGAAACACGTAATCACATAAAAGCACAAAAAATCCACATAAAAGCGAAAAATATCAGAGTCAGCAGTTGCGGGCTCAGAATCGAAACACATAGAAATCGAGAATAGATTGTCTGCGGCTGGTAGACGTCGACTACCCAAAGTGCTTCAACCATTCACAAGGACTTTAAGTGCACACTTTGGCCTTCGGAACTGTGCTCTCACTTTGATTCGAGCGATCGGCATGCATCCTTCCAGTTACAGTGTGACTTCAAGTCGTTGGAGTCCGTCGAGACTTTGGTGAGAGTTCTTGTAAAACCACATTAGGGAGTAGAACGAGTCATCAAGGTTCGGGTTTCACCCCTAACTTAGCGACTACGTTCCTGCTTGTGTGATGAAATCACGAGATAGATAAGGAGATTTGTGTCGAAGTATGGATTTCACTCCTGATTCAACCCAAATTCTCTAGTTTTATAGTAGAAATAGCAATTCGAACGAGTAATCTGGTCGAGAGTTTGCGGTTTTCACACCTAATCTTAACCAGATCATTCGTTTGTGTGTGTAATTAGCCTTAGGAAAGGCTGATCTTGCACAGAACTGTAGTATGCGATGTTCGCGCAAGTGTGTAGTGTACAGCGAGTTCGAGCGAGAAACAGCGAGTAAGCTTGTACAAAACCCTTACTTGGCATGCACAAGTCGGTCTGTTGGTACTTAGACTATAGACTAGGTCGTTCTAAGACATCGACCCGGACTAGGTCGAGTCTTGCCTAATTCCCTATAGTTATAGCTCTGATACCAATCTGTCACACCCCAAACGATGACGAAAACATCGGGGCATGGCACTGAGCGAAACAGATTATTCAAGAGAAATTCCATAACAACTACTTTACCAAATAGTTAAACATTATGTCCCATACCATAACCTATTAAGCAAGTAAGTTATTACAGACGTAGATATCTCCAAAACAAGTAAAACTATTCTGACAACTCAGATTCAAATAAAATATAAATTGTCTTTGTTTCTAGACTCTCCTAAGCTCGGTTCCATCAAATAGCAAGCAAAGCACAGCATCCTAAACACCTGTCACATACGTTAAAATATAGGTCAATACACATAGTGTAAAGGTGAGCATACAAGTTTGATAATAGCATAATAGAGTTTGAAATCGTTTACGCATAACCAGCATGTACAACGTATAACGTGAAGCATGTAAGTTATCGATAAAGATTCTATCAATACCAATGACTGCGAGTTGACTGCGAGTAGCGAGTGTGCATCACATATTCACCACTGTGAACACGTGAAGTAATTGTCCTTAACAACCCCTGAGTGAACAGGTGCTGAGTCCAAACTATAGTACTATCGTTGCTAAGGCAGGTAGACATCAATCAATGTGTTAACATAACAAACAGACATTCATCGAGTCACGTATAACATGCATTAAAGGTCAGCGTATAAATAGTGTTTGCGTTGTGTGTTCGATGTGATTTAGAATAAGCAACGTATGTAACACCCAAAAGTGCATAAAGCAAAAAGGGATTGAGTATACTCATAGATAGCGTTTAACTTAATAAACACTGCCTTGGATTGAAGGCAGCGCTGAGAGAAATTAGCCTGAACAGTTAATGATAGCATAACGATGAGCGGCGCGTAAAACGATGCAAGTGTACCAAGGATCGTATGGCAATCCGATCGGATGGCAAGTCGATCAGATGGCCAGTGGATCGGATGTCAATCCGTTCGGATGGTCACCCGATCGGATGGTCACCCGATCGAATGGCCATTCGATTGGATTGACACCTCGTTTGGTAAGGATGTGTTTGTGTATGATGGTTTGTCCTTTGAAGTTTTCGTTGTGGCATTTTAAAAATAGAGAAGTATCTCTACCCTTCAGGTCGGTCGATCAGACGGCGGTTCGATCAGACGGCGATCCGATTGGCGAGGCTTCTCAGTTGAGAACAAGTTCACAGCAGGACGGTCACTCGATCAGATGGCTATCCGATCGGGTGGCAATCCGTATGCATTGATCATGTTGAAAATTGACTAAGTATCAAGGTCCCAAACGTCACACTATCGGGTGGTCGTTCGATCGGAGGGAAATCCGATCGGACAGCAATCCGTTCGACGTCCAGATCCTTGAAATGTTTAAATAAAAGTTTAAGTATGGAACCAATTGCAACCCGATCGGATGGCCGGTCGATCGGATGGCAATCCGATCGGACGACAATCCGTCCCAACGATCTGATCGTCTTGACACTCGATTTTGTTTGACATTTCGTAGCTTTGAACGAGACGTTTTGATATCTTGTTTGAACAACAGGAACCCCCTCTCGACCCAAGTGACCCGATCGAACAGGAACCGCCCTAGTCCAGCCGGTTCACGGTTCGTGACGGTTGTTCATGTTCAAACCCGAAATCAATTATCTCTTGGATAGAATTCAGATCTTGAACTAACCCATCACTAAGAAAGGGTAGAAGATCAGAACGAGCTCCGATTCTATCGGTTTTGAGTGCATTGAGTGTAAAAGAGTTGAAAGAAAGTTGGAAATCCTTCTTTTCAATCCTTTCAACCATGAATTTGTGTAGATCTATGCGAAAACATTGGTTAATATTGTGGAAATCCTTCAGATCTAAGTTGTTCTTGGTGGAATGAAGCCAAACCTTGAAGTTCATAAGAACTCCATGATGACACCCCCCCTAGAACACCTCAAATCCGGTGATTTCACGGTTTAAAAGTTGAGATTCAAAGGTGAAAATGATGAAGAAATGTGTGTAGATCATAGAAGTACAAGATTTAGGTTGGAAACTTACAAGAATCGAGAGAAATGAGGGCTTGAAGTTGGCTGGTCGAACAAGGGTGCTGTCACATCACAAATGATGTGATAGGTGGGTATTTATAGGGTTTCCCAAAAAGGAAAGTGGTGAAGGTGTCGGCCGATCGGGTGGCAATCCGATCGGGTGGCAGCCCGATCGGGTGACAGCCCGATCGGATGGCCACTCGATCGGTTGGCCACTCGATCCATAAGCCCGACGCTATGAGTTTTGTCGTTTCGATTCACGTGTTGAGCGTTGCGATGCGATTTGGGGGAGCGATGCGATAGTATTACCCATTAGTTACACGAATAACATAACTACTATATTTAACATACAATTACTATAATTAACTTGCGTTTAGCGATGCGATTCAATTGCGATTTGATAGATTTGCGATTGCGATTAACACCTCAACATAAACATATCATGCATAAGTAACACGTAAATAGCATACACACGTAAAACAATATCCAGAACACATAATTCGAGTTGCGATTGCGATAGCGATTAGCGATAAATCGATCAAACATGCGATTAAATAGCGATTAAACAGCGATTAAACCTCGATTATTAATAGATACTCCACATAATACAACTAAAGCAATTAATTAAATAGATTCGATTACAAGTCAAAGAAGTCAAAACAGTAGTTGAGCAAGGAGTGACATATCGCAATTAGCAATCTTTTCTTCCTTTGACTTCATTCTTGACTTTGACTTTGACTTTCGAAACACGGGGTGTTACACTTAGTTACCCTTTAAAGTGTGGTTGTTTATTTAAAAACATCATTTTTGAAGAAATTAGATGTTTACAACTTGTAAATCATTTTTCTAAAAATGTTTCTTCTTGAGTTTTTCTTGTTAAATATATATTTCTACACTTGTTTAACCACTAAAAATGTGGTTAATTCCTTTAAGAACCAAGCTTATATAAATTTTGTATTTTTAACTTGGTTTCTTGAAAAATCATTCTTGAAATCATAGATTTACAAGACTTTATATTCACTTTGATCATCATTTTACAAGAAAAACAATTTATACCTTCAAGTTCATGCTTTACATATGGATGATTACTTTGATCTTAACATAATCATCCTCTCATCTTGCTAGATTATGTCTTTAATCACTATCTAGCAATATCATATGATGTTTAACAATATCAACATAAGCAATTAACAATCAACAAGCATAACAACACTTAAACAACTTGATTTCTTATGATTTTAGTCTTATGTTCAAGTTTCATGTTCAAGATTCATAGTGTTCTTCATGGTTAACAACTTGTATCATTCTTTAACCACTAAAACAAGATGTAAAATAAGGTGTAGATGATCTTACTACTAGCTCAAGGCTAGGGATGATCACAAGATGAAGAAGAGGTGGATAAAAGCTTGTATGAGAGGTCCTTCAACTTCCAAGAGTTCCTAGCTTCCTTATACACCTTCTTACACCTTTGAGTATGTATGGATTGGATGATAAGTGAAATATGAAGGTGATGGTGTGTGGTGGGTGTTTGGCCGAGAGTGAGGGAGGAGGAAGAAGGAAGAAGGAGAGTGTGTGTGTTGTGTAGAAATGAGAATGATAAGTTATGAACTTGTGGGTTCTTATAATACTTCCCAACATCACAAAATCTAGTGTATATTATGTTTAAAAAGATGAGACAAGATCCATTAAATTAATCAAATAAAATCAACATGTGGGGGCCACATGTAATCGTAAATAGGTGGGGGGGGGGGGGGTCTAGAGTTAGGGTGTAATGGTAAGTTAGTTTATATGGTTGAAAATCAAGTGTTTAGTTAGGTTAATTAGTTACTAGATGTTATATAGTGTGTTATGATGTTCGGGGACCATAACTAGCTTGGTAATGTTAAAACAGTGCTTCTAGTGAAATTTGGTGTTTCGGGTAGTGTCCGGTTGTTCGGTTGGTTAGTGGTTCGTTAAGGTGCTAAACTATGCAGTTTAGTGTGCTTTATGTTACCTTTTATGACAGTTTTGATTCCCGATACTTAGGAAAGTATTCTGGACCATTTAACCATATTTCTGCATGATATTAAGTTGTTTAAATGCTGAATTTTGCTGAATTTTGCAGAATTCTGCAGTTTGTGTGAGTTTTAGGCACTTTTCGGCACTTAAACTATCTCTAGGAAGGCAGTTTTATGATCCTTACTTTCCTACACACTATACTAGTGTAACTCTTGGTTTCTGGCACATTCTGTGTCTCAATACCATGTCTGTCTATGTACTGAACTCCATCAGCATTCTTCTGATTTATCTGGTAACTGTGCTATCTCGTTTCGTGCATCATTTGAATCCATAAAGTTTGCATGTAGTAATGATATGACGTTATGCAATATGTGATGCACATGTATGTATATGGCAATAATCAGAAAGCAATTCAACCCACTAATTGTAAATTAGCACAGTCATTAAGTCATAATTACTATTTAATAGTTGTACGGATACCTGGAATTTTGACAGTTGTCACATTCTCTCCCTGTTAAGAAAATTTCGTCCCGAAATTTTAAGCTTTACTATTAGCTGCAGGGGAGTTGGGGAACAGATGCGGGTACTTTGCTTTCATACGGTCTTCACGCTCCCAAGTAAACTCTGGGCCGTAACGCGCGTTCCATCGAACTTTGACAAGCTTAACACTACTCCTCCAAGTCTTGTTAACCTTCCAATCCGTAACCTCAACAGGTTCTTCGGTAAAATGAAGTGTGTCGTCGATGTGAACTTCATCCGCAGGGATGACCACTGTTTCTTAAGTTGGACTTTTCTTCAGATTAGATACATGGAATGTATCATGAACACCATTTAGCTCTTTTGGTAGCTCCAACTTGTTTGCTACTGAACCAACCCTTTCCAAAATTCTGAACGGCCCGATAAATTGTGGGTTTAGCTTACCACGCTTCCCAAAGCGTGCCACACCTTTCCAAGGTGAAACTTTCAACAGAACCATATCACCCACTTCGAATTCCAAGGGTTTTCGTCTTTGGTCCGCATAACTCTTCTGTCAATCACGAGCCGCCTTGATGCGCTCTCGGATTTGTATGATCTTATAAGTCGTTTCTTGGACCAGTTCGGGACCAACCATTTATCTATCAGCATAGCGGTGATCTACACTTGCATCCGTAGAGAGCCTCGAACGGTGCAGCTTGGATGCTTGTATGGTAGTTGTTGTTATAGGAAAACTCAACCAAAGGCAGATGAGTATCCCAACTGCCACCTAAATCCATTACACAAGCACGTAGCATATCTTCTAGCGTCTGAATCGTTATCTCGCTCTGACTGTCTGTCTGTGGATGAAAAGCCGTACTCAGATTCAACTGAGAACCAAAAGCTTCCTGAAAGGATTGCCAAATCCTTGACACAAACCGTCCATCTCTATCTGATATAATCGAGATAGGTACTCCATGAAGTGCAATTATCTCCCTTAGGTAAAGCTCAACTAGCTTACCAGTGTTATCCTTCTCTCTAATCGGCAAGAAGTGCGCAGACTTTGTCAAACGGTCCACGATTACCCAAATCGTATCATGACCTCTAGGAGTCCTGGGCAACTTCGTTATGAAATCCATAGAGATCTGCTCCCACTTCCACATGGGTATCTCTGGTTGTTGCAAAAGACCTGAATGCTTCTGATACTCAGCCTTCACTTTGGCACAAGTCAAACACTTTCCGACGTACATAGCAACATCACCCATAAGTCTTGGCCACCAGTAGTAATCCTTCAAATCTTGGTACATCTTGTCCGATCCTAGATGAATCGAGTACCTCAATTTATGAGCTTCATAAAAAATAACCTCTCTAAGACCACCAAAAAGTGGAACCCAAATACGTCCCATAAAATACAAGGCTCCTTCCTCGTTGGGTACCAACTTTTTCTCCATTCCTTGGAGATACTCAGCTTTAATGTTCTCTCTCTTGAGAGCTTCTTTCTGTGCAGCACGAATACACAACGTGATATTTGCCTGTATAATCATCTCCAAAGCCCTAACCCTTATGGGCTTGATCCTTTCTTTTTGACTTAAGGCGTCTGCTACCACATTCACCTTTCCTGGATGATATTTTATTTCGCAATCATAATCATTTAATAACTTAACCCAACGTCGCTGTCTCATGTTAAGCTCTTTCTGATCGAATATGTGCTGAAGGCTCTTGTGATCTGTAAAGATAGTACAACGAGTACCATACAGATAATGCTGCCAAATCTTCAAAGCAAACACCACTGCGCCTAATTCCAAATCATGTGTGGTGTAGTTCTTTTCATGGACCTTCAATTAGCGTGAAGCATAAGTGATAACCTTCTGGCGCTGCATCAGCACACAGCCCAATCCCTGACATGAGGCGTCACAGTATACCACGAAGTCATCGGTGCCTTCGGGTAGGGATAATATAGGTGCATCGCAAAGCTTGTTCTTGAGAAGTTGAAATGCTTCTTCTTGTTTATTCATATTTCTTATCCTTTTAAGTAAGGGAGGTTAGCGGTTTAGTGATCTTGGAGAAATCCTTAATGAATCTGTGATAGTAGCCTGCTAAACCCAGAAACTGTCGAATCTCGGTTGGCGTCTTCGGAATTTTCCAATTCTTAATTGCCTCGATCTTGGTGGGATCCACATGAATTCCATTTTCATTCACCACGTGACCAAGGAACTGCACTTCGCGTAACCAAAATTCACACTTCGAGAACTTAGCATAGAGTTTCTCCTTCCTTAGCAGCTCTAAGACGGCTCTAAGGTATTGCTCATGGTCTTCTTTCGTCCGTGAGTAGATCAAAATATCATCGATAAATATAATCACGAATTTATCGAGATATGGCTTGCAAACCCGATTCATCAAATCCATAAACACTGTCGGTGCATTTGTCAACCCAAACGGCATCACCAGAAACTCGTAATGTCCATAACGAGTTCTGAAGTCAGTCTTCGGTATAGTCTCTTCTTGAATCCGCAACTGGTGATAACCTGATCGAAGATCGATCTTGGGATAGTAACTTGAACCTTGAAGTTGATTGAATTGATCATCAATCCTCGGCAAGGGATACCGATTCTTGATGGTTAACTTGTTTAGCTCTCGGTAGTCGATGCACATACGAAAACTACCGTCCTTCTTCTTGACGAACAGCAATGGAGCTCCCCAAGGCGAGAAGCTTGGCCTTATAAATCCCTTGTCCAGTAGCTCCTGAAGCTGCGTTGACAACTCTTGCATCTCTGAAGGCGCAAGTCGATAAGGTGCCCTGGCCACAGGCGCGGCGTCTGGAACCAAGTCAATGTGAAATTCGACTTGTCGTTGGGGAGGTAACCCTGGCAAGTCTTCGGGGAAGACTTCAGGATATTCCCTCACCACAGGGATATCTTCGAGCTTCGGTTCTTCGGCCTCTTTGTCAACGACGTGTGCCAAGAAGGCAACACACCCTTTACGCAAAAACTTTTGTGCCTTCAAACAACTTATAATCCGTAGAGGAGTATCATATTTCTCCCCGTGAATCACGATCGTCTCTTCATTCGCTATCAAGATGCGGATAACCTTCTCATGGCATATAATCTCAGCTCGATTTCTCGACAACCGATCCATCCCAACTACTACGTCGAAGCTTCCCAATTCAAATGACAGAAGATCTAACGAAAATCACGCTCTCCAAGCTCTATAACACAGCCTCTAATTACTTCATTAGCCACTACTAGCTTCCCATTAGCTAGTTCTATCGAGTATGGGATGTCTAACTTACTTGCTACTAAACCAAGTATATTCTTAAACTCCAGAGATACGAAGCTATAGTCGGCACCGGTATCAAATAGCACAGATGCAAAATGTTGATTAATTGGGAACGTACCAGTGACTACGTTCGGATCCTGGCGAGCTTCCCTAGCTCCAATGTTAAATACTCTTCCCTGAGTTTGGTTATTCTTTGGGCAATCCCGCTTGAAGTGCCCTACATCACCGCAACCAAAACAACCTTGGCCGCGTCCATTCCCATTTCCACCTTGATTGTTATTATTATTTCCTCTGCGGTTTCCATTTCCCACCTGGTTTCCATTTCCATTCCGGTTTCCATTACCTCCCTGATTTCTATTCCCATAACCGTTTCCACCACGGTTGCCATTACCATTTCCATTTCCTCCTTGATCACCATTTCCACGACTGGTTCCAACCCAGCACGTTTCCTTCGAATGACCATTCTTTCCAGAATTCCCACACTTCCTAAACCTGCACTACCCAGCATAATGGAATTGACACACATCACACTTGGGTAGGGTGCCCATTTATCCTTTCCCTTTGTTCTCCGCAGTTGTAGCACCAGTCCTGACCTCGGCTGGTGGGTTAGCATCTCTCCGCTTGTTAGTATTGTTGTTGTTTCCTTGGGTACCCTTCTTGAAATTAGAAAACTTCCTCTTGTTTTCTCCAGACGACTCTACATGAGTCTCTTTCTTCTTGGTCTCTGAAATCGAGAACTTTCCCAAACGAATCGCTTCTTCAGTCAGTGCTATGCTCAAGTCAATTGCCTCAGTGATGGTTGGAGGCTTGGATGTCATCACCATGCTTAAAATCTGGGGCGCCAATCCCCAAATGAAACGTTCAATCCTCTTGAACTCTGGATCTACCAAGTAGGGGACAACACGAGACAAATCATGGAATCTCTGCACATACTCAGCTATCTTAGGACCATCCATCTTCAGATTCCAAAATTCAGTTTCCAATTTTGGGATTTCTGCCTTCGAACAATACTTCTTTCGCATTAGCTCTTTCAACTCATCCCATGTCAAAGCATACGCCGCAACCTCACCTAGAGTCTGAACCTGAAGGTTCCACCATGACAGAGCCCCATCTAAGAACAGTCCATAAATGTACGTGACCTGATGCTCTGGTGCACATTTGCTCATTCGCAACACAGAATATGTCTTCTCAGTCTATCTCACAAAAGCTACGGCACCTCCAGTGCCATCGAAGTTCAGAGGCTTGCAGTCAAGAAACTACTTGTAAGTACAGCCTGTACATGAGCAACGTCATTCACAGAAACATTAGCAAAGCACACATGGAATGTCCAACATATTGTAATGTGTATTAGGTGACTTAAACATTACCGTTAGGTGGGTTATTCCCCGAGGTGCCTCCACTGTGTTCGGAGCGAAGGGCCTCATGTTGTGCGATTGCCTGTGAGATGCGTTCCTGTAGCTCTGCCTCATTCGTGGGCAATTGAGTGTTCCTTCGAGGAGGCATCTTCTAAGAAGAAGATCAGATAGGTCAGGTCTTATTCGTATAATAAATATATTATATGTAATAGCATTTATCATAGCAAGCAATCAGGTAATCAACAAAATCATAGCATAAACAAGTAATCCACAATGTGTTTAATGAGAGCATGACGATTGAGCTTTCATTAATCAACGACCATAGTTATATTGTTTACAAAGTGTTGGTGCATTCATCTGTCGACTTCGTCTTATATCGACTCTTGGATTTGTTGCGGATCTGAACAAGCGTGACATCATCAAAAATGACATCATGTGACATCAATGATGACATCACAATATCAATCTTGATGATGACAAACAGTTCTCGAAATACAGTGCACTCACAAGAGACAAAAGTTAATTATGTGTGAACATAATGCATATAATTTCGCTTGAAAGTCAATTAGGTGATTTCGCTTGAACAAGCCATGTGTAGCTTCAAGCGAAATCAACATGTCCTATAAATAGGCTTGTGTTCTTTTCATTTGCAACAGAATTAGGAATCGATACTGAGGTGCTGCCGGTATTTCTTGTGACTGTCTGTTAATTCAATATACAAGAAGTTTAAAGTGATATTCAAGCTGTTTCGAGTCTATACGTCTGTTTCCGCCTTTCGTATAGTCTAAGAACTCTTTTGAATGACTCGTTTGGGTCACGAATCGATCCTACACAAAGTATCACATCAAAAGGGACACAGGGTCACACTACCCTTGCCCAATAAGTCTGTCACTACACAAATGTCATATAATCAAAAGGTGGTCTTCAAAAAGTCTTCACTACTTCTGCTCAATAGTAATGCTCTCACTAAAAGTAATGCAATCTGCATAAAACCAAAAACCACTATGCTGATGGTGGTGGTGGAGGAGGTGGTGGAGGGAAGAAAAGCAAGCTGCGCACATGCGCAAGCTCCTCCTCGAGCTCGTACACACGACGAAGTAGGTAACTAATCTGCTGCTCGACCGTAAGAAATCGAGCATCAAACTCTGGAAAAGGAGTAAGAGGAGCAGGTGGATGTGCAAATGGAGACGATGATGAACGTGGGGGAACAAAAGTAGGCTGACACGGACATGATAGGGGATGTGGAGTCAGCTGGAGCTCCAAAATCCTGCGACTCATAATCTCAAACTGAAGCTGAAGTGATAAAAGTAACTCATCCCGTGTGTAGCCAACAAACTGAGAGGGATGATAGGGATCTGAAATCGGCATAGAATACGGTGGGAACCATTGGAATGGCTCATCAAGTGGTGAAGAAGTAAATGGAGCAAACGGTGCAGACTGAGGGATCTGTAGAAAAGCTGCTGAAGCATAAGGATCATAACTAGGCTGCCGGCCTGAAGTACCCTCCCCTGGACGGGGTGCAGGGATGTCCTGAAGGAAAACGATAGGTAAGTCAGTGCGATGGACATCGGACTCCACAGGAGGAAAAGGAGCAACATCAGCGGGTGCGGGTGCGAAAACAACTGGCTCAACAAAAGGAACATCAACGGGTGCAGGAACTGGGTCAGGAATAAGGGGTGCAATGTCAGGTAAGCCAAAAGGAATAGGGTTATGATCAGATATAGGCTCAGGATCAGCAGGTGCAACATCAGGCTCATCAAGAGGAGCAAGATCTGGCTCAGGACCAGGCTTGGGGTCATGTGGAGGAGATGGTGTAGCTGACATAACAATATCATCATCAGAATCAGTAGCATAACGCTGTAATCCAACCTCCTGCAAAGCTGAAGACGTCACAGACTCAAAGGAGTCTGAAACGGAGTGCAAACTAGAATCAGATGATATCTCAATAACAGGAATCTCAGGAGGTGGAATAGCAACAACGTCCTCATCTATCTCTCCATCACCATGGGCGTCATCAGGAGGACCATCAACAAACAGATCAACGTCATCATCAAACAAATCATCAAAAGGCCAATCCTCATGAGGGATGACCACGAGAGGAACAGGAGCGAGGATTGGAGCCACAATATGCTCACCATCGGGATGACCAATGATGAGATGATCATGGACTGGAATGGGAACAACAAAAGGATCTTCGTCTGGAATACCATCAGCAAGGGGTAAGTCATCTCCCAAGTCAGGCAACGCGAACGGCTGAAAGTCGTCCTCGTCGTCTGATAGCATGTCTGGGTCGCTCTCAGTATTTGATGTAAAGATCTCCGGCTCTGGTGCGATCTTGTCATCGGAGACAATAGCCATAGGGTCATCGGCGTCAGACAATCCGCTCTCGGATGAAGACATAATGCCTGTAACATAACAATCATAACATACACATATATCAACCACTGTCACTTAGTATGCAATCAAAGACAGTTATCACTCAATCATGTATTCACATTACTCCTCATGAATTCTTCTCTAACTTTCCTAGTCTACTACATGCAAACTGGACTACCAATGAGACCTTGCATTGTGTTTCGTGTCTTTCCTTTTGTAAAACGTTTGTTCCATGGATCTGGGAGTTTTGTGTATGCAATGAAAACATGTTGTAAAAACATTTTCGTGAGAGCCCTAATGATTGTAGTCTAGACTCGAGAAAGAATCCTAGTTCGCTACAATCGAAGCTCTGATACCAAACTGTCACACCCTGACTTTTGCGGAAGCGTGATTATGTGTGACTTGCTTAATATCATTGCATTCAACCATAACAAACAACTATATGATAAAACCAAAGATGTTCATCCATAGATTAAGTTTAAAATATCACAAAACAATATTGTCTTAGAATCCAAACATAGACTTCACATCTAAATTACAAACCATTCAAATTGTTTTAGAGTTCCATAAGTACTCGACAAAAGATACTATTAAAAACTAGGTTTTGGACTATGTATCTTATCCAGGATAAGATCCACAACCCCAAACCCTTAGACACCGGATGACATCTTTAATTCCAAACAACCCTTGAAAACTTCCAACGCCCGCCAGATCCATACTTAGTTTCCTGAAATACATGTAGTTTAAAAACATCAACAAAGGTTGAGCAAGTTCATGTGTTTGCATGTGTGCACGAATAAACCTTGAAATCATTGAAAGTATGTAAGTATTTGTAAATCCTGGTATGAAAGCAACAAGGAAAACAGATCGATTAATGGTTTGCAAGGCCATTAATACGTGTGACGTGACGCAGGAAGGCTCAATCCTAGCAGATTTTGCACCGGGCTTCCGGCTGTAAGACATAGTCACCTCATGGGCCAAATCCAGGTCCACATGGGTGGGGCTCACTACACCCAAATAGATCTATCACTCATGTCCCTCGGTCCTACTACAAGGATTAATGGTCTTAAGCGTTGTACCCACCACTCACTGTAAAAGTCAAAGTCAAAGGAAGAAAAGATGGCTAATTGCGATCTGTCACTCTTTGCTAACTACAGAATTGTGCTTTTGACTTGTAATCGAATTCTATTAATTGATTGCTTTAGTTATATTATGTGGAGTATCTATTAATAATCGATGTTTAATCGCATGTTTAATCGCTAATCGACTTATCGCTAATCGCATCGCCATCGCATCGCAACCCAAATTATAGGTTATGAATATTAGATATAGTAGTTAGGTTATTTGTGTAACTAATGGGTAATACTATCGCATCGCTCGCTCGAAACGCATCGTAATGCTCAACTCACGAAACGAAAACACGAAAACCAACTCGCCAGAGCCACTCGATCGAATGACCATTCGATCGAATGGTCATCCAAACGGATGACCATCCGATCGGATGGCCATCCGATCCGTCATCTGAGTGCCACCTTTCCTCTTTTGGAAACCCTATAAATACCCCTTGTCACATCACTTTGTGATGTGACAACTCCTTCATTCGACCAGCGCACCCAAGCCCACTTTTCTCTCGATTTCTCGCGATTCTTGTAAGTTTTCCACTCAAATCTTGTACTTCTATCATCTACACACACTTCTTCATCATTTTCACCTTTTAATCTTCACTTTTAACCGTGAAATCAGCGGGTTTGAGGTGTTCTAGGATGATGTTATCAAGAGGTTCTTATGAACTTCAAGTTTTGGCATCATTCCACCAAGAACAACTCAGATCTACATGATTTCCGCATGAGTCAACACTATTTGCATCTAGAACTAAGCATTTTCGAGATGTGAAGGATTAAAAGTTGGTTTCTAACTTCCTTTCAAATCTTTTACACTCAATGCTCTCAAAACCGTTAGAATCGGAGCTCACCCAGGCCTTCTACTCAATTCCTAGTGAAGTGTCGGTCTGAGATCTGATTTCTATCAAAGAGACAACCGATTTCGGGTTAAACATGAACAACCGTCAAGAACAGTTAACTGATTGGACTTGGGTGATACCTGTTCGATCAGACGACTTGGGGCTTGACGAGGTTCCGTTGTTTAGCACGTTGTCACGCCGTCTCAAGCAAACCGCAAAACTTAACAAAATTTCAAGTTTGCAAAACGGTAAGATTGTGGGACGGATTGCCGTCCGATCGGATTGCACTTGAACTCCAAGACTCAAACATTTTACAATTTTCAAAGATGACCAGTTTCTAACGGATTTCAATCCGATCGGTAGACCATCCGGTCGAGTGACAATCTTGCTGTGAACTTATTCTCTGGGAAATGCCTCGCCTAACGGATCACTATTCGATCGAACTGTCGTTCGGTCGAACGACCTGAAGGGTAGAGTTACTTCTCTGTTTACAAAATGCTACAATGAAAACTTCAAAGCCATCATACACAAACACATCCATCACAAACGAGTGTCAATCTGACAGAATGGCCATCCGAACGGATGACCATCCAAACAGATGACCATCCGAACGGATTGACATCCGATCGAATGGCCATCCGTTCGGATTGCCATCTGACCGGATGATCACTCGTTACCTTGCTTCACTTGTATCGTTTTACGCGCCGCTTATCGTTTATGCTATCGTTCTGATCAGGCTAATCTCACTCTAGCACTCCCTTCTATCCATTAACTTCCATCGCTGTGAGTATACTCGATCCCTTTTTGCTTTAAGCACTTTTAGGGTGTTACATACGTTACTTATTCTAAATCACATCGACACACAACGCAAACACTATTTATACGCTGACCGTTATTGCATGCTACTTGTTACTCGATGAATGCTTGTATGTTATGTTAACATAGTGATTGTTGCCTGACGCCTTAGCAATGATAGTACTATTTGTTTGGACTCAGCACCTGTCGTGGACAGGGGTTGTTAAGGTTACCTCTTCACGTATCATAGTGGTGATATGTGTTGCGCGTTCTACAACTCGCAGTCTAGTCTGTGCATATTTCATTGTCGATAACCTACTAGCATCACACTATACATGTTACATGCTGGTTATGCGTAAACGCTTTCGAACTCTATTATTACTATTAAACTTGTATGCTCACCTTTACAGTATGTGTATTGACCACTATTTTTAACGTATGTGACAGGTGCTTAGGATGCTTGCTTAGTAATTGCTGGAAATCAAGCTAGGATGGAGTCTAGAAACAAATCAAATAAAATCTGCGTTGTCGGAACAGTTTGCTTGTTTTTGAGACAATTATCTGTAATAACAATGGTTGCTTTATCTGTTAGTAGTATGGGATATTAACATTAAATATTTGGTAATATAATAGTTGTTGTGGATTCTCTTGAACAATCTGTTTCGCTCAGTGCCGCGCCCCGATGTTTCCGCCATCGGTTGGGGTGTGACAGATTGGTATCAGAGCCATAACTATAGGGAATTAGGCAAGACTCGACCTAGTCCGGGTCGATGTCTTAGAATCGACATAGTCTATAGCTTAAGTACCAACAGACCGACTTGTGCGACCCGGTAGGGGTTTTAGCAAGCTTATTTGCTAATCCCGCTCGCAATCGCTGAACACTACACACTTGCGCGAACATCGCATACTACCGCTCCGCGCAAGATCAGTCTTTCCTAAGGCTGGCTACACACATAAACGGACAATCTGGTTGAGACTAGGTGTGAAAACTGCAAACTCTCGATCAAATCGCTTGTTCGACAAGTATTTTCATTACAAACATGAGAATTTGCGTTGAATCAGGAGTGAAATCCATACTTCGACGCAAATTTTCCCCCTACTTCATTAAACAGAAAACGTAGTCGTTAAGTCAGGGGTGAGACCCGCACCTTAACGACACACCCTACTCCTTATTATAAATTTTTGTGAAAACTCTCACCAAAGTCTCGATGAGTTCCAATGACTAGGGTCACGTACTTGCCAAATGGATGCGTGCCGATCACCCGGATTAAGGCAAGAGCACAGTCTACTAAGCCAAAATGTGCACCCTAAGTCCTCGAGAACAGTTGAATCACTTTGTGTAGTCGACGTCTATCAAGTCAAGACAATCTCTTCTCGATTTTATGTGCTTTGATTCTGGAATTGCCGCCGCTGACTCTGTGATTTATCGCTTTTATGTGGGACTTTATGTGTTTTCATGTGGATTTACCTGTTTATGTGTTTCGATTTTTGGTGACGTATTCGCTTTTCGCTTCTCACTTTGATCGACACACACAACTCACACTACACATCTACCTCAAAACGTTAACAAATCGTTGCTACCTTATGGAAAACCGCACGCTATGTTACTCGCAATCTCGCTATTCGCACTCACAATTCTCAATCGTAATCGCAACTTGGACAAATAAGGAAGCACGTAGGGTCATAGACAGGTGTAGACACATAACATAGGAAGGTGAATACGTGCAAAATGTAGCTGAATACATGTTTTCTATGCTTATGTGCTTACATAAACTACGTGCCTATGTGATTACGTGCATCCGTGATTTATGTGCCTACTTGGTTTTGTGTGTACGTGTTCCTGAGCTTTATGGTGAATCGCTAGACTATACTAGGAATTATCGAAATTAAGTTTGAGTCCTGTGACGATGTCTGTTGCAGACAATGTCATCATTTGGATCGCAACACTCCTGTGCTGCTAGACGTAAACACGCTGACAAGCGACTCGCTTCTCTCGTCGCAAGTCAAATCGTTAAAGTGATTCCACAAATCGTCAGTGAGCTGAATGAGAATGCTAGCAAGTCCTTGAAAGAGTCCAGGACCGATACTCCAAAAGCCGCTTTTAGCTTCAAGCAGTTCAAAGCCTGCGGACCAAAGGAATTTACCGGTGAAGATGGTCCTACGGCCATGTTTCAATGGTTTGATTCAATCGAAGTCACCCTGCGCCAGAATGGCTGTCCAGAGAACCTACGGGGACTGTTAATGCTACCGGCGTCTTCCAATCCCGCGCTCTTGATTGGTGGACGACCGAGAGGAACAAACGAGGGAACGATGCAGCTTTCGGATTGTCGTAGGACGAGTTGAAGAACATCATGATGCTAGAGTTCTGTCCTCCCTATGAACTCCAAAAGCTAGAGGATGAATTCTGGCACATTAAGCAGGATGGTGGAGATAACGCTGGTTTAACTGCTCGCTTCAAGCAGTTGAGTATCATCTGCCCTGGTCAAGTTACTGCCCCTGAGATTACAATCAAGAAGTACATCCGTGCTTTGCCGGATTGTGTCGCAGATTTTGTTCAGGCTGCAAAGACAACGACAATCGAGGAAACCTACCTGCTCGCCGCTGAGATCAACGATTAGCGAGTCAGGGCTGGTTATTTCGACAAAGCCTCCAAGAATCTGCACCAAGTTACCACTGCTCCCACCGCTGAAACCACCGCCGCACCGCAATCTTCAAAGCTCTCACGCCGCAAGAGAAAGAACAACAGCTCCAGCAACAAGAACTGTGCAGTTACTGCCGCACCACTTCAAGCGGTACCAGCTCAACCGCAACCTAAACACCGCCAAGTAGCGGTGCCTGTGGCCAATGCACAGCCAGCAAAGCGTGCATACACTGGCCCACATCTGCTCTGCCCTACTTGTACTTATCATCACCCGGTTGGTATCGCATGCCGGTTCTGTGTTCATTGCAACATGTACGCCCACTTCACCGCAAACTGCCGTACTGGTTCTCGCCAAACTCCAGCACCAACGCCAGCTCAATCTCCTTTTCTACCAGCTCCGCAAGGACAGCAAGCAGCTCCTTCTCACGCAAGAGCCTGCTTTGCGTGTGGTGATCCCAACCATTTCGCAAACGTCTGCCCAAACAGAGTGGTGAAGCAAGAGCCACAGCAGCAGCAGCAACCAACACCGCAACAGCAATGGCAGCAGCAGCCAGCACAGCAAGCAGCCCGCGGGCGAGTCTTCAACATCAACGCCCGTCAGGCTCAGGCAGACAACAACGTGGTTAATGGTACGTTTCTCATGAATGGCATATATGCTTCGTGTTTATTTGATACTGGAGCCGATAACTGTTTTGTATCGTTCGAATTCGAAAGGCTCCTAAATCGTAAACGCGTTAACCTCCCATCAACCTTCGACATAGAAGTTGCCACTGGAAGAAACGTCACCGTCAGTTCTGTTCTACGTGACTGTACTCTCGATCTCAACGGTCACGTTTTTCCGATTAATCTCATCCCGATGCAACTTGGTAGCTTTGACGTCATAGTAGGTATAGATTTCCTTCGGGAGAATCATGCTGAAATTGTTTGCTTCGATAAGATGATTTGTTTTTCTCTCGTGAATGGTGATCAATTGTGTGTTTATGGCGAAGTCGCTTCGAAGAGGTTACAACTCATGTCGTGTGTCCAAGGGTATCTCTGCAAGGAATACCAAGCTTTCTTGGCACACATCGTAGTAGCGGAGAAGGAAAAAGAAAGGAAAGATGATGGAAGAAGTACCTGTTGTTCGTGAATTTCCTAAAGTTTTTCCTGATGATTTACCTGGTTTACCTCCCACTCGTGATATCGATTTCCGAATCGACCTTATTCCTGGAGCAAATCCTGTTGCTAGAGCGCCTTATCGCCTCGCTCCCTCTGAAATGCGCGAACTCTCGAGTCAGCTCCAGGAACTGCTTGATAAAGGCTTCATTCGCCCTAGCACCTCTCCTTGGGGCGCACCAGTCCTTTTCGTCAAAAAGAAGGATGGGTCGTTCCGAATGTGCATCGACTACACGGAACTGAATAAGCTTACCATCAAGAATCAATATCCCTTGCCTCGAATCAATGACTTGTTTGACCAATTACAAGGTGCTACGTGTTTCTCGAAGATTGATTTACGATCAGGCTACCATCAACTGCGCATTTAAGAAGAAGATATACCCAAAACCGCTTTTCGAACCCACTATGGTCATTACGAGTTTGTTGTTATGCCTTTTGGTTTGACTAACACTCCCGCAGTCTTCATGGATCTAATGAATCACGTGTGCAAAACCTTCCTTGACCACTTCGTCATCTTGTTCATCAATGATATCCTGATCTATTCCAAGTCAAAAGCCGAACATCGCAACATCTACGTTTGGTTCTTGAGTTACTCCAGGGAAACCGCCTCTATGCCAAATTCTCCAAGGGCGAATTCTGGCTTGATGAGGTTCAATTCTTGGGTCACATTGTCAATAGTCAAGGTATTCACGTCAACCCCGCGAAGATCAAAGCTGTTAAGAGTTGGGTTACACCCAAGAGCCCGTCCGAAGTCCGTTCTTTTCTCGGACTAGCGGGATATTATCACCGATTCATCGAAGGGTTCTCAAAAATTGATGTGCCGCTTACCTCGCTTACACATAAGGACAAACCTTTTGTTTGGGGAACTAAACAGGAGGAGGCCTTTTAAACTCTCAAAGAAATGCTTTGCAATGCTCCCGTGCTCTCACTTCCCAACGAAAACGACGAATTCGTAGTCTACTGCGATGCCACCCAGGCATAGCAAACGTCGTCGCCGATGCCCTCAGTCGACGAAGCTATTTGCATAGCATTCGTAATATCCAAGCCCAGCATAATCTCGAAACTCTCATACGTGACGCTCAACATGCTTGTTTTACCGAACGAACCTTGAAGAAGGAAAGAATTCTTAACGACGGCGCCCAACTCGAGAACAAATCGAATGGCATCTTTCATTATCTAGACCGAATTTGGATTCCCAAGCGTACCAACCTATGACAAACCCTGTTAGAAGAAGCTCACAAATCTCGATATTCCATTCATCCCGGTGCCGACAAAATGTACCAGGACATACACTACAAGTACAGGTGGGCGGGAATGAAGAAGGATATCGCTATCTATGTTTCGAAGTGCCTGACCTGTTCGAAGGTCAAGGCCGAGCACCAAAGACCATCTGACTTACTCGTACAACCCGAGATCCTTATGTGGAAATGGGAGAGTATAGCTATGGAATTCATAACAAAACTTCCGCGCACGCCATCAGCTCACGACAGCATCTGGGTTATCGCTGACCATCTCACCAAATCCGCTCACTTTTTACCGATACGGGAAGACTATAAGGTGGAACGAATAGCACGAATCTACACCAACGAGATTATTTGTCGACACGGGACACATCGTGATATCATCTCTGACCGTGATGGTCGATTTACTTCGCGTCTTTGGAAAACGTTTCAATCTGCTCTCGGTACTACCCTCAATCTAAGTACCGCTTTCCATCCCCAGACCGATGGTCAGACTGAATGCACGATTCGCACCCTTGAAAACTATAAAGAACTTTAATGAGAGATTTACAAAACTTGATTATTATTAAGTGATGCTTTTAGATATGTTTTTATGAAGAATTTTGTAGTTAAAATAATATGGATTTACAAATGATTCTTGATCTAATAAAGAACTCCTATCATGGTCCAATTGTAAGAAGATGAAAACTATAACAATATGGGTTCTTGAATTTTACCTTATGGATCTTGAAGCTTAGTTGGAACCGTTAATGATGTACCTTTGAATAACCCTCTCCTGACATCAATTCCTCAAAGCGAGTGTTAGCTTTTCACATGGGAATCATCAAACAAGGAAACCCAACATCAATGTCTTGATCTTGTTATTGGTCGACTTGGATCAACACAAGGGGGTTGCAGCCTCCCTCCAAAATTTAGACTTCGTACGTGTGTTGTGGTGTAAGTTTTTTTTTTTTTTTTTTTTTTTTTTGTTCTTTTTTACCGCCTAGCTCATACACCAGCCTCTAGGTGTACTCATAAATCTACATATTTCTTCAACATGAGACAAGAACTCTTAGCTTCACGAGAAAAAAAGACACATTTTACAAAAGTTTAAAAGATAAAAGAGAAATCAACATTAGTTTATATAACATAAACATAATTATTTATATGCAATCCATTTTAGTTTAAATTTTAATTTTAGAGTATTAATACGCAAAAAAAAAAAAAGATAAAAAATGTGGAGAACGCACACAACATATTTTAGCAATAAGCCATTATTAAACCTTCTTGATTTAATACAAAGTATAATTTTTAGATTAAATGGATTGTGTTTGTATTAACCTGATACAAGGAGTTTCGAGTTTATATATCTGACACGATTTTCAAATTGGTATCACATTTAGGTTCATATATAATTTCCGAAATTTTTTAGATTAAGTGGACTATGTTCGGTGTTTACCGAGTGTAACAACTCCCAAAAATACCCTAGAAAGAACCATGATCGAAACCTCGAACATGCACGACGAGACCTAGCACGAAAAACGAGAATCCACATCCCGGCATCCCAGGCGCCACGCGGGGGATATCCCTACATCTCCCACAACCCGCGGGAGAGTACCATAACACGTGGCACCGGTTCGCGACAAGTGGCAAGGTTATGCTGTTGACGAGGCTGACCTAGCCCTAATAGGTAGTCGTCGCGTCATGCGGGGGAGTCCCCGGTTCCTCCAGCAACGCGTGGGAGAATCCCAGTTGGGCTATATAAAGGCAGGCATGGGAGAAGTCTCAGTGCACCTGTTCGGTTTATATATCGACACTCATTCTCTCTCATTCTGCTGTCCAAATAACCAAACCCCTAAACCTCGAAACTCTGCTCAGTAAAAAGCGTGCTAACCCTGATCACTGATACGATACCCTGCCCGATCGATCTGAAACCAAATCAACGAATGTTTAAGTACTGCCTGAATAAGGCTATACTTTGTCATCTACGTTGAGGTTTTGATCTCGCTATTATCGTTAAAGTTTGAATTGGGTTAATACACTAATATGTGTTGCATTGTGTGTTTAATTAGGAAGCCAGGACTTAGACCAGAGGGCTATTACTAAAAACCCTAAATCTGCAAAGTGAGACATTCTCTTTTTATCAAATGTTTTCAAAACCCTAAATGTTTTTTAATTGTTACTTATATTACAGTGATTAAGTCTTTGTATTCTTACTGGGAAACTACTATCAGTATGTGGGGTTTTGTATACATTACTTATTATGCATTGCTATTGGACAATGGGTTGGCCAATGAGTGATATGACCACAGTCACAGGAACTGCCACCGAGTGACAAATACTATTTAAAATAGTTTCTTTACTATTGGACAATGAGTTAGCCAATAGTAATTTGGTAGATAAACAAATCTAAAAACTCTTAATGCTGTAATTTACAATAATGTGTCTTTTTCTACAAATAAAATGAACTCACCAGTATTTTTCGCTGATCAAATGTTTTTAAAACGCGTTTCAGGTGAATTATTGTGAAGAGAAGGAAAAGTGCTATGAAGCACTCAAGCTTAAATAAGCGGCTATGTAAACCTGAATAAAACGTGTTTTGTAATCAAGGGTTTATCCCTGTGAAAATCTTTTATGTAAATATGAGTTTTATCCCACAGTTTATGAAATGAAACCTACGATGTTTTGAAAACTCTGATATTTTTCCTGATACCCGGTCCTAATGAAATCTTCCGCTGCGATGATTTTAATAAACACCGGTATCACTTTTATCTGCTCATGGCTCCCACCCAGGGTGGGGTCGGGGGTTGTGACACCGAGACAAGGAGTTCAAGTTCATATGTCTCACACTACTTTTAGATTGGTATCACATTTAGGTTCGTATATAATTTCCCATAATAAGTTTTTGGATTAAGTAGACTATGTTCGTAGTAACATGAGACAAGGAGTTCGAGTTCATATGTGGCACGACTTTTAGATTAGTATCACATTCGTGTTCAAATAAATATTTTGAGTTATTTTTGGATTCAATCGGTCCACATTTAACACTCATAGTATAAGGAGTATTATGTTAGAGCATTCACATCTCTTACCCAATCTTTACCTCATTTTTAAAATTTTAACAAAAACATCACTACATCCCATCCACTATCTTTATCAACACCCCCTAAATTTAAAAAAAAAAGTCAAACACTCCCTCCAAATTTGTTAAACTACTATTCACCCCTATATCATCTCTCTCTCTCTCTCACACACACACACATATATATATATATATATATTAGAAGTGTGTCCGTAGATGCGACGGAGAACACCGATACTGCCAAGAGTGTACACGGTTTATGACGATTCAAATTAAAATTATTCGGTTAGATTATTCCAATGAAAGATGCCATGGAGTTTGCAAAGCATATATCAAACCACAAATTGCATCATCAATGGAGCTGATCATGAATACATCTACCATCAGAATGAGTTGGCTTCAATTGTGCTTGATTTTGTCAAAAGCAGTTCTAGTCATGACGTCATGGCACCAACAGCAAAGAAGTCTCTTCGTTCATGCTTATAACTTTCTGTTCAAAAAAGCATGTTTTGTGGTATATAGTTTGAAATGGTCGAGTGGGTTAACAAGAAACATATTTTATTCAAAGTTTAAATTGTATATAAATAAATGGTACAACAAGTATAATTACAGGTATTATACTATTACGATAATTATCTGGTGTTTTAATTAAATAAATTAGGAGGTTTTATTCTTTAAAATACTCGTAAAGATTTTCCACTTATTTCCCTTTTTTAAACTACTATTTTAATTTTACTAATTTAACCCGTTACTGATAAACATAGCCTCAGTCAATTTAAATGTGAAGGGAGCAGGATTTTTATTCAACAATCATCTAGATATTGTTGACACGGCTGTGTTCATTAGATGATGTGTTAATACAAATATTTTAAGCGCAAGTGATGGCTGCTATGATGGAATTGGTGTTTACATGTTTCACACACAGTTTTATAAGAGAAAGATTAGAGAGAAGTTTTGCAAACACAAATTCCATTAATTACAAATGAATATGTGCATTCCTATTTATAGTGTTGGATGCCTTGGGGAACAAGGTAATGTAACTACCAATATTTAGGATAAAACAATAATCTCCATCCATTTTCTTGATCAAGATCACTCAACTGCCCCTCATGTAAGGTAAAACTATAATTTTTAATTTTATGCAAGTTACATGTATTGTCCTTAAAAACAAAACATCGTAGGTTAACATGTGTAGCTCATTCAATTGTCTCCTCATCTTCACACACACAACTATCTGACTTTAAACCCTCAATCTTCACACGCACCATGGATAATCCTCCAGATAATCGTCAAGAACGATTGTTCATTCATGATCATCTCGAACAAGAAGATATTGATGAGATTTACATTAATACTTCATGTATTTTGGAACTCGTTCTTTTGGATGTTTTAGCAATATGGTCTTTTAGAACTTGGTTTGTTGGTTGTTTAAACAATATGGTCTAATATGGTTGTTTGAACAATACAGTATGTAATTGGATGGTTTGAAAATGCCATTTGGTTGTTTGACTTTTGGAATGTTTTCAGTAGTTTTTAAACTTTGTTTAATTATATATATGCTAAATATTGTGAGAACCACGAGAGCGAATAAAAAAACCACGGGAACTTGGTAAAAAACAATTCAAATTCAAAATACTTTTTTACACTTATCATTATTATTCGATTATAATGTTAGAAATTTAATTTGCACGTTTAAATTTACATGAATTTGTAAATAAAGAAAATTTACACATGTGTAAAAAAATTATTAAAAGTCATTTTGAAAGGAGAGATGAATTATTTAAAGAGTAATCTTTTTAATGTTGTATTTTAATTATAATGAAGTTTTTATTAAAAAATTGATTTTGATTTGTTTTATCATTCGTTCTCACGGTTCTCGCAATATTTAGCGTTCTCAATATATATATATATATATGTATATATATATATATATGTGTGTGTGTGTGTATAGGGTAGGGTAGGGTTCATGCGAGAACCACTCTTATTGCGAGAACTATGAGAACCAGTGTGAACAGAGGGTATTATTGTAACTAAATACTGAATGTTAATAACACGGTGTCTACAATCTATGCATTTCGATTTTCATTATCAATATCACCATATCATCGTACAAATTAGGGCACAATTCAGGGCACAAATTGAACAAAATCATTCATCATCGGTTATTGATTGTTATTGCATTCAGAAATCGTTTCCATTTATTAATCGCTAATCGTCTATCTCTGCCAAATCTCAACTAGTCGCCAATCACGCCATCTAACACTCGGTAAGGCTCTGATTATTACCAGTAGATATATATATATATATATATATATATTATTCTTTAGGTATCTGTTTTTTTATCAGTAATTTTGATTTCTATCAATGATTTATATGAACGTGAGAAGTCGTTGATCTGTTAACTGTGCTTGTTATGTTATCGCACGGATCTTATAAAGTGCCATAGCCGACCTAGTATGTATATGTGAACCAAATAAAGTTAATAATATCATTCATGTGCATAGTGAATTTGAGCAGATTTGTTTAGGATACGTGTATATGATTTTGTGTAATTGGAATATGCTGGTGTTGTTGTTTTTGGTAATGCACATGTGCATAGTGAACTTGAGCAGTTTTGTGTAAGATACGTGGTTTTGTGTAATTAGGATATGATGGTGTCATTGTGAAATTAGGATATGCTGGTGTTATTGTTTCATGTGATTCACATGTGCATAGCAAACATGAGCAGCTTTGTCTAATATTGGTGTATATGATTTTGTGTAATTAGATTTTGTTGATGTTGTTGTTTAAATTGATGCATATGTGTATATTGAATTTGAGCACATAACATTGAACTTTACATATGGATTCATTTTAAGCATCATTATAAGAATATGTGATGCACATGTGTATATTGATTCACTAGTGCATAATGACAATGATATGTGATGCACATGTGCATATAGATGCACAAATGCATATCGTTTATAGTGATGAAAAAAGTTGTTTACTGCACATACTAATTGAAATTGCATGTTTGATTATATTATGTTTCAGTTTTTATTGTAGGCAAAAAAATGGAAAAAGCGAAGAAAATAACACTTTTGTTGAGATCGAATGACGAAGGGGCAACAAAACTGCCAGATGATAAGGAAGGTGAATACAAAAGTGTTAAGTGAAAAGCCAAAAAAGGTTGGTTATTAGTCGATGATGCAGTTGGTAATATATGCACATGTGCATCCAATTGTTACTTTCATGTTGAATGATGTTCTTTGATGTCATGTGCAGTTACGGCAGGAGAAAGAAATACAAGGAATAGGACAAGTAAACGAATGCACAATGTGATGGATGGATGTTCTTTGATGTCATGTGCAGTTACGGCAGGAGAAAGAAATACAAGGAATAGGACAAGTAAATGAATGCACGATCTGATGGATGATATGTGATGGATAATAAGGGCGACGAGACAATGGAAAACATTAATGAAAGAAAGTTGGATAGAACGGTGTTATATTGAAAATTATGGTTGTTTTTGTATGGTGGTTTATATGTTAGTTATTTTTTTTAATGATAATTTATATTTGTTTATTGGACGATGACAACTATATGATCGTTAATTCCATAATTTGATGTAATATGGTATAGCATATGTTGGAAATGCACATGTGCATAAGGTGAATTAGTATGCATAGTGGTGATATATGATGTGTTCCTGGATGATTATATTCAATTTACAACGTTTTCAAATGTTATATGGTGGTTGGTATAGTATATGTTAGAAATACACAAGTGTCTAATATTATGACGTAAATGATTATGTTGCCTATGCACATGTGCATATTTATATATTATGATGCATAGTGGTAATGTATGATAGTGCTTGGTATAGGATATGTAGTTTACAATGTTGTATGGTGTCTGGTATAATATATGTTGGAAATGCCCAGGCACCTATTGATGTGATATAATGTGTAGCATAAATTATGTTGGCAATGCACATGTGCATAATGTGAAGGTAGTAATGTTTAATGTTGTTTGACATAGTATATGGTGGTAATGCACATGTGCATAATGTATACGTTGCAATGTATAATAGCTGGATTGAAAATGGAGTACATGCACTTAAAACATAATAACATTAGAAACAATGCATCAACAAGTTTAGATGCTACGGTTTCAATGTTGAAAATGCACGCGTTGGGTAACGCACATGTTCATGTGTTGAAACAGTGAACATATTGGTAATTTATGTTAATTGGACATGAATAAAATAGTGAATATTACAGCGTTAAGTAGATAAACAATAAGTATAAACAATGAATGTAAACAAAAAACAAGTGATAATCAATATATAAGTAGTTGCGTGTGGAAAATCCAGTTGTTGTATCATAAGTGTTGTACATCATCACAATGTCCTCCTAGTGATTAAACGTTCTATTTAGAGTAGGGAATTCAGCATCAACATCAGGTATCCAATATGTTGTGCCTTTAGGTGAAGAATGCACGACAATCTTAATTGTTACTGTATATAAACAAAAACTAAAATGAATAAAAAGAGGATATAAATATCATAATTAATAAAATATATGGCATGTGTACGCACAATGTTTATACGGTCAACGATGTACACATGGTCAACAGTTTATCGGTGATGAGTAATCGTATACAGACGAGCCGGATTAGTTTGTTGTAATCACCGAATAAATGATGTATTCGACTGAGTAATCGTATACAGACGAGCCAGATTAGTTATCGCAGTTTCTTGCTTGTATCCGCAACCCGGGCACAATGTGTTGCTGATCTGAATTCCCTTTTTTTCCAGAACTGTCTTTGTCCGTAACCTGCCTTCGACGCTTTTCCATTCTAAACATATTGGCTTTAGGTGTAGCCCAGCCGTTCCAGGTCATTACAAAGCCACTCGACGGGTCCCCGCTTGTGACACACAAATTCTCTCTAATGGTTTAACATTAAAAGTCGACTTATTTTCCGAGTGCCAACCCCACCCATCTTGACCCATCTTCATTCTGGTGTTTCTCAGCAGCACCAAAAGATGCATAAACTCCACCCATGCCTCCCCGGTTGTCGGCTTGTTCTTCCATTTTTTTGTAGTTATCTGCCACCCAAGACCCTTTGTTTAATGCCATTCTGTACATAACTGGATAGTCATCCATAAGGTACCTGTTCAGAATCCATACATAAACAGAATCCATACATCAACGACATAGTCTAATTTTCAACATAATGCACATGTGCATATAAGTTAATACAATATCATTTACAATCAACATGATGCACATGTGCATATAATTTAATACAATATCATTTACAGTCAATATAATGCACACGTGCATATCATTTAATACAATATCATTTACAAAGTATAAACATCGTTTACAGTCAACATAATACCTTTAGTCACAAATCGAATGAATTGCAACTCTTGATGTACTGTATTTGTAGGTGTTGTACCAGTCAAAGTGATGTAGACATAGAGTCAAGAGTCTGAATTTCAAACACATGAAGGGTATGTTGACTTTCAACAGTTTTAGACATAATTCTGTGACTATCAACGGGATTAACAGCAGATGGACCACCAAAGTCAGCATCAGATGTTGTATGAGGATGATATTCAGACAATATATGAGGAGGTTCATCGGATATATGAGGATCGACACGTGATGAATCAGAAGACGCCATATGCCGCTGTAAGTGCCGGCTGCAATCGCCATGAAATACATGAACACGACTATCTATATGCCGTGAAAACCACCGTGCATGGCTCTCCGCCACCGTGAACCGCCGTGAATGCCTCTCAGCCGAGTGTGAAGACAATGAACTGGTGCTGGTGAACTACTGAAACCCTAAAGTGGAGATAACAATGACATAAGGAAAAAAACAGAACGCGTGTGTTTTTTTATAAACATAATATAATTACAAAAATGATATGTGTTCACACTGGTTATAACAGGAATGTATTCAACATCAACTTCAGGTATCCAATATTGGGTGCCATTGGGCGTAGAATGTATAGCAGCCGTAACTGTTCCTGTGAATTGAATAAGAAAATTTAACAAATTACATGTGCAATGTAATTTAGTATACAGTATAACAAATTAATTGTCATCATCATGCACATTTGCATATATTTATAATGTATCATAATTTATAATATGGTTCAGTTAACACAGTGCACATGTGCATATATTGTTGATTAATAATTAGTGACAACATAATATGATTGTGAACTTATTTTAAACATGTATAACATTGAATAATAAACAAATTACACAAAATGGACATGGGATACCTTTAGTCTCAAACCGAATGAACTGCAATTGAGGTTGTTTTGTATTTGTGGGTGATGTACCAGTCGAAGTAGTGTCAATCGACAACGATTGGTCAGATATATTGACATTCCCAGATGCATTCCCAGATGATACCGTAACATTAGCTGGTATTGACATGGAATCAAGAGTAGGTAATACAAATCCATGAAGGGAATGTCGACTATCAACTGTTGTGTACACAATTTTGCAACTTTCAATTGGATTGACAGCATATACGGGTTTGGCAGCAGATGGACCACCAAGATAGGTAGTATCAGATGTATGAGGATGATATTCAGAGATTGGTGGGTTAGTATCATCGGATGCGGTAGGTTCAACACGAGATATTTCAACACGGGATGAATCAGAGGACACCATATGTAGCAATAATCCCGAATGCCCCAGCAATGAAATTTGTGGGATGAAATTTGTGGGATACATTGTTGTCTAATGTCACGAGAACCATCGTAAACCATGGTTGTAAAACAAGGTCTCCAAGGCCGAGTACTCCCCGAGTAGTCGATACAAGGTAGGCTGCCGAGGCGACTTTCTTCAACTCCGACTGATTACTCGGAATCGATCAAATGCGGTCAACATTGGCCAAAATCGGATCTAGTAGGTCAACTCGGACCGAGTTTGACTTAAAATAAAATAAAACATAATTTCTATTCCTCTCATATTAAAGAATGAATATCAATTTCACGTATTTTGTTATAAACATTAGTAAATTTATGCTATTTGACATATATTTAATTTCTGAAAACTAATTTCTTTATAATTTGGCATCTCCGAGTACTCTCTGTGTACTCTCCGCCTAGGCCGAGTACTCTCAACTCCCCGGTCGACCGACTAGGGAGCGCCTAGCTACTTTTACAACCATACCGTAAACTCATGTGTGACGTCGGTAAGCCGCCGTGAACAGCCGTGAACCTCAATCAAAGTGTAGATGATGATGATGCAGATTGTGGATTGGGAACAAATGTGATGAAGAAACCCTAAAACAGGGGACAAGCGTGTTTATGTTACAGATCCACATATTTACAATTATGACACCATGTGTTTTTTTGTTAGAATTCAATTTATTTACAATTATGCCACGTGTTCACGTTGGTTCTCGCGGTTCTCGCAATAAAGAGTGGTTCCTAACGGATCCTTCTCCTATATATATATGTATATATATATATATATGTATATATATATAGGACAAAGATCCGTTAAGAACCACCCTTTATTGCGAGAACCGCGAGAACCAGTATGAACACAAACAGTAATACCTAAAAAAATCTAAAAAACACCCAAATTTTTTTTTTACTATTTTTTTTTTGTAAAAATCGCTATATTTTGTTTACAATAAAAAAAAATTTAAAAAAAAATTTTTCGAGTCACAGTTGTCCATGCACATGTGCATTTGTATCATTTCTTTGACAAATTCCGTAATTCATTACAAATATTAGACAATTGCACTTTTATTTACACTACCACGTGTAATACACTACTTTTTACGTTACCAATATTAGAAATGCACATGTGCATCTATATGTATCAACATGAAATAAGGTGTGTTGGTACACTACTTTCTCTTTCATCTATCATTCCATCCATAATACATAAGCATGCACATGTGCATTTTTGTCATTTATTTGACAAATTCCGTAATTCATTACACGTATTAGACAATTGCACTTTCATTTACACTACCATATGTAATACATTACTTTTTACATTACCAATGTTAGAAATGCGCATGTGCATTTATATGTATCAACATGAAATAAGGTGTTTTGGTACACTACTTTGAATACACTTTCCCTTTCATCTATCATACCATCCATAATACACTACCATTACATCCTACCATCCATAATACAATACCATTACCTTCTACCATCCATAATACAATACCATTGCCGATATTTTCACTTTATTACATGTATGTAAACACCATTTATACCATCCAATCAGCATATTACATCATAAATTGACAACTATAACCAAACCATCAACCACTAGATATAACTAACCAAAAAACATGTATATGGGCCTACTTCTCCATTCAAAATCACAAACTTTTTGTACCAAAACATGTTATATCATGGTTATACCTAATGATGCACACGTGCATTTTAAATATTGATAATGTAAAAAGTAGTGTATTACAAATAGTATTGTAAATTAAAGTGCAATTGTCTATTCCTGATAACGTATTACCGAATTTGTTGAAGTAATGATACATATGCACATGTGCATAGATATCTGTTACTCGAAAAAAAAAGTTTTCTTTTTAATGGTAACGAAATATAGCGATTTTTTGAAAAAAATATTAAAAAAAAACTTTTTTTTGAGTGCTTTTTGATTTTTTTTTAGAATTTATTTTGTGTTCACATTGGTTCTCGCGGTTCTCGCAATAAGGGTGGTTCTCGCATGAACCTTACCCTATATATATATATATATATAGGATTAGGTTCAAAAGTGAACACTAGTGTATTTGCGAACCGAGCGAACTAATCCTGGCCATACATGTGTGTAGATCAATGGCCAGGATTTGATGATAGGAATTGATGATGAAATACACCAGTGTATTTTACGATTTGATGATGAAATCCTAGGCATACACGTGTGTAAATCAATGACTAGGATTTGTTCACTTGGTTCACAAATACACTAGAGTTCACTCACTAAAAGTGGGTTTTGTGTAAGTAGCCTTAGAAAGATTGTGATGATGACATGTGACACTCCTTAAAAGTAGGAAGGAAGTGCATTTTGGTACTAAAACATTTTGGTCCTTATAACCAAGTTTGTGAAGATGACATGTGACACCTCTTTTGTTTTCTAAAAAATACAACAAAAAAAATCCAGTAAAAAAATATAGCGCCCCTCAATTTTTGAAAAATACGGTTTTAACCACTCTCACATATTTTGATGTAGGTGATGTGAATGCTCTTAGGCCGGAGGGTGTGGGGGGCGCCACCACCGCCTCGTCACCACCTATGGCGCCGCCGGCGCTATACCCCCACACCCAGCCAATCAAGAGGGGCGCTATAGGTGAGCTCGCCATCATGTTACCGAGAAGAAGGGGCTGTTCAGGTGGGGCCCACTCGAGTGTCATCCAATCAATTTTTTTTTGTTTAATAGAGGGCTCCATCCCACACCGTGCAAGTTAAAGGGGGGCGTTATAAAGCCCCCTAGCTGACGTGGCGCCTACGTGGCGCTGAGGTGTCCTTATAAAGCCCAAGAGGGGTTATTCCACACCCTCTAGCCTTAAACCTGTGTTTCTCTACTTTCACACAAATGGTTCTTTTTTAACTAGTCATACAAACACACAAACCCTCAATTTTTGAAAAATACAGTTTTAACCCCTACATAATATGTTTTCGTGCTCTATGTTATGTACGTTTTCAGTTTGTTTACGTTTTACCGTAAATTTAGTTCTAAATCGAATGAGATCAAATATAATACGTTTTTATTCGGCGGTATAAATTCGAGTTACTTTATGTTTTGACCCGCGACAACGCGCTAGAGGAAAAAATAAAAAGTTCGTTTTGTTATATCAAAAGAAAAGTTTGTTTTTCTGATAATGAAAGTAGTAGGTTGAAACATTACTAGACTAGGGTAGAGGTTATAAATAGAAAATGAAAATAAAATTTTTCGGATATGTAGTTCGGGGTATATTGGTTATGGCTAATCGGGTGAAGTATCACCTAATCTCATACTCATGATTTTTTTATATAAATCTCATACTCGTCCCAAATATTTCGTGTTTTGGGTTTAGACATCGGGTTTAGACCTACCCAAACATACCTTTAAATCCAAATTTGAAAAAAAAAAGGCGTAACTTTACGTGAAATTAGCTCAACTTTCATCCTTCATGTATTTCAATGAATGTTTTAAAAACCGGTTCAAACCGGCCGGTTGTACCGTCCCGTAGAACCGGTTGAACAGCCCAGTACACCCGATTGAACCGCGGCCGATACACCCGGTTAAACCATTTCTGAATCAAATCCGGTACGATATAAGAACCGGATTTTAAAACATTTATTTCAATCCTATATACAAATTTTGGTTATAATTTTACTAGTCTAAGTCCTCGTGTAATACACGGGTGGCTAAACAACAAACAAATTATACTTTAATATGTAAATACTTTATTACATCCTGATGATATTGAGCTATAAGAGAGTAGCCGAGTGCTTCTCTTTGACATCCAGAAGTTATGTATATTGATCGTAAACATAATTTTACCTTGGATATAAAATAAATAATGATCCAACCTCGAATTAGTGCTGAAGGCCTTCCACATTACATAAGCAATGATTCCCCTAATAGTAGAAACAAAAAGGCCCCAACATTGTATCTAGTTGCAACATCCGATGATCGGAGTTGTGTTTGCGTGTCAACCCAACCCGACTCATCCCATACCATAAAAAAAAAATCAAGGAAGTCTATTTACAAAGAAAACCTCAAATTAGGCATGCAACTAAAGTAATTAATTCAATCTTTTGTTTTTCTAATCGGGGACGACACCCCGTCAAAACTTTATTAATAAAATTAAAAAATAATAGTTACACCTAAAGAGCATTGGGTCTTCCGAGACATACCCCAAGATCACCAACCTCAAAAACGCCTATGGCCTTACAGAATGGGTTTTAACAAACCTCTACCCCAACCACTCTAACCAATAACAATTACTACTTCTAAATCTACTCGCGACCACACACAACCCAAGTATTACAAACATAAAACCTATTCAAAATCCAAACAAAAAACAAACGAAAACAACCAAAATCAAGACAAAATACAGTTCAAACAAAAAAACATCAATCTTCAAAACTCTATTGGCTTTCATACGCATCAACAACAAACTTCAAGCTTCTAGCCATCATCCAAGTCAAACCCAAGTCCAATAACCTGCACTTACCACCAAACCCAGCAATACCTATCAGCAAATAAACATTCAATGTGATTTAATCCCAAGTCCCCAAATTTCATGCCAAAAACTAAACAATTGGTTGAAACTTCAAGTGATTTAACTTACAAAATAAATCATGAATCAAAGTAGAAAGCTATAGGAAAACCGAAAATGCATAAACATATAATATCTATCGGCATTGAAGCCAATGTAGATCATCATTTTTGTTACGCTAATAAGGCTCTTACTAAGATCACGCGAGTTTCGCGGGTGGCTTAACACAAACATATAATATATACATATATACTGGCAATGAGATGAACTTTGTAATGAAATAACTTTTCAATAATATAAACGTATAAAAATATGATTTTTCTCACTTAGGTAAATATGTTTTGATTCATTTTTATAGGTATTGAGATGTTATTGTACAAATGATTTTATAGCAATTTTTAGAACCCGGATAGATTTCATTTTTTTAATTATTTTTTTATAGCTTTGGTTATTTTATATATATATTTTTTTTAAAAAGAATTTTTAACCAGTTTTGACCTTAACATATATTGAGCAGAACACATATTGACATGAACCTATTTTGAGCAAAATTCGTTTTGACTGACCCGAACCAAATTGGGATTGTTTAAAATCGGTCCATTATGACCAAAATCTATTTTGAGCATAACCGGTTTTGACCTAAGTCAAATTGGACTTGTCTAAAATCAATATGTTCTAACCCATACCTATTTTGATCATAACCCATTTAGACCAGAACAAAATCGTACCTGTTTTAAAGTGGCCCGACCCATTATCCAACCCGCCCGTTTTGCAAATGAAATCAGTTTATTAATACCCTTAGCATGAAAACATAGGAATATAAAAAAAAACCACTATATAAGAAGTTGGCCCTTAGAAAATGGATCCCCCTAATTTACTCCAAATTTTTCATTATTCATGTTCTCATTTCAATTTTAGATTTGATCTTTCATGTTAAATCTAGAGTGCTTCCTTTTACTTGAGGTCTAAACCAGCTAAACCATACAAAATATGATTATTCCTTCTAAGTTTTCTTTCAACATCAAATTTAAATACTTACACTCAAAACACATAAACAAACACCAAAAATAAGCCACTAATAAATATAATTTAGTGATTTTTTTTCTTTAAGCTAACAAAAAAATTTTATCATTTCCAAAGAATATGCCATTTCCCAGCCTTTGGGGCGTCTGCAACACTCTAGGTCGTTCCACACCTTCTACAACATAGTCTAATAAACGTAGTCCATTGAACATCATATGCAAGCCTTACTTATACTTAAAACACACACAAACACACATAGTCAAAACTAAATAAATTTCATTCAAAACTATGACCTTTTCACAATTTCACATCAATCTCTACTTTTATCAGCAAATAACTACGATTAATTCAAATATGTAAAACTAATTATACAAAAAAAGCCACAATAATCACAACAATTACCAAATTCCATATTACCGAAACATATATAAAACTTAAATTAAAAAAAAACACAACATACTAACATCCAAAACTAAAAGCTAATTTTAATTTTTAAGTCAAACAAATAAACCACAAACTGGACATAAATTATACACCACAAATTGGACATAAATCACCAACACAACACTCAAACAAAAAAAAGCTTACAAATCATTGGCAACCACCTGTGCAATAAACTCCTCATATTTAATCTTCCCATTAGATCCAACATCAATCTCCCGTATCCACTAACCAAACTCGGCAGGCTCAAGCTTCTCCCCAATACTTGGCAAAATATGTTAAAGTACCACAATGTCGACATATCCGGTCCCATCCTTATCATTACCTTGAAGGCGTCACGAAGCTGGCGATCAAAGGGCTCCTATTTGAGGTGTTTCCGCCAAGTTTACTATGCTTGCTTGCGTAGGTTGATATGAGTTATATTCTTCTATTAACACCCTACTCCAAGATACCAACCTTAAGCCAGCCGTATTAGGGAGTGTATAGACAGGTACCCTATTTGCAAGATGGGTTATTGTTGATAATCCATGGGATTGGAGTTGGTTTGGTGCATTGGGAATGTGTTGTTACTACCAGGAGATACACCAGAGTTCCATGAGCATGGAAGCTGTTCTCTATAGCCTTGTCCTTTTGTCTCAAACTGAATCATTATCATTATGCATTTATATATAATTAATAACTGAAACCAAGATTTCCAAGATATACTTTTTATATAAAAAATACATTAACATATTCTTTGATGATCATAAAGGATATTTTGTAAGAAAACTGGGTCATGTTAGGTTGACTAATCAAAATGGTAATTTCCCAACATTACAGTGTAATCAAACATTCTTTTTTTTTTTTTTTTTTTTTTTTTGAAAGACCAACGTAATCTTTATTTATGCACCTGGCTAACAATTGATTAACCAGGCAATAAAACATACACCAAGAAAAGAAACTCAATTACATTACATTCCAAAACATGAAACCTCAAAGGACACCCAGCTATCCCAAGACACAGAACATGCCTTTGCTCTATTTCTCAACCATAGAAATACTCTAAAAATACCATATAAACAATTAATATTGTTTTTCCCTCTAATAAAGTAAGTTAATCTATAACTGTATACACCATTGTGGATCTTGATTATATCATCCTTCAACTCAAGTTATGTAACCCGTGTGCTTTGCATACTACCGTGAATAAATTTGTAAAACTAAAAATTTGTGCACCAAAATAATGAATTTTTTTTAATATGATCAACTGCTCAACGTGATGGTGAATTACTAAATTGTATTGTAATCATCAAGTTTGCAAAGAAAGTAACTAAACAGATAAAATTATCGGAAAAAACATAATATCATGAGACGTTTTTTATACCTTGAATGACGTCCTCACCAGCTTGACCAAGCTTCAGCGATTCAAACCAAATATACTTCACACCTGGTGAGCATATCAACTAAATGGCGTGTTGTACAACATCTACCCCTTTTGACGATACACCACCTAAGCAGCAATTAATCAAATATACGACTAAAACAACCTCATTGAAAGTGAGACTTTACATGAGTACCATGCCAAATAACAAAGGGAGGAAGCCTAATTTGGCTGTAAACAGATTGTGAGCGTTTACTTGACTGTAATGGTCTTGAGTGTCTAAAAGAGGATGAACTTTTAGTGAGAAGAGGTGAGGAACCTTGTGTGAAGATGCTCCTTTCCACCTACAATATTCCAATATGAGCATATACAAACTTCTTTTCTGTCAATTTTCTTGTTGAAAAGGTTTGCAAATAATCACCTTGCATAAACTATAGTATCTATAGTTCTCTGATCTTGTGGAATGAAATAACCAGGCTCGATATTAACAATTTTTGTACCTGGAATATATTTAGAGACTAACTGGTCAAAACATTGTTTCAAATAATAGATAAGTTAAGGATGATTACAAAAGCCGTACAATTACATTAACAATCCAAATTTCTTAAATAACCCAGATAACAAAAAAAGTGATCTATGTGCAGTTAAACATAATATGTTAAATTATACACTGAAAGCCATTTTCTTACGTTTGTTGATAGCTGAGAAGTACAACTAAATGGGCTGATATCCTACCTCTAGATTGTTTAACATGTAATAATACTGAACATAAAGACCTTGTAACAACCAACTTTAATCATCTAATGCAATAATTATTAAATATCAACTAATAAATTCAAACATCCACATAACTCTCTTATATGAATAAGCTGTCACTAACCTAGTGATTTACAAACCCACAAAGTCGAATAGCCTAAGTCGATATAATGATGGAACAAAAAATCCACATAAAATCAAGATGGAACTACTATATCAAGTAATCAAGTTCAAAATACCAAATATAAAATTAACCTATCCAAAGTATTTTTACTACTCATTTTTCTATTTAAGTTAACACCTTCATATGCCACAAACATGTGAATACTCACCTTTTCGCTGTGAAGTTTTAGGAAGTGTGTTGAAAGTAGAAAGTGTACCAACAAACTCCCCGTTTCATGTAGGAAGTGTGTTGACAAACTCCCCCTTAACACAAGCTCCCCCTTGAGTTATGCTCGTGAATGTCTTGATCTTTACAACTTGAGATCCTTTGTGGTGTTGATGAGAGGTCAGCGGCAACTCGATCATTTTATCCTTTGAGTGCCTCCACTTCGTGTCTTCATTCCAAAGCTTGTCATCGAACATGTTCTCCTCACCTTTAGCATCTGCACATGCAAGAAAGCTAAACACATAATGAGAACAACCGCTTGGAATATAGTTAACATTTAAATAAAAGACACATATGAGATCAAATCTCAATCAAACACCAACCGACAACAGTTTGAAAGTTTTAGAAAATGTACAATTTTAATCCTTTAACTTTCAAAATGTGTTAACTTCGACCATTTATGAAGGTGCAATTGTTTTCCGGCTTATAATCAGGATTTTGGGTAGGATAGACTCGAGTTCCAACATCAGTCAATCAAAAATAAACTAGAAGCAAAATCTTTTTGGATTTTATAAAGTTTATATTAAAACACACCTAAAATCTTTTTGGAATTTTTCATTTTTCAAAAGTAAAGACGGAAAGCAATAAATAAATATATACAAAGATGCAGAAACGAAAGCAGTAAACAAATATTTACAGATATTCTTTTTGCGAGTTTCGAGGGGTAAGAGAATCATATCAGTGTAGGGTCATGTCAAAAACGCTCTTGTTGTTCAATTAGTTAACATTTAGATAAGCATCCTATAACAATTATCGGTATTGTTGTCCACTTAAGCTCAACTTATCAGATGTAATCATGGCGAGGGGATACGTTAAGGTATGATTTATACTTACCGACCGGTGTTCATCCACATCACGACACATTCCCGTATCAAGGTATGCACGAGGGTTCATCTTACCGGTGAGTATACCGATTATCATCTGTTTGACCGTATATGATGAGAGATTCTCACTTATTTTGATTGAAAACAAGCCCTATGTGATAGAATCACTTATTGATGAGGAACTTGATTTTCTATGCATGAAGGCACAGGAGCAAGTCCGTGAACAGGTCAGTACTTTCGTACAGCAGAGAGACGAACTTGACTCCCGGATAAATGTGATATATTATCACTTATTTGATTGGACATGTGATTGTTTATCACTTATTGAGTTCGTATGCAGTATGTACACGTATGTATGGTATCATGGAAGATCTAGACTTGCGTCCCCGTTATTTTTCGGTAAAAGATACAACCATGATACCCAGATGATAAGCAGCATAAAGACCGAATATCTCAGAACCTCGGCAATCTCTCAAACGAAATTTCGGTACTAAGACCATATGCCAATGAATGGTTCCCACCTGGTCTTCAGTCGGTTTAAGTTTATATCACCCTGCACACTTTGAAATGATTGTGAGCCTACCGATACATCTTATATAGAGCTGCTTATCATTTTTCATTTAAGGTTTAAAGAGGTTTAGACAGACCACTGATGTACTATCATATTCTCTTTTTCTCGCCAGGAAACTCATTTTTGTTTTTCTATTATTTTTTGTGTTTTTGAAATTTTTCGATGTTTTTGGATTTTCAAATTTTGGATTTACTCCCCCTAAAATCAACAAACTAAGATAGAATTTAAAACACAAAGGTATTTACAAAAACGATTTCCCGATGTTGGTTAACTCATGTTTTACCTCAATGCCGTTTACCAAAATTAATTTTGAATCAGAAATGGTTTATCAAATTTTGGAAAAATCAGTTGGCATGTCGGTTTGCGGTGCGGACCATGACAGCATTGTCTGGCCAAAGAGTGCTGCGAGAGGATAACAATTTATAAAGCAGCTTAAATATCAACAAATAAAGGAGAGATTAGAAATTTTAAAACCGTATCCTGCAACTGCATCGTGCATTGCAAGGAATCTGAGTGCTCTCCCAAACTGGATATCCACCCGGTGTGGATTTCAAAGCCGATTTTGCAGCCACTTCAATTTTCTGAGAAATCTCTTTATAGCAACAAGATCAGAAACCTTTGGGTCCGGCTGGTCTTCCACATTGCACCAGCGAAGGTCTTTGTCTTTCTCTTTCAGAAGTAGTGTGCGGTTGTTCAATCCAAGCCAAGGCATCCGCACACCCAGTTGGTTTGTTCAACGAACACATTTTCATCAATCACACCGCAAAGAAATGTACACTGCACGTTCATCTTGTTGAGTTTGAACTTCAGACGTGCTGCAGGTGCGTACATTTTACGTGAATCTATCCCGGGGACCCGATTAAAGCCTTTAACAATCAAACTTTTGGAATGATTTTCATTTTGTCGAAGATATCAATTTCTTTCGACAGACAACTCTGTTTCCCCTTTCTTTTTCTCTCCATCAAAGGCAACAATTTCTTCTGTCGCCAATCTTGTGCAAGGACGCTCCACTCTCAACAATCTTACGACTATCGAAAGTTCCTCCTGGAATATCCTACACACTCACTCAGAGATTAGTTGGAGAGGGGGACCCAAGCCTTTGTGGACTTGGGTCGTCCTTGATCATCAAGGAAAGTGATTTCAATCACTTGATGATTAGGAAAAAGAACCTGTGGTGCTCCCCCTGATTAAATTACCTGCTTTTGCTTCCAAGCTGTTTGTCCTTTACCAGTATTTGAATTTATTGTTTTAGCATTTACTGGTTTTACAGTTTCAGATTTTGCTTGTACAGGTTTTTCTTCTTTGACCTCTGATTTTAAGGCCTTTTCAATTACCTTTTGATTCTTTTGCTTTAACTTCTTTTCCCTTTCTTTCAAGACACGTGGGTCTTGTTTCGGGGAAACTGATCGTTTTCGGTAATCGATTTCTTGAGGAACACTCGTTTTTTACTTCAGCTTTTGCACGTGTGGGCAATATCTTACAATATGCCCAACTGTCCCACATTCAAAACATGTTCTCCGCTCCACAAACTTCGGAGAAACATGTTGATGACCAGACGGAGAACCAGACAATGAACTTTGTGATCTAGACGTGCTTGGACCTAAATCACATCCGTTGGTGTGTTGGGTGTAATTATTCTGATCATTTCGTTTTAAAATTCTAACTTGTTTTACAAAATCAACATTAGATTTATCCTCAAATGTTTCAAATTTGTCTGAACCCGTGGATCCAACAAAGTTCATTTTCGGTTCTCGTTTCTTAACAGGAGCTCTTTTGTTTTGCACCTTTTGTTGTTGAACCTTAGGTTGCTCAACCTTTGATTGTTGAATTTTAGGTTGTGCAGCCTTAGGTTGAGTAGCCTTAGACTGTTCAACTTTAGGTTGTTGAACCTTTGGTTGTTCAGTCTTAGGCTGCTGAACTTTAGGTGCTTGAACATTCTTGTTCTGAGCCTTCTTTCCCTGTACCTTACCCTTTCCGGAGTTGAGTTGTTGTTTTCGCTCAATTGGTAGTTTTTGGTTTCCGTATTGTTTTCTAATTTGTTCACACGGAATTGGATCACATTGAGTGACGGTAACTTTGCCACTTTTGTTCCCCAAAAACTTATCAGTGCATCCTTCAAAAATTTGCTCAATTAAATCTTGATTTACATTTTTAATTGGAAAATCTTTGTTAGAGTAGATTTTGCTATCTCCTTTGAGCGTGTACAACAAATTATTCCCTTCACGGCTAGACACAAGGGACTCCATTGCTTTTGACATTTCAGTCTTACTCGGTTTCACTGGTGGATCACACAGGATGTGATTCTCGATTGGAATATCTGTTGTAACCGAGTTAGACTGTTGTTTCACAATTTCTTCAGATTCATCATCCGAAGAATCAGCATCCTCAACAATGGGAGGACTCTGTTCCTTAACACACGATGAATCAGGCACATTCTCAGATTCTGATTGACCCGAGGATGATGTACCAGTTGTGAACCCGAGGCCTGCTGCAAAGTCATCTAGACCGAGTGGCACAGTAGGTTCAAAACGGGGCATATCCTCGTCATCAGGCAATTTGGAGTAATTGTGATTCATTGGGGGAGGACATGATTTGAATCCAATACATTTTGCATCCCCCTTTTTCTTTTGAACGTCAATGATGTGATCCAATACATAGCGGGAATTGGAATAGCTTTCCAGTTTCTGCTTAGTTGTCTCACATTCACATCGAGCTGTTGCCAACTCTACCATTTGCTTCTCAATTGTGTCAATAAGATTATTGTTAGCATGTTGTTTTCGCAAAACAGCCTTTTGTAATTCTGAAACATCATGTCTTAATGACGCAATTGTTGCTTTAAATTCCTTTTCATTTCTGGTTAAAAACAAGTTAGCTTCAGTTGCTTTAGAAAGATCTACAATCAATTCTTGATTGTGTTTGTATGTGATTTCAAACTGACTTTCCTTTTCAGCATACTTAACATTTAAACTATCACAATTTTCACAACTAACTACAGTGGGTTCATCGACACATACCTGACTTGATGAACTGTCGACATTAGCCATAACGGCTGAATGGAGAGAAGACGAAGAGTAAGCAGCTTGATCCACCAAAATAGATCTTCTTTCAGTTCCTGCTGCAGCTTCTTCCAAGAGCTCATCAATATCTGCATCGACTAACGTACTTGATGTCTCATCCACATGATCATTGCCTGAAGTGGAGGATTCTTCATCTGAGCTTCCACTATAACCAGAACTGTCTTCATCTTCAGAAGATTCATCACCATTGGTGGAAGATTCTCCACCACTGGCGTGCTTTAAATCCTTTACGACTTCAGCAAAACATGCTGTTCCATCTGGAGCATCATTTCCCAACTGAAGCGACCAATCACAACCTTCATCTACTTGAACCACAAGTGCCTGGTTGGCATTTGATGGCCCTGCTTGGCTTTGGTTGTTGACAGGTATCAACGTACGAACATTGTTCCTGTTCTGGTTCTGCTGGTTGCCTTGGTTTCTGAAAGGATTTTGGTTTCCATGCTGAGCTGGTCTTGTGCATTCCCTTTTGAAATGACCACGTTCACCACAGTTAAAGCACTTCACAGCTTGCTTGTCGAACCCATACTTGGTGTCTTTCTTGCTTTCCAAGTTGGTTCTCCCCGTCCTTTCCATAAACTCCTTTGCTCTTCGAATTGCACTAGCAAGAGCCCATTTGATATCCATCATTTCAAACTCTTCTTTATCCACTTGCTGATAATCTTCATTGGTTAGATTGATATTCCCAATCTGACCTGCGATCAATCCACAATAAGCACTAACCAAGGTGTTCAACATCTCCATATGCTCCTTGGCTATTTCGACACTGACTTTGGAAAAGTTGGAAGTGTCTAATCTGACTGTGTTCGGATTGGAAGTGGCTTGAAAGTTTGAAGAGCTTCCATAAAACCCTTGCTGTTGCGGTTGTTGCTGCTGAGCTCTGCTTGGGTCTAAGAAAGGCGGTGGTGTGAATTGCTGAGCTGTCGGTTGCACATTCTGTTGTAGAGAAGAAGAATCTGGTCTTGAATACATCATCGTGTATGCTGAAGGATAAAACTGATTTGTTGTGGAAGGTCCGGTGTTTGAGATGAAAGCTGTTTGAAGCTTCGCATGTTGAGAGGCTGGTTTTTCTCCACTGATACCTCCTGCAATCCCATAGTACATCTCTGGATTTTGAGGAGTTAGTGTTCTTTTTGCCTTAAGCTTTTCTTCTACATCCTTGTTCTCCAATCTTTGAATTAACTCATAAACGGTGATTGTGTCTAGAACGCCATTTTCTTTGAGAATTTCAAGATAACTGCTCCACTTTGCTGGTAAGCTATCAGCGAATCTCTTCACCATTTCCTGTGGAGTGGCAGTGACTCTAAAAGCAAACATCTCGCTCAACAAGTGATGGAACCTTGTAGATAACTCTGCCAAAGTCTCATTCTCCATACATGTGAAACCTTCAAACTCTTTCTTCAGTAATTCTTGCTTGATCTTTCTAGATTGAGCATTTCCTTCACATCGTAACGTGAGCATATCCCACAAGCTTTTAGTAGTCGTGCAGTAAACAAACTGGTGGTAAATGTCTCTGTGAAGAGCTTGTGTGAGAATCATGAATGCTTTCTTTTCTAACTCAAATTTCTTCTTATCATCTTCAGACATAGTGCTGTAAGTTTGTGGATTAGATCCTGCAACTTCCAAATCATTGTCAAATGCGGTGAAGAAGCACATCCATAGATCTTGACCTTGCCCCTGAACATAAGTTCTCAGCCTTTCTTTCCACCATCCCCAATCATTGATGTGATTTAGCTTCGGCGGTTTTGTGCTTGTACCAGTTTCACTGTCGTTCTGCATCATAGATTGAATGCTGCTGCTTTGATTTGTGACCAATGCCCATTGGTTTGCAGTTATCATTGCAGCTTGAGGTGGGGCAATAGCCTGCATCCATGCAGTTTTGTTGAAGTCTGACGCAGATTGCGTAGCTGATGATTGTGGAGTCAAAGTTGTTAGAGTCCACGCGGTTGGATCCCACTGACCGTTTGTTCCCATTTTATAAAAATTAATATATTAAGTGAAAATTGATTTAAAATTTGAAAAACAAGTTTTATTTATTTATTTATTTATTTTTTTAAATTTAATTTTCACAAACTATGTTAATATCTCGAATGATAACAACCACCCGAAGGATCCTTGATCGAAAGACCTGAAAAACACAAACTTGTTAAACTTAAACAGACAAGGATCGAAGGATCAATACTTGTTCGAAGGATCAACAGTGTTCGAAAGATCACTGTTGAATTTCGAACAATGAATTCGAAAGACTCCCCAACCGAAGGATCCTTATCTTTCGAATAAGAACTGTAGAACGAAAGATGTATTCTTCGAAAAGATTCCTTGGATCGAAGGATAAGTCACAGACTTCGAAGGATGTTCGAAGGATGATTATCTATCGAACCTGTAGGTCCGGCTAGGGGAGGATCTAGTCGCCTAATCCTTGTATACGAACCACTCCGGTTGTGCGGAATCCAACCGGAATAGCAAACCGAGATAGAACACGACAATGATGAACACACAAGACTTCACCGATTAACACCTCTTGTATTAATACTATGAAAGGTTCAGTTACAAGCACAATGTTTACAAATCTATCTTGCAAACTCTCTCTAGGGTGTGTGTGTGTGTTCTGTTCTCTCCTCTGTGTTCTCTCTGTTCTTCTTTGTGTTCTTCTGCCGAAACAGAACAAATGAAACCTATTTATACTAACAGACACACATACATGTGACGAAACAGAATATAGGCGACGAATCAGAATCATGGTCGACGAAACACATTTGTTTCGTCGACTTCTGGGCTGATTCGCCGATGTGGCCTTTGGCCCAAACAGTTGAGGCCCAATTCCTGTTTCGCCATCTTCTCTCAGCCCAAGGACTTTAATGTTGAGCCCAGTCCTTGTCTTTTCTCTGGTGTCGGCTTGAGGTCTTGCACACGACGGAGGAAAGTCGTCACAATACGTGCCGAACCGAGTCGCGTCCACAATATCATGTATCAACAAACTCCCCCTTGGACGCTACTCGTGAGATTCGCTTCTCATATCTTCTATGTCGGAGGATCCTCAAAGTCTTCACGTCTTGAAGGCAAAGAGTGTATCGACAAACTCCCATTTACATGTAGGAAGTGTGTTGACAAACTTCCCCTTAACATAAGCTCCCCCTTGAGTTATGCTCGTGAAATACTTGTTCTTTATGAATTGAGATCCTTGTGGTGTTGATGATGGTCAGCGGCAACTCGATCATCTTCATCATTTGAGTGCCTTCACGTCGTGTCTTCATTCCGAAGCTTGTCATCGACCATGTTCTCCTTGCCTTTAGAATCTGCACATGCAAGAAATCTAAACGCGTAATGAGAACAACTGCCTGGAATATCATAAGAAAGCGACACACATGTGACCATTGTTTAAATAAACACCGTCCGACAGATTGAAAGTTTTAACACATTTTATCAATTTCAAATTTTTAACTTTCAACACTTGCAAATTTCGACCGTTTATGAAGATTTAGTCGTTTCGGTTTTCAATCAGGTTTCAGGTAACGAAGACTCGAGATCCAACATCGTACGATCGAAAATAAGATAGAAATAAAATCTTTTTGGCTTTTATAAAGTTTATATTAAAACAGATCTAAAATCTTTTTGGTATTTTTGAATATTTCAAATGTAAAGACAGAAAGCAGTAAATAAATATATACAAAGATGCAGAAACTGAAAGCATTAAATAAATATTTACAGACATTCTTTTTGCGAGTTTCGAGGGTAAGAGAATCATATCAGTGTACGGTCATGCCAAAACGCTCTTGTTGTTCAATTAGTTAACATTAAGATAAGCATCCTATAACAATTATCGGTATTATTGTCCACATAAACTCAACTTATCATTTGTAATCATGGCGCGGGGATACGTTAAGGTATGATTTATACTTACCGACCGGTGTTCATCCACATCACGACACATTCCCGTATCAAGGTATGCACGAGGGTTCATCTTACCGGTGAGTATACCGATTATCATCTGTTTGACCGTATATGATGTGAGATTCTCACTTATTTTGATTTGAAAACAAGCCCTATGTGATAGAATCACTTATTGATGAGGAACTTGATTTTCAGATGCATGAGGGCACAGGAGCAAGTCCGTGAACAGGTCAGTACTTTCGTACAGCAGAGAGACGAACTTGACTCCCGCAAAGAATCTGTGATATTTTATCACTTATTTTGATTGGACATGTGATTGTTGATCACTTATTGAGGTCGAATGCAATATGTACACGTATGTATGGTATCATGGAAGATCTAGACTTGCGTCCCCGTTATTTTTCGGTAAAAGATACAACCATGATACCCAGATGATAAGCAGCATAAAGACCGAATATCTCAGAACCTCGGCAATCTATCAAACGAAATTTCGGTACTAAGACCATATGCCAATGAATGGTTCCCACCCAGTCTTCAGTCGATTTAAGTTTATATCACCCTGCACACTTTAAAATGATTGTGAGCCTACCGATACATCTTATATAGAGCTGCTTATCGTTTTTCATTTTAGGTTTAAAGAGGTTTAGACAGACCACTGATGTACTATCATTTTCTCTTTTTGCTCGCCAGGAAACTCATTTTTGTTTTTCTATTGTTTTTGTGTTTTAGAAATTTTTCAATGTTTTTGGATTTTCAAATTTTTGGATTTACTCCCCCTAAAATCAATAAACTAAGATAAATTTAAAAACACAAAGGTATTTACAAAAATGATTTTCCGATGTTGGTGTTACTCTTGCTTGACCTTAATGCCGTTTACCAATAATAAATAGTCAAATCTTGATTTGTCAAATGCTTTGGTAAAAAGGTCGGCACGTTGGTCATCGGTGTGGATATAAGCAACATCGATTAGCCTTTTCTCAAAGCAATCACGTATGAAGTGATACTTAATGTCGATGTGCTTAGTCTTTGAATGCTGCACAGGATTTTTAGTGATCTGTAAAGCAGCAGAATTATCAACGTAAATAGGAGTAGTTAGGAATTCAAAACCGTAATCACGCATTTGTTGTTGGATCCATAGGACTTGGGAGCAACAACTTGAGGCAGCAATGTATTCAGCTTCGCATGTTGATGTAGCGACGCACGTCTGCTTCTTGCACTGCCATGTGACTAGGCGATTTCCCAAAAACTGACATCCAGCCGTTGTGGATTTGCCGTCGATTTTGCATCCGCCAAAATCAGAATCACTGAATGCGATCAAGTCAAAGTTATTATCCCTAGGGTACCACAGACCGCTGTCAGGGCAACCCTTCAAATAACGAAAAATCCTTTTTACAGCTGCAAGATGTGAGGCCTTCGGGTTCACTTAATATCTGGCCAGGAGGCACGTTGGGTACATTATATCTGGTCTTGATGCTGTGAGGTACATAAGAGATCCGATCATCGCGCGGTAGTATGAGGGGCTAACATCTTGACCCTTCAAGTCTGGAGTAATTCCGTGATTTTGTGGCAATGGGGTACCGATGGGCGTTGCATCAGACATCTGGAACCGGCTCAAGATGTCACCAACATATTTAGTCTGATGAATGAATGTCCCAGACTCAGTTTGTTGTACTTGTAGGCCCAAAAAGAAAGTCATTTCCCCCATAGCACTCATCTCGAATTTATCCTGCATGATGCGCTCGAAATTCCTACACAAAACATCGTTAGTAGAACCAAAAATAATATCATCAACGTATACCTGTACCAGTAGAAGATCTCCATCTTGTTCTTTGATGAAAAGAGTACAATCGATAAGACCTCTTCGAAATCCATTCTCCAGCAGATAATTAGATAAGGTTGCGTACCAAGCTCGCGGTGCTTGATGAAGACCATAGAGAGCTTTGTTGAGCAACCAAACCCGATCGGGATGGATAGGATCTTCAAAACCTGGAGGTTGTTCGACGTACACCTCTTCTTCCACCACACCATGTAAGAATGCACTCTTCACGTCCATCTGGTATACCTTGAAACCTTTGAATGAGGCATAAGCCAGAAATATCCGAATTGCTTCTAGACGTGCAACAGGTGCATACACTTCGTTGTAGTCGATCCCTTCTATCTGACGAAAACCTTGAACGACTAGCCTTGCTTTGTTTTAAATAAATATTTACAGACATTCTTTTTGCGAGTTTCGATGGTAAGAGAATCATATCAGTGTACGGTCATGCCAAAACGCTCTTGTTGTTCAATTAGTTAACATTAAGATAAGCATCCTATAACAATTATCGGTATTGTTGTCCACATAAACTCAACTTATCATTTGTAATCATGGCGCGGGGATACGTTAAGGTATGATTTATACTAGATGATACCAGGCGAAACAGATTTGGGTGTATTGGGCTTTACGAAACAGGTTTGACAAGATGGGTTTTATAATTGACGAAACACTTTTGGGCTTGCAAATTAACGAAACAGAGCCCAGCTCTTGAATATGGACGAAACAGATTTTAAACACTTAGCCGACGAAACCGAAAGTCTTTTGGACTCCTAGACGAAACAGGAGGATTCTGTTTCGTCAAACACACTCCGGCGAAACAGATTTTAGTTTGGGATTCCACGAAACAGATTGATAGTTGACGAAAGTGAAATTCTGTTTCGCCGAGAATGCAAATGACGAGACTGAATTTTGTTTCGCCGATGGGTGTTTCAGAGAGTGGGTAAACCTTTTGACTTTTATCTTTACTGACACACGCAACAGTGCTTTCGGCTACACTCTTACCAAATTACCAACCAAATGATGACTTACTATATTTTAATCAAATTACAATTTTCAATGACACAAACACTTGAAAATTCAAATCTCAAAGGATTAAAAAGTAAACACACTAAAGAACACTTTGAATATTTCTTGAATTTATGAAGAACAACCCAGAAATTTATGAATTTTCCGGTAAACTTATGAGTTTTCCGGTGAACCGAAAATTTCCGAAACACACTTTTTGCTTAAAACTTCACTAAAAACCCACTTTTAACATGTGAAAAAGATAAACAACAAGGTTTTTATAAGAACTTTCAGCAAAACATGATGATTTCCGAGATTTTAGACAGAATTTTCAGAAAATGATAAACTCCAAAGACCCGAAAACCACCAAGAACACCTCGGTTTTAACAAGGAGAAGAGCCAAGGCTCTGATACCACTTGTAGGTCCGGCTAGGGGAGGATCTAGTCGCCTAATCCTTGTATACGAACCACTCCGGTTGTGCGGAATCCAACCGGAATAGCAAACCGAGATAGAACACGACAATGATGAACACACAAGACTTCACCGATTAACACCTCTTGTATTAATACTATGAAAGGTTCAGTTACAAGCACAATGTTTACAAATCTATCTTGCAAACTCTCTCTAGGGTGTGTGTGTGTGTTCTGTTCTCTCCTCTGTGTTCTCTCTGTTCTTCTTTGTGTTCTTCTGCCGAAACAGAACAAATGAAACCTATTTATACTAACAGACACACATACATGTGACGAAACAGAATATAGGCGACGAATCAGAATCATGGTCGACGAAACACATCTGTTTCGTCGACTTCTGGGCTGATTCGCCGATGTGGCCTTTGGCCCAAACAGTTGAGGCCCAATTCCTGTTTCGCCATCTTCTCTCAGCCCAAGGACTTTAATGTTGAGCCCAGTCCTTGTCTTTTCTCTGGTGTCGGCTTGAGGTCTTGCACACGACGGAGGAAAGTCGTCACAATACGTGCCGAACCGAGTCGCGTCCACAATATCATGTATCAACAGAACCTCCTTTGATCGAAAGATGATCTTTCGACTTCGAAGGATATCCTTCGATCTGTACTGACACAGTTGACAAAAGTGACAGGTTGGTGAAAAGGTGATGGGTTGGTAGAAAACTTTCGGCAGAAGGTATGGTTCAGACCATACTTTTTACCAAAACAGATTTAAACAATAAAATATTACCAAGAAAAACAAGGTTCTGATCCAGAAACCGGTCACCGGAGTAAGCCGGAATTTGGCCGGAAATTACCAAATTTCTTAAAAACAAGTTTTTAAGTTACCCAAACCGTCCTTTAACACACCCGGTTAGTTTAGAGCACGTTTTTGCGACAAGAAATGCGAGAAAAACACTAAAAACGAGTGCTAAACCATGTGAGTTTTGTCCAAACACTCCAAAGTCTTGTATAAACTCGGTTTTTAACAAGGAAAAGAGCCACGGCTCTGATACCACTTGTAGGTCCCTCGGAGGATGAGGTCAAACCTTATCCTTGTTATGTTTAACACACTAGCAAGTGCGGAATCCAAGCTAGAGTGCAAACCGGTAGTTTATTTGAGAACACAAGCAACAAAGAGAAAGGTAGACACACGAGATATCAAAGTTTTCTCTTGTATTTCAGTGGACACGGTTACAGCCCTTGACCCAACTGAAAATACGCTCTCTACAAGACTGAGTTCACTCACACCTCACACTTATCTCTTCTAAAATGAAGTGAACACATTACATGGGTATATATACCCATCACAGCTCGTCTGGTCGAAGGATCAGATAGCCTGATCGAAAGATCATCTATCGACCTGAAACCTATCGAAGGATCCACATATACCTCGATATACCTCGAAGGATGATATCCTTCGAGGTCCATCTATATCCATCGAAGGTTTATCCTTCGAGCTCATCGAAGGATATAAACAATCCTTCGATGACTCATCCTTCGACACAGACATGTTACAAACAATGTGCTAACTGTTTGGCCAAGTCAAACCAGGAGGATGGTTGACTTGGTCAAACTTACATCGAACACACATATTAACATAACTAAGACGTAAACCCGACTAACACAAGACATCGTTTTGTATCATGACAAAATACAGACAAAGTACAGACACAAGTGCACCAACAGCCATATTCTTCCAATCACTTCTTCGCAAAATCTAACAAATTTAGAAATCATTAAACACATTCCAACTTATTTAAAACAAAAACATCGCAGGAAATAGTATAAAATCTCGTAGCAAGATCCACCTTTTCGTTTAGAACTAAAACATTTTGAGATTTAGAAAGTAAGAAGTTTTACAATGACTTGTTTAGAAACATCAGGAAAATAAATAAATACAAAAGGGAAGCATAAGAAACTTGTCGGAGTTCAATCAGAAAATAAAGAAATCCATTAAGAAGATTACCTTGTCGTTGGTTCTTTTGGTTCAAATGGAGATGAGTTTTGTCGAAGAGGCGGATGTTTGCTGCAACTCAGATTCACTTCCATTTTGTTTTATGATATATTTTGACCGAACAGGGATATTCCCTCTCTTTATCTGACGCCAACTCTTCAATTGTGGTTCAACTGCATAAGAAGAGAAAGAGAGTTACACTTCTGTCTACCACAAGGTTGAAGGCTTTTCCTAAAATATCACTTACAACCAACTGCTGCAATCAAATCAAATTTTCCACCTGTAATATAAAGTAAAAACCACAATATGAATAAAAATAGATATGCAACTTGATACCATTTTTTTGTAAAATATAAGGGGTTTTTTTTTTCAAACAAATTTCCAATTACCTGATCTTGCAGCTTGCACCAGCTCTGTAGAGATATCAAACTGAGATGAACAACGCCTCACAACTTGCTCAGGATCAACTTGTCGGAACCATAGCCTTCAACATAAAAAACTTATAAATTAAAAAATTATTGTTCAAAAATTGAAGATATAGATTACCGTTTCAGAGGCTTTTTTCGGTGCTTAGAATGCACACGACGACCATGAAAATACCTGTTGAATATTGACCAAACATGAGATAGAGTGATGAACAAAACAGCGATAGATTCTAAGGTTTAAAGAAGCAGCTTATTAGGTCAAAATCCAATCAGAATCAAAATGCATGAACCAACTACAAAAAAACGATTAAACAAAAATCAACAAACAATACCATCGGTCTTCAACATTAGGGTTTCCGAATTTTAAAAACCCCCCAAAATCCACACTACGATTGAACAAAAACATTAATATAACCTAAATCGAACTATAACAAATACAAAGACGGGATGAATTAGACAATAAGATGGATCGTATTTGTGGCTAAAAACTTACCGATTTAAGAATTCTTCGATTCACCAAGATACGACAGAGGATTGTGATTCAGAGTAATCTCAAAAGTGGATTGATTGAAGATTAAGCAGCGATTGAAAGATCAGAAGCGTTTGAATTCTCTGATTAAACATATAAGCGTTAATAATGGAAACGCATTGATAATTTTGTATAAGAATTTTTGAGAATTGATTGGTTTCCATATCTTCATTAGGCGGTTTCACAAAATGAGGAGAAAGGAGGAAAAGCCCGCTCAAAACTCAATTATCTGGCCAAAGAGCATTGCCACATCAAAAGTCAAAAAGTCAACATTATTTTGCTTTAGTATAATAGATAGATAGGAATATCAGACGATTACCTTTACAGAATTCACATCATACTGACTGATGTAATTAAGCAATATTAGGCGCAGAACATCGAATATGAAGCATTCAATTGCTTAATTAGGAGGGAGTATCTGAGCAACTGAAACCATTGAAATGGAAGATCTAGAAAGTGATGGTGGAGTTGACAACTTGGGATAGAGTCTTACTCTTACCTTGAAGATGCTTCAAAACTCGATCCTTTCGTCATGTCAAAAACCGTCAATTTCATTTCATTTTCATCAAATACGTACGTAGAACTTGAGGAAGACATTGTAATTGCATACCATTCAAAAGAGGGATTCGATTATGGAAGTGCATCTGCAACAAAAAAAATCAACAACAACCGAAAAAGTTAAATTAACCAACCATCAATAACTTCAATCACCAAATCATCTACTTTTAATTCTAGAAGGCCTGATAATCAATTTAAAACCAACAAAACAACATTAACTCTACCTAAGCATCGCTAACTTCAGTCACCAAATTATCTATTTCAAAAATAGAGTTATAACTGATTCAAAGATCTAATCTAAAAAGCCCTAGGTCAGACATATTAATTTACAGGAATAAAGAACCAAAAAAAACCAAAAATCTATACACATGAGTTTGATAACTGATAGTAGAATCAATTACCTAAGATAGTACCCTGTCCAAGAATGTTAACCGTCTGAAACAAACAGAAAAAAGAGGAAGCAATGAAACCCTAACGCCCAAATCAACTATATAAACTAATGATCATGGTCTCCTAATTGGGATGTATGATACCAATGATAGTTTTGAATCAAGAGTTGCGTACCTTGCAGTCGATTGAAAAATTGTGAGGCACTGATTAGAGTTTCTTGTGAGAATGATGAAATAAAAGGCGGGAAAATAAGGAATGTCATCAATACGGGTAAGATGAAGACACGGGTTAAAGCAAAATAGTTTTTGCGCCTATAGCAATGTGATGTTGTGGCGCCAGCGGCGGGGTACATAGATTTGAATCCTTTCCACAAGTCGCAAATTTAATTGGTTGACTGTTTCAAGCCATCACATTTACCATGCCACAACTATAACATCATCATCGCCTAACGAACTAAAGTGTATCTGAGGACCCCAAAACAAAGTAAATTGATTTTCGCACTCCAGCCGATGATTGTCCGAATATATCATTAGAGGTCATGTCATTTGATCTCTTATTCTGTGCATTTCAAAGAAATAAAAATCATTAATTGAAACATTGCTGAGCTAATGAAAAGGAATTCAAGAAACTATATATAACTTACTGTTTCACATGCTCTAGGTGAAGATTCTCCAAATATATCATCCTAAATTTGATCTATTCATTGAAAGATAAATGAGTACACATAGAGAGCCTACTTAAATCTAAATCACAAAAATAAAAATGCATCTTCGCTAGAAATATGACATTCAAAGGGATAAATGAAAAAAACCCAAGGTAAGTTGGATGAGTGTATGTATAAACTATAGTTATGATGTTGTATACCTTCTGCAAACAGGTCTGATGGACCCACAGTCCACTTGGCTACACCCTGTCTAACCTAGGACCCTACTGGCCTAGCATAGTCCCATATATTATATCCACCAAGAACAATCAATCATATTATCATTGTGTCCACATGAAACCAAGAACATCTAGATCAAGGCATATCATAGACCATAGTACCATACTTGAAAAATATACCATATAAAAGGACTTGGAGGATACGATTACCAACATTGGATCAAAGGTCAAAAACAATAGATTAAGGTTAAAAAAGATCAAACACTATTATTTGATTGTGCTTTTTTGATAACCCCTTGCATAGCTTAACTGGGTACTTTGTAGCATTAATTTCTCTAGTTTTCTAAGTACAACTTTACAAAGATCAACACCACATATATCATATTATATTTTTACTAAAGATTATGTTTTTAATAAAAAGGTGACATATGCACAATCAACAAAATAAAAAAAACTTCAATGTTAAAGTAACATCAAACTTACCTAGCGAAAGAAAACATGCCGTGAATGTGACTTTGGCAGTGTCCCCAAACAGCTGGATGCCTTTAAACCAGTCTGACCAATACACACATACCTGGTGTTTACAAAAACAAATGTAAAACACTTGTGAGCATAAGAGGATAAAATTAATATGAAAAGTAGACTGCATAGTAAAATAACGAAAATGCCAATGGCCTACTTTCTTGATTTGCAAATATGGTATCTAGTGCAGCCCAATCCAATAGCAATAAATAAAAAATATGCATGTGATTGTCTTCTCTTGATATCAAAATCCAAAGTACATGCCATTCAAAACAAACAGACAACAACTATGTTTTCTGTTTTTTGTTGCGATACCCGAAAACCATGACCCAAGAACCCATGAAGCTCCATTTTTCGTATCGCATAAACCCATTTTAGAACCCGCGAACCGTGACCCGTGAACAAACCCAATTAAAAATGTCGGTACAGTTTCAGACTTAAATGATTATGCTCCAAAAAATGTTAATTAACCTCAAAATTTATAAGACTCCTGGTTCAATTATTATAACAACTTTTACTTTTTCAGCCAGACCCCTTTTATATTCAGTTAGAAGTGAGTTCTTGAAATAAAATACATGGCTATGTAATATCTTTTTTAAATATATAGTAATTTTGAACTAAAATATATATTTTATTTTAAAGATCACATTCCTACTGGTGGTTCATGTTGATACCTCTGAAGACCAACATCCCAACAATATTTGATAATATTTATAAACAATAAAATGGAAATCATATTGATGATCATATATTTAGAACTACAATGGTGGAGTTCATAGTTATCACCTTGGAGCAACAACCTTTGACTAATAAGACAGACACCAGCAAACCCAAACTTCTGTTTTAACAACTTGACATCCACTGAATAACAGAAGAAGCTAGATCCCCATTGGACCTAACAAATATATACAAAACAAATTAGATAAACCCTAGCCTACTTGAGATGGAGTTCAAACGTTGAATTAAGGGAAGAATTATCAGGCTTTTTTCATTCAGAAACTGCTAATCCTATAATCTACATTTAAAAAGTAAGTTATACAAATCAAGAGCAAAGAATACGCTAATTTAACATGTAATATTCAAGAATTTAAAAAATGCTAACGTGAAATAGGATATCCGGGCGATGTAAGATCCGTGAAAAAGTTACCTGGGTTGTTCGGTTTGTTCAATCGCCATCATCTAGGGTTTATTCAATAGCCATCATCGACATGAATATCTTAATGAACTATTCTAATCATAGTTAAGTAATATATGTGATGAAGTGAATAGAAAGATTTTTGCACAAAATGGACAAATTAAATATGTGATGAAGTAAAACAGAGGACAAATCGAAAATACATACCATGGAGGACCATGATTCATAGAAGAGTGGAAAAAAGAGTAATCAACAACAGATCCAATCGATTGGCTTACATTTTTCTTCGCATCGCCATTAGCATTTGAGTTTGAGAAATCGCCATTAGGGCTTGAGTTTGAGAAATCAACAGAAGATCCATTGGCTTATTTTATTCTTCGCATCTAGGGTTAGACTGTGAGAAAGATGAAACGTATACAGGCAAAACGGGAGTAACAATTAGGGTTTGGATTGATTGGAGAGAGACATTAGGCGATTTCACAAATGTAGAGAATGGAGGAAAAGCTTTTACCGCTCATCACAAACGAAGGAGAATTAAGAAAAAGCATTTTGCCGCTCAAATATCAATTATCTGGCCAAAGACCTATGCCACATCATGGTCAAATGGTCAACCTTTATTTTGCTTTAGTATAATAGATAGATAGTTATTTCTTTCAATTCCACATAAATTTAACAAGCATTAACTTAAACATTATTTAGTAATTTCTTTCCTTAATTGTTTCCTCACACCTTGAAAAAAAAGAATATCACTTATTAGTAGTCATGATTGATATAAGTTTCATTGATATGGCTACTTGAATATATATATATTTTAAACAAAGCCATTTCTTCTTCTTCTTCACTTTCACTCTCCTGTTTCACGATAAACTTACCATCAAACATCTTTTTCCCCATCAAATGACATAAAAAAATCGTTTGACTTGACTTGACGGGTTAACATATTTACTTTTGTAAAGTTTATATAATTTTTGTCATAACTTTAACGGATTAGGTATTTTATGTCAAAGTTCAAAGATAATATAGAAATCAACATTAGCTTATATATATAGGCAAAAGATCAAATACAAATAATCTTAACATACTAAACATACAAATTGAAGGAAAACTCAAAAAGACAATGTGACATTTTTGTAATTACCACCAACTATCAAAGTTACTATACAAATGTGAACTCAACCAAAAATACCTAAAAACACAATTTTTATTAAATATTTTTTATAAAAAAATCGCTACATTTTGTTAGCAAAAAAAAAATTCTGCTACTAAAAGTAGCGATTTTTAATAAAAAATATTAAAAAATAAAATAAATAATTTGTGTGTTTTTTTTTATTTTTGTAGATTTTTTTAGGTTTTTTGGGGGTTCAGTTTTTAGCATTTTAGCTTGGGGGGTGGGTTAGGTTTTTTTTTTAGGTTTTTGGGGTGGGGGGTTAGGTTTTGGGGGGTTAGGGTTTTTTAGGTATATTTGTAGAGTAACTTTGATAGTTTTTGATAATTACAAAAATGCCACCTTGTCTTTTCGAGTTTTCCTTAAATTTGTATGTTTAGTATGTTAAGATTATTTGTACAAGAACTTTTCCATATATATATATATATCATAAACATAATTATTTTACATTTGGGTATTTATGCTTGGAACGGACAATTCGGTGAATATTCCTTGACAAGTGTATAATTGAGGGTTATTCTCAATATGAGAAAGTTGGGAGATCACCCAAATTACGGCATGATAGTTCCTGAGACACCTTTCTCATTGTCGGGCGACACTTTGGATCTGTGAGAATGCATGCTAGTGCCACGTTATAGATACGCATAATTTCCTTTTCAGTCGACCTAGTGGTTGGATAAGGGAGTCTCTTGTCCAGTATATTTTCCAACGTTATTCCATGATGAGTCGAATAGTTCATGGATGACAGGAGGTTTCCAGGATGCTTCCCTCCAATTGTCTCAAGTGCCATCACCCCAAAGCTATACACATCACATTTTTAGGTCACAGTCATGTTATAGGCAAGTTCTACATGTGCATATCCACCAAAGGATCATTAGAATTTTTTTAACTGCTAATAGATATAAAAGAAATGTAAGATTAAGTACAAATACCTGGAGCAATGTATCCCAAAGTTCCTACAATTGCCGTTTGGTTGGAGGAATCAGGGTCGAGCAATCTGGCTACTCCAAAGTCAGCAATGAATCCTTCCAGTTCCGAGTTCAAGAGAATGTTGTTGGTTGATATGTCTCTATGAACAATAGGAGGGCTGCAATCATGATGCATGTACGCCAAAGCATGGGCCACATCTTTGATGATGTTCACTCTCTTGATCCAGTCCACTTGAACAGCTAATTCACTGTCACTCAAGGCGCAAAACAGGCTCCCCTTTCCATGTATTCATATACAAGGAAGTTGCATTTGTTATGCAAACAAAAACCATAGAGCCTGACGATGTTTTTGTGGCGTAGGTTAGTTAACACTTGAACTTCATTCTTGAAACTCTGTTCGAATGCTGGTTGCTCTGCTTCAAAGCGATGGAGTTTTTTCAAAGCAAATGTTTTACCATCAGACAGTTTGGCCTCATAAACACTACCATAGCCACCAGTTCCAATGCAATATTTAAGGTCGAAGTCCTCAGTAGCATTGATGAAGTCTTCATATGCAATTGTTCCATCATAATTCAATATGGAGCACACATTTCCATGTTTTATTGTTTCTGGTTGGATTTTATTTTCAGTGGCATTGTGATTTTTGTAACACACGTAAACAAGAATCAAGAAGCAAAGTCCCAAGATGATGGGAAGAAAAATGGTCAAATGGTGGACCCGTTTGTGTGTTGTCATATGTTCTTTGCAGCTAAAAGCATTGCATGACAAGCCAATTTCTCCATCCTGGACTGGAGAAGGAGAGGGGGCGATAGCAGTCAGATTATTGTTGAGAGACTGATTTAATAACTTCAAAAACGGGAACTCCAATTTATTAAGTTCTTTTCCAACAAAAGAATTACTACTGAGGTCCAAGTACTCTAAGCTAATGCAAACACGAAGACTAGTGATAGCTCCAGTCATACGATTCATAGAGAGGTTTAGACTCTGTAGATCACAGGGATTTTGAATAGACAAGTTACCTGACAGCTGGTTTGATGAAAAATCAACGTTAGGAAATCTTGATAGGTTTCCATGAAACGGACCCACAAGACTATTATGACTAAGGTTTAAAAAGTATAATTGGCTTAGATTACCAAGATTTGAGGGAATTGGACCATCAAAATTGTTGTCACCGAGATTCAATTCATATAGGTGTTGCAAATGAGTAATTTGGTTAGGGATGGATGCATTGAGTTGATTTGTGCTCAAGTCCAGATATGTGAGATTGACGATGGAACCATAAGATGGTGGGATTGGACCAGTAAGTTTGTTATTACTGAGATAAAGGACTTCTAAATGGGTGAGATTGGCAAGGGAAACAGGTAACTCACCACTGAAATTGTTATAAGAAAGATAAAGGTATTCTAAACCGGGGAGCTTGGCGAGCCAAACAGGCAATTTACCACTGAAATGGTTACTAAAAAGACTGAGATGTTTTAAATGGGTGAGATTGGTGAGGGAAACAGGTAACTCACCACTGAAATTATTTGTAGAAAGATAAAGGTATTCCAAATGGATGAGATTGGTGAAAGAGTGAGCTAACTTACCACTGAAATTGTTATAAGAAAGATCAAGGTATTCTAGTTGGGTGAGATTGGTGAGAGAAACAGGTAAGTTACCTGTGAGTCGATTCCCCCAAAGTGAAAGATAATTGAGATCTGATAGGAAACCAATCTGCTCTGGGATGCTTCCTTCAACACCACACTCGTCCAAACGAAGGTTGACAAGGTTTGGAAATGAAGAGAAGTCTAGGCTTCCCAGATTACCTTCAAGGCTTTCATTGAAAATGCGTATCTCAATGACACTTCCTGCTTTATTGCAATGAATGCCAGGCCAATTACAATGGTCACCTGAAGCATTTACATATTGTGGCCACCAATTAGTTGCAAGCAAAGCTTTTGCTTGTAATGATTTGTTGAAACCATTGGCAGTGGTTTCTTCTGATAACATGAAAAAGAGAATCATAAGAAGAAGAAGAAGAAGAAGAAGAAGAAGAAGAAGACGAGTGAGAATCTTCATAGGATAGGTAAGTAATATTAGTTGAGGAATTACTAGGATAATCAGTAATATTGGGTCCGGGTAAGTATAGGAGGCATATATCCCCAAAACAGTCTCCTTTTTTAACTCGTTTTCTTCTAATTTTCTAACCCCTTATACGGTTTGGAAAATTTAGTCAAAAAGATACCTGTCCACACACAATGGCCTAATTAGAATTTTCTAACACCTCTGAAGGAGGTGGGGCATATTTATCATAATAAAGTTCATCTCTAATGGTCCTACTCAATATCTCAGTCATACTCCAAGTCAACAATAAAAATAAGCCTTTTATTATTTAAAACTTTCCATTTAGTTTATATACTTACTGATATGGTTTCTCCTACATTCTGAATTGAATTATGGGAAGAAATATAGTTAATCACTTATTAAATTGAACATGTATGAAAGAGGGCCGAATTGCAATTCATTCATCAAGTATTGGGAGGTGCATATATTATTAGTTCAAATGCGTATCATACACTGCACCTTCCAATAATTGATTACGAAACCATCTAACCTCAATAACATGTTAGGCGGCTTTATCGATACTTAATCTTCATCGATCTACTTAAGATTCAATCCTGGGGTTGAGGTTTGAAAGGGTAGGGTGATTAGCCCTAACTATTAACCACTGTGAATCTAAGAGCCCTAACTTTGATTGAAAAACTAAGAAGGCAAAACAGGGTCAGGTCAGATAACATAACATAGTATGAATGAGAGCTGAGTGGTAGTTGGGTTTATGATTATTGTTGAGACAGCGGGCCTACTTCACATTACTTGGGTTGTTAATGATGGGCCAAAATCCTAGATTCATTCTACAACAATTAAGTGAGCCCACAAAACCCAACTAACACAATAATGTTACGTGTTAAAAAGTACAAACCCTGTGTAGTATTCTAGAATAAGACAACAAAATTATAAAGACCAAGAAACCAACTTCTACCTATGACTAGAGGTGCATAGAAAACCACCTATGACTAGAGGTGCACAGTTAATAACTAGTTTAATACCCGTCCGGTGGACGGGTTACGCTAACAACGTATCAATGCCCCACACGTGTCATCCACTCCACCGGTATCTATTTTTTGGGCATCCACACTGCTTATTACCACAAATCACCGTCGCTCTTCCCCAAACTTGCGTCACCTACCAACATCGACCACCACCGCTTTGCCCCAAATCGATGTTGGCCACATAACCACCGCCCATTTGAAAGCGCGTAGCTTTATCTGCTCATCAACCAAACCCCAAACGATGTTTTTCGTTTGAAATAGGGCTCCAACACCTACTCTTGAATTGTCGTAAAGTGGCCATTGACTACTAAAACATGAAAAACACCCATAGTCAGCCGAAATATAACACCAAGTAACAGTCATGTACGGTAAGACAGTATATTCAACTTGATTTAATAAATGAGAATAAAACAAAATGGTAATACCTGAACCGAGTCTCATAAACATCATTAAATCAATTGTTCATGGTGTTCAGACACAACGGTTCAAAGCTTAAAAATTAAACTCTGTTTCTTTTTGCTTGACTAACTTAATAGTAACGGTTGTACCATTTTACTAAACTCTACCTTTTGTTTTATAATATTTTCAAGCGCGTCTCAAATTTAACCGATACTGTTTAATAATGGTACACTTGACCTTTAAATCTAACGTTCATGCCACGCTCCTTGATAGAACAAACCAATCTACCTGCCCGTTTTGACCAACTTACTTGATATGCTTTGACCTATACTATAAAAAACTCATTTTGACCCATTACCCAAGTAAGAAACCTGTCTCGTTCGACCTTTAGGAAAACAAACCCATGCGACCCATTTAAAGAAAATGATACCTACTTAATAAAGCTAACATGCTTGACCTGTTCTATAAAGCTAACCCGTTTGACCCATTTAGCATGGACCCGTCCTACTGATGTACTGCAAAGTACATATGTTTTTAGTGTATATTTTGGTCAGTTTTCGGTAGTTTTGAGTCTAGTTTAGGTTAGAATTTCGATACTGCTGACGTTAAGCTTTGATTTCAGGTCCCGTAGCTTAAAGTGATGAAAAACGAGTCAAAACGAGCAGTTTGGAAGAAAAACGGGATTCGTACGCGAGATGGAAAGTTGGAAATCAAAAAAATAATAAAATAATCAATTGGGAGGCGCCGCGTGACGCCAGGCCCCCCCTCGCGTCATGCCTAGGGTCCTAATTCGAAGAAAATTGTTTTAGCAGCTAGGGTTTGATTGAAAATTCCCAAGAAACTTTGGAAGAACCCTAATTATGAAAATCAGATATCTTTGGGCAATCTGGGAGCATTCTTGGCGCACAATCGGAGATCTCAAGGCGTTGGAATCATTGGTACGAGTCAAGGGCGAAGAATCGAAGAATATATCGGGTTTTCTAATCCCTTGTTTTGTCGATTACTTTTCTTGGAACTTTGTTACAATGAATTCTGGTTTAGATTTCTTTGGATTGTTTTCACGTTTTAGTATGCTTGGCTAAACTTTTAAGCCGCCTAGACTTGATTAATGGATTAATATAAAGTTTTTACCGTTTTTGTTATCTGCATGATTTTTATGGATTGACTGTGTTTAGTAAGCGGTTTGATTTAATGATTTGATGTGTATGCATGCTTTGAGTTAGTTTATTATTATTATTTGCTTCATATGATTCTTAGTGACGGTCTATATCACAATGTAGAGTCTTATTAGGGTTTTGGATTTCGGTGAGTGTCTATATCACGTTAGAAAACCTTAACTCTTTAGGGAGAATTGCGCAATAACCCCTAGAAGTAATTGGTAATAATTTACTAAGTCTTAGTGTTCTACTAGTCCTAATACCTGGAAAGTGATGGGCTATTGGTAGGTCTTACCCGGCGAATTGCTTTAGATAGTCCTTGGAAAAGGTCATGTCTTGGTTTACCTGTCGGTTTTATTAGTCTACCAAGTCAAATTAATTACTTCAAACTACCCTAGATCTATGATTGGAAAAGAGTAGGTCAACATTAGGGTACTTACACAATAATTAGACAACTGGAAAGGCGTTTAATAACCGGTAGGATTAACGGCCTAGGTAGTTCCACAGGTTTCTCCTTGAGAAGGGTCGAGGGGCTTAGTTGGTTCTTAATAGGTTTAGTACTTTAAGATCCCGGTTCCATAATTCATGCATTTAACTTAATCGGTAATCTCTTAAAAACGATCCTTGATTCTTGTCTAGGTAGTCTCGTTCTCGTATAAGAAAAGTCCTCAGTCTTTATTCGTCTTTAGTCTAGCTCTAGTTTAATTTAGTAGTTTAATATAGATTTCCTTAGTTTTCCGTAACCCCCCCCCCCCCCTAAACAAATAAACAAGTTAAGTCGTGTCTGTCAGCGTCTGTCAGAGTCTAGTTTACGTGATTTATAGAGTCTCGTGGTTCGATATCCGGACTTCCTAGGTTGTACTACATTGATCGGTACACTTGCCGATTGTGTGGTTTCAGGTCGAGTCTAGAATAAAAGCTTTTTAGTGTCTAGCTTAGAGAGTCTAATATAGTTAATTTTTATAGTCTGTTTAGCACACATCAAGTTTTTAGCGCCGTTGCCGGGGGCTCTTGGTAGTTGCGTTCATTAGCTTTGATAGATTTACTTGACAAAGACGTGCTACGTGTTTACTTTGTTTTGGTGTCTTTTATTTTCATCTTGAGTCGTAGTAACTATTGTTCGCTTTTCTTGTGTTCAGGTTTTTGCTTGTAGTGGATGCCACATCTGCGCTCGCACGGACCACCACCACCAGTCAAGCAGTCATCATCTCAATTGGGCCAAGGCCCACAGGTTAATTCTACATCTTCATCTCGTTTCCCCAATTTCGATTCCACCCCGCTACCCACCCCACCTCCTACACCACCACCTTCGCCAAACCATTCACCGAAAACCTCACCTAAGGATTCCCCACCCAATAGTCCCACTTCTAGTACCTCTAGCAATCCAGTAAACTTAGAACCAATGGCCAACAATAGGCAAACCGTCCATCAGCAAGCCACTCAGAATTTCACCGGCCTTGCTTCACCCATCACCGTTCCACCCATAGTTAATGAAAATTCATGGCAGATTCCATCTTATGCCATGCAGGCTATCACCAATACCATCCAATTCCATGGCCGAGACGATGAGGATGCCCCGGCCCACATCAACCGTTTCTCTCGTATGCTAGCTACTTTTAGCCTTCACGATGCCCCTAACGATGCTACCTACCTACAGCTTTTCCCATTCTCATTAGCCGGCCGTGCGGTTACTTGGTTGGACTCTCAACCAACCAGTACCTTTACCACATGGGCGGGGCTTCGTCAAGCCTTTTTGAATAAATATTTCCCGCCCGCTAAAGCCTCACGTCTTAGAGACCAAATCCACTCCTTCCGCATGGAGCCCGACGAGCCTTACTACCTTGCTTGGGAGCGTTACCAAAACCTTTGTGCTCGTTGCTCCCAACATGGTCTTTTCGATTGGGCTTTATGTGAGAAATTTTATAATGGTCTCACCCAAGAGACTCGTGATAGGTTCGATACTAATGCGGGGGGGCATATGATGGGTATTCTTACAGTTGCTGAGTGTTTAGAGCGTTTTGAGGCATTTGCTCAGTCTCAATCCCAATCACGATCCGATCAGAGGTATCAAAGTGGTAGTTCCAATACCACTACTAGTGCACCCGCCCGAGGGGTGGACCATGTCACCATGGATCCTAGTTTAGCCTCTGTTTTGGAAAACATGTCTAGGGAACTCAAAGAAATCAAGGCTAAGGTAGATAAATGTGAGTATTGTCGAGGGGGTCACGACACGAGTGCGTGTCCATTACTTGTTGGTGAGGAGCAGGTCGATTTTGTAGGAGGAGGGTTTGGTAGAGGTCAGCCTAGCGGTTTTGGTGGTAATAATAATTTTGGGTCAGGTTGGCGTAATAATAATAATAACTTTAATAATAACACTTTTCGCTCAAATGGACCCCCTGGCTTTCAAATGGCTCAAAACCCAAATAGAGGCCAAGTTCACTTTTTGGTGGGGGTTCAGGTGGGCAGTTCAACAAAGGGTTCAATGGGCAGGTCAAGGATGGGGGGTCAAATAACCAAGTTCAAACAGGTCAAGGTTCAAGCTATGATCTAGGGGGTAGTTTAGAAAGGATGGAGTCCATGATGAGTCAACTAATTGTTAGTGATTAAACTACTCAAAAGACCCTTAGTGAACATGATCTCATGCTTAAGAACCACCAAGCCTCATTCCAAGACCTTCAAAGAGTTGTAGGGGATATGTCTAGAAAGCTAGAAGAGAGATTACCCGGTCAGTTTGCGGGTAACACCCAACAGAACCCTAATGCCCATGCTAAAGCCATTACCACTCGTAGTAGCAAAACCGTAGGAAACCCTAGGGTCGGTGTGGAGAGAGTAGTTGATGAAGAGGGAGATGTGATAGATGAGGAGATCGAAATGGAGGCTTCCGGCAAAGTGCAAAAAGAGGCTAAGCCCAGCAAGTACCGCACAGCCCAGCGAGTCTCAAAGTGAGAAGAAAGTTGAGGAAACCCCTATAGACGTTAGACCTTCACCTTTAGTGGACCATGCGTATGTTATGTTTCCCTCACGCCTTAAGAACCAAAAATACTCAAGGGAATACGGGCAGTTTTTAGACATCTTCAAGCAATTGAAGATTAATCTTCCGTTTATAGAGGCACTTCAATCGATGCCTATATACGCGAAGTTCTTGAAAGATCTCCTTAGGAACAAAGAGAAGTTAGGAGAGTTGTCTAACGTGCCGTTGAATGGGGGATGTTCTGCCGTTGTGTTAAATAAGCTTCCCGAAAAGCTTACCGATCCCGGTATTTTTACCATTCCTTGCCTATTCGGTAGTAATACCAACACTAGAGCTTTAGCCGACTTAGGTGCTAGCATCAACTTGATGCCCTTTTTCTCTTTATGAGAAGCTAGACCTAGGAGAGCTTGCACCTACCCGAATGACATTGTCCTTAGCCGATCGGTCCGTCAAATACCCTAGGGGTATAGTTGAGAACTTGCTAGTTAAGGTAGACAAATTCGTGTTTCCCGACAATTTCGTAATTCTTGATATGGAAGCGGATGAGAGAGTTCCCATTATCTTAGGCCGTCCTTTCTTACGTACCGCTAAGGCCCTTATAGATGTCCATGATGGTAAGATTACTCTTAGGGTCGGTGAGGAGAGAGACACATTTGAGATAGAGCGTTCCATGAACCACCCGAATGGTTCGGATGACTATAGCGGTCCTTGTCATTCCGTCTACTTCTTGAATTCGTTTATCTCGTGTGTCGACCATTGCTTAGAGTACATTAGTGGTGCGGACCTAGTGGTAGGAGAGAAGGTATGAGAGAAGGTAGAAGAGGAGTTGGAGAGTGTAGATGAAGTTGAAGAGGAGGGGATTCCTTTAATCCCCGATGTGTTAGCAGTTAGTGATGACACCACCCAACCCCCACCCTTAGAACTTAAGGTACTTCCATCTCATCTAGAGTATGCTTTCTTAGGGGAGGGTTCCGAGCTACCCGTTATTATTTCATCCGAGTTAGAGGAAAGTGAGAAATTGAGGTTGTTAGATGTGTTGAGGGCCAACAAAGAGGCCATTGCATGGAGGTTGTCTGACATCAAGGGCATAAGCCCTTCCTATTGCACCCACCGGATACTCATGGAGGATGATTATAAACCGGTGGTGCAACCCCAAAGGAGGCTTAACCCCAACATGCAAGATGTAGTGAAAAAGGAGGTTCTTAAACTCCTTAATGCGTGGATGATTTATCCCATCTCTGATTCACCTTGGGTTAGTCCCACTCAGGTTGTCCCTAAGAAGGGGGGACGACCGTTGTCATGAACGAAAAGAACGAGCTTATCCCTTCACGTACGGTCACGGGTTGGCGCGTGTGCATCGACTACCGAAAGTTGAATGATGCCACCCGTAAAGACCACTTCCCATTGCCTTTCATAAATCAAATGTTGGAGCGTCTCGCCGGTCAACAATTCTATTGTTTTCTAGACGGCTTTTCCAGTTACTTCCAGATCCCCATCGCACCGGAGGATCAGGATAAAACCACCTTCACATGCCCCTACGGCACCTATGCGTACCGACGCATGCCATTCGGGTTATGTAACGCTCCAGCTACTTTTCAGCGTTGCATGGTCGCCATATTTCAGGATATGATAGAGACTTCCATGGAGGTCTTCATGGATGATTTTTCAGTTTATGGTGATTCATTCGATGTGTGTTTGAAGAATTTGGAGAGGATGTTGAAGCGGTGTCTAGAGACGAAGCTTATGCTAAATTGGGAGAAGTGTCACTTCATGGTGACGGAAGGTATAGTGCTAGGGCATAAGATATCGAGAGAGGGTATTGAGGTAGATCGTGCGAAAATAGATACCATTAGTAGGTTACCTCCACCCACGAGTGTGAAGTCGATTAGGAGTTTTCTAGGGCATGCGGGCTTCTATAGGCGCTTTATTAGGGATTTCTCAAAAATCACTCGCCCCATGACCCGTTTGCTAGAGAAAGACGTTCCATTCGTCTTTGACGAGGAGTGTCTTAAGGCCTTCAACTTCTTAAAGGAGCAGTTGGTTAGTGCACCTATTCTTATCTCGCCCGACTGGAGCTTGCCCTTTGAGCTCATGTGCGATGCGAGTGACTATGCCGTTGGAGCGGTTTTAGGACAAAGAAAGGATAAGCACTTCCACACCATCTACTACGCGAGCAAAACGCTTAATGATGCTCAAGAAAACTACACTACCACGAAGAAAGAGCTTTTAGCCGTAGTTTTCGCATTTGATAAATTCCGCTCGTACCTAGTTCTTTCCAAGACTATAGTTTTCACCGATCATTCCGCGTTACGTTTCCTTTTTCAAAAGAAAGACGCTAAACCCCGACTCATTCGGTGGATTCTTTTGCTTAGCGAGTTCGATATCGAGATTAGGGACAAGAGAGGGGCCGAGAATGTGGCGGCCAATCATTTATCGCGGTTAGAGGATCCCAAGAGGGAAGAGATTCGTGAGGAGGAGATTGGAGACACGTTCCCTAATGAGTCTATAGAGTTTGTTGAGGCCGAGAAAGAAGGATTGCCATGGTTTTGCAACTTAGCAAATTATCTCTCTAGTGGCAATGTGGTGAAAGGGATGTCCACACAACGAAAAAAGCGATTTATTAGTGAGGCGAGAAAGTATGTTTGGGACGATCCTTTTCTCTTTAGGATAGGAGGAGATAGAATTCTTAGACGTTGTGTGTTGAGAGAGGAGGGGTGGAACATTATTAAGCATGTGCATGAAGGCCTCACGGGAGGATGATGCGTGTGAAGTGTCGTATATTTTAGGTGTATATTTTAAGCCCTTTTTAACACTTATTTTAGCCAAGTTTTAAATTTATAAAACACGATATTTCACTAACACTAAACACACATATGGGCAAGTGCACCCATCGTTGAGTGTAGTATAGCGTTGGTAAGATACCGAGGTCGTCCAAGGACACAAGAGCTTTTAGTACCGATTTATCCTCAACGTCTAATCAAAACAAAAAGTTTAGAAAAATGTTTTAAACTAAGAAAAGATAAAAACTAACTAAAATGCTGAAAATAAAAATAAAATAAAAACAGATAGACAAGATGAATCACTTGGTTCTGACTCGTATCTAGTATAACCTTTGATTATTTCCGCACTTTTGCACATAATTAAGAGATTATCTTAGTTATTGTAGTAGGCCCCTCTTTTGAAGGTGACGTTACCCTCACCCCAGTAGTTTGAGTCAGCAGGGATACAATCCTAAAAGGGTGGATTATTGGAAGATAATGAATTAAGTTATTAATGCAGTATTGTGGTAGGTCCCGCTTTTGGCGGTGACGTTACCCTCGGCTAAGTAGTCTGAGTCAGCAGGGATACAGTCCTAAATAGCCGGGTTATAGTATTAATAGTAGTTAACTTATGAGGGGATCAAAGAGTTTGGACCCCCGCCATCCAATACCGTGAAGTATTGAAGGAGGTCCTACTAAATTTGACCCAGGTCCATTGTAGGACCTCTAAACGCTGAACAATGGCAAGACCTTTACCAAACCGTTCCCTTAACCCCCTACCAGGTAGCCAACATATCTCCATATAGACCGTGGAGATATGAATGGTGAAAATCCTTTATTTTATATAGACAGTAAAATAATGCCAAGACACCACGGACAAACGATAAGGAAAGATCACCTTCAACATAAGTAACTAGTTATTAAAGTCATTAATACAAAACCAAATAAAAAGTGCAAAAGATTAGAAATAAAAAGTATTATACTAGACACTTTGTCTTCACCAAGTGATGTAAGAGACTTAGGCAAACATGGCCTTGATTGTCAAGAACTCTTACGATCAATCTTGGATCCCGAGACGACTCACACACACTCTACGATGGACAATGGATGATGGTGGTGGATGATGGTGTTGTGATGGTGGTGGGTGGTGGATGAAGTGTGAGAGAGGTGGTGTGCCAAGGGATGAGATGAAATGAATCCAAGCACTCCTATTTATAGGCTGAACAGAGAGCTGGGCACGGCCCCGTGTCCGTCTGACAATCTCTCTCCTCATTAATTGTAATTCGCAATTACAATAAATGCGCCTGCTGTACTTTCGACACGCCCCCGTGTCCACTGAGCACGGCCCCGTGATGGGCAATAGAAGCTTCTATAGATTTGTCTTTTCTGCTGCTTCTTGGGCACGGCCCCGTGCTTGCTGAGCACGGGGCGTGTTCAGTCTTCTGATTTCTCTATTTTGCTTTGGAAGGTGCCGTTGAGGGGTCGGGCAGTCCACTAATATTCCTTTTCTTGTATTTATGTTGGATTTAGCTGTCTTTTTGCTTCTTTTGCGTTTTTGAGCTCATTTAATCCTGAAAATACAAAAGGAAGACAAAAACACTCTTTTTCCAATATTAGTACTTAAAAAGGGTTAGTTTTATGCCTCATTTGATGTAATTTATATGTCACTCATCGTTTGTCTACCGCATATCATCCACAAACAAGTGGACAAGTGGAGAATGTGAATCGTGGTATTAAACGAATCTTAGAGAAGACAGTTGGTAAAAATAGGAAAGATTGGTCCGACAAGCTAGACGATGCATTGTGGGCGTTTAGAACTGCCTATAAGACGCCTTTAGGTACCACACCTTTTATGATCGTCTATGGGAAAGCTTGTCATCTCCCCGTAGAATTAGAGCATAGAGCGCTTTGGGCTTTGAAAACCGTTAATTTAGACATGACCGAAGCCGCTAGGAAGCGTTTCTTTCAAATTCATGAGCTTGAAGAGCTTAGGGATGCGGCATATGCTCGATCGTTGGGAATTAAAGAGAAAACGAAGTTGTTGCATGATAGAAGGTTTAGGAAAGTGAAGGAGTTTAGCAAAGGCGATAAAGTGCTTCTTTATAATTCAAGGTTGAAGCTTTTTGCGGGTAAGTTGAAATCGAAGTGGTCGGGACCTTATATGGTTCACTATGTGTTTCCGTATGGAGCGGTGGAGATCGTGGATGAGGCGGATGGCCGTAGTTGGAAGGTGAACGGTCATCGTTTGAAGCATTACATTGGAGGAGCGATAAACAAGGATGAGAGGGATGTAACTCCTCTCGAAATCCCACCTAAAGCCGCCAATTAGTGTTTTGGGTGAAAGTCCAAGTGTACATTTTGTATTGTTTGTATAAGAGTCGTCGTCTATTTATTTTCGTGTTCTAACAAGTATTTTCGTAGTTTTTCGGTGTTTGTGTTGTGTTGTTGAGAATTTCGCAGGTTTCGTCACTGCTATGGAACGGAAGAAGCATGAGAAAAGAGGTCCCAGGTATGTTTCCTTGACACTTAGAAAAATTTTTAGGAGTTTTAGATGGTGGGGAAAGTTTTTGAAAAAATTCTAAGGCATGAACACAAATTTTTCTCGCAACTTTCTGTGAAAAACGACCCTAGGCGTGACGCCTACGGCCTTAGCATCACGTCTAGGGTGAAGGTTCAGAATTAATTGTTTTTGGACACGCCGCGTCACGCGAGGCCCCACCCTGGACCCCTGGCGTCGCGCGAGGCCCCCTTTGACCAGTTCAAAACGTGTTTCGACCCTGTTCGCTGCATAACTTATTTCCTTTTCACCATTCCGAAACCCTAGTCGCAAGAACACGAAAATCACCATATCTCACTCATTTTTCCACCAAATCACTCCATTCTTCTTCCTAAATCACCACAATCACTTTCCCTACAATACCCACCATCAATTTCATCCGAAATCGCGCTACATTTTCGCGTTTTTGGACAAACTCGTGCACCACAAGTTCAAGGCTTCATTTTTCTTGCTAAATCTGAATCCAAGGTATGATTTCTGTGATTTCTTGTTAGTAGGTAACTTTATTTCTCATTTGTATTGTCGGATCAGTCATGTTTTAGGTCTAGGGTTTGGGTAGTTTGGTAAAGTTGAGATTTTTGAGCCATTAATGATGCTAGTGGTATGCGGGTGGTTTTGTTTGGGATATTTCCACAGAATGCGGCTTGCGGATGGCTCGGGTTGGTTTACTTGGGGTTGTTTGAGACTTGTGGGGTATGTTTGGACGTTTAGGCCACGTGTTTGAGCTTTATGGGTTTGTTTGGCTACCACTAAGAAGTTTTTGCTAAAAGAAATAGGTTTTTGAACTAATTTTTGCAAATCTAATTAGTTTTCTAAACGGCTTTTGTTGCCCAAAACGTCGCTTTATAGTTTAAAAGTTTCAAAGTCTCACGTGCTTAGCCTCAAGTGTGGGGATATTTTGGCACTTATGCTTAATTGAGGACAATTAAAGTGCCGGGAGGAGATAGTGTACATTGAGTCTTAGGTCGTTCGAGTTATTGAGTCTAGTAGTTTTCTTAGAGTAGTATTTTGAGTCTAGTGTCGGGTTTACTTATATGCACGTACAAGTTCACAACATTTTGCCCGTACTCAATCTCCATTCGGGTAGAATGATGTTTAACTTACGCTTTTGTAAACGGTAACCCATGTTTTTCATCAACTTTATTTTTCAGAATTAGCCGCGAATGAAATGCTATACGGCTATTCTAGTTCGTTTTTGTCAAAAAAAAAATTAAAAAACACCAAAAATAGTTTGTGATTACTAACATTCTGCATTGTTTTTCTTGTCAAATCTTTCTTGTTTTGCAGAAACATGTCAGGTGAAGGCTCATCGTTTAATCCGAGAAAAAGGAAGATCAAGTATCGTGGAAATGATAAGAGAGTGTATTCCCGAGTTGAGAGGATAGTTGATCACCCGGTCTTAGATTTTGAAGAAGACAGTGAAGAGAGGGTGAAACTAAAGAAATATGTGGTAACTCAAATGTTGGAGCATCGTACGATTGATTGAGAGTGGTTACAAAGTATGGGAGCTAGTGACCGTGTGGCGGAGTTGTTGGGGCCACGACTGAGAGCGGCAATGGAGTGTGATTGGCCGCAGTATACTGAACTTACACTTGAGTTCAATTGTACCTTCCATCATAAAGAGGGTACTTTTGCGGAGAAAAACGCGGTTTCATTCTCATTGGGCCGGAATTTGTACGAGATGAGTATTGCTAAGTTTGGAGTGGCTTTGGGTTTTTAAACAGAGGAGGAGGTGCGGACAGATGAGTTTGTTAATGGTTTAAGGGGTGTGTACAATCATCCTCGGCCAAAGTGTTTAGATTCGGTGGATTTGGCTAGATTTTGGGAGGAGATTGCGACCCAACCGTTCGCCCAAACGAACCTTATCACATCGGTTCGTGATCCGATACATAGGTATATTCTGAAGGTATTGGCGACTACGGTTGTGGCGAGGAAGTCGGGTGAGAATAAGGCCAATTGGTTGGATATTTTTGCGTTGATGTGTATGGTGGAAAAAAGGAATTGGAACTTGGCAAGCTTTTTCGCATGGTCGTGCAATCGACCTCGTCAGGGAGGAAAACGGGCTGCAATGGATCTTGGGCCATACATAACTAGGTTGGCAAGGAATTTACGGGCTTTCACAAAATATAAGGCGGAACAGATGCATGAGAGTTTTGATACGGTTTATTGGAGTGTTGCGGATCTACAGTTAGCGGGTGTTCTAACATCTTCGGACCCGCCAGAATGGAATTACTCACAGGGTGCCCCTCCGGCACGACAGCCGATACCTAGGCAGAGGCGTGAGGTCCCAGCTCCACAGCAACTAATTCGACAGCCACGACCTAGCCCATTCACTCCTGAAGCTGCTTATGACATGACCCAGCAGCGATTTGATCAGCTAGAAAACAGGATGAGAGTTGACCACCAGTGGACGATGCAGAGCCACCACCGCCAGGATGACATGATGAGGTATATGATGTCAGGTATGAGACTAGATGTTCCTCCACCTTTTGCCGGGTTACTTCCTCCACCACAATATGGAGGTGAGCAGCAGACCCCGTACGTCTACGGACAGTACCCGGGGTACGATCAGTGGGGAGGACAGAGTGGTTATAGTCATGGATGGCAGCAGGCTGGAGGCTCTGGAGTGCAGCAGATGGAGGAGGAGTCAGATGAGGAGTGAGGCAGACAGACTGAAGCAGCATATATCCTTTCATGTTTATCTTATTTTATGCTGTTTTGGTAGTTCGATTTGGTTGTATCAGTAGGACACATATTTTTAGTTTTTTCATTTGAACTTGGGTTGTTGGTACGTTGAACGTTTGGTGGTAGTTGGCTTGGTATGATATGTTTGCTTTAGGTTGATGCTTGGAGCCGCTTTCCGTTCGTGTGAGAGAGAGTTTGGTATTGTTTGCTGAGCACGTTCGGTATTGGAGGGCTTATGTGGAAACGACTGGCACTTTGACAGTCTCACATACTCTGCTAAGTCGTTTCCCTTTTTGTTGTTGTATTTTTTTTATTTATTTCGTTTGCAGTTTCTATTTTTAGGTAGTTGTTGAGTCGTATTTATGTTCTTGCATTAGGGACAATGCAATCTCTAAGTATGGGGATGGGATACTTGTAAATATTTGAGTCATAAATATGAAAAACACAAAAAAATTAAAAAATTGAAAAATCCAAAAAAAATTGAAAAAATCAGAAAATGTCTTTCGAATAAAAAAAAGAAGTTTGCAAATTAAAGCGGAAAGTGATAGAAAAGATGAATTTTTGCTCGGGGTCGAATAATAATAATAAGAGAATAAAATAAATCGAGCTTGCGTCTAGTTAGAGATATGTGGATAGGCCCGGGTTTGGTTATAAGTCCCTTTGAGTTAATATACCTTAATTGTCGGTCTGCTAGTGGGTTTTCGCCTGGGAAATATGGGAAATCAAAACTGCCAATAAGAGTATAAGGGGCACCGTTATAAGTTAAAACTGTTAGAGTTTGTGATCATGAAAAGAAAAATGGAATAAAAAGTGAGCTAGAAACTAAATGAAAGTAATGCATTCCTATGTAGTTTGGGTTGGGGATAGCGACTCTACAACCGAATTACCGCTAGGGTGTGTGAAATTGACTGTGCAAAGAAAAAAGAAAAAAAAAAGTACCGAAACTTAAGTAATTTGTGGTTGGGGATAGCGACTCTACAGCCGGATTGCCTCTTGGTTAGGGAAAGCATCGTCTAGACTCACGGAAAAAAAAAAAGAAGAAGAAGAAAAATGGGAAAAGAAAAAAAATCTGATTGTAAACTCTCTTGGTTTTGATATAAGACGGTTAGGAATTGGTCCAGTGATCGTTCCTTTAGTCCTATATGCTTAATGTGGGAGTAGGTGGACCGTAAATTCTGGTGTGAGGCCCTAGGTGGATTGACCGCACTTGAATTAAAATCACATGATAAGGGCTTAGGATTGGATTCGGGTTTAAAGTGGACAAGTATATTCGCAATTGCGCCTAACGCAAGTCTTGGTTTTAATTAATTATACCTATGCTTTTGACCCGAGTGATTATTCGTCTCTGATTCCGTTGCATAATTCTTTTTCGAGGACGAAAAAAGAGTAAGTGTGGGGATGTTTGATGTACTGCAAAGTACATATGTTTTTAGTGTATATTTTGGTCAGTTTTCGGTAGTTTTGAGTCTAGTTTAGGTTAGAATTTCGATACTGCTGACGTTAAGCTTTGATTTCAGGTCCCGTAGCTTAAAGTGATGAAAAACGAGTCAAAACGAGCAGTTTGGAAGAAAAACGGGATTCGTACGCGAGATGGAAAGCTGGAAATCAAAAGATAATAAAATAATCAATTGGGAGGCGTCGCGTGATGCCAGGCCCCCCCCTCGCGTCACGCCTAGGGTCCTAATTCTAAGAAAATTGTTTTAGCAGCTAGGGTTTGATTGAAAATTCCCAAGAAACTTTGGAAGAACCCTAATTACGAAAATCAGACATCTTTGGGCAATCTGGGAGCATTCTTGGCGCACAATCGGAGATCTCAAGGCGTTGGAATCATTGGTACGAGTCAAGGGCGAAGAATCGAAGAATATATCGGGTTTTCTAATCCCTTGTTTTGTCGATTACTTTTCTTGGAACTTTGTTACAATGAATTCTGGTTTAGATTTCTTTGGATTATTTTCACGTTTTACTATGCTTGGCTAAACTTTTAAACCGCCTAGACTTGATTAATGGATTAATATAAAGTTTTTATCGTTTTTGTTATCTGCATGATTTTTATGGATTGATTGTGTTTAGTAAGCGGTTTGATTTAATGATTTGATGTGTATGCATGCTTTGAGTTGGTTTATTGTTATTATTTGCTTCATATGATTCTTAGTGACGGTCTATATCACAACGTAGAGTCATATTAGGGTTTAGGATTTTGGTGAGTGTCTATATCACGTTAGAAAACCTTAACTCTTTAGGGAGAATTGCGCAATAACCCCTAGAAGTAATTGGTAATAATTTACTAAGTCTTAGTGTTCTACTAGTCCTAATACCTGGAAAGTGAGGGGCTATTGGTAGGTCTTACCCGGCGAATTGCTTTAGATAGTCCTTGGAAAAGGTCATGTCTTGGTTTACCTGTCGATTTTATTAGTCTATCAATTCAAATTAATTACTTCAAACTACCCTAGATCTATGATTGGAAAAGAGTAGGTCAACATTAGGGTACTTACACAATAATTAGACAACTGGAAAGGCGTTTAATAACCGGTAGGATTAACGGCCTAGGTAGTTCCACAGGTTTCTCGTTGAGAAGGGTCGATGGGCTTAGTTGGTTCTTAATAGGTTTAGTACTTTAAGATCCCGGTTCCATAATTCATGCATTTAACTTAATCGGTAATCTCTTAAAAACGATCCAGGATTCTTGTCTATGTGGTCTCGTTCTCGTATAAGAAAAGTCCTCAGTCTTTATTCGTCTTTAGTCTAGCTCTAGTTTAATTTAGTAGTTTAATATAGATTTCCTTAGTTTTCCGTAACACCCCCCCCCCCTTAAACAAATAAACAAGTTAAGTCGTGTATGTCAGCGTCTGTCAGAGTCTAGTTTACGTGATTTATAGAGTCTCGTGGTTCGATATCCGGACTTCCTAGGTTGTACTACATTGATCGGTACACTTGCCGATTGTGTGGTTTCAGGTCGAGTCTAGAATTAAAGCTTTTTAGTGTCTAGCTTAGAGAGTCTAATATAGTTAATTTTTATAGTCTGTTTAGCACACATCACCTACCAAACTCGTTTGGAGCAAATTATTTGACCTGCTTTGACACATGGGCATTTAAACAAACAAACTACATGCAACTTATAGTTCCACAGCATGTGTTGGCCAGTTAACGATCAACATGGGCAAGCTTTGGTATACAAAAAGAGGTTGAATAGGGTTGACTAAAAACATTGTGTGCTAAGTGTGATTACGGAATGTGTGTGTAAATTACAATAAAAAACCAATTTTATGAAAAAGTGATTTAATATGCGATTTGCAACCCATTTTACCCGTTGGAGATGAAACATAACCCAAATTAACCCAACCCATTCCTCAAGTTAATTGATGGTAAATAGAGGGAATAAATGAACCTTCTCCGCATGTATTATGTATTAACTGATCTCCAACTGAAGCCACTAATGTTTTAGCATCGTCATCGCATCGTCATCTGCCCCCAACGCCTCACTATTAGTTACGAATTTGCCACCATCAGCCATGTCATCCTCCACGTATACAAGTGGTCATATGACTCAGCAACAATCCCCTTAACCACATAAAGGAGTTTATAAAATAGTTAAGGCTTAGTATTAGAACAACAAAAAGAGGGCCAACCTTGTTTTTGAAAAATAGAAAGGTCGGAAAGAGACAAGTGTATGATCAAACGACTACTACAGAGTCTACAGTGATTGTTTTTTGAGCCTAAAGGTAAGTAAAGAGTTAACAATATACATCTTGTAACTTTTAATTAATAAGTTCCCACCGGTATTTGATCTTTTTAGACAAAGGTGACTGGTTGTACTTTACATAATTCACAATAAAAATATATGGTTACCTTTATATATCCATCATAAATCATGATACAAAGTGAAATCGCAAAGACATCATAAATCACCTTGAAGAAAAGACTCAAAAATAGAGGCCGGTTACTCAAGCTCCATGCAGCTAAATGATTTTCCTATGACCAATTTTCCTTGGCGTCAAAAGCATCAAATTCTATTGTCACTTACAAATAAAGAAGAATATGTTTAAAAACAGTAACGTATTTAAAATCAACAATAAAGATAATTTTGGTCATTTGATTTTTCTAAAATCCTCGTTTTGACTTGACTGGAACCTATTTTTTGGTCTTAACCCGGTTTGACCCGAACCAAATTGGACATGTTTTATACCAAACTGTTTTGACTTGTGACCCTACCTACCCGTTTAGCCAGGACTACATGTTGCAGCTATAAATGACACCGTTATATATTTCCCAATGACACCTTTAATATAAGAGATGTATTTGCCTCTCATAACTGTTTCTATTTATCCAGTGACATTTGGGAGTCAGATTTCTGCCAAGTTTTGATAGCACCAACCTAAATGGAGCAATCCTCAGGTTCACCTAGTAACTGCAAGTTGCAAGAGGGTTGATTACAAAGCCTTCAAATATATATTGCATACTTCACATGTTTAACGATGTTAATACGTAATATTACTGAAAGTAAGCATAAAATGATATAACATTACCGGATTCGGTGATCACAGTAAAGAAAATTTGGTCCTCTCGGCTACTCGGTAGGGGGCTCGTCCTCAGTGCGTCGAGGAGCAGCGACGGCCAGCGCACCGCCCCCCGGGTCGTCCCCGTTCTCCCCTAGACGTTGAAGCTGGCCCTCACTTCTTTATCCAACACACACACAAAAATATACATACATACATATGTATGTATGTATGTATATATAAAGGGGCTCATCCTCCACACCCCCAGCCCATCCCTTTAGGCTCATACCCACACCCGCTTACGTGGACACCTACGTGGCGAACCATCTTTTAAGGACTACCCTCCTCCACTACATAGTCTAACACCCCAACCAGCATGCTTTGGCATTTTCACAGCTTCAATGCTCCCAGTAACAGATCCAATTTGGTTAACCTATGATTACAAAACAATATAAGAACAATCAAATATCTATTTGGCAGACTCAAATTTCTGGTACATGATTAAGCAGATGCATAATGAGCGGGTCAAATGAGTCAGGTAACGGGCTGGAAGGCATTCGAGAGAAAAAAAATGCAAAAACAATGAAACAAACATGCATCACCTTTGAGTAATAGGGTACTCGCTCACAAACGATTTATAGAGATCTTTGAGCTGCACTTCAGATATTTTTTGAGACCCGTTGTTGTTCTACGTAAAGGGATCAATGAAACAAACATGCATCAGAGTGCAGTTATGGAGAAATATCCATTATTATTAAATATAAAAAATAATAAATATGAACTGGAAACACACCTCTTCCTTGTAGTTCAAATCACATGTCTTGTCTTTTCCATAGAATTCAGATGCAGCAACATTCATTCCAATTACAACCTACAAAAATGTAATGTTCAGAAGGTGGTAATATGGTCAAAACACAATATAATTAAAGCTTCTCCAATGATAACTAATAGCAACAAAGCACACAGATAGCCAAACAAATGCATAAACTAATGAAAAGTCTAGCACATAAAACACAATATAGTTACTGGCACCAATATTAAACCTTCTAGACGTCTAAGCAGTTGACGGAACGGATACAAGAAGCTTTTCATAGTCAGATTTGGTGGCTGATCGGAGAGGATACCGAAGAAGTTTAGCCGATTCTCCTCCCTTGATTCATGTAAAAACAATTTGTAATTTTAGTGGACAAACAACAATCTCAATATGCACACTTATGACAAAGAGTGCAAAACTAATCACGAGAAACATACGATTGATCTTTCAATGTATCCTCCATGTGAAATGTGAGGATACAAGGGATGAAATTGAGTTTACGACAACCGATCAAATGAGTGCAATTCATGAGATCCTAGCCATCGGAGAGGAAGACAACTTCGGTTTGATCTTTGAGAGCACCATATGAAGACCATAGGAATCAATTTAGGCAGAGGTGAACGTTGTAGATCGCCGTAAAGCACCATACAAATTCGTCTTCATGGTATAAAGCAAACATGGGAGTAGAACAATCAGAACAAATTCATCTTCCTGGTATAAAGCAAACATGGGGGTTGAACAATCATCACACGTAGGCATGAAAAGATTGGGCTAACTCCCAGGCTACAAAACTGCTGAGAACTGCCAACACAGCGGTTAAACTTCTACTTACTTGCAGCCCCAATGTTTCTTCCTGTTCCTCCTGTGGCACCAGCCATTTTGAAAATCAAAAGTATTAGTTTAGATATTATGGTTAATTTAACAATTATAAACACAAAGGAACCTGTTACAACTTACCAGCAACTCAGGTGCTTCCTCAATTTCTTGTACCACCAACATTCGATTAGTTCACTTTCAAACTCTAAATGATTCGAAAACATGAAAAACAAAAACCTTTCCATCATAAAGGTTATAGAAACATTAATAAAACTTACAAAATAAAAAAAAATCAATATTAAAAGTTAGTAGACATTTCATCGAATACCTGATAGGCGAAAAAACCACGCTCTAGCATACATGTATTTCCTTCATATATGCAAAATTTAGTACCTCCCCATCTGAAATCGGAAAATGAAAGGGTAAAGTGAGATCAGTATAAAATAAAACGCAAATTTAATGCCTCCCATTTGAAATCGGAAATTGAAAAGGGAAAGTGAGATGAGTATAAATCAAATGCAAATCCAAATCGCAATTTGATGTTGGTTTACAATCTGGTGGCTTCAGTGATACTAAATGATGAAGAGGACGTGAATTAAGGGGATATACCATAATTAGGTTCACAGAGACGAACCTGATATATGCTATGTGATGGTGTGGTTCACTAATTCTTCATCGATTACAGTGGGGAAAAACCATAAGTAGCTTCAAGCCTTTAAGAGATCAGAGAAATCAGAAAACTTCGATAACAAATGCAAAATATGAGAGAGAGAGCAGTCTTTGCCGATGGTGGGTGGTGGAGGATTTTTAATGGGTGACCTAGGGTGGTTGGGGAGGAGAAATCGGCGAACGTGGATGGAAACATGAACCTACAAAAATTGGATGGAGAAGAGATATAGCTAAACTGCTAAAACCTTCTGTGAACCGCATAAAAACGGTTTTTAGGAAAAATTAAGATGCAACCACCAAAGTTGTGGAGATCATGTGTAGAAAAAGGTGGAACAAAACCACCTACAGAAAACTACCAATAACCGCCCTCAACCGCCATTAGAGCGGTTATTTTTGTGAGTTTAAACGGTTGAGATTTAATCTCAGCATGATCCGACGGTGGAGATGGATTTCAAAAGTGGTTACACTTAGGGGCTGTTTGGTAGCCTCTGAATGGTCATTAAGAGGCTACCTCTTAATGGAACCATTAAGAATTTTACCAATGAGAAGGTAGAAGAATGTGACATGTGATGATTTACCATTCAGAGGTTACCTCTTAACCATTCAGACTTGAGGTTACCTCTTATTCATTCAGAGGTTTTAAACCATTAAGAGGTAGCATCTGAATGGTCATTAAGAGGCTACCAAACAGCCCCTTAATGGGATCCATAGATATATATAATTTCAAGGGTAACAAGGTTTGGGAATGAAGAGAAGTCGAGGCTTCCCACACCACCTTCAAGGTTATCATCGTACTTGCTTATCTGAATGACACTTCCTGCCTTATTGCAAAAGATTCCACCCCAACTACAATGATGATCTGAAGCATTTACATATTGTGGCCACCAATTAGTTGTAACCAAAGCTTTTGCTTCTGATGATTTGTTGAAAGCATTGGTAGTGGAGGTTTGTTATAACATGAAAAAGAGAATTCTAAGAAGAAGAAGATAATGAATGAGAATGTGAATCGGAGAAGTAGAGTGAATTGCACGTCTTGTTCTTTATCTTTATATCCAATTTAAGCCGTTGTCCTTTGTCTTTAAAATTGATGATTTTTGTACTTAATGTTTTAAAATACTGCACGTTATGTCTTTCAGCCCTAACCCAGTTAGATTTTTCTGTTACATCTGGTCATGTGCAATGCATATGAGGGTAGAAGTGTCTTTTTACCCTATTCTTTAAAAATGCATATAAAAGAAAAAAAATATATTATATATCATTTATCTCTCTCTCTAAACAAACACCCATTCTTTATCTCTCTCCTCATCGTCTGTATCACCTTCCACCACCACCTCCTTCCAACATCACCACCACCTACTTACAACACCACCACAAATCTGAGTAAGCATAAAAATTATGACTTCGATTAGTAAGTAACTAAACCCATATTAACATCCCCATTGTGGAGAGGGGTTGAGAGAGAGAGATGTAGCTAGAGAGAGAGGTTGCGATGGTCTGGTTGTGGTGGATGGTTGTAAGGTCTATGGTTCTCACCATGGTAATTTGATTAGAGCAAGGAAAGGGCCCACAATGAGGGTTTGAAAAAAGTCATGGATTTGTGATTTAATTAAACACACAAACATACTTTAAATTTCTTTTTTTTTATTTATTGACATATTTTAAAAGTAATTGGTAAAAAGACTAAACTACCCTTGAGTTATCAGATTTAATAAAGAAAATTAACTGGGTTAGGCTCAAAGGACATAACGTGTAAGATTTAAAAGCATAAAGTATAAAACTTGTCAATTTTAAAGACAAATGACACCCTCTGAAAAGAGACATAAAAATAAAGGACAAAATTTGCAATTCACTCGAGAAGTAATAACAGTAATGAAGTTTCACCATTCTAATTTACTTTATTTTTGTCCCTCGCATTCGCTTGAACCATTGGTAAACGACCTCTTTGTCCTCAACCATAGGTAAAGCATGTGTCACTTTTATAAGCTTCACACGATATGTATATAGTTTGAATTAACGGTTTATTGCCCCTTTCGCTTTTGCTTCTAATGATTTGTTGAAACCATTGACAATGATTTGTAATAACATGAAAAAGAGAATCATAAGAAGAAGAAGAAGAAGATGAGTAATAGTATTAGTATGCCACATCATATATGCATAGTTTATTTCTCAATAAACTAAACCATTGCGGTTTTATAGATGGATTGGTACAGGATATGAATGTATTGTTTATTTTAAAGCCGTGTTAAGTTTGGAATCATTAGGAGCTTTTCTTAAAATAGTACAATAAAAAATATGCTTAAAACATTAAAAGAAGACTAAAAAACACCTACCAAAGTGTGCATAATTTAATTGATAGATCTGAATCTATCGTAAACCAGCTATAATTAAAAGTAGAAAGATACTTGATAAGCTATTGATTTTAAATACAACGTAAGATTAGATCTACACCCCTTTTCCGGTAAAACTTATTGGATATGAGATGTCGGATTAATAAAAAAATTAAAGTTGCTAAAGAGGTACGATCCAAAGAGTTACACTTTTGACGGCAAACAAGTGAATAGTATTTATAAGTTAAATAATATGTACACGAATTGCACTTTAGCGAAACACGGTATTAAATATTTCGTGAAATGTTTAAAGTAAATAATTGTTTATCAAATGATTAATTAATTGATTTTTTATTATTATTTAAGAAACAATTAATAGATAATGGTAAAGTATTATTTAATGGTTAAATAATATTAATATAATATCAATTACCAACCATGGTTATGCATGGTTCGTTATACTCTTTGCATATTTGGTTATGCGGTTGTTTTTAAAATATTGTCGGATGGTTTGTGGGTTTGGTTTGGCTTTAAAAGGCTTGCTTTAAAAGGCCGGTGGTGATGACGTCGGAGTGGTTGCGACTTTGGGGTGCATTGTGTTTTGTAATCTTTGCATGTGGGTTTATACAATGGTTTATAGAAATCGTTTGCTAGTATGGCTGGTTTTGTTTCGGTTTAAAAGGTTTAGTTTTCATCAGATTCCGTGGTGGTTGTCGGTTAAGCCATCTGATGTTGGTTTTGAGCTAATCTATGGTGAATGCGAGTGCTTTTTTGTCGGATTTTTAGTGTTTCTTTTTGTTGACGATTGTAGCCGGCGATGATGGTGTGCTCCTACTTGGCAGGTTAACTCCGGTTGTAGCCATGACGGGGCTGAGCCAATGGTTTTTATTTTTTCAGATTTTTTCTTTCTTTTTTTAGTTTAATGTTATGATAATGGCACCAAACTGGGAGTGACCATCCTCCAACAACTCCGGAACTTGTGAATATTTGTATGTTATCATCTAGGTCGGTAAGCCCGTTGTATTTTCCGAGAATTATGTGGTAGCTTGGTCTTTTCTAGTGGAGCCATCGCTATCTCCCTGATAAATTTTGACTTTTCGGCAACACCTGCTGGTCTATAGCTCAAACTAAAATCATGTTCAGCTGCTAGATTGTAACCTACGCGCGCGAGGTTTGTATGCTTGGTGTCCTCTTGGGAGTCTGCTAAACACACTTGTAGTGTCCCCTTCTTGGTATGATGGATCATACTTATCTGACATGTCTTCAAACTCGTCTGTCATCCTGCACGGACCAAAACGCTCACGCAATGGAGTACGCCTTCTAGGACGATTATGATAAGTGTCTTCATAGTGCCCCGTGTTAGTGTACGTGTTGCGCGTACTACTTTTGTTTCGGTAACTATCTCTTGGGTATTGTTGTTGCTCACCAATGGGCCTTGCTGTGGTGCGCGAAGGTGTTTGCAGATGTGATTCGGTACTATATCCCAACTCCATGTAAGTTGACTCAGGACGCGCTGCGAGGAATGTGGTGATGCGTGTTGCAGATTTGCTTGTTGGGCTGGTGTTTGTACTGGAAATTAGGCTTGCGCGCACATTTGTACATAAGCCATGTTCAGGACTGCTTGAGATTTTGCATACTAGGATGCTGGTGTCTCCCCTTAGGGCAGGGAAGGGAAAACCGTGTTGGTTGCACCTGTATCAGGGGTAGTCTGTTGGTTTATGCGAGTGGCGCTACCAAAGACGTTGGTGACTCCAGCCTCCGTGAACTTTCTTTCGGTTTGCTCGTCCCTTTGGTGGTTTTGGACGTGAGTGTTGTCCGCCGTCGTGTCAAACGGAGAGTGTTCACCGACGATTGGAAAAGAAGAGTTTGGATCAGCCATTGATCAGTTATTTTTTTTTAAAGAAAAGAGATGAAAAAGGTTATAAGAAATACGGTGGGCGCCAATTGTTATCCCTCAAACAACATAAAACCGATGCCATTGTTCTTATGGTGATTTCAATGAAAGGTGAAGATATGGACAACAATGACTAAGAAATACTCAGCCACAAAAAAAAAAAAAAAAAAAAAAAAAAAAAAAACCTTGATTTGCCAACAATTTCGTTCAGAGATGCATTAGTTTTATGTTTAATGTATTTTATTTTAGAACTTTTATTTTTAATTATTTTTATTTTAGGGCCTATATTTTTAGTGTATTTTTATTTTAGAGCTTATATTCATAACCTATTTTTATTAATTTTAATATTAGTGTGATTTGTTTAATTATTAATGTAAACTAGATGGAAGCACCCGCCGCGATGCGGTCGGGGGCTTAGAAATTAAAACGTCACATACACAAATAAAGCATAAACGCTAGGTTCAAAATGCTATTCAGCGGTACGATGTTTGTGTGTATAAACAAACTCCATAATTTATGACATGTCAAATATACCGTCTATATGAAATATGACAAAAGAACACAATTGGGAAGCCAGATTTGGCTAAGCATCAGTATCATATGAATCAGAAAGCTAAGCTTCATTTGATGATTATGAAGCGGAGTATGACTTCTATCGTGATCTTGTGGAGGCGCCTGAGACGATACCGTTTATCTCGCTTATCAAGTTCCCCCCTGTTGTCATTCATAGATCAAACACATTCGAGTGCATATTCTTCGCTACATTACATACTCCCCAGCCTACTACCACCGTGTCTGTCATACACCCCAAAGAAGCCCTAATATCATAGCTAAAAAATTATTAGGCTGGTCGAACAAACCCAACACATTTTATCAACTGTCGGAAGCACCCAAACATGTTTTATCAAGTGTTAATGCTGTTAAAAAGGGGGAAAAAATGAAGTATAAATGACAAAAAAAAAAAAAAAAATTATAATGGCCAAATGAACCCAATCAAATCATATAAGATGAAAAAAAATAAGAATTAACTTATCTTTTGTTTTGGCTTGCTCTCCAAAGTATGATCTCAACTTACACTTTTAATAAGAAATTCTTTCACTTCCATCATACATTTACAATCCTGAATTATACTTCATTTTAATTTAATAAGAAAGTTTTTCACTTGGTGGGACAAGAACCACAATATCTAATTTTTTTTGAAAATCACCCAAAGCCAAAGGTACAACTTAGCTAAGCTAAAACTTAATGTTTAATGTTTAATTAATGTTTAATGTTTAATTAGTATATAAAAAATAAGAAATAAAAAAATGATTGGGGTGAGTGATGAGGTGAAGTGAAGTGAAAGAGACAAAGGCAGGTAAAACCATAGGTATAATCCAATCCCACTCAGACTAATGGGTATGGGGGTCGGCTAGCCCCGGCTAGGTCCGGCGCCGAGCCCCCACACCGCCCCCCTTAGCCCCGGCCCGGCTCAATCGTCTCCCCTCAGCCGACTTGGACGTGGCCCCACATTCAAAAACTAGCCGTTTGAACGGCTATTTTCTTAAAAAAAAAAAAAACATTTTTCAATTTAAATAACCCTCTATCTCATCCATTTTTCTATAAAAACTCTCCCATTTTCACCATTTTTCCCCACTTTCAACCCACAACCCTCTCATTTTTATATCATTTTCTCTCCACTTTTATAAAAAAAATTTACGTTTTCATCCACAATGCCATCTAATTCTTGGTGGTCCTCGTCTTCGGATGAGGAAGAGGAGATGTTTATCGCGAACGTTGTGCTACGGGCGGCGGAGATTCTTATCGAGGAGGAAGAGGAAGACGAAGAGGAAGACGTCTCGTCTGAAAGCGTTATTACCACACGAATATGGGTTAACAGAGACCGCCAAGGTTTATCATTAATAAATTTTATTATCCTTATTTCTTCGTATTTATATATTTTTTACGACAGGAGCGCACGAGAAATTGGTGAACGATTATTTTTCGGATGCACCCCTTTACAGTGCCGAGATATTCAGACGCAGATTCCGAATGAGTCGTCGGTTATTCACACGGATTGCTGATGATTTGGCGGGGACCCCGTTTTACAGTTTCTGGGGTTGAGTATAGACGTGGGTATTATCTTGCTGACGGGATATATCCGTCTTGGTCTACAATTGTGAAGACTATTCGACATCCCGATGACGAAAAAAGAAAAAAATTTGCCAAGCGTCAAGAAGCTGCAAGAAAAGACATCGAACGTGCTTTTGGTGTCTTACGAAAAAAATGGGCCATCCTTGAACAACCGGCACGTGCGTTCACACCGAAGAGGTTGCGCCTGTGTATGTACGCTTGCATTTTGCTCCATAACATGATTATTGAAGACGAAGGTCGGGCAATTTGTGAGTATGATGAGAATGCATCTATCGGGAATACTGTCCCGGTAGATCCGCCACAACAGGATTTAAACTCGTTCTCGCTAACCAACGACTTCACGCATGCAAACCTTCAACAGGATTTGGTAGAACATATTTGGAACAACTTTAACGTAGCGGACGGTGACGAGGACGAAGACGAAGACGAGTAGTTTTTTTTAGGAAATGTAATTTTTTATTTTTATTTTTCGGTAATTTTTTTTTATGTTATGAAATGAAAATATTTATGTTGTTTTATGTTGTATTTTTTAATTTTTATAAAGTTTTAATTAAGTTAATAAATTAAAACTTAGAAAATTATAAAATAATGAGGTGGGGCCCCATCCCAAACGAGCCTCCATCCCCCTCAACTTTCATGGAGGCCCATCCCCCACGAGCCGCCTATGTGGCGCCTACGTGGAGGCTCATCCCCGTGGGGATGGGCCAAACCATACCCTTTAGCTCACAAGAGTAAAATTTTATTTAACCCCGGGTAGGCTATAGATACATATTTCACAAAGGGGGGAATTCATTCCTGAGGGTTCACAAATCGATGCCGATCATCCTCCAAATCGATTCCATTCGCTTCTTTTTCAGTTCGCTCTTCTCATCTGCCAAAATGAAACTCCTATAAAGACCCAAGGTTTTTTATGATGGGTAGATCAAATTCGGCCCCTGAAGACTTCCATCTCCTCTCAGGTTAGACTGATCGAAATCACTAACAAAGCTCTATTTTAATTCCAGATTTCATTTCTGAGAAGAACCCGTTGCAATACGTTCTGCTTTGCATCAAAAGTTCTAGCGTAACTGTTTAGGAATAATAGAGCTGTATAAACATCAATTTTCCTGCTGGTCCTGTGGTGTGCACACCAGCTGTTTGATGATTTTCCCCTATCTTGTTTATAGGTCTAACTACTTTCTGATAATTAATCCTCTTTTTCTGTAAACTTGAGCAGCAGTTGAGATTCAACATCAGAGAGTTTTAATTCAGAACAGCTATGATGAAAAGCTTGTTGGCATATTGCATGAAACAGGCTCAAAGGAGGTTGTCATCGTGTGTCATGGTTATAGATCCTGCAAGGTTCGTCATTGTGATCATATTATGATATGCTTTGATGGTAGTCTAGTAAGAACACTTTTAGATCAAATGGGCCAAGTTATAAAAAAAAAAAAATAGCTGTAATCTTGTTCGCACTCCAATCTGATACTAGCTGTATAAATGGCATCATTTTGTTTTGTGTCAATAGTAATCTATGTCAGTTTGGTTAGCATCTGGTCAATATTGCTTGTCAAGGGTAGTATTTTACTTTTTTTGATTGATCTTTTATACTACAGGAAAGGATTCCTATGGTAAATCTTGCAGCTGCTTTGCCAACAGAAGGAATTAGTGCCTTTCGCTTTGACTTTGCCGACAATGGGTAATTGCTTTTTGCTAGTAATTTTTATTAAAATTCTATTTTTTGGATAAAGAATGAATCATTAAGTGCATACTTGGGAAAAGAGTGTCATGTTATGGCCTTGGTATAGTAATTCTGCTTCTATAATCAACAGGCAAAACATATATGACAATACACAATACATACATAGTAACATAAATTATAACATAAGTTGATTTTGCCATCTTAATTCGCAAGTTACAGTAATTGAATAAGTTTAAACTGATCATCACCTATTCACCAATTGTTCTTGATCTAAATCTTCAATATTTTTTTTATTAAGTCGGTCAATTATGATGTTAGTTGCTTGATGATAATTTGTTTTGTTATTCCTTTTAGAGAAAGCGAGGGTTCATTCCAGTATGGCAATTACTATAGAGAAGTTGATGATTTGCGGGCTGTGATCCAATACTTTGAACACGAAAAACGCTCTGTGGCTGCAATTATTGGGCACAGTAAAGGTCTGAAAGTATAAATTTGCACTTCCTAATTGCCGATTAACATTTTGAATTTGAAGCATCTGTTATATAGTATAAAGTTTATATATCATATCTCTAACAGAACTTTTGTAAATCTGTTTCGACTTGCATTGGAAAATGCTAGATTTGATTGATAAAACATGTCTCATTTCTTTTTTATACATCAACACATTAAACCAATTTTTTTTATAATACACAAACACATAAATTAAAATTATATTGATCAGAGGGACATTTGCAGGCGGGAATGTGGTGCTTTTGTATGCTTCGAGGTTTAATGATGTTCACAATGTGGTCAACATTTCTGGGCGGTTTGATCTGAAAAGAGGCATTGAGGGCCGATTGGGTAAAGATTACTTGCAGAGAATTAAAAAATATGGATTCATTCATGTTGCCAATAGAAAGGGTAATGCTTCAAGATCCATTTTTCAAAATCTTCTATTGATAATTAATGCGTTAATCATGATTTACTAAAATAATAGTATTTCTATAGTAATCCAGTACTTTACCCTTTTAGCATCATTTTTATTTGACCCATTTGAGATAAATTAAAAAAAGAAAAAAAAAAAAAAAAAACAAATCAACTCATGCATAAGCAGATGGGTCACATTGACATCTCTATTCTTAATATCGTGTGCATATCTTGGATCTCACATGAAGTTGTAAACATTTTAGGGAACATAGAGTATCGTGTGACTGAAGAAAGTTTGATGGACCGTTTAACTACCGACACAAGTGCAGCATGCCAACTGATTCCCCAAAATTGCAGGTTTGTAACTTTTAGCAGCCGTCTTTTTTTCTTTTCTTTTCTCCTTTTGAATTTATAGCTCCACAATTTGTCCATATTCATTCATTCTTGCATGCCATAGTATCATTTTGTTTGTAAAAGTCAAATCATTCAAAAATAATTTGTTTTGCTTCGAGTATTCAAATGATTTTGTACTAGCTGCAACAAAACTGATTTTCCAAGGGTAATATGAAATTACCAATGTATCATTTCTTTAAACCCAATTTCATATGAATGAGTGATGTGGTTGCAGGGTGTTAAGCATCCATGGTTCTGCAGATAAGATTGTACCAATGGAAGATGCCATGGAGTTTGCAAAGCATATATCAAACCACAAATTGCATATCATCCCTGGAGCTGATCATGAATACACCTGCCATCAGAATGAGCTAGCTTCAATTGTGCTTGATTTTGTCAAAAGCGGTTCTAGTCATGACATGGCACCAGCAGCAAAGAAGTCTCTTCGTTCAAGCTTATAACTTTTTGTTCAGAAAAAAAACATGTTGATAGAAACAGAAAGTCAAAAGCTTGAATATAAGATAACTAGCCTGATTCGAGATAGGTAAAATCTCCAATTACAATAGGTAGAACCCTAATTGATAAACAAAAACATCGACCCTAAAACAGGAAAAACAATATGCTATTAATACTAATTCCTAATTTAACGGTTTCCTAATTAACTTCCCCACTAATGGCCTCCTGCGAATTATCTGGATTATCCCACGCTCCCTGATTTTTTGGTCTTTTTCCCGCTATCCAATTCCCCTTTATCACGTGCCCCTTTTCCAGTTTTAAATGGGCCAGCCCAGATCCAGATTGGCCCAATCCCAACATTGGTTTCGTATCATTACTTTCTGCCCCGACATCAGACTTCTCAAGTCGGGTATGAAAAATGGGAGCTGCTGGTCCTGTGGTATGCACCTTGAATGGTGAAATAGAGAGGTGGCGGAGTGTAGTAGGTTGTCGAGTACCCGGTGCTGGTCCTTGTGTGTAATCCTTGCCATTTATGGTGAATTTCAGAAACATTTCCTTCCAGTTTGCTTGAACTGTGTTAAGTGTGGCTAACCATTGAATACCTAGTACTAAGCTCCCCATAGAGAGAGGATAAAAATCTTGAGTGATTTGGAGGTCGTTTAGGTGTAGTGGAACATTCTTAGAAACTTGATTACAACGGATGATGTCTCCATTGCCAATTCTCACTCCAAATGGAACAATCTCATGGGTGACTAAGCTAACCTTAGGGATCGACTGATCAAGGAGTCATTTATAGAGTTGTGAATGGAACCACAGTCAATTAGAATCCATACCTTGAAGGAATTGATATAGCCATAAACTATCAATGTGGAGTGATGTGGCACGCCCGTAATGGCATGCAAACTGATCTCAGCCATCTCTCCCGTTTCTTCTTCGATCTCCCCCAAACTCCTTAACATTCCGATCACCCGCCTCTAACAATTGGAGAGAGCTGGTTTCTGAAATGCGAAGGGGAGTGATTGCTGGTGGGTTCATTGCTGTTGCGACTCTAGTTGTTGGAGCAGATTTGGGAGTGACCGCAACTCGTGAATTCACCCCCTACTGGTTGGAAACTACCTTGGACTCAAACTGTAGTGCTAGGCTCATCGCATTATAAACAGTCCTTGGCTTATGAATATGCACATCAGCTCTCAGTTCTTCCTTCAACCCATTCAAAAATACCCCAAGCTGACAATGATCAGGCCAATTGGTGACTCGAGCGTACCTTTTAGCGAATTCTTGTCGGTGTTCTTGTACAGTTCCGGTTTGCGTGGATCAGCCTCGTTGAAGTATTTCTCGCGTGAATCACCATCGTTGAAGGTTGGAAACACAAGTTTTGCATGGTGTCGGTGTTGAAGATCATGACGCCATGAAGATTCACCATCATCAAACTGCCCAAAACCGCCACTAGATTTGTCCCTGGACCGAACAAGTGATTTAAGGGTTGCAACCTCCTTCTACAGAGTATCCATGGACTCTAATTTAGCAGCAATTGCTGCCAATTGAGAAGCAATTGGATCTGGGTTTGATCCGCTCCTTTCTGCGTGTATTAGGCGCCATCTTAAAAATTCCCGCAATGGAACTAATTGACAAAAACAGAAAATCTAAAGCTTGAATATAAGATAACTAGCCTAATTCGAGATAGGCAAAATCTCCAATTAAAATAGGCAGAACCCTAATTGATAAACAAAAACATCGACCCTAAAACAAGAAAAACAATCTGTTATTAATACTAATTCCTAATTTAACGGTTTCCTAATTAACTTCCCCACTAATGCCCACCTGCGAATTACCTGCTAATTATCTGGATTATCCCACGCTCCCTAATTTTTTGGTCTTTTTCCCACTATCCAATTCCCCTTTATCATGTGCCCCTTTTTCCAGTTTTAAATGGGCTAGCCCATGTAACGCTTCGCATTTTTGTATATTCCTTAATTAGAAAGTTGTGATCGTATTTCTATTTTTGGAAACTTTTAATCGTATCGTATTCGTAATTCATTTCCAATCTTGTAATCTGAGACTCTGATCATAATGGAAATTCATTTTTAAACATATACTTGTTACATACTTGTGTTACCCGCAATCACATGTCGAATACATGTTTATACGCAAAGATCGAGACTCGGAATACTTGGAATTATTAACCATACATGCATTACACTCATACTATACTTCGTTACACTTTGAATACCTAAAAACAGGCTAAAATGCAAGTTTTCGGCATAAAATAACCAGATTACAAAGTTCAGGGACCTAAAATGGAATTTTACAAATTGCAAGTTTCTGAAATGCGAAGGGGAGTGATTGCTGGTGGGTTCATTGCTGATGCAACTCTAGTTGTTGGAGCAGATTTGGGAGTGACCGCAACTCGTGAATTCACCCCCTACTGGTTGGAAACTACCTTGGAATCAAACAGTAGTGCTAGGCTCATCGCATTATAAACAGTCCTTGGGTTATGAATATGCACATCAGCTCTCAGTTCTTCCTTCAACCCATTCAAAAAATACCCCAAGCTGACAATGATAAAGCCAATTGGTGACTCGAGCGGACCTTTTAGCGAATTCTTATCGGTGTTCTTGTACAATTCCGGTTTACGTGGATCAGCCTCGTTAAAGTATTTCTCGCATGGATATTGAAGGTTGGAAACACAAGTTTTGTATGGTGTTGGTGTTGAAGATCATGATGCCATGAAGATTCACCATAATCAAACTGACCAAAACCGCCACTAGATTTGTCCCTGGACCGAACTTGTGATTTAAGGGTTGCAACCACCTTCTACAGAGTATCCATGGACTCTAATTTAGCAGCAATTGATGCCAATTGAGAAGCAATTAGATCTGGGTTTGATCTGCTCCCTTCAGTTGCTGCGTGTGTTAGGCGCCATCTTAAAAATTCCCGGCAATGGAACCAATTGATAGAAACAGAAAAACAAACGCTTGAATATAAGATAACTAGCTTGATTTGAGATAGGAAAAATCTCCGAATACAATAGGTAGAAGTAGAACCCTAATTGATAAACAAAAACATCGACCCTAAAACAAGAAAAAACAATCTGCTATTAATACTAATTCCTAATTTAACGGTTTCCTAATTAACTTCCCCACTAATGGCCTCCCACGCTCCCTGATTTTTTGGTCTTTTTCCCGCTATCCAATTCCCCTTTATCACGTGGCCTTTTTCCAATTTTAAATGGGCCAGCCCAGATCCATACTTTATGTATTGATCTATACTTTAACACGTATTGCAGGGAATTGATGATGATGATGAACGAAATCTAGTAGGGAGACTAGAAACGCACCTTTAAATTTTAGTACTTGTTGTAGTTCGATTTCTTGTTATATGTTGTAATTTGCTTTCGAATCATGTACTTTGAATTTAGTGATGAAATGAAATATTGATTTTTAAATACTTATCGCAAAATAGTGTTATGAAGTCTCTTGCAATCTCGTTTTCGTCTCACTTCGATGTTTCCGCCATCGGTTGGGGTGTGACGGCCCAGATCCAGATTGGCCCAATCCCAACATTGGGTTCGTATCACATGTTTTGTTGGTACAGTTTAGAAAGGTCGAGTGGGTTAACAAGAAACACTTTCTATATAAAATTAAAACTGTAGATTAATGGTATTGGAACTATGATTACTGGTATTATACCATTACATATTTATCTAAAATAATTTATGAGGTTTTATGTATTAAAAGACTCGTAACAATTTTTCACTTATTTTACCTATTTGACCCTTTTTGTTTCTAACCATAGTTATCAAATGCGCTAGGCGCACTTAAGGTGCATAGGCCTCGCCTGTGGCCTTAGACGAGAAGCACAAATAAAGCGCGGGCCCATGGAGAAAATGCAAGTAAATAAAAACATAAACAATACTATTATGTAATGAAAAAAAAAAACACTTTCTTCAAATTCCAAAAATATTCCAATACTATAATCCTTAGAGAAAAATGCTCGGATAGTCTCTGTGGTTTACCCAAATTTCACCTTTAGTCCTCAACTTTTCAAAATTACACTCATGCTCCCCAAGGTTGGAGAACTCGCTAGTCGGCCGGTGAGGTGTAGACTAGTGACTACTCGGGATTTATTGGATCGGGTTTTTTATATGTAATTTTTAGTTTTATGTATACATTTTTTCGGTAAATATTTTAAGTAGCTAGGTTTTAACTCTTATTCAACTAATTTTTTTAAGTATACAAGATTAATTGTTGGAATTCACATGGATTGGTTGGAAACTGGCCGGAATATACAGGTTTTTTTTGCCGGAATCTGGCCGGAATCACCGATTTTTGGCGGCTGACTAGGTCCGACTAGGCTGACTAGCGATTAATCGCCGACTAGTCGCTGACTAGTCACGATTTTTACAGCACTGATACTCCCTATGGTTTGACAATTTGTTACTCAAATAGTCCCTATACTGGATGGCAATTCTTTCTCAGTTAAGTGAGTGTGAAATAACAAAAATACTCTTTATATTTAAAACGAATAAATACAGGGCCGGCCTTATAGGGAGTGAACTCAAGCCCTAGCTTTGGGCCACCACCTGTTAAGTGCCTCTGATTTGGGCTTGTTGTAGGCATCTGGGAATGGGGATTTGGGTCTTGGAGCCTGGAGGAGGAGGGAGCCGACAGAAAATTAGGTCTCAAAATAAAAGCGGGAAGGAAATTAGAAGTCGAGAAACGATTGGGGAAGATCAATCGTCATTAAGTGCATAATCTTTTTGTGTAATACGCACATCTGATCGAAGGTAAGTGATCGTTCTTTCTGCGATCGATAAAAGCTTTATTAATACTGGTAAGTGATCTTTCTTTTGATTTTCATTACTACTATTTGGTTTTCTAATCTACAAATCTTGATGTGTTCAATAGTTAGCAATCACAAATTTACAGTAGATCTTGTTGTAAGAAATTGTAACAGATGATACTGCAATCTCCATGATTTATAGTTTGGTATGTCCTTATTTCAGTTCCCAAAGCATGAAACGCATTAGATGTGTTTGATTTTATTTTAATGGAATCACATTTTTTAGCTAATATATCATGTACTCGGAATTCATAACAAGTATAATTTTACCAAAATTTGTATCATTCTTATTGCCAAAGTTGTATGGAAACTTAGACATATAGAGGCTGTAATAGGAAATATATTATGTTCTGTTTCAGTTTCAGTAGCAAATTGGATCATAGTCTACAGTAAGTGTAAAATTGCAAGTCTTTTGATTTGTGTGATGGCAAGGAACTTGCTTCTAGATAATGCATGGAAGGAAAGTAGGAAACACTCCATGTAGTCATTTCTTTCATATATGATCTCTTCAAATTTTCTTAAAATTCCATAATAAAAGCTTATTCTAGATCATCTTATCTCATCTTTCGTCCTGCTCTAGATCCTTTTTGGAAGGTTGTAGTAGAGTTTTATGTAATTATGCGTAATACTAGGAAAACGTCTCAGCAAGTTTGAAAACAAACAAGTCATAAAAATAGATTGTTTATATCCAATATCAATGTTAGGTTACAAAATTATTTTGCAAACAGGGCCTCCATTTTTAATTCGCTTTAGGGGCTGTTTGTTTGCATCTGAATGGAATCATTCAGAGGAAACCTCTGAATCGGTCAGAGGCATATGTGTTTGTTTCATTAAAAGGCCCACCTCTTAATGGTTTCATTCAGAGCTGAACCATTCAGCTAATAACACTCGCTGAATGAAAATGTTGACACAGATACCCTTTGCCCTAAAAACAATCTGTGCTCTCCTCTCCTTCTTCACAATCGTCGGACATAGCCAAAACCACAGCCGCCGCCGTGCTTCGTCGAGACCCGCCACCGTTGTTCCTCTCAATCAAGTTCTTTCTCTCCTCAGCTCGGCTCCCTACTCTCTGCTCTGTACAGATATCGCCGCTCAAGACCCTCGCTGGACCACCGAGGTGTGGTGGTCGGCCCCATGGTCATCGTCGGCTTCCCGTTATCAGTCATCGACGCCGGCCCAGGTGTGGGTTACCGCGAACCGAGAAGGAAAAATGGGGGTTTGACTGACTGGAGATGAAGCAACAGTGTGGGTTGGTGACCTCCGAACACTCGACGCCGAAAGGGGGTCGCCGGACGCCGGTAGTCGGTGCCTGAACCGGAGAGAGGGAGAGAGAGATCTGAACCAATATATATATATATATATGTATGATTAGAAACAGATCGTAAATAGTTTTGGTTATATTGGTATGAGGGAAGGAGATGGTAGAAAAAGACCCATTTGATAATTGATGAATTGAATCGAAGAAATTGAAGATGATGGGGGTAGGGTTAAAGTGAAGATGAAGAATGATTGAAAGTCTAGAAGCAGAGAAAGGGAAGTGAGAGAGAGGGCTATTTTGTTTTGTTTCAGGGGTAAAAATGTCATTTTACACATTATTCAGATGTGCAACCAAACAGCGTTTTATTGGTTCAGCACTTACTAGTTCAGACCCTCTTACCCATTCAGACCTCTTATTCATTCAGCACTTATTGGTTCAGATGTTGCCAAACAGCCCCTTAGTCCACTAAAAAGGTTGAGCCGACCCTGAATAAATAATACATTAAAAGAAATTAAAAAATTATATATGGGACCCACCTTCTACGACTCTCCCCCCACCCTTTTTCCTCTCTATCACAACACCGACCACCACCTCCGGCCACCTTCTAAAACCACCACCAGCCATCATCACCTCCTTAAACCACCACCAGCCACCACCACTATTGACCAGTCTTGACCCAGACACAAAATCCATCAGAACACCGTCACAAACCACCATGAGAATGCCGAGCAAAGAACAAATTCAACCATATCTTTCGCAACATTTATTATGAACAGTAACACCACTATTCTTAAAAAGCTTATTAAACAAGTAAATCAAATAATCCAGATTTTAATAATTTTACCAACAATAACAGATTTCAAATCCAATTAACAAATTCATGAAACACGAATTAGTCCCATCAATTTGAAACTTACCATCTTTCCACTAAAAAACACCAATCACTTTTACTCCTACCAAAATTGAACGAGACCCCAAAATTGATTTCAAAAATAATTTTACCTAAAAATAACAAATTTCAAGTAACATATATCAAAAATAATTTTACCAAAAATAACAGATTTCAAATCCTACGAAACCCCCCAAATCGAACCTCGTTACGCTTCAGAAGTGTTCGATACGTACAGGATTTGAATCAATTGTTTGGATTCGTTGCAATTGTCGTGTAAACCGCACACAATTTCAACAATTTTTACGGTTCACGATGGAGAAGGAGGTAGCATAGGATGTTTAATGGAGACGCCCGGTTACTAGAGGTGGAGGGTGGTGGTGTTCGTTCGGTGTTGACGGCACACGTGGGAGAAGGTTGTAGTGAAGGGTGGATGATGGTGGATGGGCGGTGGAGCAGGGGGTGATACTGTGTGCGAGTGTTTGAGATTAAAGAGAAAGAGGGAGAAGTGGGTCCTATTTTTTTAATATTATCAACTACTACATTATCAAGAGTCGGCGCCGACCAAGCAATAGGTCTGGCCCTTTATTGGGCTAAATGGGCGGCACTTTCAATAGTGTCAGGCAGCAGACTGACACTCTCATATTGCCCCAACAAATTTACGAATTTATCTCCCTTTAAAATTACGATTTTGCCATCAGTTAAAAATTATGCTTTTGCCCTCACTTAAAAATAAATTTACGCTTATGCTCCCAGCTAAATATTTCAATTTTGCCCCGGTTAAAAATTACGATTTTGCCCCGTTTCAATTTACAGTTTTGCCATTAGCTTTTTCCCCTTAAAAATACGATTTTCCTATCAGTTCAAAATTATGTTTTTACTCCCACTTAAAAATAAATTTACGCTTTTGTTCACAGCTAAAAATTCCAGTTTTGCCCTCGGTTCAAAATTACGATTTTGCCCCGTATAAAGTTATAGTTTTGCCATTAGTTTTTTTTCTCACAGCCAAGTTACGATTTTGCCCTCAACTTAAATTTACATTTTCCCATCGTTTTTGTTTGTTTTCCTGATGACATTACAAGTTTGCCCCCAGTGTAAAATTACAGTCGTGCCGGCAACTTCCTAGCACTCCCCCGTTGGTCCATTTAGTTTACGATTTATCCCCGAATTAAAATTATGATTTGGCCCTCAGTTAAAAATTTAGGTTTTTCACATCGTTTTAGTTTTTTTACCAAAACTATAAAGGTTTTCTTTTTTAAGGAAAATTGGTTTTTAATAAACCAACCTTTGCCCCATTGGTAAATAATAATCCTACCTACAGATTTGGTAGTTAATAATCCTACGTTTCAATATGTTGGTACTCAATGGACCTCCGTTAGTTTTTTTTAACTGAAGTTAGTTTTTAAGTTTTATTTATTACACAAACAGTCCCTGTAGTTATAATTTACTAGTTTTAAGTTTTATTTATTACACAAACAGTCCCTTTAGTTATAAAAAAAATCATAAAAATAAAAAAAAAATCTAAAAAATTAAAAAAATTCAAAAAAATCATAAAAATTCTAAAAAATTCTAAAAAAATCATAAAAATTCAAAAAAACTCTAAAAAATCATAAAAATTCTAAAAAAAATCAAAAAAGTCATAAAAAATCAAAAAAGTCATAAAAAATCATAAAAATTCAAAAAAATCATAAAAATTCTAAATAAATCAAAAAAATTCTAAAAAAATCAAAAAAATCATAAAAAATCATAAAAATTCAAAAAAATCAAAAAAACTCTAAAAAATCATAAAAATTCTAAAAAACATAAAAATCCTAAAAAAATCAAAAAAATCATAAAAAACCGTTTCGAACCGTACCGTTTCGACGCGAACCGTTTCGAACCGTATCGTTTCGACCCGTACCGTTTCGACCCGTACCGTTTCGACCCGTACCGTTTCGACCCGGACCGTTTTCGACCCGGACCGTTTTCGACCCGGACCGTTTCGACCCAGACCGTTTTCGACCCGGACCGTTTCGAAAACGGTGGTGGTGGTGGTGGCGGTGGTGGTGGCGGTGCTGTGGTGGTGGTGGTGGCGGTGGCGGTGCTGTGGTGGTGGTGGTGGCGGTGGCGGTGCGATGGTGGTGGTGGCGGTGCTGTGGTGGTGGTGGTGGTGGTGGTGGCGGTGCTGTGGTGGTGGTGGTGCTGTGGTGGTGGTGGTGGTGGCGGTGCTGTGGTGGTGGTGGTGGTGGTGGCGGTGCTGTGGTGGTGGTGGTGGTGGCGGTGCGGTGGTGGTGGTGGTGCTGTGGTGGTGGTGGTGGTGGCGGTGCTGTGGTGGTGGTGGTGGTGGCGGTGTGGTGGTGGTGGTGCTGTGGTGGTGATGGTGGTGGCGGTCCGGGTCGAAACGGTCCGGGTCGAAACGGTCCGGGTCGAAACGGTACGGTTCGAAACGGTTTTTTTATGATTTTTTTGATTTTTTTAGAATTTTTTTGATTTTTTTAGAATTTGTATGATTTTTTATGATTTTTTTAGAATTTTTTTGATTTTTTTAGAATTTATATGATTTTTTTGAATTTTTTTGATTTTTTAGATTTTTTTTTATTTTTATGATTTTTTTTATAACTACAGGGACTGTTTGTGTAATAAATAAAACTTAAAACTAGTAAATTATAACTACAGGGACTGTTTGTGTAATAAATAAAACTTAAAAACTAACTTCAGTTAAAAAAAACTAACGGAGGTCCATTGAGTACCAACATATTGAAACGTAGGATTATTAACTACCAAATCTGTAGGTAGGATTATTATTTACCAATGGGGCAAAGGTTGGTTTATTAAAAACCAATTTTCCTTTTTTTAATTGGTTTACTCGATTTAATTTTTTTCGTGTCAATGAGTTGCCTAACACTAGCTCATTAGTCCTAAAAAATTACAGTTTTGCCATAAGCCCAAAATTACGGTCTTATCATCGTTTTTTTTTTCTAGCAAAATTATAGTAGTCTTTTTTTAATTGGTTGAGAATTATTCGGCCATCGCCCCGCAACGCGGGCGGAGCATCTACTAGTTAGAACCTTATATAGTATTTTTAATATAAAGGGTAGTTTTGTCATTTCAGACCTACATAACTGAGAAAACTAACTGTCATCCAACATAGGGACTATTCGAGTAACAACTTGTCAAACTATAAGGAGCATGAGTGTAATTTCAAAAAAGTTGAGGACTAAAGGTGAAATTTAGATAAACCATATTGACTATCCGGCCATTTTTCTCTAATCCTTAAAATAAAGTACCACAGCCATTTTAAATCACCAAAATATACCAATAGCAAATTGTCCATACTTGATATACTGCAAAATCAATCAAAAGAGTATGAAAAAAAAAGAACTAGAAGAGTATGAAAAATTGTTTATCGGAATATATAGATGCATACAATAAAATTATCGAATAAAAAGAGATAGATAATATCTCTTTAACTTTTTTTAAAATTCAAATATATTGTTTAAAAATTGATAAGATTTGATTGAGATATGATTTCAAAAAAGATATGTATAGCTCTACATAAATATCTCGTAAATATATACAAAATAAGATTTCAAAAGAAAAATGTCGTGGCTTTTTCACCTAGGAGAGAGAGGTGGGAAAAGGTCGCCTCGCCTAGAATGGTCGCCTAGGCGGCCTGGGCGTTCGCTTTTGATAACTATGTTTCTTTTTTTCTTTTTTTTTTAACAACAAAATTCCCCATTTTGAGCCACCCCACACTACTACAAAATAGAGCTTAAGACGGGGTGATATGGGTTTTAAGACGGTGTTTTCAACACCGTCTTAAACCACACTGGTTTAAAATCATGTCTTTTTAGACGGTGTTCAGTTTAAACACCGGCTTAAATTTCATGTCTTATTAGACGGTGTTCAGAGTTTGAACACCGGCTTAAACTTCATGTCTTATTAGACGGTGTTCAGAGTTTGAACACCGGCTTAAACTTAGGGAACACCGTCTTATAAACTGCTGGAAAAGTAAAGGTTTTCCATAAATACATTTGCTGGGAAAAAAACATATAAAAGGTTTTCCAGGAAATACACAAGCTTATACACATACACAAATGGAACATTTTCAAATCAAACCAAAACAATACATATTTAAATCTAAAATAAACCCGTAGACATCCAATTTGGAAATAAACCCGTCAAATTACAATCATTTATGAATACATAACAAACTACGTTAAATTGTATAAATAAACTATATACGCTAATCTAACGAAATACCTAACTCGCTAAAAAACATCGGCATCAACGTCATCAACAAAACATCTATTTCATTATCCGTAGCCTCTCTCGTGTCGTGCCACATCTAAAATAAAAGTAGATAGAAAGAGTTATTACAAATATTATAGACTAAATCTAAAGGCAAAGAGAAAAATCGGTAATAACATCGGCAATAAAGCTATGTATATATTTACATGTTATATACATCTAAACCTTCTAAGTTTAAAAAAAAAAATAAACAGTTAAGTAATAAATTGATAAACAAACTTACTTCATCGGGAAACTGGTTTTGATACAAATTGACAAAGTCAAACATATGTTGGAGAACCATGTAGCCGCATTCCCATCCACCCTTTTGTTGCTTACACTGTAATAAATTAACAAATTATTATTTAAAAGTAATACCTAACTTGCTATAAAACTTCGGCATCAACAAAACATATATATATCATTATCCGTAGTCTCTCTCTTGTCGTGCCACATCTAAAATAAAAGTAAACAGAAAGAGTTATTGCAAATATTATAGACTAAAACTAAAAGAAAATAGAAAAAAAATCAATAACATCGTCAATAAAGTTATGTATATATTTATACTAGGGGTGTTCATTTAGTCGAACACCTTCCATGCATCCAGCAGAAGTTCAATTTCATAAAACACAAACTAAAAGTATGGAATACTAAAACACATAGTTTAATCACTACACCTTTCTAGTACTTCTTTTTGGGTCTTGGAAGCTTCTCTGTTGCTAATATGTATATCCGGTAAACCTTTTCTCACAAAAAAATTAAAAAGATGGCTAGTGTTATAGGCGGACAATAATCCTGTAAGAAAAAAAGGAAATCAGCGTACCTAAAATACAAAGCCCGAGCTCGAGCAAAAAATACAAAGTTCGTTTAAGCTCGCAAGCCTAAACGAGCGCAACAAAGTTTTAGTTTTTATATATAATATAAAATAATGATGATAATATAGGTGAGCCTAGCTAGAGCCGAGCTTTGGCTCGTTTAAGCGTAATGAAGCGAGCTCGAGCCAAACTTTTAGCTCGCTTGAAGTTGTTCTCAAAATAGCTCAAGCCGAGTCGAGCTCGAGCTCAAACAAGTAGGCTCGAGCCGAGCTCGAGCTTCATAAAAACATGACGAGCCTAGTCGGGATCGGGATCGGGCTCGGCTCGTTTACACCCGTAGTACAAAGTAGTTTCAACCTTTTTTTATGTAGTAAAAAACAATTGAATGATAAAAATGTTGAACTCCAATAATAAAATCCCAATCTCATTCTACTACCAGTTTTGACAGGATTAGCCGCAGCCATGGGTGATAATCTCAACCTCTTCTTCTTGTACAAATATGCGAATTGTAGACATAATGTAATCAGCTTATCTCCAAAGTCAAAATAGGTTTGATAATAAAATAGAAAAAAACACTAGATAAATTTCAAATCCAAAATAATTATGTGAAATCAAAGTCATAACAGGTTATTAAACGATTACCTTTATGTAAATACAAATTAAAAAAAAAAAAAACGATTTTCTTGCTATGTACACATACATATAAGATTTCCTTTATATAAGAACACAATAACCTAACCTAAACCTATATTTTTTTTTCATAAAAATAAAATAATAATAAAATTAGGGTTTTTCCTTTTATAAATCTGGTTTGGGAAGAAGATGGTGAAGATGTTAAATCACAAGAAACCGACTTGAGATGGTGTCTGTAGGACCGAGTTTCGTGACCGAAACCGTGATTCGTGTGAGATCGGTTCAAGACGGGAGAGATTAGAGAGATTAGAGAGATAAACGAACAACTTCTTTGTATTAATCAGTAGTATAACATTACAAATCGGCCCGATTACATGATAATCGAAATAATACCAAAGGAGTATACATTCAGGGAGAGATCAAGTGGTGATCTCTCCCCCACACAATGAAGCTTACAGGGAACTCTCAAATGAGCTCCCTTTCTCTCTAAAACTTTCAAGTGTTTGAAATGACAAAGGGTTGCTATTTATAGCTACACCCCTTTGTCTTTCAAACACACACGGTCAACCAAATAACCCTCTCGTTTGACCACTTCAAACGAGCGGGTTTATACACGTTCGATAGACCGTTTCACTAACTATTACAAATTCAGCGTAAAATAATAAATCTAATTTATTCGACAAGCATCGGACACAAAATCTGCATCAACAAATTTCCCCTTGTCCGTTGCTGTCGAATGCTGAAAATGCAACTGCAATCGATCTTCAGTCAAGTATTCATCTTCTCTGTGTTAACAAATTCCCCCTTGACCGATGATCCAGGTAAGTAGTATCTTGATGCTCCTTGTAAAACATTTCCCCCTTAAAGTACGCGTATCCGTGTTGGGTGTTGTGCAATTTCCTCAATTGACCGATCTTCCGCTGATCTTCCAATACTCCAACCGGCATTTGATAAGGGTTCCATTCTTTAAGAACTGCATCAAGTCTTGATCTGTCATAAGAACTCTATTTCATACAAGCATACTACATTGATAGAGATTTCTGGTGAACTGTCTTCTGTAAACCGTCTTTGTGGAATCGACCAAGTAATGCACTTTAATCTTCAGCATCAACACTCAGGAAAGTCAGCTAGACCAAGTGTATCCCTTGCAAGCTCAACCAGCATGCTTAGTTGAACTACATCCAGATCTCATTGTCTCGCCTTTGTGAAGTTGACCACGTAATGCACTACGGATCTTCAGCATCAGTACTCAGGAAGTCAGCTAGACCAAGTACATCGTTTGCAAACTCAACGAATTGAGTTACCCCCAGATCCCTATAAAATCCCAAAGAAACATCAAACCCAAAACCGAATCCTGCAGGTCTTCAGTCTTGAATTATCAGCTTTCATAAAGATTCCCCAGGTCTTCAGTGAACAGCGCTTTTGTAACTACTGTAGACTTTAGAAACCTGTATTTTTCCGTGCAAAACCCTTCACGCTGGCTGGAGAATTAATTAAAATCCTCAAATATGTGTATGTGCAAAACATTCCACGCCGAACCGTTTGTATCACTAGAAAATCACAAACTCTACCACCTGTGATTGCGTTTAGAAATTTACCGAAGAAATTCAACATTTGAAAAATTTTTATCCCCCCATTTCTTTGGTGAAATCTCTAAACCTTAACAGATTCTCTCCACTTCAAAGAAACTGTCGTAAAATGTTCACCAATTCCCTCCACTGAGCGGAACTGTCGTCAATCTTCATTGAATGTTCTCGGTTCCGAAAAATCACAAAAACGACTTTCTTCTTTGCATATTCTAGTTGAATAAGAACGTCCCCTAGTACCCCGTAGGATCCGACTTGTATCCCTCCAAAGACTTTGTGAACTCGTTAGGACCGGTATTGACATTCTAGGTTCATTCATTCGTTACCAAATGCGAGAATATGACAATAAACAAAAACGATTTCTTCGTTGCATATTCTAGTTGATAAAGAAATTTCGCCTAGTACCCCGTAGGATCCGACTTGTATCCCTCCAAAGACTTTGTGAACTCGTTAGGACCGGTATTGACATTCCAGGTTCATACGTTCGTTTTCAAATGCGAGAATATGACAATAAACAAAATGCTTTCGAACATTTACGAATAACCGATAACAATCATAAATATTGACGTGCGGAAGTGAACATACCGTTTTTGTTTTTGGCCCATAGTAGTCAAGTCACCAAAATTTGACGTTTGCATCGGTAACCGTGACTACCCCACATTTTTCAAAAATCAAGTTTTCATCAAGCTTCATCATCTCGCGCGCTCCCGAACCCGTACAAATTTGACGTTGACATTTAGAAGCTCGGTTCAGATAAGCTTTGCGAACACCCGACCCCACTGATCCATTAAACATATATGAACACATAAGGTGGGCCCTCTAATGAACACTCCATGCTCAAACCTCTATGCTCCATGTGCAGCCCAAAAAAAAAATGAACATATGGTCATTGTAATAAACATGGGCCCAACACAAGAATTAAAGCCCATGCAATAAATTATCTTTGCAAAAACCTAGTGGCAGGCACATGTATCAGCCGACATCTCCTACTTTGTGTCTAAATCTTCCTTATACAGTAGACAACAACATCAAACTTTTAACTCTTCTTCTTCGATACACACATCACCAGCGATACATAAACATCAAACTTTACAAATTCCACATTCAGCTGCCACGAACATCACAGCCATCCGCTGATATCATCTTCAGCGATTCCATCTTCAAAGAAACCCCAAATTACTTCTCTTTCAACACGGATCCAGATAATAAACATGGAGATCGGAATTTCAACCGCCAACATCTCCATCTCTATCTCTCTCATCGGCGATACCCAAGACTTCTTCATCAATAAACAATCAGCAGCAGCCAGAACCCTTTCTGTGTCTTCGATATCCAAAGAACCAAAACCCCAAATGAAAAATCCGTTCAATCATCGATTCACACCTACAAACCCCCCAAATCAGTTGGTACCCTCAAACACACCAGCCGATAATCATCATCTCTGTCTCTCTTTATCAGCGATACCAGCTGAAAGACTTGGGGAGCCGACGAAACAACTGAGACAACGAAACTGATTTCTTAATGTTGGCCGACGAAACAGATCTCTGGTCGACGAAACAGATTTGAAGTGTGTTGAACGACGAAACGGATCTTGAATTCTTGTCGACGAAACAGAATGATGTCTGAAGTCGACGAAACAGGATCTGTTTCGCCGAAGGGTTTCGTTTCGTCATGGGAAGTGGGGTTTCGTCGGAAACCCTAAAATTTCTTTAACAGCCGCCAAGAACATCAAGAACAGAGCCACTGTTTATTCCCAGATCTGACGAAAAATCTTTAGAAACAAGATGAAAACTTGATTTGTTTGGTGTAAAACAGAAAAACTAACACTCGCATATGTTCTGTTTCAGCTAGATCTGAATATCTCGATCCAGATCTGGGTTTTTCCGTTTTCACCATTTTTACATCTTGAACAAAAAGCACAAAAATCACAGATCTAGAGCACATGTGATTTAGTAAATGGTTAGATTTACTAAATCGGGCACCATGGCTCTGATACCAATTGTAGGACCGAGTTTCGTGACCGAAACCGTGATTCGTGTGAGATCGGTTCAAGACGGGAGAGATTAGAGAGATAAACGAACAACTTCTTTGTATTAATCAGTAGTATAACATTACAAATCGGCCCGATTACATGATAACCGAACTAATACCAAAGGAGTATACATTCAGGGAGAGATCAAGTGGTGATCTCTCCCCCACACAATGAAGCTCACAGGGAACTCTCAAATGAGCTCCCCTTCTCTCTAAAACTTTCAAGTGTTTGAAATGACAAAAGGTTGCTATTTATAGCTACACCCCTTTGTCTTTCAAACACACACGGTCAACCAAATAACCCTCTCGTTTGACCACTTCAAACGAGCGGGTCTATACACGTTCGATAGACCGTTTCACTAACCATTACAAATTCAGCGTAAAATAATAAATCTAATTTATTCGACAAGCATCGGACACAAAATCTGCATCAACAGTGTCCAGCAAAGGATTTCCGAAATACATGCATACAAATACATACTTATTCACCAAGACAAAAAGGAATCGAAAGAGGGTTCTTGTTATTTACCTTACTGGTGGTAGACAAGTATGTGATTGCTTCAATGTCCGGCGGTAGAGACGAGCGGCAGAGAGATTGTTTTGATGGTAGCTAGGGTTTTGTTTGTTTGTTTGTTTGTTTTTTTTTTTTTTTTGTATTTGGTTAAAGAAGAAATGCATTGTCCAAAGAGTGGGATTTGGAATTTGGGACAACTAAAAAAAGATGGGAAGGGAGCTTCGGATTTGGAAATAAGTTATAAGATGGTGTTTAAGCATTAGACGGGGTTGTTTTGAATTTTCTTAAATATTTTAATCAAAGTGTATGATGTTTATAAGACGGTGTTCAAAGACAACACCGTCTAAAGGTTGCATAAGTTAGTATAAGACGGTGTTTAAGCATTAGACGAGGTTCTTTTGAATTTTTTTAAATATTTTAATCAAAGCAGCAAATTGATCATATATGTATTGATTTTAAGACGGTGTTATTGCTTTAACCCCGTCTAAAATAAATATTCAACACCGTCTTATACTCCATTTTGTAGTAGTGCCAAGACTCGAACTCCCACCACTAGGTTGGGAGGAACACATCTTTACCACTCCATTATCCTCATTGAGACTAATATGTGTTTCTAATTACTATTTTAATTTTACTCATTCCACTTATTTTACCTACCTGACCCTTCTTTTTCTAACTACTATTTTAATTTTACTTATTTAACCCATTACCAATAAATACAACCTCAATCAATTCACATGTGAAGGGACTGGGATTTTTATTTAACAATCATCTAGATATTGTTGATCCAGCTGTGTTCATTAGATGATGTGTTAATACAAATATTTTACGCCAAATGATGGCTGCTGCAAGGCTGCAACAACTGCAGCAACACCGCAACAATCCCCCTAAGGTTAACATCACGAAGTTCTACATCTCCAACTTGCCGGACGGATGTAGGCCTTGGGATGTAGCCGATTTTGTTAGACATTTGGGTGAGGTGGCAGGCATGTATATTGCCAGAAAAAAGGATAAGGATGGCAGGAAATTCGGTTTCCTGAGTCTCAGGAATGTCAGTGATGTTATAACAATGGAACGGGAACTGAATAACCTAAAGTTGGGTGGTCATCGCCTACGAGTTAATGTCGCTAAGTTTGCTGAAGAAAACGTAGATTGGTGGGATGTGGAAGTTCAAAACAAAAAGGAAAGAATCATTAACCAGGACCTCAACTCGAGGAAACGAGATGAAGGTGGTCGCTACACTGGTGGGGGCGGTAACGAAGGATGGTTAAGAGAAGGCATCTCATTCAAAGACATGGTGAATAAAGGATGTAATGGAAGTGGGATCGAAAATAAGTCTAAGGAGGTGGAGGTCCATAGCGAAACTTCGGCGTTCTTCGACCTTCAAGGTAGAGCGGTTGTTGGCAGAGTTATTGATTTGACCACTTTAAATAAGATATGCTATTTGATTAAGGAGGCTGGTTACCTTGAATTCAAGATTCATTATCTTGGGGGATTTAGCCTTCTAGTTTCGTTTGAGGATGACAATGAAGCAGCATAATTTTTACTGGATGTTAATAGCTGGAACAAATGGTTTTCATCTTTAGATATATGGGCTGGCCAATCGATGCAGTACGAGAGGGTGGCATGGCTTAAATTCCACGGGATGCCTCTCCACCTTGCTGAAAAGAAAGTTTTCGACAATGCAGCCGGATTGTTCGGAAAAGTTATTCATGGTTCTCAGCTATCCCTGTCAGACAAAGATTTATCAGTTAATTACGTTGGCATTCTTGTCGATCACGGAAAAAGAATAGAGGATTCTATTGTTTTATTATGGAAGAATAAAAATTTTAAAGTGTGGATTACTGAAGAGAGGGATGAATGGTCGCCGGACTGTTTATCCGAGGAATTTTCGTCGGAGATGGCTGTCGACGAAGAAGAGATCCGAGATCCTCTGGAACCGGAAATCGATAAGACAGACGATATCGTTAGGGAAAAGGTAACGTCAAAGGAAATGCCGGCGGTTTTTGGGAATTTCGAGGAGAATATTCTTGAAAATGACAGGGAGAAGTTAAAAGGTGTTTCAAGTCCCCAAGACAGCCCTGGCAGAGTTAATCTTTTTACCTCGGTTGCTGGTGATCCGAATATTAAGAATATTAAAAAGAAAAAGCCTTTTAATATTTCTAGAGACAAACATAAAGCTGTCCAGAAGGGACTAAGCCCGGAAGTGTTAATTAGGCCCAATAAAAGGTCTCGGATAGACATGGAGGATAATTTCAAAAATTATGGTAACTTGGGCCGGCCTGTCAAGGACACAGTTGTGGGGGTATCTTGTTTGGACCCTGACTCAGTAAATTCTCCTAATCCAATGTTTGACCTGAACTTAAATGGGACCCCTTTGGAGGACGGCAATGGACAGGGCGGAAGCATCATTAGGAATAATTTAGATCATCTTCCTAGATGCGATGAGGCTTCTGTGGATAAGGATACCAATGGAGAGGAACTCTTAAAAGAGATTGACGCTACGGTGAATGTGGGAAACAGAATCAGAGTAGATCTAAGAAACCATTTTGGTTTATTAGAGAAGTCTATTGGGAAAAAGGTAACAATGTCGTTTTATCATGAATTTTTTATCTGTTAATGCTTGTGGTATTGGGGGGGTCGGTAAATCAGATTGGATCAAGGGTCTTAAACAGGAGCATGGCATCGATTTTATAATGATTTAGGAAACTAAAAAAGAGGTTATTTCTAGAGGGGGTATTTCTAATTTTTGGGGAAATAAAGAATTCGATATGGAATTTGTTGGTTCGGTGGGTCAGTCTGGAGGTCTTTTGTGTATTTGGGATCCAGGCTTATTCGAAGCATCCTCGTTCACTAAGAAAAATAATTTCTTGATAGTGTCGGGTAAAATCAAGGGGAGCGGGTTGATTCTGAATGTGATTAATGTTTACGCCCCTCAGTCGGTTTCAGCAAAGAAAGATGTCTGGTCCGAGTTAGTGTCTTTCTTGGAAGACCTCCCAGGTATGTGGGTTGTGGGAGGAGACTTCAACGCGGTCAGGGTTCCTAGCGAGAGGAGAAACTCTAGATTTAATAATGCTTGTGCCGCGAACTTTAATAATTTTATTTATAATTCGGGGCTTCGCGAATTTGACTTGAAAGGTAGTAGGTTCACTTGCGTTAGAGGAAATGGTAAAAAATGGAGCAAAATCGACAGATTTTTGGTTTGTTCGGAATTCTTTAATCGGTGGCCGGATGCTACGTTCAAGGCCCTTCCGGTTAGTTTCTCGGATCATGGTCCTATTCTTCTCATCACTCAAATGAAAAATTTCGGTGCAAAGCCTTTTAGAGTTTTTAACTCGTGGTTAGGAAAAGAAGGGTATAAGGAAGCGGTGGAAAAATCTTTGGTGGGTTTTAACATTTCGGGGCCACCTGATTATGTTTTAATTCAAAAATTCGCGGCTATTAGAAAAAGGATAAAGGAGTGGAGAGACGATATGAAAAAGAAAGAAGGGGAGATTTCTACTAGATCGTTGGAAGAGCTGGAGGAGTTAGAGAAGTGCATGGAGGTTAGAGATTTGACAGAGGAAGAAGAATGGGCCTTTTTGGAAAACAAAAAAGTCTTGTTTGAATTTGAGAGACATAAAGCATCTGATCTGAAGCAACGTTCTAGATTGAAGTGGGCTCTTGACGGAGATGAAAATTCTAAGTTTTTTCATGCTCTCGTCAATGCTCGCAAAGCGATTAACGGTATTCCGGGCCTCATCCTGGAATCGGGCTGGGTCAACAAACCTTCGGTGGTCAAGCTTGAAGTCATGAAATTTTTTAGATCCAGATTTACGGAAGAGGTTTCTAATAGACCGGTATTGGATTGTCAAGGTATCAAACAGTTACCTGAGTCGGATAGAGATAGTCTTGTCAGACCGTTTTCTCTTTTGGAGGTTAAGGAGGCTCTTAAAGATTGTGGAGATGATAAAGCTCCGGGTCCGGACGGGTTAAATTTCAAGTTCATAAAAGTCTTTTGGCATCTCTTCGAGTTGGATTTTAAGAATATTTTTGTCCATTTCTTTGAGACTGGTAAGTTCAGTATAGGATGCAATTCGTCCTTTATCACACTTATCCCGAAGATTAAAGACCCGGTGGAATTAAAAAATTATAGGCCTATTAATCTTATTGGTTCCATTACTAAGTTAATCTCGATGGTGCTGGCTAACAGATTAAAGAAGGTTATCGGCTCGGTGATTTCTGAATCGCAATCGGCCTTTTTGAAAGGCAATTTTATCTTAGACGGTCCTTTGATTATTAATGAGTTATTTAACTGGGGCAAAAAGACGAAGAAAAAGCTTTTCTTTCTAAAGATCGACTTCGAAAAGGCCTATGACAACGTGAATTGGAAGTTTTTATTTTCTATTATGTCTCAAATGAGCTTTCTGGTTATATGGTGCAACTGGATTAAAGGATGTTTGAAATCTACGAGGTCCTCGGTTTTGGTGAATGGGTGGCCCACTTTTGAATTCAAATGTTCAAAAGGTATTCGACAAGGGGACCCGATCTCCCCTTTCCTTTTTATTTTAATTATGGAGGCTTTATCTTTCATGTTCGATAGGGCAAAAAGGGAAGGAATTGTATCCGGCATTCAAACCCCTCACAACGGGCCAAACGTGTCTCATTTGTTTTATGCGGACGATGCCTTAATCTTAGGAGATTGGTCGGAATCTAACATTAATTGTGTGGTTCGAATCCTAAGGATTTTTCATTTATGTTCCGGATTAAAAATTAATATTTTTAAATCCAATTTGTACGGGGTTGGAGTTAGTAACGGGGAATTAAATTCGATGGCGAATGTTATCGGTTGCCAAGCGGAGTCATTCCCTTTTAGATATCTCGGTCTAATGGTCGGAGCTAATATGAATCGTGTTTCCAATTGGAGACCCGTTTACAATATCATCGAGGCAAGGCTTGCTAAGTGGAAAGGGGTGATGCTCTCTATGGGGGGAAGAATTACGTTGATAAAATCGGTTCTCGAGAGTTTACCGAACTACTTCTTCTCTTTATATAAAGCTCCGGTTCAGGTGATTAAAGATATTGAGTCAAAAATTAGGAATTTCTTATGGGGAGGAGATAATGATTCGAAAAAGATCCACTGGGCGGCTTGGGATCGGGTGGCTGGCCCGGCGGATAAAGGTGGATTGGGCCTCTCGAAGCTTTATCATATTAACATCTCTTTATTGTCGAAGTGGGGCTAGCGTGTTAAATCAGAAAAGGATAAACTATGGGTGAAAGTGATTGAAGCGGTTCACAAATCGAACTCGAATTTGGAGTGTTTTCCGATCAGAAAGTCTCTAGGGGGGGGGTATGGTCCAACATCGTTAATTTACTAAATAAAGTTCTGATTAATAATAAATCGATCAAGGATTTCTTTATTGGCGAGTTAGGTAATGGGGAAGATTTAAAGTTCTGGTTAGACCATTGGCTGCCTGTTGGTCCGCTGAATCTCCGATTCCCTTCTCTTTTCGAGCTGGAGTCCAAGAAAGATTGCAGGGTTTCTGAGAGGATCGTCAATACTGGTAACTCGAGATTCAGATGGCAGTGGAAAAGGAACATCTCGGATGGTCAAGAAGTGGATGATCTTATTGCGCTGTGCAGCTCTCTCTTCAATGTGAATTTGACAGATGTTCCGGACAAATGGGGTTGGGAGGGCTCGACGGATCGGCTTTTCAGTGTGAGTTCGGTTAAGGATCTCTTGACAAAAAACTTCAATCCCCAGTGGAATTATGTCCCGAGTCCGTGTAGATGGCTCCCGCGTAAATGCAATGTCTTCATTTGGAGACTTGGAGTTAATAAACTAGCCACTATGGATGCTCTTAAGGCTAGAAACATCGACAGAGGAGATCAATCATGCGTTTTTTGTGGAGATTGTGACGAAACGGCCGAACACCTGTTTTCTTCGTGTAGTCTATCTTCGACAGTTTGGTCCTTAATCTCGCTGTGGTGCAAAATTCCGTGTATATGGGCATTCTCGGTGAAAGATTTACTGGAATCACATGAATTTGCCGGTATTTATGGGAAGAAGAAAGTCTTAGTGCAAGGTATTATAAGGATTGGATGCTGGGTTATTTGGAAAAAAAGGAATGAGGCTAGATTCGAAAATTTGCCGGTGAAGATGGAGGATATTATCCGGGAGATCAAGACGCTTGGTTTTTTTTGGTTTAATGCTAGAGCTAAGGATGGTGAGATTAAGTGGATAGATTGGTGTAACTTTGTTAATATGTAATTTTGTTTTGTTTGTTCGTTTGTTGCCGCCCTTTCTCGGGGTTTTGGCGTTTGGTTAATGAAGTTCTCCTTTCAAAAAAAAAACAGAAAAGTGCCACCATTTTGATGAAAAGTAGGAGAAGAGATAACAGAAATTACAGTTTTAAAACTTATTTATCTTGAACAAACCGTTAAACTTATTTCTCTCTTTTTAGCATGAGCCCTTAAACTTTTCAGTCTCCTCTTATACTTTCTCTCCCACCTGAACCATAAAACTTCTCATAATTAATATAATTATTTGTATGTAAAATTTGTGAAAACACAATTTCAACTAAATTTTCTAGGAGTGTTTGCTTTCTGTAAACCACTGCCATAACTTTGTTTATATCATACATATACTTGGAACGTACATTTTGGGTGAATATTCCTGAGTCCTGACAAATGTATAATTGAGGGTTATTCTCAATATGATAAAGTTGGGAGATCACCAGAATTACGCTATCAACATGATAGTTCCTGAGACACCTTTCTCATTGTCGGGCGACACTTTGGATCTGTGAGAATGCATGCTAGTGCCACGTTATAGATACGCATAATTTCCTTTTCAGTCGACCTAGTGGTTGGATAAGGGAGTCTCTTGTCCAGTATATTTTCCAACGTTATACCATGATGAGTCGAATAGTTCATGCATGACAGGAGGTTTCCAGGATGCTTCCCTCCAATTGTCTCAAGTGCCACCACCCCAAAGCTATACACGTCACATTTTTCGGTCACAGTCATGTTATAGGCAAGTTCTACATGTGCATATCCACCAAAGGATCATTAGAATTTTTTTAACTGCTAATAGACATAAAAGAAATGTAAGATTAAGTACAAATACCTGGAGCAATGTATCCCAAAGTTCCTACAATTGCCGTTTGGTTGGAGGAATCAGGGTCGAGCAATCTGGCTACTCCAAAGTCAGCAATGAATCCTTCCATTTCCGAGTTCAAGAGAATGTTGTTGGTTGATATGTCTCTATGAACAATAGAAGGGCTGCAATCATGATGCATGTACGCCAAAGCATGGGCCACATCTTTGATGATGTTCACTCTCTTGATCCAGTCCACTTGAACAGCTAATTCACTGTCACTCAAGGCGCAAAACAGGCTCCCCTTTTCCATGTATTCATATACAAGGAAGTTGCATTTGTTATGCAAACAAAAACCATAGAGCCTGACGATGTTTTTGTGGCGTAGGTTAGTTAACACTTGAACTTCATTCTTGAAACTCTGGTTGAATTCTGGTTGCTCGGCTTCAAAATGGTGGAGTTTTTTTAAAGCAAATGTTTTACCGTTTGGCAGTTTGGCCTCATAAACACTACCATAGCCACCAGTTCCAATGCAATATTTAAGGTCGAAATCGTCAGTAGCATTGATGAAGTCTTCATATGCGATTACTCCATCATAATTTAATACAGAGCACACGTCTTCATGTTTTTTTGTTTCTGGATGGATATTGTTTTGGGTGGACATTTTATGACGGGAACACAAATAACAAAGCACTAAGAAGAAAAATCCAAAGATGACGGAAAGAGTAATGACCAGATGGGAAACTGGTTTGTTTCTTTCTGTGAATGTATCTTGTCTACAGTCAAACTGACACTGCGAACCCACATCACACGAAACAGTTTTAGTAAGGTGATTATGACTAAGGTCAACGTACCCTAAGTTACAGCAATCAATTAGACTTGGGTTAAATTCGGTAATCTGAAGATAACAAGGATACTGAAATGACATGTTCCCTGACAACTGGTTTGATGATAAATCAAGGTATAAAAGTGCTGACAGGTTTCGATGAATCAGACCCACGAGACTATTATGATTAAGGTCTACATGTTCTAAGTTCTTCAAATATGTCATATCTAGAGATATGTGGCCACCTATGGAATTCATGGCAAGGTTTAAAATTTTCAATTGGCTTAGATTACCAAGATTTGAGGGAAATGGACCGTCAAAGTTGTTGTGTGCAAGATTCAACGTTTCTAGATTTTGTAAATTAGTAATTTCATTTGGGATGGATGCATTGAGTTGATTTGAGCTCAAGTCTAGGACTGAGAGATTGAGCATGGAACCATAAGATGGAGGGATTGGACCTGTAAGTTGGTTTTCACTAAGATCATCATCATCATCATCATCATACTCAGTATATCCCACCAATAGCAAAGCTAAGGTAGGGTCTGAGGAGGGTGAGATGTAGACAGCCTTACCTCTACCCCATAGGAATAGAGAGGCTGCTTCCAATGAGACCCCCGGCTTGGTTTTCACTAAGATCAAGGTATGCTAAATGGGTAAAAAAGACTGGTAAGTTACCAACGAAATTGTTACTAGAAAGATCCAGGTGTTCTAACTGGGTGAGATTGGTGAAAGAGACAGGTATGTTGCCACTGAAATTGTTAAAAGAAAGATCCAGGTGTTCTAAATGGGCGAGACTGGTGAGGGAAACAGGTAAGTTACCACTCAAATTGTTAAAAGAAAGATTTAGGTGTTTTAAACTGATGAGATTGGTGAAAGAGACAGGTAAGTTACAACAGATATTGTTAAAAGAAAGATCCAGGTGTTCTAAATGGGTGAGACTGGTGAGGGAAACAGGTAAGTTACCACTCAAATTGTTAAAAGAAAGATTTAGGTGTTTTAAACTGATGAGATTGGTGAAAGAGACAGGTAAGTTACAACAGATATTGTTACTAGAAAGATCAAGGACTTCTAAATGGGTGAGATTGGTGAGTGAAACTGGTAACTTACCAGTGAGCCGATTCCCCTGAAGTGAAAGATAGGTGAGATTTGATAGCAACCCAATTTGCTCTGGGATGCCTCCTTCAAGATAACAGTGTTCAGTACTAAACCGCTCAAGGTTCGGAATTAAAGCAAAGTCAAGGCTTCCCAGATCACCTAGACCGTTTAGGTAATATTTGGTAAAGCTTATCTCAATGACACTTCCTGCTTCATTGCAAATGATATGAGGCCAGTTACAATGATCCGAAGCATTTACATGTGACCACCAGTTAGTTGCTAGCAAAGCTTTTGCCTCTAGTGATTTGTTAGCAGCGGTTTGTGATAACATGGAAAAGAGAACCATGAGAAGAAGACAAGTGAGAATGTGCATCGGAGAAGTAATATTAGTGGAGAAAGTAGGCTGCATTATTTATCAAGTGAAGAAATTAATTAAGAATGAAGATATTGTGACCGAGTGAGTCTATATATACACCCCAAAACAGTGTACATTTCTAAGTCACTGGCAAACATAAGTCCCTTTCTCTTAATTTTCCAACCTTCTATGACACGAATACGAGTCACGTAACAGAGCCAATAAAATACCAGCTCATTTTATGGATCGAGTGACCAAGTCAAAGGGAGCACATCAACTTTTCATATGTTGTAATCTGCACTTAGAGAAATACATCAGAGAAAATCACCACATATTATCCTCTAGTCTGTTAATCATTTTTAGTGGTTGATTCACTCAAATAGAACCGTAACAGACACTTTCATATCTTTGACTTTGGACACGTTTTATAGTTTTAAACGGTTTGGTTTAATCAGATGTTTGTTTAAAGTAAATATGAATATTTTTGTGAACCTAAGGCTTTTCAAACAAGTGATCTTTATTATGTGATCCTTTTGTTTCAGTTCTTTGGACGGTTTAGCCTCTCTGTTCATTCTGGAGTGTATTGGTAGTTTATTGAAGAAGGTAATTCACTATATTTGATGCAGTGTATTGTGAGTTGAGTTGTAGATTTACAAATTAATATTCCTATTATTTTCCTTTCTTATAGCTTAAAGTTATTTAAATGAGGCCAAGATTTCAAGGGTTTTCATTCAAATTACTCAAAAGTTTGGATAAAAAACAAAAAGTAACAGAAAAAAGAAACATTAAGGCTGTTGTGATTTACATCTTTTACCATGTGATTGAACACCTCTTAGGACAAAGCTTTGGTGAAGAAGATATCTATCCACGATGAACCTACTCAAAATTTCTAACCCCTCTTAGGGGTTGGGACTGGAGAAAAGTCTCTCATAATTAATGGTCCCCTATTCAAAATATTCATCATGCTTAAAGTTGAATAAATAAAACAAAATAAGCAACATTTGAAACATTTAAGACCTCATATGCTTTCTTGTGATTACACATCCTGCTTGTTGACCTGGTAGCTTAGACCAAACCGTGACACAAGAATATAACTTGGACGGGTTCGACTCTTATTATTAATGTAAAACGAAATCAATGCATCAAATAAACAATCTTTAAACCCTACTTATATCTAATCTAACTTGCCATGCTACCGATTTGACTCAAATACAAAATTCAAACTTTAAATAGCTAACTTAAACTAATTAATCATGTTTAAGGGTTGTTTGGTAACTTCTTAATGGGTAAAGAGAAGGTGGTTGTTGGACCGTTCTACGACCTTTATAAGTCAGTCAAGGACATTCATCTTCATGTGTAAAGGCGGAATCAATGCACACAAAGTCATAACAGCTATTATCCTTTTAATTCTTCTTTTCTGATTGATATTAGTGCTTTTACAACGTTTTCTGATACAAATCCGGCAGCACTTCGTGTCTCATACAATGACCTCTCTTTCAAATGAACTACACAACAACCTATATATAGAATGATGATTTCGCTTGAGCTGGTTTCAAGCGAAATCTTATGCTGTTGATTTCGCTTGAACTGATTTCAAGCTAAATCATCAGTTGTTGATTTCGCTTGAACTGATTTCAAGCGAAATCTTCAAGTTAAACAAATACAAACCCTAAATAAGACCCTGTTGTGTATACATTCAATCTATCTAGACACAAGACTTGATTTTGACGTAATCAGCAGACATTTAGTTCACCAACAGACTCCCCCTTGGATGTTGATGAAGTCTTTGGCTTCAAGTCTTTGTCTTTAACAATCTTCAAACATTGTAAAAACTCTCATCAATCTTTATCTTCAATCTTTAAACTTTAAACTTCAATCTTCCCTTTGACCGTTGATCCAGACTCCCCCTTTCACAGACTCCCCCTCTCGATATGCTAGAATCTGAGATATCTGGTTCAAGCTTTGTCAATTAGCTTCCGTTGGGAATAATGAAGTCCAAACCTGTTACTCAACCAACAAACATTACAATTCTATCTTTTCAACAATAATTCTCAAACTCAATCAGTTTTAACAATCCACTCAAGTATTCAGGTCCAAGTTAATGACCCTGATCACTTGATTAATCTACCAAGTCCAAATTAATGACCTTGGTTGATCTTTTGACGAAACAATACTGATTTTAAAACAACAATTTCAAACATTTTCTGAAAATAACAAGTATCAAGTTAATGAACTTGTTTTTGACTTTTCAAATAATACAAACTTCATCAAAGTAAGCTCTCCTCATTCTTCAGTCCAGAATCTCCTGCATCTGCTTCAAACATCTGAGAATCCAACAATCAACTCTCCACTTTGGTTTGTCAGAAAATAAAGCAGAAATAAAATCTTTTTGGATTTTATTAAAGTGTTCTAAACTAAGAAATGAAATACAGAAAACTTAAATTGCAAAAAGTAAACAAAGTAAACTATTTACAAACATATTTTTGGCGAGCGTGTCAGGGAATCATATCAGCTTTTCAGACAAATCACAAGTACCGTTAAGCTTCATTTCATACTCAGACTTAAACAATTCACCTCGATTGTCGATATACTGATCCATCTTAAATTCCCACACAAATTTCAATTTACTCAGGATACGAATTAGATGTTTTAATGAACAAGCTCATTCATGTGTCCCACCTCTTGAATATACTCCCGTATCCAGAATTCCAATAATCAGTCTTACAGGTGAGTATACTACAATGATATCTGTATATAAATTAAGTATGCGAGGGCCGAGGGATCTCAGGTCGATACTTTCGTATGCGCAGAGAGATATCAGCTTCGACTTTTCAGTATGTCCCCTTTAGAGGATCTTTTTGCTTACAACAGCAGCGACTATCAATTTTATTGTTTCATCGGCATGCTGAGGGTTTAATGCTATGTTTCAAGCATTGCAGAAAGTATTAGCCAAGGACTAGGTCAGAACTACCGTTTAGCAGAAGTCCCGGAATAATACCCCAGACATCATTGAGTATAAAGACCTAGTATATCAGATTAAGAGACCTTTCAAACGAGATTTCAGGGGTTACCTATATATCCAAGTAGTGTTCCCCACGAATTCACAAGTTTGAATTTAGGTTTATATCCCGAATAAATCTACTAAATGTGCGAAAACCTATCGACACATCATCAGTGAGACTGTTTAACTCTTTTATACTTTACAAATCTTTAGTATACTGTAATCGTCTAGCTGATGTACTATCATTTTCCCTATATACACAAGCTCTTTTTCAGATTTTATCATGTTTTTGTATTTTTGCATTTTTTACTGTTTTTGTATTTTCTGAAAATAAACTATATACAAATACAAACATCTACTCCCCCTAAATACCAAAACAAGTAACAAATCGACAAACCATTGCAGATTGTTTCTCGTCTTCATCCACAACAGTACTCTCATCAACGCCCACAATTCCATCCGACACCGAAAGAAGCTTCATACCATTCAGTTTTAAGAAATATTTAAACCGATTTTTATCAAAAGCTTTGGTATGTAAATCAGCTTTCTGTTCGTCAGTGTGGATTTTCTCAATTCGTATCAACTTTTTCTCAAAGCAATCACGAATAAAGTGATGACGAATTTCTATGTGTTTAGTTTTAGCGTGATGTACTGGATTCTTTGTTATATTTATAGCGGCCTCATTATCAACAAAAAGAGGTGTGTTAAGAAACTGCAAACCGTAGTCGCGCATCTGTTGCTGTATCCACAAGATCTGAGAGCAGCAACTGCTAGCAGAAACATACTCCGCTTCACATGTAGATAACGCCACAGACGTTTGTTTCTTACACAGCCAGGTAACCAATCTAGGACCAAAGAACTGGCATCCTGCAGTTGTTGATTTTGAATTGACTTTGCAGCATCCGAAATCCGAATCGGAATACCCTTCGAGCATAAAGTCGCCTTTCCTAGGATACCACAACCCCAATGAAGGAATTCCTTTCAGGTAGCGCAATATCCTCTTCACAATGATCATATGCGATGCTCTCGGGTTAGACTGAAATCTTGCTGCGAGGCACGTTGGGTACATTATATCAGGACGTGAAGCAGTTAGGTACATTAAAGAACCTATCATGGAACGGTAAAACGTTTCATCAGCCCTGTCTCCGGTGAGATCTGGGTGATTCCCATGATTTGTTGCAAGTGGGGTAGCAGCTGGAGTAGAACTTGACATCCCAAATTTCTCTAGAATATCATGAACATACTTTGACTGATGAATGAAAATTCCCTCAGGAAGTTGTTCAACTTGTAATCCCAGAAAGAATTTCATCTCCCCCATTGATGACATTTCAAACTTTTGCTTCATCACTGATTCAAAATCTTTGCATAGATTTTCATTTGTCGACCCAAAAATTATATCATCCACATAAATCTGAACTATCAGAAGATGACCATCGACCTCCTTAGTAAAGAGAGTGGCATCCACTTTTCCACGAATGAACTTGTTGGCTAGTAGGTGTTGAGACAAAGTCTCGTACCAAGCTCTCGGGGCCTGGTGTAAACCATACAGCGCTTTGTCCAATAAGTAGACCTTGTTTTTGTGAATTGGATCGGTGAAGCCCGGTGGCTGACCGACATAAACCTCCTCTTTAACCTTCCCATAAAGAAACGCCGATTTAACATCCAACTGATAAACTTTGAAGTTCTTCCAAGACGCAAATGCTAGGAAAATTCTGATTGCCTCTAGTCGTGCTACAGGAGCATAGACTTCGGTAAAATCAATCCCCTCCTGTTGACTAAATCCCTGAACAACAAGTCGAGCTTTGTTCCTTACAACAACTCCTCTATCGTCCCTCTTACATTTGAACACCCACTTGGTGTTAATCTTTCTCTGACCATCCGGCAAATCAACTAACTTCCACACTCCCAATTTCTCGAATTGACTAAGTTCCTCCTGCATTGCATTGACCCAAGAGTCTTCAGTAAGCGCCTCTTTGTAAGTTCTTGGCTCAACCTGCGAGATAAAACAACTCAATGAGAATTCAGTTTGCAAAGGAGCAACTTTTGTATAAAAACATGTAAGCCCTTTATCAATCTGATTTCGAGTGCGAACGCCTGTCTGCAATTCTCCTATGATCAACTCCTCTGGATGATATGAAAAAGTTCGCGGCATCACTTCGCTTGGAACATCTACATTTCCCTCCAGATTAGTAACATTCTGTTCTGCATCTTGTTCACCAACTTGGTTTGTTTGACTTGAAATCTGAATTTGCTCCCCCTCAGAATCTGAATCACCATGATCAAATACTGGCATGTTTTTAGCTTCTAGATTATCATTCTGAACCGACTGATTATCCTGAGCAACTTCATTCTGTTGGACATCATCATGTTCACCAGCATTACTTGGACCTGCTTCATCGTCATTTGAAGTTTCCTGTGGTTACCTTGAATACTCAGCTGGAAACCTTAACTGCGACTCATATTCACGCAAAATATCCAACTCATCAAAGAAATCTTCATCATCCTCTGATTCTTCTCTCATGTCAAACGAATCCCAAAGTTTGTCATAATGATAACGCCATGAATCACCAGGATTCTGCGGCGGCATAGTATAACCTTGACATTCCACATTTGCAGCTTCAATAATCCGCTTCTCACTTGGAACGAAGACACGTCGCAACGGATTTGCATAACCAACAAATATACCCTCAATGCTCTTCGGACCAAACTTTCCATGAGGCTCTATAACCGTACAGGGTGACCCAAACGGTTCTAGATACTTCAAATTCGGTTTGCGATTATTGATTAGCTCAAAGCATGTTTTGTTGAACTTCTTGACAGTGAGAACCCTGTTAAGCGTATAGCATGCGGCGGAAACAGCTTCAGCCCAAAAATTAATCGGTAACTTTGAATCTGCGAGCATAGTTTTAGCCGTCTCGATTAGTGTCCGGTTTTTGCGTTCTGCGACTCCATTCTGCTGCGGAGTATACAGAGCACTAAACTCATGCAAAATACCTCTTTCATCACAAAATTCTTCCATCTTACTGTTCTTGAATTCAGTACCATTATCACTTCGAATTCTCTTGATACGCCTTTGGTACAAATTCTCAATCTTCCTGAACAACCCCATCAAACTGTCAAATGTTTCATCTTTCATCTTCAAGAAAGAAACCCACGAAAATCTGGAATAATCATCAGTAACGACCAAACAATAGTAATCTCCTGTAATACTTTTGACATTCACAGGACCAAACAAATCCATGTGAAGTCTTTCCAGAGGTCTCGAAACTGAATTAACTTGCTTTGTAGGGTGCGACTTTTTCTTCTGCTTGCCTTTAATGCAGCTAATGCACTCCCCTTCCAAATGAAAACCTTTGATATTAACTCCCAATACCAAATCATTGTGCACCAAGTGATTCATTTTCCTTAGGTGAATATGTCCCATCTTGCGGTGCCACAATCTCGATTCTTTCTCAGTTGCTCTAGACACAAAACAATGTGCTTGACCAGTAGTTGTAGTTGCTACACTCATATCTAACACATATAAATCATTCACTCTAGGTGCCTTCATGATAATCCATTCTTCAGGGATAACAAAACCAGGTTTCAAAATCAAACATGCTTTATCAGTGAAGTGAGTAGTATACATATTGTCACAAATCTGCGAGATACTAAGCAGATTGTTCTCCAGCTCAGTGATGTAGTTAACTCTCTCAAACGTCACAATCCCATTGGATAACGTTCCTTCACCAACAATTCTACCACCTTCATGACCTGCAAATCCCACATAACCACCATTGATATTCTTCACATCATACAGCAATGCAGTTTTTCCTGTCATATGTCGAGATGCGCCACTATCCATGATCCATCTTGAAATGGCTCTTGGAAGATCCTGCACATACCACAAGTTGATTTTAAAACATTTCAATAAAGATGCCGATTCATGCTTCGCGAACTAGGAAGCTCCGGCAATTTAAACTGCTTATTCAAACATTGTGTCCACCCAGGCCTCATCAGCCTTAGGTGTAACCTTGACTCTCGCAATTTGAATTTTGAAATTTTCAGCCTTCAAAGGTGGAAAATTTGCATCATAATCAACCGAAATTGATTCTTCAGCCTTTTTCACTTCCGAAGTTGAAATTTTCATTTCAGTTTTTGGTTTCCAAACTTGTTGAGATAATGCAACCTGTTTATAAAACTTGTCGTTTTTAGTTACCACTTTCTTTACAGGTTCATTTTTCACTTTGATGTTGTTATTTTTCACACTCTTTTTCTCAACAACGATTGGAGCTTTACCCTTCACATCAACTTTCTTCTTTTGAATCTTCACATTTTCAGTCTTAGGCTTCACATTGGTACACTTTCGTGCAATGTGACCAACTTTGTTACATCTAAAACATGTACGAGTATCAACAACTCGACTTGTGCCTTCAGACTGATAATGTGAAGCTCTTTTCTCAAAGAACTCTTTATTTGATTTTGAAAAAATTTCATTTTCCTCATCAGAAAGTGAACTTGAACCGTTCACAAACACCTTCTTTTCAGCAAACCTTTTGTTTTGAAAACTCTTCTTCTGATAACTATTACCACCTCGATAACCACCCGACCAATTGTTTCGATTTTTATTATAAAAACGTGGTGGAACAACAGGCTTTTTGTAATAAGCTTTATCTTTCTCAAAATTCATTTGCCTTTTTGTTTGACACAAACTGTTCACTTCTGACAACTCAACTTCAACTAACTTGAAAACATTTGTCAACTTTTTCACATTAACATTCTCAATTGGAAACTCAGAATCCAAATACAACTTATCAGATCCAACCATCTTGTACATCACAAGACCCGGTTCATCACTTAAGTTGTTTTTGGATTTTGATTTCTGAATGTACTTGTCCAAGAAACACTCATCATCTTCAGCTGAATCAGACAACAAAACACTTTCAGCAGTGCTCTTAACAATCTCTGTCTGAACACTATCATCAGATGATGTAGAAAAAGTAACATCAATGTTCTCCGGAAGTTTAACTTCACTCTCTTCCTCAATTTCAACCAACCCAGATTGCTTTTTCATGTAATTATCAAGAACAGGTGGTGGAACTTGATGAAACCCCACCCCAGTTCCATCACAATACACATCTTCGCCCGCTTTGTCTTTCCCGATGGGTTTGGGAATGATATGTTGCAAAACAAAGCTTGCGGAGCTGTAACTGTTAAGCTTCAACTGGATTCGCTCGTTTTCGATTACAGCCTCTTGAACTTTAAGTTTCAATTTAGCGATTTCATCCAGTTGTTGGTTGATTGATTCTTCTTTGACTCTAAGCACTGCTTTTAAATGTTCATTTTCTTTAAAAGTTTTACCATTTCGATCATCACAATCTTTCATTGTGCTTTTGAGTTTTTCAAATTTTTCAGAAATCTGACGGTTTTCAAGAATCAACTTTTCATTTTCATTTTTAACTTTATCATGATCAATTTTATCATTTTCAATTTGACTAGTTAATTCTCTTATCCGTTCAGTTGAAGCTTTAACTGTTTTGTCACGACCAAGAATCTGATTCTCAACGCTTCTGACCTTTGCTGTCAGATCTTTAATTTTCTCACCGTTGAGATACGTGACAGTATTACAAAATTTGCATTCTTTGTTGCAATTTTTGCAATCAGCATTTCCTTCGATCTTTTTACCTGACACATTTGTTGACGTGTTTGGACTGACCTGGCCTTTTGACTCAGACACGGAGTTAGAGTCTACCTCAAGTGCTTTAGCAGCCAGCACTTTGTCAGCCATTTTTTCGAGATTCTCTGCAGTCAACTCCTGCGTTGTATCAATCTTCTTTGATTTTTCGATCTCTTCTTTCTCTTTCATCTCTTTTTCTTCTTTTTCTTTCTTCGCTTCCTCTTTCATTTTCTCAGTTGGAGTTCCCCACCATTTGTGTTGCCAATACTCATCATCTTCTTTCATTTCCTTGATTAAGGCTTCCAGATCGAGAGTTTTATGATCGATTGCAATATTTCCATACTCATCAAGATAACACTCCCTGTCTGGATCCCATCTTTTGGCTCTCTTTGCTTCCAAATAGATACCAGAAAGTCTAGTAATTTTGTTTTCCGAAATCATCTTTCTGTATCTATACTTCTGCTCTTCAGTTCTATCATCTTTCCATGGAATAGGTTCATTTTTTGCCATGAATGCGTAACCAACCGCATCTTCTTCTGATAGAACCTCTTGACTCCAATCATACCCCTCATCATCATAAATCACTGCAAGAGCTCTAGATTTCTCTCTGTTGTCTTCAACCTGCTTCAATCTAGGCGGCTCGGATTTATTCTGGTGATAAATCGCCTTCTTGTAGTAATCATCTCTGAAAGGATTCTCCGACTCATCAGCATAAGCGTTTCGGCATTCTCTCTTGAAGTGACCCTTCTGCTTACACTTGAAACAAGTCACCTTCGATTTATCAAACCCCAACTTAGTAGATGCACCACCAATTGTTTTTCTTCCGGTGATTTCCATAAAACGCTGTGCTCGGCGAACAGCACTTGCCATAGCCCAACGAATATCGATCAGTTCCATTTCCTCCGGATCAATCTGATCGTAATCTTCTTTCGTCAGATTTGTGTTGCCTATCTTCCCAGCTACCAACCCTTCATACGATTCCAACACCGATGCTAGAAAGATCATTTGTTGCTTGGCCGATTCTTCATCAAAATTTTGAGCATTCTTCAAGTCTATTGCAATGTTGCATTGAAAACGATTCTTTGCATCTGGATGATTTCCAGAAGATGAAGATCCACTGTGATAACCACTGTGACTTCCACTGCTTTGACCACTTTGACTTTCTTTGCCGGTTGTCGACACATTTTCAGCAGAAAACGCAGTTTTTGGGGAAGTTGCTTTTGGCATCATGCTTTTTGGATAGTATAAATCCAGATTTTGTTGATAAGATGAATGATTAACTTTGTACGTCTTCTTCAATTCCAGTTCATGACTTTCAAGTCTCTCAATCACCAAATCTGGTTTAAGATCTTTCGGCAAGATAGTGTTTTTCAGCATGAGAGCATAATATCTCCACTCCATCTCGTCTGGCAACGAATCGAACAACTTGTCTACTTGCTCATCATCAGAATACTTAATTCCATGTCTGACTAACTCCAGCTTCAGGTGCCCAAACCTCTCGATCATTTTTGACACTGATTCATTCTTTAAGCATCCAAACATATCAAAGTCTTTCCTAAGTAGTTTTATTTTATTTTTCTTGATTTCTTCACTACCTATGCATTTCTTTTCTAACTTTGCCCAAAGATCTTTAGCATTTGAATAGTCTATCAATGAAATGATATCCTCCCGAACAGACTGAAATAACAACGCCACACACTTTTGTTCGGCTACGAATGATTCAATCTCATCAGTAGCTGTTAAGACTTCACCATTCTTTTTTCCTTGATCATAACCGTTCTTCAGACTTTTCCAACTTGGAAATGCAAATGCCATCATCCAGTCTTCAAACTTTCTGGACCACCGACTATACTCCTCAATAGCCATAAGTTTTGGAGGTTTATTGAACGTTCCGAAAGCACTTTCCGATTCCCAAGCTTCCTTTTTCTTCTCTTTTCGCGGATTATCATTCACATTGCTTGAAGAAGTATCATCATTTCTGGAATCTCCAGCGAATGCATACATATCGCTAAACGGGTTCATGAAAAGATCATCCATCGTGAATGTTCCTGCAAAATCAGCAAACACTTAGAAAAATTCTAACTTTTTTAAAATTCAGCAAGTTCAAGCGATATTGAATAGTTTGAAGCGAAATCCATACTTTTAAACTATTCAAGCGAAATTCAGCAATCCAATTTCGCTACAATGTTCAAGCGAAATCTACAAACAGTTCTGATTCAAGCGAAATTCAACCCAACAATTTCGCTTCAACTGATTTCAAGCGAAATCCGAGATTACAAGACTAACAGTTTCAAGCGAAATCCAGATGATCAATTTCGCTTGAACTATTCAAGCGAAATCCTGATTTTCAAGTGAAGTCCTATGTTTTTCAAGCGAAATCAACCTAAACCTTCGAACTACTTTCAAGCGAAATTCTGTTTTAGGTCATTTTTAACAAGTTTTAATCTGAATTTTAGTCCGAATCTTTGTAGGCTTTGTTAAAACTCTGTTTTACACGATATACTCGAAAATCAGACCATTTCGACCGTTAGAACTCGTTCAGATCAGAAAAGTGTAAAAAGAAATGAGTAGAAAGAAGAGAATCCGCTGCTATGGTATGAACTCCTCGTCCTGAGCTCTGATACCACTTGTTGGACCGTTCTACGACCTTTATAAGTCAGTCAAGGACATTCATCTTCATGTGTAAAGGCGGAATCAATGCACACAAAGTCATAACAGCTATTATCCTTTTAATTCTTCTTTTCTGATTGATATTAGTGCTTTTACAACGTTTTCTGATACAAATCCGGCAGCACTTCGTGTCTCATACAATGACCTCTCTTTCAAATGAACTACACAACAACCTATATATAGAATGATGATTTCGCTTGAGTTGGTTTCAAGCGAAATCTTATGCTGTTGATTTCGCTTGAACTGATTTCAAGCTAAATCATCAGTTGTTGATTTCGCTTGAACTGATTTCAAGCGAAATCTTCAAGTTAAACAAATACAAACCCTAAATAAGACCCTGTTGTGTATACATTCAATCTATCTAGACACAAGACTTGATTTTGACGTAATCAGCAGACATTTAGTGTCGCTATTTCCCTGCATCATTTCATCAAACACCTTCTCATGTCAATTGACCACTTATTGCACTTAGGCTAATTTCCCTAGTACGTGCTTCGGCCTTAACTGTTTGACACTTGCTGGTTCGGGGTTCTGTTGTTGTCAAACTTCCTTTGTTGCTGAGGGGGTTGGCTAGAACTAGAACCTTTGGTTTGATTTCCATCCCACTTGCGTTTGTTGTTGGCTGAAGTTTCAGGAACTACTGCATTGTGTTTTGGTAACTTGCCTTGCTCTACATCCTGATCAGTCAGTTTGTGTGCAAGTTTGATGTTCTACTGAATGGTTTGCAGATTAGCAGATGTCTCCATGCTTTGGATTTGCGGAACCAATCATTTGATATACAGCTCGATAGGCTTGTAAGCTGGATTTGACATATTGGGACACAGTGATGCCAGCTTGTTAGATCGTTTCGTGTATGCCTTGATTTCTAAGCCTGTCATTTTATGATTGTAGTACTTCGTCTCCAGCTTTTGAATGTCATCGCGGTGACATGATTCTTCCTTCATCATATCCTTGAAAGTGTTCCTAGGTGTGGCATTTGCGACTTCCAACCCGAGTATTTGCACTTGCACGTTCCACCAGGAAAGTGCGGCATCATCTAGAACTCCGGCATCAAATTTAACTCTATTTTCAGCAGGGCAATCGCACATGGCAAAAACATATTCCACCTTTTCAAACCAGCTTTAGGATCCTCCTTAGGGTCCTCCTCTTCCGGCTTTGGCTCAGCCGGTGGTGCTAGGGTGGTGGTGGTATGAGGGCTTCCAATTTATGTATCCTCCAAGTAGCCTCGTGTAGGTTCACTCGTAGAAATCCGATCTCCTCTTGCTTAATATCATCAGATCTTCGCAAGTAAACCTCCTTGTTGTGAGTCCTTTGTAGTTCTGCTTCTAAGTTGCTGAAACGTCTTAGCGTGTCAGGGGAGTCATGAACAGCTGCAGGAGTGTCAGCTCTTGCTGCTAGATTGTGTTGGGAAGAAGTCTTGCCACTTAGGGTGAGACGAGCCCTACGAGCTGCACGTGTCTCCATGTGATGCGGAGGGGAATGAGTGACCGCTGGTGCTTTCCCTGGTGCGTACAAGCAATCAGATGAGGAAGATGATGTTGACATGCCTGAGATATGTCACGCTTATGTATTCAGTTTGCACACAGGTCAAAAAGTTGTAGGTTATTAACATAATGCACGTATAAATTTCAGGATGTATGAGTGTAATGTATGCATTCTAAGTATGACGAACCTTGCAACTCGGAGTGTGGTGTCGTTGTGGTTTTTCAACAAAGAGTAGTTATAGTATGGTTTCAAAAAGTTTTTAAACCTAGTTCACTATAACCAATGTTTCTGATACCAATCTGTCACACCCTCAAATTCCACATGCAAGGTTTTACCGCGAGGCGTGTGACTGACCAGTATCTAGCCACTAATCATGTTGAACCAAATATTTAAAATTATAAAACATCACTAACAACACGATTATCGATCAAGTTTTTTTAAATGTCCAAAACACAGTTTAAATAGCAGAAGAAACAAAGTTAAAAATTCCCTACAAGATTTAAAAACCACAAGTTAAAGAAATAATTAAAACATCAAAGTTTATCAAACCACACCACGCCAACAATTGTAATTGTTCATCCAAGCTGTACCTAATGATCTGCAAAGCATGCAATTAAGTGTCAACAATAAAGTTGGCGAATTCACAAATTTCAGTTATGCAAAAGTGTAAACGTAAAGTTCACAACTGATTTTGTTTTATGTATGAATTGGGTAGCTAACCCTCATCAAGTAACTAAACTGTGTACCGAATGCTGACGTTTTATTTTGTGCCCTCATTAACGTCTATCAACATTAATGTAATAGTGAAGGTCAATAGTTCACGCCCGGCTCCCAGCACCGTGTGAGGTTTGTCAACCTCATCCTGATACGTTTACCGTTTTAGTTAGTTTAGATTCACGTAATCCTACACATATTATAGCACATAGCCATGTAGTCACGTTTGACATTCAATTAACCGTTCGTGTAAGTTGGTGCATATGATCATATCATTACATGCCATACATTCATACACACTCATTAAAGGGTTTTAATGACATTTAACACCTTGTAGTAACACGTAAATACATTCAAAGCATTTAAAATCACTTTTAGCACATTGCAGGTTTCACATCAGATTTTTGACAGTTTTGTGGAATTTATTCAAAATACTAAACAAGCTCAGAAAATTATGAAATTTTAACATGACATGTCATTTAGTTCATGAATACTTATGGATTTTTCTCATGACCTAGATACTTACATAAAATTCACTAAAAATCATCTTTTACACATAGGTCTGATTCGTAACATTTTTATGACAAATTATGGAAAAATTCATTTAAAAATCCTCGTTAGCTCTTTTAACAAAATTCTAGTGGGATATCTTCTCTATCACCTGGAACTATCTACAGTAAAATTTTCAGGTATAACTCAATTCCTACATTGAGTTATGATATTCGTAATAGGCTGCAAATTCTGACAGAAACGCAGCCTATACCTTTGTTACGGAAAAATTTGTTTAAAATATCAAATCACGTCGAAAAAATGTAATTTGAATGGGGTGTGAAAGGTATTCCTAGAACTATGTTATAGACTCAAGAAACACTGATTTTTGCTAATGTTTGACCGGTTACAGTTGACACAAGTCGGCTATAACTTTCTGGACAGATTTTGTTTCATTACTCGGCCCCCAAAAACTATTACTTAATGAACCAAACGACCTATAATCATCAACTACAGCAAATTACCATCAGAAATCAGATTATCCACCACTAGATCATTAAGAATCAACAAGTTTTAAACCACAATCATACAAGAATCAAAACCCTAATAATTTATACCAAGTCATTATGATCCCTTAACCCACCATGCACAATTTCTTACAACCTAGTCAACGAGTAACACCACATACATCGAGAATCATCAAGCAAAATAGAGAACACAGCCGCGATAACATAATATTAGTAACCAGAATCATGCAAGAACTCTTATAGTTATAAACAAAACCTAAGATGTGATACCTTGTGATGAGTAGAGTTAATTGAGCCTTGAAACCGAATACTTGAAGCCTTGTGCTTTCGGTTCTTCATCAACAGTAGATGAGGGGAGGGAAATCGCAGCTTAGGGTTTGTTGTGGGGAGTTACGAGAGTTCATGCAATACATGTAATATTAAAGGGGGTGTAGGGCGGTTTAAGTTTTGGTGAGGTTTGGGTTGTAATTCTTTGGGCCGAAGGATCAAGTAAACGTAGGCCGCAAGCAAGAGAGGTAAGGGAGGGGTAAAGGGTGGCAGTTTGGGTTAACCTGGGCCGCAAGTTTAATGGGAGTTGGAGTTTTTGGGCCGTAAAGAGAGAAAGACATGGGAATCAGGTTATCGGGCTTGAGGTTACGAGAATTGAGTTTGATAATTATTTACATGTATGTAGTGTAACACCTGAGTCCCTAGACTTTTAGATATTGTCAATTTTAGTCCCTAAACTATGTGGTCATTGATACTTTTTAGTAATTGGTAAATTCTATTCTATATACTAGATACTTGGAATGTCTAATTCTAGATGCTTGGAATGTCTAAATCTAAATACTTGGAATGCCTAATACTAGATACATGGAATGTCTAAATCTAGATACTTGATACTTTGGTGCTTGAGTCTTGAGGCTCGTGAAACTTGAGACTTGGTTGAACGAGGGACTGGGGTCTTGTCACTGGCGGAAACTATGAAACTTGAAATCTTTTTGGTGTTATTGCTATAATCTAGTTATACTCTTACCCAATAATACGCAACGCTTAATCTAACTCGCAAATCGAATCAAAGACGGGAACGCGGAAAAGGTGGGATTGACCGAGTGGCAATCCGATCGGATGACCACCCGATCGAATGGCCACTCGACCGAGTTGCCACCCGATCCGTGCACACCGTCTCTCTTCCCCTCTCCCACACTATAAATAGGCCTGTCACATCAACTCTCACTGATGTGATAGCCTCACTCGACCCAGATGCACACACTCCTCTTTTCCTCCATTTCTTGGCGATTTCGGTATGTTTTACACTAGATTCTTATACATCTTTGAGCTACAAATCATTCTCTACGAGATTCTCCTTTGAAATCTCACTTTTCACCATGAAATCTCTCGGATATGAGCTCTTGAAGGCGATGTCACCATGGCGGTTTGTACCAAACTGTGGTGTGAGGTCATCTTAGCCAAGATCTAGCTCAGATCTAAAGAATTTCATGCGTTTTACACTAAATCTATACTAGATCTACACTTTTCAAGATAAAAACCTATGTTTATCTTCATCTTTCTTAAACTTTTACATAAAAAGGTGAGATCTGGATCTAAACGGGCTGTAGACTTGATTTGTAGTCTAGAGTCAGCTTGGAAAAGGATTGTTACCGGAGAAGATGATCGGAGTACGGATTCTGACATACATATCATCACGAACTAACGACTAAACGGACCGGGGAGATTCCCGCCCGATCGGATCGGCTGAACACCAATGTGTTTACCGTTGTCTCAATACGTACCATAATGTCACTGTTTAAACAGAAACTTAGAGATTTTACGAGTTTAGGAACGGGACATGGATAACCCGATCGAGTGGTAATCCGATCGGATAGCCATCCGATCGAACGGCCACCCGATCAAGTAACACCTGTTCCATTAACTTTAAACACTTGAACTTTGAAGTCATGATCGTCGAACTGCAACTCGATCGGATAGCCATCCGATCGAACTGCCATCCGATTAGGAGACCTTTTGAGACTTTGAATTTTAAAAAACTTAGAACTTTGGATTGAATGGCTGTAACAACCCTCGGTAAAACCAACACCCACATAATATTTCCAACACTCTAGTATATTATAGAATGTCTTAATATGTCTTATATTATACCCCGTATGTGAAAACCGAGCCCGAAATATATAATAACATATAAAATAAATATAAAATCTGAAATCTAGGGCTGAGGCGGGCCGCGTAGGACCTCACCCTAAGCTCACACGGGCGGTATCAAGGCTGAAACTTGATTCCGGTGAAATTATAAGTTAAGGCGGGCCGCGTAAGCTTACCTTAACTATTACGCGGGCCGCGAGAGATCATCAAACGCGAAGACATCCTAGGCCGACACGTGTCGACATCGTGGCGAGTCTAGTAGCTGACCCAGCTAAGCTACAGCGTTGACCAAGGTTGACGCGGGCCGTGTAAGGCTTAGCCTTACCTTACGCGGGCCGCGAGAGGACCAAATATCAGCACTATATAAGAAGGCCATCGGGTTCAACCAGAATTCGTTCATTTCTCAATTCTCAATCTAAATTTCTGTAGCAGAGTTATAATACGCGGGTATTATACCCCTACTTAGCGAAGTTCTGCTCCGTTGTAAGTATTATAACCCCTGGATACGTATTAGATACGCTGCCCGATTGATCTAGGGTTCCGTAATGGCTGTCGTGGTTCTGCCCGACGTAGTCATTGAAATGCCGTCTCGGGGAAGGTATTACTAATGTTAAAATGGGTTATTAATACTAACGCGTGTACATTTGTGTAAATTATAGATTATCACCGGGAAACCCTTACGGAAAATCTAAGACAGCAATCTGAGTTGATCCACTTTTTGTAAACCTTTTTGTGAACTGTTTTACAAAACCTTACATATCTTTCCATGCGAATAACCATATTGAGTATTTGTAAGAATACAATTATAGTGGGTATGTTGGGGTTTTGTATACAAAATTTGTTACCACCTGGTCAAGGAGTAACATTTCCACAAGTTGAGTATGACAGTACCACTGATGTTAATTGTTATATATTGGAAACAAATGTAATTGCGGATGTACCCTCAATACCTTACACTGTGACTTTTTATTTAAACTTGATTAAACTGGGATTTACTCACCAGTATTTCCCACTGACAAATGTTTTTAAAGCGCGTTTCAGGTAACAAAATGTAAAAGCCAAATAGAAGCCAGCTGGACAGCACTGAAGGCTTGGAAAAGTGGCAATAAAGTTACCTAAAAATAAAATAGATGTTTTTATTAAATAAATAGGATTTATTCCTATGAAAAAGCATGTACTATGAACTTGGGTTTTATCCCATTTGTTTAATATTATAAAATATGGTGGTTTTACTCTGATAAACATTTCCTAACTACGGTCCTGATGAAAAATTCCGCTGCCAAATTAGACTAATCCCACGATACCACCGAAACTGGCTCGCGGCCGCCCGTTCCCTGGAATCAGGGATCGGAGGTTGCGACAGAAGGTGGTATCAGAGCTAAGCCACTGATTCAGCCACATAGGTGTTCTGCTGACATCAAAATGAAAAGTGTTAGGTAATAAATTACGAAAATACGTGCATAACTGTAATTATTTGTTATGTGATTATTTGACTATCTGTTAGTTTACAGTATGAGCGACCAAGGACCATCTGACGCGTATCGTCAATTGTCTGGTTCGCCTAGAAGCGAAGGCACCTCCTCTTCTCAGCCTGCCCTCTCTGGGTACTCTACTGACACAGAAGAAGGAACCTTTGTGTTTAAGGCTCAATCCGAGGAACCATTTCCTCAAAATAAAAGGGGATGGTTCAGTCGAGGGGCGCATGAGCGTAGAAAACGTATGAAAAAGTTACAGGAACAGAGGGTATTAGCAGCAGCCAAGAGAGAAACAGATGCCTATGCCCAAGATATGATCAATAGGGGTATAGCCAACATCCACATATTAGTAACCACTGCAGCTGACCCTAACCTAGAACAAATAATAGCACCCCAACCACAATTGCCTGACCAACCCATGGAGCTAGAAAACCTTGAAAACCAAGTAGAGATGCATGACTTCAACCCGGAGAAAATACCAAGGGTAGCAGCACCAAACCCCCTAGACCCAGATTATGACCCCTGGTGGGACAATAATAGGGATTATGTGCCACGTTACCAAATGAACGAAGACATGCCTATGCCAACCCTAGGAGACTACCTAGCTATGGATCCTTTAGATCCTTATTACCATGACGAATACATTAGGGAAATTTTAGAAGATCCTTACCATCTCCGAACTCGTACACCTCCATATCAGGAACCCGCACCCCAGATTCCAAACCCAGTCCTAGAACCTGCACCCCCAATGAGTGCAGAAAACGTCCAAGAACTTAGGACTTTCGGTGAGGAAATTTTAGAAAGCAGTGAGAGAATGCGACAGGTGGGAGAGCGTCTCGTCTGGAAGTATGACGAACGCAATATGGATTTCTGGATGAATCCATAATAGGGAATGTGAAAGGAAGAAACGGTAGTAGTAATAATAATATAATAATATCATAAAAAAATAAAATATGTGTGTACGGATGCCTACTATTATTAGTGTAATTTTCTTTCAGTTGGTATTGTAATTTTATTTCAGTACTCCTGTGTAATAGACGCATAGTATATGAAAAGAGTATAGTCGCAATGATCGACGCTTTTGGCAAAAATACGTGTCATGTGATTAACTATATTAAGATATTGATTGTGATATTAATACGGGGTAAATGTTTAAAATTCAGATGGCCGACGAAGGAAATCTGAATAACGATAACCAGAGTAACATTAACGTGGTTAATGAGAATCCAAGCATTCATAACACTGGAAACCAAATGGATAATAGTGCTATCCAACACATAGTGGCAAAAGGAATTATAGATGCAATACCATTTATTATTCAAACGGTTCAAGAAGCGAATAATAAAAGTAAGCATAGCAGTAAGCGACCAATCGAACCCGAAAACAGCGTGAACAATGGCCCTGTACTTCAAATGCCCATTCCCAAAAGAAGGAGAACTGTGCCTAACGGTTGTTCTTACAAGGAATTCTGGTCTTGTAAACCAATAGAATTCTCGGGCAATGAAGAACCTATTGCAGCCCTACACTGGTTAGAAAAGACTGAAGCTGTTTTGAAAATAAGTAAATGTGCGGAAGAAGACAAGATAATGTTTGCTTCCAATCTATTCAAGAATTCAGCCTTAGAATGGTGGAACACTATCCTCCAGTCCAGAGGAAGTGATAAGGTTTATAATATGGAATGGAAAGAATTTAGGAATACAGTGGAAAGGAAATTTTGCCCTCCTAATGAAAAAGAGCAAATAGCAAACAAATTCCTAAATCTTAGGATGAATGGAGTGGATAGTAAGGGGTACACTACTACATTCTTTGAATATGCTAGAATAGTGCCAACCCTTGCATCACCCGAACCGGTATTAATCTCCTGTTACGTCTGGGGATTAATTGGAGAAATTAGACATGTAGTCAAGGCAGCTAGACCCCAAACCATAGAAGAAGCCGTAGAACTAGCCAATACCTTGACTGATGAACTAGTTCGTACTAGAGAAGAAGATCAGAGGAGAAACTTGACTCAAAAGCTTACCCAAGAATTCCGTTCTGGGAATTTCAACCGTAGGAACGTAGGTTCTACCTCTGCACCATACTGCAGGATCTGCAAAAAGAAGCAATCTGGAAAATGCTCCACTTACTGCAATTTCTGAAAAGCACCAGGACATAAGGAAGAGACTTGCAGGAGAAAATCCAGTAATGGATTGTGCTTCAACTGTGGAGAAAAAGGTCATATCAAGCCAAACTGTCCAAAACTGGCTCCAGCTACGAACAACAAGAACACTAAAAATGCTAGAGCATTTGTTCTAACTGCAGAAGAAGCCAAAATGATCCCAGACGTTATAGCTGGTACGTTTTTAGTTAATGATGTATTTGCCAAAATATTATTTGACTCTGGTGCAAACCAAAGTTTTATTAATACTTCGTTTTGCAAAATTCTAAATCAGCCATTAACTAAACAACCACAAGAATATCTAGTAGAGACAGCTAACGGAGAAACTATTAGAATTTCTGAAATCTTGCTGGGAGCAAGAATAGAAATTTTAAACCAAACGTTTAGGGCAAACCTTTATCCAATGAATCTGGCAGGATTCGATGTTGATTTAGGAATGAATTGGTTAATAGCCAATAAAGCCAGTATTTTATGTGATCAAAAGTCAATTCAAGTAAATTCATCTAAAGGTAAAACGATCACAATTAAAGGAAATAAGCCATCTAGATCCACAAAATTCATCTCTGTGATGAAAACTGCAAGTTCTATAAGAAAAGGTTCTATAGTGTATTTGATTTCTATAATCACTAACACTAAAGGAAAAGAACTAAAAGACATTCCAGTAGTGTCTCAGTTTTCAGATGTCTTTCCAGAAGAATTACCAGGACTACCTCCAGACAGAGAAGTTGAATTCAGAATTCACCTGCTACCAGGAACAGCACCAATTGCCAAAGCACCTTATCGTTTGGCACCCGCCGAAATGCAGGAATTGAAGAAACAATTAGACGAATTGTTGGAGAAAGGATTTATACAACCGAGTTCGTCGCCATGGGGAGCGCCGATATTATTTGTTAAAAAGAAGGACGGATCAATGCGCATGTGCATTGATTACCGTGAATTAAACGAAGTCACGATTAAGAATCGGTACCCATTACCGAGAATAGATGATCTGTTTGATCAACTGCAAGGAGCTCGATTTTTCTCAAAAAATCGATTTAAGGTCGGGATATCATCAATTAAAGGTACAGGAAGAGGATATTCCTAAAACCGCATTCAGAACAAGGTATGGTCATTATGAATTTACTGTCATGCCATTTGGTTTAACCAATGCCCCAGCTGCATTTATGGACATGATGAACCGAATATGTAAGCCATATTTGGATAAATTCATAATTGTCTTTATAGATGATATTCTAATTTACTCTAAGAGTAAAGAGGATCATGCAATGCATTTGCACGCACTTTTAAGTTTACTACGAAAGGAAAACTTTATGCTAAGTTTTCAAAGTGCGAATTTTGGTTAGAACAAGTACAATTTCTTGGACACCTAGTCAATCATGAAGGAATTCATGTGGATCCAACAAAGATCGAGGCGATTACCAAATGGAAAACCCCTGATTCACCAACCGAGATTAGAAGTTTCTTAGGATTGGCCGGTTATTATAGAAGATTTATTAAAGATTTCTCTAGAATAGCCATTCTTTTAACTAAGCTAACCTGTAAATCTGTTAAGTTTGAATGGGGAGTAAAACAAGAAGAAGCCTTAAGAATACTTAAGCAAAGATTAACCCATACACCCATACTAGCATTACCAGAAGGAACTGAAGACTTTGTAGTCTATTGTGATGCTTCTAGATTAGGTTATGGATGTGTATTGATGCAACGACAAAAAGTTATAGCTTATGCATCCAGACAAATTAAGAGTCATGAAGAGAATTATTCTACCCATGATTTAGAACTAGGAGCTATAATTTTTGCCCTTAAGATCTTGAGGCATTACCTTTATGGTAGTAAGTTTACCATATTTACTGATCACAAAAGTTTAAGGTATGTTTTCGGGCAAAAAGAATTGAATATGAGACAAAGACGTTGGATGGAATTGCTTAGTGATTATGATTGTGATATTCAGTATCATGAAGGAAAAGCAAATGTAGTGGCAGATGCTTTAATTCGAAAGTATCACGAAAAGCCGAAAAGGGTACGTTCTCTTAAATTAAATCTAAAAGTAGATTTAAATGATCAAATAAGAGAAGCACAAGAATCAGTAATCAAGGAAGATACTGAAAAGCTAAAAGGTATGCTAAAAGAATTAGAACAAGGAACAGATAGAATATGGAGATTTCATAAAAAGAGAATGTGGATACCTAAATTAGGAAATCTACGTCATCGTATACTAGAAGAAGCCCATAAGTCTAAATATACGATGCATCCAGGAAGTGATAAGATGTACCAGGATTTAAAGAAAAATTTTTGGTGGATAGGAATGAAAAAGGACATAGCAGCTTATGTTTCTAAATCTTTAACTTGCTCACAAGTTAAAGCGGAACACCAGAAACCCTCAGGTTTGTTACAGCAACTAGAAATGCCAGTTTGGAAATGGGAATTAATAACAATGGATTTTGTTACTAAATTACCCAAAACCAAGAAAGGTAATAATACAATCTGGGTGATTGTAGATAGGCTAACCAAGTCAGCTCATTTCCTACCTATGAAGGAAACTTTTAGTATGGAACAATTAGCTAAATTGTATGTAAATGAAATTATTTCTTTACATGGAATACCATTATCAATTGTTTCTGATAGGGATAGCCGATTTACCTCTCATTTCTGGTCAAGTTTCCAAAAGGCAATGGGAACTAAATTAAAACTGAGTACAACTTACCATCCTCAAACGGACGGACAGAGCGAAAGGACCATCCAGACGATGGAAGACATGCTTAGAGCTCGTGTAATTGATTTCGGAGGTAATTGGGACGAACACTTACCTTTAATAGAATTTTCTTATAATAATAGTTATCACACAAGTATCAATGCTGCACCATTCAAAGCACTTTACGGATGAAAGTGCCGAACCCCAGTCTGTTGGGCAGAAATTGGGGAGAAGCAATTATCTGGACCTGAAATAGTGCAAGAAACAACCGATAAAATCATTCAAGTCAAGGAACGACTGAAAACCGCACGTGATCTACAAAAGAGTTATGCTGATAACCGACGCAAACCATTAGAATTTCAAGTAGGGGATAAAGTATTGTTAAAAGTTTCTCCTTGGAAAGGAGTGGTAAGATTCATCAAACGGGGAAAGCTAAGTCCCGGGTATATTGGACCTTTTGAGATTATTAGAAGAATAGGACCAGTAGCTTATCAGCTACAACTGCCAGAGGAAATGGCAGGAATACATGATGTGTTTCATGTATCTAGTCTCAAAAAGTGTTTAACTGATGAATCACTGATAGTACCTCTTAAGGATATAGAGGTAAATGAAAAACTCAAGTTTGTAGAAAAGTCTCTACAGATTGGAGACAGGAAAGTCAAGAACCTCAAACATAAGAGACTAGTTTTAGTCAAAGTAAAGTGGGACTCCAAAAGAGGACCTGAGTACACATGGGAACTTGAATCTGAAATGCAAAGGAAATATCCGTATTTATTCCAGTAGATCTCGAGGACGAGCTCTAAAACAAGGTGGGGAGAATGTAACAACCCTCGGTAAAACCAACACCCACATAATATTTCCAACACTCTAGTATATTATAGAATGTCTTAATATGTCTTATATTATACCCCGTATGTGAAAACCGAGCCCGAAATATATAATAACATATAAAATAAATATAAAATCTGAAATCTAGGGCTGAGGCAGGCCGCGTAGGACCTCACCCCAAGCTCACGCGGGCGGTATCAAGGCTGAAACTTGATTCCGGTGAAATTATAAGTTAAGGCGGGCCGCGTAAGCTTACCTTAACTATTACACGGGCCGCGAGAGATCATCAAACGCGGAGACATCCTAGGCCGACACGTGTCGACATCGTGGCGAGTCTAGTAGCTGACCCAACTAAGCTACAACGTTGACCAAGGTTGATGCGGGCCGCGTAAGGCTTAGCCTTACCTTACGCGGGCCGCGAGAGGACCAAATATCAGCACTATATAAGAAGGCCATCGGTTTCAACCCGAATTCGTTCATTTCTCAATTCTCAATCTAAATTTCTGTAGTAGAGTTATAATACGCGTGTATTATACCCCTAATTAGCGAAGTATTGCTCCGTTGTAAGTATTATAACCCCTGGATACGTATTAGATACGCTGCCCGATTGATCTAGGGTTCCGTAATGGCTGTCGTGGTTCTGCCTGACGTAGTCATTGGAATGCCGTCTCGGGGAGGGTATTACTAATGTTAAAATGGGTTATTAATACTAACGCGTGTACATTTGTGTAAATTATAGATTATCACCAGGAAACCCTTACGGAAAATCTAAGACAGCAATGTGAGTTGATCCACTTTTTGTAAACCTTTTTGTGAACTGTTTTACAAAACCTTACATATCTTTCCATGCGAATAACCGTATTGAGTATTTGTAAGAATACAATTATAGTGGGTATGTTGGGGTTTTGTATACAAAATTCGTTACCACCTGGTTAAGGAGTAACATTTCCACAAGTTGAGTATGAGAGTACCACTGATGTTAACTGTTATATCTTGGAAACAAATGTAATTGCGGATGTGCCCTCAATACCTTACACTGTGACTTTTTATTTAAACTTGATTAAACTAGGATTCACTCACCAGTATTTCCCACTGACAAATGTTTTTAAAACGCGTTTCAGGTAACAAAATGTAAAAGCCAAATAGAAGCCAGCTGGACAGCACTGAAGGCTTGGAAAAGTGGCAATAAAGTTACCTAAAAATAAAATAGATGTTTTTATTAAATAAATAGGATTTATTCCTATGAAAAAGCATGTACTATGAACTTGGGTTTTATCCCATTTGTTTAATATTATAAAATATGGTGGTTTTACTCTGATAAACATTTCCTAACTACGGTCCTGATGAAAAATTCGGCTGCCAAATTAGACTAATCCCACGATACCACCGAAACTGGCTCGCGACAGCCCTTTCCCGGGAATCAGGGATCGGGGGTTGCGACAATGGCAATCCGATCGGATAGCCATCCGATCGAATAACCATCCGTCCCTTTCACTCACATGTCATCTCAATCGGATGGCAATCCGATCGGACAGCCATCCGATCAGGATGACTGATCCGACACTTTGCGCAATCTCGTTACTCTGTCCAATTCTTATCTGTTACAGTCTAATCAGGCTAACTCTAAAGAGCTCCCTTTGATCCAATAACAGTTAACTTGTTAAGCAATCACTTTGAGTATACTATATCTCTTTGTGTTTTAAACTTTGGGATGTAACATGTATTCTACTAAACTACGATACTTGAGACCTTTGCAAACTAAACTCTATCCTACGTGTATGTGAAACTTGTGATTCTTGTATTCTATTTGTGCTATGTGAACGTTTAATCCAGGGTGTGTAGTGCCGCCTTAACAATAGTAGCACTATAGGAGATGCACCTCCCCATTATTCTCGGGGGTATTGTTAGGGGGATTCTAGTTTTCCTTGAGACTTGGGAAAACACTAAAGCATCGGGATACTTGGGCTATCACTTGTTGGACTGCGAACACTAGCATGGCCAAAACTATTTTGATACACTTACATACGGATATGAGTTGTTTTAACCTATTATGCTATTACTCAAACTTGTATACTCGCCGGTACATTTTCGTACTGACTCTATTTAATACATGTTACAGGCTGATAGGTGCTGGAACTATGGGAAATCAAGCTAGGATTGAGGCTTAGAAACTCGCCTAGTTAAATTTTAGAATTTTGAAACAATGACTATTGTGGTTGTATTTGGTATTGATGGTTATGTGGATGTTTAAGACAATCTTGCATGAAATTTACTTAATCTATATCGAAATTATTAGTGTTATGGAATCTCATGAGCAATCTTAACGCTTAGTGCTCGCACCTCGATGTTTCCACCATCGGTTGGGGTGTGACAGACTGGTATCAGAGCCATAACTATAGGGAATTAGGATAAGTAGGAATACTTGCCCTAGTCTATAGTTCTAGGAATATTGTTTCTTATCTGTTGTTTAAGACTTATGCATTATACCGTATCTGCTTCCTAGCAGCATACCTTCCCTGCTAAGTTTACAATGCCTTTCCTAAGGCTGACACAATATACACTTAATACTTTGAAAACACTGTTAACCAGTGTTTGTATTTTACACGAGGTTTGCCCTCAAGTCAGGAGCGACATCCGAACCTTGATGGAAGATCTCCATACTATTCTAGTAGGTCTTGTTTGCGGATGACTACCAACGCTATTAGGGTACGATGTTGTCAAGTTAGAGGTGAAACTCAGACCTTGATGACTAGTCCCACTCTTTGGTATTTTACAATGTCTCGCCAAAGCCTTGAAACTCCCGTTCAATTAGGTACGTGAAACGACCAGAAGGACGAATATCGTAGGCCTAACATCGATGACGTATTTGTCTAGGTAAGTCAAGACACGTTACCTCAATTCGAAAGGGATTTGAACCACTTTGGTTAGTCACCGTTCCTCCACCCGGAACACTCTATGTTTTATGAGCCTGTCTTTTATGTTACCTCGATTTTACATATGGTGTTAAACTCGATTCTTCGTTTATCTTGATTCTTTGTTTATTTTGAAGCTCTTTATATAAATCACACGTATGTCCGCAATCTAAAGCCTAAATCCTAATCTCTCAGGATCAAACTAAATTTAAGAAGTTTATCTACGGTGTTAATCTATTTGACCAATCTATGTGATATTGTGGTTGTAAGGCACTAGATGTAACATGGCATGGAATACGGGGGAAAAGTGACGTGTCCGAAAAATGGTGGATACGCCGCTGGTACTTCCTATACATAAGTGTTTCCGACATGTTACCAACTTTCGTACTAAGTGCCATGCGAAACTTAGTGCCTACGGATCGACAATGATGTTATTGAATTCTAAGACTATGGAAGAACTATTTGTGTAATCTATTGAAAACTATGTGTAATCTAGTGAGTACTCTAGTGAAACCTATGTGTAATCCATGTATGTGCTGTATTGAGAAACAAAATAAGAAACGTAGCCTAGCGTCGAAGACGAGGCGGAAGTAGCATGTCCGATGCATGGTGAATACGCCACTGGTACTTCCTATATATAAGTGTTTCTAGCATGTTACCGAACCTTCGTACCACGCGCTAAGTGAAGTTCGTAGTTTTGTAGGCTCTGGTTGAAGTCGTGAAGTCTATTTGGGTTGATCTATGTTGTTGGATCTATTTGGTCAATCTATGAGAACTTGTGGTGAATTCTAATGTCGTGGTTATCGAAGCATGACACCGATGACGAGACGGACATGGCATGGTTGAAGCATGGTGGATACGCCGCTGGTACTTCCTATATATAATTTCTTCCGTCATGTTGGCGAACTTTCATGACACGTGCCATGTGGGGTGTCGTGGTAGTAGATTGTTAACACTAATCTATGTGAAACTATATGAAGTCTATGGAAATCTATTTGAAGTCTATGGAAATCTATTGGGTCTATAGAAATCTATCGAAGTCTATGGGAAACTATGTGAATCTATTGGAGTAATCTATGCGAATCTATGATGATAATGATGAGTGTGTTTTACGACATGACACGTAACATGACACCGAGTACGAGGTGGAAGCAATATTCCCGAAGCGTGGTGGATACGCCGCTGGTACTTCCTATATATAAGCGTTTCTGACATGTTTCCAAGCTTCGTACAACGTACCATGTGAAGGTCGTGGGTTCTGTGGTGTTAAGTCTATTGAAGGCTATGTGAAACTTGAGTCTTTAATCTACATGAATGTTGTCAAATCTTGAGTCTTTAAATCTATCGTGTGTGAATCTACATTGTGAAACTTTGTGAACCTAGACTTATACGATCCTCTTGTTGGATCATTAGGATGTCTTCCCGAAGGCACTCCGACACTCTCAAGAGATCCAGGGAAAAGTCTCAGAAAAAGATGATGTCCTTCATGGCCGATCAGATCGCTCGAGTCGTGCCAAAGATCGTCTCTGAGAACCAAGAATCGAACACTCCGCCCTCTTCTGTGGACTCTAAGACGGAGAAAGAAAAGTCTACAAAGTTCAATTACAAACATTTTGTCTCTTGCAACCCCAAGTCTTTCACGGGCAGTGATGGGGTAACTGCTATGCTCGAGTGGTTTGACAGCATCGAGGTTACCTTCATTAACAGCGAATGCCCAGACTATCTAAAGACTAGGAGTGCGACTGGAATGTTTCAAGGCAGAGCATTAGAGTGGTGGACGAATGAGAGAAACATCCGATCGAAGGAAGAAGCCTATGCTCTTCCATGGGCTGAGGTGCGAGAATTGATGATGCTCGAATTCTGCCCTCCACATGAACAATTGAAGCTCGAAGAAGAGTTTTGGCTCTTGAAGCAGATTGGCGATGATAATCTGGCTTATACTACCCGTTTTAAGCAGCTCAGCTTGATCGTTCCTCACTTGGTTTCTACTACCAAGCGCATGATAACCAAATATATCAATGGTCTACCTCCTACTATGCGTGATTCTATCGAAGTAGCTCAACTCGGAACTATTGAGGAAGTCTACCGTCTTGCAGCTAGTCTCAACAACAACCACATTCGTGATAAGCAGTTTGCTAACCCTGCTCCCGCCAAGTCTGCACACCAAGTTACCCAACAGTCAAGTGGCAGCAAGAATAAGAGGCGAAAATCTCAGGGTTTAGGATGCAATGCCATTATTCCTGCTACAAACCCTGCTGCTAAACCTACTCCTGCTGCTCCAACCACTGCTGTTTCTGAAGTCAAGAAGCAGTACTCTGGGTCTTACCCAAAGTGTAACACTTGTAACTTTCATCATCCTGCAACCTCTACATGTCGATTGTGCACCAACTGCAACCGCTATGGTCACACCACTCCCTACTGTCGTCAAACTAATCCTGCTCAACCCGCTCAGCAAGCTCCAGCTCAACCAGCTCTCCCCGCTCCTCTGCAGAATCCAGGACCAGTCAACGTCGTATGAGCGTGCTTTCAGTGCAGAGACACTACTCATCTCCGTAATCGTTACCCCTAGCTGAACCAAGAACAACAAGCAGCTGCTCGTGGATGAGCATTCAACCTCAACGCTAACCAGGCTTGCAACAACAACGATGTGGTGAATGGTATGTTTCTCGTCAATAACCTTTATGCTTCGATCTTATTTGATACCGGTGCCGACAGAAGCTTTGTGTCCGTAGAATTCGAATCTTTGTTAAACTGTGCACGCTCTATGTTACCTAAGTCATTTTTGGTGGAGATTGCTGATGGAAAGTCTATTCTAGTTGATTTTATTCTCTGTGGTTGTTCCTTGATTCTTAATGACTCTAATACCCATGCAATTGGGTAGCTTTGATGTCATTATCGGTATGAATTGGTTGCGTAAGAACCATGCCGATATTGCTTGTCACGAGAAGTTTGTTCGTCTACCTCTACCGTCTGGTGATATCTTGCATGTTTATGGAGACCGACCTTCGAAAGGACTGAGGCTGATGTCATGCACTCAAGCGAGCAGATGCTTACGTAAACAAAACCTTGCTTTCTTGGCCCACGTGGTGGAACAAAAGAGCAAGGGGAAGAACATAAGCGATGTTCCAGTGGGGCGTGATTTCCCTGATGTCTTTCTTGAAGATCTACCTGGTCTTCCACCTCCTAGAACCGTCGATTTTTGTATTGATCTCATACCTGGTGCGAATCCCATCACAAAGGCCCCGTATCGTCTTGCACCTTCCGAGATGCAAGATCTATCTAGTCAGCTTCAGGAACTACTCGACAAGGGATTTATTTGCCCAAGTACCTCCCCGTGGGGTGCTCCCGTGCTTTTCGTCAAGAAGAAAGATGGTTCGTTTCGTATGTGTATCGACAACCGTGAACTTAATAAGCTTACCATTAAGAATCGTTATCCTCACTCCCATATCGATGACCTATTTGAAAAACTACAAGGCGCGTCATGTTTCTCGAAAATCGATCTTCGTTCTGGTTATCATCAGCTTCGAGTTCTCGAAGATGATGTACCCAAAACCGCATTTCGTACTCATTATGGACACTATGAGTTCGTGGTCATGCCCTTTGGATTGACCAACGCACCCGCTGTGTTCATGGATCTCATGAATCATGTGTGTAAGCCCTATTTGGATCGTTTTGTGAAAGTCTTTATTGATGATATTCTCATTTATTCTAAAACTAAAGCTGATCATGCTCGACATTTACGCTTGACGCTTGAACTCTTACGTGGTGAACTTTTGTATGCTAAATTTTCTAAGTGTGAGTTCTGGATTAATGAAGTACAATTTCTTGGTCATGTCGTTAGTAAGCAAGGTATTCATGTTGACCCGTCTAAAATCGAAGCTATGAAGAATTGGAGTATGTGACACCCGACTCTTCAGGCCATACCGTACAATTGTAGCACGTATTGTGAATAGGTAACAGGACTATATTTGACTTATTATGGTGTTTATACGTGAAATTTAGTGTATTAATAAAATTTAACTTTGATAAAAATTATCTTGGCAACGGTAAGATAGACGCTTATCGCGTAACGGTTAAAATGCAAAACGAACATCGGTGACCGCCCGGACAGTGTTAAAATCCTAAAAATAGTCTGTTATGATTAAAGTAATAATTTTAATCCTATTCGTGAGGGAAAATGAATTAAAACGCTAAGAAAATCTATTTTCCGAATTTAAGCGCGTACCGTGCGATGCAGCGCATATACCGACAAAATACTGTCAACACAGCCCGTCAAGACAACTGAAAATCATTTTAGCAATAATTTGATAAGTTTATTCTTATATAATGACAAAAATAAATAAAAAACGCTTAAATTCCTATTTTTGCGATTTTTAACGTGTACCGCGCAGCACAGCGCGCATACTGCCAAATACCGACAACGTCGCCAGTTCAGGCAAACAAAATATTGTACAGTAATATTTTGGTGAGTTTATTTTTATAGAGCGCTAAAAATAATTTGCAACACACTAAAACGGGTTTAAAACGCTAGATAAAATACCCGGTAACTAGTAAAATACCTGTTTTAATCACTAAACTCTATATGTGTATGTATATTTATATGTGTAATGTATATATATAAGAGAAAGAGAGATATGTGATGGCCATATGGCTGCCCACCTTTTTGTCTTTTTCTTATAATTTGCCAAGTGTGACCTTGGAACCATAAACAATCATTTTCACCTCCTACATACTCCATACAAACCATACACGATCAAACATCACTCTCTCTCTCTTCCTCTTGAAAATCTCGGCCAAACACTGTAACACCCTGAAAATATAAAACTTTATATTAGAATTATAAAGTTTAAATAAACGAGAATTTACTAACTAGGAATTTTAACCTAGTTAGTTACAAGTCTAGAAATAACTTATAGTAGGGTTAAAAACAACCAAATTATATGTTGATCAAAGTGGAGGGGCCTAAGTTGTTAAAACTGAAACTTAATTTTAATAAAACAAATAAAACAAACCAAACACCCCAAAAGAGGTGTCTGGTCGTACAAGCACAAGAAGGGGGCGATCCCCACTCTCCAAAACCCTAACACTTCACTAAACTTGCAAATTGAAGGCTCAATCCAAGTTGAAATCGAAATTAAAGCATAGATTATTGATCCTCATCGCAAGAGGATTACAATGTATGTAAAATTTAATGAAAACTCTCAACTTGAAATTCTCATGAAATTGGGAAACCTGAAATTTATGGTTGCATGTGTGTTATATGATGAATTAGGAACAATATAGTGTCTAGGGATAAACCCTAGACAAATACAAGTTGAAATCATGTGAAAATTTAGTAAAATCCATGAACACCTTTGTAGGTGATTAGTGGGTTATGTAGAACTTGATAAACACTAGAAAATTTGGTGTTGTTCTAGTGTAATTTGACAACTTTGAAGTGATTTCAGAATTTTAGAAGCTAACAATTTTGTAAAATGGGTTGATTGATGTAAAATTTGGGCTAGATGATAAGCTAAGGATTCGCTAAATAATCATGTAAAATTCTGCCCTTAAAGTGTTTGTTGAAATGCCTCAAAGAGGGCTCGAAACTGGAATTTTGTAGTTAAAACGCCTAATTGTGATGTTTTGGCTATTATGCAAAATGTGATTAAAAGAGTTCTAAATGTGAAATAATTGAAATCTATAGGAAAGGAATCCGGAACGTCGAGTGGACAAGCCGGTGGTGATTTGCGGTTGAAGGGCGTGCACTAAAGGTATGTAACTTAACCCGTTACATTAAACAAGTTGTTGTTAAATTACGCGAAGTCTCATTTTAGGATAATTATGGTGTAAATTGTAGCGACTATGATTGTTACTTAAATTAATTGTCTAAGAGTGACACGGGATCGTTTGGTAGTCATCATATTGGGGCATTCCATAAGATGAGCCAAACGGGTCGATTAATTGTGCAAGTTGTTGTTTTATTGTTCTAGAGAGTCAAAATAGAGATACTAATCACAAAAGCATTAAACCATGAGATTGGTAAAGAAATGCGAGTGATGATAAGTCCAGGACATTGGGCATAAAGTATCTTAAGTTTACTAGTTAAATGGTTGTAACTTGTGTCAAGTAGGAATGGGTCGAATAAATGCATATCGATATATATAGTCTTTCTGTCCGTAAGTTGAAGTTTTGGCATGACTATCGTAATAGGCACGTTGGTAATGAAATTACAGACGTATAGGAAAAAGAATCACTAAAAACGGACCTCCGAATCATAAATTATGGCTATTTTAAGTTGGAACTTGATTGAACTTGGAGCTGGGAATGTGCAGCAGCAACAAAAACTTCCTGTGAAAACAAGGGCCTGGCGTGACGCGAGGGGTCTTGGCGTCACGCGGCGCCCCTTAAATCCGGAAATTTTTATTTTCTTGAATGTTTGACTCTTGGAACTTATTTATATCCATTATAACTTTATCAAAACTAACATTTGTTGGTTTTGATCTTAGGTGATGTTGGAAACTAACCGGAAGATGATCGAGCTAGCTTTTGAAGAACCGAGCACTATTTACAAGCTTCCGCAATGTTTTAAACTTTAATAGACTAAGTTTATGGGTTGTAAACAAATTGATAAACAAATTTTGAATGTTCTAACTTAGTCGTTAGTTGACTATGGTTTATGCTACTTATGAACTTGACTCTTGAAGCTAATGTTAATTTGGTATCTTTTATTCTAAAAATGGTATGAATTATTATTAATTTCAAGTAAAACGAGAAGGGTGTTACAAGTTGGTAATCAGAGCTTAAGGTTGTCAACAAAGTGTTCGGTTCAAGCTCGATCAATCGTCCGGTAAGAATTAACTTATTATGTTAATAAATTAGGTCTTATGTAAGAAATGAGAAATGAATTGAGATGCATGGGAAAAGTGTGTTAACACACTCAAACCCGGAAGGTGCATTAAATGTGAACGGTTAAAGCAAGTTAGGAACTTGGCTAAACCGAAACAAATGAAACAATGTTATAAATGAAATGTTTAACGTTTAAATGTAAACATTTCAGTTTCAAGATGTCTGATGGGAATGATGATAATCCGGTGCAAACAAGCACCGAAAAAATGAAAGAGATAATTGCCGAAGAGGTAGGGAAGGTAATTGAAGGAAGTCTATCCGGGTTTATAGACAAAATTCAAAGCATGGTGTTGTCGTTTGTCGAAGAGCGAGTTAAAAGGTTGGAGGATATTGTCAACCTTATGAAGGAGAAAACGGGAGAACGTAAAGGATGTTCATACAAGGAATTCATGGCGTGTAAACCGCCAATCTATAACGGGGAGGTTGACTCGATAATTTGTCAAAAATGGATATGTGATGTCGAAGGAGTGTTTGAACGAACCCACTGTGATGTAGGCGACTTTGTTGCTTACGGAACGGGTCAATTGAGAAATCAAGCCAAAGATTGGTGGGATAACAAAAAGAAGGAAATGGGAGCCGAAGCGGCAAGGGTCATGACTTGGGACGAGTTTAAGGTGCCGTTCCTTAAACACCATAGTCCCAAAGCGGTGATTAACAGGATCAAGGAAGAATTCATCCAGCTAAGACAAAAGGGTGAAACAATCGATAAGATCACGGGCATCTTCATGGATAAGCTGAGATTCTGTGACGAGTTAGTCACCACTGAAGAGCAAAAGATATACTACTATTACAACATGCTGAGTGCCGAGTACCGTGTGTTCATGACTCCATCAAAGTATGAAACCCTCACGGAGATTATCAACACCGCTCGGGAGCGGGAAATAGAGTTAAAGAAGTAAGTAGAAAGGGGCGAGCGGAGGGCACAAGATGTGAATCCAAGCCCTACAAAGAAAGCTAGAACTGCCGAATCGGGGAAGGAGGTGGAGGCTAAAGGCGGGTCGCCAAGTTGTAAAGTATGTGGAAAAGGGCACAAGGGTGAGTGCCGCTTCAAAGACAAGTCGTGTCCGGTATGTGGGAAGACGAGGCACACTGCATCGCTATGTCCCGGAAAAGTTTCCGTTTGTTACAAGTGTTATCAACCCGGTCACAAGAAATCTGAATGCCCCGAGTTGGTGGGAAAGAGAGACACAAAAGAGTCTCCAACAGAAGCTCCCAAAGCAAAGGCTAGATCCTTCCAACTTACCGCGGCTGAAGCAAAAAACAGAACCCGATGTGGTCTCAGGTATATTCACAATTAACTCAATTCCAGCACGTGTATTGTTTGATACGGGTGCGAATAAATCCTTCATTTCGCATGGATTTATTCGACATCCTTCATTTGTATTGACGAAATTATCTGTGCCCTTAGAAGTTGAAATAGGGGACAACAAAAGTTTTATAGTTTGTGATGTTTGTCGAGGCTGCAAATTAAGCATCGACGATGAGGAATACTTGATAGACTTAATCCCGATGTCAATGGGGGAATTTCAAGTAGTCGTTGGGATGGATTGGCTATCTCAGCACCATGCAAAAGTTGTGTGCTTTCGTAAAGAGATAAAACTAACATCTCCGAGCAGGAAACACGTCACCATCTATGGCGAAAAAGGAGGTAACCCCATAGTATGCTCAATGTTGAAAGCTCACAAGCTTATGAAGCGAGGATGCAAGGCATTCATGATATACGCAAATGAGCCCGAGAAAGAATCACGGAAGATTGAAGATGTACTGGTAGTACAAGACTATGAAGATGTGTTTCTGGAGGATTTACCGGGGATACCGCCTGAACGGGAAGTAGAGTTCGGGATCGAATTGATTCCGGGCGCAAAACCCATAGCTAAAGCACCGTACCGACTCGCACCTTCGGAATTACAAGAGTTGATGTCCCAAATTCAAGATCTGCTAGACAAGGGATTCATAAGGCCGAGTGTGTCTCCTTGGGGCGCACCGGTACTGTTCGTGAGAAAGAAAGACGGAAGCATGCGCATGTGCATTGATTACCGGGAGTTAAACAAACTCACGGTATAGAATCGATACCCGCTTCCGAGGGTAGATGACTTATTCGACCAATTACAAGGTGCGAACTGGTTTTCAAAAATTGACCTTAGATCGGGGTACCACCAATTAAAGGTCAAGGCGGAAGATGTGCCGAAGACGGCTTTCCGTATGAGATACGGACATTACGAATTCCTCGTGATGTCATTTGGGCTAACAAATGCACCCGCGGCTTTCATGGACCTCATGAACCGGGTTTGCAAGCCAATGTTGGATAAGTCGGTCATTGTGTTTATCGATGATATTTTGGTGTATTCAAAAAGCGAAGCTGAACATGCACACCATTTACAAGAGGTGTTGGAGACACTTAGGCGAGAGAGGTTATATGCAAAATTCTCTAAATGTGCCTTTTGGTTACGAGAGGTACAATTTCTTGGCCACATCATAAGTGCCGACGGAGTATTGGTGGATCCGTCAAAGATCGAGGCTGTATCAAAATGGAATCCCCCGAAGAACCCTTCGGAAATTAGAAGCTTTTTGGGGCTTGCGGGATACTACAGGAGATTCATTCAAGATTTCTCTAAGATTGCGTCACCGTTAACAAAGCTAACCCGAAAGAAAGAAAAGTTCATTTGGGGTGTCGATCAAGAAAGAGCGTTTCAAACGCTAAAAGAGAAGTTAACACAAGCTCCGGTACTGACATTGCCGAACGGAGTCGAAGACATGGTGGTTTATTCGGATGCTTCACTATCGGGGCTAGGATGCGTTTTGATGCAACGGGGCAAGGTTATAGCTTATGCCTCGAGGCAATTGAAGATACACAAGAAGAAATATCCCACGCACGATCTTGAGTTGGCTGCGGTGGTATTTGCCTTAAAAATATGGAGGCACTACTTATATGGGGTAAAGTGCACCATATTCACCGATCACAAGAGTTTAAAATACTTCTTCGATCAGAAGGAGTTAAATATACGACAAAGGCGATGGTTAGAAACGGTGAAAGATTTCGACTGTGAAATACACTACTACCCCGGAAAGGTAAATGTGGTGGCGGATGCTCTGAGCAGAAAAGCGGACTATGTCCCAATACGAGTAAGGTCGATGCAGCTCATGGTGACCTCGGGTATACTTGAACGTATTCGAGAGGCGCAATTAGACGCAGTGAAAGAGGAGAATTGGAAGAAAGAAAGAATAATCGGTCAGTTGAAAGATTTGTCGGATGGGAATAACGGGTTGAAGACTCGATCCAGAAGGATATGGGTTCCAAATACTTGTGGGGTGAAGGCGCTTCTACTTGATGAAGCTCATAAATCCCGATATTCAATTCATCCGGGTGCGACTAAGATGTACAATGATCTGAAACAAAATTATTGGTGGCCTGGAATGAAGAGGGATGTGGCGAAGTGTGTGGAAAAATGCTTGACATGTCTAAAAGTCAAGGCAGAGCACCAGAAACCATACGGCAAACTCCAACCGTTAGAAATCCCGGTTTGGAAATGGGAACATATTACAATGGACCTATTAACCAAGTTGCCTAAGACAAATCATGGTTTCGATGCCATATGGGTAGTGGAGGACAGATTGACGAAAAATGCTCACTTCATTCCGATTCGTGAGACTTATACGTCAGAAAAGATGTCAGAAGTTTACACGAATGAGATAATAGCACGTCATGGAGTACCGGTATCCATCGTGTCTGATAGGATACCCGGTTAACTTCAAATTTCTGGCGAGATTTCCAAGAGCAAATGGGAACCAAATTGTTCATTAGTACTGCGTACCATCCTCAAACCGATGGACAGAGTGAAAGAACAATACAAACATTGGAGGACATGCTACGGGCGTGTATAATCGACTTTGGAGGAAGTTGGGATGTTTACCTACTGTTAGTCGAGTTTTCGTATAATAACAGTTACCATGCTAGTATTAAGATGGCACCGTACGAAATGCTCTATGGTAGGAAGTGCCGAACCCCGGTATGTTGGGGTGAAGTGGGTCCACGTGAACTCGCCCACCAAGATATAGTACAAGCCACTAATGAAAAGATTGATGTGGTTCGGGCACACTTGAAAGCGGCTCAAGACAGGCAAAAGGCGTATGCTGACAAAAGGAATAGACCAATCGAATTCCAGGTTGGCGACATGGTTATGCTAAAAGTTTCCCCATGGAAGGGCGTTATTAGATTCAGAAAAAGGGGGAAGCTAAGCCCGAGGTTTATTGGGCCATTTAAAATCATCGGAAGGGTCGGCAAGGTAGCTTACCGCCTTGAGCTACCGGAGGAACTAAGTGGGATTCATAGCACGTTTCACGTGTCACAATTACGAAAGTGCCTAGCGGACGAAACAGCCTATATCCATTACGATGATATTGAAGTGGATAATAGTCTGAATTATGCTGTGAGACCGGTGGAGATTTTAGATTGAAAGGTCAAACACTTACGAAATAAACAAATCGACCAAGTCAAAATCAAATGGGAGCATAGAAAAGGCTCGGACACTACGTGGGAGTCCGAGGAGGAGATGCGATGACTCTACCCTACTTTATTTGGTACGTAATTTGGTTTCGGGGACGAAACCCTTTTAAGGGGGGTGGACTTGTAACACCCCGAAAATATAAAACTTTATATTAGAATTATAAAGTTTAAATAAACGAGAATTTACTAACTAGGAATTTTAACCTAGTTAGTTACAAGTCTAGAAATAACTTATAGTAGGGTTAAAAACAACCAAATTATATGTTGATCAAAGTGGAGGGGCCTAAGTTGTTAAAATTAAAACTTAATTTTAATAAAACAAATAAAACAAACCAAACACCCCAAAAGAGGTGTCTGGTCGTACAAGCACAAGCAGGGGGCGATCCCCACTCTCCAAAACCCTAAAACTTCACTAAACTTGCAAATTGAAGGCTCAATCCAAGTTGAAATCGAAATTAAAGCATAGATTATTGATCCTCATCGCAAGAGGATTACAAGGTATGTAAAATTTAATGAAAACTCTCAACTTGAAATTCTCATGAAATTGGGAAATCTGAAATTTATGGTTGCATGTGTGTTATATGATGAATTAGGAACAATATAGTGTCTAGGGATAAACCCTAGACAAATACAAGTTAAAATCATGTGAAAATTTAGTATAATCCATGAACACCTTTGTAGGTGATTAGTGGGTTATGTAGAACTTGATAAACACTAGAAAATTTGGTGTTGTTCTAGTGTAATTTGACAACTTTGAAGTGATTTCAGAATTTTAGAAGCTAACAATTTTGTAAAATGGGTTGATTGATGTAAAATTTGGGCTAGATGATAAGCTAAGGATTCGCTAAATAATCATGTAAAATTCTGCCCTTAAAGTGTTTGTTGAAATGCCTCAAAGAGGGCTCGAAACTGGAATTTTGTAGTTAAAACGCCTAATTGTGATGTTTTGGCTATTATGCAAAATGTGATTAAAAAGAGTTCTAAATGTGAAATAATTGAACTCTATAGGAAAGGAATCCGGAACGTCGAGTGGACAAGCCGGTGGTGATTTGTGGTTGAAGGGCGTGCACTAAAGGTATGTAACTTAACCCGTTACATTAAACAAGTTGTTGTTAAATTACGCGAAGTCTCATTTTAGGATAATTATGGTGTAAATTGTAGCGACTATGATTGTTACTTAAATTAATTGTCTAAGAGTGACACGGGATCGTTTGGTAGTCATCATATTGGGGAATTCCATAAGATGAGCCAAACGGGTCGATTAATTGTGCAAGTTGTTGTTTTATTGTTCTAGAGAGTCAAAATAGAGATACTAATCACAAAAGCATTAAACCATGAGATTAGTAAAGAAATGCGAGTGATGATAAGTCCGGGACATTGGGCATAAAGTATCTTAAGTTTACTAGTTAAATGGTTGTAACTTGTGTCAAGTAGGAATGGGTCGAATAAATGCATATCGATATATATAGTCTTTCTGTCCGTAAGTTGACGTTTTGGCATGACTATCATAATAGGCACGTTGGTAATGAAATTACAGACGTATAGGAAAAAGAATCACTAAAAACGGACCTCCGAATCATAATTTATGGCTATTTTAAGTTGGAACTTGATTGAACTTGGAGCTGGGAATGTGCAGCAGCAACAAAATAAACTTCCTGTGAAAACAAGGGCTTGGCGTGACGCGAGGGGTCTTGGCGTTACGCGGCGCCCCTTAAATCCGGAAATTTTTATTTTCTTGAATGTTTGACTCTTGGAACTTATTTATATCCATTATAACTTTATCAAAACTAATATTTGTTGGTTTTGATCTTAGGTGATGTTGGAAACTAACCGGAAGATGATCGAGCTAGCTTTTGAAGAACCGATCACTATTTACAAGCTTCCGCAATGTTTTAAACTTTAATAGACTAAGTTTATGGGTTGTAAACAAATTGATAAACAAATTTTGAATGTTCTAACTTAGTCGTTAGTTGACTAAGGTTTATGCTACTTATGAACTTGACTCTTGAAGCTAATGTTAATTTGGTATCTTTTATTCTAAAAATGGTATGAATTATTATTAATTTCAAGTAAAACGAGAAGGGTGTTACAAACACCCCTCTAAACACCCACATTCAAAAATTTCAAACTATTTTCATGAAGATTCAAGGCTCTTTCAAGATGATTTCATGTTAAGAAGGGTGTTTGGAAGTGATTTCAAGCAAGAACAACCTCCATCTCATCATCTATTCTAAAAAACCCATCAAAAATCTTGTAGGTATAAAGTTCATTTCACAAATCTTGTTTTGATTCTTGATGATTTTAAATAATGATGGAAGTTTCTCTTATTCTTGAATCTAAACATAAACTTGAAACTAAAACAAATGGGTTTTTAAAGAAAAATAAAATGGATGAACTTGTATGTATATATGTGTGGCCGTATGTATGTATGTATATGTATATGAGTTCAAGTTTTGACTTTTGATTGATTCTTGATTGTCATGATTTTTGTAAAGTGAAATGCATGTGTGATCTTAGAATATTCTAAAAAGGTTGTTTGATGATTGAAATGAATATATGAAAATAATAAATTTGGAAGAACATGAATGTGTATATATGTGTGAGCCGTGTATATATATATATGCATGCACTCAAAATTTGTTGTTAGTTCATAAATGAGAAGGAATGTGTCTTGCATTTATGTAGAATGATTTGATGATGATGATCATATGAAGATGATATTAATTTTGAATATATGAGCATAAGTTAAAGGCATTTGTAGATGCATTTAGTCCATACATGATGATGATGATATGATATACGTGCATTAAGTGCTTGTACATAGTCATGCATGTGGGTGTATGTACATAAAATGATGGATAAATGATGTTATGATAAAAAATAGTTTTAGATGATTATAAACCTTAAAATAAATTTATTTTGAAGTGTTTAATGATATGTAACTTTGTCATAATGTGTGCTAGCTTTGTAAGTTGTACTTGGTGCATTAAAAGTTGTAAAATATGTGAAATCGCATGAGTTATGTGACTTAAATAAAAACTGCACTAATCTGGATATAGTCACTATTTTAATCAGTAAATAACATGTATTGTGTTAAAATATCAAGTCGTTTCGAGTTGGGATGGTTACGGTAACGTTTAACGCAAAACTATGCGTTAAAACGATCGAAAATCGGCTTTTCGAATGATTTCTATAAAACTGAATTAGATCAGTAAATAAACTGATGTTTTTAGTTTAATAATAAATATTTTAACTAATTTTAAGCTTACTTGGTGTTTGGTTGGTCATACGTGGCTTCCGACGCCCGAAAACGTTACCGAATCGCTAAAATACGCATTTTTCAGTGAACATTAGTATGGGTGAATTTTGAATGAATCTTTTGTGATAAAATGTGTTAAGTGATTTTGACATATAAATGTGATAATATGTTAAGTGTTAATCTAATAATAGGAAATTTAGATTTTTGCATATATGCATGTACGTTTTGTGCGGTAAAAACGGAAAAAGTGCGTTAAATGCGTAACTTGTTTGTTGAGCATGAAATTTGATATATATATATATAGGATATTTAATGTGTATTTGCTTTGAAAATAACAAAATAGATAAATTAACAAGATTTCGTGTGTTTCGGTGTTAAATTATATGAACGTTTGTGTATAAATATTATGACGCGCAAATCGTAGGTATATCACGTATAAACGGGAGAGTTAAGGGAATTACACAATAATGGTCACCCATAAAATCGTTCAAAACGCAAAATCATAATAAATAAATAAATATATATATGGACTCATATCTATATATTAACGTGCCAACATAATAAAAAATGACAACTTTTCGAGAAAATCTCAAAGTTATGTGATAATTCTAAGAAACTGAGAAACTTAGGATTTTTGTGATTAAATGTTATTTTGATTTAGAATTGTTCCCATATTAGGACGTATATATAATTAATTTCTGGGATTGCGGTATTAAAATACGCACCCAAAGGTGAGTGTCACTAAACCCCTCTTTTTACTGCTTTATATATATTTTGGGGGTAAAACACGCCAATAAAAGGGTTTAATCATGTTTTTGAAATAAAACATACCTTTTACTATATAAAATATATATTTTCATTGAAAATATATGGATTTTGGGAAATTATATATATTTCGGGATGAAATGGTTTTGAAGAATAAATATGTTTCGGGAGGAAACGGGATTATTCACGGTGTTTGGGGGAAAAACAACCGTGTAGTTGGTACGAATATTGCTTGGTCTCAAGAGAGTAAGTATCAGCATAGGCTTACATTTCGTCGGGGATTTCAGGGGATTCGTACAACATCGTGTATTAAATTGTCATATTAGTAGGATATATATATTGTACGTGAGGCAGACATCATATTGTTCTTCGAGAAAGAACCCTGCGCCCATGATGTTGTTTAATCATTTAAGTATTGCACGCGATGAATTGTTGGTAGATCTATCGGGTTGACAACCCCGTCGTGACCGGTCGCCCCGAGTCAAGTCAAACGACGAATTTAAATTTTGTTTATTGTCTAGCTTTGATTATCCCTGCATGGTTAATATATAGTTCGTATCGTCTAGCTAACATACGAGTCTGAAAGTTGACGCTATAATTTAATATACAAAACCTGGGCAGTATTATTATTGTCGGCGTAATGACCCGATGGAAGGCCCATGGATTTTATCAAAGGAGTAAAATGGACTTTCTAAAATTACATAGATGTTTACAAATAAACGCCTAATCAGAAAGTTTTCCTTGAAATAAAATCTGTTAGTAAACGAATAAGTGAACTCACCTTCCTTTGTGTTGACACTTGATTTTAACGTGTTCTACAGGTACTTGAACTCGGCTCCGGGAAATCATAGCGTATCTTGTGGTGAATGATGCGTGTTGTTTCTTTTAAATATGTTGGACAACTTTTAAACTTTCTGGGACTTTTGTAATAAGATCCGCGAGGATCAAAGACATCTTAACTATGTAATTGTGTCGTGACTTAAAACGTAATGTTTAACAACATATGTTTAAGATAAACCAATATGTCCAACAATAAAATGCATCACTCGACAAGATATAAATAGGCACCAACTTCCGTCTCCACTACGTTTAAATATTCCGCCGTGACGTTTTTGGGGTGTGACAGAGTACACCTAAATCGGCATCTGAGATTCGTTCCTTTCTAGGATTGGCGGGTTATTACCGCCGATTCATCTCAGACTTCTCTAAGATCACTGTTCCGCTCACTTCGTTAACTCAGAAAGAGAGACCTTTTGTAACACCTCGTAAAATCACGTCCAATGATGTATTGACACGTGTAATAAACCCTAATGAAGTCAAACACTGAAATTAAGGGACTAATTTTTTAGAAAAATCAAAAACCTTGATTATGAAAAGACTGGAAGTGTTGTATACCTAAAATAAGTTCCTTACGATGTTTATATTCACAAATGTGCCACTTGATGTATAAGTGTAGCCGTTTGCATAATTAATTGAAAGTTTGCGCAATAAAGGGTTAAAAGTGTCAACATGTTAATTCTTACCTCTGAGTGACCTTCTAACAAACCGGGAGCTTAATAATATTTAATTAAACTCTCGGGAATGCCAAATGATGGCCGTTTAAAGTTTTTATGCCTATAAGAAAAGTTAAGCGCAACTTTGCAAGTTAGAGGGACTGAAAGTGTCAATATGTTTAATTATACCTCTAAATGACCTTTTAGCGAATCCGAAGCATCATGATGTTTAATAATACTTTCAAGAATGTCTAATATGGATTTGATGAGGCTTCAATGCTATTAAATGATGAAATGCGCAAGTTTGCGCAATAGAGGGACCTAAAGCGTCAACTTTTGAATCTATGCCTTTCGGTGACCATTTAAGCGAACGGGAGCGTAGTAACATGTATGTATATGCTTGGGAATGATCAATATGGGCCATGGAAGGCTTTACTATCATTAAACGGCATTTCGCGCTACTTTGCGCAATTAAAGGACTATTTGCGTCAAACGGCAAAAGTATGCCGATTCGTATGGTAACGGATATTCCGGAATATGTCCATGAGTTAAATATACCCTATTTATTCTTTATATAGCCTAGATATAGGCCTAGAGGTGTTTCATGCGCAAAAATAAACTTTTATGTCATTCAGGGACTAAAAGTGTCAAAAAGTGCACAAGTTTGCACTTTCGCGCATATCTCGCATTCTATGTATCTCCGGACACCCAAAAATTTATGTAAGCACTAAAATATTTTATTTTAGTGATATCCTTGATAAAATTTCCACTCGTCGCGTGATTTGGACCGTTTTTAGCGTCCGTCCGTGTTTCGTCGTAATTCGACGCACAACGAGACCGTACGGCCAAACGAACCGACATCCGACATGTTTTTGAGCATGTTTCATGTCCCCTATGTTTAAACATCATAGTGGTGCCTTAAAATGAGGATAGCGGGCCTTGAACGTGCTTTAAATGACATCAAAGACTCACAGGGACCATTTCTGTCATTAATTAAACTGCTGTTGCTGGGCTGGACTGTCAGGCGGGCCGCGTAGGCCACACAGACATCTCACGCGGGCCGCGAGGCCTGCACAGAGTGCAGAATAGCTGCTAATAGCCTGTTCATTGCTGTTTTCATGCTCAAAATTGATTCCTAGCTCACAAAACCGACTCTAGGGGCAGCCCATAGAATTTTATAAATGGTTTAACACCTGGCAACATCTAATTCGTTCCAAGAATCCTATAGAACACAACATGTTCTTCATTTTTATAAATTTTACAACTTCAAACTTTCCTCATCTGCTCAAATCCAAAATTTGAGTATCATCTTGGAATTTTCTGGTGTTCTTGATCTTTCATTTAGTGATTGTAAGTATTCCAATCATGTTTTGATTCTTGTTCATAGTTTAATTTAGCCAAGAACACTATATTTTGACTTCTGTTTGACTTTCTGATTTGATCATGAATTGATCAGCAAAAAGTCCAATTGAATCTTGTTTTATGATGGTAATCAAGTTGGTTATAATCCATTAGGATCATGCTTTCTGATTTCCACGAATTCTAGTCTATTTGATAAGTCAAAGTTAGTAATCTAAAAGTCAAACTGGGCAGATTCTTAAATTAATCAAAACTGATAATATAGAGGTTATGGATCATGTTTTGTCACTTAAATAACTTGGTAAATGTTACAAGAACATGTCAAACTGATCACTTTGGTGTAATTGCTTGTTTTGAATCAAAAGTCTAACAGTTTGACCAATGCTTTGACTCTCAAATCCGACCTAGTTAACCTTGTTTTAGAAATGCTTTAGAGCTTATTTTGGACCAGGTTTCATATAAGTATAACTCTCTGAGATTATACAATTTGGTTCATTACTTATCCGATTCACATGCATGTTTCCGATTAATGCTTAAATATTGACTATTATGCCCTTTTGACTATAAAACGTGATTTTTGAAAAAGTGAAAGAGTAGAAACCTGAATTACTGATTTATAAACTTGCACCTAAAATTTGACATCAGTTTGAGGTCTAGATTAGAAGTTATGCTCATTAGCGTAATTTGAAAGCTTTATGTTACTTAAACGGCGTAATTAGCATATAACCTATTTAAACCCACTTTTTGATATCAAACTTTTTACCCACTGATGTAATATAATATTTTGGGATTTTTGAAGATTTTTATTTAATTTTTGGCTGAGCATAACATAGGTCTCTAAGCTTAATTCGGTTAATACCGATTATGCCCTTTTAAGCCATAAAATGAGTTTTACAAATCCTTTTGACCCCAAACCTTTTTCTACTGATTTTATTTGGTAAATAAAATATTTTGAGCCTTCTGGAATTATAAAAATATCAGCTTTCCTTTAAAAACCCGGTAATGGCTCCAAATCGCCTTTTTAAGCGTTTTTAACGCATAGTATGTACTAAAACTATATTAAACATATAAGGTTAATATCTACTGATGTTTTTAGTATATTTTGAGATAATAACAGTAAGTAAAAGTTTTTGAACTCAGGTTTCCAGTTTTGACCTTTTAAGCCTAAGTGAAATTACCAAAATACCCCTAAGGTGCATAGTTTGGTTTTAAATGATAAATTTCACATATAGGTCATACCCTACTGTTATAACTTATTAAATTAAGTGTATTTACTGTATAAATCAGACCTGTAACTCAGATTACTAATTAAACTCTTTTATAATCTTTTAATTGACCAAAATGCCCTTATGAGGCATAATTTTGTGTTTGAATCCGTTTTGGGCATAATAGAAGATACCTTACTGATATCACAACATATTTAAGGCATGTTAACTCAGGGAACTTACATATGACTCTTATGGTTACTCGTTACGCACTTTTCGCGTTCGGATCGGCGTATGTAACTAGTTTGCACATATTAGCCGAAACGGGTCAAACCATATCGTTTTTGTCTCAAAATTCAGAATGTGTTTAAGTTACCCATATTAAACAAGTATACAAGCTTGTCGGGTCAAAACCACATTCTAAACCGGTCTTCGCTTTATCACGCGTTTGAACCGTGTCTTCCTTTTGAAAGTTAACCGGTCTAAGCTTAGGCTTAATTAAAGACCCGTTAGGAATCTAATAAGTTATTAAAAACCTTTGTTCCAGAATAAGAAGAACCAGTAAAAGCTATCTGTACTTGCTTGGTGGTATACGGCTGAGATTGAATTTATATTTAGCTCAGGTAAATACTTTTAACTTATTTTCCCTATACGGGCTTGGGGTACGGTATATAATATACCGCTTGGTCCGGCATTGAATTCTAAATCCAATAGATGTTAATTTATTGATATGCTATGTTTTGAATGTGTTTTGTTTGCTTAAAGCCTTTGGGGGGTTAATGACCATGTCCCGGATATCCTTGGCATCATCTTACGAGATGGCCACGACCTGAGCACGGGGTGTAGGCGTACACCTGTCAGTGTATAACTCAATTTTTGTGGTGTGTCTATTAATCTTTAACCCGGTCTATGGATCGGGCTACTGAACGCATAAGTAACATGTAATTCCCTTACAAGATTATATTGCATAATTATCCCAAGTTATAAAAAGGTTTTGTGCCACGTGCATTCAAATAAATTTTCAACCCTTTTCAAAATGAGTCAGTTAAATTGTATTTACCAGTGTAAACTGACGTATTTTCCAAAAGGTTAAGTGCAGGTACTACGCGTAATAGGCTGGCTGTCTTCTAGCGTCCACAATAAGTCTCGCAAGCTTGGATGTCTTAAAGTCTGTTGAACAAATGATTCGTTTTAATTTTTGATCCGCCTTTGGATCCTTTACATTCCGTTTGTAATACTTGATATTACTTTATATCGGTTTGTAATATATTTATCTTTTGCTTCCGCTGTGCATTTATATATTGTGTTGTTTGTCTATGATGATGCCAACTACGTCACGATACTCCCCACCGGGCCCACCGGTGACACGTGGAAAAATTGGGGTGTGACAGGTTGGTATCAGAGCCAACATTGAGTGAATTAAACACTAGTCTTTTGTGTTTAATCTCAATGACACAATAGCACATTCTTTGACCTTCTGAGTCTAGACTTAACATAGGAATACTCTCGTCTCTATTCGAAGGATTATTACTTTCGATTATATATTTTAATATGTCGCCAAGCAAGAAGATGTAATGAAATTCTCCCCATTTGAAGCCTAGGAAAGGCCGAGCTTCGTGTTGCGACTAGGATTAACGTACGACCAAGGAGAGGACATTCAGAACTAAAATGAAGAAGAGAATCCTTTTACTGAAGATCGTTTCCTTAAAAGTCTTTATAACGATATTTATCTTTTGGTCCCTTTGAGGACAACATCATTTCTTTTAAGTCCCTTTTAGGGCAATTCTATACCTCTTTTAAAACCATTGGGATGTTTTATCTAAATTTCAATTATATCATTATATATGAATATAATATATAAAATAAATTAAAATAATATTTCTGTTATAAGATCTACCATTATAATAAAATGGCAAAATCTAAAAAGGACAAGACCTAGCCTCGTGTCATTATTGAGACCCGGCCAAGACGACAGATCCTCAATTTAGGTTCAGATCCTTATTAACATCCCGAGTTAGGATTGTTCTGCATTAATTATTAAAAAAAGGAATCTTAAGGGTAAACCTAGCCTATATGACGAGGCCAAGATGGTAGGACCTATTCAAGAGATTCAAATCCTTGTTAACATCCGTAATATGTTAACACTCCTGGCAAACGTGGTTCGATAAAATCACGTAAGTCATCCCTAGAATGGGTTATTCCAAACCTTCCTTATTAAAATAATCATCCCTTAAGGATGAAGTGCCACGGGCTATAATACACTGTCCGATTGCGACATCGACAGTTGTGATCTTTTGAGATTCCCCGTCCTAAGGGGGTGAGTTATGCTCAAAGCCCTCTAGACGATAATCTGGTCGTCATGTCATTATTATGACCGCTGAACGACAATTGATTCAAATTAAAGTACTAATCCTGTCGTTATGTCATTATTATGACCGCTGAATGACAGTTGATTTAAATTAAAGTACTAATCATGTCGTTATGTCATTATTATGGCCGCTGAATGACAGTTGATTTAAATTAAAGTGCTAATCCTGCCGTCATGTCATTATTATGACCACTGAACGACAGTTGATTAAATTAATGGCACTGATCATGTCGTCATGTCATTACTGTGACCGCTAAACGTATCATCAGTGCAATGACTATATGTCTTAACATCTTACGAGATGTTAATTGATAGGCCCACGGGCCAGAAATTTTAATAAAGACAGTGGTAGCCTACAACTCCCTGTCAAAAAAAGGTAATGAACTTTAATTCAAGCCTTAATACCTCGATTTTGTAACGTCCTGGTTTATAAATTAAATCTGTCCATGTGACTAGGCTGTTGAGCTATTATTAAATTATAACTAGGGATATACTGCCTACGGGCTATACTCATTGTCATATAAGACAAAAGACAGTCGTAGCCTACAACTCCCTGTCAAGAAAAGGCAAGAACACGTTCAAGCCTAAATACCTTAATTCTACAAAATCAAGGTTGATAATATAAAGTTGTCCCTGTGACTTGGTCTTTTGTGCCATAATTATATTTTTATTAAATTTAGGATAATTATAATGAAAATCCTGAATAAAATAGATATCATTCTTTTCCTGCCAGTATAAATATTAAAAGAGAATCTTAAAAGGCTTGACCTAGCTTGAATGTCATTGAAGACCTAGCTAAAATGGTAAAACCTGTTTAAAAGAGATTCAGATCCTTATTAAACACTTGAAAACGTGTTAACACTCCCGACAACAGTGATACGATAAAATCACGATTGTCATCTTTATATTAGGAGCTTCCAAACCCTTCATTTAGCCTATATAATCAATAGGAATCATGGCTAATAAATGTTGAACATGATGTACACATCTAAACATCCACATGGGATGTATACCTACGGGCAAAGATGCATACATGAAAACGATAGTTTTATTTCATAACTTCTTGTCAAGACAATGAATTATGAAATTTTCCGATCCAAAGGAATCATTGATTATGTTTTAAAATTTCCCTAGTGACAAGGCATCTGTGCAATCGAAAAGTCCTTTGGAACAAGCCGTTGTGCTATATAAGATGTCAGTATGACATTGACAGTCGTGACTTATGTCCCCTGTCTAGTAAATATAAAGGATTTTATTCCATTTAAACGCCAAAGATGGTTTATTTAAAAACCTAGGCAAAACATAATCAAATAAATTTAATACTATCTATTCACCTATATGGTTGATCTACACCATGGCTATTTAATCATCAAGTTCGACAAATCAGCAAATTATTACTACATGGTTTGTAGCCTTCAAAGCTTCACCATGGCTGACCCATCTGAAGCTCACACTCATCCAGTTGGTCAGAATAATAATGCAAGACTGAGCTTAACAGGCTAAACTGATTGTCCGATAAGACAACGACAGTGGTGGTCTTTGACTCCCTGTCTAAAAATGATGGACTATGTCCAAACATAATAGTCTATATGATCAATGCGATCGTGCCTAATATCGTCTAAAATGATGATCATGCTAATTAGCATCCTCTAGCGATGAAATTCCTACGGGTTATACTCTATTCAATAAGAATTAAGACAAAGTTAGTGGTGGTCTTTAAGATCCCCTGTTCAAAGTGGTGTATAACCAACCTTAACAGTCTATATGATCAGAGTAATCGTAACTAAAATCATCGGATACGATGATCATATTATCTTATAGGATAATTGCAGTACGATCTTAAGTCTTCCTATATTCATAAGTAGGATCTCAAGAAGTACTTTCCGACTAAATGATTATGATTATATGTATCATGACGGTGATTTAGATAACAAAACTAGAGTAATACAATAAACGCATGGTGGATACGCCGCAGGTACTTCCTATATATAAGTGTGTTTATTGTATTACCCTTCGTGGCGTTATCCTGAATCACCGATAGGGTCTATATCGCCTACGGGTTTTATATTATATTGTCCATTAGAAACATTACTAAATATAACCGTTATGGTACATCATCGGAGGTAATGGGCAATGCCTAAGCCTTATAGTCTCTGAGATTGATAAGATCATGACTGATTTACTCAATGACGATGATAATATATATATATATGTAAGCATCCGCTAATGATGTCCTAGTTTCCGTTAAAATATAAGGACTCAATATAGTGATAAAAATCGATTGGTTGTCTTGAAAATCAAGCCCATATTGAGTATAATAAGAAACAAATAGTTATCAAGACTCCTTATGAGACAACCCTCATAATTACATGTATCCGTATGTTTAAATTAATATTAAACAATATAAAAAAAATGGTGGAACCGGCCGTCCCCGGAATCGAACCTGGGTCTAGGCCACACCCTTTCGCGCGCCTAGCCAACCGAACTAGGTGCCTAGTTTGTGAAATCTCTATTTTGATTGAATATAAGCACATGTACAATAACTTCCTTACTTCTTATTATAAGTCACCTACTTATCCTCCTTATGTTGACTAAGTATTAGAATCCAAGATTTTTCCTCCATGTTTTGGTTACTCTTGGCTTGCTTATGTTGACTAAACAATAGAAAGGATGAAGTAGAAACCAGTAAGTATATCAGTGGTTATACTAGAAAGAACATGGTAAGGTATACATCACAATCATTCGATGGTAATACCCTTGATTAGTGAGGACATTAATGAAATCCATAAGAAAGATCCTCTTATACATTATGGGATGGTCCAAGTTTTAAGGACCTTATTAGAAAAACCTGGTATCCGTCTTGCGAAATGGAAAAGATGGAATAAGAATTTTTCCGACTCCCCCATAAGAGCTATACACTATCGGCAGTAGGTTGCAAACCTTGGTTCATTGGTTGAAATAGCGCTCTTATTCGGTTAACCTAGAATTTAAGCATAATGCACTATATATATATATTATGATTTAGCATCGGCAATAAGAGGGCACCTTAAGGTTTCAAAGCCTGCTTATTAAGAATCCATTATGGATCTACCTCAGCTACTCACGTTATATAGATTTAGAAACAACCAGTCAAGGCTGAGATTGCTCTAAATTTTGTCAAAGATTTTGTAGCTAAGTTTAAAAGGATTAAGAATGGAGGCGTTTAACCCTCCTGATGAATAATTAGAGGCAGTTCACATTAATAATGATGCCAGATAAACCCTTATTGTGATTTCTTTTGGCTAAGAGTTACGTTTAGATTCAGGTACTGCTAAGTCTCTCATAAGATTTTAAGCTTAGCAAATTTTTAGAAATCTTTCCCGTAAGAACCCCAGATATTAAGTGTAAGGTAAAACTTACAGGCGAAATCATAAGAACCATTCCTTCTGTTCCTGTTAGAAATCTCTAATTATGGAATTCTAGAAGTATCCTCTCTCTAGAAGATGTGCGTCAGCATATATAGTTGATATCTCCTTGATCTCTACCGATTGCGAAAACCAGACAGTATGATAAAAGCGCCATATGAGGATTGATGTATCTTAATAAGTTCCATAGATTGCTTCCATGCCTGATCAGTATGGAGGTTTAATACATGGAACCGCAAGGATATTCTAATAGTCATATGGTACTAAAGTCAACTAATGGTATTCAAAGAAGATATCCAAAATGGAATGGTCCAAGTAAGTGTCTTCAATTAAGAAATTCATGGACTCGTAACATATAGGTGTCACTCATTTGACACGAGCAGTGATGGATGAACTGGAGCCTGAGGCTTGGAAAATCTATGTAACCTCATTGTATCTTGATTACCCTGTTTACCTCCTGAGAGGCAGGTAGAATTAAGATTTACATCCCATTTAGGGTTGTATTCTTATGAAATCTCCAAGACGGCTAGTGCCATTATTGGAAGAATCAAAACCCCAACTAAATAAGTTTTGAAAATAAAGAATTCATATAGCCTAACCCTATATTCTAAGAATTCGGTATTTTTAATTAAGAAAGACGGTTCATTTTGCTTATGCATTGAATACTGCAACCTAAATTTGGCAGCAATTAAGAATTTTCCATCAGCTGCCCAGGATCGTCGATTTGTTCGACTAACTGTGAGGATTAACTATCCCTTAAGATTAGTTTTAAGTGATGGTTGGAATAACCATTTCACATTGGGATAAGCTTTTCTATAATAGTTGATGTATAAGTATCAAGGCTGCTCCTTTGGAGACCTTGCTTAGATGGAATGTTGAATACCTATTGCTAAATAGAAGATTGGTACGTCCAATCATCAGGATCTGAAAATTTCCTTGGAAACAACGAATAGGATCATACAAATCCATGATCATCTGTAAGATTGCCAGTTTTGGCAGAAAATCAAAGATTAATAAAAATAGCAACCCTTCTAAGTTCTTGTTAAGGAATAAGGTTTAACAAGGATATCGCCCTGGAAGGGTGTACCAGTTTATTAATTATTAGGCAAGTTGAGCTCTAAATATATAGAATCATTCGAAGGAATCGAATGTAACAAGATCAAATAGCTTATAAGCTAAAACCTACTTAAGGAGCTTGGCAGAGCATGCAATGCATTATACACTAATGATTTGAGGATGTGTTTCACCAATAAGTCAAGAAGCATTATCACATATTGATATGCAGATTTATGATATGATGAGCAACCTATATCGATTAAGGATCGACAGGTTAAGAAGCTCCAAAAGGATACATGTACCAAATATAAAGGTCACTTTAGGAGCCTGGAGAGACTCCAGATATGCTATAAGAGTTAAGTCCTTTATGCGACAAAAAGTACTTCCAGCTTCTTAGCAAATCTCGAGGTCGAGATTTCTTTTAAGGGGGTGAGGATGTAACACCTCGTAAAATCACGTCCAATGATGTATTGACACGTGTAATAAACCCTAATGAAGTCAAACACTAAAATTAAGGGACTAATTTTTCGAAAAATCGAAAACCTTGATTATGAAAGGACTGGAAGTGTTGTATACCTAAAATAAGTTCCTTACGATGTTTATATTCACAAATGTGCCACTTGATGTATAAGTGTAGCCGTATGCATAATTAATTGAAAGTTTGCGCAATAAAGGGTAAAAAGCGTCAACATGTTAATTCTTACCTCTGAGTGACCTTCTAACAAACCGGGAGCTTAATAATATTTAATTAAACTCTCGGGAATGCCAAATGATGGCCGTTTAAAGTTTTTATGCCTATAAGAAAAGTTAAGCGCAACTTTGCAAGTTAGAGGGACTGAAAGTGTCAATATGTTTAATTATACCTCTGAATGACCTTTTAGCGAATCCGAAGCATTGTGATGTTTAATAATACTTTCAAGAATGTCTAATATGGATTTGATGAGGCTTCAATGCTATTAAATGATGAAATGCGCAAGTTTGCGCAATAGAGGGACCTAAAGCGTCAACTTTTGAATCTATGCCTTTCGGTGACCATTTAAGCGAACGGGAGCGTAGTAACATGTATGTATATTCTTGGGAATGAACAATATGGGCCATGGAAGGCTTTACTATCATTAAACGGCATTTCGCGCTACTTCGCGCAATTAAAGGACTATTTGCGTCAAACGGAAAAAGTATGCCGATTCGTATGGTAACGGATATTCCAGAACATGTCCATGAGTTAAATATACCCTATTTATTCTTTATATAGCCTAGATATAGGCCTAGAGGTGTTTCATGCGCAAAAATAAACTTTTATGTCATTCAGGGACTAAAAGTGTCAAAAAGTGCACAAGTTTGCACTTTCGCGCATATCTCGCATTCTGTGTATCTCCGGACACCCAAAAATTTATGTAAGCACTAAAATATTTTATTTTAGTGATCTCCCTGATAAAATTTCCACTCGTCGCGTGATTTGGACCGTTTTTAGCGTCCGTCCGTGTTTCGTCGTAATTCGACGCACAACGAGACCGTACGGCCAAACGAACCGACATCCGACATGTTTTTGAGCATGTTTCATGTCCCCTATGTTTAAACATCATAGTGGTGCCTTAAAATGAGGATAACGGGCCTTGAACGTGCCTTAAATGACATCAAAGACTCACGGGGACCATTTCTGTCATTAATTAAACTGCTGTTGCTGGGCTGGACTGTCAGGCGGGCCGAGTAGGCCACACAGACATCTCACGCGGGCCGTGAGGCCTGCACAGAGTGCAGAACAGCTGCTAACAGCCAGTTCATTGCTGTTTTCATGCTCAAAATTGATTCCTAGCTCACAAAACCGACTCTAGGGGCAGCCCATAGAATTTTATAAATGGTTTAACACCTGGCAACATCTAATTCGTTCCAAGAATCCTATAGAACACAACATGTTCTTCATTTTTATAAATTTTACAACTTCAAACTTTCCTCATCTGCTCAAATCCGAAATTTGAGTATCATCTTGGAATTTTCTGGTGTTCTTGATCTTTCATTTAGTGATTGTAAGTATTCCAATCATGTTTTGATTCTTGTTCATAGTTTAATTTAGCCAAGAACACTATATTTTGACTTCTGTTTGACTTTCTGATTTGATCATGAATTGATCAGCAAAAAGTCCAATTGAATCTTGTTTTATGATGGTAATCAAGTTGGTTATAATCCATTAGGATCATGCTTTCTGATTTCCACGAATTCTAGTCTATTTGATAAGTCAAAGTTAGTAATCTAAAAGTCAAACTGGGCAGATTCTTAAATTAATCAAAACTGATAATATAGAGGTTATGGATCATGTTTTGTCACTTAAATAACTTGGTAAATGTTACAAGAACATGTCAAACTGATCACTTTGGTGTAATTGCTTGTTTTGAATCAAAAGTCTAACAGTTTGACCAATGCTTTTACTCTCAAATCTGACCTAGTTAACCTTGTTTTAGAAATGCTTTAGAGCTTATTTTGGACCAGGTTTCATATAAGTATAACTCTCTGAGATTATACAATTTGGTTCATTACTTATCCGATTCACATGCATGTTTCCGATTAATGCTTAAATATTGACTATTATGCCCTTTTGACTATAAAACGTGATTTTTGAAAAAGTGAAAGAGTAGAAACCTAAATTACTGATTTATAAACTTGCACCTAAAATTTGACATTAGTTTGAGGTCTAGATTAGAAGTTATGCTCATTAGCGTAATTTGAAAGCTTTATGTTACTTAAACGGCGTAATTAGCATATAACCTATTTAAACCCACTTTTTGATATCAAACTTTTTACCCACTGATGTAATATAATATTTTGGGATTTTTGAAGATTTTTATTTAATTTTTGGCTGAGCATAACATAGGTCTCTAAGCTTAATTCGGTTAATACCGATTATGCCCTTTTAAGCCATAAAATGAGTTTTACAAATCCTTTTGACCCCAAACCTTTTTCTACTGATTTTATTTGGTAAATAAAATATTTTGAGCCTTCTGGAATTATAAAAATATCAGCTTTCCTTTAAAAACCCGGTAATGGCTCCAAATCGCCTTTTTAAGCGTTTTTAACGCATAGTATGTACTAAAACTATATTAAACATATAAGGTTAATACCTACTGATGTTTTTAGTATATTTTGAGATAATAACAGTAAGTAAAAGTTTTTGAACTCAGGTTTCCAGTTTTGACCTTTTAAGCCTAAGTGAAATTACCAAAATACCCCTAAGGTGCATAGTTTGGTTTTAAATGATAAATTTCACATATAGGTCATACCCTACTGTTATAACTTATTAAATTAAGTGTATTTACTGTATAAATCATACCTGTAACTCAGATTACTAATTAAACTCTTTTATAATCTTTTAATTGACCAAAATGCCCTTATGAGGCATAATTTTGTGTTTGAATCTGTTTTGGGCATAATAGAAGATACCTTACTGATATCACAACATATTTAAGGCATGTTAACTCAGGGAACTTACATATAACTCTTATGGTTACTCGTTACGCACTTTTCGCGTTCGGATCGGCGTATGTAACTAGTTTGCACATGTTAGCCGAAACGGGTCAAACCATATCGTTTTTGTCTCAAAATTCAGAATGTGTTTAAGTTACCCATATTAAACAAGTATACAAGCTTGTCGGGTCAATACCACATTCTAAACCAGTCTTCGCTTTATCACGCGTTTGAACCGTGTCTTCCTTTTGAAAGTTAACCGGTCTAAGCTTAGGCTTAATTAAAGACCCGTTAGGAATCTAATAGGTTATTAAAAACCTTTGTTCCAGAATAAGAAGAACCAGTAAAAGCTATCTGTACTTGCTTGGTGGTATACGGCTGAGATTGAATTTATATTTAGCTCAGGTAAATACTTTTAACTTATTTTCCCTATACGGGCTTGGGGTACGGTATATAATATACCGCTTGGTCCGGCATTGAATTCTTAATCCAATAGAGGTTAATTTATTGATATGCTATGTTTTGAATGTGTTTTGTTTGCTTAAAGCCTTTGGGGGGTTAATGACCATGTCCCGGATATCCTTGGCATCATCTTACGAGATGGCCACGACCTGAGCACGGGGTGTAGGCGTACACCTGTCAGTGTATAACTCAATTTTTGTGGTGTGTCTATTAATCTTTAACCCGGTCTACGGATCGGGCTACTGAACGCATAAGTAACATGTAATTCCCTTACAAGATTATATTGCATAATTATCCCAAGTTATAAAAAGGTTTTGTGCCACGTGCATTCAAATAAATTTTCAACCCTTTTCAAAATGAGTCAGTTAAATTGTATTTACCAGTGTAAACTGACGTATTTTCCAAAAGGTTAAGTGCAGGTACTACGCGTAATAGGCTGGCTGTCTTCTAGCGTCCACAATAAGTCTCGCAAGCTTGGATGTCTTAAAGTCTGTTGAACAAATGATTCATTTTAATTTTTGATCCGCCTGTGGATCCTTTACATTCCGTTTGTAATACTTGATATTACTTTATATCGGTTTGTAATATATTTATCTTTTGCTTCCGCTGTGCATTTATATATTGTGTTGTTTGTCTATGATGATGCCAACTACGTCACGATACTCCCCACCGGGCCCACTGGTGACACGTGGAAAAATTGGGGTGTGACACCTTTTGCTTGGGGTCCCGAGCAAGAGGAATCTTTTCAAACTCTTAAGACTCTTTTGTGTAATGCCCCTGTTCTTACTCTCCCTAATGGGAATGATGATTTCGTGGTATATTTCGATGCGTTGAACCGCGGCTTGGGCTGTGTGCTCATGCAGCGGGACAAGGTTATTGCTTATGCCTCTCGTTAACTCAAGGTGCATGAGAAAAACTATACTACTCACGATCTGGAGCTTGGTGCAGTTGTGTTCGCGTTAAAGATATGGCGACACTACCTGTATGGTACTAAGTGTGTGGTTTCACTGACCATAGGAGCCTTGAACATATCTTTGACCAGAAAGAACTGAACATGCGACAGAGACGTTGGGTGGAATTACTTATTAACTACGACTGCGAAATTCGCTATCATCCTGGCAAGGCGAATGTAATGGCCGATGCCCTCAGTCGTAAAACTCATGTGAAGTCTATTCGTATCTCTAATGATCACCATGCATGTATTCGTGACGCTCAGTATTCGTCAGCAAATGAAGGAAGTCTAGAAGTGGAAATCCGAGGCGCTAAGATTGAACAACTCGAAACTAAACCTAATGGACTCCAATACTACCTCAATCGCATCTGGGTACCGGATCGCGATAACCTCTGTGAGCTCATTATCAATGAGGCTCACAAATCCCATTACTCCATTCATCCGGGCGCTGACAAGATGTACCACGATTTGCGTGCAACTTATTGGTGGCCTGGCATGAAGAAGGAAATTGTTGTATATGTTTCTAAATGCCTTACTTGTACAAAGGTTAAGGCTGAACATCAATGTCCTTCCGGACTTTTAGAACAACCCGAAATCCCAGTTTGGAAATGGGATAGCATCGCTATGGGCTTTATTACTAAGCTACCTCGAACACCTTCCGGTCACGGTAGTATCTGGGTGATAATTGATCGCTTGACCAAATCAGCCCACTTTCTTCCTATTCGTGAATATTATAAAGTGGAGAAACTTGTTCGAATCTATACCGATGAGGTTATATGTCGTCATGGCATACCTCTTGACATAATCTCTGACCGTGATGGTCGTTTTACTTCACATCTTTGGCAAACTTTTCAATCCTCCATGGGTATTCATCTGAATCTTAGCACAGCCTTTCATCCCCAAACGGATGAATAGACCAAGCGAACTATTCAGACCATGGAGGATATGCTCCGTTCTTGTGTCATCGACTTTGGTGGTAACTGGGATGTACATTTACCATCGATTGAGTTCTCGTACAACAACAACTATCATTCCAGTATTCAGATGGCTCCTTTCGAAGCTTTGTATGGCCGCAAGTGCCAATCTCCTCTCAGTTGGCATGAGATTGGTGACAAGCAATTTACTGGCCCTGAAATCATTCAAGAGACAACGGATAAGATTCTTCGGATCCGTGATAACTTAAACAAGGCCAGGAGCAGACAAAAGAGCTATGCGGATAATACGCGTAAGCCTCTGGAATTTGATGTTGGTGACCGGGTTCTTCTCAAGGTATCTCCCTGGAAGGGAGTAGTTCGTTTTGGCAAGAAGGGAAAACTCGCTCCTCGCTATGTAGGTCCTTTCAAGATACTCGAAAGGGTTGGCAAGGTGGCGTACAGACTCCACCTGCCACAAGAACTAAACAACGTGCATCCAGTGTTCCACGTATCCAACCTACGTAAATGCCTAGCCGACGAGGACCTATAGGTTCCCCTGGAATACTTGCAAGTAAATGAAGCTGTTTACTTTGTGGAGAAACCGGTTGAAATCATTGATCAGGGCATCAAGCGACTGAGGCGCAGCAAAATTCCCATAGTTAAGGTTCGATGGGAAGGAAAGTGTGGCGCCGAATTCACTTGGGAACTGAAAAGTGAGATGAAGGCCAAGTATCCGCAGCTCTTCGAGCAGTTTTCTTCCTAGATTTCGGAGACGAAATCTCCTAAAGGAGGGTAGACTGTAACACCTGCGTCCCTAGACTTTTAGATATTGTCAATTTTAGTCCCTAAACTATGTGGTCATTGATACTTTTTAGTACTTGGTAAATTCTATGCTATATACCAGATACTTGGAATGTCTAATTCTAGATGCTTGGAATGTCTAAATCTAAATACTTGGAATGCCTAATACTAGATACTTGGAATGTCTAAATCTAGATACTTAATACTTTGGTGCTTGACTCTTGAGGCTCGTGAAACTTGAGACTTGGTTGAACGAGGGACTGGGGTCTTGTCACTGGCGGAAACTATGAAACTTGAAATCTTTTTGGTGTTATTGCTATAATCTAGTTATACTCTTACCCAATAATATGCAACGCTTAATCTAACTCGCAAATCGAATCAAAGACGGGAACGCGGAAAAGGTGGGATTGACCGAGTGGCAATACGATCGGATGACCATCCGATCGGATGGCCACCCGATCGGATGACCACCCGATCGGATGGCCACTCGACCGAGTTGCCACCCGATCCGTGCACACCGCCTCTCTTCCCCTCTCCCACACTATAAATAGGCCTGTCACATCAACTCTCACTGACGTGACAACCTCACTCGACCAAGACGCACACACTCCTCTTTTCCTCCATTTCTTGGCGATTTCGGTACGTTTTACACTAGATTATTGTACATCGTTGAGCTACACATCATTCTCTACGAGATTCTCCTTTGAAATCTCACTTTTCACCATGAAATCTCTCGGATATGAGCTCTTGAAGGCGATGTCACCATGGCAGTTTATACCAAACTGTGGTGTGAGGTCATCTTAGCCAAGATCTAGCTCAGATCTAAGGAATTTCATGCGTTTTACACTAAATCTATACTAGATCTACACTTTTCAAGATAAAAACCTATGTTTATCTTCATCATTCTTGAACTTTTACATAAAAAGGTGAGATCCGGATCTAAACGGGCTGTAGACTTGATTTGTAGTCTGGAGTCGGCTTGGAAAAGGATTGTTACCGGAGAAGATGACCGGAGTACGGATTCTGACATAAATATCATCATGAACTGACGACTGAACGGACCGGGGTGATTCCCGCCCGATCGGATCGGCTGAACACCGATGTGTTTACCGTTGTCTCAATACGTACCATAATGTCACTGTTTAAACAGAAACTTAGAGATTTAACGAGTTTAGGAACGGGACAAGGATAACCCGATCGAGTGGCAATCCGATCGAACAGCCACCCGATCAAGTAACACCTGTTCCATTAACTTTAAACACTTGAACTTTGAAGTCATGATCGTCGAACGGCAACCTGATCGGATAGCCATCCGATCGAACTGTCATCTGATCTGGAGACCTTTTGAGACTTTGAATTTTTAAAAAATTAGAACTTTGGATCGAATGGCAATTCGATCGGATAGCCATCCGATCGAATAACCATCCGTCCCTTTCACTCACATGTCATCTCAATCGGATGGCAATCCGATCGGATGGCCATCCGATCGGACAGCCATCCGATCAGGATAACTGATCCGATACTTTGCGCAATTTCGTTACTCTGTCCAATTCGTATCTGTTATAATCTAATCAGACTAACTCTAAAGAGCTCCCTTTGATCCAATAACAGTTAACCTGTTAAGTAATTACTGTGAGTATACTCGATACATTTTTGTTTTAAACTTTGGGATGTAACATGTATTCTACTAAACTATGATACTTGAGACTTTTGCAAACTAAACTCTATCCTACGTGTATGTGAAACTTGTGATTCTTGTATTCTATTTGTGCTATGTGAACGTTTAATCCTGGGTGTGTAGTGCCGCCTTAACAATAGTAGCGCTATAGGAGATGCATCTCCTCATTTTTCTCGGGGGTATTGTTAGGAGGATTCTCGTTTTCCTTGAGACTTGGGAAAACACGAAAGCATTGGGATACTTGGGCTATCACGTGTTGGACTGCGAACACTAGCATGGCTGAAACTATTTTGATTCACTTACATACGGATATGAGTTGTTTTAACCTATTATGCTATTACTCAAACCTGTATACTAGCCAGTACATTTTCGTACTGACTCTATTTTAATACATGTTGCTGGCTGATAGGTGCTGGAACTATGGGAAAACAAGCTAGGATTGAGGCTTAGAAACTCGCCTAGTTAAATTTTAGAATTTTGAAACAATGACTATTATGGTTGTATTTGGTATTGATGGTTATGTGGATGTTTAAGACAATCTTGCATGAAATTTACTTAATCTATATCGAAATTATTAGTGTTATGGAATCTCAAGAGCAATCTGAACGCTTAGTGCTCGCACCCTGATGTTTCCGCCATCGGTTGGGGTGTGACATGTAGTGTATATATATATATATAGGGTCAGGATTTAGAGAAAACGGTAGAAAGTGTGAGAACGGTGAGAATGCTTATTGATCGTCCGATCAAAACAATCTATGGACTAGATTGGCGCGGTGGCATTTTCGTAAATAACACCAATTTTATTACGTGGACGCGCTTCATTAAGGGTAAAAAAGTAAAAAACCATTTCTCCCATAAAACGCCATTGAAAAATAAAACTCCAAATAAATACAAAACGCCAATTTTATCACTGCGTACTTTTTTCTGTGTTTTTATTTAAGCTCTCTGGCTACAAAAACGCCACAAAATATGAAACGCCATTATATATAACGCCAAAGCTTACATCCGGATAAATGTTAATTACATTTTTTGTTATAAAAATAACATCCCGCCTAAACTACGCGTCAAAAAAATCTATAAACAGAAACGTCTCACCACCTTCCGTTTATCACACAAAAAAAAAAAAAAAACACACAAAAACACACAGTGGTTGCTAAAAAATTTACAACTCAATGTAAAACGCCAAAAATACAACGACGACAAACATCTTTTCTTTGATACTCAGTAATATTCTGCATGAAGCTTCATTGAATGATTTGTTACGTGAGTGTAGTAACATTTTGCTACATGAGATGGACAAAATTGAAAAAAGAGGGACTGATGACACCCATATGTCATATTGTCATCTTTGTTCCTGAAGAACGTTTGGATGATAAGAAGAGACCTACACCAGTGTAAATGATACTTTGGCCTCGATAATTATAATGAAGAAGACAGGCAGATAGCATCCACCCACACGGGGTAGATCTATGTCTCCAACATCCACAAAGACACTTCAAAACATGAACAAAGAAAATAAACAACGCCAACCCAAAACGCCATTTATTTGTCACATTTCTTGTAGTTTCAAAAGAAAAAAGAGACTTATGACACTGAAGATTTAAAATCATAAATTGCTTCTACTTTGTTTTTTTTTTCTTTATCTGTTGTTTGTTTTGTAATTTCAGTTAATAAACAACAAAAGAATATTAATGCTATAATGAAAAATATAAAAAACGCCAAAATGAGCAAATGCTTCTAAAATGCCATAATGCCATAAAAACGTCCCCAAAAAACTTCCAAACTATATTAAAATTACTTTGAATAACTAATATTATAAAAAAAACGTGAAACAATGTGCAAAGAATATAAAACAAAAGAAGTCCAATTGTTATCTAACCGCCATTGGAAAACAAAACGCCATAATTACAGCCGTCAAGATTTGACGTGTTACACCATAAAAACAGTTGAGCCTGAAAACAAAACACGGTAAACTGCAAAAAAACAGTAAAATGAAACGACGGAAAACATAATTACTAACATTTATTATATTTATTTATTTTTTTCAAAACGCCATAATTATCTGTCATACGCGGGAAAAAAAAGTAAATATAAAAGAAGACCATGAGAACCCAAGCTCAAACACGCCAAAAGATTTGACTAAAACGCCACATATTGTCCAAAACGCCAAAAAATTTAAAAATGGCTAAGGTTATTGCATGGTGGTTTGAAAGGAAAGAGAAACGATTCATCATAAAGTTCTCTGATAGGAGAAGGATAAAGGTAAGGACAATCAAAGCCATGCTTGGAATGAATGAAAATGTTCAGAAGATTATCCTGGCCCTTGGGGTTCCAATGGACAACGATTGTGAAAGAACCAGAACTGTAATAAAAAGACTGAAGAGAAAATTTCCGGTAGAAGATGATGAAGATGATGATGATATTGACGATACTCCTAAACCAAAACTTAGCAGTTGGGTATTGCATGAGGAAGAAGGAACACTTGAAGTGACTTATAAAAACGGGGTGCAATATTCAAGAAGGCCAATGGTAGAAATGTTGAAGACAGGCTTGCTATCTATCATTGAACAACTCTGTGATTTAGCACCTTCAAACGATCCAAAATCCAAGGATGCAGTGATATTCAAGAATAGGCTGCATCAAAGAAGAGACGAGCTAATGGCGTTATACGCAAAAATGAAATTTGACGATGAAGAATCTGAAGAAAGTGATGAACAAAGCGATGGGTACATCTCTGATGTAATCCCACCTACGGAAGACTATTAGTTTATTTTGATTTTCGTGTTATTGTAGTTTTATAAAATACTAATCTATGGTAATCAATTAAAAAAAAAAGATACAAAACACCAAAAATGACATGGAAAAAGCCATAACGCCAAAAAATTAACTATGTGACACAAAAAGAATTAATTCAACGAGAAGAAAATCTGAGAAAAATAGTAGAACGCCAAATAATTAATAATTATAGATAACGCCAAAATTATCTTGCACGCAAAAAATAAAGTAGCATGTCAAACGCGAAAATCGTGAAAGGAGAAGAATACTAAAAAGACAAAAAAACCCCTCGGACCCTGATCATGCCCCGTGCCACGTGTTGGGCCAGGATGTGTTCTCACCGTTCTCACACTTTTGAGCGTTTTCTTCTGATCCTGTTTCCATATATATATATAGAAACGGGATCAGGAGAAAACGCTCAAAAGTGTGAGAACGGTGAGAACACATCCTGGCCCAACACGCGGCATAGAGAAGGGCGGAGGGGCTTTTTTGTCCTTTCAACTTCTGCTTTACCAGTTCCGCTTTTCCGAATATTGTTTTAATTTTTGGGGTTTAAGATTTTTGTCGTTAATCAAATTCAATAATTAATGGCGTTTAATGGAAAAGCTTATTAACATTTTAGGGTTTATGGCGTTTATTCAAATCGTATGCCATTGGAACTCAGGGTGGTCAGGAAATCTATCTGAATGACGTTTTTAGAGGCGTTTTAAAAAAATGCCCATTGTTCTATTATTTTTTATAAACATTTTGGCGTTTGTGGTATCTTGGCGTTTTACAATTGTTAGATTATATTTCAGCCACAGTAAAAAAAAATACAAGCGAAGGTCTGATGGATAACATTGTTAATCCTCAGTTAAGAAAGATAACTGACAATGTTGTCCACCCCATACAGCTACACTTTATTGACAACAATATATTTGATGTTTGGGTTTTCTGGCGTTTATCAGACGAATGGTATATATTAAATATGGCGTTTGGGGTTTTGTGTGTGTTTTTAATTCAAGGTCTGAGTTGTTGTATATATAGGATTTTTTGGCGATTTTTTTAGGCGGGATTTTACTATAATTAAGTTTGGCGTTTTATATCTAATGGCGTTTTTAGTTAGAATGGTGTGTGATTTTTGTTTGGCGTTTTATTTTCATGAGATGGCGTTTTGTTTGGAGTAGTCAAAAGACACTTTTATCCTTAATGAAGCGCGTCCACGTAATAAAATTGATGTTATTTACGAAAGCGCCACCGCACCAAACTAGTCCATAGATTGTTTTGATCGGACGATCCATAAGCGTTCTTACCATTCTCACACTTTCCACCGTTTTCTCTAAATCCTGACCCTAAATATATATACGGTGCGAACCTTTGAAGTACGGGTTATCACATTTAAGAAATGGTAGAAGTGAAAAAGAGAGAAAATATTATCTTGCATGAACCGTAATACCCTTAAAAGCCCATACACCCCTTTTGTTTTAATGAATTCCACCCATTTAATGTTAGTCACCCATTATTCAATCCGGTGATTACAAACTCTCTTAGGCATCATATGGAAAAATAACTTCCTATTATATTAATGAGTAAATTACGTTTTTAGCCCTTGTGGTTATATCACTTTATTCCCATCGGCTCAAAAAGGAATTTTTTGACATTTCAGCCCCCAACATCATTTTTATGACCTCACTAATTCCATTTATGATATTCTTAAAATTTACTCTTGTGCCTCCCACGAGAAGGCCATTTTTGTCAATTCCTCTTAAATGTTGCCGTATCTACAAAAAAAATAAGGTAAGTTACACTTTTCGTCCTTTATGTTTGTATCGAATTGCGATAGATGCCCTTTAACTTTAATAATTACAGTCACAGTCCTTTATTTGTAGAACTCATTACACGCTACTTCCTTTAGACCTAACCACGTTAATTTTTTTTTGTTAAATTTGACATGTGCTTATCATGTGAGGGCAATAAAGTCTTTTTACTCCCTTCCCCTCCACCTACATCGTCATCTAAAACTCCATCTTCTTCTTCATCTCAACTCACATCCTCTCTCTCTCATATACAACAGTTTGCAAGAAAAAAAGAAATAGAAAACCAATAAATGATACAGCAAAAACAAAACTCAGAGGATAAAGAGCAATAAATGATGGAGCAAGAACAAAACTTCATCTCAAAGAAACACACCATTTCTTGATTGGCTTCTATTGTTACCGTTCCCCTGTTTATACACAAGTAACACAACACAAAAGTAAAGAAAAAAATCAACCTTCAAATCTATTAGCAAGCCAATGTAATATGTTATAGATTCAAGTCACCATCCTGAAACATTCAGCGTGAATCCAAAATAAGATACCTACACACCTCAATTTTGGAAAAAAAAAATCAGAAAAAATTAACATTAACATTTAATCTGAAACATTCAGCGTGAATAGGAGTGGCAGGAAAGACGGCGCCGGTGGAGGGAAGGCCGGAACCCAAATCGTTTTTGTTCTCTTTCTTTCTCTCTGGAATCCGCCTATCAGACTAAGCCCTCTAAAAAAAAATCTCAATTCTTCACTTCGCCGGAGACCTGCTTGGCCCAAAATCTGAAACCACCACAACAAACTTTCTCCGCCGTCATTATGCCAGATCTAAACCAAAAGTAGTCGCCAAACACATCAGAAAAGACCATCGGAGACCACAACACCACCGATCTACTATATCACTCACTCCTGCAGCCGCCGACATGAAGTTTGGACCGTCGTTGGCTGCCGGGTTACTGCCGGAGTAGGTTGAATATGGTGTGGTTGAGGTTTGATTGAAACGGAGGACTGAGAGAGAGAGAGAAGAGTAGAGGAACAGAACAGGGTATTATATTTATGTTTTTTAGTTTTAAGATTTTTATACTAAATGAGTAAAATTACAAAAGTACCCTCATGTGTCTGGCACATGCCATACTTAACTGAGAATTTTAACCAGGTTATGGTTAAAGGACGTAGCGTGTATGAGTTTTACAAATAAAGGACTGTGACTGTAATTATTGAAGTTAAAGGGCATCCATCGCAATTCGATACAAACATAAAGGACGAAAAGTGTAATTTACCAAAAAAAAAAAAAAACACGTAAATCTCACTCGCTCTCCCTCTTCTCACCGTCCCTCTCTCCCCATCTCATGCTTTGTTGTCAACAAGACCGACTCATAATTCAGGCTATGATTCATGAACCACCATATTCCTTAACTTGGGACATAGCAGATGTAGTGTGAGCCGGAGGACCAAGCTTTATTGAAAAGCATCGTTTGAACCAACCACCATATCCTGCCATCTCCGGAACAACACCCCAAAATCTAAATTATTTACTACAAGAGGATCCAAGATTGGTGGGTCGATTGGTGCTTGTTTCGGATATCATTTATGTTAGATCTAGCCTGAAGCCTTCAAGCTCGCTTATCGACGCTCATTCCTGACGTCGGTGGTAACTGACTGAAGTGATGGTGGTCGACTAAATGCACAACTTTTGTTGTGCCTAGCTCGTTCTACAAAACAGCTGGTGGAGATGGCAAATCGTTCAAACAATTCCTTTAACTGAGCAAACAAATTGGTTTTGGATTTGGCCGCACCGTCAGTTACCGTCGGTAAATAGCCATCATAAAATATGAAGATGATGAACGAGGTCGACACTCAAATCTGAAAATCGAATGTGGCGATTTTGAAGATGGTAACTATCTCATATTCCCGACAAGATCGTTCATGGTGATTACGATCGTTTTATTAGGCGAGTGGTTGGTGTTGATTTTTTTTGTGGTGGGGGTTTTGGTGATGGATGGTTGATGGTTATGAAGATCGTTTTTTAGGGTTAAGGGCTTTTAATAAAAGGGGTAAAATGAGGTTGATATGGCAGCAAGTAAGAGGAATAGATAAAAATACCCGTCATGCAAGGGCACATAACTGTAATTTAACAAATAACTAGTAGAGTTAAATGCTTGGTTGGTCCCTTGGTCCTAGTGGTTTACTAATTACACGCTTGGTCCCAAAAGTTGTCAAAAATGCACTTGGTTGGTCCCTAGCCCTAACAACAGTTAAATTTCTCAGTTAAGTCCATGTTAAATGACCAAAATACCCTTGCTTATTTACAAAACCCTCTTCATCACCATCATCTTCATCATCGTCTGCATCCACTGCATCATCTTCATCACCATCGTCATCTTTATCACAGACCCACACCCTATCTCTGTACATCTTCATCACAAAGCCACACCCCATCACCGGCAACCGCACACCCCAAATCCCTCATCTCACCAATCTCCCACACCCATCTATTTTGGCCCGATTGAACGGCCAACCACCACCAACAAGTGGTGGCGTACAGCGACTAGACGACGCAGAAGAGAGAAGAGAGAGAAAGAGGGATATGCAACGACGGCGATGGTGTTTCCGGCGAGCTGCGGCAGGGCCACCGTCTGCAGCAGTGACGGCGATATTTGTTTTCGTTTCAACAGATTCTTCTGGTAAAACACCCCCTGTTTATCTTTATTTCCTGCAATTGAAGGTGATATTGTTTTGGCTCTGGCTGATAAAGATGATGATGGTGTGGGTACGTATTGGTTTAATCTTGTGTTCTAATTGATGGGTTTTGTTTTGATTGAGTTCTTGATTGTTAATCCTATCTTGATTTACATTTATCCAAATGGGCTTTGTAGATTTTCTTGATTTTATTTTCTGATTAAATTCTTAGAGAAGGAAGTTCAGGGATGTCTAAATTCGAAGGAGTTCTTGTGTCTGATCATTGGCTTCAAAGCCAGTGAAGAAACACTAGATAAATGGTCGGAACAGAGATATCTAGGGGGTTTGAATCCGCATAAAAGGTGGGTTTTCTCTCGATTGATTCAGGTACAACAGATCTTCTTCTCTGATAACTCTGCAAAAAAGAGCACCGTTAGCCTCGCCAAGGGGAGAAGAGGGTTCTCTCCTTGACCCGACTCCGGTGTGAGAATAAGTATTGGTTATGAAGAAGAAGATGTATTTGAGAAGTGTGTGTAACTTGAATTCATACCTGGGTTGCTTCTCATATTTATAGCCGGGAGTTGTTTGGGCGGGAAAACCCGTTAGTGAAAAGTTGACGGAAGATGCTAACCCCGTAAGCGGTTACATTCCCTTCCGTCAAGCTTCTTGATCCGTCGTGAGAGCACATGGATCGTGGCTTAGATCGAAGGCTGGGGATTTGCCACGTGTAAAGTGATCAAGTGGAGATTACTCTCCAATTGCATGCTTCCATTGTGAGTTCAGGGATGCCTGAGATGGTGACACGTGTCCAGACGGTTGTAACCGTCTTGGTGGTGCACGATTGTATTTCTTCTAGAAGATTACGGCTGTAATTTGGTGTCGTACCTTATCGTGTGGGGACAGGTAAGTAAATAAATCTCAAGTCTGAGTAACTAATATCCAGGTCTGGATATTTAGGCGGGAGTGTTTATTTCAGGATTTTCATCCTTTGCTAATGGGAGAAGGCGCAAGGATTTATGATTTCCTTTGGGCGCGCGACTATAGACTGCTGACTGTTTTTTCCTTTGCAAGACCAGTGCGCGGCCGCGCAAGGTTTAAAAGGCAAGGTTGTGGTATGGTCCCAAGTACTCATTATGAGGTTTTTGGGACCTTATCCCTTCAGCCAGTTTACACAAGTTCAACTTCGTAGTCTTAAATCGAAGATTTATTTTCATATCCACATGTTAATCGGTCTTGATTTGGTGTTATTGGAAGATTAAATTAAATTTGTTTGATACCCTTTACGATTCAAGATTGATTTTGGTTCTTAATCTGTAGTTTATACCATCAAAGAATCAAAATGGTGAAGTTACAGCCGCAGATGATGATGGGTAGACAGGCCCTCTGTTTGAAGTTTTTAAATTCTTCAAGGGTAATATCGTCATTTCACACATAGTTAACTGAGAAATTTAACTGATGTTAGGGCTGGGGACCAACCGAGTGCATTTTTGACAACTTTTGGGACCAAGCGTGTAATTAGTAAACCACTAGGACCAAGTCTGCAATTTTTGAAAACTACAGGGACCAACCAAGCATTTAACTCTAACTAGTAATGAGACCCGCGCGCGTTGCAGCGCAGGTATAGCGCAAATGTTGAACAGATTAGTCCGAGCGTTATGTCCGAGTTTTTTTTCTAAATAACCATATGAAAACGTTTCAATTGAACTCAATGTTACCTATATAGTATTACGGTTAGATCAAAACGTAAAGTAAATCTTATACCCTATAATGATAACGTATTATATGCGACCCAGCTAACTTAAATTTAAATCGTCAAGTCAAAATGTATTATATGCGACCCGATTCATACATAGGAAGTGTACAAAATAAAGCACGAAACGTGCATCAAACTCACATCAAAACGTAGACAAACTCGGATTTATACAAAAAAAGTATACCAAGACAATCGAATATTGTACCGACTATGCGACATGATTATGTATGACTTATTATCGACCATTTACGTTAACATAGACCAACTTGAATTTTTGACCCGACTCGTTTTCAAACAAAAATTTACGCCAAAATGTACATAAAAAGCAAACATGAAAAAGTATTATAAATGAAAACAAACTTTACGTCGAAACGTACATAAAAAGTAAGCTTGGAATTATAAAAAAACACGCAACAAAGTAAAGTTTTTTAAGTTAATGAACGAAATTATTATGAAAAAAATCAGATTATATATACTCTCAAGTGGGTCAAAGTTATATTTTTCAATCATAAAAAAGTAAAGGGTTGAAAATTATATCTCCTAAACTTAAGGGCCAAGGGTGGGTGAACATAAGATTTAACAAAGGAAATTACCAAAGTCGGGGGTCTTTAACAAAGTTGAGATAAAAAAGGAAACGACCAAAGTCGAGGGTCTAAATTTGAAAATTTATGAAAGTTTAGGGGAGAGACAAAGCCGGTGGAAGAGCTCACGTAAAAAAAAAATATCAACTTGAATTTGTACCATTACGTATATAATAATACACACGTAAAAAATAGTTTTTTTAGGTAAAGGTACAAAAAGGGATAAACTCAAAATTTTAGAAACTCGAGAGGGTCAAAATGATATTTTAGAAAGTTTATAAACATATCGACAAATTAGTTTTTTTAAATAGCGAGCGGAAATTATTGAAGAATAATTAAATTAGCAAAAACTTTAATAGGATTAAAAAATTATATTATATATCGTACAGGGGTAAAGTTAAAACATTAGCATCTAAGAGGTTATATTGTAAAAATTGTAAAATGAAGTAAGGACCAAAATTAGTAATTTGCAAAGTTGAGGGGGTGATTTGTCACCGTAGAAATTGTAAAATGAAATAAGGACCAAAATTTGTAATTTGCAAAGTTGAAGGGGTGATTTGTCGGTAGGAAACGCCACCGACTTTGTCTTTTAAGTAGTACTATAATATGGATGAAATTAGTGGCAGATGCCAAAAAGGTTAAAAAAACATAATTTATGTTAGGGGCTGAAATGTCAAAAAAATAAATAAATAAATATCGAGTGATCCCGGTTTTCATTTTTATTCATGTTCTCGTCAATACATATCGATTGAAAACCCAGTACTTCCCCAAAATTAATTTTTGCCTATCCCTTCGCTAAAACAACTCTACCTTTATATTATTACAGTGGTATGTATGTTCATAACCCATTCCCTTTCCATTGCGCCACACAATAAAAATTAAAACTGAATTAGAGGTAAAGTTGGAGTTGGAACAAGAAACAACATATTATTGTCATTACTAAGGCTTCCAACTGAATCTTAAATCATCAAAATCATCTCTCTACAACCTAGGGTTCTGAAAGTCATAACAAAACAAAAGGATGAATATGACTTGAAAATCAATAAAAATAGCAATCACTGAAAGCATGAGTAGGAAGAGAAGGATTAGAATACGATTTGAAATCGCTGGCAAAAAGCAGCAAGAACCCAATTGATTTCATGCTAATCTTATTAATAGGTGACGCATATTAAGAAAGAGGATCCGTTTTTAAGAATTTTCAACAAAACTACGTAGTTTTGAGGGTTTCACATATAAGCTTAGATGTGTAACAGCCACATATTCACTTTCCCCCAAATACAAACCACATTTTGTATACAAACTGTAAGAACCATTTAAAAGTGTCATGTGACATTCATCCAATTATAAAGAAATGGTAAAATGATAATCTAAATAATATTAATTATCTTGAATTCTTTATAATTATGCTAACAAGCAATTAATTCTTTATTTGGATCTTCATTTTGTTTTCAATGTGCTGATAAAGAAAAATGCTAATTTCATTTCACATATATGCTAAAATCAATTATCTTGATTAATTTTCATGTGCTAATATAATTCAAAAGTACTACTTTTATATATGTATTGTTTTAGTATGTGCTAATTTAATTTTTTTTTTTTTTTTTAAAGTGCTATGTTCTTATGGTTTGTAGGCTGAACCACCTCACCCAACACCACCCACTCAATTGTTCTGTCTGGGTCGGCTAGCATCCCAGAAAGGAGGTTTCTAAATCGATGCAGATCATCGTCCAAATTGATTTTTCTTTTGCTTCATTGGCGGATCGCTATTCTCATCGCCGCATATGAGATTCCTGTAATAACGTACGCTTTTCGATGATGGGCAGATCAAATTCGGCCCCTGAAGACTGCAGCCTCGTCTCAGGTTACACTGAAATCACTAACAAAACTTTCACAGTAAACTATGATCCTCAACAATATATAAGTTACAGATTCTACTGAGAAAACCCATTGTAAAATTCGACACATATTATGCTTTTTAAATGCCAATTGGTTAGTAGTTAACGCAATTCTTGATAAATTTGGGGCGTTGGCTTGCTTCACACGTGTGCACACCACCTGTTTGATGATTTTCCCCTATGTGTATATCTATGCTATCTTGTTCAAAATCTAACTACATTCTTATAATTAATCCTCTTTTGTATATGAACTTGTGCAGCAGTTCAAATTCAACACCACAGAGTTGTAATCCAGAACAATTATAATGAAAAGCTTGTTGGCATGTTGCATGAAACAGGCTCAAAGGAGGTTGTCATCGTGTGTCATGGATATAGATCCTGCAAGGTTCGTCAACCCACTTTGAACGGGATGCTTCAGGTTATGCTATTGTTCATCTCTTAACAGGTCAAATGGGTCAAATTTTGGAAGAAAAAAAAAAAAAAGAACAGTTGTAAAAGAAATATGTTAAACGGGCTGATAGTTGCCCAAAGTAATTTAATGCATTCAGCCTCCTAACTTGCTTTATGCTAAAAGTTATCAATTTTGTTATTATAGAGTTTCTGTATCATGTCCGTGCTCCAATCTGATACCGGTCAATATAAATTGCATCAATTCATTTTAGTCAATATTGCTTGTCAAGGGTAGCTTTTTACTTTTTTTTTTTTTTTTTTAATTTATCTTTCATACTACAGGACAGGATCCCTATGGTAAATCTTGTTGCTGCTTTTGCAACTGAAGGAACGAGTGCCTTTCGCTTTGACTTTGCTGGAAATGGGTAATTGCTTTTTGCTAGTAATTTCGTTGCAGCAAATATATCAATATAAATTTTAGTTGTTTGGATTAAGATTGAATTTCTAAGTGTATAGCGAGGCATACTTGGAAAAAGACCGGCATGTTATGGCCTTAGTATTGTAATTCTGCTTCTATAATCAACATACATAAACTGTAACACAAGTTACACTAATCAAAATAAGTTTAAACTGATTATCAACTGCCATAGTGCCGCCATACATTATTACATCACATATTCACCAATTGCTCGTGATCTGAATCTTCAATATTTTATTTTTAAAAGTCAGTCAATTTTATGATGTTAGTTAGTTGATGATAATATGTTTTGTTATTCCTTTTAGAGAAAGCGAAGGTTTATTCCAGTATGGCAATTACTACAGAGAAGTTGATGATCTGCGGGCTGTGATCCAATACTTTGAACATGAAAACCGCTCTGTGGCTGCAGTTATTGGTCACAGTAAAGGTCTAAATCTTTGTTAGAGCTTTTCTAATTGCTGATTAACATTTTGATCCAATACTTTGCACTTTCTAATTGCTGATTAACATTTTGAATTTTAGCATCTGCTATAATGTTTGATATCTCATATCTCATATCTGTATCAGAGCTTCTCTGAATCTGTTTCAACTTGCATTGGGAAAATGCTTAGGTTTTGATTAATAAAAATTTTCTTTTTTCTAAAGATTAACAGATTGAACTTTTTATGATACATATTTAAATTACTGATATGTTGATCAGAGGGACTTTTGCAGGCGGGAATGTGGTGCTTTTATATGCTTCAAGATTTAACGATGTTCACAATGTGGTCAACATTTCTGGCCGGTTTGATCTGAAAAGAGGCATTGAGGGCCGATTGGGTAAAGCTTACTTGCAGAGGATTAAAAAATATGGATTCATTGATGTTGCCAATAGAAAGGGTAAGCTTCATGCTCCATATTTTAAAATGTTCTATAGATAACTAAGTCATGCATTATTATGATATACCCTTTTAACATTTTCTCTATATGACCCATGTAACCCATATATATTATATATTTAAATACACTAATCAGCCCATGCATAAGCAAATGGGTCAAATTGACATCTCTAAAATTGTGCATATCATTGATCTCACCTGAAGTTGTGAATATTTATAGGGAACATAGAGTATTGTGTGAGTGAAGAAAGTTTAATGGACCGTTTAAATACCAATACAAGTGCAGCATGCCAACTGATTCCCCAAAACTGCAGGTTTGTATCTTTTATCAGCTGTCTTGCTTTCTTTTCGCCTTTTAAATTTATATTTCCATAAGTTGTCCAAAACCATTCATTCTTGCATGACATCCTATTAGTTTTTTTTTTTTTTTTTTTAATTTAATGATTAATTTGCAATAAAATAAAATGTCGAGTGTGATGGTTTAATAAGTTATTCACTCGAAAATAATTTGTTTTGCTTCAAGCCAAAGTATTGATAACTTAATTATATTGTTTTGGTTTATAATGATTTTAACCTTCTGATTATTTGTTTGTTTTGGTTTCAAATACTCAGTTTGAAATATTATTTTTAAACTAGCTGCAACAAAACCGATTTACCAAATATAATATGAAATTACCAATGTGCCATTTCTTTAAACCCAATTTGACATTAATGATTGATGTGGTTGCAGGGTGTTAAGCATCCATGGTTCTGCAGATAAGATTGTACCAATGGAAGATGCCATGGATTTCGAAAAACATATATTAAACCACAGATTGCATATCATTAATGGAGCTGATCATGAATACACCTGTCATCAGAATGAGCTAGCTTCAATTGTGCTTGATTTTGTCAAAAGTGGTTCTAGTCATGACAGTGCACCAGCAGCAAACAAGTCTGTACGTTCATGCTTATGACTTTTTTATCCTATACTTGATGTATAAACGAGATGTATAACTCCAAGCCTTATAATCAGTTACAGTTTTTTATTAGAATCCCTTTTATGCTTTGTTTGATATCGTATCGGTTAGGGGGTGTGGAAACATGTGAAGAAGCATGTTTTCTGGTAGTTTGAAACCGATCAGGTGGGTTAACCCGAAACACTATGTATTTAGCTGTATCTATATGATTAGTATGGCAATTGTGATTAAGATATTATGATATTACATTAACAATCTAGCTATCTAAATAAAATAATTGAGGGTGTTTAAACATTAATGTACACTTATTGCAGTATTCGACTTCTATAACCTACTTAACCTTTTTTTAAACTAAAAGTTTAATTTCTCATTTAATACATTAGGGATAAATATAATACCACTAAAGAAATGAGTACTGGTTACAGTCTTTTGTGACATAATACATCGTCGGCTAATGTTGCGATGAAAATATTCAATTGCAAAACTAGCACAATCTGTATCATGGTCTAATATAATACTACGAAAGGCCGCAGTGACTCATAATTTAGCACAATTGGTATCAGTCCAGCAACCAGTAAAAAAAAATTCAGACATCCACCGCTAGACACACATATGAAATGTAAGGGTTGTTCTTAGAGATCACCCAAATGACACCCTCAACATGATAATTCTCTAGTGACGTCTCTCATTGTTGGCCGAAACTTTGGATCAGTTAGAATGCATGCTAGTGCTACATTATAAACACGCATGATTGCCTTTTCAATCGATACGTTCATTGGATAAGGGAGTCTCTTGTCTAATATATTTTCCAACATTGTACCATGACTAGTCGAATGGTTCAAGGATGAAAGGAGGTCTCCAGGATGCTTCCCTCCAATTGTCTCAAGTGCCACTACCCCAAAGCTATACACGTCACATTTTTCAGTCACAATCATGTTATAGGCAAGTTCTGCATGATCACATATATATACCAAAGGATCTTTAGAAAAGTTTGGACTTTTAATAGACATAAAAGAAGGGTAGGATTACCTGGAGCAATGTATCCCAAAGTTCCTACGGTTACTGTTTGGTTGGAGGAATCTGGGTCAAGCAATCTGGCTGCTCCAAAGTCAGCAACAAAGCCTTCCAATTCTGAGTTCAAGAGAATGTTGTTGGTTGATATGTCTCTATGAACAATAGGAGGGCTGCAATCATGATGCATGTATGCCAAAGCATGGGCTACATCTTTGATAATGTTCACCCTCTTCATCCAGTCCACTTCTATAGCTAATTCGCTGTCACGCAGGGCGCAAAATAGGCTCCCCTCTTCCATGTATTCATATACAAGGAAGTTACATTTATTATGCAAACAAAAACCGTAAAGTTTGACAATGTTTTTGTGCCTTAGGGTGGTTAACACTTGGACTTCATTCATGAAACTCCTGTCCAATGATGGTTGCTCGGCTTCAAAATGATGGAGTTTTTTCAAAGCAAATGTTTTACCATTATACAATTTTGCTTGATAAACACTACCATAGCCACCGGTTCCAATGCAGTATTTGAGGTCAAAGTCTTCTGTAGCAGAGATGAAGTCATCATATGCAATTGTTCCATCATAATTCAGTACAGAGCAAACGTCTCCATGCTTTTTCGTTTCCGGCTGAATTTTGTTTGAGGTAGACTTTTTTATGACAGTAACCCATATAACAAAGCACTAAGAGGAAAAATGCAAAGATGATTGGAAGAAAAATTTTTAGATATAGAACGGCTTTGTTTCTTTCTGTGCATGTAGATTTTTCCTTGAAGTCATTGTATGATAAATCAATAAGTGGGCTACACCAGTAACGAAAATCACAGGGAACAGTTCCAGTAAGGTGATTATGACTAAAGTTAATATACTTCTTTTTATTGCAATCAATTAGACTTGGGAGAACTCCGGTCATCTGTAGATAACGAGGATACTGAAACGACACCTTCCCTGATAACTGATTTGATGAAAAATCAAGATAAAAAAGTGTTGACAGATTTAGATGAACGAGACCCTTAAGATTATTATGATTAAGGTCGACTTCTAGTAAGTTTGGCATATTTGCAATATCTAGAGGTATGTAGCCACTTATGGAATTCTTGCTAAGGTTTAAAAATTCCAGCTGGCTTAGATTAACCAAACTCGACGGAATTGGACCATCGAAGAAGTTGTCACCCAGATTTAGTGTTTGTAGGTTTTGCAAATGAGTAATTCCGTTTGGGATGGATGCATTGAGTTGATTTGTGCTCAAGTCTAGGACTCTGAGATTGAGCATGGAACCATAAGATGGAGGGATTGGACCAGTAAGTTGGTTTTTACTAAGATTAAGGTATACCAATAAGGTGTAACAGGCGGGTAAGTTACCACTGAAATTGTTACCAGAAAGATCAAGGAATGATAAACAGGTGAGATTGGTGAAAGGGACAGGTAAGTTACCACAGAAATTGTTCCTAGAAAGATCAAGGTGTATTAAATGGTTAAGATTGGTGAAAGAGATAGGTAAGTTACCATTAAAATTGTTACCAGAAAGATCCAGGTATTCCAAACGGATGAGATTGGTAAAAGAGACAGGTAAGTTACCAGTGAAATTGTTTCTCGAAATGTTAAAGTATTTTAAATGGGTGAGGTTGGTGAGTGAAACAGGTAAGTTACCTGTGAGTCGATTACCCTGGAGTGAAAGATAGGTGAGATTTGACAGCAAACCAATCTGTTCTGGGATGCTACCTTCAAAATAACAGTATTCAATACTAAACCGCTCAAGGTTCGGAAATGAAGTGAAGTCAAGGCTTCTCAGATCACCTTGAAGGTAATAATCGTTAAAGCTTATCTCAATGACACTTCCTGCTTCATTGCAAACAATATGAGGCCAGGTACAATGATCCGAAGCATTTACATGCGACCACCAATTAGTTGCAAGCAAAGCTTCTGTCTCTAGTGAGCTGTTAGCAGTGGTTTGTGATAACATGAAAAAAAGAATATTCATGAGAAGATGAGTGAGGATGTGCATCGGAGAGGTAATATTAGTAAACAGCATGGTTTATCAAGTGAAGTAATTAATTAAGAATGAAGATACTTGGGACGGTGTTAGTCTATATATTGCCCCAAAACAGTCTACTTTAGTAAGTCAATGGCAAAGTGGAAAGTTTACTAAGTCAATAGCAAAGACTTTATTGTATTTTGTTTAATATTTGGCTGACAATTAATTATAATTAAATGCAGTAGGTCTAACTTAGAACATATTTGTAGAAAAAAATTTATTATTTTAGGTAGGATGCCATGGCTCGTCCAACATGTTTTAGTAATAGACCACTTGTGATACTGTAAATGAAGAGGATTACTAATAAAAATACAACCAGAATTGTTAAACAGTCTTAATATTTAGCCAAACACAATACAATTTGAAATTGGTCAATCATGGTAAATGAATGCGGTAATTGGTCAAACACCACATGGGTCAAACATACCTATAACTAGTTAACCATTACAGTAATTACTTAAACATAGTCACTATTGGTAAAAAAAATCAAATTTGGTCAAGGGGATATTTGTTTAAACATAGTCATAATTGGCTAAACATTGACAATCTTAGTCAATACAATCAAATGAGTTTACACGATCCAAGTTGACCAAACATAGGCAATAGTGGTCAAACACAAAAAAGAGTTGGTGAATCATGGTCAATTATTGTGATAACTTGTCAAACACAACCGTAACTGGTCAAAGATAGTGTTAGCTACGCGCCTACGCAGACAGTCATAGCTATAATTAGTTAAACATGACAATTATTACTTAAATAAAGTGAATATATTGGTTAAAACTAGACCCGGCAAAACAAATCCATCCATTTCATTTTAAGTTGAAATAGGTATTTTAAATTTTAACATAGATTAAGATGAGCTAAATAAAATTAGTCACTAGTTTAGGATGAGTTAAGAAATGCTGGATAAAAAAAAGAGTATGTCAGGATGGGTATGAGATAAAACTCAAACGGGTCATGATGGGCATGAGATAAAATCATTTAACTAATTACTACTCGTAGATAGACCTGACAAAACAAGTCAATCCATTTCATTTTGGGTTGAAATGGGTATTTTAAATTTTAAGATGGGTTAAGATGGGCTAAACAAAATTAGTCACTAGGTTAGGATAGGTTATGAAGTGGTGGATAAAAAAAGAGTAGATCTGGATGGGTATGAGATAAAACCCAAGCGGGTCTGGATGGGTATGAGATAAAATCACTAAACTAATTACTACTCGTAGATATCTCTTCACAACTGTGACTTCACCAATCGCCGCCGTAGTACTCTCCCGTCGTTCTTCGTCTAAAAATAATGAAAAATTTTAATATAATAAAAAAATTAAAATAATAAAAAATAATAGACAACTAAAAAAATTGTAAAAAATAAAAAAAAATTTGTAAGAAATTCAAAAAATTTCTAAAAAAATAAATAAATTCAAAAAAAATTTAAAAAACCAAAAAAAAATCTAAAATATAAAAAATTCTACAAAATATTAAAATATACTAAAAATTCTAAAGAATTAAAAAAAATAAAGTAAAAAATCAAAAAATACAAAAACACGAAAAATTGTAAAAAATTCAAAAAAATTCAGATAAAAATCAAAAACATTATAAAAACTTAAAAAATAATAAAACTAAAATATATAAAAATATAAAATTCTAAAAAACCAAAAAATAAAAAATAAAAAACATTCTAAAAATAAAAAATAAAAATAAATGTAAAAAATTCAAAAGAAATCTAAAAATGCAAAAAATTAAAAAAAAAATCTAAAACATTAAAAAAATCAAAAATAATTAAAAAAAAGATAAAAGTATCTAAAAAAACAAAACAAAATTCAAAAAAATTCCAAAAAGTAAAAAAATTCCATATCCACTAATTCTAAAAAATCGTAGTTGGTGCTCGCTGAACAAAGGTGCCTCACGTGGTGGTACATAATGAATCAAAAAAGGTCACTTTAGCTTTAATTTCAAGCTTTTATTATAAAAAAAGTTTGATATACTTGATGTTTAGGTTTTACTTTATGTGTTAATTCTTTGTGACTAGTCAAAGGATCATTATCATTTTTGTTCGTTAGAAAGTATAAATTTATATTGTCTAATATATTTATTAATTTATAGCGTTCTTTTACACGGATACATTCCAGTAATGGTTGAAGAATTGAGCTACTTGATCAATCCGCATCATCTTTGCTTCCTTTGTGTTGTTCATCGGTTAGTTGAATTTTCCGGTTTGTGGTTCTTTGAGATAGCAATTGAATTGGTTTCTCAATTTCAGAAATTGATCGAAATATGAAATTGATTTCCGATTTAAAAAAAAAAGATAGGGATATGTGAAATTGATTTTTTTAGATTTTTTTGTTTTTATTTTGTTTTTTTTTTTTACTATTTTGAACATTTTACAATTTTTTTTTTTATTTTTTACAATTTTTTTAGATTTTTTTTTTAATTTTAGATTTTTTTTATTTTTTTGAATTTTTATTTTTTAAATTTTTTTTAGTATTTTTAGATTTTTTTATTTTTTTGAAAATTTTACAATTTTTTTGATTTTTTTGATTTTTAGAATTTTTTGACTGTAAAAAATTAAAAAAAATTCTAAAAAATCTTAAAAATTAAAAAAAATATAAAAAAATATAAAAAATTAAAAAGTCAAAAAAATTGTAAAAAATTCAAAGAACTCTAAGAAGTCAAAAAAGTTCTAAAAAAAATAAAAAAATAAAAAAATTCTAAAAACCAAAAAAAATCTAAAAAATAAAAAAATCTAAAAATTCAAAAAAATTGTTAAATTTCAAAAAATTCAAAAAAAAAATATAAATGTACGAATGAAACAAAACAAGATTGTAGGAATTCGAAACAAATTGGATAGCAAACAATTGTTTGATATAAGTTAAATATTTATGTACTTAACTTCGAAACATCTTTTTATAATATTTGCAATAGATATAGCTCATCATCTCATCTTACTCGGATTTTAAAAGTTAATGATTCCAAAAACAAATATACTTTACTAGGTTAGAACCCCGTGTATTACACGGGTTTTTTTTTTTTTTGTAAGGTAACTTTCATTCACAACAACCACAAGCGGTCCTCAAAGCAAGGACCCTCGCGGCAAAAAACAAAACGATTACATCAAGTCCAAAGGATAATTACACCACTTTTTCCAATCGAAATCTTTAATTCTAGCTCTATGACGAAACCAAAAGAACGAAGTAGACTTGATGCACTCAAACACTTCAATCGGTCTTCTAGACTTTTGAAGAAAAATACGAGCATTTCTTTCATTCCAAATCGACCAAAGCGTTGTATAAATAATACCAAGGAGAACCGACCTTTGCACATGCATCAAGGATGGCGAATCTACAATATTTAGAACATCCATAACATCGAAGGCGTAAAAAGGGCTCAAGCGACACCAAACCATGAGTCTATTCCACACTTCAAAAGAGAAAATGCATCCGGTGAACAAATGCATTACCGTTTCTTGACCCGTTTGACAGAAAACACAACGATCCTCTTGCAACTGAACACCCCGTTTCATTAGCTCCACGCTAGTAGGAAGACGATCCCGAATAGCCCTCCAAACCATAATCTTACATTTAAGAGGGACCCAAGCTTTCCAATTTATAGACGGAAGACTAACCTTGTTATAAGATTTGTAAAGAAGCGATTTAGCCGAGCGAACTGAGAAAAAACCGTTGGAATCTCCCTTCCATCTCCACACGTCGCGGCCCCCTTTCCATTGAAACTCAAATAAAAGATCCAACAACTGAAAAAGCTCCGCGATTTCAGCCTGAGAAGATGGCTCAGTTTTCCAGTCCCAAGTGAGATTTTTACTACCATCATGGACCTGTAATCTGCTACTAACCATGGCCCATTTATTTTTAGCTAAACGAAACAAGCTGGGGAACAGGAGTCTAAGAGGACTATCGCAAAGCCAACAATCACCCCAAAAAGAAATTGTCGAACCTGTACCAACCGAACTGACAAAGAAAGAATGCAGCGAACAGCCATTAGGCAACTTCTTTTCACCCACTTTAACAATATTCTTCCAACAAACACTAGCCGAAGAGGAACACGGCATAGAGGACCATGTGCGAGACGAACCGTTGCAATTCAAAACTATCCGTTTCCACAAACTATTACCCTCCTTCTTAAATCTCCAAGACCACTTTAAAAGTAAGGCATCATTCACATCTTGTAATTTTGAAACGCCTAGTCCGCCGTCTTCTTTGGAGGCTGTTATAACTTCCCAGGAAACCCATGGAATCTTTCGATCACTACTCGGCCCCGACCATAGAAATTTTCTCATAATTGCTTCAATTTTATCAATAACCAATTTAGGGGCTTTATATAACGACAAATAGTATATAGGCAAACTTTCGAGAACCGACTTGATTAAAACTAAGCGCCCACCAATAGATAAAGATCTCGCTTTCCAAGAAGCAAGCCTGTTTTTTATCACCTCTATAACCGAGTCCCAATTACAAATCCGAGACATATTAGCGCCCACCTTAATACCAAGATACACAAACGGAAAGGACCCCCTACGGCATCCAAGGACTTCCAACATATCATCCACCTCGTTATCAACGGTACCAATCCCATACAAATTGGATTTGAAAATGTTAATACGTAGACCCGAGCATAAATGAAAAATACGAAGAATTCGGGCCGTATTTTGAAGGTTCTCCTTGGACCATTCACCCATAATTAAAGCGTCATCCGCGTAAAAAAGATGAGTAATGTCCGTGTCATTATCCGCCAATCTCATACCCTTCAACTCCCCAATCTCCTTAGCTTTCGTCAATAGACAAGACAACGCTTCCATAACGAAAAGAAAGAGAAAAGGAGAAATAGGATCACCTTGACGGAGCCCCTTTTCACATTTAAACTCGAAAGTTGGAGACCCATTGACGAGCACTGAAGCCCGAGACGACACTAGAATACCTTTAATCCATTTACACCAAATAGGGGAAAAACCCATTTGCTCCAAAATAGACAATAAAAAATTCCAGTTCACGTTGTCGTAAGCCTTCTCAAAGTCGATCTTTAACAAGAAAGCCTTCCACCGTCTCTTCTTTAGGCAAGCAATTACCTCATTAATCACAAGAGGACCGTCTAGAATAAAACGCTCAGAAATAAAGGCCGATTGGGATTCCGAAATAACTTGACCCATAACCTTTTTAAGACGATTAGCGAGGATTTTAGAAAGCACCTTACTAATCATCCCAATTAAAGTTATGGGCCTATAATCTTTGAGACCCAAAGGAGTTTTAACCTTGGGAATCAAAGTAATGAATGACGAAGCACACCCCGGGCTAATAAAACCAGAATCATGGAAATCCGTCACTATACGAAAAAAGTCATCCTCGAGCAGGTCCCAAAATCTTTTCACAAAACGAAAGTTAAATCCATCTGGCCCTGGAGCCTTATTCGAACCACACTCAAACACAGCTTGTTTCACTTCTAGTTTAGAAAACGGAAGGACCAACACATCACTATCATCAGCGGATAAAGTCTTCAGGCCGGGACATATAAGAGCTGGCCGATTTCTGACATTTTCTTTAAAACGATCCCGAAAAAATCTCATAACTTCTTTCTTGACCAGCTGAGGCTTAGAAACCCACCCCCCATTAACCATCAAACCAAGAATCCCGTTTCTAGCTTTTCTCCCATTGACAACATTATGAAAAAAATTCGAGTTCTCATCCCCTAACGACGCCCACTTCACCCGAGATTTCTGTTTCAAGTCCCGATTTTTCCTAAGTTGTATCTCTTCTAAACACTTCGAACATTCGGACCAAATCCAGAATTCCTCTTCTTCTAACTCTTTATTTTCCATAAGAATTTCCATTTTTTCCTTGTCTGCTCTTAAGGAAGCTTCATTTTGTCTCTCCAAAATGCTCCAACTTCTATACCAATTAGAAAGAGCACCCCGCAATTTTTTCATCTTATTCAACAAATTCAAGTCGCTTGGACCCCTATTTGTCCATCCAGAAAAAACAGACCTGACAATATCCTCACAGCCTGGTTTATCCAACCAGGAGTCAAACCAACGGAAAGGTTTTGCACCGAAATTAAAGTCTATTACCGAAAAAATGACAGGGGAGTGATCCGAAAGACCTTTCTTCAGAACTCTAACACAAACATTTGACCAACTATTGAAGATACCGTCACAAACAAAAAATCTATCGATTCTGCTCAACTTACACTGACCTTGTCTAACCGTCATACAAGTAAATTTCATACCTTGTAGTTGATGTTCACGCAAACCAGCGTCTTCTATGAAATCATTGAAATCCCTCGCACAAACCGGGTCAAAAACAGAATTCTTTCTCTCGTCTCGGTCACGCACAGCATTAAAATCGCCAAAAACAATCCACCAACCTTCGTTAGACTGAATAAGATTAACGATTTTCTGCCAGAGACCCCTTTTATCCTCGTTATTTTGCGGCGCATAAACATTAAGAACGTTAATACGAACCAAACCTTCTGTCAAAATACCCGAAATACATAAGAAATTATTATCCTTAATCACCTTATCTCTAGAAAAAACCTTCGGGTCCCAGAAGCTGACAATACCGCCTGAGTTACCCACTGCATCAACAGAATCAAACTCCGCCCCAATACCACCCCAATAATTAGAAATAACCCCCGGACTCACGTTACTACACATAGACTCTTGCAACCCAACAAAAGAAATACCGCAATCGACTTTAATTTTATTAATCCAATTCGCCTTACCGTTACCCCCAATCCCTCGGATATTAATAGATAGACAATTCATGACTTACCCGTTTGTAACCCTTCTTGAATAACTGCCTCATGAATCAATACTTCACAATTGCCAATATTCACTCCCAATTTAGCTCCCAGTATAACTGTCTGCTCAACTTCTTTACTTCGTAATTGGTCGATAACTTCCCCAGTAATACCGTTGTTGACCTGAGGTAATACCTCTGGCAAAGTTGATTTGTTAATATCTACGAAATCAGGAGCTGGCATAGTGGGCTGAGAATTAAGATCAAAGTCATTCAATTCTATAGGCCCAACCACTACTTCGTTAGGCCCATCAAGCAAAACAGTCCCCTCTCCAACCTTGTCCAATTGAGAATTAGATAGGTCCAAAAGTTTGTCTATCCCAAAGATGTCTTCATCATTCTTGGCCCGCTTACTAATTTTCAAGCTTTCTTGACTACTCGTATAACCAACACTGGGCCGGTCCAAATCCCCTTTTTTAAACTTTTTTCTTTTGTTCACATGATTAACCGTGTGAGGCCCAATATCATCCGCATCTTGTTCAAACGGAAATTCAACCCCGGGAATAAATTCCTCATAATTACCTTCCGTATCATTCTCCTCACCATTAATACCTTCCGTATCATACTCCTCACCATTAATATGAATAAAATCTTGACATTTAATGCCAATAATAGCGTCACTGTCCGTTTCAGGCAAGATCTGGTCAATCATCTCATTAATTTCTACATTCTCGTCGACGTGAACCTGCTCCGGGGAAAGATTGCCGAGATCATCATCGTCCACATCTTCCATCCCATTTGAATTACCCAAGTCACTCGGCTCCACAAACTCAGGTACCCATTCTTCATTATCCTCGGTAACCCATACTCGAAACTTACGGTCCTTCCAATTCAATGTGATTTCTTCATCAACGTGCTTCCCATCCCCTACCAATACACCCACATATTCATACGACAAGTCAACATCGAACTCCGAACGCGTATCTTTATGAACAACCCTTCCGAACAAACCACCGATCGAGTCAATCACTTCATTAGAAAGAACATGCAAAGGGATCCCTTGGACTTTAAGCCACGCTAACCTCTCAAAACCAAGGACCTGACCCTTCCAAATTGCTATCGAGACGAACTTATCCAAAACCAATGACGCTTCATCCTTAAAATTAACAACCGAATCATAATCACAAAAAGTAATAAGGAGATCAAGTCCTCCAATATACTGTATACGATCAGCTTTAAAGGACAAATCTTTCATAATAACTTTGATATTCTTCAAGGCAGAAAAGTCAACCATCCGCACTACCGCAGCCAAGCCATGCAAAGAACCAAGCCCTAACCCTTCATTGTCCACCGTAATAGATCGACCCACCAACATCTCTTTAAAGGACCTTGCCCCCACTTCTGAAGACCCCACCTTCGAATCCTTTTTACCATCTATAATACCAGGAGCATCTTTACCGGGTTCGAACATTGTAGGTCTTTGATCCATGTGACTATCGATCTCACCTTCTTCTAAAACGAAACGTGCTACGTTGAACTATAACTTATAGTCCCCCATACGAATACTTCTCAAATTCCTTAACAATTCATCTTTGTCTTTGACATCCAATAATGAAATAAAACCGAAACGATTGCCTCCTTTATCTCTTTTCCTTGCAATGTAAAGATCAAAAATCTGACCGAAAGGGCGAACATGAAAAGCCAAGTCTTTACCGCTGCAACCCTCAGGAAGATTAGTAACAAAGATCTTTAAAATCCTACGTTGAATATGGTCCGGAATAGTTTTCCGGCGTTCCATGACGGTGATAGGAAGATCTTTGTTGTATACACGGGTTTTAAGTTTTGAAACCTAGGTGTATCAATTTCTCTAAAGATCTAGAACTTACACGTTTAAGAACCTATAATACATAAAATGGTTAAATAAATGTAATTTTATATATTAAATAATAAAAAAGTTATATCTTTATGAACCCCGTATATTGTACGGGTTAAATAAATGTAATTTTATATATCAAATAATAAAAAATAGTTATATCACTAAAAACCATGTGTATTACACATATTAAATAAATGTAATTTTGTATACTAAATACTAAAAATGTCGTATCTTTAAAAAACCCAAGTATAATCGGGTTGAATAAATCTACCAAATAATAAAAATATTATATCCTTAAAAACCTCGTATGTTACACGTGTTGAATAGATCTAAAAAGAGTTATATCTTTAAAAACCATATGTATTACACATATTAAATAAATGTAATTTTGTATATTAAATACTAAAAACGTCGTATCTTTAAAAAACCCGTGTATAGTCGGTTGAAAAATCTACCAAATAAAAAAAAAATTGTATCCTTAAAAACCCTGTGTATTACACGTGTTGAATAAATCTAGTTTTACATAGCAAATGATAAAAAGTTATATTTTTAAAAACTTTGTGTATTACATGTGTTATATAAATGTAACCTTGTATAATAAATAATAAAAAAAGTTATATTTTTAAAAACCTCGTGTTTTACACGAGTTGAATAAATATAATTTTGTATACCAATTAATAAAAAACGTTATATTTTTAATAAATTAGGATAACATTTAATATTAATTTATTATTTATATATTTAATGTAAGATAAGTAGGAAAGAGAGGTATTTGTTTTAAAAATGTATTAAAGTAACAATTTAGATTTTAGGATAATATTTTTTTAATAAAATATGATAAGATTTAATATTAATTTATTATTTATTTATTTAGTAAATATAAGATAAATATAGATTTGATGATATCTTCTATGTATGACACGTGTCCAAAACTTGATTTCTTTTATTATAGTAGATAGATTTTATAAAAACTTACTACTCAAAACATACAACATCATAAGAAGAAGAGTGAGAATCTTCATAGTAGGGGAGGGATGAGGACCAAATTGTGATTCATTCGTTCAAAGTGATTAGCCCTGACTATTAACGACTATGAATCTGACAGCGCTAATTTTGACCGAAAAACTGAAGAGGCAAAACAGGGTCAGGTCAAACTACGTAGTTTATAAAGTCAGTCAAATATGATTTTAGTTCCTTGATAATTTATTTGTACTTCCTTTAAGTCCATGTGTAGTGGAAGGGGAAGATAATGCCCCCACCCTAGGGCATTTTACGCCATGTGGCGGTCCAGTCAGCAAAGGGGCATTGTTGGGCGTTTTCTAAAATGAGTGTAGTGGGGATGAGACATTATTAGGCATTATGTTTTGTAATAAAATAAAATTAAAAAAAAGAACTTAAAATTCTTATTGGCCAATTAATGCAAACTGAAATATGATTGGACAAGCATTCCCCCCCTTCAGCGTTTTTTAAACCACACCAAGGGGGCTTTTTTTGAATTCAAAAAAAAAAAAAAAAAAAACGCCCCATGTAATGGTTTGGGGGCGTTTTTAGGCCTTTTTTTTTGAATTTTTTTTTAAAAAACCGCCCCACTACTGTAACACCCCAAAAATGGGTTTGGTAATTTAAACCCGGTTAATATAAAGGAACGGGTAAAAATACCGTTGGGGGTAAGATTGAACCCGTAAATGAATATTAACTAGGAATGACTAACCTAGTTGAATATTAGTATCGTTGGTATTAAACGAAGGGTTGTGGCCTTATTTAATTAAAACGAAACATGAGGGACCAAAGTGGGACAACTTGAAAGTTGTTTTATTAAATGAAAACACACACACACACACACACACCTCGTGTGTGTGTTCTGGATCGTTCAAGAAGAGGCTCCCATGGAGCCAAAACCCTAGTTCAACAATATCATCAAATTGAAGGGCCAAATGAAGTCTAAATTCATAACCGAACGTGAATTAATGATCACCCAAGCTAGGGGATCATAAGGTATGTAAAATTTTGATGATTCGTGAAGTTGTAAAGTTTGAATAATCATCATAATCGTGGATTATGTATGGATTAGAGAAGCTATGGCTAAATTAGTGATGTATGCTCATTTAGGAACAAACCCTATGTGAAGATTCTTAGTAAATTGCTATAATTTGGGTGTGTGGATGAATTACTACACTTAGCTAGGTGGGTTTGTGTTTAATCTATGAAATGGTATGAACTTGATTATGAATATGTGTAGTATGTGATGTGTACTTGTACATGGATTGAGTATGGTATAGACTTTGTATGATGGTTACTTGTATTGATGAATGGAAGTGATAATTAGGAAGAAAATGATGAAATACTTGTACATCATGCTTAGAAAGTAGTACGCACACCAAGTGTTTGATGAAATGTCTAAAAGACAATAATAAGTGAAATTGTATGCTAGTGATGGGTAACCATATATAGTTCATGTGAAGATTTTGTAGGGATAATGTTGAGTATGTTTTATGCTTGTTTGAATGGATTAACGAAGGTCATATATGAGATGTGAATTTGATATGGTTGTTCATATGTATAAGCATATATGCTAATAAGAATGTGAATGTAATGACATGAATGTATAGGAATCATGTTAAGATGGTTGAGAGCGTGGAAGGCTAACGGACTAAGGAGACTCAAGTAAGCGAACGCAATTACGGACGCACAAGGTAAGTAAATCCCGGACTTACACTTTAGATGTAAAATATATAGTAGTGTGATGATTATTATACATGTGAGAAAGTATTAAACAATGGAAGTAAGTAGGTGAGTTTATGGAAAAAGGAGTCGAAAGTGGATAGGAAAGTATAATGATGCTAATTGTTTTCTGTTAAGAATGAAATGGAAGTGCAGGTATACTAGTAATGGAGTATGAAGGCTAAGTATGGAAGCCAGACGAGAGTGTCCGAATGGATGGACGAATGTACTTATATGAACGGGAATAAGAGGTATTGATGCTTGATTATGCACGTTTTAAAGTATTTATATATATATATTATGTCACCGGTTGCTAATGAAGTAATTGGTTATGGTGACTGCAGGTTGTACAGGTTTATGAATGCTTGCTCAAGCTGTGTACGTGGTTGAAGATCGAGTCAAGACATGGATTGTACGTGGGTGTGTATGTGGTCTCTTAATTCGACATACGTATGTTAGTTTTAAATTAATTTATGAAAAGGGATTAATGTATTTAAGTGAAAGAAAGAATAACTTTTAAAGAAATTTTTAGTATGTGTTTTCCGCTGCGTTAAATTTGGTTAAAACGTGTTAGGGCGTTACAACTACGGGTGGTCTAAGAGAAAGCCAAGGTTTGTTTCAGTATGGAAATTATTACAGAGAAGTTGATGATCAGCGGGCTGTGATCCAATACTTTGAACATGAAAATCACTCTGTGGCTGCAATTATTGGGCACAGTAAAGGCCTGAAATTATTAGTTCACATTTTCAATATATGTCATCCGCTCTAAAGTTTAATATCTGATATCTCTTAGCAGAAATTTTCTGAATCTATTTTGATTTTGCATTGGGAAAATGCTAGGTTTTATTAATAAAATATGTTTCATTCCTTTTCTAATACATGAACACATTAAACTTACTGTTTATAATACATGAACACATTCAGATTACTGCTAAATTGACCAGAGGGACTTTTGCAGGCAGGAATGTGGTGCTTTATATGCTTCAAGGTAAAATGATGTTCAGGATGTGGTCAACGTTTCTAGCCAGTTTGAACTGAAAAGATGCATTGAGGGCCGATTGGGTAAAGATTACTTGCAGCGAATTAATAAATATGGATTCATTGATGTTGCCAATAGAAAGGGTATAGTAAGCTTCATTGTCCATATTTTACAATGTTCTATAGATAGTTAATTAATGCATTATTATGATTTACAGAACTTTTAATGAAGCCATTGGAGGTTGTATGCAGGCCCGGCTAAACCCAAGTGCTGGGTGGGCTTAAGAACAGGGCCCAAAAAAGGAAAGGGCCCAAAAATTTTTTAAGTTTTCTTTATAGTTATAGATGTAGCCCAAAATTCAGCAAACCAAACGACGCATCACCGCCATCACGCACGCGGTTCTGATCGAAAATCGAAATAAAACATTCGAGGTATTTGAAATCTGAATTCTGATCGAAATCAAACATTCAAACGCGCTGCTGCATCATCAAACGAGGTTCTGAACTTCTGATTGATAGATTGAGTCGCCACTCGCCACCACGGTTCGGTTCTGATTGAGTCGCCTGTCGCCATCATCAAACGCGGTTCTGATTCGAGGTGTTGATTTTTGCTTGTTGTTATCTGAATATCTGTTACGTCGTTACGAGTCGCCACTCGCCACCACGGTTCGGTTCCGATTTAACAGATTATGTTTATCTGTTATGTAATATGAAAGATGTGAAATTGTGAATTGCTTTTTTTTTTTTTTGCAGTTGATAGATATCTGTTTGGCATATTGAGTTTAAGAAGGGCCGGCTAAACCTAAAGTGACTTCATCTTGAGGTATTGAATGGATTTTATTCGTGTAAATTGTTATTGAATGGATAATATTTATGTATTAGACTTCGTGTGAATTGTTATTGAATGGATTTTAATCATTTTATTCGTTAATAACTTAATATGTAGAAATAATGCCTCCCATTCCTAAATACAAACACCTATCCGGCCATCAAAAACGTAAGAGGAAGAAGATAGAGGAAGAGAAAAGAAAGGTGGACGAAGTAAAACAAAACCGAATACACAAGTTTTTTTCAAAAGAAACTCAAAGTTCTTTTCACCCGAGGAGGATTTTAGAGTAAATTATTTTTTAAGTATTGTTGATCAAGCTATTTTTTCACTTGAAACAAGATTTGAACAATACCAAAAATTCGAAAAAATATTTGGGTTTTTGTTTCCTAAAAAGTTGAAGACTCTTGATGAAGCCAAGCTTAAGGAGTGTTGTTATCGCCTTGAAGATGCATTGAAGTATGAAGGAGAATCCGATATTGATGCTAAAGAATTGTGTACGGAGTTGAAGTTGATTACTACATTTTTACCGAGACACATTGACAACCCTTTTGACGTTTTAGACTATATCTTCCAACGCAGTACTACTTATCCTTATGCTATAAATGCATATAAAGTGTTGTTGACAATTCCGGTAACAGTGGCATCGGCAGAAAGAAGTTTCTCAAAGTTGAAGTTGTTGAAGACCTATTTACGTTCTACAATGTCACAAGAAAGGCTAAACGGGTTGGCGACAATATCTGTTGAAAGTGAAATATTAGATACTATGGATTACAAGGAGTTGACCGAGAGCTTTGCTTCAAAAAACGCTAGGAGAACCACACTGTTTGCTTAGCAAGTAAGTTCGATACTTTTATCATTTTTGCTACACTATTTTTGTTAATTTGTTTTATCTATTTCATAACAATTATCGTAGTATTATGAATTTTTAGTATTTATATATATATGATTGAATGATTGATGAGTTTATGTTATATGAAGATTTGCGAATAGGGCCCAAATTTTTTATCTCGAACAGGGCCAAAAATTTTTTTGTGATTTTCGGAGACGGCCCTGGTTGTATGCATTAGACTTCGGGAGACCTACAACTCATTTGACAATGACCCTTGTAGCATTTTTTTTATTTGACCCATTTAACCCATATAAAATATATTAAAAAGAAACAAATCAACCCATGGTATGTACTTTTCTAGGTGCTTCAGGATTCTTTAATACACTTTAGCTAATTAGCATTATCTTCAACATTGTGCATATCATTAATCTCACCTGAAGTTGTGAACAATTATAGGGAACATACAGTATCGTGTGACTGAAGAAAGTTTAATGGACCGTTTAAATACCAATACAAATGCAGCATGCCAACTGATTCCCCCAAACTGAAGGTTTTTAACTTTTATCAGTTGCTGTGTTTTCTTTTCGCCTTTTACATTTATATTTCCATAACTTGTCCAAAACCATTCATATGACATCCATATCAGTTTTTTTGTAAATTTAATGATTAATTTGCAATTAAGTGAGATGGTTTAATAAGTTATTCACTCCGAAAAAAAAATTGTTTTGCTTCGAACCGAAGTATCGATAATTAAATTATATTACTGAGAGTAGTAAATGAAAAATATGTTCAGTTTATAATGATTTTAACCTTCTGATTATTTAATTATTTTTTTATTTTTTTTGGTTTCAAATACTTGATCGGTTTGGATAATTACTTTTGTACTAGCTGCAACAAAACTGATTCTCCAAATATAATATAAAATTACCAATGTGCCATTTCTTTAAACCCAATTTGACATCGGTGATTGATGTTCTTGCAGGGTGTTAAGCATCCATGGTTTTGCGAATAAGATTGTACCAATGAAAGATGCCATGAAGTTTGCAAAGCATATATTAAACCACAAATTCCATATCATCAATGGAGCTGATCATGAATACGTACACCTGTCATCAGAATGAGCTAGCTTCAACTTTGCTTGATTTTGTCAAATGCGGTTCTAGTCATGACAGCGCAACAGCACCAAACAAATCTGTAAGTGCTTGCTTATGACTTTTTTTTAATCCTAGACTTGATGTATAAACCAGATGTTTAACTCTAAACCTTATAATCAGTTTAACGGTTTCTGATTAGGATGGCTTTTCTATTTTTGCTTTGTTTGATGGGTTTTAGGGTTGGGGAAGGGTGTGCCTGTTGGCACACCAAACCCTAGCAAAATTAGGGTTTATATACGCAGCGTATAGGTCAATACGCTGCGTATAGGGTTAACCCTTGACCTATACGCTGCGTAGATACACCATGGATCTCAATGCCTGATAACCAATCATTGCACAGAAAACAAGGGGAGTCTACGCTACGTATAGGTCAATACGCAGCGTATAGGGTTAACCCTATACGCAGCGTATTGACCTATACGCTGCGTATATAAAACATCTGAAAATTTGGGGTCATTTTGGTAGGTTTGAAGCATCAGATTTTTCCAGGTTTATATACGCAACGTATAGGTCAATACGCAGCGTATATAACCTTCCATAATTTTGTTTCAACATTCGGCCTACTTGTGGTATAAATTCTCCCCCGGTTACAACGTTAACTCGCTTAAAATATATAACAAATTAAAAATATATAATGTTTTTTATTATTTAGTCGACGTCGTCGTTAATTTATTTAGTCGATGTCGTCGAAAAGCGTATAATGTTAAAATTTTGATAAGCGTGTATACGGATAACTTTAAAATATTATAGCTATCCGGGTACTAGTCGAATATGTACACCAAAAGTTTTATATATACAAGCAAAAGTTTTATATGTACACCAAAAGTTTGATATATACAAGAAAAGTTTGTGCATACATAACAAAATGATAAAATACTATGGCTGCTGCTCCTGCTGATGCTGATCCCATTCCGCATCCGTAATGAAGGGTAGTCGAGGTAACCCGTCATGCTGTCGACGCTCCTGCAGCGCCGCAGCCACCCACTCCAACAGATAGTTGTTCCTTTCAGCGTACCGAAGCAGCCGCTGATGTGATGGGTCAGGACCGGGCCAAACATGGCGTGGGAACTGAGTCGCCCCGGGTGGTCCACGCGGCGGTGGTGGCTGCGGAATGACGGCGACCGGCTCATGCGGCTCCGGCGCCTCCAGATCGTGCGGGGGAAATACCGGAGGGAAATGTTCCGGCAGCTGTGTAAGCTCATATTGCGTGCCGTTTAGACCTGTACCCACAATGACCGTCTGGGGTCACATCTTGTATACGCGATATGTAAGAGTGAAACTCTGATGGAATTTGATTCTTAAACCTCTTAATGCTTAATAAGTGCTCGTCCCCTTTCATTAATGGAAAACCTTGATCATCCCGCGTCTCCTTCTTTTTAGAACTCGTTCAACTGTTTCGTTGCATTTTAGGTTTTTCAAACTTTACAACCGAACCAGTTCCACGAGAGCCCTCTGACGGTACGTATGAGCTGTGTCGGGGTAAATCGTACCTATGTTTGGGGGAAGTGGTATATACGTTACTGTCCTCGCCATAGGTGCTGTATCTCGCAGCTTCGTCTAACCTCGCAGCTTCATCTAGCCTTTCTTGTACTTTCTTTGATGTAGGCCGACCGCGAGTATTTTGCTGGACGATCGGTGGTTTCTTAGTTGACGATTTCGGGGTGAAGACCGCTTTTATATTTGAAAGCAAACTCTTTTGCTGAACGGGGGACTGCGCCTCTAAATGTTGCCGCACATTATTGAGCTCTGCTACAACATCGACTTCCTCGTCTACCAGTTTACACGGGAGCAAGTCAAGCTTACGCCAGAATACATCTATGTCGTCGAGTTGTATCATACGCCCTGCACAGTTAAGTTAATACGGTGTGAGAAACAACTAAATCGTACAAAATAACAAAAGGTTTGTAGTTTTAATATTTTTTACCTGTACGTTTGTAGTTTTCCAGCCTACAAGCACACGTCAATACACAGCTAAGCCACATATGGCAACCACATGATGCGTTAAGTTTCCGCAACACCTCCATCTTCCTCAGTAGCTCTTTTGCCAGCAAATCAAGTGCTTCATGTGAAACCTTTCCACGTAGGTTGTCCAACAGTGGGTGTCTGTGGTGGTTCATTGTTTTTTTGATGCTCTCGGTGAAACTTTTTTGTATTTCATCGTGCTGAGTTTCAACTATATCAATGACGCATCTTGCTATTCTCTCCAATGAACTCCCGCGCGTAACGTATCTTTTTAAATTTGCGTGCTGGCTCTCAACTCTGTTGGTGGTGCGCTGACCGAAGTTGCGACACTTATCGGTCCACGCATAAACGAACATTTCTTTATAGTCTTTGAGCCAGTTTTCGTAGACGTAATCAAAGACACCTACAAAAATAAAATAATGAAATGTAAAAGCGTGTGTAAAATATAATAGATTGGGTGAGTCGTTTGTTGAAGGAACACTTACTTTCTCGGTTGGCAACCACGAGTCGGTTATACATTTTCTCCAAGTTGTACTTGTACATGGGCTCTGAAGTAGATTCGCACACTTTCCGCCAGTACGACATAAATTTCCCCCAATCTTCTTTATTGAACCCTTTCTTGCACCGTCTAACTATATTTTGTTCGATGTGAAAGTGGCATAGAAGCCTGGTTGCGTTCGGGAATACTTTAGAACACGCGTTAATTAGGGCAAACTCTCTATCCGTGACTATCACACGCGGCATCATACATTCATGCAACATTGACTTGATCCGCTCAATACGCAGCGTATGTCAGACTGATTTGACATGGTACTAGGTTTGACTGTCTGGTCGTGTACCTGCCCCTTACATACGCTGCGTAGAGACCTATACGCAGCGTATAGATGTAACCCTATACGCTGCGTAGAGACCTCTACGCAGCATATGTAAACCCTAAGTGTGCAGATAGCCTGCCAAGGTGTGCAAATAGTGTGAGCCTTGGGGAAACATGTGAAGAAGTATGTTTTCTGGTAGTTTGAATAATTGAACCGGTTCGGCTGGTTTAACATGAAACACACTGTATTTAACTGTATCTATACAATTAGTTTGGAAATTATGGTTACAGATATTATGGTTGCAGATATTATGATATCACAATAACAATCTATCTTTCTAAATAAATACATTTATATCATAATATATTTAGGACTTACATCTTGGTGAATACGGAATGCAATACATAGAGCAAGCAAATATAACATATACATACAATTAATGAAAATTATAATTAATGGTTGTTTCAAAGATTAGCCAAAATGGTGCACTCAACACGATAATTCCCAAGCAACACTTCTCATTGTCGGTCGACACTCTGGTTCGCTGAGAATGCATGCTAGTGCTACATTATAAACACGCATAATTTTTTTTTCAATTGACCTCTTTGTTGGATAAGGGAGTCGTTGGTCCAGTATACTTTCCAACGTTGTACCAAGACTAGTCGAATAGTTCAGGGATGACAGTAGGTCTCCAGGATGCTTCCCTCCAATTGTCTCAAGCGCTACCACCCCAAAGCTATACACGTCGCATTTCTCGGTCACAATCATGTTATAGGCAAGTTCTACATGACAAATATAATACCAAAAGATTATTAGAAAATTTCCAACTGCTAATATACATAAGAGAAGTGTAGGATTACTAATACCTGGAGCAATATATCCCAAAGTTCCTACGATTACCGTTTGGTTGGAGGAATCGGGATCAAGAAATCTGGCTGCTCCAAAGTCAGAAACAAATCCTTGCATGTCTGAGTTCAAGAGAATGTTGTTGGTTGATATGTCTCTATGAATGATAGGTGGGCTGCAATCATGATGCATGTATGCCAAAGCATGGGCTACACCTTTGATAATGTTCACCCTCTTCATCCAGTCAACTTCAACAGCTAATTCACTGTCCCTCAACGCGCCAAACAAGCTCCCCTTTTCCATATACTCATATACAAGGAAGTTGCATTTGCTATGCAAACAAAAACCATAGAGTCTGACGATGTTTTTGTGCCTTAGGTTGGTCAACACTTGGACTTCATTCTTGAAGCTCTTGTTGAATGCTGGTTGCTCGGCTTCAAAATGATGGAGTTTTTTCAAAGCAAATATTTTACCGTTAGGCAGTCTCGCTTCATAAACACTACCATAGCCACCAGTTCCAATGCAGTATTTGAGGTCAAAATCCTCTGTAGCAGTGATGAAGTCTTCATATGCTACTGTTCCATCATAATTCAATACAAAGCACACATCTCCATGTGTTTTTGGTTCCTGCTGGGTTTTGTTTGAGGTAGACTTCTTATGAAGGTAACACATATAACAAAGCACCAAGAAGAAGAATCCAAAAATGACCGGAAGAAAAATGTCTAGATGGGAAATGAATTTGTTTCTTTCGGTGCATGTAGATTGTCCCGTCAAGTCATTACATGACAAATCAATAGCTCTGCCACACATGTAAAAATCAAAGGGAACAGCTCCAGCAGGCCCGGCTAAACCCAAGTGCTGGGTGGGCTTAAGAACAGGGCCCAAAAAAGGAAAGGGCCCAAAAATTTTTTAAGTTTTCTTTATAGTTATAGATGTAGCCCAAAATTCAGCAAACCAAACGACGCATCACCGCCATCACGCACGCGGTTCTGATCGAAAATCGAAATCAAACATTCGAGGTATTTGAAATCTGAATTCTGATCGAAATCAAACATTCAAACGCGCTGCTGCATCATCAAACGAGGTTCTGAACTTCTGATTGATAGATTGAGTCGCCACTCGCCACCACGGTTCGGTTCTGATTGAGTCGCCTGTCGCCATCATCAAACGCGGTTCTGATTCGAGGTGTTGATTTTTGCTTGTTGTTATCTGAATATCTGTTACGTCGTTACGAGTCGCCACTCGCCACCACGGTTCGGTTCCGATTTAACAGATTCTGTTTATCTGTTATGTAATATGAAAGATGTGAAATTGTGAATTGCTTTTTTTTTTTTTTTTTTGCAGTTGATAGATATCTGTTTGGCATATTGAGTTTAAGAAGGGCCGGCTAAACCTAAAGTGACTTCATCTTGAGGTATTGAATGGATTTTATTCGTGTAAATTGTTATTGAATGGATAATATTTATGTATTAGACTTCGTGTGAATTGTTATTGAATGGATTTTAATCATTTTATTCGTTAATAACTTAATATGTAGAAATAATGCCTCCCATTCCTAAATACAAACACCTATCCGGCCATCAAAAACGTAAGAGGAAGAAGATAGAGGAAGAGAAAAGAAAGGCGGACGAAGTAAAACAAAACCGAATACACAAGTTTTTTTCAAAAGAAACTCAAAGTTCTTTTCACCCGAGGAGGATTTTAGAGTAAATTATTTTTTAAGTATTGTTGATCAAGCTATTTTTTCACTTGAAACAAGATTTGAACAATACCAAAAATTCGAAAAAATATTTGGGTTTTTGTTTCCTAAAAAGTTGAAGACTCTTGATGAAGCCAAGCTTAAGGAGTGTTGTTATCGCCTTGAAGATGCATTGAAGTATGAAGGAGAATCCGATATTGATGCTAAAGAATTGTGTACGGAGTTGAAGTTGATTACTACATTTTTACCGAGACACATTGACAACCCTTTTGACGTTTTAGACTATATCTTCCAACGCAGTACTACTTATCCTTATGCTATAAATGCATATAAAGTGTTGTTGACAATTCCGGTAACAGTGGCATCGGCAGAAAGAAGTTTCTCAAAGTTGAAGTTGTTGAAGACCTATTTACGTTCTACAATGTCACAAGAAAGGCTAAACGGGTTGGCGACAATATCTGTTGAAAGTGAAATATTAGATACTATGGATTACAAGGAGTTGACCGAGAGCTTTGCTTCAAAAAACGCTAGGAGAACCACACTGTTTGCTTAGCAAGTAAGTTCGATACTTTTATCATTTTTGCTACACTATTTTTGTTAATTTGTTTTATCTATTTCATAACAATTATCGTAGTATTATGAATTTTTAGTATTTATATATATATGATTGAATGATTGATGAGTTTATGTTATATGAAGATTTGCGAATAGGGCCCAAATTTTTTATCTCGAACAGGGCCAAAAAATTTTTTGTGATTTTCGGAGACGGCCCTGAGCTCCAGTAAGGTGATTATGACTAAGGGTAAAGTACGTTAACTCACGGCAATTAAATTGACTTGGGATAATTCCAGTCATATGTAGATAACAAGGATGTTTATACGACATGTTTCCTGACAATTGGTTTGATGAAACATCAAGGTAAGAAAGGCTCGACAGGTTTGCGTGAACAGGGCCCACAAGATTATTATGATTAAGGTCAACATGCTGTAAGTTCTTCATGTAAGTTATATCTAGAGGTATGCGGCCACTTATTGAATTCATGCCAAGGTTCAGATATTTCAACTGCCTTAGTTTTCCAAAATTTGATGGAATTGGACCGTGAAAATTGTTGTCACCCAGATCCAATCTTTCTAGGTTTTGCAAATTAGTAATTTCGTTAGGGATGGATGAATTGAGTTGATTTGTGCTCAAGTCTAGGACAGTGAGGGTGACCATAGAACCATAAGATGGTGGGATTGGACCCGTAAGTTTGTTTTTACTAAGATCAAGGGATTCCAAATGGGTGAAAGAGACAGGTAAGTTACCTTTGAAATTGTTTCTAGAAAGATTAAGGTGTTTTAAATGGGTGAGATTAGTGAGTGAAGCAGGTAACTTACCTGTGAGTTGATTCCCTCGAAGTGAAAGATGGGTGAGTTTTGACAGCAGACCAATTTTCTCTGGGATGCTTCCTTCAAGACCACAGTCTTCAATAATAAACCGCTCAAGGTATGCAAATGAAGAGAAGTCAAAGCTTCCCAAATCACCTTCAAGATAATGATAATAGTAAAAGTATATTTGAATGACTCTTCCCGCGTCATTGCAAGTAATTTCACCCCAATCACAAGGATCATCTATTGAAGCATTTACATGATGTGACCACCAATTAGTTGCAAGCAAAGCTTTTGCTTCTAATGATTTGGTTAAGTCATTGGCATTTGTCTCTGATACCAGGTAAAAGAGAATCATGAGAATATGAGTGACTATCTTCATAGTAGAATTGTGAAAATATCAGTGGAGGAATCAGGATAATAAATTAACAAGTGAACTAAGTAATATCAGGTCCGAGTGGATATTAATAACCTCAAAAGAGTCTACTTTTCTAAGTCCATGTCTCCTCATTTTCTAACCCCTCTTAAGGGTTGGAGTTAGATTTTACAATTAGGGAGGTGGCTATGACACCTCTTCGTATCTTTAACTTTTGACTCATTCCAACCGTTTAGATCAACGATCCAACTGCGTGAAATTTAGCTAACTTCACCCAATTGTATAATTATGAACAGTATAGTTTGATTAAATGTTTGTTTAAAGTAAATATGAATTTCTTTTTTTTTTTTTTTTTTTTTTGAACCTAAGCCTTTTCAAACAAATGTGATCTCTCTGTTTCATTTAGGTTCAGTTTGGTTTCTTCCAGATGATGTTCTGAACACCCACCTTTATTATTCTTTTTGTGAGGGACGAGTCTTATTGGTCATGAATGTTGGTTGGTTCAGGCTTCTGTATACTCTCATCTAGTCACCTGACTTCTGTTCACTCTTCCCTTAGCACACGCAGAGGCTCCTTTGCCTCTCCTATTGCCAGATTCTTCCGGGTAGGAGGTCGGAACCATTCTACGAGCGTCTTGGCCGCCTCGTTTTGAATGTTCTCTTAACTCAAACTTTACTCATACAATTCATTTAGTTACAACGCTATATTTTGCTATTTTATGTTTAACCTTATCGCGCTTGTGTGTGTAATCTATTGATGTTATAAAACTTTCAAAATATATTATCACATATTTTTTTTTTTTAGTTAAACTTTTATATATAAGGCCAAACAAATTACACCAAGATAGCCGGTAAGCGGGCAACAAGCTGCGCCGCTACCCCCTTTTGAATAGCGAAACCTAACCTAGTAAAAACGAAACCCCGATCTCTAGGAGACGAAATGTTGCTGTGAACAACCCGTTGGACCCGTTCAAGAAATCTGATGGCTTCTGGGGCTAGCGAGCCAAAGGTATCAAAGGCAAAAGGGATAAAGGAATGTTGATGTTATAGATTTTGTTGAATTTGAATACTTTTGTTGAATTTGGATACTTTGGTTGAATTGAGATTCACTAAACTTGGGGCAGTGTATTGTTAGTTGAATTGGTCTACTCAAAATTTCAAATATGAATGGCAAAAAGGAAAGTTAAGCCAAGAAGATGTCTATCCTACTCAAAATTTCTAACCCCTTGAACGGTTCAGGGCAATTTCCAATAAATTGATCCCCACGTCCTACTCAATATATATGTCATGCTCAAGTCAATAAGAAAAATAAGACATTCATTATTTGAAGAGTAAAATGCTCCGATGGTCTCTCTACTATAGAAATTTTCACCTTTAGCTTCTAACTTTTTAAAAATACATGTATGTTCTAGTGGTATTCTTACTTATTACTCAGATAGTCCTGTGACTAGATGGACGGTAGTTTTTTAGTTAAGTTAGGGTGAAATGGCTAAATTACCCTTACTAGTAATAACATAATCAAAACAATAAAAAAAACTATTTATTTAATGGGTTATTGGATTTTAATAACCTAAGTTACACCTATTAGCCGATAATAATCCAAACTTTAAAAATTCACTCCAGTGATCCCAACTTGTAAAAGTTTGGCCCCATTGATCCTTTTCAAACATATAAGAAATTTGGTCTACTCAATAGATTCAAGTACACTTAGAGACTCCTTAATTGATTTAAGTGCACCTATGTTAGAAAATGATCGATGGGGGCCAAATTCTTAGGCCGGAGGGTGTGGAGGCGCCACCGCGGCCACATCACCTCCCATAGCGCCTAGAGGGCGCCACCACCCACACCGTCGTCTTCAAGGAGGGGCGCCATTGAAGGGGGCTTCACCATGGTAACAAGGAAGAAGCATGTGTTCAGGTGGGGCCCACCTGATTTCATCCAATCAAATCTTCTTTTTAATTTTGTTTAATATGGGGCTTTATCTCACACCCTGCAAGTTAAGGGAGTGCGTGATAAAGCCCCCTGGCTGACGTGGATCCTACGTGGCACCGACGTGTTCTGATAAAGCACCTAGGGGCTCCATCCCACACCCCATAGCCTTACAAGTTGGGATCGTTGGAAAGAATTGTTAAAGTTGGTATTATTATCGACCAATAGATGAAAAAACTTAGGATTATTAAAATCAAATAACCATTATTTAATTAAGAGTAAACTGCAATTTTACCCCCTGAGGTTAGGGGTCATTGGCATGTCTACCCCCCCTAAGGAAATAATTGCAATTTTACCCCCCACTGTTCACTGTTATGTCGCAACCTTACCCCCTGTTAACAGATTCTGTTAAGTCAAGGTTTGTTTTGACTGTTATAATGTGTGAAAATTCGTTTTTGCCTCTGTCTTATTAAAATTATATAAAAAATCAAGAATCAAGTTCATCATCATTAGTTCATTCTTCTTCATCTTCATCATCATCATCATCATCAGTTCATTCATTCTGGGTGTTCTAGATCCACAAATCACCTACAAACAATTACTCTCATAATTCATTCAACATCAAATTTACACAAATCATCAAACCCTAAGTGCCCTAACAACAACAACAAATCCAGATCCACAACACAAATCACAAAATCAACGAAACAAGTTCATCATCATCATCATCAGGTTCATCATCATCATCAGTTCATCACCACCACCACCTCCTTCTCCTATTCTGACCACCGCCACCATCATCCCACCACTGTTCATTCTTCATATTCAAAACATCCCCATACAAAACAAACCCAGTTCTAATAACCCAAACATCTTCATACAAAACAAACCCAGATCTAATAACCCAAACATCTGCACATGAACATGAACACAGATTCATAATCAATATTCATACAAAACAAATCCCCTTTGACTTGTTCATAATCAATCTTCAAAAAACCCAGATTCATAAACCCAAACCGACTTAATAACCCAAACATCTGCACATGAACATAACAGATTCATACAAAACAATCCCAGATTCAAAAAACATTTTCATAATAACCCAGATTCAACTGATGATGATGTTTCATAAAAAAAAAACAAACCCAGATTCAAAAAACATCTTCATAATAACCCATATTCACATGAACATAACAGATTCAAAAACATCTTCATACAAAACAAACCCATATACATAAACCCAGACATGCCAAGTTCATGTGCAGATTCAACCTAGATTCAACTGATGAAGTGGCGGAGACGGTGGTGGTGAGGAGAAGTGGCGGCGGAGACGGTGGTGCGGTGGTGGTGAGGAGAAGTGGCGGCGGAGACGGTGGTTGTGAGGAGAAGTGGCGGAGACGGAGGATGGATTGGTTCAATCGCAGAGGGGTTTCAATCTTTGTGTGATTGAGTTGAAATTTGTGCCTAGAGTTTCAATTTAGGGTTTGAAACTGATTGATTGGTTAAATTGGGGATATTGGTGGAGAGTTGGGGAAATTGTCAAGAAATGGTTTCGATTGTTGTGGATTGTGGTGGGGGTGGCTGGTGAGGGTGGTGGTGGCTGATGGTGGCGGTTCATTCTTGCAGATTCTTGCAGCAGGTGAGATGATGGTGGGAGGTTGGATGTGGTGAGAGAGTTGCAGGTGAGTATTCGTGAGAGAGAGAGAGAGAGAGAGAGAGAGAGAGAATGGTATAATAATGATAATAATAATAATAATAATAATAATAATAATAAATATTGGGTAAGATTACCAAAATACCCTCACCTATAAGGTCAAACTACCGTTGACTGTTAACAGGGGGTAAGGTTGCGACATAACAGTGAACCGTGGGGGGTAAAATTGCAATTATTTCCTTATGGGGGTAGACATGCCAATGACCCCTAACCTCAAGGGGTAAAATTGCAGTTTACTCTTTAATTAATCTATTAAATTCAAATGGCCCCACACAAACCCTCACCAACTATCTTTGTGGGACCCACCCACAACCCTCTTGTTAATTTTAGCTTTATCAAACCACACGGACCATATTTTACTCTTATTATACTATATATATACATGTAGGTTCTTAGGGACAGTGTTTTTTTTGTCTTATAGTGTTTTTGTCTGGTAGTTAATAAGATTTACATTTTAAGCACCAACAGTGTTTTTTTTTTTTTTTTTTTTTTTTTCTAATAGTGTTTTTGTCTGGTAGTGACTAAGATTTACATTTTAAGCACCTCAAATTTTTATATTTTATTTTTGCCTCTTCAAAGTTTGTCTTTATTTTTTGTCCGTAGGTTAAAACTTTCTTGATAATAATTCGGGTTTGTCTAAGTTTTACGCTAGCTCGCGGTATAAGTTCGCGTTTGTCTTTGCTAACGGTTTATGTCACATGGTAGTACAAATTCGCATTTATGTTTTATGATTTTTTTTCCAGTTTTGATCGTCGTTTGCTTACTATTTAGCATGGTTTTAAGACCCCCGCACCCGCAACGCGGGGGTTCACAACTAGTTTGAAATAATTCCATTTACTTTATATTAAAAACAATACACACCTAGTAGTGCTTTAACCAAATTTGGAAATTATCCTATATATTATTAATACAGTTTTATGAATAGTACTTTTTATATTATAATATGTACATTTTTTTTCTTTACTTTTTAAGTTGAATAACCCTGAAGTCAACCGACACTGGTATCGAAGATACTGGTACGCTCCGGTTCGGTATCATTAGTGCATTTTATATTACAATAATTTTTAAATTTGTATCATGGGTCGGGATAAGCTTGGTGTCAACCGGTACTGGTATCGAAAATACCGGTAAGCTCCGGTTCGGTATCGGTACATGAAGGTAAAAACCGTCACCAGCCTGGTACAGAAAACGTCGAAAGTCGGTACCGAATTGATATTGAAAATCTTTTAGTTTGGGAAATTTGGTACTGCTACCCGGTACCATTTGCTCATCCCTGATCACGGGCACCGTACGAACAACGGTATCGTACAACTTTTTTGTTGATTTTCTTCAACTTTTAATGATTTTTTTAGTTTCAAGGGTAGGGATGAGCTCGGTGCCAACCGATACTGAATTGGCACTGTTACCGAAAATACCGGTTATGGTACAGGCATATGAAGGTAAAAACCGGTAGCGAACCGGTATCAGGAACGCCAAAAGTCAGTACTGAATTGGTACTTAAGATATTTGGGTTCGGGAAATTCGGTACTGGTACCCAATACCATTTGCTCATCTCTGACTACAAGTTTCATACGAACAACATCATTACCATACAACTTTTTTGGTTGATTTTCTTTCGGTTATCTTTTGGTGTTTTTTTCTACATTTTATTTTTACTGTTGTCAACGGTTCCGTACGCAACGCGCTCGTAGTGATTTCAAAACACAAGTAAACACAGACTAAATAATAAAAGAAGTTAGCCGCAACGCGGCGGGATGATAAAACTAGTTGAAGTCAAAATAAAAAAGTAACATTAATAATAATAATTCAAAATTTAACAATATGGCAATCAAACAAGAACCTGGTGGGTAAACCTGAAAATAGGTCGAAACAATCAAGGGCTTGGTATTCGTGTACGGGTCTAGATATGGAATTAGTTTTGAAATTTTTTAGGATATAGGATTAGGTGATATCTAACCCGGTTACCTGAAAACATATATCCATTTAACCGAACCATATGCCAAGACTTTTTTTTTATTTTTCATTTACCCTGCTCTAGCAACAGTTAAATATAATAGTTTCATTATGCGAAAATGATTTTGGAATATATATTTGATAATATTATTTATATTGTTTGTGTTGGAATATATATTTGATAGTATTATTTATATTTTTTGTGATACGAAGTATTAACTAACTAGAACACGGTTATACTCTATACCCGATACCGGTTTTTTTAATACCCGATAGAATACTTGACTTTTGAAGGTTAATTTTTATGTTTACTTTGCAACTTTTATATTTAATTTTTTTAGAAATGCATATTATAAAACAAACTCTAGTTTTTATTTGAGTTAATTTATATTGTAATTTGTTTTTAACTAGTGGAATTCCCGCGCTTCGCTGCGGACTTTCAATCCGTATGTCGGTTTGGTTCGTTACTATACACGTACCGCTAAGCTAACAATGTTGTTTGACATATTAAGAAATTCATTAAAAATAAATATGGTACCGGTAACAATGTTATTTGGTTGGTATGGTTTAGTTTTCAAGGAAAGAAAAAAAAAACTATATTTGATACATTCAAATAATTTTTATCTTATCCTGGATAAAAATAAGCACGCCGTAACAAATATTCGAAATTTATAAAACATTATATTATTTTGCTAAAATAACGAAGAAGGTAAATTCGTCACTTTAAAAAAACTAAATCGCAACATAATGTTGATGACATGTACGCATGTGTTTTGAGCACTTGTAAATAATTATTCACAACTCGGTTTTAAGTATATCATAATGACATATTTAGAATTTTATAAAATATTATATCTTAATAATTATAAGAAAAAAATATAATATGTTTAAAGTAATTTTAGTATAAAAATTATTATAAAAAAGATTTATTTTAAAATAGTAAAATAAAAACCACAATAAAAAAATTTCTAAAACCTTTTCTTTTGAAATAGTAAAATAAAAGCCACAATAAAAAAATATTTTTAAAATCTTTTCTTTTGATACTTGTAAGTAATATAATTCATATTGTACCTTATGTTTAATTACTTGTAATTTACTGTACATCTCCTTTACATTTGTTAGGATATATAATTACTTTTACAAACCAAATTTAATTTCTAAACGCATTTATTTTTATGTAAAATGAAAAAACATATTTTTTTTTTAAAATCAGGTATTAATACCTGGTTTCAATACCCAGTTATTAGGGCTGCAAACGAACCAAACGTTCGGCGAACAGTTCATGAACCGTTCGGCGGGAAGTTCGTTTGTGTTCGTTCGTTTACTAAATAAACAAACACGAACAAGAAATTTCGTTCGTTTAGTTAAATGATCAAACATGAACAGAGGTCGTGTTCGTTTGTTTATGTTTGTGAACGTTCGGTAACGTGTTCGTTTGTGTTCGATACTTCATTAGTGTTTTTAGTTTGTAAATTTAATTAAATACTTCAAAATTCCGACAAATTAAATATCTAATAAGTGTTGGTGTATTATATATTCTGTTCATGAACGATTGTTTGTATTTGTTTGATTCCATTTGTGTTCATGAACATTAGTTTGTGCTCATTTGTGTTTGCCAATGTTCGTTGCCTAAAATTAACAAACAAACGAAAACGAAAACGAACAAGTTCATTTCCTTAACAAACGAACACGAACATAAAATCTCGTTCGATAAGTGTTCGTGAACGGTTCGCGAACACATATATTTCTTAACAAACGAACACGAACAAGGGCTTGTTCGTGTTCGTTCGGTTCGTTTGCATCCCTACCAGTTATACCCAAACCGAATTATACCCAAACAGAATTATACCCTACCCGGTTACATAGAAAATTTAAAAAGCAAAATAAAATATCACATATAAATAAAAGAATTGATAATAATAATAATTTATTAAAAGAAATTCCAATTTGTTTTGGTGATGATAGTGAGAGTGAAACCCAAGCGCCAAACGCGGGAGTAAACATGACTTTGTCAACGTATGGATTTTGTAATTCTAAACAATTGCTTCCAATGACAATACTAAAAGAAATTATAAGGAATGTTTATATAAAATTAAAATAACTAGATTTTTGCCCGCCGCACGTTGCGCCGGCGAGACAAAGCGTTAAATCGCAAACCAAACTCATGATTTAGTGAATACATTTCAATTCCATTTCTCAAACAAACAAATGAAATTTAGATTCTAGGTATAACAAATTATAGGAACCAAAAACTTTTGAAAATGAAATTTAGATTCCATTGATTTAGTTATATATTTAAAAATGCTATTTATATATTTAAAAACCCCCCGTGTATTGTACGGTTGAATAAATCTAATTTTATATATCTAATAATAAAAAAGTAATATTTTTAAAAACCTCATGTATAACACGGGTTGGATAAATTTAATTTTGTATAGTAATTTATAAAAAAAAAGTTATATCTTTAAAAAAACTCCGTGTATTACACGAGTTGAATTTATATATCAAATAATAAAAAGGTTATATTTTTAAATATCACATGTATTACACGGGTTGGATAAATGTAATTTTGTATAGTAATTAATAAAAAAAATTATATCTTTAAAAAAACTATGTTTATTACACGGGTTGAATAATATATAGTAAATAATAAAAAGTTATATCTTTAGAAAATCTCGTGTAATACACGAGTTGAGTTCTGATTAATTTTAGATTTTGATTTCCTGTAATTTCTATCCTATTAAATAATAATAATTTTTATCTCCTTAAAATTACATCTTAAGTCATATTCTTTTTTATAAAACATATTTAAAAATATATAATATTTTATTTAAATAAATATATTTAAAACATATTACTAATTATAAAGATTAAATATATTTAAAACATATTACTGATTATAAAGAGTCATTGACAATTTAAATATGTTGCCTAAATTTGGATGCAAAGGTATAAGCGTAAATATTAAAATAAAATCTCTCTACAATATAATAAAACTATCAATGTCACCTATTCCTATATCTAAGGAAATATATTATAATAATAATAATTTAATATTAATAGTATATTTTCTAAATAATAATATAATCTAACATGACTCTTTTTGTTATCAGTATTTTTAATTTTAAAAATTATATATTAAATGGATATCTCTTCGTATATCTCATAAATAATTATTTAATTTTAATGGGCTAAAAAATAGATGGCTTTAATGAGTGACATGTGTCCTACAAATGGTTTCTTTTATTATATAGTATAGATTTCAAATGTTTTATATTGATAATGATATGTAGTAATTAATCACAATTTAATTTGTTGTAGTTGTTAAAAAATGTATAAAAGTTAGAATGGTAAGAAAAAATTGTGTTTCGAAATCTCAAACGGGTATTTTTGTTAAGATATAAATGGGTATAAAACATAGCCGACAGGTGGTAATCACTCGATAGTTATTGTGCCAAGTATGAGACACGGTTTTACAACCGAGTATAGGACTCGAATTAGCAATATCCGTCATATTGTCATACCTACGCAATAGTAAGACTAGGCGGTGTGGGGTATAACGCCCCCAGCCACCATAGGGTGGCCCCCCAACACCAGCCCTTTTTCAACAAAGAGGAGCGTTATCACTTGTAGCACCACGCCCTTAACGAGCGCTAAATGGAGAGTGTAGTGGGGCCCATGTACATTAACCAAATAGATTTAGTTGTTTTTCTCTATTTTTTATTAGTAGTTAAAAGGCTTTTGTACGGCTTTATTCCACAACTTAGTTAAAGGTGGGGGGCTTTAAAGCCCAACTGTCTAGCGTGTAGTTGATGTATCACAGACGTGGCGTCTTAAAGCCTTTAGTGGCTTTATCCCACACCCCCAACCTAAGAGGGCCCTATAAGTCTAGGGTTGCGATCTGTGAAAAAAAACATGTGCTCAAATTAAATGTGAACTTAGTTGCTAGAAATTATCAACGGCATTAGACTACACGGTATGGAGCATTTTCCCCATGCCACCTCACCAAAATTTGAACAATAGCCCCCCCCCCCCCCCCCCCCAATACCCTAGGCACCATTGAGGAGGCACTATTGATGGTTTGTGAATGCTATAACAAGCATTGGCGAGGTTTGTTTCTGTGGGCCATACCTACTAGCTGTTGATAACGGCTATAAATTAAAAAACAATTTCATTTTTTAATATAAACACACACACTCTCTCACTCAACAAAACTCTGTCAAACACACTCAAAGCATCTTAAACTAATTTTAGAAAATGTCTACAAGTTCCAAGAAGTCAAATGATTCTCCAACCTACTCAGGTAGGCTTGACGATTTGCTCATAGTGGTGGCGCAAGAGTCGGTTCGAGTTTTTAAAGAGGAGGAAGCGGAATCGTCACTGTCACACCCTGACTTTTGCGGAAGCGTGATTTGGTGTGACTTGCTTAATATCATTGCATTCAACCATAACAAACAACTATATGATAAATCCAAGATGTTCATCCATTGATTAAGTTTTGAAACATTACAACAACATTGATTTAACCCCAAAAAACACAGACTTCGCATTCAGAATACAACACCAACAGGTTCTAAGTTCCATAAGGACTCATCAAAAGACTTTAGTTAAAACTAGGTTTTAAAAGATGTGTCTCGTCCAGGATAAGACACACTAACCAAACTCTAAGACACAGATGACATCTTTTATTCTCAAGATGCCTTGAAACTCCAACGCCTGCCAGATCCATACTTAATTTCCTGAAATACATGTAGTTTGAAAACATCAACAAAAGTTGAGCGAGTTCATGTGTGTGTTTGTGAATAAACCTTTGAAGCATTTGTAAGTATGTTTGTATGTACTTGAAATCCCAGTATGAAAGCAACAAGGAAACAGATCAATTAATGTGTAGCTAATACATTAATATACGTGATATGGTGCAGGAAGACTCAAACCTAGCAGACTTTGTACCGGGCCTCCGGCTGTAAGACATAGTCACCACATGGCTCATTCGGCGGGCTCATGGGTGGGGCTTGCTACACCCAAATAGATCTATCACTCATGTCCCTCGGTCCTACAATGAGGATTAATGGCCTTAAGAGTGCGCCTACCCATTCACATGATCTACTGTACTTTCCATAGCTAACCATACCAATTGTATTTGTTTGTAAGCATTTTGTAATCATTTGAAACATGTACTTCACCCCCGAAGTTATAAAACTGAAAACAGTTAAGAAAAAAGGGGGACATGAACTCACAGTTTTGCGTTCTTCGAATCCGCCTGTAACTCAAAGTTTCCTCTGGCGTACACGACTACCTACAATATACTATGGTCTTATTAGACGAGCTGGTCGTGCCTTGACTTAGTATTAATTAGTGCCTTTGAGTTACGTTTCCAAGTATCTTCATCATTATTCCAAGTTATATAATTATTTGTCAAAATAATAAATATTTTAACTTAAATTATATTTATTAAATTTTGGAATATTTGTTAAAACAATATATATCAACTTAATACTTCCCAAGTATTTATACTTGTATCTTCTTCCCAAGGACGGAGGTATCTTTCACCTGTATAGTCTGGCCATGTATTAGGGTCGTATTCCGGTGTGTGTTCATACGTACAAGGATACGTATTTTTATTGTATTCATTAAGTATTCTTTATACTTAATTTCATATTAATTATTCCGGAATATTATCTGTAATAAAAGCCCACCAATTTATATTTCCAGAATATATATTGTAGTAAATATTATCTAGAACAATATTTATAATTTTTCTTTTGGCAAAAACATTTGTATTTTCTCATAAGTTTCAAAGATAATATATTTTCATCTCTAACTTGGAAATTATACATATAAACTCATTTTTCTCCAAAAATGACATATTTCATATTTATTCAGAAAATTATATCTTTCGCCTCAAAATATTGTATTTCGTGTGTGTAAGATAATATATATTTCTTAAAAATAATATATCTTCTAAAAGTTTCAAGAAAAATACATATTCATACATGCCGAAAATGATATATTTTTCCCTTGTCAAAAATATGATATAACTTTGTAGTAATCACGAAAATCCCATTTTCATCCTCTTGGTGTTCAAAACACCAATTACCAAAATATACTTGTAAGTAATTTTCAGGAATATTTTGTGAATTATATTCCTTTGTTCGGTTCTACCGGTATTTTGGGTATTCTTTGTATATTTATTCCTTGGAATTTTAGTAATATTTCGGATTGTAATTTTTGGTATTTTGATGAGTTATATTATTTCAAGCACCAAAATAATGTAACTACTACACATAATATATAAGTAATCACACACATGGTGTCTTCTAAATATATATATTTTTCTAAATATATGTTTAGTTACTTTTATTGTCACACCCCGATTTCCACGAGTCACCGGTGGGCCCGGTGGGGAGTATCGTGACGTGGTTGGCAACATAATAGTCAAACAACACAATATTTAATATGCACAGCGGAAGCAAAAGTTAAATACAATTCAACTTTTATAATTTGTAATATCAAGTATCACAATAGTCGAATGTTTATCCACAGAAGGATCGAATTAAATAAGAAATAATAGTTCAACAGACTTTAACATCTAAAGCTTGCGAGACTTGATTATTGATGCCTGGAGTAGCCAGCCTATTACGTATAGTACCTGCATTTACCCTTTTTGGAAAATACGTCAGTTTACACTGGTAAATATAAATTCAATCCCAGCCGTATATCAAATCAGCAAATACAGATAGCTTTTACTGGACTCCTAATCTGGAACGGAGGTTTTTAATAACCTATTAGATTCCTAACGGGTCTTTAATTAAGCTTAAGCTTAGACCGGTTAGTTTCAAAGATACGGTTCGTACGCATGTTTAAGCGAAGACCGGATAGAATGTGATTTAGGCCCGACAAGTTTGAATACTTTCTTAATATGGGTATCTCATACACATTCTGGATTTTGAGATAAAATCGATAAGGTTTGACCCGTTTCGGCTAATTTATGTAAACTAGTTACATAAACTGAACCGAACGCGTAAATAGCGTAACGGGTATTCATGAGAGCCATATACAGGTTTCCTAAGTTAATATGCTTCAAATATGTTGTGACATCAGTAAGATGTCTTTTATTATGCCCGAAACGAATTTAAACACAAACTATGCCCCGTAGGGGTAGTTTGGTCATTTAAAAGGTTATAAAAGAGTTTAAGTATTTACCTGGGTTACAGGTCTGATATAATCAGAAAAAATACTCAATTTACTAAGTTATAACAGTAGGGTAAAGTATATATGTGAAACTTATCAATTATGACCAATTTATGCACCGTAGGGGCATTCTGGTAATTTCACATAAGCCGAAAAGCTCAAAACTGAAGTCTGAGTTAAAAAACTTTTGCTTACTGTTAAAATATTATAATTTACCCAAAATATTAGTAGGTATCAACCCTTGTATGTCTAAAATAGTTCTAGTACATAATATGCGTTAAAAACACTTAAAAAGGCGATTAGAAGCCATTTCCGGGTTTTATACTTAAAGCTGATATTTTTATTATTCCAGAAGGCTTAAAATAATTTATTTATAATTTAAGATCAGTAGCAAAAGGTTTGGAGTCAATTAGATATGTAAAACTCATTTTATAGCCCGTAAGGACAAAACCGACAATTACCGGATTAAGCCTACGACTATAAGTTATGCTCAGCCTAAAATTAATTAAAAATCTTCAAAAATCCCAAAATAATATATTACATTAGTGGGTAATAATTTTGATGTCAAAAAGTAGGCTTAACTAGGCTATACGCTAAATACGCCGTTTAATTACCATAAAGCTTTCAATTTACGCTAATGAGCATAACTCTTATTTTACACCTCAAACTGATGTCAAACTTTGGGCACAAGTTTATATATTAGTAACCAAGGTTTTTACTCTTTTACATTTTCAAAAATCACGTTTTAAGGTGAAAAGGGCATAATGGTCAACATATTGTCAATTAACGGAATCATGCATATTAATTGGATAACTAATGAACCAAGGTGTATAATCACAGAGGGTTATACTAGCATGTAACCTAGTCCAATTAAAGCACTGAGGCATTTCTAAAACATGCCTAAACGGGTCAGAACTGAAAGTTAAAGCAAAAGTCAAACTATGCGACTTTCGGTTCCGAACCGGGTCTATACAGAGAATTGTCGGGTTGAACATGTTTAGACATGTTCTTACACTAATTACCAAGTTATAATAATGATCAAACAGGTTGTATGTGTTCTACATTGCTAATTATGCATAAATTAGAAATTAAGTATCCTGTTGACTTTTTAATAACAAGTTTGACCCGACATTAGACCTAGTTAGAGTGGGAATCAGGGGGAACCCTTTTAAGGGTTTATTACCCACATAATTACCAACTTATAACTACCTTCAATTCTACTAATCACTGGACCATTAGTGATTAATCGCTAAGTCAACCGTTAATTACGACGGTTTGACTTTTAAGCTAAAACTAAGCAAAAACTTAACTAAGGAAGGTTAAGCAAACTTGCCAAGGTCCTAAGCACGATTAGTGATCACTTGAGAGAAGTCTTGAGCTCCAGAAATGATTAGGAATGCAAGAGAAAGGTGTGATCACAATGGTTGCACATGAAGCCTTTATATAGTGTTCCAAGTCTCATGGATCACTGACACAAGAGCCTACCCAAGGCCATGGATCACTTCCAGATGTCCCTAAGTGTTTAGGGGTTGCCTAGGGGTCATGCAAGATGTGGAAAATCGATTGTAAGTCGGTTACAAGGGCTATGGCAGACAAGAATCCAATAAAATCGGACCAGACTGGCCCTCGCGTGACGCTAAGACCCCCCCCCCCCTTGGGCCTCGCGTCGCGCTAAGCCCTTCTGCACCAAATCTGAATTTTCTGATTTTTGCGTTTTGATCCTTGGCTCTTCAAAACTTTGCTTAGACTTCATTTCTTGCATTAAGAACCCTCCTAATTGACATATAAGGGCTTTAGGACATATACCCACTTTGTTTAGTCCTCGGTTAACTTTATTGTCATCCGAAAAGTCCTAAACTTCATCGATGACGCTTTTAACCCCACGCATACGAATTTGATCATAACTTTCTCATACGATAACGAAACTTTATGAAATTTATATCGTGCATTCTAGTGAGCATAATTAACCGTTACAAAGCTTCGGGTTTGTCAAAAGGTCACTCAGAGGTATAACTTAAACATGTTGACACATTTAACCCCTGTAGTTTGTAATCTCTCACTTTCTTTCATATTTAGCTTCGTATGATCCATGATTTATTCGTTTAAAGGTATGTGCATCATGTAGGGTTAATGTACAATATAATTATTCACTGTTGACATTTAGAACTCGTATATTCACAAACTTTCCATGATTGTCAACTTTAGTCCTTCTAGAACATTATTTCACACGTTCAAACATATGACACGTGTCAATACTTTATAGGACGTGAATTTTCGAGGTGTTACATTTATTTATGAAACCAACCTCCAATATTTATATTTTTGTAACAAAAATTATGGCAAAGTTTATGTAACAATTTATGGTTTGAATACACTTGTAAATACTTGTATAAATTTTTTATTTCTAAATGTTTATATTTTTAGAAAATTTTGCCATAGTTTCCCCTTAAAAATGGAGGTTTCCATGCTTTCAAGCATATCATTTTCTTTTGTAAAAATCATCACAAGCAATCCACAATCAACACTAAACAACCTTTACTTAACAATCTTGCCAAAATCATGCATATTCTACTACTTCATGAACTTGAAAGTTTATGAAAATTTGTAGTAACTTGGTAGTGTGTTTAGAGAGTTTAATTACCCTTTAAAGTGTGGTTATTTACTTAAAAACATCATTCTTGAAGAACTTAGATGTTTACAACTTGTGATCACAATTTCTGAAAATGTTTCTTTATAAATTCTTCTTGTTACACAAGTGTTTCTACACTTGTTTAATCACTAAAAATAAGGTTTGTTTGTCTAAGGACCAAGAGTTAGTAAAACTTATATTTTTAACTCGGTTTCTTTAGAAATCATCCATAAAATTTCTAGATCTACAAGTATCACAACTTACTTTGATCATCATTTTACAAGAGAACAATTTATACTTCAAGTTCATGATTTACATAAGGATGATCTATTGATTTCTTAACATAATCATCCTCTCATCTTACTAAATCATGTTTTTAATCATGATCTAGCAAGATCATATGATGATCTACATCATTTACACAAGCAAACAACAATCATCAAGTATAACAACACATAAATAACATGATTTCTTATACTTTTAAGCTTATGTTCAACTTTGCTTCTCATGATTCTTAGTGTTCTTCATAACAATCAACTTGTAACATCTTTTAACCACTTAAAATAGAAGTAAACTAGCAAGATCAAGGCTCTTACCACTAGCAAAAGGCTAGGGATGATCAAGTGTAGAAATCAAGTGGATAAAAACAAATGGTTAAGGTCCTTCAACTTCCGAAAGCTCCAAGCTTCCTAACTTAGCTCCTTACACCTCTAGATCACCTTGGAATGTATGGAAGAAGGTCGAAAATAGAGGTAGTGTGGTGGTTGTGTGTGGCCATGAAGTGAGGGAAGGAAGGAGATAAATGTGTGTGTTTTAGTAGGTGTAGAAATGAAGTGATGATCTTGTGTGCCTTCTTATAATCCATTTTATGTATTTACCTTATGTATAATATGTCTAAATGGGGGAGACAAGATCTTACATAATCCATTTTAATAAGCACTTAAAATCTTCATGTGGGGCCACAAGAATCCGGTTATAGGTGTGGGGGGGGGGGGGGTAGTAGACTAGGTTTAACTAAACTAGTTAGTTACTAGTTAAATTTCAAGTATGTAGTTAAGATCTAGTTACTAGATATTTATATGAGGTGTTATGATGTTCGGGGACCATAACTAGCTTGGTAATGTTAAAACAATGCTTCTAGTAGAGTGGGAATCAGGGGGAACCCTTTTAAGGGTTTATTACCCACATAATTACCAACTTATAACTACCTTCAATTCGACTAATCACTGGACCATTAGTGATTAATCGCTAAGTCAACCGTTAATTACGACGGTTTGACTTTTAAGCTAAAACTAAGCAAAAACTTAACTAAGGAAGGTTAAGCAAACTTACCAAGGTCCTAAGCACGATTAGTGATCACTAGAGAGAAGTCTTGAGCTCCAGAAATGATCAGGAATGCAACAGAAAGGTGTGATCACAATGGTTGCACATGAAGCCTTTATGTAGTGTTCCAAGTCTCATGGATCATTGACACAAGAGCCTACCCAAGGCCATGGATCACTTCCAGATGTCCCTAAGTGTTTAGGGGTTGCCTAGGGGTCATGCAAGATGTGGAAAATCGATTGTAAGTCGGTTACAAGGGCTATGGCAGACAAGAATCCAATAAAATCGGACCAGACAGGCCCTCGCGTGACGCTAAGACCCCCCCCCCCCCTTGGGCCTCGCGTCGCGCTAAGCCCTTCTGCACCAAATCTGAATTTTCTGATTTTTGCGTTTTGATCCTTGGCTCTTCAAAACTTTGCTTAGACTTCATTTCTTGCATTAAGAACCCTCCTAATTGACATATAAGGGCTTTAGGACATATACCCACTTTGTTTAGTCCTCGGTTAACTTTATTGTCACCCGAAAAGTCCTAAACTTCATCGTTTACGCTTTTAACCCCACGCATACGAATTTGATCATAACTTTCTCATACGATAACGAAACTTTATGAAATTTATATCATGCATTGTAGTGAGCATAATTAACCGTTACAAAGCTTCAGGTTTGTCAAAAGGTCATTCAGAGGTATAACTTAAACATGTTGACACATTTAACCCCTGTAGTTTGTAATCTCTCACTTTCTTTCATATTTAGCTTCGTATGATCCATGATTTATTCGTTTGAAGGTATGTGCATCATGTAGGGTTAATGTACAATATAATTATTCATTGTTGACATTTAGAACTCGTATATTCACATACTTTCCATGATTGTCAACTTTAGTCCTTCTAGAACATTATTTCACACGTTCAAACATATGACACGTGTCAATACTTTATAGGACGTGAATTTTCGAGGTGTTACATCCTCACCCCCTTAAAAGAAATCTCGACCTCAAGATTTATGAAACAAATGAGGGTATTTTTCTTTCATGGTGGATTCAACCTCCCACGTGTATTCGGGACCCCTACGGGCATCCCATTTTACCTTTACAATAGGCACATGCTTCCTTCGAAGCTTCTTAACCTGTCGATCTTCAATCGACAATGGTTTTTCCACAAATTTTAAGCTCTCATCTATATGCACATCTGTATGTGATATGACCAGTGATTCGTCAGCGAAACACTTCTTCAGATTGCAGATGTGGAATACATTATGAATACCATTGAGCTCTTCATGTAAGTTTAACTTATAGGAAACTGATCTGACACATTCGATGACCTCGAATGGTCCTATGTATCTCTAGCTTAACTCACCTTTCTTGCCAAATCGCATCACTCATTTCCAGGGTGATACTTTAAGCAACACTTTGTCACCAACTTCAAATTTCATAGGTTTACGCTTTGGATCTGCGTAACTCTTCTGCCTATCTCGGGCAGCTTTGAGACGGTCACGAATCTGGACAATCTTGTCCGTCATTTCAAAGACTATCTCTGGTCCTGATAATTGGACACCTCCAACTTCCGCCCAACAAACGGGCGTTCTACACTTTCTACCGTATAAGGCCTTGAAAGGCGCAACCTTGATGCTGGTATGGTAGCTATTGTTGTAGGAGAATTTGATTAACGGCAGGTGGTTATCCCAACTACCACCTAAATCGATCACACATGCACGTAGCATGTCTTCCAACGTTTGGATGGTACGCTCACTCTGTCCGTCCGTTTGAGGATGGTAAGCCGTACTAAAATTCAACCGTGTGCCCAAAGATTGTTGGAAGCTTTTCCAAAAATGGGACGTGTATCTAGTATCTCTGTCAGAGATACTAGACACAGGTATGCCGTGTAAAGCTACAATCTTATTCACGTAAAATTGGGCTAACATGTTGGAGCTATAAGTCTCCTTAATGGGTAAGAAATGTGTTGACTTGTCAGTCTATCAACTATAACCCATATCGTATCATTGCCTTTCCTTGTCTTTGGGCGAAACACATCCTTCAATCACTGGTGTGCAATGTATTGCGAGCTCCGCCAAGCTCCTTACATTGGTTTTAACTTATAAGCTACTTGATCTTGATACATTCGATTTCCTTCGAATGGTTCTATATATTCAGAGCTTAACTAGCCTGAAAATTTAACAAAATTGGTACACCCTTCCTGGGTGATATCTTTTGTTGAGCCTTATTCTTTAACAAGATCTTAGGAGGGTTGCTACTTTCATAAATTCTTGATTTTCTGAGGAATACTGGCAGCTTACAGATGATTAGGGATTTGTATGAATCTTATTCGTTGTTTCCAATGCAACTTTCAGATTCTTATATGTGGACTTCTCAAAGTCTCGTCCATCCAACGGATGTTTCGATATTTCATTTATACAAGGTCTCCAAAGGAGCCACCTTGATACTTATATAGCAACTATTATGGAAAAGCTTACTTTAAGGTGAGATGGTTATTCCAACCATTGCTCAAAACTAATCTTAAGGAGTAGCTAATCCTTACAGTTAGTCGAACAAATCGATGATCCTGGGCAGCTGATGGCGATTCTCAATCGTTGCCTAATTAGGGTTGCGGTAATTAATACATAAGCAATATGAACCGTCTTTCTTATTTAATAACATAAAATCCTTAGAATATTGAGCCAGGCTATATGAGCCTATGTCTTAAAACTACTTAAATCAGGGTTTTGATTATTCCATAATTAACATGGAGTTTTCACAATACTCCAGCCCACAGCGGGATGTTAATCTTAACTCTACCTGCCTCTCAGGAGATAAGCAGGGAAAACTTATGAGAAAATACTTAGGTATAAGGAGATTATAGAGATTTTCCAAATCTCAGGCTCCAATTTATCCATCAATGCTTGTGTCGAATAAGTGATACATTTATGTTATAAGTCCCCGAATTCCTTAATCGGGAACATTTACTTGGACAATTCCATTCTGGATATCTTCTTTGAATACTACTAGTCGACTTTAGTACAATATGACCATTGGGATATCTCAGGGGTTCCATGTATTAAACCTTCATACTGATCAGGCATGGAAGCAATCTATGGGACACACTAGGATACGCCAATCCTCATATGGCACTTTTATCAAACATAGTTTGGCATTCGCAGGCGATAGAAAAACAATGAGAAAAATAATTAAAATAACATATGTTGTCGTACTCTATGCGAAGAAAGAGTACTCTTAGATTTTTCGGAAGGATTCCTTGCCGATACTAGAAGAATCGGTTACTATTGTTTCCTTGGTAAGTTATACCTTGTGGATAATATAAAAGTTTGCTAAGCTTATGGTTTATGACGATTTATTATTGCCTGTATTAAATCAGGACACTTAGCATAAATTATCATTGGTAAATGATAAGGAATGTACTTGATGACATCGTGAACTGCCTCTTGGCATTCATCAGGTGAGTTCAGGCATTTCTTCTCTTAGCCTTTCCAGGCTTAGCTGCACCTTCTTTGGCAGCTTTATGGTATCTAGTTCTGATGCGGCCTTACTCACCACAGCCGTGACAGACTGCATTCTTTATGTCCCTATATTCATGGGAAAATGATGACCCGTTCCTTTGCAGATGTCACACTGCTTTGGTCCTTGTTCTAATCGACACTGTCCCTAGTGTCTTTTATAACAATTCTTACATACAGGCTTCTTACTGAACTTTCGTTGCTTTTTATTAAGCCTGTACTTGCTCTCTTCCTTAGATTTCTGGGAGTTATCCTCCTCCTTTGGTTCATCCTTCATATTCGAAGTGTGAACAAAGCTCTTCTCATGAGCAATTGAACGTGGTTTTGAATGAAATTTAGAGCGAGAAGCATTCGGCTCTTTGGATTGTTTCATGACCTTTTCCCATGGCCTTTCAAACTGTTGCGTTAACCACCGCTTGGAGATTAACTCCATTAATATTGAGGTTTACGTTTGAGGCATTATTTGCTTTTGTCGCATTAATAGCATCGCGACTATTGCCTATCTCATCCGAGTTTTCCATACTCAGAACTTGGTACTAATTACCAAATTAAACCCTTATCAGTCATCATCCTGATGACCTGACATAGATTAGCCACGGCATCCACGAACCGTATAGGCCATTATGTTCCGAACATTCTTAATGAATGCTATTTGAATGTATATCTATTACATTTAGCTTAGGTCACAAAAGGACTATCAATGGCATTCAAGGTTTGGAGCGAGTCCAATACCTGCTTGACAGGGGACCATAATGTCACAACTGTCTTTGTCACAAGGACGATTATAAATAGCTCAAAGGCTAGCCTTACATGACTTTGGTTATATATATATACATATATGGCATAGAAGCCTGTCGCGAGGGACGTAGAAAGATATGGCATAAAGCCCAGTCATGAAGGACATAAGTAATCATATGGCGCGAAGGCCTTGTCGTAATGACATTTAGATACGGCACAAATGGCCTTGTCTCTAGGACGTTATAGGATATGGCACTAAGGCCTGTCACCAGGGATGTTAACATTTAGTATGTTAACTTGTCACGAACGACGAATTATAGCACGGAGGCTTGTTATGGGTGACTTGAAATATAACTTGTGGATTTGTCACAAGGACATCAATTCATAGGCTGCAATCTTATTAGATCGGGAGTTTTAAGGCTTGAACATAGTTTTTCACCTTTGGACAGGGAGTCATAGACTACAACTGTAACACCTCGAAAATTCACGTCCTATAATGTGTTGGCACGTGTCATATGCTTGAACGGGTGAAAGAATGTTCAGAAAGGACTGAAGTTGACAATCATGAAAAGTATATGAAAAATACGAGTTCTGAATGTCAACGGTGAATAAATATATTGTACATTAACCCTACATGATGTTTATGGCATCAAACGAATAAATCCTGGATCATGCGAAGCTAAAAGTGAGCAATTACAAACTACAGGGGTTAAATGTGTCAACATGTTTAAGTTATACCTCTGAGTGACCTTTTAACACACCCGAAGCTTTGTAACTGTTAATTATGCTCACTAGAATGCACGATATAAATTTCATAAAGTTTCGTTATCGTATGAGAAAGTTATGATCAAATTCGTATGAGAGGGGTTAAAGCGTCAACGTTGAAAGTTAGGACTTTTCGGGTAACAATAGAGTGAACCGGGGGCTTAACAAAGTGGGTATATATCTTGAAGCCCTTATGTATCAAATTAGAGGGTTCAAATTGCAATATAAAGGTTAGTTGACCTTTCGAAAGGCCAAGAGACAATTATGCGGAAACAAAAAAATGTAAAAATCTGATCAGAAGGGCCCAGGCGGCCCGCGTAAGTAATGTTAAAACGTGAGGCGGGCCACGTGGGGACATCAGATGCAGAAAAACGGGTAGCAGCCTGTTTTGCGCGATTTTAACCGATCTTGCTGGTAATTCTCAATCTTGGGCGACCCCTAAAATGTTTTTAGGGTACTAGGGACACTTGTAAGTATGTTATGGTCAATCATAGCCTTAGTTGTCAACATTTTGTGGTAATTACAACCACTATATAAGGCCTCCATGTTTCATACATTCTCAAACTCATTTTTGATCAACTCTGGAACTTCAAAGCTGATTCCAAGCCTTCCTGATCATCCATTAGACACTTGTAAGTAAGCATAACCTTCTCTAATTAAGTTTTGATTAGATTATAGCTTAAAAGTCAAACCGTCGTAATTACGGTTTGACTTATCAATAAATCCTTGACGGTTCAGTGTTAAGCCGAATCAAAAGTAGTTATAAGTTGGTAATTATGAGGGTAATAAAACCTCAAAAGGGTTCCCCCTGATTCCCACTCTAACTAGATTGTTTGTCGGGTCAAACTTAATCCGAAAAAGTCAACAGAAGCATAAAACGCATAATTAGCAATATAGAAGGCGTGCAACCTGTTTGATCATTATTATAACTTGGTAATTAGTGTAAGAACATGTCTAAACATGTTCGACCCGACAAATTCCTGTTTAGACCCGGTTCGGAACCGAAAGTCGCATAGTTTGACTTTCACTTTGACTTTCAGTTCTGACCCGCTTTAGTATGATTTGGAAATGCCTTAGAGCTTCCTTAGGACCAGGCTACATGTTAGCATAACCCGCTGTGGTTGGTTCATTGATTGACCCATTCGTTTACGCGTTTCCGTTAATTGCTCATATGTTGACCATTATGCCCTTTACACCTTAAAACGTGATTTTTGGAAAAGTAAAAGAGTAGAAACCTTAAATATTGATATATAAACTTGTGACCAAAATTTGACATCAGTTCGAGGTGTAGATTAAGAGTTATGCTCGTTAGCGTAAAATGAAAGCTTTATGTTAATTAAACGGCGTAATTAGCGTATAGCCTAGTTAAGCCTACTTTTTTATATCAAACTTATTACCCACTGATCTGATATATTATTTTGGGATTTTTAAAGATTTTTAATTAATTTTAGGCTGAGCATAACTTATAGTCGTAGGCTTAATCCGGTAAATGTCGATTTTGCCCTTACGGGCCATAAAATGAGTTTTACATATCTAAATGACTCCAAACCTTTTGCTACTGATCACATATGATAAATAAATTATTTTAAGCCTTCTGGAAATATAAAAATATCAGATTTAAGTATCGAACCCGGAAATGGCCTTTAATCGCCTTTTAAGCGTTTTTAACGCATAGTATGTACTTAAACTATTTTAAACATACAAGGGTTGATACCTACTGATATTTGAGGCAAATTATAATATTTTAACAGTCAGAAAAGGTTGGTAAACTCAGACTTCAGTTTTGAGCTTTACGGCTTATGTGAAATTACCAAAATGCCCTTCGGTGCATAGTTTGGTTATAACTGATAAATTTCATATATATACTTTATCCTACTATTATAACTTATCAAAATAAGTATTTTCGCTGATTATACCAGACCTGTAACTCTGGTAAATACTGAAACTCTTTTATAACCTTTTAAATGACCAAACTACCCCTACGAGGCCTAGTTTGTGTTTAAATACGTTTTGGGCATAATGAAAGACAACTTACTGATGTCACAACATATTAGGTGCATATTAACTTAGGAAACCTGTAAATGGCTCACATGAACACCCGTTACGCTTATTACGCGTTCGGTTCGGTTTATGTAACTAGTTTGCATAAATTAGCCGAAATGGGTCAAACGTTATCGTTTTTATCTCAAAATCCAGAATGTGTTTAGTTTACCCATATTATATAAGTCTCCAAACTTGTCCGGTCTAAATCACATCCTATTCCGGTCTTCGCTTAATCATGCGTTTTGAACCGTAAACCTTTCCTTAAAACTAACCGGTCTAAGTTACGACTTAAATAAGACCCGTTAGGAATTTAATACGTTAATAAAACCTTCGTTCCAGATTGAGAGCCCCAGTGGAAGTACTTGTGCTTGCTGATTAGAATATACGGCTGAGTATAAATTGCATTGCTAGCTCAGGTAAATACTTTTAACTTATTTTTCTTTATACGGGCTTGGGATACGGTATTATAAAAATACCGCTTGGTCGGGTGTAGAAACCTTTTAATCGGAAATGATTAAATTGCATAATCCCGTTTTAATCTGTATTGATTGATAACAAATAACATTGGGGGTTAATGACCGTGTCCTGGATATCCTTGCCTCATTTAAAAAGTGAATGGCCATAACTTAAGCACAAGGTGTAGGCATAACACCTCCTGTTGCGTATGTAAAAGATATGCTCACTCGTAAGGATGTCTTCTTGTGAGTTATATTTATGGTGTGTCGATTAATCTTGACCGGCTTGTATTGTATAATCACTTGCCCTAAATGTTGGACAACCATGTAAATCGGATACGAGATCTTTATTAATAAAATTGTCCCAAGTTAAAAAGATAAATTTTTCCTCGAGCATTTTAATCAAATTATAAAAGATATTTTGTGCCACGTGCATTCAAATCAATTTCTTAAACTCTTTTCAAAATGAGTCAGTTAATTGTATTTACCAGTGTAAACTGACGTATTTTCCAAAAGGTTAAGTGACAGGTACTATGCGTAATTGGCTGGGAGCTCAGGGCGTCATTAGGGAATCTTGCAAATTCTAGATGCCTAAAGTCTGTTGAACAGTTTTCTTTTATTGATCCGCCTGTGGATCCTTTACCTTCCGTTGTAATACTTTGACATTACTTATATTCGGAATGTAATATATTTATCTTTTGCTTCCGCTGTGCATTTATATATTGTGTTGTTTGACTATGATGATCTTAACTACGTCACGATACTCCCCACCGGGCCCACCGGTGACACGTGGAAATCGGGGTGTGACAACAACTGTCATCGTCTTGAAAGGCGATTCACTTGACAGAAAGGTAAACCAATTAACATCACTAATGGATGTCTATATATAATTATCGTATCTAATGATATTAGTCATGATCACATCGATCATATTGACTATTAGGTTTGGGTATAATCCCACTATTTTGAATAGGGGATCATAAAGATCACCACTATTTTGTCTTATCGACAATAGAGTAAAGTATAGCCCGTAGGCAATTCATCACTAGGGATGTCAATATTATGAATTTATGATCATCATACTGATGATACTAGTCAGGATCGCAATGATCATATAGAATATTAGGCTTGAGCGTAGCTCACTACCTTAAACAGGGGATCATAGAGATCATAACGTTTGTGTCACAAATGGACAATATAATATGGCCCGTAGGCGAAACATCACTAATGGATGTTTATAATGGATTCATCATTTTAGATGATATAAGTCAGGATTGCATTAATCATATTGACTATTTGGCTTGAGCATACCTCACCACCTTAGACAAGGAATCATAAAGATCATAATGTCAATGTCTCAGATGGACAATTTATTATAGCCCGTAGGCAAAACATCTTTTCTTGACAGAGAGTTGTAGGCTACCACTGTCTTTAGTCTCGGAGGACGTTAATTATAGCCCGTAGGCATTTCCCTCCTAAGGGATATTTATGGTATGATCATCTTTTCAGATGATATTAGTCGAGATCGTATGGACCCTACCGACTATTATGCTTGGACGTATTCTAACATCTTTAGACAGGGTCAAAGACCACCACTATCGTTGTCTTATCGGACAACAAATTTAGCCCGTAGGCACTTCATCACTCACGGATGTTTATAATATGATCATCTTATAAGATGATATAAGCCATGATTTCTAGATCATAAGGCAAATTAGGAATTTAAAAATTTCCAATATAGGGATGACTGTCATGATTTTATCGAATCACATTTGTCAGGAGTGCTAACACATTCTTAGGTGTTAACAAGGGTCTGAATCCCTTGAGTAGGTTTCACCATCTTGGCCTCGTAGGCTAGGTTTCACCTTTAAGATTCTTTTTAAAATGCATACCGGCAGGGAAGGAAGGATATTTATTTTATTCAGGATTTTTATCTTAAATCCTAATTTATAAGTTAATAATAGCACAAATGGCCTAGTCGCGTAGACAAGTTTAATTTATAAGCCATGATTTCAGAGAATCGAGGCATTAAGGTTTTAATAATAGCACAAATGGCCTAGTCGCGTAGACAAGTTAAATTTACAAGCCATGATTTCAGAGAATCGAGGCATTAAGGTTTTAATAATAGCACAAATGGCCTAGTCGCGTAGACAAGTTAAATTTACAAGCCATGATTTCAGAGAATCGAGGCATTAAGGTTTGAATCAAGGTTCATTACCTTTTCTTGACAGGGAGTTGTAGACTACCACTGTCTTTAGTCTCAGAGGACATTAACTGTAGCCCGTAGGCACTTCCCTTCTAAGGGATGTTTATAATATGATCATCTCATAGGATGATAAAAGCCATGATTTCAGAGAATCGAGGCATGAAGGTTTGAACATAGTTCATCACCTTTTTCTGACAGGGAGTCATAGCTACCACTGTCTTCTGGCTCATATGGAAATGAGCAAGGCCCGTAGGCACCATATTACCACGTATGGTCTAAATATGATCATCTTAATTGATGATTCAAACCCATGATTCAGAGACCATTAAGTTGGGTTAGGAATCTTTGGAAAGATCCTTATATAAAAATGAAGTGTGTGATTTCAACGAATCACGTCTGCCAGGAATGTTAACATGTTACTGATGTTAGCAAGGGTTTGAATCTCTTGAATAGGTTCTACCATCTTAGCCTTGTCTGTAGTGACATTTAGGCTAGGTTTTACCTTTAAGATTCTTTTTACTATTTAGCGCAGAACAATCATAAATTGAGGTGTTAAATATGGATCTGAATCTAATTATGGAACTACCATCTTGGTCCGGTCTTAAAATGACACGTGGCTAGGTTTTGTCCTTTTTAGATTTTGCCATTTTATTATAATGGTAGATCTTATAAAAGGAATGTTATTTTTCATTTATTTCATATTTCATGTTTAGGATGCAAATTCAGTCATTCCACTATAAAATTAAAAATTCAGGTTTGCCCTAAAAGGGACTTTGAAAGGAATAATGTTGTCCTCGAAGGGACTGAAAAATAAATATGTCCTTAGAGGGACTATTAAGGAAAACGATCTTCAGCAATAAGGAGTTTCTTCTTCATTTTATTTCTGAATGCTTTCTCCTTGGTTGCACGTTTCACCCTGGCCGCGGTACGAAGCTCAGGATTTCAAGGCTCCTGATATGGAGAGTTCCTATTACAGCTTCTTCGCTTGACGACGTATCCAAAAATTTGGAAGCAAAGATTCCAGATTAGGATTGAGAATATTCCTAAGTTAAGTCTAGACTCAGAAGGTCAAGGAATGTGCTAATGTGTCATTGAAATTAAACACAAAAGGCTAGTGTTTAATTCACTCAATGTTGGCTCTGATACCAACCTGTCACACCCCGATTTCCACGTGTCACCGGTGGGCCCGGTGGGGAGTATCGTGACGTGGTTGGCAATATAATAGTCAAACAACACAATATTTAATATGCACAGCGGAAGCAAAAGTTAAATACAATTCAACTTTTATAATTTGTAATATCAAGTATCACAATAGTTGAATGTTTATCCACAGAAGGATCGAATTAAATAAGAAATAATAGTTCAACAGACTTTAACATCTAAAGCTTGCGAGACTTGATTATTGATGCCTGGAGTTGCCAGCCTATTACGTATAGTACCTGCATTTAGCCTTTTTGGAAAATACGTCAGTTTACACTGGTAAATATAAATTCAATCCCAGCCGTACATCAAATCAGCAAATACATATAGCTTTTACTGGGCTCCTAATCTGGAACTAAGGTTTTTAATAACCTATTAGATTCCTAACGGGTCTTTAATTAAGCTTAAGCTTAGACCGGTTAGTTTCAAAGATACGGTTCGTACGCATGTTTAGGCGAAGACCGGATAGAATGTGATTTAGGCCCGACAAGTTTGAATACTTGCTTAATATGGGTATCTCATACACATTCTGGATTTTGAGATAAAACCGATAAGGTTTGACCCGTTTCGGCTAATTTATGTAAACTAGTTACATAAACTGAACCGAACACGTAAATAGCGTAACGGGTATTTATGAGAGCCATATACAGGTTTCCTAAGTTAATATGCTTCAAATATGTTGTGACATCAGTAAGATGTGTTTTATTATGCCCGAAACGAATTTAAACTCAAACTATGACCCGTAGGGGTAGTTTGGTCATTTAAAATGCTATAAAAGAGTTTAAGTATTTACCTGGGTTACAAGTCTGATATAATCAGAAAAAATACTCAATTTACTAAGTTATAACAGTAGGGTAAAGTATATATGTGAAACTTATCAATTATAACCAATTTATGCACCGTAGGGGCATTCTGGTAATTTCACATAAGCCGAAAAGCTCAAAACTGAAGTCTGAGTTAAACAACTTTTGCTTACTGTTAAAATATTATAATTTACCCAAAATATCAGTAGGTATCAACCCTTGTATGTCTAAAATAGCTCTAGTACATACTATGCGTTAAAAACGCTTAAAAAGGCGATTAGAAGCCATTTCCGGGTTTTATACTTAAAGCTGATATTTTTATTATTCCAGAAGGCTTAAAATAATTTATTTATCATTTAAGATCAGTAGCAAAAGGTTTGGAGTCAATTAGATATGTAAAACTCATTTTATAGCCCGTAAGGACAAAACCGACAATTACCGGATTAAGCCTACGACTATAAGTTATGTTCAGCCTAAAATTAAGTAAAAATCTTCAAAAATCCCAAAATAATATATTACATCAGTGGGTAATAAGTTTGATGTCAAAAAGTAGGCTTAACTAGGCTATACGCTAAATACGCCGTTTAATTACCATAAAGCTTTCAATTTACGCTAATGAGCATAACTCTTATTTTACACCTCAAACTGATGTCAAACTTTGGGCACAAGTTTATATATTAGTAACTAAAGTTTCTAATCTTTTACATTTACAAAAATCACGTTTTAAGGTGAAAAGGGCATAATGGTCAACATATTGGCAATTAACGGAATCATGCATATTAATTGGATAACTAATGAACCAAGGTGTATAATCACAGAGGGTTATACTAGCATGTAACCTAGTCCAATTAAAGCTCTGAGGCATTTCTAAAACATGCCTAAACGGGTCAGAACTGAAAGTCAAAGCAAAAGTCAAACTATGCGACTTTCGGTTCCGAACCGGGTCTCTACAGAGAATTGTCGGGTTGAACATGTTTAGACATGTTCTTACACTAATTACCAAGTTATAATAATGATCAAAAAGGTTGTATGTGTTCTACATTGCTAATTATGCATAAATTAGAAATTAAGTATCCTGTTGACTTTTTAATAACAAGTTTGACCCGACATTAGACCTAGTTAGAGTGGGAATCAGGGGGAACCCTTTTAAGGGTTTATTAACCACATAATTACCAAATTATAACTACCTTCAATTCGACTAATCACTGGACGATTAGTGATTAATCGCTAAGTCAACCGTTAATTACGACGGTTTGACTTTTAAGCTAAAACTAAGCAAAAACTTAACTAAGGAAGGTTAAGCAAACTTACCAAGGTCCTAAGCACGATTAGTGATCACTTGAGAGAAGTCTTGAGCTCCAGAAATGATCAGGAATGCAAGAGAAAGGTGTGATCACAATGGTTGCACATGAAGCCTTTATATAGTGTTCCAAGTCTCATGGATCATTGACACAAGAGCCTACCCAAGGCCATGGATCACTTCCAGATGTCCCTAAGTGTTTAGGGGTTGCCTAGGGGTCATGCAAGATGTGGAAAATCGATTGTAAGTCGGTTACAAGGGCTATGGCAGACAAGAATCCAATAAAATCGGACCAGACAGGCCCTCGCGTGACGCTAAGACCCCCCCCCCCCGGGCCTCGCGTCGCGCTAAGCCCTTCTGCACCAAATCTGAATTTTCTGATTTTTGCGTTTTGATCCTTGGCTCTTCAAAACTTTGCTTAGACTTCATTTCTTGCATTAAGAACCCTCCTAATTGACATATAAGGGCTTTAGGACATATACCCACTTTGTTTAGTCCTCGGTTAACTTTATTGTCACCCGAAAAGTCCTAAACTTCATCGTTGACGCTTTTAACCCCACGCATACGAATTTGATCATAACTTTCTCATACGATAACGAAATTTTATGAAATTTATATCGTGCATTCTAGTGAGCATAATTAACCCTTACAAAGCTTCGGGTTTGTCAAAAGGTCACTCAGAGGTATAACTTAAACATGTTGACACATTTAACCCCTGTAGTTTGTAATCTCTCACTTTCTTTCATATTTAGCTTCGTATGATCCATGATTTATTCGTTTGAAGGTATGTGCATCATGTAGGGTTAATGTACAATATAATTATTCACTGTTGACATTTAGAACTCGTATATTCACAAACTTTCCATGATTGTCAACTTTAGTCCTTCTAGAACATTATTTCACACGTTCAAACATATGACACGTGTCAATACTTTATAGGACGTGAATTTTCGAGGTGTTACATTTATTTATGAAACCAAACTCCAATATTTATATTTTTGTAACAAAAATTATGGCAAAGTTTATGTAACAATTTATGGTTTGAATACACTTGTAAATACTTGTATAAATTTTTTATTTCTAAATGTTTATATTTTTAGAAAATTTTGCCATAGTTTCCCCTAAAAATGGAGGTTTCCATGCTTTCAAGCATATCATTTTCTTTTGTAAAAATCATCACAAGCAATCCACAATCAAAACTAAACAACCTTTACTTAACAATCTTGCCAAAATCATGCATATTCTACTACTTCATGAACTTGAAAGTTTATGAAAATTTGTAGTAACTTGGTAGTGTGTTTAGAGAGTTTAATTACCCTTTAAAGTGTGGTTATTTACTTAAAAACATCATTCTTGAAGAACTTAGATGTTTACAACTTGTGATCACAATTTCTGAAAATGTTTCTTTATAAATTCTTCTTGTTACACAAGTGTTTCTACACTTGTTTAATCACTAAAAATAAGGTTTGTTTGTCTAAGGACCAAGAGTTAGTAAAACTTATATTTTTAACTCGGTTTCTTTAGAAATCATCCATAAAATTTCTAGATCTACAAGTATCACAACTTACTTTGATCATCATTTTACAAGAGAACAATTTATACTTCAAGTTCATGATTTACATAAGGATGATCTATTGATTTCTTAACATAATCATCCTCTCATCTTACTAAATCATGTTTTTAATCATGATCTAGCAAGATCATATGATGATCTACAACATTTACACAAGCAAACAACAATCATCAAGTATAACAACACATAAATAACATGATTTCTTATACTTTTAAGCTTATGTTCAACTTTGCTTCTCATGATTCTTAGTGTTCTTCATAACAATCAACTTGTAACATCTTTTAACCACTTAAAATAGAAGTAAACTAGCAAGATCAGTGCTCTTACAACTAGCAAAAGGCTAGGGATGATCAAGTGTAGAAATCAAGTGGATAAAAACAAATGGTTAAGGTCCTTCAACTTCCGAAAGCTCCAAGCTTCCTAACTTAGCTCCTTACACCTCTAGATCACCTTGGAATGTATGGAAGAAGGTCGAAAATGGAGGTAGTGTGGTGGTTGTGTGTGGCCATGAGGTGAGGGAAGGAAGGAGATAAATGTGTGTGTTTTAGTAGGTGTAGAAATGAAGTGATGATCTTGTATGCCTTCTTATAATCCATTTTATGTATTTACCTTATGTATAATATGTCTAAATGGGGGAGACAAGATCTTACATAATCCATTTTAATAAGCACTTAAAATCTTCATGTGGGGCCACTAGAATCCGGTTATAGGTGGGGGGGGGGGTAGTAGACTAGGTTTAACTAAACTAGTTAGTTACTAGTTAAATTTCAAGTATGTAGTTAAGATCTAGTTACTAGATATTTATATGAGGTGTTATGATCTTCGGGGACCATAACTAGCTTGGTAATGTTAAAACAATGCTTCTAGTAAAAATTTGGTATTTCGGGTAGTCTCCGGTTGTTCGGTTCGTTACTATTCGTTAAAGTGCTAAACTTCGTAGTTTAGTGTGCTTTATGTACCCTTTTATGACAGTTTCAATTCCCGACACTTAGGAAAGCATTCAGGAACATTTAAGCATATTTCTGCATAAAATTAGGTTGTTAAATTGCTTAATTTGCTGAATTCTGCAGTGTATGAGAGTTTTTAGGCACTTTCCGGCACTTAAACTATCGCTAGGAAGGCAGTTTTGTGATCATTACTATCCTACACACTATACTAGTGTAATATTTAGTTTCTGGCTCATTTTGTGTCTCAACACAATGTCTGTCTATCTACTGAACTCTGTCAGCCTTTTTTTATTTGCCGGATAACTATGCTAACTGTGTTGCGTGCATCATTTGAGTCAGTAAGGTTCTCATGCAATAATGACATGACATTAAGCAACATATGATGCACGTGTATGTATATGGTAATAATCAGAAAGCAATTCAAGCAATTAATTGTAACTCAGCACAATCATTATGCACTAATCATTATTTAATAATTGTACGGATGCATGCAAATTTGACAGTTTTCACATTCTCCCCCTGTTAAGAAAACTTCGTCCTCGAAATTTGTACTACCTTAATTCCTTAGGGTTACATTATGCGTGTATGGACATGGATAATACTGAGGTAGATAACCACAAAACCGAATCAAGACTTATTCGAAATAGGCGCATCCAATTACATATTACAACAATTAGAACCCAGCAGTTAAAAAGGTATGTGTTTCAGAATTTGATGTCAAAAGACATGTGGCGTATGGATGTATCATCTAGTGTAACTTGGTTAACAGGGGTGCAACAAAGGAGTTTTGACCAATGGATTTTCAAACAATCGGTCACAATATGCAAACAAGTTTTCAAAAACCATAGCATCTGTTATACGAACTCAAAATCAACAATTCGATTGTAATAGTGATATGAAAATGATTTGTCAACTTTTGAATAAATAAATGGTAAGGATTACTGTGTTGACATTCTTGAATTGCGAAAATACACCGAATGAAATGCAAGCGAATCTGGTGTATCATTGTCTTAATTCGTAGTTGCATTAGGAATGTTTAAATGACAAGTCAAACAAAAGTATGTGTAGTTTTGTATGAAACGGTTGACCATGATTAGCACAAGCTACAAATTTGTAATGATACCACATGGTGTCGTAATTGACATATTTCAATAATAGCGGTGACTGAACAAGTTCACCGTGCTTGAGATCAAATGAAAGTGTAATGAAACAATCCTGAGGATTTGATTCAAACGGCATAGTAGGACCTTTCAATTGAATATCAAAGAGCCACTGTTTCCTATCGAAGATGAAAAAAAGTAATAAGTACCGCAAGGCATTCGATCGACAATGAAAGAATCGTTAGGAGGTAGACCGTGATATGAAATGAATCTATGTACCATTATCTTAACACACAACTGTGTTGAGACCGCTTTAGTGGTGATAAACAAAATGGATTTAGAGCAAGTCACTAACCAAACAATTAAATCCGTGTATGAAGTGCGTAACCAAATTAGCACAAGCTTCAATTTTGTGAAAGCATAACCACAAGGTGTCAAAACCAACAAACGATTTAATGGAGTCGTAGACCAAAAAAGTCTACTACGACTCGAAACAAAAGGAACGTTTGCAAAAATATATTTGAATAGAGTAAAATGCACGGATAGTCCCTGTGGTTTTGCAAAATAACACCTATAGTCCCCAACTTTTGTAAATTACACCGGTGCTCCTTGTGGTTTGACAATTTGTTACTCGGATAGTCCCTGGAGTGGATGACGGTTAGTTTTCTCCGTTAAGTGAAAGTGAAATGACAAATATAGCCTTCATCTTCTCAACTACAAAAACAAAACAAAACAAACACACCCCAACCCCACCCACCCCCACCTTTCTCTCTGTTTCCCCAGATTAAAGTTACCGGAATCGCACCTTGTACCCCATATTAAAGCCCGGGATATATCCCGAAAAGTTATTACTGGACGCATTGAGCACCGTCAACCCAATTGCAGCCCTTAAACCCTTTGGAAACTCGTCGACAAAGTAATTCTGGCTCAAATCCACCACTACTTGTCATCATCGTCGGAAGATTCGTTCTCATCGTTTCCACTTGAAACCTGCAAGTCTTTTTGACATCGTTCTAATCGGTTTACATAGGGGATCAAAAACCCCATAACAATTTCGAGTGCTATCTACTATGTTGTTCGAATTGGTGTGTTTAAGTTTCTGGGGTTTTCGGGTGGGTATTGTTTGGAGAAGGTGACTATTATTGAGTTTTGTTTGAAATAATTTGAAACAAAATAGATAACAAAAAGGGACATTGGCCTAGTGGGTGGACTGTTTGGATAAGTCACAGAAATCAGAGTGGTCGTGGTATGGTGAGGCGGTTATATTTTTAAGGTGGAGGTGGTGCAGCGGTGGTGGGTTTTGAGTGCCTCCACCAATCCGACAGTTCCGGCCACCATCCAAGCTCTGGTTGTTGAACTTATCGTTATGTAAGTGGGTTGTGATGTTTTTTTTTATAATTAAAAGTGGAGTGATTGATGATGAATCTGAGGTGTTGAATGGGGTATAAATAGATGCAATCTAACCGCACATAAGCCTATGTTTGAGGAACAAAATAGTGGGATTTTTTTAATACCAAGGGCATGTTGGTCATTTTACATGGAGTTAACGGAGAAAACTAACCGTCATCCACTCCAGGGACTATCCGAGTAACAAATTGTCAAACCACAGGGAGCACCGGTGTAATTTACAAAAGTTGGGGACTATAGGTGTTATTTTGCAAAACCACAGGGACTATCCGTGCATTTTACTCTATTTGAATATGATGCTCTCAATACATCATATGGTGTTTCGAACTGAATATGCGAAATGGACAAGTTCAAGCAATTGAACTTGGTTTCAGTGTAACCCGACAATAAACGTATGTATCAACAAGATAATTCGGCATGGTTACAAAGATAAACCATGTATGTAACTGAAAAGAAATTTCAAGAAAGTGTGTTGACTTGATGACAAAGGAGCCAATAATTGCAATAATGTAGGTCATTCGAATCACAAATCAATAATTAGCTTTAGCAACTAATATTTGAACTTTGACGAAATACTTTTTCCGAAACGAAACTACATACGTAACAAATGGTGCATGCGTGACATATGAATTCCAAGGAATGAATCAATGAGTATTCGCTATAATGAAGGAATGATCAAGTATCGAGGCAAAGGAGTGTTTGCTTTAATGAAGAAAACTGTTATGATGCAACCATCATTAGGAGAAGTAGAGATGCAAAATTCTACTTGTTAGAAGCAAAAGTGGAAATTTCAATATAAGAAATTTGAGTGCTTCACCTGTTTGGTTAACTGAAATAGTATATATGTTAGAAATATGGGGTTTTCTCTAGTTAATAGACGTAGTTTCCATGTGATAACCTTTAATGAGTTTTGACCTCAGTTCCCAAAGGTCCTAAGTTCATGTTTTCTAGGTTCTCAAAGTTTTGCACTCTGTGTATAACTGTTTCGTGCACCTTGTAGAAAACAAACAATATTAGTGTAGGTTCAAAACAAGTTGTCGGCTCACTATATTTCAATATACTTTCTTCCTGAATTCACAGCTAATGATACTCGATCAACGATCAATCTTAGAATAGTAGTGGAATCCTCACAGTTAGTTAAATAAATAATTCGTTGATCCTCAGCAAGAGTTACCGACTCTTGTTGGTTAGCTTGCTCGGCTTCTGGTAGTTGATGCTCATTTGAGAATCATCGTCCTTCTCCTTGACGAACAGTTCTGAAACTCTTAAAGGCAAAAAGCTTGCCTTATAATTCCCCAAACTGGCAACTTCTGAAGTTGCGTTGACAAATCTTGTATCTCAGGAAGTGCAAGTCGATAGGGTGCCTTGGCTACCGGCGCGGCGCCTGGTACCTAGCCAATGTGGAAGTCAACTTGCGTTGAGGAGGTAATCCTGACAAGTCTCTGGGGAAGACTTCAGCATATTCCCTTACCACAGGGATGTCCTTGAGCTTAGGTTCTTCGGCTTCTTGTGCACGACATGAGCCAAGAAGGTGTTGCACCCTTTGCACAAAAACCTCTGTGCCTTTAAACAACTGATAATCCGTAAGGGTGTATCCTGCTTCATGAATCATGATCGTTTCTTCGTTCGCCATCGGGATGCGGATAACAATCTCCGCTCGATTTCCCGACAACCAATCCATCCCAATTTCCACGTCGAAGCTTCCCTTTAACTAGTTCTATCGAGTACGGGCTATCTAATTTACTTGCTACTAAACCAAGTATACTCTTAAACTCTAGAGATGCGAAGCTAAAATTGGCAAAAGTATCTAGCAGCACAAATGCATAACGTTGACTAATATGGGACGTACCGATGTCCACGCTTGGATCCTGGCGTGTTCCCCTAGCTCCGGTGTTGAGCCTTCATCCTTGTGCCTGATTGTTTTTAAGGCAATACTTTCTGAAATGCTTCTTGCTTCCACAGTTAAGACAACCTTCAGCACGTTTTTGCTCGCTACCCTTCCTGCCTTGGTAGTCGTTGTTGTCGTTGTTTCCTTTGTGATTCTTGCTACCATCTTGGCCTCTGTGGATCGTTTTGTGACCTAAATGAGTCGATCAGAAGAGGTCTTCACCAATACAAGAGGCGGAAACAGATGTATCGGTGTTATTTCAGATGTAATGCACTAGAAATCACTTTAAACTGTCTTTTGATTAATATTAGATCGATTACAATGCTGTAGACACTTCGGCAGAGCTTCGCTACCGGAATCAGAATCGTTACAAATGAAATGGCACACAAGGTATTTATAAGGAGGGTAATTCCGCTTGAAATGGTTCAAGCGGAATCTAATTCCGCATGAAACTGACTCAAACGAAATCAACAAGTAATTTCAAGCGAAATCAACATGTTAATTTTGTTTGAAATGACCTTGTGTCATTTAAAGAGAAATACCTATAATACTTCATTTCTCATTTTCCGTGCCCTGATCTAACTAATACAATACAAGACTCGATACAAGACGAAGTCGACAGACGTATGCACCAACAGACTCCCCCTCGGATGTTGACGAGTCTTCAGTGTCGAGTCTTCGGTTGTCAAGCCTTCAGCCTTTATCAGTCTTCTCGAACTCTACAAAGATTCTCCATTGTAAGCATCCTCAATCAATCTCTTTCTCTTTCTTCCATAATTTCAACCTGGATCTATACTCCTCTTGATCAGGTCTTTTGATTCCTTAAAATCATCAGCATCAGCAGCTAACGTCTTTAATTCCAGGATCAAAACTTGGCTCTCAGAATCGTAACCTTAGCTCTTATCCTGTTTCAGCATCAGCATCTTCAGACTCCCCCTTTTGATAAGCTAGGATCGCAGTCTGGAATTCACTGATTCTAAAATCGTAACCTGGCTTTTCTCAACCTCAGGTATCTGAACCTGGCTATCCTGCACATTCTCTACCCAAAAATAAATTTCACAAATTTATCTACCACTTGCACGTATTAATCAATTAATAAATGATTTTTCAATATAAATCTCTGATGAACCACTTGTATGAGTACCATTTTTCTTTTCCCACAACACTCTCCCAAACCTGTTCATCATGTTTAGCACTTGAAATTTTGAAAATCAGTTCTTCAACATCAGTTGTCGAAAATCTTTTTGAATTTTTCAAAAAATTTATGCTAAAACACACTAAAATATTTTTGGGTTTTTTTACTTAAAGAAATGCAGTAAAAAAATATTTACAGACAATATTTTTGTGAGTTTGTGTAAGAGGATCATATCAGTTTTTGAGACAAATCACCAACACCATTAAGCTTTAAACATCTTAAGTTCTAAATGATTCACTTAGATTGTCAGTATACAGATCCACTAAAATTTTCACACAAATTTCAACTGTTTCGAGATACGGATTAATGTATTAAGCACTTAAACTTATTCACGTGTCCCACCTCAGAATATACTCCCGTATCCAGATCCCAATATTCAGTCTTACAGGTGAGTATACCTAGATGATATCTGTAAAGGGTTAATTGCGAGGGCCGTGAGAGCTCAGGTCAGAACTTCCGTTCAGCAGAGAGATGACAACCTTCGACTTTTGGTGTGTTCCCTTTAGAGAATCTTTTCTTCAACAACACATGATTAGCATTTTTCAATGTTTCCTCATTTTTTATGCTGAGGGTGGGCTATATTTCAAGCAAGCATAAAGTATTCTCCGGGGACTAGGCCATTGCTTCCGCAAAATCAGAAGTCCCGGGATAATACCCCAGATATCACTAAGCATAAAGACCTAGTATCTCAGAAAGAGGGACCTTTCAAACAAGATTTCGGGGGTTACCCATATATCCGAGAGATGTTCCCCACGATATAAGTAAGTTTGAAATTTAGGTTTATATCTCGTCACAATTTACTAAATGTGCAAAAACCTACTGGCACATCATCAGTGAGACCGTTTATCACATTTAGACTTTCCAATTCTTTAGCATGCTTTAATCGTCCACTGATGTGCTATCATTTCCTCTTTTCTCAACAAAACTCATTTTTGATTTTATCACGTTTTTGGCTTTTTCAAATTTTTAAATGTTTTTGGATTTTCTGAAAATGTTTTTGGCTTTTTCAAATTTTAAAATGTTTTTGGATTTTCTGAAAATTCTTACTCCCCCTAAAATTCAAAATCATTTAACGAAAATTTGAAAACAAACTGTACAAATAAAATGACAACTGATATCGAATCACTTCAAATCGCCATCCACTTGGCATAAACAATCAGAACTCCCCCTCACAACAAACTATTTTCCCATTGATTTCAAAACACTTAAGTTTATTTTAATCAAATGGTTTTTCCAGAAAATAAGTTTTGTTGATTTTATAAACCACATGTAGGTTAGGGGTTCAATTCATCACCTTGTTTTTCAAAAATACCACTTGTAGGAAAGATAAATCAAGTACAACTTAATGTCCCTGATTAATCTTGAAGATAAAACCTCTCTTTCAACCACTTGTAGGTTTGCTTACCGACAATTACCTCTTGTAGGTTGAAATCTCAAAATGCCGATTCATACTCCACACTACCAACCTGGGAGTTCCGGAAAGTTACACTAAAACATATTTAAAAACAATTCAAAAATGATGCCGATTCATGCTCCGCGATTACAAACTTGGGAGCTCCGGCAAGTCAGGTTTTTTCAGTTAGAGAGATTCTCCCAAGCCTGACGATCCTTGGGAGATTCCGAGTTACCAACACTCGGTTGCTTACCTTCCATCTTCTTCTCATAAAATTCCTTTACCCCTTTTACTTTCCCGTCAATCATTTTTCCAAAAATATGTTTTACTTTGGGGTTAAAGGTCTTCTCAACATCAAAAACTTTCTTTTCAGAAAAAAAATTGATTTGATATTTCAACTTTTCCAACTTTTGTTTTAAAAGTTTGCATCATTCATTGGAGGGACTAATTTCTCATCTTTTAGAACAAATTGTGGTTCCTCTGATTTTGTGGAATCAGATTCATCACCAGAACCATCACTTGATTTCTTAACAACCCATTTTTGATTGTTAAGATTTTCTTTTCTTTTGTAAACAGCTTTCGAACATTCACCAACTTCAAAAATTGAGTTTTCAAAAACTTTAAACTTGATTGTTGGTGGTTCAACTTTTTCAACAATCTTTTCTTTCAGTTTACCAGAGATTCCCTGTTTTGTCTGTATTGCCTTTGGACATTTCCTGGCAATGTGACCAACTGTTTTACATTGAAAACAGGTTCTCGTCTCTATCTTCTTCTGAACAACATTTTTCTTCATTTCTTCTTGCTTCTTGGCAAGGAATTCTTTGTTCGTCTGCTTCCAGAATGAACTCTTCTCTTCTTTCTCAGCATAAGTACCTGAAACAAATACAGTTTTTGGTTTATAAGTTTTTTCATTTTTATAATTTTCAGTGAAATAAAACCTAATCCATTCTTTTTTAAATTACCGTTGTGGTTTGGTTTCTTTTGATAACTTGAACCAGAACTGTAACCCTTTTTCTTGTTTAATCTTTGTTGAACTCTTGAGGTGTAAGGACTTGGTTTTTCAGAAAGATTTACATCTTTTATTTCAGAAATATTAATTTCTGTTAGTTTGAAAACCTTTTTTATCATTTCAGTTTTGATACCTCTTATTGGAAAAATCTCATCAGAATATAATTTGTCAGAATCTTTCAAAATATATGCTACTTTGATCGGTTCGTCATTCAAATTAGATTTTGATAACAAAAATTCTTTGTCATAAACCCGTTTGTCCTTTTTGACTGTTGACTTTGACGCGTCGGACTTAGACTTTGACTCTGATTTGGACTCCTCCGTTTCATCCTTTTCTAACACCTGATCGACCACTTTCTTTATTAACTCGGACTCATGATCAGTGTCAGACGATGTGAACGTGACATCAATATTTTCTGGCAAGTTATCTGAAGATTCAGACTCCCATTGTAAGTTTGTTGCCTTTTTTACTCTTTCTGAATTTGGATTTCGAGGAGAATATCCATTTTCGACCGGGGGTGGACATTTGTTATAGACAACACTTGGTTTCTTACCAGAAATCTTCACTTCATCATCTTCTTTTGTTTCAGAATTCATTTCTTCGGAGATCTTTTCTTTTTCAAATGTCTTCAATCCTTCCACTATCGGGTAAATCCTGTCAACAACAAAAGTAGAACATGGGTAACTTTTTAACAATCTATTTACTCTCTCAGTTTCAATTCTCTGTGTTTCTAACTTCAATTCAAGTTCAGCACACTTCTCAGTAAAATAATTGACATCGTTAAGCTGTCTCATATATGCTCCTTTAAGTGTGTTCATTACTGTGGCTTGTTCACTGCTTGTCTCGTTGTACCGATTCATAGCATTGTTCAAGACATCATATGATTCTTTCAGCCTTTTTATCTTGTGTAACAAATCATTGTTTTGCTTTATCAGAGAATCACAATTCATACACTTCTCAGGAATCTTGACTGCATCAGAATCTATTTTTATTTCAAATGCTGGAACTTCTTTGGTTATTCTCACTTGAATTTCTTCTTCAACCTTTTTCTTTTTCTCAGCTTCAACTTTTCTCATTTTCTCTTCTTCTTCATATTTCTTCCTTTTCTCAGCTTCAGCTTGTTCAAGTTTTCTGTATTTTTCTGCCCAATATTCATCAGCATAATCATTAATAACATGAGCAACAAAACCTTTAGCTTTTAAAATCTCTTTGTCTGGACAATAATTATCCCCGCTAAAGTTTTCCCAGCTAAATCCTTCTGGTAATTTTTCATCATCTTGGTTTATCAGACATGCTTTATTATCAGCTGGAATATATTTATCCCAACTGAAATCTTTTGATGAACTTCCATCAATTTGATTGACAAGACATGCTTTCTTTGAATCTTCAATCACCTTCCTAGCATGTGCAGTTTGTGGCTGTTCTTGTTGATACGGCAGTTGAGCAACTTGATGATAAATCGCCTTTCGATAGTAGTCGTTGTTTCCAAAGGGATTTTGAGCTCCACTGGCTTCACGGTTTGTGCATTCTCTCTTGAAATGCCCCTTTTCCCTGCAACAAAAACAAGTGACTTTAGATTTATCAAACCCTAAAGTTGAAACATTTGCATCGCGAAAATCATCTCTGCCTGTAATTTGTTTAAACATTTCAGCTCGTCTCAACACGCTCGCCAAGCACCATTTTATGTCCATCAATTCCATCTCCTCTGCATCAACTTGATCGTAATCCTCTTTTGTAAGCATTGGATTCCCGATCCTCCCTGCAACCAAACTACCATAAGATTCAAGCACAGTTACCAACAAAGACATATGGCTTTTAGCTACTTCTTCAGAATAGTTTTGATCATTTTCGAGATTTAATGCAATATTGCATTGAAGTACCTTGCCACTCTTTGTTGCTGAAAAATGCGGATCAAATGTTGGAAATGAAGTAAATCTTGTTTTGCTGCTTGAACCTTGAGATGAACTTTCAGAAGAACTTTTTGCATTAAAAGCAGTTTCAACCTTTGGAGAAAAATTGGTCTTCTCACTAACACCACTTTTGTAATATAACCCAATGTCTTGTTCCCCATTATAGTTCTTCATTCTAGCAATTTTCCTTTGCTCCATCTCTTGTGCTTCAAGATGTTTAATAAACTCACACAGTGTTAATTCTTTAAAATCTATTTTATTCTTTAACATCATCAGATACGTCCCCAAAACATCATGTGGCAACGCATCAGCCAGCTTCTCAATTAACTCATCTTTATCTTTGTTGATGCCCAATCTAGTCATGTTTTTCAACAAGTTGCAATATCTTTCAATAATCTGCTTGGTGTTTTCATTTCTCAAACCACGAAATATATCAAATTATTTCTTCATAAGTGACCTTTTGTTCTGCCTCATCTCAGTACTTCCAAGAAACTTTGCTTCAAATTCTGTCCATATCGAATGTGCACTTCCATTGTGTTGAAGTAAGATCAAGATATCTTCTTTAATCGCTTGCTGCAACAAACTAACCATCAATTTCTCATCTTTGTATTTCTTTTTCTCTACATCACTCAATTCTCTAATTGGTATTTTCACATCATTGTTTCCGGTTGGTCTAGTATATTGAACTTCAGTATGTTCCCATGCATCTAAGTGATAAGCTTCAACCCAGATACCAAAACGTTCAGCCCATTCACTAAAATCATCAATGTCCAAAAGCTTAGGCGGTTTTTTGTGTTGTTCCTGTCTCATTTTCAAGTAACGTACTCTGAGCAATAGTCATCGGACTAGCAAAGGCATTATAAAACTCATTCTTCATGTTTCAATTTTCAAATGTTCACAAACTGTCAGATTCAAACGAAATCAAGTCTCAGACGGAATTACTTTTCAAACAAAATCACTCCTCTTTCAAACGGAATCAACTTTTCAAATGAAATCAGTATGTTCTTCAAGCGGAATTAACTTTCAAATGAAATAACCCTTTGGAACGGAATCACCTTCAAACGGAATAACTAATTTCGTGTGAAATCAACTGCTATTTCAAGCGGAATTACACTTTGATGTACACTCTCAAACGAAATCACCTTTGAAGCGGAATTACCAACCTAATTTCGTGTGAAATATTGCAATGTTTAAGCGAAATTATATCAATCTTTCAAGCGGAATTACAATTTCGAACAGTTTTTTTCAAAAATTGATCATGTTTTACTTCGAATTAGAGTCTGATTCTTTCTAGGGTTTATTAAAACACTGTTACGCACAATATATTTGAAAATCAAGTCATTTTAACCGTGAAATCAAGTTTAATTGTGAAAAGAAGGTGTAGAAAACAGATTTTGCAGCTGAAATGGTTAGAACTCTTCCTCCTGAGCTCTGATACCACTTGTAGGATCATTTTGTGACCCAAATGAGTCGATCAGAAGAGGTCTTCACCAATATAAGAGGCGGAAACAAATGTATAGGTGTTATTTCAGATGTAATGCACTAGAAATCACTTTAAACTGTCTTTTGATTGATATTAGATCGATTACAATGCTGTAGACACTTCGGCAGAGCTTCGCTACCGGAATCAGAATCGTTACAAATGAAATGGCACACAAGGTATTTATAGGGAGGGTAATTCCGCTTGAAATGGTTCAAGCGGAATCTAATTCCGCATGAAACTGATTCAAACGAAATCAACAAGTAATTTCAAGCGAAATACCTATAATACCTCATTTCTCGTTTTCCGTGCCCTGATCTAACTAATACAACACAAGACTCGATACAAGACGAAGTTGACAGATGTATGCACCAACAGCCTCCATTACTATGTCCAGTACCTTGCCTACAAGTCTCCTTGACATGCCCCACTTTGCCACAGTTTTCACATTTTCCATATCTGCATCGCCCGATATGATAACGTCGACAATTGTCGCACTTAGGCAGGATACCCATGTACTCTTTTCCCTTTTTGGCCCTGTTCTTGCTATTCACCCGAGTACCCTTCTTGAAGTTTGCGAACTTTCTCTTGTTGTCTCCAGATGGCTCTACATAAGTCTCCTTTTTTCTCTTCCGAAGTGGAAAATTTTCCTAGTCTAACTGCTTCTTCAGTGAGCGCCACACTTAAGTCGATAGCATCGGTGATCGTTGGAGGTTTAGATGTTGTCACCAGGCTTAGAATCTGAGGTGCCAATCCCCCGATGAAACGTTCGATCCTTTTAAACTCTGGTTCCACCAGACGCGAAGCAACTTGTGATAAATCATGAAATCTCTGCACATACTCAGCTATCTTTGAACCTTCCATTTTCAAGTTCCACAGTTTAGTTTCCAACTTCTGGACTTCTGCCATTGAGCAATATCTCTTACGCATCAGTCCTTTTAGTTCGTCCCACATCAAAGCATACGCAGCAGTCTTACCCAACGTCCGAACCTGAAGGTTCCACCATGACAGAGCCCCATCTTGAAACAATCCAGATATGTACATGACTTGTTGCTCTGGAGTACATTTGCTCAAACTCAAAACATAATCCGTCTTCTCAACCCAACGCACAAAAGCTACGGCACCCCCAGTGCCATCGAAATCTCCCGGCTTGAAGCTCAAGAACTGCTTGTAGGTGCAGCCTGCGACATACGCAACATCATTCACATAAGGCATTAGCAAAGCACCCTTGGAAATGTCCAAACATTTTGTAATGCGTCTTAAGTGACTAAACATTACCGTTAGGTGAGTTATTTCCTGAGGTACCTCTACTGTGTTCGGAGCGAAGGGCCTCGTGCTGTGCGATGGCCTGTGAGATGCGTTCTTGTAATTCCGCCTCTTTCATCGGTAGAGGGTTGCTGGTATCGGTGTTCCCTTGAATCGACATCTTCTAAGAAGAAGATTGGTTAGGTCAGGTCTTATTAAAGATACAGGCACATAAGTCTTTACTTAACGAATAAGCAATCGTCATAGCAAGCAATCATATAACCTCACAATTATAGCACAAACATGTAGGTGTGAACATATTTAATGAGAACATAACAAGCAAGCACGTAGCATCACATCTATAGCACAAACACGCAGATCAACAATGTGCTTAGTGAGGACATAGCGACTGAGATTTCATTAGTCATTGACCACAAAGTATTGTTACATGTTTAATGAGGAATATGACGATTGGGCTTCCATTATTTTCCGACCATAATCACATTGTTTACAAAGTGTATCACATCAAAAGGGACACAGGGTCACCCTACCCTTGCCCAATAAGTCTGTCAGTGTATCAAAATCAGGTAGTCAAAAGTGGTCTTCAAAAGTCTCCACAATCTCGGCTCATTAGTTGTGTCTTTACTCAAAAGTAATGCAATCCGCATAAATCCAGAAACCAACTATACTGGTGACTGAGGTGGAGGAGGGAAGAAAAGCAAACTGCTAACATGCGCGAGCTCCTCCTCGAGCTTGCATACGCGTCGAAGTAATTAACAGGTCTGCTGCTTGATAGTAAAAAGACGAGCATCAACACCTAAGAAAGGTGTAAGAGCAGCAGGTGAGAGTGCAGAAGGAGACAGTGATGAATGTGGAGGATCAAAGTATACTGGCATAGACAGGGTGGAGGACGTGGTGTCAGCTCAAGCTCCAAAACTCTGCGACTCATATCCTCAAACTGTAGCTGATGTGACGGGAGCAACTCATTCCATGTGTAGCCTCCATAATGCGAAGAATGATAGGGGTCCGAAATCGGCATAGTGTATGGTAGGGGCCATCGGAATGGCTCGTCCCACAGTGAAGAAATGAGAGGAGTAAACGATGCAGCCTGTGAGGTCGGAGGAAATGCTGCTGTAGCAAAAGGATCGTCACGCGGGAGCTGACCTAGAGTACCTTCCCCTGAACGGGGTGCAAGGACGTCCTGAAGGAAAAACAATCGGCAATTCAGTGCGATGGTCAACGGATTCTATAAGAGGGAGAGGAGCAACATCAGCTGGTGCAGGTGCAGTAGCAATTGTCTCAACAAAAGGAAGATCAACAGGTGTAGGTACTGGGTCAGGTACAAGGGGTGCAATGTCTGGTAAACCAAAAGAAACATGGTCAGGATTAGGAATCGGCTCAATATCAATAGGCGCATCATCAGGCTGACCCAAAAGGAACAGAAGCTAGCTCAGGAGTTGTCTCTGGGCCGCGTGGAGGTGTGGGATCTCGAGCAGGTGATAGTGCGGCAGACATAGCGGTGTCGTCGTCTGAATCCGTAGTAGAAAGCTGCAATCCGGCTGTCTGTAAGTCTGTATATGTCACGGACTCAAAAGAGTCTAAAATTGAGCTTAAAATGAAAGCAGAGGATACTTCAACGGCAGGAATCTCAGGAGGTAGAATAGCAACGAAATCCTCAGCTATCCCTCCATCACCCTGGGCGTCAACAGGAGGATCGTCAACAAACAAATCAATGTCATCATCAAACAAATCGTCAAAAAGGTAGATCCTCGGGAGCAATGACCACGAGAGGTACGGCGTCGAGGATCGGAGTCATGATAGGCTCAGGACCGAAACAAGAGGGACAAAAGGATCCTCATCAGGGGAGCCATCAGCAAGGGTAAATCATCACCAAGATCTGGTAGCGCGAATGGTTGGAAGTCGTCCTCGTCCTTGGTCAGCATGTCAGGGTCACTCTTAGTGTCTGACGTAAATATCTCTGGCATAGGTGTAGTCTCATTCTCTGTGGCGGGTGGCCATAGGGTCGTCAACATCTGACAACTTGCTCTCTGAAGAAGGTGTCATGTGTGCCGATACATAATAGTCATAGCATGTATATCCATAGTAATCACTAACACTTAGTGTATGCAAACAAAGACAATTCATCATGTAATCATGTATTCACATTATTCTTCATGAAACTTTCTATCCTTCCTAGTCTCCAAGACTAAACTACCCAGTCTCCCAGACTAAACCAACCAGTCTCCCAGACTAAACCACCTAGTCTCCCAGACTAAACTACCCAGTCTCTCAGACAAAACTACCCAGTCTCTCAGACTAAACCAACCAGTCTCTCAGACTGAAACACCCAATCTCTCAGACTTAACTACAAACATAAACCTTGAAATGTGTTTTGTGTCTTTTCTTTATAAGAATTGTCTTGTTTCCTGGATCGGAGCGTTTCGTGTATGCAATGAAAATATGTTGTAAAAATATTTTCATGAGAGCCCTAATGATTGTAGTCTAGACTCGAGAAGGAATTCTAGTTCGCTACAATCGAAGCTCTGATACCAAACTGTCACACCCTGACTTTTGCGGAAGCGTGATTTGGTGTGACTTGCTTAATATCATTGCATTCAACCATAACAAACAACTATATGATAAATCCAAGATGTTCATCCATTGATTAAGTTTTGAAACATTACAACAACATTGATTTAACCCCAAAAACACAGACTTCGCATTCAGAATACAACACCAACAGGTTCTAAGTTCCATAAGGACTCATCAAAAGACTTTAGTTAAAACCAGGTTTTAAAAGATGTGTCTCGTCCAGGATAAGACACACTAACCAAACTCTAAGACACGGATGACATCTTTTATTCTCAACATGCCTTTAAACTCCAACGCCCGCCAGATCCATACTTAATTTCCTGAAATACATGTAGTTTGAAAACACCAACAAAAGTTGAGCGAGTTCATGTGTGTGTTTGTGAATAAACCTTTGAAGCATTTGTAAGTATGTCTGTATGTACTTTAAATCCCGGTATGAAAGCAACAAGGAAACAAATCAATTAATGTGTAGCTAATACATTAATATATGTGACATGGTGCAGGAAGACTCAAACCTAGCAGACTTTGTACCGGGCCTCCGGCTGTAAGACATAGTCACCACATGGCTCATTCGGCGGGCTCATGGGTGGGGCTTGCTACACCCAAATAGATCTATCACTCATGTCACTCAGTCCTACAACGAGGATTAATGGCCTTAAGAGTGCGCTTACCCATTCACATGATCTACTGTACTTTCCATAGCTAACCATACCAATTGTATTTGTTTGTAAGCATTTTGTAATCATTTGAAACATGTATTTCACCCCCGAAGTTATAAAACTGAAAACAGTTAAGAGAAAAGGGGGACATAAACTCACAGTTTTGCGTTCTTCGAATCCACCTGTAACTCAAAGTTTCCTCTGGCGTACACGACTACCTACAATGTACTATGGTCTCTTAAAACAATATATATCAACTTAATACTTCCCAAGTATTTATACTTGTATCTTCTTCCCAAGGACGGGGGTATCTTTCACCTGTATAGTCTGGCCATGTATTAGGGTCGTATTCCGGTGTGTGTTCATACGTACGAGGATACGTATTTTTATTGTATTCATTAAGTATTCTTTATACTTAATTTCATATTAATTATTCCGGAATATTATCTGTAATAAAAGCCCACCAATTTTTATTTCCAGAATATTTATTGTAGTAAATATTATCTAGAAAAATTATTTTTAATTTTTCTTTCGGCAAAAACATTTGTATTTTCTCATAAGTTTCAAAGATAATATATTTTCATGTCTAACTTGGAAAATATACATATAAACTTATTTTTCTCCAAAAATGACATATTTCATATTTATTCGGAAACTTATATCTTTCGCCTCAAAATATTGTATTCCGTGTGTGTAAGAAAATATATATTTCTTAAAAATAATATATCTTCTAAAAGTTTCAAGAAAAATACATATTCATACATGCCGAAAATGATATATTTTTCCCTTGTCAAAAATATGATATAACTTTGTAGTAATCACGAAAATCCCATTTTCATCCTCTTGGTGTTCAAAACACCAATTACCAAAATATACTTGTAAGTAATTTTCCGGAATATTTTGTGAATTATATTCCCTTGTTCGGTTCTACCGGTATTTTGGGTATTCTTTGTATATTTATTCCTTGGAATTTTGGTAATATTTCGGATTGTAATTTTTGGTATTTTGATGAGTTATATTATTTCAAGCACCAAAATAATATAACTACTACACATAATATACAAGTAATCACACACACGGTGTCTTCTAAATATATATATTTTTCTAAATATATGTTTAGTTACTTTTATTTATGAAAACTAACCTCCAATATTTATATTTTTGTAACAAAAATTATAGCAAAGTTTATGTAACAATTTATGGTTTGAATACACTTGTAAATACTTGTTTAAAAATATTTTTCTTAGTGTTTATATTTTTAGAAAAATTTTCCATTGTTTCCCCTAAAAATGGAGGTTTCCATGCTTTCAAGCATATCATTTTCTTTTGTAAAAATCATCACAAGCAATCCACAATCAAAACTAAACAACCTTTACTTAACAATCAGGCCAAAATCATGCATATTCTACTACTTCATGAACTTGAAAGTTTATGAAAATTTGTAGTAACTTGGTAGTATGTTTAGTGAGTTTAGTTACCCTTTAAAGTGTGGTTATTTACTTAAAAACATCATTCTTGAAGAATTTAGATGTTTACAACTTGTGATCACAATTTCTAAAAAGGTTTCTTTATAAATTCTTCTTGTTACACAAGTGTTTCTACACTTGTTTAATCAATAAAAATAAGGTTTGTTTGTCTAAGGACCAAGAGTTAGTAAAACTTATATTTTTAACTTGGTTTCTTTAGAAATCATCCATAAAATTTCTAGATCTACAAGTATTACAACTTACTTTGATCATCATTTTACAAGAGAACAATTTATACTTCAAGTTCATGATTTACATAAGGATGATCTATTGATTTTGTAACATAATCATCCTCTCATCTTGCTAAATCATGTTTTTAATCATGATCTAGCAAGATCATATGATGATCTACATCATTTACACAAGCAAACAACAATCATCAAGTATAACAACACATAAATAACATGATTCCTTCATGATTTCTTATAATTTTAAGCTTATGTTCAACTTTTTTTCTCATGATTCTTAGTGTTCTTCGTAACAATCAACTTGTAACATCTTTTAACCACTTAAAATAGAAGTAAACTAGCAAGATCAAGGCTCTTACCACTAGCACAAGGCTAGGAATGATCAAGTGTAGAAATTAAGTGGATAAAAGCAAATGGTGAAGGTCCTTCAACTTCCGAAAGCTCTAAGCTTCCTAACTTAGCTCCTTACACCTCTAGATCACCTTGGAATGTATGGAAGAAGGTCGAAAATGGAGGTAGTGTGGTGGTTGTGCGTGGCCGTGAGGTGAGGGAAGGAAGGAGAGAAATGTGTGTGTTTTAGTAGGTGTAGAAATGAAGTGATGATCTTGTATACCTTCTTATAATCCATTTTATGTATTTACCTTATGTATAATATGTCTAAATGGGGGAGACAAGATCTTACATAATCCATTTTAATAAGCACTTAAAATCTTCATGTGGAGCCACTAGAATCCGGTTATAGGTGGGGGGGGGGGGGGTAGTAGACTAGGTTTAACTAAACTGGTTAGTTACTAGTTAAATTTTAAGTATGTAGTTAGGATCTAGTTACTAGATATTTATATGAGGTGTTATGATGTTCGGGGACCATAACTAGCTTGGTAATGTTAAAACAATGCTTCTAGTAAAAATTTGGTGTTTCGGGTAGTGTCCGGTTGTTCGGTTCATTATTGTTCGTTAAAGTGCTAAACTTCGCAGTTTAGTGTGCTTTATGTACCCTTTTATGATAGTTTCGATTCCCGACACTTAGGAAAGCATTCAGGACCATTTAAGCATATTTCTGCATAAAATTAGGTTGTTAAATTGCTGATTTTTTGCTGAATTTGCTGAATTCTGTAGTGTATGAGAGTTTTTAGGCACTTTCCGGCACTTAAACTATCGCTAGGAAGGCAGTTTTGTGATCATTACTATCCTACACACTATACTAGTGTAATATTTAGTTTCTGGCTCATTCTGTGTCTCAACACAATGTCTGTCTATCTACTGAACTCTGTCAGCCTTTTTCTGATTTGCCGGATAACTGTGCTAACTGTGTTTCGTGCATCATTTGAGTCGGTAAAGTCTTCATAATGACATGACGTTAAGCAACATATGATGCATGTGTATGTATATGGTAATAATCAGAAAGAAATTCAAGTAATTAATTGTAACTCAGCACTATCATTAGGCACTAATCGTTATTTAATAATTGTACAGATGCATGCAAATTTGACAGTTGTCACAGTCACAACCAACACGTTCTAGACAACCGCAACGAGACCAGATTGGTGCTCACAGCCATTTGGTTAGTGATTATTTTGCGGAAAATCTGTTATACAATGAAGATCAATTTCGACATAGCTTGCGTATGATTTGCTGTGTTTTTTTTGCGGATTAGTGGTGATTTAGAGCATGGATAAACTTTTTTCAAACAAAGAGCGGATGCACGGGTAAAGTGGGACTCCCTCTGTTGCATAAATGTACGACCGTCTGTCGACAACTAGCGTTCGGAATGACGAGCGAAGCTTGGGACGAATATCTACGTGTGTCGGCACGAATTTGTAAAGAAAGTATTTACAATTTTTGTGAAGGTATATTTGTTTTATTTTTTTACATTTATTATAACTACTATTGTTATTGTTAATATTTCAAAGACGTACTATTTCTCATTATTACTATTTTTGTGAAGCTACTCAACATATATATATATATATATATATATATATATATATACAGGGTAGGGTTCTAGAGTGAGAAGCCCTATGCTAATTGAGAAACTTGAGAAGCATTCTGGACCACACATTTTCCCTAAGCTTTTCGTAATATACACATATGTATAGTTTAAAATTGACTATATACATATGTGTATAATTCAAGATTTGACAATATACATATATGTATATAGTTAATTTTAAACTATACATATGTGTATATTACGAAAAGGTTAGGGAAATGTGTGGTCCAGAATGCTTCTCAAGTTTCTTAAATAGGGTGGATTTCTCTTAGGATCCCTACCCTATATAGGATCCCTACCCTATATATATAGGGTAGGGATCCTAAGAGAAATCCACCCTATTTGAGAAACTTGAGAAGCATTATGGACCACACACACACACACACATATATATATATATAGGACAAAGATCCGTTAGGAACCACCCTTTATTTCGAGAACCGCAAGAACTAATGTAAACACAACAAAAAATGCCTAAAAATAGCTAAAAAACACACAAATTTTTTTTAATATTTTTTATAAAAAAAAGCGCTACTTTTAGTAGCCAATAAAAAAAATTTAAAAATTAAAAAAAAAAATTGGCTACTGAAAGTAGCGATTTTAACATAAAAAAAATTTAGAATTTTTTTTTGATTTTTTTAGGTTTCTTGGGGGTTTAGTTTTTAGCATTTTAGCTTAGGTGGGGGGGGGGGGGGGGTTAGGTTTTTGGGGGGTGGGGTGGGGAGTTAGGTTTTTTGGAGGTTTTAGTTTTTAGCATTTAGCTTGGGGGGGTTAGGTTTTTTTTTTGGGGTGGCGGGGGGGGGGGGGGGGGTTTAGGTTTTTTTTTTTGGGGGGGGGGGGTGGGGGTTAGGTTTTTTTTTAGCTATTTTAGGTTGTGTTCACATTGGTTCTCGCGGTTCTCGCAATAAAGGTGGTTCTCGCATGAACCTTACCCTATATATATATCTATACAGGGTAGGGTTCTAGAGTGAACACTTGGTTGAGAATGAACTGTGTGAACTAATTTGGGCTATTGGATTACATCATCTAAAGATTTTGAAACAATGACAAGATTGTAATTATAATGTTGTAACCTCTCTTTAAATTAATTGACATAAGGGTGTTTGCGTCTTTTATAAATTGCATTTATTAAACAATATAATCAAAATCCCTAAAATCTCGCTAGTTTCCGTATATACAATATACATGACGTGATGTCGTGGTCACAATCAAATTTAATCCAAATACTACTAATAGATAGCGGTAAGTGGGTATCGAACACAGGGAGTTTGTGGAATATGTGTTATTTAAAGTTTAACTATGTTAACTAAAATTAAACTAATTGCAATAAAATTAGATTCAAGAGTTGGTTTGGTTGAATGAGTTTTAAAAACTAAATTACTATTCTAATTTGCAAAATGAAAGTTTAATTTGTAAACAATTTAGAGACAAATGACTATCTTAAGTTTCCGATTTGCTTTGACATTTGTGTTATCATTCAACTAGAAAGAATCACATAGACATGATTCATGTATGATTACTTGTTGTGATAAAAGGGAACTAAGTACTCGGATTCTTAGAACGCGAGGTTGTTACCCGATGACCAATTAATCAATACCCAATCCTAATTCTACCTATGATATCTCGATTGCCAACGGCACCAAGAACGTATAGTTTCGAACAAGATTAGCACACTAATTAACAATTTACAAGTAAGCAATCACACACCATAACAAACAAATCATAAAGAAGAGTTCATTATTCTAGAAATATAAAATCAAAACACAAAGTCTTAAACAAACCTTCAACCCAAGATAATCATCAGAAGTTTAGCCACACATAGCTTTGACAATCATCTTCACGATTAGTTCAATGTTCATCAAGATCAAAAGCACCTAAACTATAGATTAGACAAGTGTTCCTCTTCAAAAAGTCTCCAAAAGTTCCTCCAAATTCGACTCCCAAGCAGGTGTAACTCCTTCCAAGTGAAAAGTCCCCATAAAACCTCTTCAAACCGACATTAAATGCAAAAGGTTACCTTCTTGGATAAGTCAGAGCCGTAACCTACGGCTACCTGCCGTAAGTTACGGAAGTAAGGTAGTCAACGGGTCAACATAGAGCCGTAACCTACGGCCGCCTGCCGTAGGTTACGGCAATCAATTAAGTCTTACGGCCCATGGCCCCTGTTTTACGGCGGGATCTTTTTGGTAAATGATTGGAGCCGTAACCTACGGCAAGGAGCCGTAGGTTACGGTGCTGAGTGACTTTCTTCTCCTTGTTTCTTCATCAATTTTCCATTTCCTCACTTCTCGATTTCGCCAACTTCCGCCATCCTTCTAATCTTTCTAAATCCCTCATCTTGAGTACTTTAACACCTGCACATCAGTTCATCTAGTGGTTACCAAGTTCAAACAATTAACCGGGTAAAGTATGAGATTTTAATCTATTTAGCCCCTTTAAGGGTTGTCCTACAGACCACCCGTCACATCCCCACACTTACCCGTTGCTTGTCCCAAGCAACCCATTCAAAACTATTCACAACCATAAGCAATCAACATGCAATCAACATGCAAACCAAGCTAAAATGTGCCGACCTTTTACTAACCTTCAATCGTACCACAAGACACACCCCTTACAAAGACTCTCAGTAGCAAGAAATATTAGCATGTAATGCAAAACCACTCAATGCATGTGTATGTGTGTGCGACAATAAGCTTGTTTAAGAATCAAGTTTCCACCTAACAAATATCTAGCATGCTTTCGAATTAAAGGAACTTACGGGTTGTAACGGGGCTAGGTGTAAAGGTAGGAAAATGGTGGAATACATATAAAAGAGCTAATTGATTTGACCCGGCTTTTTATTTCTACTACTACGAAGCAAACACCAAATATATACAAAACTTCTTCAACATCTCAACTACTATTGCAACTAAATACTTCTTTTTGTATTTTTCTCATATTTTTTTTTCAACAATAAACTTCAATAATATATACAAGAACATCAACACTACATACTAAATTCCTAAACCGGGTCATCTCAATCGGTAAAATTTATATAGGAAGTAGGCTTGGGTCACAACCGAATGGTTTAAAGCTCAAACGTGGCTTTCTAAGGACCAAACCCCCACCCCTCACAATACCAAGCTCATATATGTAAAGTATGAGGTCCAACCCACCAATCCCGCACTCTCACACATCTAGACGAGGCTACGTAAAAGTCCCCTATCATTTCCAAAAGCATGCTAATTCTAGGATTTAACAAGTATTCACACACAAGTTCTATTAACACACAACACACACCGCCACTCAAACATTGAAATATCAATAACAATCATGTGTGGCTCAAATCCTCACCAAGAAAAGACTAGGCATGGGTGTCGGTGTATCAAATGGCACAATATCAAGTTTTCAAATTTTAACAATTTTCGCTTGGGTTTACAAAATTTTTAAAACTCTCAAAAATTTCCCCCATCCCCACACTTGGGATACATTGTCCCAATGTATGGTTTTGAGGGAAGGATCGCTTTTAACCAACAACATTAGCCTTTGCTAATATTCTCAAATCCCAAGTTTCTGTTTGTATTTTTTTTTTATTTTATTATTATAGACACCACCAACTTTCACAACCCAACAACATATCAACATCAAACATCACTCTACCTCCCAACCATAACATAAACAAACTACATAAAAATATACAAAAATGTACAAAGGAGCAAGATACAACCTGGCTAGTAGCACTTCGGCTGTGGAGGCCCGAAGATGGATGTCATCATATCAGTCCACTCACCAAAGCCAAATGCTCCACCGCTACTGCTGCTTCCTTGATCACCACTTGGATTCGCCTGCTGGTAACTCATAGCATGTGGATCCACCCACTGAGAGTGATGCAATGGTGGGGTGGGGTATGACACACTACCATCATTTGGTGGCAATGTGGTATAGTCCACAACAGGCGGATCTGCTTCAATTGGTTGGCCTGCATGCCACTGATCATGCATGCGTCTCTGGCGATCATCTAAGTAGCGGTTGTTCACTTCTTCTTCATGAGCATACATATGAGCACGGTTCCATTGCTCACTCCTATCATAATTCTTCTTCAAAGCCCTCTCCATACTCGCCCCCATGAAAGTTTGTTGATCAAAAAGCATCTGGTTTGGTTCACTCCATTCTCCAAAAGTGGGTGGCCGCCTTTGTTCAATAATTTGGCCCATATTTCCCGAGTGAGCCCAATAAGGATCATAAGCTTGTTGTGCATAATCAAATGCACCCCCCACATAACCAGCTTGCACTCCAGCTCCCTGAACTTGAGCATCAACCATGAAGGTATCTTCACGGTAATCCTCATCTCCACTTACCTCTTCATCGGTTGTTTCGGGCTCATCAGCCTCACCCGGTCGTAACGGCCTCGCATCCACCTTCAACGCTCTCCACCTTCTCCCATCTATTTTCAGCCTATGATACCTCTCCGTTTCCGTGTAAATCCAACCTGGCCCAAGATTCTTAAGGTCGAATGGTCTAAACCTCTTGTAAGAACCTTTTTCATCACCTTTAATCGCCCCATATTTTTTTAACAACGCCGTAATCAACCGGAAATGAGGTATAATCTTTCTTTCTCCACTAATTTTGCTCAACCAGATGTTATTCAACACGAGAAATCGGAAAGGGACCTTGGGAGATCCATGCATCATCATATATAAAATTGGTACTTCCTGATGCCGCACTTCCATCTTGTCACCCCGCCTTGGAACAACATTATATATGCACAATGTCAACAACAATTTTGCTTCCATTCTCAAATTACTCCTATATAACTTCCCATGTGTTGTGCCCGGAAGGAAAAGGTAGTCAAGCATATTTTGCCATTGCGGATGCTTGTTGGGCTCGTGGTAGAGATCTTTGAGACTCGGGTGAATGTACTCAGTTGCGGGTCTGTCGTCAAACTTTGCTATTTTGCGCAAAGAGTCATAAGACATTTCTACTTTCACCCCGTTACACTGTCCAACGAGCCTCATCTTGCTTGGGGTCTTAAACGGGGGACATTCAAGTGAAGCCACCCATTCTTGAATCTGCTTGTCGTACATCTTCTTCACTTCCCCGTCATAACACTTCAATGCTGCACCCCAACCCAACTCCTTGAACTTTGCCGTGATCCCAAATGGCCCGAAATCAACCTCCTTGATCTTCTTCTCACAAATAAATGCTTCACCTCATTGTTTTAGCTTGTTCATTTGTTCATGGAATAGATCTTCTCTCCATTCTGCGGGTTGGTCTAGCAATGAACCGGATGTCCAATCCGGCTTCGGACCCCTTGGAGGTGCATCCTCCTCCGAGTCCGGGTCACCAACCCGGGTCAATCTCCTCCTCTTTTGTTGCGCATCATCCCCTTGAGGCGCATTAGAAGAACTTGCAATTCCTTTCCCTTTTTTCGTCACCATGCCTACACACATTCAAAAACCACACAAACAAATCAAGTTAGTATTTCTACCCAATCTTCCCCACACTTGCTTCATATTATGGGTATAGATGTGCAAAAATCAAAATTTCATTCTTTCAAACAAAATTTTGGCATGATGTCCCTATAAATCAGAATTTTTCCAAAAGTTTTCACTAGACATCAAACACATTTACACCCAAGCATTCAATAGCTTACAAAATCCTATCATCTATCTCATACGAGCAAGTGTGTAAGCAAAAACTATAATGAAAACTTACAAACCTTAATGTACTTCAAAGAATGACAAGAAATTGCATACCTTAGTGGTGTAGAAGATGAGACTCACAAACTTTTCAAGTTCACACAAAAACCCACAAAAAACCCCAAATTTTCGACACCCCAATGCTCAAATCCGACCCCCTAAACAAAGGAATCTTCGAAATACGAGTGTAAATCTGAATTCCTTGTGAAATTTTACCCAAAATAGGCTCAAGAATCACTAAAATCGGATAAAGATTGAATGAGATATGAAGTTTTGAAGATTAGTTAGGGTTCTTTAGTGGAGAAGAAGAAAGATGGAGAAGAAAATGATATGTGGTTGGGGTGATAGAGATTGATTTGTGTGGATAGGGAAACAAGTTGAAGATTTTTATTAATCGTTTATTATTTGTTAATGATTTTCGGTTTTGTTTTTATATATATATATAACCGACAAGAAGGGGACCCCAACAGTTCAGCTGCGAGCCGTAACCTACGGCTCCATGCCGTAAGCTACGGTGATACCTGGGAGAAAAATGGTTGCCGTAAAACAGGAGCTCCGATCTGTAAGGCTTATTTTTTACACATGGAGCCGTAACCAACGGCTGGGAGCCGTAGGTTACGGCTGGAGCTGGGCAACAAGGGTGAGACCAAAAAAACTTATGACTTGAAAAAAAAAAAATTTAGCTTTTATAATTTGTAATTTTTATGTGTTTTTATAATTTATTGAAAACCTGAAAATTATTACCCTACCCCCCGTTAAAAACCCGTGTTGTCCTCAACACTATGTTCAGGAAATCTGTAAAAAATTTCCCCACACTTGTTTCAAACACCGGTTTTAACGGAACTTATTCAAACCAAAATAAACTAAACTAAATATTTACAAACACCAAACCTGGGCCTCTTTCACGTTTCTTCGTCATCCACTGGGCGTAAAATGTACCCCACTTTTTCGAGCTCAAGATTGTTGATATCATTACCTTCCAAGTACGGTTTGAGCCGATGCCCATTCACCGTTTGTTGTTTATTTGTTTGTTCATCTTGTATATCAACATCTCCAAACCTCCCCACTCTTCGGACAACGTAAGGACCCATCCACTTGCTTTTGAGTTTCCCCGCGAACATCTTCAATCTTGAATTGTACAACCACACTTTTTGATCCACTTCAAAGTTCTTTTTCCTTATCTTCGCATCATGAACTTTCTTCAGTTTGTCTTTATATGCGGATGCACACTCATAAGCTTGATCCCTTATTTCCTCAATTTCATTTAATTGTAGCTTTCTCGCCCGACCCGCTTCATCATAGTTTGCATTCACCGTTTTAATTGCCCAATATGCCCGATGCGCTAACTCCATAGGCAAATGACATCCTTTTCCGTACACCATTCGATAAGGAGTGGTATCAAGTGGAGTTTTGTAGGCCGTTCGATAAGCCCACAATGCATCATCCAGTTTACTTGACCAATCTTTCCGATCCGTTCTTACCGTCTTCATTAAAATCTCTTTAATTTGCCGGTTAGACACTTCCACTTGACCACTCGTTTGCGGATGGTATGGTGTAGCAACGCGATGGTTCACATTGTATCTTTTTAACAATTTCCCAAAATTGAAGTTCTTGAAGTGTGAACCGCCATCACTTATTATTACTCTAGGCACACCGAATCGAGCAAAAATATTGGATTGTACAAACTTGCATACAACGGAGTGATCGTTGGTCCTCGTAGCGATAGCTTCAATCCATTTCGAAACATAGTCGACCGCAACCAATATGTACAAAAACCCATTTGAGTTTGGAAAAGGACCCATGAAGTCTATTCCCCAAACATCAAATACCTCCACTACCAAAATCGGTTGTAACGGCATTTCATCCCGTTTCGAAATGCTTCCCACTCTTTGACAATTGATGCAATTTCGGGCATACTCACAGGAATCCTTAAAAATCGTGGGCCAATAAAACCCACTAGATAATACCCGATAACCTGTCTTGTTCCCACTAAAATGCCCTCCACATGCCGACGAATGAGCATGGGTCAAAATCTCTAAAACTTCAGTTTCGGGAACACATCTTCTTATCATTTGGTCGGGTCCGATTTTAAACAAATCCGGTTCATCCCAAATATATTGTTTAACTTGACTCAAGAATTGTTGTCGTCTCTTCTTCGTCCAATGATTCGGAATTGCACCCTTGGCCAAATAGTTCACATAATGGGCATACCAAGGTGCAACGAAAGTAGAAACGGCTAACAATTGTTCATCGGGAAACCGTTCATTAATCTCACTCGGGTCATCAACACCTTCCAACGGAATCCGGGACAAATGATCCGCAACAACATTTTCACATCCCTTTTTGTCCCGAATCTCAAGATCAAATTCTTGCAACAAAAGCACCCAACGAATCAACCGGGGCTTTGCATCCTTCTTTTCCATTAAGTATCGAACCGCGCTATGAACCGAATAAACAATCACCTTGCTCCCCCAAATGTAAGCTCTAAACTTGTCCAAGGCATACACCACCGCTAATAATTCTTTCTCGGTCGTGGTGTAATTCAGTTGCGCCTCGGACAAAGTTTTGCTTGCATAATAGATCACCACCGGTTTCTTATCGACCCTTTAACCCAAAACCACTCCAATGGTCATGTCGCTAGCATCACACATAATCTCGAACGGCTTTGACCAATCCGGTGGTTGCAAGATAGGAGCCTTCACCAACTGTTCCTTCAACACATGAAACGCTTGCAAACATTCGTCAGTAAAATCAAATGGAACATCTTTCAATAATAAGTTACATAAAGGTTTTGTAATTACACTAAAGCCTTTAATAAACCTTCTATAAAACCCCGCATGTCCCAAAAATGATCTCACCCCCTTAACATTCTTTGGTGGGGGTAGAGATGAAATTACCCGAAATTTTGCTTTATCTACCTCCATTCCCCGGTCCGAAATCACATGCCCCAAAACAATACCCTCTTGAACCATAAAATGGCTCTTTTCCCAACTTAGGACCAAGTTTGTCTCCACACACCTTTTCAAAACTTTTTCTAACTCATCAAGACAAGAGTCAAAACTTGGCCCAAAAATGGAAAAATCATCCATAAACACTTCAAGAGACTCCCCAACCATGTCCGAAAATATACTCATCATACATCTTTGGAACGTGGCGGGGGCATTACATAGTCCAAATGGCATTCGCCGAAAAGCAAATGTACCATATGGGCATGTAAACGTGGTTTTGTGTTGGTCGTCCGGGTGAATAGCAATTTGGTTATATCCCGAGTACCCATCCAAAAAACAATAATATTTATGACCGGAAAGTTTTTCAATGATTTGGTCAATGAAGGGTAACGGGAAATGGTATTTGGAGGTAGCGGCGTTCAATTTCCTATAATCGATACAAACTCGCCACCCGGTTACCGGGCGGGTGGCGATTTGCTCACATTGTTCATCTTTAATTACTTGAATGCCCGACTTTTTAGGCACTACCTGAGTCGGACTTACCCACACACTGTCCGAAATGGGATAAATAATCCCCGCATCCAACCACTTGATAACTTCTTTCTTTACCACCTCTCTCAGATTCGGGTTCAACCTTCTTTGTGTTTCACAGGTCGGCTTTGCATCCTCACTTGTAATGATTTTGTGCATTACAATGGAAGGACTAATACCCTTTAAATCGGCTATCGTCCACCCAATTGCCGCCTTGTGAGCCTTCAACACCCGTATCAAATCCTCTTCTTGAGCTACCGCCAAATTAGAAGCAATGATCACCGGTAAGGTGTCATTCTCCCCCAAGAATACATACTTCAAATGCTTCGGTAACTCTTTCAATTCCACGCTTGGTGGACATTCTAAGGAAGGCTTTGTACCCGAATCAATTCCCACCGGTAAAGTGTCCGTTTGGTAGGTCCATGGCGGTCTTCCTTCCTTCACCGCAAGAGCCTCTTGCTCCTTCTCTTCCTTTTCCAATTCACATGCATGCACCTGCAAAGACACATCACAAACACAAGAACCCAAAATCTCTTCCTCGAACTCCTTTGGGTCGTATCCATCTATGAAATCTGCTACAAAACACTCATCACCATAAATGTTAGTACCATTAGTAAAAACATTTAATCTCATCTTTCTATTACCGAATGTCATGTCGACTGTACCATATCGACAATCAATAACGGCATGTGCGGTGTTTAAAAATGGCCGACCCAAAATAACATTTTGTTGTTGAATTGGGTCCGCGGATGAGTAGTCTAGCACAAGAAGTCCACGGGATAATAAAACTCATCAACTTTAACTATCACATCCCGTACAATACCCCGAGGAAGTTTGTGAGACAAATCGGCTAATACCACCGTTGTCTCAACCCGTTTCAATGGACCAAAATCGTATTGGTCGTACAACCCCCCCCCCCCCCCGGTAAGATACTTACTCCGGCTCCAAGATCCAATAACGCCCTTGCGGTTTGAAAATTTCCAACTTGAATATTTATAAGAGCTGTTCCCGGATCTTGTAACTTAGGAGGAAGATCTCCTTTCAAGACCGCGCTTACCCGCTCCGTCAAGTAAACCAATTTAGGCACTTTTTGTTGCCTCTTTTGGGTACACAATTCTTTTAAAAACTTGGCGTAAGCGGGTACCTGTTTGATTGCTTCAAGTAAAGGAAGATTAATTTTTACCTGTTTAAAAACCTCCCACATTTCCTCCTTTTGAGGACCCCGTTTCGAAATGAAATTTTTCTTACCCGGATCTAATAAAGCCGAGGGAAATGGTACTTGACTAGATCCCTCACCCTCATTTTTCTGTTCGTTTTCTTTATTAATTTCGGGTTTTTCAAAATTGGGTTTTTTAGAAGAAACAATAGGTGGTTCATTTTCTTCCTCACTATCTTGACCCGTTATATCTTCAACCACCCCATCAACCAAATCCGGTGAAGGATTGGTTCTATACTCTTTCCCACTTCTCAAAACACTTACATGATGAATATTAACATTATTACCTCTTGAAGTACCATGAGATGGGTTTACCTTAGTGTCGCTTGGTAGTTGACCTTTGCTTTTCTTCAAGTCCGACACTTCAGTTGCGAGTTGACCCATTTGGGTGGTCAAAGTTTGAATTGCCTTATCTCGGGCCTCATCCTTTTGTATACGAGCATCATCCATTTGGTTTCTCTTTTGCATCTCCGCTTGTATGCTCTTCAACATATCCATCATTTCGTTTCCACCCGAAGACCCCCCTTGTTCTTGACCCGTTTGGTATTGCCTTTGGTACCCTTGGTTGTTCCCACTTCTATATCCACCTTGATTGTTGTAAGGTTGGCGCGAACCATAGTTACCTTGGTTACCTTGGAAATTCGGGTTTGCTTGATTTGAAGGGTTCCCATAGCAAAAGTTTGGGTGGTTCCTCAACCCGGGGTGGTAAGTGTTAGAATTCATATTGTTGTAATTTCTACCACCCCCTCCTTGACCTTGAACCGCATGAACTTCTTCATATTGCCCTTCCACCATTCCTTGGCAATTTTCAGCCGCATGACCTATTTCATTACACAACGCACAAACATCATAAATTTGGTTAGTAGTTTGAACATTACCATCATCTATTGCGTGCACTTGAGGTCGGGCAATGGCCGGCCGTGCTCTCCTCGATGCTTGAGCTTTTCTTTTTGATGTAGTGGCCATGTTCTCCAAAAACTCCCAATCGTCGTTCTCGTAATTTGTACCAAAAGTCCCACCGGTAATAGACATTAAATCACGAGCATCTTCGGCACTCAACCCCTCGTGAAAAGCATTCATTAATTCCCACAATTCAATTCCATGGTGAGGGCAATTTTTGATCATCATATTGAAACGCTCAAAAGCCTCGTGAAACATTTCACCATGTTGTTGTTGAAAGCTCCTTAACCCCTTTCTAGCATCATTAGTCTTTTGGGCGGTGTAAAATTCGTCTAGGAAAATTTGTTGCATTTCCGCCCAAGTATAAATAGATGCCGAAGGCAAAGTGTAGAACCACTTCTTTGCCTTATCCTCCAAAGAAAATTGAAATAGTACCAACTTGATATCATCGGCCGAAAAACCTTGACTCCCAAGAGTATTGCAAATTGAGTCATAGGCCTCCAAATGGAAGTAAGGTTCCTCCGTTGCTAAACCCTTATATTTCGGCAAACTTTGCAAAGAATTTGTTCTCACTTCAAAAGTTCTTCCTTGGTTATTGTGAGGAATAACCACCGGTGAAGGGTTGTGAGTAATTACCGGCCTAAAATGCGCTTCAATTCCCTTCGCATGTTCCCTAAGATGCCTTCTTGGTACACCCAATCGACCCCTTGGACGAATAGGACCCATTGGTCTTGGTATATGCCCTTGTGGTGCGAATGGTTGTTGAACTTGTTGTTGGGGCATCGGTGGGTGTTGAATTGGCCTTTGAAATTGTGGTTGAACATTTTGTGGCCGAACTTGTTGCAATGGTATAGGGCGTTGCATTGGTGGCCCTTGTGGCCTTGGTCTAATGTGTTGTGGTATGAGTTGTTGTTGTTGTGGCACTCCACCAACATTTGACATCCCTTGAGATTGGCCATGCACATAAGCAAACTCTCCTTGATCACCATCACCCCCATAAGCATACCCGTCGTCATCATAGCCCTCAAAATCCTCATATCCTTCCTCATATCCATCTCCCCCTATACCCGAAGTTTGCCCAAATGGAATGGTCGAGTATTGAAAACCCGATTGGTTCGATGGTCTAAATGTAGAAGTTGCATGAACGACAGTTGAACCTTGAGGCAATGTATATGTTGAGGATGATTGACCAGAAGCTGGGAAAAAATGAGTGAGTGGTGGAATCGTAGTTGAAGGGCTAAAGGAAAGACTAGGTTCAACTTGAGTAGTAATCGGTTGTGTGGTATTGGTTGGTGTAGTATCATGAAGTGGAGTAGGCATTGTAGTGATGTTTGGAATAGTGGTGTTTGGTGAAGGTTGAGTAGATGATGGTATGAATGGTGGTATGAGTTCACCCGTAGTGGGTGGTGGTTGTGGTGGATCCATGTATCGAATTGGTGTGATTGGTGTAGTTGGTGTTGTTGGTGAACCACTGATTCTGTTCTCTCTTAGCAAAATTATGTTTCCTCTTAACGTTCGCTCAATTTCTGGATCAAATGCAAACGGTGATAGCTTGTGAGAGCTCCTAGTACGCATGCACCTGTCAATACCTACACACTAACACACCCAGCGTAAACCAGAAAAATAACAAACTTAAAAAGAAAGAAAATAAAACACGTTGCGCACTACTCCCCGGCAACGGCGCCAAAATTTGACGTGATGTCGTGGTCACAATCAAATTTAATCCAAATACTACTAATAGATAGCGGTAAGTGGGTATCGAACACAGAGAGTTTGTGGAATATGTGTTATTTAAAGTTTAACTATGTTAACTAAAATTAAACTAATTGCAATAAAATTAGATTCAAGAGTTGGTTTGGTTGAATGAGTTTTAAAAACTAAATTACTATTCTAATTTGCAAAATGAAAGTTTAATTTGTAAACAATTTAGAGACAAATGACTATCTTAAGTTTCCGGTTTGCTTTGACATTTGTGTTATCATTCAACTAGAAAGAATCACATAGACATGATTCATGTATGATTACTTGTTGTGATAAAAGGGAACTAAGTACTCGGATTCCTAGAACGCGAGGTTGTTACCCGATGACCAATTAATCAATACCCAATCCTAATTCTACCTATGATATCTCGATTGCCAACGGCACCAAGAACGTATAGTTTCGAACAAGATTAGCACACTAATTAACAATTTACAAGTAAGCAATCACACACCATAACAAACAAATCATAAAGAAGAGTTCATTATTCTAGAAATATAAAATCAAAACACAAAGTCTTACACAAACCTTCAACCCAAGATAATCATCAGAAGTTTAGCCACACATAGCTTTGACAATCATCTTCACGATTAGTTCAATGTTCATTAAGATCAAAAGCACCTAAACTAAAGATTAGACAAGTGTTCCTCTTCAAAAAGTCTCCAAAAGTTCCTCCAAATTCGAGTCCCAAGCAGGTGTAACTCCTTCCACGTGAAAAGTCCCCATAAAACCTCTTCAAACCGACATTAAATGCAAATGGTTACATTCTTGGATAAGTCGGAGCCGTAACCTACGGCTACCTGCCGTAAGTTACGGCAGTAAGGTAGTCAACGGGTCAACATAGAGCCGTAACCTACGGCCGCCTGCCGTAGGTTACGGCAATCAATTAAGTCTTACGGCCCATGGCCCCTGTTTTACGGCGGGATCTTTTTGGTAAATGATTGGAGCCGTAACCTACGGCTAGGAGCCGTAGGTTACGGTGCTGAGTGACTTTCTTTTCCTTGTTTCTTCATCAATTTGCCATTTCCTCACTTCTCGATTTCGCCAACTTCCGCCATCCTTCTAATCTTTCTAAATCCCTCATCTTGAGTACTTTAACACCTGCACATCAGTTCATCTAGTGGTTACCAAGTTCAAACAATTAACCGGGTAAAGTATGAGATTTTAATCTATTTAGCCCCTTTAAGGGTTGTCCTACAGACCACCCGTCAATACACAGCTGTTACTGTGTATACATGTGTGCAGTCTCGCTAGTATTAGTTTATACAAGATATACAGATTTTAGTTTATACACATGTGTATAGTCTCACTATCTATCAGTTTATACAAGATACACAACTGTTAGTTTATACACATGTGTACAGTCTCGCTAACTATCAGGTTATATAAGATACACAACTGTTAGTTTATACACATGTGTACAATCTTTTATACATCTGTGTATTATATTAAAAAATGGTTACATATGTGTATATTAAAAACATATAGTATATTATGCATGCGCACGAGTAGATTCATATAAAAACTATGAAATTAATGAAAACGAAACATATCACATGTATGCAAAAATAAATAACTTCATCACAAATTCAAAAAAAGAGTCAATGCCAAAAAATAATTACAATTTCAATCTCAGAGAAAATTTTCGATATTTATTGAAAATTATAAAAAGTTAAAAACAATCTATTATGAGATCTCTCTCTCTATATATATATATAATAAAAGAAAAACAATATTAAAGCTAAAATTAAAACAAAATCTGAGGATAAATAAATGATAGATAAATAATTAAAATGAGAGATAGAGGGAGAGAGAGAGACTTAAGAGAGGAGAAAATTAAAGGATTTTAATTAAAAATACTTGGTTAATGTCAATCTTACCCTTTTAATCTAAAAAATGATCAAGGGTCAAGGTTAGTTCATATAGTTCACTCTCAAGAAGTTGTTCACACTTGAACCTAATCCTATATATATACATACATATATATATATATAGGATTAGGTTCAAGAGTGAACACTAGTGTAGCTTGCGAACTGAGTGAACTAATCTTGGCCATACACGTGTATAGATAAGTGGCCAGGATTTGATGTTGAAATAGACTAGTGTATTTTACGATTTGATGATGAGATCCTGGCCATACACATGTGTAGATCAATGGCCAGGATTTGTTCACTCAGTTCGCTGTTTCACTAGTGTTCACTCTAAAACCCCACCCTATATATATATAATGTTAAGTTTGGAAATCAACGCAGAAACTTTAGTTAACACGATGTCCCTTTTCCCACAAATTCTAAACCCTCATAGGGGTTGGGGGTATTTTTCTCATAAATTGCTCCCCACAACACTTAAAACGTATTATTTTTCCTACTCTTACTCCCCGTGTCAATAATTAAAAACAAGCCATTCATCTTATGGTCCTACTCAAAATATCATTGTTCTTAGCCAACTGATTATTATGTATTTTAGGAATAGATTATTTGTAGTTATTTAGAGATAATCTTTTGTATTCATTGTATATATTCTTTCCTTATTTCTTGGTTGTATTCTTCTCTATATATAGGGTCTTTGTTTATCAATAAGAGCATCGAAATATTTACATCCATAATTGCTTTTATGGTATCAGAGCCATAGCCGGCTTCTGATTACCTTCTTTCGTTCATTTTTTTTCGATCCCTAAACCCTAACCGGATACGTTCAACCTCGTCAACATGCCGCCGGAGGAAGACGTTGCTGAATCATCGACCAACCCAACACCCTCCACCCCGCATACTCAGTGTCGAATATTCAATCCAAGATCCGAACTTTGGACGGATCGAAGGTTACTATTCGGCCTGGGTGAAACTTTTTCGCCATCATGCTGTCGTGTATAAGGTGTCAAACCACATCGATGAATCAGCCGCTCCAGCCACTACATCACCCGAATATGACGAATGGAAAGAACGTGATGCATTGGTCCTTCAGTGGATCTACAGCACCGTTTCGGATGATCTTCTGAAATGGCTCATGGATACGACTATAGCCAAAGCGGGTTGGACGAAGGTCGAAAAGATTTTCTTGAGCAACAAAAAGGCTCGCGTTGTGGCGCTCGAGACGAGGTTTTGCAACCTTACGCTCACAGCTTACTCGTCGGTTGACGACTACTGTCAACAGCTGTCCGATTTAGCAAGTAAATTGGCATACGTTGATCAGCCTGTCTTCGAATCTAGACTTGTTCTTCAGCTGGTTCGCGGTCTTCCTGCCGAATATAATACTACAGCTTCTTTAATTAATCAGTAGGGTGTTGATTGGGACCAGGCCATCGTAATGCTTAATGATGAAGTCATCCGCATCGAGGCACAAAAGGGCTCATAGAACACAGTTTTGGCTGCCACTGCAGCGCCGACTTCTGTCGGCTCTTCTTCGAACAACAACCAGCAAGCAATGTGAAGCTTCCTATTCTTCCACCAATCGATGAGGCAGCAGAGGAAGGGGTGGGGCTTCAAACCGTCGGAGCAGGGGCAGGGGCCAACCACAGCAACAGTCCCCATGGACCGCCTATCGGGGTCAGCAGCCGACTTCTTTTCCCACATGGGCTTGGTGGACACCTCCACCATGCCCTTACCCGACCCAGCAGCAGTGGTCCGCCAATAAGCAACCCGACCCAAACTCGGCTCTCCAGGCTCAGTTCACCAGTTTTACTCCAGCTGCTGGTTATTCTCCGGCTTAGTTTGCACCACCTGGTTTCAATCAGCCCGTGTATAACCCCCTATGCCCAACCGATTTGAGTGCTGCAATGGCTAATATGCAGGTTAACAGTCCTCATATGGCTTGGAACTCAGATGTTATGGATACAGGAGCCGAGTCCCACGTCACTAAAGACCAAGGTAAAATTGTTATCCCTGATTCTACTCATGTGTGTCGTAATATTTTGGTAGGTAATGGTATGTTTTTACCAATTAAAGGATCAAGTACGGGCTTTCACCCTTTACCAAACCGAACCTATATACTCCCACACATCCTTTATAGCCACCAAATAATTAAAAATCTTATTTTTGTCAGACGTTTTACTCGTGATAATCAAGTGTCTGTCGAATTTGACATGTTTAGTTTTTCTTTGAAGGACCTCAAAACTAAGAAGACACTATCTCGCCACAATAGTACTGGGACTCTTTATAGAGATTGACATACACTTCGTAAGAGATAAGGTTCGTCTTGGGCACATTAAAGTTCTTCATGTCCCATCCTCTATGCAGTACGCGGATATATTTACTAAGGGATTATCTCGTGAACTATTCCAATCGTTTCAGTCCAGCTTGAGCGTCTGTCCTTTGCCCGCTCAAACTGAGGGGGTGTCTTAGCCAGCCGATTATTATGTATTTTAGGAATAAATTATTTGTAGTTATTTAGGGGCTGTTTGTTTTTGCTTAAAACATCTGCAAGGAGCCTATGTCTTCAGGCGGGCAGACATAAGACGTTGAAGACTGTTTGTTTTTTTAAAGAAGATCTGAAAAGTGCTTTTATTAGCTTAAAAAAAGCTTATGTCTATCATCTTCACAAAGTCTCAGATCTTCAAAACCCACATCTTCATCCTCTCTGTCTCCCTCTTTAAAACCCAGCACCACCACCACCTCCACCTCCAACCCACCTCCACCGTCACCTTCAACCCACCTCCACCTCCACCTTCAACCCACCTCCACCGTCACCTTCAACCCACCACCACATTCACAATTACATCGCCACCGCCACCACCACCTCCACCTCTTTCTCTCCGGCTTCTCTCTCTCGTCGACCATCTGATCTTCTCCGTTTCGTTGTCACGCCACCACCAGACGGTGGTGGTGGTGGTGGTCGGCCGATTACACAGATCAAAGGAAGGGGGTTTGAGATGTTGGGTGTCTCGCCGCCGCCAGTGTTATACGCCGGAAACCATAGAGTCAGGGGTGTGTATCGGCGGTGAAGGGGAGTGAGTGTGACCGTCGGCTCACCGGTGGGAAATCCGGTTGTCGGTCAGAGCATCAAGAGGGAGAGGGAGAGCAGTATGTGTGTGTGGTTTGTTTGGATAGTTTATGTAGAGAAGATAAGGTTGGGAGGTGGTGGTTGTTTTATGGTTTTTTTATGTTATACAGAATATCCAGTTTATAAAACAAACAGTATTATATTTTCAGCTTGCAGACCTTCAGACCATATCTTCAGTTGCAGACATAAAATCAGCTGAAATCAGACTGCAGACAGTTTTTTTCTGTAAAAACAAACAGAACCTTAGAGATAATCTTTTGTATTCATTGTATATATCATTTCCTTATTTCTTGGTTGTATTCTTCCCTATATATAAGGTCTTTGTTTATCAATAAGAGCATCGAAATATTTACAGCCATAATTGATTTTAATTGTACCCTACAGACGCGTTCTCAAAGAAGACATGAAATCTGTTAGATTGACCCCGATCTTGTTAAAGATATCGCTAGAGCTAAAAATAAAACCCCTTTTGGAGTGATACCCCTTGCAGACTCCCTTCTCAATAATGAACTTCATACCTTTATCGTGTAGTTGACCCACACTAACAAGGTTAGAGGTTAACTAAGGAACAAAATAAACATCAGTAATGACATGTGACCCCTTCAAAGATTAGCCGTACATCACCCTTTCCTTGCACCTCCAATCTGAGATCATTTACCAGTTTTACGGTCAGTTTATATGTCTCATCCAGGTCTGTGAATCATTCTTTGGAGCTGGTCATGTGGTTTGAACAAGCAGAATCAAAAAACCATATGCTTTGATTTCGGGATTTATCATCACAAACAAAAGCCATAAGAAGTAAGGTTTCTTGTTCATACCTTTCAATATCCACATATGCCATCAGCAACAATTCTTCATTGTCTTCACACTCAGTGTAATTCACAGCTTTATAACCATTAGGACACTCATTCTTGGTTAAGTCACCTCACCTCACGTAGTGGCGTCTCTGAGAACCCCATGTACCCTGTACGAATGAGTTACATACCGTAATAACTAATAAGCTAATAGCTAACAATGATTCGTGCAACCCTCCTTGTATTCTTCATAACAAATTGGTGGATCAGCTTTTCACAATTTATATTATCTAAGACTTCGTTTTCAATTAGTAATGGGCTCAATTAACCTAGTGGGCTAAAGTCTAAACCATAAAAAAATGATTTGTAAACGAGCCTAACTTGAAATTGGTATGGGTTTTCTATTTTAAAAAAATAACATGTATATATCGGGTTTTTTTTTTTTTGAAAACATATGCCCCTCGAAATCACTGGTCCTATGCGGAAGTCCTCCCGGCACACCATCTAAACCTCCCCGCATGTGAGGGCTTTTTGGTCTTTTACTTATTCTTTTAATACTAGTCTTTTAATATATAGTCTTTTTACTTATTCTCTCGTTTGTTTCCCACTCATCCTCAAACCATCACCTCTCTCTCTTATCTGTTTCTAAAAATCAATTCTAACGCCTCTCATCCTCAACACATGTGCCGGCAATGGATCTGGGTTTTGACAACAGGATAAGTTGGCGTTCTCCACGGCATCTGCTTTTGCATCACCGTTCTTGTGAGTGTTGAACACTCCCTTAGAAAATCAACAATCACCTCCTAGTAAGCTGAATCGGCAAAACGAACTGATAAGCCGTAACGGTTACTTTTTATCACCGATCCGCCGTACCTTCTTCGTTGTGTTGGCAATTCCTAGTCTAATCCGTGGCTTAGAGCATTCTCATCCAAACCATCAAAATATGTGAGGGGTAGTTTTTATATTATAAAGGGTATAAAAATGGTTGTGAGTGGAGGAGAGAGAAAATGTTACTATTCATCTGTATATTTTGGGGGACACTGTTCACCCAGTATAATTTTTTTAATATATATTGAAAGTGGTTGTGAGTGAAGGAGAGAGAAAAATGTAATGATAATATTATTTAATTGAAAAGGAGAGAGAAAAAGTATTTGTTTTTAGTGAAAATATATTGATATAAGAGTTGTTTTTTAGTGGAATGTATGTATAATTTGATGGATTGGATGAGAATGCTCTTACATGCGTGAAGGATGGCTAGGAGGATTGCTTGAAGTGCAAGACAAGTAATAAATTAATAGGCTTCCTAGTTATATTCTAACGCGTTTAGGTTAGCTATATATACCAATCTAATTGGTAGGGATTGTAAGTTTTCAAGGTTTTGAGTTAAGTTTCCTTGATAATAAACATTGGGTGTTAGCCAATTCCTGTTCTAACTTCCGATTAACAACTAATCTGGTACCAATTCTATTTAATTGGTATCAGAGCGGAATAATTGAACGATCGAGGACCTGTGGTAGTCAACTAGCCTGCGAGCAAAGGGGTTGTTGATACCTGAGGAACGGTTCGAGTCAGGGAACTGTGGTGATCAGAAAATCCGCTCGATTGAGAGACCCGTGAAGAACAACATACCTGCGTGTCAAGTGTTTGTTGTTGATTGATACTTGCGACCGGAAGTATCTAGCCGGAATCATTTTGATCGAAGAGAAAGGAGAAAAGCGGCGTATTACAGGGGAAACTGAAGTGGCGTTCACTGCTTTTGGGTTCATCGAAAAAAGCATTTAATTAAATTGCTTTCACTAATTTTCCTCGTACACATCGTTCCTTTATCTCTTTTACTTTGAAGTTGAGTTCAATTAATTAAAAAAAAAAAAGGAAAAGGCAATTGTCTTTATCTCTTCGTACAGTAACAATTGTACCAATTTACAAATATATTATTTGATTTTAACTATTTAGTTAAATTTGGTTAAAATAAGGGGATTGTTTTTCGATTCAGATTTGACCAAGTTGGAAACAGTTTTTAACTGTTGATTGTCTTGGTTAATCATCGATTATAGTAGGTTGGAAACGGGAAACCGTTGATTGTCCTACGACGTTATCGACACGAATCGAAAAACAAACCGATTACAACCGCGTTAAAAGGGTTGTATCAGTAAAATTGATTCGCCGGGGACTACTCAAACCTATAGCCGACGGAAGAAACGAACGATGGTTGTGGGTGAAGGTTCGAATGCTCCGGTAAAGGAAACGAATCCCGGTTCGTTTCAGTGTCCGATGTTAACTTCAACAAATTACACGATCTGGAGCATACGTATGGAAGTTATTTTTCGGATTCATGGAGTTTGGGATGTGATTGATCCGGGTTCCGATGATGCGAAGAAAAATAACGTGGCGAAAGCTCTTTTGTTTCAATCGATACCGGAGGAACAAATTTTACAGATCGGGAATTTGAAGTCAGCAAAGGAGATGTGGGAAGCAATTCAGTCAAGAAATCTCGGTGCGGAACGTGTGAAAGAAGCAAGACTTCAAACCTTAATAACCGAATTCGATGGTTTGAAGATGAGGGATACTGGAACGATTGATGAGTACGCCTCAAAGTTGTCGTCTATTGCTTCTAAGGCGGCCACACTAGGAGAAAAGATTGAAGAACGAAAAATGGTCAAGAAATTATTCACTAGTTTGCCAAGGCGTTTTATTCACATTGTGGCCTCGCTTGAACAAGTTTTGGACTTGAAAACGGTCAGGTATGAAGATGTGGTTGGTAGACTAAAAGCTTATGAAGAGAGGATCAAATAAGAAGATAACGCACACGACAATTCGGGTAAGTTAATGTTTTCTAAATCTGAATCTTCTTCTAGCCGTGGACGTGATTCTAGTAGGGGCCGAGATAGAGGATCTCACTCATCGCAAGGGCGTGGGCGTGGCCGTGGTCGGGATAACACCCAAAACCGCGGTCAAAAAGAAGAATATAAGACCCGAGACAATGGAAAGCAAAAGGATAAAAATCGTGATTTATCGGGAATAAAGTGTTACCGGTGTGACAAATATGGACACTTTGTTTCAAGATGTCCAGATCGATTCAAAAATAATGAGGCGAACATGGCACAAGCTAAGGAACGAAATAATGAGGTTGATGGAACATTTTTTATGATGAAGACCGATTAAGAAACTATCTTTTTAAACGAAGAAAAGGTTTTGCCAAAGAAATTTGAAGCTGATTCTAGCGAAAAAGATGTTTGGTACCTTGATAACGGAGCAAGCAACCACATGACGGGTAACCAGAGTTATTTTGCAGAGCTAAACGAGCGAATAACTGGAAGCGTGAAGTTTGGTGACGGTTCGCGTGTGACGATTAAAGGAAAAGGGTCGATTTTATTTGAAGGAAAAACCGGTGAACAAAAGCTTTTAACCGATATTTATTATATCCCAGATTTGCAGAGTAATGTGATGAGTTTGGGTCAAGCAACCGAATTTGGATTTGAAATTCGAATGAAAGATAATTTTCTAACGATGTTTGATAGTGGTGGAAAATTATTGATGCGAGTGGCTCGTTCGAAAAATCGTTTGTACAAGGTGAAATTGAAAGTGGGCATTCCCGTTTGTCTTATGGCAAAAATCAGTGAAGATTTGTGGTTATGGCATGCGAGACTCGGGCATGCTAGTTTCAAGACCTTGGAGCAAATCAACGGGATGGTTTTAGGAGTTCCAAATATTCGTCATGAGAATAAGGTGTGCGAAGCGTGTATGGTTGGAAAACAAACGCGAAAACCATTCCCAAAGAAGGCGACTTTTCGAGCATCACGAACACTTGAATTAGTCCACGGTGATTTATGTGGACCAATTTCCCCATCGACCATGAATAGTAATCGCTATATTTTAGTTTTGATTGATGATTTCTCACGATATATGTGGACGTACTTATTGAAGGAGAAAAGTGGAGCATTCAAAACAATAAAATATTTTAAGGTGATGGCAGAAAAAAAAGACGGGTAATTTGCTCAAAACCTTACGGACCGATAGAGGTGGAGAGTTCACTTCCCGGGCGTTTAATCATTTTTGTGATGAAGAGGGCGTTACGAGACACTCGGCAACCCCTTATACACCACAACAAAACGGCGTGGTCAAGCGTCGAAACCGTACACTTATGGAGATGGTTCGAAGTATTATGAAAGCAATGAAGATTCCGAACTATTTATGGGGTGAAGCGATCAGACATGCGACTTATTTAATTAACCGGTGTCCAACGCGTGCATTGGTGGGAGCTACTCCGTATGAAAAATACAAAGGTAAACAACCTAATTTAGAACATGTTAAAATTTTTGGTTGTATTGCTTTTGCAAAAGTCGAAATGGATATTCAAAAGCTCGATGACCGGTCCGATATTTTGGTGCATCTTGGAAGCGAACCCGGGTCCAAAGGGTACCGTTTATATGATCCGAGAACTCAACAAATTGTGGTAAATAGAGACGTGGAATTTGACGAAACAAGGGGGTGGAAGTGGAATAAAAGTGCTGAAAATCATACTGGAAGTGAATCTGAACCGGGTTATTTTACCGTTTACTGGGGTAGTGTGATTGATACTGGATTTGGGTCGATAAATTCAAGCCCAATGATGTCAGAGACAGCTCAGAGTAGCCAAAAATCAGTTCAGAACAGCCCAGAATCAGCTCAGAGCAGCCCATAATCAACTCAGAGCAGCCCAGAAACTACCCAGAACAGTCCAGAAACTACCCAGAGCAACTCAGAAACTACCCAGAGCAGCCAAGAAGATGAATTTCAGGTCAGGCGTTCCATTCGTCAATCTATTTTACCTATTAAATCTAGTGACTACGAATTAAATACGTACGAATTGCTTTTAATTGATGACGAACCGGCTAATTTTGGCGAAGCAAAATTAAAGGGGGAATGGGTTAAAGCAATGCGAGAAGAAATTAATTCGATTGAACGAAACCGTACATGGAAACTTGTGGATTTACCAAAAGGCGTTAAACCAATCGGTTTAAAGTGGGTTTTCAAAATAAAAAAGAATGCGGATGGAACAATTAATAAATACAAAGCGAGACTTGTAGCAAAAGGGTACGTGCAGAGACAGGGTATTGATTTTGATGAAGTTTTTGCACCGGTTGCGCGAATCGAGACGATCCCGTTTCTTTAGGGCTGTAAACGAACCGAACGAACACGAACAAGGCCTTGTTCGTGTTCGTTCGTTAAGGAATAAATGTGTTCACGAACGGTTCACGAACACTTATCGAACGAGATTTTATGTTCGTGTTCGTTCATTAAGGAAATGAGCGTGTTCGCGAATGGTTCACGAACACAAATAAATTTGGCGAAACCGACGAAGGATAAAGATAGATGGCCCAGAGAGTAGCACTCGAACTTGAATCCTTCTTGTGGAATGGAGGTCGATCGTATTCGCCAATGTAAATAATGAGAAATGAAAGGGAAATGATGCATAAACAAGGTGAAAGTGGGTTTCCTAGTTTAATTGTTAGGGTAATAAAAATAAATAAAAGTTTAATAATATAAAAAGTACAAATAAAATATAAGAAAGCACAAAGATTTTCAATTAAAACACAAACATACGAACATAAACGAACGCAAATCAACGAATGTTCATGAACACGTTCACGAACACCTTACCGAACGTTCACGAACACAATCGAACGAACGAGAGCTCTGTTCATGTTCGTTCATTTAACTAATCGAACGAAATTTCTTGTTCATGTTCGTTCGTTTATTAAACGAACGAACATAAACGAACTTCCCGCCGAACGGTTCACGAACTGTTCGCTGAACGTTCGGTTCGTTTACAGCCCTACGTTTCTTATTTCTCTTGCAGCCGTGGAGGGTTGGGAAATACACCATTTAGATGTGAAAACGGCGTTTTTAAATGGTGATTTGGAGGAAGATGTTTATGTACTTCAACAGGATGGATTCGTTAAACCGAAAGAAAGTCACAAAGTTTACAAGCTTTTCAAGGCGTTGTACGGGTTAAGACAAGCACCTCGGGCTTGGAATATTAAGCTAGATTCAATGTTAAAGGCGTTAAAATTCCATCGGTGTACTAAAGAACAAGCCGTGTATCAAAAGATTGTGGGTAATTCTTTAATAATCTTAGCTGTGTATGTTGATGACTTATTCGTTACAGGTTCAAGTTTGTCAATTATTAATGAGTTCAAGAAAGAAATGGCGAAACGCTTCGATACCTTGGAAAATTAACTTATTATTTGGGTATCGAAGTTTCACAAGGCGCGAATGGAATTAAAATCAAACAGGAAGCATATGCCTGGAAGATTTTAAAAGAAGCGAGGATGCACGAGTGCAATTCGACTCTTGTTCCAATGGACCCGAATTTAAAGTTATCAAAAGCTGAAGACGAAGCTGAAGTTGAAGCAACCGGTTACCGAAAAATAGTTGAGTGTTTGCGTTATTTACTCCAGACACGTCCGGATCTCGCTTATTCAGTTGGCATGGTTAGTCGGTACATGCAAACTCCAAGACAGAGTCATGCGGTAGCTATTAAACAAATACTCCGATATTTGAAGGGAACCACGAGCTATGGGATTACTTATCCGAGAAAAGTAGAAGGCGTGTTATGTGGCTATAGTGATAGTAGTCATAATATTGATGATAATGATGGTCGGAGTACAACGGGACACGTGTTTTATTATGGTTCTGCACCAATTACTTGGTGTTCGCAGAAACAGAGTATAGTGGCATTATCATCATGTAAAGCGGAATACATGGCAGCTAGTTCAGCTGCTTGTCAGGCTATTTGGTTACGAGAATTGATAAGTGAAGTTACTGGAAGACAACCACAGAAAGTGATGTTAAAAGTGGATAATACTTCAGCGATTGCCTTAATAAAAAATCCGGTGTTCCATAATCGAAGCAAGCATATAAAATCCCGATTTCACTTTATTCGGGAGTGTGTTGAAAACAACGAAGTGGTCGTTGAGCATGTATCTGGCAGCGAGCAAAGAGCGGATATACTGACGAAGGCATTGGCAAAAATCAAGTTCAAGGAGATGCGGGATCTACTTGGCGTTGAAGACATCCCGTATACGACTCAGAAATTCAGGGGGTGAATGTTGGGAATTCCTAGTCTAATCCGTGGCTTACATGCGTGAAGGATGGCAAGGAGGATTGGTTGGAGTGCAAGACAAGTAATAAATTAATAGGCGTCCTAGTTATAGTCTAACGTGTTTAGGTTAGCTATATATACCAATCTAATTGGTAGGGATTGTAATTTTTCAAGGTTTTGAGTTAAGTTTCCTTGATAATAAACATTGGGTGTTAGCCAATTCCTGTTCATAACTTCCAATTAACAACTAATCTGGTACCAATTCTCTTTACGTTGTTGTTTTTATCATCGTTATCCGGTTGGTCGCCGGACTTCGTCATCGTCGCCAATGAAGAGGAATCGAGTTATTATCAACGTTATTGCAAGCCTGGAGATAGTTGAACATGAGGCCCCACACACACAAAAAAAAAAAAGAAAAAAAAAACTGATTGAACGAGAGTTTAAGGAGATAGGCAAAAGTTTGAGGGGTACATGACTAGTGTTAATCAAGAAAATGGATGGTGGTTAGTGTATAGGACATGCGGAGTGCAAAAGTTTCAAATAAATAACACTCGGTGTAATTTTTAAAGACAAAGGACACACAGTGCAAATTGATGTAAAGTTAAAGAAAAAACCGAATAATTTACTCTAAAACTTCTACACAATTGGTACTCTAGGGATGGTAGTCAAGATGGTTATTGACATATTGGTCATTATTAATTTTTTAATTGTTAGTTATGTAAATTTCTTATATATCTTAGAGCATTCACATCCCTTCCATCGTATTCTATCCCATAATTACACTAAAAACAATTATATTTTCTCTCTTATTTCAATTAAATAATATTTTTATACCTTGATAATTATCGTTTTTTTTTTTCCTCACTCATAACTACTTTCAAAATATATTAAAAAATTATAGAGTGTGAACAATGTTACCTCAAATATATAGATGAACAGTAACACTTTCTCGCTCCTCCATTTATAACCAATTTTTATAATATAAAGACCATTCTCAAATATGTTGATGTAAGTGATGTGAATGCTCTTAAACGTGTTTTTCGCTTTTACACAAATGGTTCTTTTTTTTAACCGGTCATACAAACAAACAAACCCTCAACTTTTGAAAAATACAGTTTTAACCCCTACATTATTAATCTATTTTACAACCCTCTTAACTTTTAAAAATTGCAATTTTTGTCAACCCTCAACTTTTGAAAATTATAATTTTAACCCTTATATTATTGCTCCATTTTACAACTCTCTCGGTCTACGTTTCGACGTAAACTCTTTTCGGAAACAAGTCAGGTCAAATATAATACGTTTTCGTGCTCTATATTATGTACATTTTCAGTTTGTTTATGTTTCACCGTAAATTTAGTTCTGAATCGAATGAGATCAAATATAATACGTTATTCAACGGTATAAATTAGAGTTACTTTATGTTTTGACCTGCCACAATGCGTTAGAGGAGAAATAAAAAGTTCGTTTTATTTCAAAATACATATTTCAAAAGAAAAGTTTGTTTTTCAAATAATGAAAATAGTAAGTCGAAACATTACTAGACTAGGGTAGAGGTAAATACAAGAATGAAAATAATTTTTTTTTCGGGTATATTTTCGGATATGTAGTTCGGGTAATATCGGTTATGATTTGGCTAATCGGGTAGATTATCACCTAATCTCATACTCGTGATTTTTTTTTAATATAAATCTCATACCCGTCCCGAATATTTTGGATTTTAGTTTAGACATCGGGCTCAGACCGATCCAAACTTATCTTTAAATCTAAATTTAGAAAAAAAAATGGGTAACTTTACGTGACATTAGCTCAACTTTCATCCTTCATGTATTTCAATCCTATATATAAATTTTGGTCATAATTTTATAGTTATTTCTTTCAATTCCACATAAATTTAACAAGCATTAACTTAAACATTATTTAGTAATTTCTTTCCTTCATTGTTTCCTCACACTTAGAAAAAAAAAAAGAATATCAATTATTAGTAGTCATGATTGATATAAGTTTCATTTGGCTCACATAATTTTGTAAAAACTTCAGCATTATAGAAAAATTAAAGTCGAGTGACATCATATTAACAAAAAAAATTAATAGACTTCATTTGGTACTTACTGTCTAAGCTTATGTCAATGACACTTCCTGCTTCATTGCAAAATATTCCGTACCAATAGATTTCATCCCAATAACAATAATCATCTGAAACATTTACATGTTGTGGCCACCAATTAGGGGGTGTTTGGCCTAGCTTTTTTATCTAAGCTTATAGCTTTTTTAGCTTATTTTTATAAAATAAGCACTAATGGGTGCTTGGTTTAGCTTTTTAAGCTTATGCTTATTAGCTTATATAAGCTAACTTTAAGAAGCTTATGGGAACATGGTTTTTTAGCTTATTTGAATAAGCTTATTTGAAGAAGATGGTTTTTTACTCATTACACACAATGATATTATACCCCTTTCCATAATACAAAATAACTTAACAAACAACTAAAGATTAATTATTAATTATCAACTTGTAGAATATAAGCTAATCCAAACACTTAAAAATAGCTTATCAAATGAAAGAAAATAAGCATAAGCTATTTTAAAATATAAGCATAAGCCAAAAAAATAAAAGCTAGGCCAAACACCCCCTTAGTTGCAAGCAAAGCTTTTGCTTCTAATGATTTGTTGAAACCATTGGTGGCTTGTGATAACATGAAAAAGAGGATCATAAGAAGAAGAAGAGGAGTGAGAATCTTCATAGGATAGGTAAGTAATATTAGTTGAGGAATTAGGATAATCAATAATATTGTGTCTGGGTAAGTATAGGAGGCATATATCCCCAAAACAGTCTCCTTTTCTAACTCGTATTCTTCTAACCCCTTATATGGGTTGGAAATTTAGTCAAAAAGATACCTGTCCACACACAATGGCCTAATTAGAATTTTCTAACACCACTGAAGGAGGTGGGGCATATTTCTCATAATACAGTTGATCTCTAATGGTCCTACTCAATATCTCAGTCATACTCCAAGTCAACAATAAAAATAAGCCTTTCATTATTTAAAACTTTCCATTTAGTTTATATACTTACTGATATGGTTTCTTCTACATTCTGAATTGAATTATGGGAAGAAATATAGTCAATCACTTATTAAATTGAACATGTATGAAAGAGGGCCGAATTGCAATTCATTCATCAAGTATCAGGAGGTGCATATATTATTAGTTCAAATGCGTATCATACACTGCACCTTCCAATAATTGACTATGAAACCATCTAATCTCAATAGCATGCTAGGCGGCTTTATCGATACTTAATCTTCATCGATCTACTTAAGATTCAATCCCGGGGTTGAGGTTTGAAAGGGTAGGGTGATTAGCCCTAACTATTAACCACTGTGAATCTAAGAGCCCTAACTTTGATTGAAAAACTAAGAAGGCAAAACAGGGTGAGGTCAGATAACATAACATAGTATGAATGAGAGCTGAGTGGTAGTTGGGTTTATGATTATTGTTGAGACAGCGGGCCTACTTCACATTAGTTGGGTTGTTACTAATGGGCCAGAATCCTAGATTCATTCTACAACAATTAAGTGAGCCCACAAAACCCAACTAACACAATAATGTTACGTGTTAAAAAGTACAAACCCTGTGTAGTATTCTATAATAAGACAACAAAATTATATGAGTAAACTGTAATTTTACCCCCTGGGGTTTAGACCAATTGGCCTACTTCACATTAGTTGGGTTGTTACTAATGGGCCAGAATCCTAGATTCATTCTACAACAATTAAGTGAGCCCACAAAACCCAACTAACACAATAATGTTACGTGTTAAAAAGTACAAACCCTGTGTAGTATTCTATAATAAGACAACAAAATTATATGAGTAAACTGTAATTTTACCCCCTGGGGTTTAGACCAATTGGCACTCTGACCCCCTCTAACAAAATAATTGCAATCCCCCCCCCCCCCCAACGTTGATGTTCTGTCGCAATTTTACCCCCTGCCGTCAAATAAGTTAGCAGATCTGTTAAATGGAATGTGAAATGACTATGTTACCCTTTCATATTACCCCCTATGGTTTGTTCTACTATGCAATATTACCCCCTCTCTCATAAGCCCTCTACCACCACCATGAACCACCACTGCCACCACCTATCACCACCACCACCATCTCCCCCACCAACCACCACCTCCACAACTATCACTAGTGGTATCACCAAGAGCATGAATATGGAAGCCATGAGGACCTGGTTTAAGCCCTGTGATCTTACCTCTCACTTGAGTTACCCCTGTTTTCAAACCACAAAATTTATCAACTAATTTTGAGTGGGTTCTGACCATACAGGGTTTGAGTCAAGTTTCCAAATCTTGCAAAATGTATATGAGAAATAGTATTTGTTTTGAAAGTAAAGAAAAACTTACCAGAATGATGGTCCTGCATTTCCTTCAACAATTTCATTTCTCAAGTAAAGTGTGTGCCCCACTGTTCACACCCGTTGAGTTCAACTTCTCTTCAATGGTGGTCATACTCCAATTCCTTTCTACATCAACAACTTTAACAACAACATATTAACTTCACTTCCCCCTCATCATCATCATCATCAAAACAATCAAATCACATAACCCATCTCATAAAGACCACAAAACATCATAAAGATCCAATCTTGCAGAGTCTTTACTCAATGTTTTGACCAAAAATCACACAACTTTCATCATGAACAAACTGCAAACAACATGAAGACCAAAACTTTGGCCAAAAACAAAAAGAACCCTTCTCACATGAGGTCTAAATGTATGATATAAGGGGATAGGGGAATCTAACATACAATCCAAATATGAAATAGATACAGAAGATGCCCCAAAAACACACAACAACAAAGAAACATAAACCTGCAAAATCCAAGTGGGGCTAACTTGTAATGAAACCAACAACCGCAAAAAGAAAAAAAAAAGAAGCAAAAAGGGTCTTTTTTATGCATCAAAGCACGCCGATCAAAGCATTCAGGAGTGTTGTATGTATCTATGAGTGTTTATAGGGACCTCCCTCAAAAAGCAATCACCTTTTCTGTGAAAGTGCCATCAATTGTCACTTGTGCAGGTTCCCAAAATTGATTGGCCTCCGATTCCCCAACTTCCATGTTCCGAACCTGAGTTGCTTGGTATTCCATTGATGTGTTTTGACTAAGGTTCTGATTATTCATGCTTCTTAGCTTCCTTGTCGACCTTGTCTTCTTGTTTACATCAATTGCATCTGGATTGCATCGATTCCCCAACTTACCCATTAAATCAATAAAAGATTAATGGATTTACTGCTTGTTAAACGATCCTTAATCAAGCTAGAATGTTTAATTTCAGTGACTAGAGAGGAAGAATCGTAGAAGTGTTGCCAGAAGCTTCGAATCGCCAGCCTCCAAAATCGCACAGATGGAGTCGGCTATTCAACTTCCATTGGGGTTTAGGTTATTTGAAGATGATGATGGATCTGGGTTATTTGAAGATGATGATGATAATTTGATTTTATAAATAATAATAATAATAATAATAATAATAAATATGGGGTAAGATTACCAAAATACCCTTACCTATAACGGTCAAACAACTGTTGACTGACGGCAAGGGGTAAAATTGCTACAGAACATCAACGTTGGGGGGGGGGAATTGCAATTATTTCGTTAGAGGGGGTCATAGTGCCAATTGGCCTAAACCCCAGGGGGTAAAATTGCAGTTTACTCAAATTATAAAGACCAAGAAACCAACTTCTACCTATGACTAGAGGTGCACAGAAAACCACCTATGACTAGAGGTGCACAGTTAATAATTTCAAGGGTAACAAGGTTTAGGAATGAAGAGAAGTCTAGGCTTCCCACACCACTTTCAAGGTTATCATCGTACTTGCTTATCTGAATGACACTTCCTGCCTTATTGCAAAAGATTCCACCCCAACTACAATGATGATCTGAAGCATTTACATATTGTGGCCACCAATTAGTTGTAACCAAAGCTTTTGCTATCGCAACCCCCGATCCCTAATCCCCAGGAACGGGCGGCCGCGAGCCAGTTTTGGTGGTATCGTGTATTGTCTAATTTGGCAGCGGAATTTTTCATCAGGACCGTAGTTAGGAAATATTTGATCAGCGTAAAATACCACATTTTCATAATATTAAACATATGGGATAAACCCAAGTTCGCAGTACACACGTTTTCATAGAAATAAATCCTATTTTAATTAATACAAACATCTATTTTATTTTAGGTAACTTTATTGCCACTTTTCCAAGCCTTCAGTGCTGTCCAGCTGGCTTCTATTTGGCTTTCATAATTTGTTACCTGAAACGCGTTTTAAAAACATTTGTCAGTGGGAAATACTGGTGAGTGAATCCCAGTTTAATCAAGTTTAAATAAAACCATTGTACAGTATTGAGGGCGATCTCGCAATTACATTTGTTTCCAAGTTATAACAATTAACATCCATGGTACTGTCAGACCCGACTTGTGGAAATGTTACTCCTTGATCAGGTGGTAACAAATTTTGTATACAAAACCCCAACATACTCATGATAATTGTATTCTTACAAATACCCAATAACTGCTTAATATATAATTAATTAAATGAGGTTTTGTAAAAACAATTCACAAAAAGGTTAACAAAAAACGGATCAATTCACATTGCTTTCTTAGATTATCCTTTAGGGTTTCCTGGTGACAATATATAATTTACACAAATGCACACACGTTAGTATAATAACCCATTTTAACATTAGTAATACCCTCCCCGAGACGGCATTCCAACGACTATGTCGGGCAGAACCACAACAGCCGTTACGGAACCCTAGATCAATCGGGCAGCGTATCTAATACGTATCCAGGGGTTATGATACTTACAACGGAGCAGAACTTCGCTATTTAGGGGATATTATACCCGAGAATAGCTTCTACTATGTGGAAATTCGTAAGAAAGAAAAGAATTTGAGCGAGTAGACTGAAGATCCGAGGCCTCCTTTATATAGGGCCAGATCTTGGCATTGTCGCGGCCCGCGTAAAACAAGAACAGGGTCTACGCAGCCCGCCTAGTAGGTGGACTAGGCCATAGGTGATCCGGGTCATCGACTAGGGTCAACACGCGTCGGCCACGTGTCAGCACCAGAGCCCGCCTGGGTTTTAAGTTGTCGCGGCCCGCGTAAGGGTAGCCAAAGGGCTACGCGGCCCGCGTCAACCCCAAAAATTCAATTTGATAATATTTAGGGTATTCGGGGCCCGTTTTCACGTATGGGGTGTATTTTTGGACATATTGGGATATTTTAAAATATATTAGGGTGTCGGAAATAATTCAAGGATGTCGGTTTATTTAGGATTGTTACATCCTCCCCACCTTGTTTTAGAGCTCGTCCTCGAGATCTACTGGAACAAGTGTGGATATTTCCTTTGCATTTCTTATTCAAGCTCCCATGTGTACTCGGGTCCTCTTTTGGAGTCCCACTTTACTTTGACCAGAACTAGTCTCTTGTGCTTGAGATTTTTGACTTTCCTGTCTTCAATTTGTAGAGGCCTTTCTGCAAACTTGAGTTGTTCATTTACCTCTATATCCTTAAGAGGTACCATCAATGATTCATCGGCTAAGCATTTTTTGAGATTTGATACATGAAATACATCATGTATTCCAGCCATTTCCTCTGGCAGTTGTAGCTGATAGGCTACAGGTCCTATTCTTCTAATAATCTCAAAAGGTCCAACATACCTGGGACTTAGCTTTCCCCGTTTGATGAATCTTACTACTCATTTCCAAGGAGAGACCTTTAACAATACTTTATCTCCTGTTTGAAATTCCAAGGGTTTGCGTCGGTTATCAGCATAGCTCTTCTGTCGATCACATGCTGCTTTCAGTCATTCCTTGACTTGAATAATCTTGTCAGTTGTTTCTTGTACTATCTCAGGTCCAGATAGTTGTTTTTCCCCAATTTCTGCCCAACAGACTGGGGTTCGGCACTTTCATCCATAAAGTGCTTCGAATGGTGCAGCGTTGATACTTGTGTGATAACTATTATTATAAGAAAATTCTATTAAATGTAAGTGATCGTCCCAATTACCTCCGAAATCAATTACACAAGCTCTAAGCATGTCCTCCATTGTTTGAATTGTCCTTTCGCTTTGTCCGTCCGTTTGAGGATGATAAGCTGTGCTTAGATTTAGCTTGGTTCCCATTGCTTTTTGGAAACTTGACCAAAAATGAGAGGTAAAACGACTATCTCTGTCAGACACAATTGATAAAGGAATTCCATGTAATGAAACTATTTCATTTACATATAATTTAGCTAACTGTTCCATGCTGAAAGTTTCTTTCATTGGTAGGAAATGAGCTGACTTAGTTAGCCTATCTACAATCACCCAGATTGTATCATTACCTTTCTTTGTTTTGGGTAATTTAGTAACAAAATCCATTGTTATCAATTCTCATTTCCACACTGGCATTTCTAATTGTTGTAACAGACCTGAGGGTTTCTGGTGTTCAGCTTTAACTTGTGAACAGGCTAAACATTTAGAAACATAGGCTGCTATGTCCTTTTTCATTCCTATCCACCAAAAATTCTTTCTTAGATCCCGGTACATTTTATCACTTCCTGGGTGCATCGTATACTTAGATTTATGGGCTTCTTCTAATATACGATGACGTAGGTTTCCTAATTTAGGTATCCACATTCTCTTTTTATGGAATCTCCAAATTCCATCTGTTCCTTGTTCTAATTCCTTTAGCATACCCTTTAATTTTTCAGTATCCTCCTTGATTACTGTTTTGGTAAAAAAATCAGGCCAAGATAATATAACCAAATCCTTGTTGTGAGGAATGATGCTTGAATCAATGAACAATGTTAAGGATAACTCAGAAATGTAATGAACAAACGACATAAGGATTTATACGAGGAAAAAGCCCTTGATCAAGAGTTAATCTCCGGCATAAAAAACCTCGGGTGATGGAAACTACCGATCACCAACTAAGATTAATCAAAAGAAGTTTACAACTCGGGATGATAACAAGCTTGTTACAAGGATCACTAATGTGCAATGTGCAAAAATGTATGAAATCGCCGAGTAGTGCTTGAGAGCTGATTGAGAGCTGTTACGAGAGTGTGAGTGTTTGCTAAAATTAGCTAAGTGTTCTAACTCAAGCTTGTTATCCCCATTTTAAATTAGAAATAACTAAACTAACTAACTATCCGCAAATTGTGCAAACTCCCCACGATCTCCATAACGTCCACAAGAACCAAGCACGTGCGGAATATTGAGGGAATATGCTCCAGGAATCTCGGTGAGACTTGGTCCATGCCTTTGCTCCTGCAAAACAAGCTTTCGTACAAGGTAGACAATTGTTAGTATAAGGATAACAATAAGGATCCTGAATCCTGATCCTGCAACACCTACTGAGGATCCTTAATTCAAACAGAATTGAGGATCCATGATCCTGGCAACATTTGAGGATCCGTGATCCTTAGGATTGGAAAATCCTCCCCGAACAATTGCCCCCAAAATATAAGGTGTAAAGTGTAAAATAACGAGTTATATTTTTTTGATCTTATCCGCAACAAACTAACAATTATATAGCCGTTAGGATCTAACTATCCGTTGCAGATCCTACGTCACTGAAGCGACATCCCTGCAGAATCATCATTATAAATTCAAGTTAGAGATAAGGATCAATGTGCATTTAAATTCGAGCAATACTCCCTTTAAATCCACATTCGAAGATCAAGCAGGTACTTCTCTTTCTCCTTTTCTCTTCACATTCATGCTCTGTTTCTTCTTTCTCGAAATCTCTGAATCACAATGAAGTTACGGTCATCCCCTGCTAAGGATCACCAGAAAGACAACCCTTTGAAGAGCCAAGGGATCATCAAAGATTCTCCGAAGGAATGTTGCTGCTTCACTGATCCGGATATAGACCGGATTCGTCATTGCTTTCCGGCAGACACTGTTTTTAAACTTTTCGACCCTACCGCTCTGAGTGACTTCGTCTCTGAAACCTAGGTTGCTTTTTCGGCTACCCCATTTCTGATCGGATACTCCTATCCTTTCCCTGCTTTCACCCAATCCTTCTTCTCCCTTACCGGCATATCCTATGTTCAGGCAATGCCAATGATGTGGAGGGTTTTGTATACCCTTGAGAGAATCATTGAGCAGGAGGATATAGATTTGGGAATGTCGGAATTGGCCGAAATGTACAACCTTGTGAGCCATGGTTCACACCGCTTTCTATTCAAACACAAATCCGGTGAGGCACACCCAATCCTGAAGACCACCAAGAATGACACCAATTGGAAGAAGCGATTCTTCTTTGTTAGGAGGAATTCCATCCCCGATGGGAAGGATTTACCAAGAAAGTGGGCCACCCACGGTAGGATAGAGGATCCTTAAAGAAGGATCATAGGATAACCTGTTTCTGCCGAGGATCACTAACCACTTTTTGTATCTTTTGTGCATCTATATATGTTTCACACGTCATTCCATCACCTGCAACCAAAGAGAGGATCACCGCTTTCCGGAATCTTGATCCTGCAGTAAGGTCATTTCAAGCAATCACCAAGGATTCTCAAGAAGTATCCTCAGGCTCCGTTACAATGTCAAGTAAGTATCCAAGTTTATATATGGTTAAATGTTGAAATGCAAATAAAACAAGAATACTTATCTGTTATTTTGGATTGATAGGTGCTGGAAAATCTTCAAGGTCAGCCACCCTCTTCAGTGTTACCGATCTTACTACTGTTGCTCCCAGGTCTGGGAAGAAGAAGACTGCTGCTAGCCCGAGTGCCGTACTCCCCAAGCCTGTCACCTCCAAGGGGGGAAATAAGAAGAAAGCCACTGAAGCCGAAAATCTTGAAGGCTTGCCTCTTATCCGCCACCAGTTCCAAGAATACTTTGCTGATGTAAGGATCACTGACTTAGCTTGATTATCCTGCCCAATTGAGGATCACGTGATCCTGAACTTTTCCTTGACTTCTTGCAGAAATTCGCCGAGGTCGAAATGCTGTTTGAAGCATATGTTGAAGAGGCGGAGCAAAAGCATCTGGAGTATCAAAAATTCTTCTTGGCTAAGGATCAAACCATCTCTCGCCTTGAGAAGGATCTCGCTCTGGCAAAGCAGCAGGTGGTCATGGCCCAGATAAATGCTGATCATGAGAAGCACGACCTGCTGGAGGATGCTAATGTCTCTGCTGCCATCACCATGTACAAAATCAAGCTGCAAATGGCTCGGGAGGCTGAGGATCCTGACTTCGACAGGACCACTTGGGACAAGGAGGGCTGGAAGGCAAAGCTGGCTGAGCTAGAGGATGAGGAGGAGGCTACCGAGGTCTTAGCGATTGAGGTAAATGACAGCGGGAAGGATCAAGCTGGTGGTGATGATGCCAAGGTATGAGCTGCAGAAATGGGCGATGATGGACATTTCTAGACACGGCCGGAGCCCATTTTTTTAGGACTTAAAAGTTTTTTGGTTGTGATGTTTTGAAACAATGTTGGGTTGTACTTTGAACAATAGTTTTTAGGGTTGTGGATCATGGATTCTTAGACAATAGGTAGGATAATAGGTGGTGGAGGGATCCTCTGTTTGGGGGATGAAACCACTTGTTATCCTGCCATCTTTTATTTCCTGCACTTTAAGACCTGTTAACAATGGACACCCTTTGCCAACCCAAGTAGACGGGCCACGTATTGCTGGTAGAAACTTGGGTTGGCAATTTTGACAACCTAAAAAGGGGTTTAACTTTTGTGAATAAATAAAACTTTAACTTTTTGGCTATTTCCCGTTTTGTTATCCTTGTGAATTCTTTATTTTTCTACTGTTGTTATTCACTTTCTTTGAATTTGTAAGTAAAGAATAAAGGTTTAACAAATCATGTTTAAAAGTTTTAGGATATGATCAAGGATCAAATATCCTACAATCGACAAATTTAGAATAGTTATGCAACTTAAGGATCATTAGTTCTGTTGTCAAAGGATAAGGGTCACTTATATGAATAATGAATAAAATCAAAGTGATTAAGGATCATACCTGAGAATCCAAGTTAGGATCCTAACCCTTTAACATTTATAATCAGGATAACCAAAAGACAAACCTTAGTAAAAGATAAGGATCAGGAATCCTTAGTTGTTTAACTTCAAAAACCTGAAACAGAACATAACTTGGGACTAAGCCAATATAAGAGAAGAGTTAGTAACTGGGGACAAGCCCAACAATTCTGGGGACAAGCCCAATATACTGGGGATAAGCCCAAAGGATAACTGGGGACAAGCCCAAAGGATAACTGGGGACAAGCCCAAAGTATAACTGGGGACAAGCCCAAAGGATCTTGTGTAAACTAGAGTATGGCCCTCACTGGCGACTATCCAAACTTAGTGACATGAAAATGCCAAAACCTTAGCTAACGTGAAAACGTTAGAAACCTTAGGAACGGATGTATGGTACGTCTACCATTATACGTAGGATCCCGGATACAGCCAGTACAATGAAATTGTCAGCCCCTAAAGCGAGTACTGGTCCCATTGCCATGAACTGTACCAGGATCATCATGCGCTACTGGCGAAACTGGGGACAGGCCCAAAAAACTGGGGTCAAGCCCAAACAACTGGGGTCAAGCCTAAACAACTGGGGTCAAGCCGCCCAAACAACTGGGGTCAAGCCCAAACAACTAGGGTCAAGCCCAAATAACTGGATACTTCTGTGGACACTCAATCCTTTGTTAAGGATACCTAAACCTTCTGCAAAACTCAGAATCAAGTGAAAGGAGGATAAAGGATCCAGGATCCTTATCCCTGTATATAGGATAATTAAAGAATGAAATAGTTTGAGATTAGATCATTACCAAAATGAGGATCATTCATCCTTTAAGGATCCTTCAAGGATGTGGATCATGAATATTGCTAAGGATCACAAATCCTTATTACATGAAGTATTTCTTCAGGTGGACAGCATTCCAAGCTCTTGGTAGCAAATCACCTTCCATTGTTAGCAATCTATATGCCCCCTTTCCTGCCTCAGCTTCAACCAGGTAGGGGCCTTCCCACTTTGGTGCCAACTTTCCATCAGCAGGATTTGTGGTATTCTGAAATGCTTTCCTTAATACCATATCACCAACTTAGAATTTCCTGATCCTGACATTTTTGTTTTAGGCTCCAGCCATCCTTTGTTGATAACTAGCCATCCTTATCCTTGCCAAATCCCTGAGTTCTTCTATAGTATCCAAGTCTTGAACCAAGTTTTCAGCATTTCCTTCAGGATCACGGATGCTTGTTCTTGCAGTAGGAACCACCATTTCTGTAGGGATCACTGATTCTGCCCCAAATACCAAAGAAAATGGAGTTTGGCCAGTAGCATTCTTGGGAGTTGTTCTATCAGCCCATAGTACATAAGGTAGTTCTTCTGCCCATTTTCCTTTCTTGGACCCAAGCTTTTTCTTCAAGTTGTTGATGATGATCTTGTTGGATGATTCTGCTTGACCATTAGCTTGTGGGTGGACTGGTGTTGATGTTATCATCTTAATCCCCCAGCTGTCACAAAAGTTAGTAGTTCTGTTCCCAATAAATTGGGATCCATTATCACAAACAATTTCAGAAGGGATACCAAATCTAGTAATAATATTTCTTTTGATAAAGGATATCACTTCTTTTTCACTGACTTAAGCAAAGGCTTCAGCCTCTATCCACTTGGAGAAGTAATCAGTCATAGCAAGCATGAATACTTTTCCATCAGGTACCTTGGGAAGTTTACCAACTATATCCATTCCCCATCTCATAAATGGCCAAGAAGAGGATATAGGATGCAAAAGCTCTGCTGGTTGATGAAGGATATTACTATGTCTCTGACAAGGATCACACTTCCTGGCATATTCCACAGCATCCTTCTTCATAGTAGGCCAATAGTATCTTGTTCTCAGGATCCTTGAGAATAATGCCCTGCCCCCAGTGTGGTTTCCACAATCTCCTTCATGGAAATCCTTTAGGACTTCTTGGATTTCAGGATCCTCAATGCATCTTAGATATGGTCCTGCAAGAGATCATTTATACAACATGTTATTCAATATTGTAAATTGAGATACCTTAATTTTGAAAGCCCTGGGGTTTTCTCCTGTAGGAATCTCTCCATGTTGTATGTATCTCATAATTGGAAGGATCCATGATCCTGAATGAGATTGTGTATCATCACTAGGGATGATTGCAGAATCCTCTCCTATCTCCATGGCTACATGATCCTCAATAGCGGGGGTTAGGATGTGGATAATAGGGATTATGATATCCTCTGGGATCTTCAAGGATGATCCTAGATTGGCCAATTCATCAGCTTCTGCATTCTCTTCCCTTGGTACCTGTGTCAAACTAAAGGAAACAAAAGGGAGTGTCAATTCTTTGACTATCTCTAAATATTTGATTAGCTTTTCACCTTTAACAGCATAGGATCCATTAAAGTGATTAGTAATTAACAATGAATCTACATGTACCTCAAGATACCTGATCCTCATATGCTTGGCAATTTGCAAACCAACTATCAAGGCTTCATACTCAGCCTCATTATTAGTAGTTTGAAACTCACAAGCTATGGAGTGGGGTATTATGTCCCCCTGTGGCGATTTTAGTAGTATTCCAAATCTTATTCCTTTGACATTAGAGGCTCCATCAGTGAAAAGTATCCAAGGATCCTTAGTTTCTTCCAGCTGTTGGACTTCTAACTCAGCTTCCTTTTGCAAGTCACTACTAAAATCTGCCACAAAGTCAGCTAAGGCTTGGGATTTAGTGGCAGTCCTTGGTTCATATCTTATATCATAAGCACTAAGCTTCACTGCCCACTTAGCCATCCTTCCTGACATTTCAGGTTTCCTGAGAACATTCTTAATTGGAAAATTAGTCTTAACAATAATGCCATGAGTTTCAAAATAATGTCTTAATTTAGTAGATGCCATAATTAGTGCAAGGATAAGTTTTTCTAAATGTGAATACCTGGATTCAGCATCAAGCAAACTCTTACTTACATAATAGACAGGATGTTGTGTACCTTCGTGATCCTTAACAAGGACCGCACTTACTGCTTTAGAGGATACCGCCAAATACAAGGATAATATATCCCCTTTTTTTGGTTTCATCAAGGCAGGGGCTGAGGATAGGTAATCCTTAAGAGCTTTGAGAGCGTTTTCATGCTTTTCAGTCCATTCAAATTTTTTGTTCTTCCTCAAAATGTCATAGAATTCCTTGCATTTTTCTGAGGAATTGGATATGAACATGTTCAAGGCTGCGATCCTGCCTGTCAATCTTTGCACATCCTTGGCATCGGCAGGAGATTTGATATTCACAATAGCCTTAATTTGCTCTGGACTTGCTTCAATGCCTCTTTTTGTCACCATATAGCCTAGGAATTTACCTGCTTTAACACCAAAGTGACACTTGGAAGGATTTAGCTTCATAATAAATTTATCAAGGATATTGAATTCTTCCTCCAAGTCTCTAAGGTGATCCTCAGCTTTCTTGGACTTTACCACCATGTCATCTATATAGACTTCCATAGTGTGTCCAACGTGTTCCTTGAACATCATATTGACTAGCCTTTGATAAGTAGCACCTGCATTTCTTAGTCCAAATGGCATAGTAATATAACAATATATACCAGTTGGGGTCATAAAGGCTGTATCCTCTTGATCAGATGGTTCCATCTGAATTTGTTGAAATCCAGATGAAGCATCCATAAAAGTCAACAACTCATGACCCGCGGTAGCATCCATCATGGAGTCAATGTCGGGTAATGGGAAAGGATCCTTGGGACATGCCTTGTTTAAATCAGTAAAATCGACACATACCCTCCACTTTCCATTTTTATTTTGAACAACAACCACATTGGCTAACCACCTTGGATACTTAACCTCTCTTATCATACCTGCCTGGAGTAGTTTATCTACTTCTTCCTGTATAATGGCATTCCTTTCAGGTGCAAACTTCCTCCTTTTTTGATGAATTGGCTTGAATGACCTGTCAATGCCAAGTTTATGAGTAATTATATCTTTAGATATACCTGTCATGTCCTCATGCTTCCAGGCAAAGGTAGTTTTCCTCCTCTTAAGGAAGGATACTAGATCCTGTTCAATGTTGCTAAGGATCCCTGATCCTATGAAGACTATGGATTCAGGATCATGAGGATCCATAAGGATTTCATTCACATCCTGTTCTCTTGCCTCCAAGACATCTCTTGGAGGATGCTTTAATTTCTATTGCTCCCTTGGTCTTGAGGCTGGCTTCATTGACGACATATAACAATTCTTAGCTTCTTGTTGATCACTTTCAATTTTCACCACTCCCCATGGACTAGGAAGCTTCACGCATTGATGATAGGTAGATGGGACTGCCTTCATGTCATGTATCCATGGCCTGCCAAGGATAACATTACAACAGGATAAGCAATCTATAACACAAAATTTTTTATAAGAATGAAGTCCTTCAATATAGATGGGGAGTTTGATGTCCCCCAATGTATTCTTGGTCTCTCCGCTGAATCCCACAAGAACTGAGGATCTTGGGACAATGTATGATTCAGGGATGTTCATCTTCTTGAGGACATCAAGCTGAATGATGTTTACTGAGCTTCCTCTATCTATCAGGATCCTGCGAACAAAATGGTTAGAAATAAACATAGTAATAACAAGACCATCATGATGAGGATCCTGAACATCAACACGATCATCCGCATCAAAAGTTATAATTTTATCCTTGGTAACAGTGGAGGTCCGGATGGGTCTGTCTCCATTATCCATCTTGGTTTCCTTGGCATGTCTTTTGGCTGCTGAAAAGGAAGTACCACAAATATCTGATCCACCGGATAAGAAGTTTATAACTTGTGCATCTGCTGGAGGAGCAGGAGCCTTTTCTGGGATCCTTTCACGATCCTGGATTCTTGACTTTTTTCTTCCCAAAAGCTCCTTCAAGTGCCCCTTGCTTAACAAGTAACCAATTTCTTTTCTAAGTGCAATACATTCTTCAGTGAGATGTCCGAAATCCTCATGATATGCACACCATTTGGACTTGTCTTTTGTTGCGGCTGGTTTATCACTTTTCCTTGGCCATATTGCTTTCTCACCTAGATTCTGCATTGTAAGAATTAGTTCATTGTTATCAACAGAAAAACAGTATTCAGAAATTGGAGGATAATCCTCATCATCCTCTTCTTGTTCTACTGCATGCACATTCTGGTTATCAGACTTGTTGTAGGACTTGAACTTGTTATTCTTGAAGTAGGATCCTTGCTTTTCCTGTTTTGAGGATCTTGCCAATCTCTCCTAGATCCTTTTATCATCCTCTAATAGGATGAATCTAAGGGCCCTGGTTCTCACTTCATCAAGATTCCTGCACGGAGTCATAACAAGATCATCATAGAATAACGAATCCCTAAGCAAACCCATTTTAAAGGCTTAGTGATGTAATCTCTAAGTGATTCATTTTGACCTTGTGTTACCCTATATAGATCACTAGTTAAACGTTTAAATTTTCTGCTACATGAGAACTGACTATTAAACAGGTTAACTAGATTAGCAAATGAAGTAATAGAGTAAGGGGGAAGACTTAGCAGCCATTTAAGAGTAAATCCTGTAAGTGTGGATCCGAAACCTTTGGATAGACATGCTTCTTTTAACCTCTCTGGGATGGGGTTGATCTCCATCCTTTCTCTATATTGAGCTACATGTTCTTCTGGATCCGTTGAACTATCATACAGCTTCATAGTTGGTATTTGAAACCTTTTGGGTATCTTAGCATCACAAATAGGTGGTGCAAAGCGAGATATCCTATGACTCCCATCTGCAATTTCAGGAATGGGCTTAACCACCCCTAGAACGCTGGATATCATATCCTTCAGCTTCTGTAATTCCCTAGCCATAGCTTGATTGATACCTGTATCCTGCATAGAGCCATGGTTAGTGTTATAAGAATTATTGAAAGTATTACCTCCCATAGGATTCAAGTTAGGAATTGCAGATGTGAATCCATATTTGTTAGGGCATGAATTTTATGCTAAGGATCATCTATCCTGAGACTAGGCATGGATCACGGATGCTTAATGGCTGATGCAGAGAGTCCGAGGATCCAGAGTCTGAGGATCACGAGTCTGAGGATCACGAGTCTGAGGATCCAGGATCCTTAACAGAACTTATGTTTTGCACGTTTTTAATGTGTAAATGTAGGTAATGGACGTAGTGGACCACTTCGTTGCTGGAATCTCATGGAATATGCTTTTAGGCACGTGCATATTGAAGAAATAACCGTTAGTGGTGGTCACGGGTGACTTCCACCTTTTTCGGGAAGTTAGTTAGTTGATTTTTCCTTATCTTTTTAAGGGGAAACAAGCTCATTAGAGGCACAATTCGTACACACCACAGAAAAAAAACACTTAACACACGAATTCTCTGCAAACACTTAGCGAAAACACACACTTACACTAGAAATTCATTGTATTGAGCTTGTTTTCTTCCGAAGTTGTACAAGGATCCCTGCTGTTTTTGCAATATAGTTGGTGATCGGTAGTTTCCATCACCCGAGGTTTTTTATGCCGGAGATCTTCTAAAGATCAAAGGCTTTTTCCTCGTATAAATCTCGGTGTTCATCGTTGATTTCATATACTTGTTGTTCATACAATTAACCAAGCATCATACCTCACAAAATCATATTTGGTTGCATTATCCTTGTGTGATTTTTGACCAAAACAGTTTGGCGCCCACCGTGGGGCAATTGGTGCTTCAATTCTGAGAAATTTTGTTCATTTCATTCATTTCGGTTCATTACCTTCAACCACATGGCTTCTCAGGGAAAACTACTCCAAGTTCTATGTCGGCGGTCACTTTTTCACAGGGCATTCCGCCTTTGCATCATCTCCCCCTTGCATTCCAGAAGAATGCTGAGAATTCTCCGAAGAAGACAACCCCCGTTTTCACAAAACCAACTGTTGTTTCTTCCTCTATACTTACTAACAGTAATTTTTATGCTTTGATTGTGCAGATGGAGGATCACATGCAGCAGCAGGTCAAAACTAATGGCAGGATCCTTCGCGAAATTGATAAAATCAGCAAAGGATCAGTCCCCTTTGATGTCGAGGTCGCTGAATTTTGACACTCCAGTCATAACTTCCCAGCACTTTGCAGCTCCAGATGTCCAATACCAGGGTGCATCAATAGGAATGCGTTCTGGATCATCGGTAATGTCTCAGGCTCGAGGTTCCTCTTTCCAGCCTTCAGGATCCTCATTTCAGCATCAGGGATTCTTCACCAGTTTAGGAGGATGCATGGGGACGCAGCCAATTCAGGGATCCTCCTCTCAGGTTCAAGGATCCTCTCAGGTTCAAGGATCCCCTCAGGTTCAAGGATCCTCTCAGGTTCAGGGATCATCCTCTCAGGTTCAAGGATCCTCTCAGGTTCAAGGATCCTCTCAGGTTCAAGGATCCTCTCAGGTTCAGGGATCATCCTCTCAGGTCCAGGGATCCTCTCAGGTTCAAGGATCCTCTCAGGTTCAAGGATCCTCTCAGGTTCAAGGATCCTTTCAGGTTCAAGGATCCTCTTAGGTTCAGGATCCTCTCAAGTTCAAGGATCCTCTTAGGTTCAAGGATCCTTTCAGGTTCAAGGATCCTCTCAGGTTCAAGGATCCTTTCAGGTTCAAGGATCCTCTCAGGTTCAGGGATCCTCTCAGGTTCAAGGATCCTCTCAGGTTCAAGGATCCTTTCAGGTTCAAGGATCCTCTCAGGTTCAAGGATCCTCCTTCCAGGTTCAAGGATCCTCATCTCAGGTTTCCGGATCCATGGATTATCCTCCAAGACCTACATTCACAGCACATCAAAGATCCAACATCTTCCAGGATCAAGGATACTTAAGGAGTGTGCAACCCGGAAGTTCAGATGTTCATCTAGGAGACTTCATATCGATGCAGACTATTGCTTCTTCTGGTCCCTCAGTTATACCAGAATCCCGTCAATATGGATTCACATCTGGAATTCCAACCTTGAATCCATTAGGAGGTAACACTTTGAATACTTCTTATAATGCTAACCATGGCTTCATGCAGGATATAGGAATCAACCAAGCTATGGCTAAGGAATTGCAGAAACTTAGAGATATAATATCCAACGTTCCAGGAGTGGTTAAGCCCATTCCTGAAATTCCTGATGAAAGCCACAAGATATCTCATTTTGCACCACCTACTTATGATGCAGAGATACCGAAGAGGTTTCAGACACCAAATTTGGTTGCTTGTGCAAGGGCTTTGGATCCACACTTACCGGATCAGCGTTAAAATGGATGCTAAGTCTTCCTCCTTACTCTATTACTTCATTTGCTAATCTAGTTAATTTGTTTAATAGCCAATTCTCATGCAGTAGGAGATTTGAACGATTAACTAGTGATTTATATAGGGTAACTCAAGGTCATAATGAATCACTTAGAGATTACATAATTAAATTCAGTAAAGAATCCTTAGAAATCCCTAACTTAGATATTGCTACAGCTCTAAAAGCCTTTGAAATGGGTTTGCTTAGGGATTCAATGTTCTATGATGATCTTGTCATGACCCCTTGCAGGAACTTAGACGAGGAAAGGAACAGGGCCCTTAGGTTCATCCGTTTAGAGGATGACAAAAGGATCCACGAGAGATTGTCAGGATCCTCAAAGCAAGACAAATAAGGATCCTATCTCAAGGATAATTGATCCAAGTAATACTCCAAGCATGACAACCAGAATGTGCATGCTGTGGAACAAGAGGAAGATGATGAGGTTCATCCTCCTATTTCTGAATATTTTTTTTCTGCTGATAATAATGAACTAATCCTTTCTATGCAGAGTTTAGGTGACAAGGTTAGGTGGCCAAGGAAGAATGACAAACCGCCTGCCACCAAAGACGAATCGAAATGGTGTGCTTACCATGGGGATTCTGGTCATCTCACAGATGAGTGCATAGCATTAAGGAAGGAGATAGGTTATCTTTTGAGCAAAGGATACTTGAAGGAATTGCTTGGAAGGAAAAAGTCAAGGACCAAGGATCCTGAGAAAGTTCCTAAAAAAGCTCATCCTCCACCAGCTGATGCTCAAATCATCCATTTCATCTCCGGAGGTTCTCAGCAGCTAAGAGACATGCAAAGGAAACAAAGATGGAGAATAGGGACAAACCTGTTCGAACTTCCATCCTTACCCAGGAAAAAGTCATATACTTTGATGGGGATGACCGTGTCGACATACATGATCCTCATCATGACGGTTTGGTTATTACATTATTTATATCTAACCATTTTTGTTCGCAGGATTCTCATTGATGGGAAAAGCTCAGTGAACATAATCCAGTTGGATGTCCTCAATAGAATGGACATCCTTGAATCCGATATTGTCCAAAGATCATCTGTCCTTGTGGGATTCAGTGGAGAGACAAAGATTACATTGGGGGAAATCAAACTTCCTATTTACATAGAGGGAGTTAATTCTTTTCAAAAATTTTGTGTCATAGATTGCTTATCCTGCTATAATGTTATCCTTGGCAGGCCATGGATACATGATATGAAGGCAGTCCCCTCAACATATCATCAATGTGTCAAGCTCCCAACTCTATGGGATGTGGTGAAGATATAAAGTGATCAGCAGGAGGCAAAGAACTGTTACACTTCTTCATTGAAGCCAACCTCCAAGGAGCAAGACGTCAAGGATATTCTGTTGAACCCAGAGGATCCTGAATCCAAAATTTTTATAGGATCCGGGATCCTAGACAGTTTTGAGCAGGATTTAATATCCTTCTTGAAAAGAAGAAAGTCTACCTTCGCTTGGAAACATGAAGATATGACAGGAGAAAGTTTGCACTCGAAAGAATGCCATTATCCAAGAAGAGCACCAGCCCTGATGAAACCAGAAAATGGAGAATCGTTATCCTTATACTTAGCTATTTCAGCTAAAGCAGTAAGTGTGATCCTAGTTAAGGATCATGAAGGCTCTCAACATCCGGTATACTATGTAAGTAATATTCTACTTGATGCTGAGGCCAGGTACTCTCATTTAGAGAAATTAATTCTTGATTTAATTATGGCTTCTGCTAAACATAGACATTGTTTAGAAACTCATACCATTATTGTGAAAACTAACCTTGCTATCAAGAATGTTCTCAGGAAACTTCAAATGTCAGGTAGAATGGCAAAATGGGCAATCAAGTCCCAAGCTTTACTTGACTTTGTGGCTGATTTCAGTAGTGATCTACAAAGGGAAGCTGAATTAAAAGTTCAACAACTTGAGAAGACCAAGGATCCTTAGACACTCTTCACGGATGGAGCTTCAAATGTTAAAGGAACTTGACAAGACACACTACCAAAATCGCCACAGGGGGACATTATACCCCAATCCACTGCATGGAATTCCAAACCACTAATCATGAGTCAGGAAACTGGCAGATTCTTTTGCTTTTTTCAGTCTATCACAGGTACCCAGGGAAGAAAATGCAGAAGCTGACGCTTTAACTAACCTTGGATCATTCCTAAAGATGCCAGAAATGTGAAAAATACTCATCACCCATGTTTTAACTCCTGCAATTGAGGATCACGTAGCCATGGAGATAGTGGAGGATTCTGCAATCATACCTGGTGATCCTGCACAGTCGAATTCAGGATCTTGGATCCTTCCAATCCTAAGATATATACAACATGGAGAGATCCCTACAGGACAAAATCCTAAAGCTTTCAAAGTCAAGGAGACTGTGGAAACTACACTGGGGGCAGAGCACTATTCTCAAGGATCCTTAGAACAACATACTATAGGCCTACCACGAAGAAGGATGTTGTGGATTATGCAAAGAAGTGTGATGCTTGTCAAAGACACAGTAGTATTCTACACCAACCAACATAACATCTGCATCCTAAGAAGAAGCTTTTGCTCAAAGTCAGAAAAAGGAAATGGCCAGTTATCAACAAAGAATGGCTGGAGCATACAACAAGAATGTCAGGATTAGAAGATTTCAAGTTGGTGATTTTGTGCTAAGAAAAGCATTCCAGAACACTACAAATCCTTCTGATGGCAAGCTAGCACCAAAGTGGGAAGACCCCTATCTAATTGAAGCTGAATTAGGAAAGGGGGCATATCATTTGTTAACAATGGATGGTGATCTCCTACCAAGAGCTTGGAATGCTGTTCATCTAAAAAAATACTAAGTAAGAAGGATCAGGGATCCTCAGCGATACCGGTATTCTGATTAAGGATCCAGGATCCTCAAAGGATATATGATTCTACATTTGGTAACACATTACTTTCATTTTCATTTTCATTCATTTTATACTTATTACTTATCATAAGTTAAAGATGTTAATCAGTTAACATCTATTTTCACAAAGTTTAAGCTTTTGCAGAGTTGTTATCATTTTACAGAAGATAAAAGTGGTTGGCCAACTCTCCAAAGTTTATGGGCTTATCCCCAGTTTCGCCAGTAGCGCACGATGATCCTGGTGCAGTTCAAGGCAGTGCGACCAGTACTCGTTTTAGGGGCTGACAATTTCATTGTACTGGCTGTACCCAGGATCCTACGTATAATGGTAGACGTACCATACATCCGTTCCTAAGGTTTCTAACGTTTTCACGTTAGCTAAGGTTTCGGCATTTTCATGTCGCTCAAGTTTGGATAGTCGCCAGTGAGGGCCATACCCCAGTTTACATCCGTTTATATGGGCTTGACCCCAGTTTACATCCGTTTATATGGGCTTGACCCCAGTTTACATCCGTTAATTTGGGCTTATCCCCAGTTTGTTGGGCTTGTCCCCAGTTACTAACTCTTATCTTATATTGGCTTAGTCCCAAGGTGTATCCTATTTCAGGTTTTTGGAGACAAACGACCAAGGATCCTTGATCCTTACCTTACATTAAGGTTTGTCTTATGGTTATCCTGTTTATAATGATAAAGGTTAGGATCCTAACTTGGATTCTCAGGTATGTTCCTTAACTATTTTGATTTTATTCATTATTCATTTGAATAACCCTTATACTTGACAACTGAACTTGTGATTCTTAAACTATATCACTTTTTAGAACTTATCGGTTATGGGATATGTGATCCTTGATCATATCCTAAACTTTTTGGATATCTTTTTTAATTTTTCAAGGCTTGATAAGTATAAACAGAATGAACATTACTGTTTTGGTCAAAAATCAGACGAGGATAATGCAACCAAACTCTTTATTACGGGGTATGATGCTTGAATTGATGAACGATAAGAAGGATCACTATGAAATATGATGAACAATTGACACGAATATTTATACGGGGAAAAAGCCCTTGATCAAGAGTTGATCTCCGGCACAAAAAACCCCGGGTGATGGAAACTACCGATCACCACTTAAATTAAACAAACAATTTGTTACAACTTCGGATGATAGCGAGCTAAGTACAAGGATCACTATAGTGTATCGTGTAGAAATGTGTATAATCGCCAAGTGTGTTGATGAGAGCAGTTGTTCGAGTGTGTGTGTAGCCAAAAATAGCCAAAAAGTGTTGTCTAATTAGCTCGCTACCCCTTTTAAATTAGAAAATATCTAAGTAACTAATTGTCCGCAAATGGTGCAAGTCCTCCACGACTCCACAACGTCCATTTTCAGCCAAGCACGTGCGGAATTCTTCAAAGAATATACTCCAGGAATATCTCCAAGACCAAGTCCAATTGATACTCCTGCAAAACAATTACGAATTCAAAGCAGACAATCATTAGTATAAGGATCCTTAGGATGATCCATGATCCTGATCCTGATCCTGAAGCACTTCTGAGGATCACTAACTGACACAGAAGTAAGGATCACTAAGCAGGATAATAATTGAGGATCACGGGTCATTTAGAAATCCACCCCTAACAATTGCCCCCAAAATATAAGGAGTTATATTGTAAATAAACGAGTTGTATTTTGTTGATCTTATCCGCAACAAACTAACGGATAACTAGCCGTTGAAGACGGACTAGCCGTTGCAAACCTGACGTCACCGAAGTGACAATCCTGCAAATCATCATTATAAATAGGAGTTAGAGATAGGATCAATTTGCATTTAAATCCAAGAGAACTTCCCTTTAAATTCTCAGCCGAAGATCAATCAGGTATCTCTTCTCCTACTTCTCTTTCTCTCACTCTGTTTTTCTTTCTTTACCATCATCTTGTTAAGAATGATGCTCCGGTCCTCCCCCGCCAAGGATCACCAGAAGGATAGCCCCTTGAAGAGTCAAGGGATCATCAAAGACTCAGCGAATGAGAGGTGTTGCTTTAACGATGCACAAATAGATAAGATCCGGCACTGCTTTCCGGCGAACGCCTTTTTCAAACCCTTTGATCCCACTGTTCTGAGCGACTACATTTCTGAGACATGGGTTGCCTTTCCGGTTACCCCATTCACCATAGGATATACCTATCCTTTTCCATCTTTTACCCAATCCTTTTTCTCCTTAACCGGTATCTCTTACATCCAAGCTATGCCGATGATCTGGAGGGTATTATATACCCTTGAAAGGATCATAGAGCAGGAAGGGATTGATTTAGGAATGTCAGAACTGGCAGAGATGTATGATCTCACAACGTTTGGATCCAACCGATATCTGTTTAAGCGAAAACCCGGCGAAGAACATCCCATTTTTAAGGCCACCAAGAACGATACAAACTGGAAACGACGCTTTTTCTTTGTCAGAAGGGATACCATTCCAAACGGAAAGGATCTACCAAGGAAGTGGTCCACCCATGGTAGGACAGAGGATCCTGAGAAGGATCACCAGGTAATCTTGCTTTCGTATAAGGATCACTAACCCCCTTTTGTTTTATGTTATGCAGCTATCACTGTTTCACACCTCATACCATCTCCTGATACTAAGGAAAGGCTTGCTGCTTTTAGAAGGCTTGAACCTATAACCAGATCATTCAAGACAGACACCCAGGATTCACAACAAGTATCCTCAGGTTCTATCACCATGTCAAGTAAGTATCCTGCTTTTTATATAGTTAAAGATTGAAATGAATAGCTAAATAGAAATAGGATAAGGATACTTATCTTGCTTTAAATGTGTAGGTGCCGGAAAAACTTCCAAACCTGCCTCACAGTTCAACATGACCGACCTTGATACTGTTCGATCCAGGAAGAAGAAGACCACTGCCAACCCTAGCGTCTCCATCCCCAAGGCACCCACTAAAGGAAGGGGTGGCAAGAAGAGGAAAACCTCTGATACAGAGGACCTACAGGGCCTGCCACTGATCCGCCACCAGTTCCTTGAATACTTCAATGAGGTGAGGATCACCAATTCTGCCTAGGTATCCTACTCATTTGAGGATCATCTGATTTGGAATTGCTTTGTCTTTTTCTTTGCAGAAATTTGCTGAGATTGAAGATTATGTGGGAAGCGTCGAGGAGCTGGATAAGAAGATTGCTGACCTCCAACAAGTTGCAGTGCTTAAGGATCTTAAAATTGCTGATCTTGAAAAAGCCCTTCAAGATGCCAAGACTCAGACAGCTAAAATCTTGATGGACATTGACTATGAGAAACATGAGCTCGTGGAAGGTGCAAAGGTCTCCGCTGCCATCACAATGTATCAGACAAAACTAAAGATGGCCCAGGAAGCTCAAGATCCTAACTTCGACAGAAGCAGCTGGGATGTTGAGGGCTGGAAAGCGAGGTTGGCTGATCTTGAGGATGATGAGGAGGCTGAGGAGGTTTTGGCGATCGAGGCTGGAGGTAGTGGGAAGGATCAGGTTAAGGATACCGAAGCTGGAGGGGATGAGGATGCAGCGAAGGTGTAGGCTGCACAATTGGGCGATGATGGACATTCCTAGACGTAGCCGGAGCCCAATTTTTAAATTTGGTAGTAGTTTTTTGTGGTTGTGATGTTTTTAAAACAATGATGGTCTGTAATAACTAAACAATAGCTATTAGGGTTAAGGATCATGAATGAACCTTTGGACAATAAGTAGGATTACAATTAGTGGAGGGATCCTCTGTTTGGGGGATGAAGCCATTGTGATCCTGCCATCTTTTTAATTCCTGCACTACCAAGACCTTTAGACAATGGACACCCTTTACCTACCCCAGCGGACGGGCCACGTATTGCTGGTAGATGCTCGGGGTAGGTAATTTTGACAACTTAAAAGGGTTTAAGCTTTTGTGAATAAAATGACTTTAACTTTTTGGCTATATCCTGTGTTGATATCCTTGTGGTTATTTTATTTTTCAATTGTTTTGATGTACACTTGTTTGAATAGAAAAAGTTGAACAAATTATATAGAAAATATTTAGGATATGATCCAGGATCAAATATCCTATAGTTGAAAAATTCAAAAAGTGGTGTATTTTAAGGATCATGAGTTCAGTTGTCAAAGTATTAGGGTTATTCAAATAATCAATGAATAAAATCAAAATAGTTAAGGATCATTCCTGAGGATCCAAGTTAGGATCCTAACTCTTAATACTATAACCAGGATAACCATAAGACAGACCTTAGTAAGAAGTAAGGATCAAAGATCCTTAGTTGTTTAACTTTGAAGACCTGAAATAGAACATAACTTGGGACTAAGCCATTATAAGATAAAGGTTAGCAACTGGGGACAAGCCCGAAGGATAACTGGGGATAAGCCCAAGGATAACTGGGGACAAGCCCAAGGATAACTGGGGACAAGCCCAAGGATCATGTGTGAACTGGAGTATGGCCCTAACTGGCGACTATCCAAACTTAGTGGCATGAAAATGCCAAAACCTTAGCTAACGTGAAAACGTTAGAAACCTTAAGAACGGATGTATGGTACGTCTACCATTATACGTAGGATCCTAGGTATAGCCAGTACAATGGAATTATCAGCCCCTAAAACGAGTACTGGTCCCACTGCCATGAACTATACCAGGATCATCATGCGCTACTGGCGGAACTGGGGTCAAGCCCAAACGACTGGGATCAAACCCAAGTAACTGGTTGCTTGTGTGGATAATCATCCTTTTGCTAAGGGTACCTGAACCTTCAAAACTCAAAATCTCGTGAAAGGAGGATAAAGGATGCGGGATCCTTATCCTTTTGTGAGAAAATAAGGATATGAAATAGTTTAAGATTAGAATGTTACCTAAATGAGGATCATCTGTGCTTTAAGGATCCTTTAAGGACATTTATCATGTGAGGATCATGGATCCTTATCACATGAAGTATTTCTTCAAATGGATAGCATTCCAGGCTTTAGGTAGCAAATCACCCTCCATTGTTAGCAATCGATATGCCCCCTTTCCTGCCTCAGCTTCAATCAAGTAAGGGCCTTCCCATTTTGGTGCCAACTTTCCATCAGCAGGATTGGTAGTATTCTGAAATGCTTTCCTTAGCATCATATCACCAACTTGGAATTTCCTGATCCTGACATTTTTGTTGTAGGCTCCAGCCATTCTTTGCTGATAGCTGGCCATCCTTATCCTTGCCAAATCTCTGATTTCTTCTATAGTATCCAGGTCTTGAACCAAGTTCTCCTCATTCTCCTCAGGATCACGAATACTTGTTCTAGCAGTTGGAACCACCATTTCTGTTGGGATCACTGATTCTGCCCCAAATACCAAAGAGAATGGAGTTTGGCCTGTAGCATTCTTAGGGGTTGTCCTATCAGCCCAAAGCACATAAGGTAGTTCTTCTGCCCATTTCCCTTTCTTGGATCCAAGCTTCTTCTTCAAATTGTTGATGATGATCTTATTGGAGGATTCTGCCTGACCATTAGCTTGTGGGTGGACTGGTGTTGATGTTATCATCTTAATCCCCCAGCTGTCACAAAAGTTCGTAGTTCTGCCCCCAATGAATTGGGAACCATTATCACATATAATTTCAGAAGGAATACCAAATCTAGTTATAATATTTCTTTTAATGAAGGATATAACTTCCTTTTCTCTGACTTGGGCAAAAGCTTCAGCCTCTATCCACTTGGAGAAGTAATCAGTCATAGCAAGCATGAACACTTTTCCACCAGGTGCCTTAGGGAGCTTACCAACTATATCCATGCCCCATCTCATGAATGGCCAAGTGTAGGATATAGGATGCAATAATTCAGCCGGTTGATGAAGGATATTGCTGTGTCTCTGACAAGGATCACACTTCTTAGCATACTCCACAGCATCTCTCTTCATAGTTGGCCAATAGTATCCTGTCCTCAGGATCCTTGAGAATAATGCCCTGCCCCCAGTGTGGTTTCCACAATCTCCTTCATGGAAGTCTTTTAAAACTTCTTGGATTTCAGGATCCTCAATGCATCTTAAATATGGTCCTGCAAGAGATCGTTTATACAACATATTATTCAAATTGTGAATTGAGATACCTTAATTTTGAAAGCCCTAGGGTTTTCTCCTGTAGGAATCTCTCCATGTTGTATGTATCTCATGATTGGGAGGATCCATGATCCTGGATGAGTTTGAGTATCCTCACTAGGGATAATTGCAGAATCCTCTCCTATTTCCATAGCCACGTGATCCTCGATGGCAGGAGCCAGGATATGGATAATGGGAATACTTATTTCCTCCGGGATCTTCAAGGATGATCCTAAATTGGCTAATGCATCTGCCTCTGCATTCTCTTCCCTTGGTACCTGTGTCAAACTAAAAGATACAAAAGAGAGTGCCAATTCTTTGACTATCTCTAAATATTTGGTTAACTTTTCACCTTTAACAGCATAGGATCCATTAAAGTGATTAGTGATTAACAAAGAATCTACATGTACCTCAAGATACCTGATCCTCATATGCTTAGCAATTTGCAAACCAGCTATCAAGGCTTCATATTCAGCCTCATTGTTAGTGGTTTGGAACTCACAAGCTATAGAATGGGGTATTATGTCCCCCTGTGGCGATTTTAGTAGTACTCCAAGCCCTGTTCCTTTGACATTTGAGGATCCATCAGTATAGAGTATCCAAGGATCCTTGGTCTCCTCTAGCTGCTGGACTTCTAACTCAGCTTCCTTTTGTAAATCACTACTGAAATCTGCCACAAAGTCGGCTAATGCTTGGGATTTAATGGCTGTCCTGGGCTCATATCTTATATCATATGCACTAAGCTTCACTGCCCACTTGGCCATTCTTCCTGACATTTCAGGTTTCCTGAGGACATTCTTAATTGGAAAATTAGTTTTAACGATAATGGCATGAGTTTCAAAATAATGTCTCAATTTAGTAGATGCCATAATTAATGCAAGGATAAGTTTTTCTAAGTGTGAATACCTGGATTCAGCATCAAGTAAACTCTTACTTACATAATAGACAAGATGTTGTGTACCTTGGTGATCCTTAACAAGGACTGCACTTACTGCTTTTGAGGATACCGCCAAGTATAAGGATAACACATCTCCCTTTTCTGGTTTCATCAAGGCTGGGGCTGAGGATAGGTAATCCTTAAGAGCTTTTAAGGCATTTTCATGCTTCTCAGTCCACTCGAATTTCTTTTTCTTCCTTAGGATATCATAGAATTCCTTGCACTTTTCTGAGGATTTAGATATGAATCTGTTTAAAGCTGCAATCCTGCCTGTTAACCTCTGAACGTCCTTAGCATTGGCAGGGGACTTGATGTTCACTATAGCTTTGATTTGTTCTGGACTGGCTTCAATACCTCTCTTTGTCACCATATATCCTAAGAATTTACCTGCCTTTACACCAAAATGACACTTAGAAGGATTAAGTTTCATATTATATTTATCTAGGATATTGAACGCTTCTTCCAAGTCTCTTAGGTGATCCTCAGCCTTTTTTGATTTTACCACCATATCGTCTATGTAAACCTCCATAGTCTGTCCAATCTGGTCCTTGAACATCATATTCACTAGCCTTTGATAGGTTGCACCTGCTCGGAGTAATTTCTCTACCTCCTCCTGGATAATGGCATTTCTTTCTGGTGCAAATTTCCTCCTCTTTTATTGGATTGGTTTGAAGGACCTATCAATGCCAAGTTTGTGAGTTATTATATCTTTAGATATACCTGTCATGTCTTCGTGTTTCCATGCAAAGGTAGTCTTTCTCCTTTTGAGGAAGGATATGAGGCCTTCCTTTATTTCACTAAGGATCCCTGATCCTATATAAACTTTAGATTCAGGATCATCAGGATCCATAAGGATTTCTACTACATCCTGTTCTCTTGCCTCCAAGACATCCCTTGGAGGACGCTTTAATTGCTATTGCTCCCTTGACTTTGATGTTGGCTTCATTGATGAGGTGTAGCAGTTCTTAGCCTCTTGCTGATCACTATCAATCTTCACTATTCCCCAAGGACTAGGAAGCTTCACACATTGATGATAAGTAGATGGGACTGCCTTCATGTCATGTATCCAAGGCCTGCCAAGGATAACATTACAACAAGATAAACAGTCAATAACACAAAACTTTTGATAAGAATGTAGGCCTTCGATATAAATTGGGAGTTTAATGTCCCCCAGAGTATTCTTAGTTTCGCCACTGAATCCCACGAGCACAGAGGATCTTGGGATGATATCGGATTTAGGAATATTCATCTTTTTGAGGACATCATGCTGGATAATGTTCACAGAGCTTCCTCCGTCTATAAGGACCATGCGAACAAAATGGTTAGAAATAAAAAGAGTGATAACCAAACCATCGTGATGAGGATCCTGAATATCAACACGATCATCCTCATCAAAAGTTATAATTTTTCCTTCGGAGACACTGAATGTTCGAATGGGTCTATCTCCATTATCCATCTTGGTTTCTTTTGCATGTCTTTTAGCTGCAGATAAAGATGTCCCACAAATGTCTGATCCTCCAGAAATAAAGTTAATAATTTGTGCATCGGCTGGAGGGGCTGGAGCTTTCTCTGGGATCCTTTCAGGATCCTGAGTCCTTGACTTCTTTCTTCCCAGTAATTCTTTTAAGTGTCCCTTGCTCAACAAGTATCCAATTTCTTTTCTTAGTGCGATGCATTCTTCTGTGAGATGCCCAAAATCTTCATGATATGCACACCACTTTGACTTATCTTTGGGTGCAGCTGGTCTGTCATTTTTCCTGGGCCATCTAGCTTTATCACCTAAATTCTGCATCGCAAGGATTAGTTCGTTGTTATCAACAGAAAAACAATATTCAGAAATTGGAGGATAATCCTCATCGTCTTCTTCTTGTTCAACGGCATGCACATTCTGGTTATCAGATTTGTTATAAGATCTGAACTTGTTGTTTTTGAACGAGGATCCTTGCTTCTTTTGCTTTGAGGATCCTGCTAACCTCTCCTGGATCCTTTTGTCATCCTCTAGCAAAATGAACCTAAGGGCCCGGGTTCTTACCTCATCTAGATTCCTGCATGGTGTCATAACAAGATCATCATAGAATAACGAATCTCTAAGCAATCCCATTTTAAAGGCTTCAACAGCCGTAGCTATATCCAGGTTAGGAATATCTAAGGATTCTTTACTAAATTTAGTGATATAATCCCTTAATGATTCATTATGACCTTGGGTTATCCTATACAGATCACTAGTTAAACGCTCAAATTTCCTACTACAAGAAAATTGGTTATTAAATAAGTTAACTAGATTAGCAAATGAGGTAATAGAGTAAGGGGGAAGACTTAGCAGCCATTTAAGAGCTGATCCAGTAAGAGTGGATCCAAATCCCTTGCATAGACATGCTTCCTTTAATCTTTCTGGGATGGGATTGATCTCCATCCGTTCCCTGTATCGTGCTATGTGTTCTTCAGGATCTGTTGAACCGTCATACAACTTCATAGTAGGCACATGGAACCTCTTTGGTATCTCAGCATCACAGATTGGTGGTGCAAAATGAGATATCTTATGGCTCCCATCTGCAATCTCCGGGATAGGCTTGACCACTCCTGGGACACTTGATATCATATCCTTTAACTTTTGCAATTCTCTGGCCATGGCATGATTGATACCTGTATCCTGCATAAGGCCATGGTTAGTGGTATAAGAATTATTGAAAGTGTTACCTCCCATTGGATTCAAATTAGGAAGAGCGGATGTGAATCCATATTGTTGGGGCTTTGGAATGACTGATGGACCAGTAGAAGCAATGGTCTGCATTGGAATGAAATCTCCCAGATGGATATCGGTATTCCCTGATTGCAAACTCCTTAAGGATCCATGAAACTGAAAGGATCCTTGAACCTGTGAGGATCCTGGGACGTAGGAGGATCCTTGAACCTGTGAGGATCCTGGAACATAAGAGGATCCTTGAACCTGTGAGGATCCTGGGACGTAGGAGGATCCTTGAACCTGTGAGGATCCTGGAACATAAGAGGATCCTTGAACCTGAGAGGATCCTGGAACATAGGAGGATCCTTGAACCTGAGAGGATCCTGGAACATAGGAGGATCCTTGAACCTGAGAGGATCCTGGAAATGGCCAGAACCCTTGAATCTGCTACGCTCCTGAGTATCCTCCTGAGCTGGCGAAGGACCCTATATGCTGAGGATGGGATCCCGCTGGTTGGAAGTGTAACCTTGAAGCCTGAGTCATTGCTGATGATCCGTAATGCACTCCTTTTGGTCCTCCCACATATTGAACGTCTGGAACCACTGAAGGCTGAGAAGTTATAACCGGAGTATCGAAATTCAAAGATCTGGGCATCAATGGGGAATGATCATCTGCCGATGTCTTCTGTTTCTTGATGTCTCCAATTTCTCTAAGAATCCTTTCATTGGTCTTATCCTGCTGCTGTATATGCTCCTTCATCTGCAAAATCAGAGTAAACAAGTCACTATTAGTGGGAGTATAAGAAGCAGAAGAAGTTGGAGGTTTTGAGAAAATGGGAGTTGGTTTCATCTCGGCATTTTTCTGAGGTCCAGAAGGTGGTGGAGGCAATGGTGGAATGCCCTGGGATGAATTGACTGCAGACATCGCACTGGAGGTGTTCTTTGATGATGAAGCCATCTGCTTGAACGTAACGAACCGAAATGATCACAAAAATGAGAATTTCTTAGGAATGAAGCACCAATTGCCCCACGGTGGGCGCCAAACTGTTTTGGTCAAAAATAAGACGAGGATAATGCAACCAAACTCTTTATTACGGGGTATGATGCTTGAATTGATGAACGATAAGAAGGATCACTATGAAATATGATGAACAATTGACACGAATATTTATACGAGGAAAAAGCCCTTGATCAAGAGTTGATCTCCGGCACAAAAAACCCCGGGTGATGGAAACTACCGATCACCACTTAAATTAAACAAACAATCTGTTACAACTTCGGATGATAGCGAGCTAAGTACAAGGATCACTATAGTGTATCGTGTAGAAATGTGTATAATCGCCAAGTGTGTTGATGAGAGCAGTTGTTCGAGTGTGTGTGTAGCCAAAAATAGCCAAAAAGTGTTGTCTAATTAGCTCGCTACCCCTTTTAAATTAGAAAATATCTAAGTAACTAATTGTCCGCAAATGGTGCAAGTCCTCCACGACTCCACAACGTCCATTTTCAGCCAAGCACGTGCGGAATTCTTCAAGGAATATACTCCAGGAATATCGCCAAGACCAAGTCCAATTGATACTCCTGCAAAACAATTACGAATTCAAAGCAGACAATCATTAGTATAAGGATCCTTAGGATGATCCATGATCCTGATCCTGAAGCACTTCTGAGGATCACTAACTGACACAGAAGTAAAGATCACTAAGCAGGATAATAATTGAGGATCACGGGTCATTTAGAAATCCACCCCTAACAATTACAACAGTTGGAAAGTAAGATATTAACAAGGATATCAACACAAAATAAGCCAAAAAGTTCAAGTTATTTTATTCACAAAAGGTTAAACCATTTACGGTTGTCAAAATTGCCAACCCACGTTTCTACCAGCAAAACGTGGCCCGTCCACATGGGTTGGCAAAGGGTGTCCATTATTTACGGGTCTTTGTAGTGCAGAAAATAAAAGACGAAAGGATAACGAGTGGCTTCATCCCCCAAACAGAGGATCCATCCACCACCCATTATCCTGCCTATTGTTCAAGGATCCCTGATCCTTCACCCTAGAAACTACTGTCTAAAGTTATACAAGTTCTGACGATAAGGATCCTTGATCCTAGAAGCTTTACTTTTCATAGTTTGCTTATTTAGCAATAATTTACAAGGATATAGAATCCTAACTTGGATTCTCTGGTATGTTATATTCTAACTTTTTCTAAGCTGTAAGTTGTCTCTTATCCTTTTTGGTTAGGGATCATTGATCCACATTTGTTCGAACACTTCAAGTTTTATGTTAAAAGTTTTACATTATCATCAGATTTTCAATAACTTTCCAGTTGTTTGGTGATGATATTTTTGAAAATAGAAAGCATACATGAAAAATAAAAAGGGAAGAAACAACTATAGATGTAGCTAAAAAAGTTTAATGTTATTACCTATTCATTATGTATCAAAATCATCTGGCCTGGATTTCACCAGCAAAATCGTGGACCATCCACCCAGGCCGGATAAGGCTATCTAACAGTTAAAGTGTCTATGCAGAAATTAAAGTGCAGGAAGGTTAATAGCAAACTGTGTAGAAGGATTCATTCTCCACGAACGGAAGGATCTTCTGATCTATAAAGGCACTTGAGGAGTTATCTCTAACTCTATATTCTGCAATGATGACTATAGCAGGTCTTATCAGTGACGACAGGCAGTGTAACAACTAGTTACCAGCAGCAACGGCTAGTCCGCTTCTGACGGAAATATGACAGCTGTGAATCCTTATCACAACTGCCATATTGGGGGCAATTGTTAGGGCATGAATTTTATGCTAAGGATCATCTATCCTGAGACTAGGCATGGATCACGGATGCTTAATGGCTGATGCAGAGAGTCTGAGGATCACGAGTCTGAGGATCACGAGTCTGAGGATCCAGGATCCTTAACAGAACTTATGTTTTGCACGTTTTTAATGTGTAAATGTAGGTAATGGACGTAGTGGACCACTTCGTTGCTGGAATCTCGTGGAATATGCTTTTAGGCACGTGCATATTGAAGAAATAACCGTTAGTGGTGGTCATGGGTGACTTCCACCTTTTTCGGGAAGTTAGTTAGTTGATTTTTCCTTATCTTTTTAAGGGGAAACAAGCTCATTAGAGGCACAATTCGTACACACCACAGAAAAAAAACACTTAACACACGAATTCTCTGCAAACACTTAGCGAAAACACACACTTACACTAGAAATTCATTGTATTGAGCTTGTTTTCTTCCGAAGTTGTACAAGGATCACTGCTGTTTTTGCAATATAGTTGGTGATCGGTAGTTTCCATCACCCGAGGTTTTTTATGCCGGAGATCTTCTAAAGATCAAGGGCTTTTTCCTCGTATAAATCTCGGTGTTCATCGTTGATTTCATATACTTGTTGTTCATACAATTAACCAAGCATCATACCTCACAAAATCAGATTTGGTTGCATTATCCTTGTGTGATTTTTGACCAAAACAATATTGACGGGATTCTGGTATGATTGAAGGACCAGAAGAGGCAATGGTCTGCATTGGGATGAAGTCTCCTTGATGAACATCTGTGATTGGGGGTTGTATACTTCTCAAGAATCCTTGATCCTGAAAGATGTTGGATCCTTGAAGTTGAGAGGATCCCTGAACTGTGTGCATCCCCAAATATCCTCCTGAGCTGATAAAGGATCCCTGATGCTGAAAAGAGGATCCCGAAGGCTGAAAACAGGATCCTTGAGGCTGGAAGTGAGACCCAAAAGCCTGACTCATAGTTGTTGCTCCATAACGCCTTCCCAATGGTTCAGTTTGGTACTGGATGTCTAAGGCTGCAGATTGCTGGGCAGTTATAGCTGGAGTGTCGAAATCCAGTGACCTTGGTATCAGAGGAGAGTGATCCTCGCTGGATCTCTTCTGTTTCTTGATGTCACCGATCTCCCGGAGGATCCTTTCGTTGATTTTGTCCTGCTCTTGTATGTGATCCCTCATCTGCAAAATCAAAGTAAAAAGATCACTAGTAGTAGGATTAGAAGAAACAGAAGAAGTTGGTGGTTTTGGAAAAATGGGGCTTTGTCTCTTTGCAGCATTTTCAGCATTCTTCTGGGATCCAGAAGGTGGTGGAGGCAAAGGAGGAACGCCCTGTGATGAACTCATTGCCGGCATTGAACTTGAAGTGCTTTTTGCTGAAGAAGCCATCTGCTTGGTTGTAACGAACCGAAATGATCACAAAAACAAGAATTCTTAGGAATGAAGCACCAATTGCCCCACGGTGGGCGCCAAACTGTTTTGGTCAAAAAATCAGGCCAAGATAATATAACCAAATCTTTGTTGTGAGGAATGATGCTTGAATCAATGAACAATGTTAAGGATAACTCAGAAATGTAATGAACAAATGACACAAGGATTTATACGAGGAAAAAACCCTTGATCAAGAGTTGATCTCCGGCATAAAAAACCTCGGGTGATGGAAACTACCGATCACCAACTAAGATTAATCAAAAGAAGTTTACAACTCTGGATGATAACAAGCTTGTTACAAGGATCACTAATGTGCAAAGTGCAAAAATGTATGAAATCGTTGAGTAGTGCTTGAGAGCTGATTGAGAGCTGTTACGAGAGTGTGAGTGTTTGCTAAAATTATCCAAATGTTCTAACTCAAGCTTGTTATCCCCATTTTAAATTAGAAATAACTAAACTAACTAACTATCCGCAAATTGTGCAAGCTCCCCACGATCTCCATAACGTCCACAAGAACCAAGCACGTGCGGAATATTGAGGGAATATGCTCCAGGAATCTCGGTGAGACTTGGTCCATGCCTTTGCTCCTGCAAAACAAGCTTTCGTACAAGGTAGACAATTGTTAGTATAAGGATAACAATAAGGATCCTGAATCCTGATCCTACAACACCTACTGATGATCCTTAATTTAAACAGAATTGAGGATCCATGATCCTGGCAGCATTTGAGGATCCGTGATCCTTAGGATTGGAAAATCCTCCCCTAACAATTACTGATTCTTGTGCTTTTCTTATCTGATCATTTAAATCTACTTGTAGATTTAATTTAAGAGAACGTACCCTTTTTGGCTTTTCGTGATACTTTCGGCTTAAAGCATCTGCCACCATATTTGCTTTTCCTTCATGATACTGGATATCACAATCATAATCACTAAGCATCTCCATCCAGCATCTTTGTCTCATATTCAATTCTTTTTGCCCGAAAACATACCTTAAACTTTTATGATCAGTGAATATGGTAAACTTACTACCATAAAGGTAATGTCTCCAAATTTTAAGGGCAAAAATTATAGCTCCTAATTCTAGATCATGGGTTGAATAATTCTCTTCATGATTCTTAAGTTGTCTAGACGCATAAGCTATAACCTTTTGGCATTGCATCAACACACATCCATAACCTAATTTAGAAGCGTCACAATATACTACAAAATCTTCAGTTCCTTCTGGTAACGCTAATATGGGTGCATGGGTTAATCTTTTCTTAAGAATTCTAAATGCTTCTTCCTGTTTTGGTCCCCATTCAAACTTAATGGATTTACAGGTTAACTTAGTTAAAGGAATGGCTATTCTAGAAAAATCTCGAATAAATCTTCTATAATAACCAGCCAATCCTAAGAAACTTCTAACTTCAGTGGGTGACTCAGGGGTTTTCCATTTGGTAATCGCCTCGATCTTTGTTGGATCCACATGAATTCCTTCATGATTGACTAAATGTCCAAGAAACTGTACATGTTCTAACCAAAACTCGCACTTTTAAAATTTAGCATAAAGCTTTTCCTTTCTTAATAGACTTAGAAGTGCGTGCAAATGCTTTGCATGTTCCTCTTTACTTCTAGAGTAAATTAAAATACCATCTATAAAGATATTTATGAATTTATCCAAATATGGTTTACATATTCGGTTCATCATGTCCATAAATGTGGCTGGGGCATTGGTTAAACCAAATGGCATGACAGTAAATTCATAATGGTCATACCTTGTTCTAAATGCAGTTTTAGGAATGTCCTCTTCCTGTACCTTTAATTGATGATATCCTGACCTTAAATCGATTTTAGAGAAAAATCGAGCTCCTTGCAATTGGACGAACAGATCATCGATTCTCGGTAATGGGTACCGATTCTTAACCGTGACCTTGTTTAATTCACGGTAGTCAATGCACATACGCATTGATCCATCATTCTTTTTAACGAATAAAATCGATGCTCCCCAAGGCGACGAACTTGGCTGTATGAATCCTTTTTCCAATAATTCATCTAACTGTTTCTTCAGTTCTTGCATTTCGGCGGGTGCCAAACGGTAAGGTGCTTTGGCAATCGGTGCTATTCCTGGTAATAGATGGATTCTGAATTCAACTTCTCTGTATGGCGGTAGTCCTGGTAATTCTTCTGGAAATACATCTGAAAACTGAGACACTACTGGAATGTCTTTTAATTCTTTTCCTTTAGTGTTAGTGATTATAGAAATCAAATACACTATAGATCCTTTTCTTATATAGCTTGCAGTTTTCATCACAGAGATGAATTTCGTGGATCTAGATGGTTTATCACCTTTAATTGTGATCTTGTCACCCTTTGGTGAATTTACTTGAATTGACTTTTGATCACATAAAATATTAGCTTTATTGGCTATTAACCAATTCATTCCTAATACAATATCAAATCCTGCCAGATTCATTGGGTAAAGGTTTGCCATAAACTTTTGGTTTAAAAATTCTATTCTTGCTCCCTGTAAGATTTCAGAAATCCTAACTGTTTCTCCATTCGCTGTCTCTACTAGACATTCTTGTGGTAGTTTAGTTAATGACGGATTTAGAAGTTTGCAAAATGAAGTATTAATAAAACTTTGGTTTGCACCAGAGTCAAATAATACTTTAGCAAAGATATCATTAACTAAAAACGTATTGGCTATCACATCTGGAATCATCTTGGCTTCATCTGCAGTCAGAACAAATGCTCTAGCATTTTTAGTATTCTTGTTGTTCACAGCTGGAGCTAGTTTCGGACAGTTCGGATTTATATGACCTTTTTCTCCACAGTTGAAGCACAGTCCATTACTGGATTTTCTCCTGCAATCTTCTTCCTTATGTCCGGGTGCCTTGCAGAAATTGCAAAGAGTGGAGCATTTTCCCGAATGCTTTTTCTTGCAGACCTTGCAGAATGGTGCAGAGGTAGAACCCATATTTCTACGATTGTAATACCTAGAACGGAATTCTTGGGTAAGCCTTTGGGTTAGGTTTCTCCTCTGGTCTACTTCCCTAGTGCGGATTAGCTCATTTGTCAAGGTGTTTGCTAGTTCTACAGCTTCTTCGATAGTTTGAGGTCTAGCTGCCTTGACTACATGCCTAATCTCTCCAATTAATCCCCAGATGTAACGGGAGATTAATACCGGTTCAGGTGATGCAAGGGTTGGTACTATTCTGGCATATTCAAAGAATGTGGTAGTATAACCCTTACTATCTACCCCGGTCATTCTTATGTTAAGAAACTTATTCGCTATCTGTTCCTTTTCATTGGGAGGGCAGAATTTCCTTTCTACCATATTTTTAAATTCCTCCCATTCCATGTTGTATACCCTATCACTTCCTCTAGACTGGAGGATAGTGTTCCATCATTCTAAGGCTGAGTTTTTAAATAGATTAGAAGCAAACATTATCTTATCTTCTTCAGCACACTTGCTTATTTTTAAAACAGCCTCAGTCTTTTCTATCCAGCGTAGAGCTGCAATGGGTCCTTCATTGCCCGAGAATTCTATTGGTTTGCAGGACCAGAATTCTTTATAAGAACAACCATAAGGCATGGTTCTTCTTCTTTTGGGAATGGGCGCTTGAAGTATGGGTCCATTGTTCACGCTGTGTTCTGTTTCAATTGGTCGCTTACTACTATGTTTACTTTTATTATTCGCTTCTTGAACCATTTGAATAATAAATGACATTGCATCTATAATTCATTGTGCTACTATATGTTGGATAGCACTATTATCCACTTGGTTTCCATTGTTATTGATGCTCGGATTCTCGTTAACCAAGTTAATGTTACTCTGGTTATCATTATTCAGATTTCCTTGATTTCCTACGTCGGCCATCTGAATTTTAAACATTTACCACATATTAATATCACAAAATAATATTTAATATAGTCAATCACATGACACGCATTTTGGTCAAAAGCGTCGATCATTGCGACTTACTCTATTCATATACTATGCATCTATTACACACTAGTACTGAAATTAAAAATTACAATGCCGACTGAAATTTAAAACTACACTACTAGTAATAGGCATCCGTATTTTTTTTCATACACATACACACATATTATATAATTTTATTATTATTATTACTACTACCGTCTCCACCATCGCATTCATGGGTATGGATTCATCCAGAAATCCATATTGCGCTCGTCATACTTCCAGACGAGTCGCTCTCCCACCTGTCTCATTCGTTCACTACTCTCTAAAATGTTCTCACCAAATGTCCTAAGTTCTTGTACGTTTTCTGCACTCATTGGGGGTGCAGGTTCTAGGATTGGGTTCGGAATCTGGGGTGCGGGTTCTTGATATGGGGGTGTAGGTGTCTGGGAATCGGTAAGGATCTTCTAAAATTTCCCTAATGTATTCATCGTGGTAATAGGGATCTAAAGGATCCAAACCTGGGTAGGCTCCTAAGTTCTGCATGGGTGTGTCTTCATGTATCGGGTAGCGTTGCACATAGTCCCTAACGTCATCCCACCAAGGGTCGTAATTTGGGTCTAAGGGGTTTGGTGCTGGTACCCTAGGTATTTCCTCCGGATTAAAAGCATGCATATCTACTTGGTTTTTAGGGTTTTCTATCTCCATCGGTTGGTTAGGGATTGGTGGCTGTGGTTGGGTGCTATCATTTGCTCCAGATTAGGGTCAGCTGAAGTGGTTGATAGGATGTGGATATTGGCTATACCCCTATTGATCATGTCCTGGGCATAGGCATCTGTTTCTCTCTTGGCTGCTGCTAGTGCTCTCTGGTCTTGTAACTTTTTCATAGGTTTTCTACGCTCGTGTGCCCCACTACTGAACCATCCCCTCTTTTTCTGAGGAAATGGCTCTTCTGACTGAGCCTTAAACACAAATATTCCTTCTTCCGTATCAGCAGAGTACCCTGAGAGGGGAGGCTGAGAAGAAGAGGTGCCTTCGCTTCTAGGCGAACCAGACAATTGACGATACGCGTCAGATGGTCCTTGGTCGCTCATACTGTAAACTAACAAATAGTCAAATAACACATAACAAGAAATACAATTATGCACGTATTCCCGTAATTTATTTCCTAACAATTTGAATTTTGATGTCAGCAGAACACTTCTATGGCTGAATCAGTGGCTTAGCTCTGATACCACCTTCTGACGCAACCCCCGATCCCTAATCTCCGGGAACGGGTGGCCGCGAGCCAGTTTCGGTGGTATCGTGTATTGTCTAATTTGGCAGCAGAATTTTTCATCAGGACCGTAGTTAGGAAACATTTGATCAGAGTAAAATACCACATTTTCATAATATTAAACATATGGGATAAACCCAAGTTCGCAGTACACACGTTTTCATAGGAATAAATCCTATTTTAATTAATAAAAACATCTATTTTATTTTAGGTAACTTTATTGCCACTTTTCCAAGCCTTCAGTGCTGTCCAGCTGGCTTCTATTTGGCTTTCACAATTTGTTACCTGAAACGCGTTTTAAAAACATTTGTCAGTGGGAAATACTGGTGAGTGAATCCCAGTTTAATCAAGTTTAAATAAAACCATTGTACAGTATTGAGGGCGATCTCGCAATTACATTTGTTTCCAAGTTATAACAATTAACATCCATGGCACTGTCAGACCCGACTTGTGGAAATGTTACTCCTTGACCAGGTGGTAACAAATTTTGTATACAAAACCCCAACATACTCATGATAATTGTATTCTTACAAATACTCAATAACTGCTTAATATATAATTAATTAAATGAGGTTTTGTAAAAACAATTCACAAAAAGGTTAACAAAAAGCGGATCAACTCACATTGTTGTCTTAGATTATCCTTTAGGGTTTCCTGGTGACAATCTATAATTTACACAAATGCACACGCGTTAGTATAATAACCCATTTTAACATTAGTAATACCCTCCCCGAGACGGCATTCCAACGACTACGTCGGGCAGAACCACGACAGCCGTTACAGAACCCTAGATCAATTGGCAACGTATCTAATACGTATCCAGGGGTTATGATACTTACAACGGAGCAGAACTTCGCTATTTAGGGGATATTATACCTGAATATAGCTTCTACTATGTGGAAATTCATAAGAAAGAAAAGAATTTGAGCGAGTAGACTGAAGATCCGAGGCCTCCTTTATATAGGGCCTGATCTTGGCCTTGTCTCGGCCCGTGTAAAACAAGAACAGGGCCTACGCGGCCCGCCTAGTAGGTGGACAAAGCCATAGGTGATCCGGGTCATCGACTAGGGTCAACATGTGTCGGCCACGTGTCAGCACCGGAGCCCGCCTGGGTTTTAAGTTGTCGCGGCCCGCGTAAGGGTAGCCAAAGGGCTATGCGGCCTGCGTCAAACCCAAAAATTCAAATTTTAATTAAATTTGATAATATTTAGGGTATTCGGGGCCCGTTTTCACGTATGGGGTGTATTTTAGGACATATTGGGATATTTTAAAATATATTAGGGTGTCAGAAATAATTCGAGGGTGTCGGTTTATTTAGGATTGTTACATTTGCTTCTGATGATTTGTTGAAAGCATTGGCAGTGGAGGTTTGTTATAACATGAAAAAGAGAATCATAAGAAGAAGAAGAAGACGAATGAGAATGTGAATCGGAGAAGTAGAGTGAATTGCACGTCTTGTTCTTTATCTTTATATCCAATTTAAGGTGTTGTCCTTTGTCTTTAAAATTGATGATTTTTGTACTTCATGTTTGATGCACGTTATGTCTTTCAGCCCTATCCCAGTTAGATTTTTCTGTTAAATCTGGTCATGTGCAATGCACATGAGGGTAGAAGTGTCTTTTTACCCTATTCTTTAAAAATGCATATAAAAGAAAAAAATATATCATATATCATTTATCTTTCTTTAAACAAACACCCATTCTTTATCTCTCTCCTCATCGTCTGTATCACCTTCCACCACCACCTCCTTCCAACATCACCACCACCTACTTACAACACCACCACAAATCTGAGTAAGCATAAAAATTAGGACTTCGATTAGTAAGTAACTAAACCCATATTAACATCCCCATTGTGGAGAGGGGTTGAGAGAGAGAGAGATGTAGCTAGAGAGAGGGGTTGCGATGGTCTGGTGGTCGTGGCTGGTTGTAAGTGTCTATGGTTGTCACCATGGTAATCTGATTAGAGCAAGGAAAGGGCCCACGATGAGGGTTTGAAAAAGTCATGGATTTGTGATTTAACTAAACACACAAACATACTTTAATTTTTTTTTTGTTTTATTTATTGACATATTTTAAAAGTAATTGCTAAAAAGACTAAACAACCCTTGAGTTATCAGATTTAACAAAGAAAATTAACTGGGTTAGGATCAAAGGACATAACGTGTAAGATTTAAAAACATAAAGTATAAAACTTGTCAATTTTAAAGACAAATGACACCCCCTTAAAAGAGACATAAAAATAAAGGACAAAATTTGCAATTCACTCGAGAAGTAATAATAGTAATGAAGTTTCACCATTCTAATTTACTTTATTTTTGTCCCTCGCATTCGCTTGAACCATTGGTAAACGACCACTTTGTCCTCAACCGCAGGTAAAGCATGTGTCGCTTTTATAAGCTTCACACGATAAGTATATAGTTTGAATTAGCGGTTTATTGCCCCTTTCGCTTTTGCTTCTAATGATTTATTGAAACCATTGACAGTGATTTGTAACAACATGAAAAAGAGAATCATAAGAAGAAGATGAGTAATAGTATTAGTATGCCACATCATATATGTGTAGTTTATTTCTCAATAAACTAAATGATTGCGGTTTTATGAATGGATTGGTACAGGATATGAATGTATTGTTTATTTCAAAGTCGTGTTAAGTTTGGAATCAATCGAAGCTTTTCTTAAAATAGTAAAATAAAAAAATATGTTTAAAACATTTAAAGAAGACTAAAAAAACACCTACCAAAGTGAGCAGAATTTAATTGATAGACCTGAATCTATCGTAAACCAGCTATTAAAATTATGGTCTATAATTAAAAGTAGAAAGATACTTGATAAACGATTGATTTTAAATACAACGTAAGATTAGATCTACACCCCTTTTCCGGTAAAACTTATTGGATATGAGATGTCGGATTAATAAAAAAAAATTAAAGTTGCTAACGAGGTACGATCCAAAGAGTTACACTTTGGACGGCAAACAAGTGAATAGTATTTATAAGTTAAATAATATGTATACGAATTGAGTTTAGCGATGTCACACCCCAACCGATGGCTGAAACATCGGGGTGCGAGCACTAAGTGTTCAGATTGCTCACGAGATTCCATAACACTAATGATTTCGATATAGAATAAGTAAATTTCATGCAAGATTGTCTAAAACATCCACACAACCATAAATATCAAATACAACCACAATAGTCATTGTCTCAAATTCTAGAATTTAACTAGGCGAGTTTCTAAGCATCAATCCTAGCTTGTTTTCCATAGTTCCAGCATCTATCAGCCTGCAACATGCATTAAAATAGAGTCAGTACAAAAACGTACCGACGAGTATACAAGTTTGAATAATAGCATAACAGATTAAAGTCTCATATCCATATGTAAGTGTAACAAAATAGTTTCAGCCATGCTAGTGTTCGCAGTCCAACAAGTGATAGCCCAAGTATCCCAATGCTTTGTTGTTTTCCCAAGTCTCAAGGAAAACTAGAACCCTCCTAACAATACCCCCAAGAATAATGGGGAGGTGCATCTCCTATAGCGCTACTATTGTTAAGGCGGAACTATACACCCTGGATTAAACGTCTACATAGCACAAATAGAATACAAGAATCACAAGTTTCACATACACATAGGATAGAGTTTAGTTTGCAAAAGTCTCAAGTATCGTAGTTTAATAGAATACATGTTACATCCCAAAGATTAAAACAAAAAAGGATCGAGTGCACTCATAGTGATTGCTTAACAGGTTAACTGTTATTGGATCAAAGGGAGCTCTTTAGAGTTAGCCTGATTAGATTACAATAGATAAGAGTCGGGCAAAATAACGAGATTGCGCAAACTGTCGGATCAGTCACCTTGATCGGATGGTTGTCCGATCGGATGGCCATTCGATCGGATTGCCATTCGATTGAGATGGCATGTTGTGAGTGGGACGGATGGCCATTCGATCGAATGGTCATCCGATCCAAGTGTCAAGATCCCAATTGTCAAATCAAGTGTCAACGCAGGTTACCTTGATTGGATGGCTGTTCAATCGGATGGCTATCCGATCGGATTGCCATTCGATCCAAGGTTCCAAGTTTTCAAAAAGATTTTAAGTTTCAGAAAGATCTAAGGTTACGAGGCAACTGTCACCTAATCGGATGGCTGTTCGATTGGATGGCTATTCGATCGGATTGCCACTCGATCGGGTTGTCCTTGTCCCGTTCCTGGACTTGTAAAGTTTCTAAGTTTCTGATTAAACGACGATGAGTTGGTACGTATTGAGACAACGGTAAACCCATCAGTTTACAGCCGATCTGATCGGATGGGAATCACCCCAGTCTGCTCAGTCGTCTGTTCTTGACGGTATTCATGTCAGAATCCGCACTTTGGTCGTCTTCTCCGGCAATAATCCATTTCCAAGCCGACTTTAGACTAACAATCAAGTCTACAGCCCGTTTAGATCCGGATTCCACCGTTTTTAAGTGAAAAGTTAAGAAAGATGAAGATAAACATAAGTTTTAGTTTGAAAAGTTTGGATCTAGCACAGATTTGGTGTAAAACGCATGAAATTCCTTAGATCTGAGCTATATCTTGACTAGGATGACATCACACAACAGTTTCGTACCAACCGCCATGATGACATCACCATCAAGAGCTCAAATCCTAGAGATTTCATGGTGAAAAGTGAGATTTCAAAGGAGAATCTTGTAGAGAACGATGTGTAGATTAACGTTGTACAAGAATCTAGTGTAAAACATACCGAAATCGCCGAGAAATGGAAGAAAAGTATAGTGCGTGCGTCTGGTCGAGTGAGGCTGTCACATCAGTGAGAATGGTGATGTGACAGGCCTATATATAGTGTTAGAGAGTGAAGGCGGTGTGCACTCGGATCGGATGGCAGCTCGATCGAGTGGCCATCCGATCGGATTGCCACTCGGTAAATCCCATCCTTTTCGTTTAACCGTCTTTGATTCGTTTTGCGAGTTAGATTAAGCGTTGCGTATTATTGGGTAATAGTATAATTAGATTATAGCATTAACACAAAAGAGATTAAGTTTCATAGTTTCCGCCAGTGACAAGACTCCAGTCCCTCGTTCAACCAAGTCTCAAGTTTCACGAGCCTCAAGAGTCAAGCACCAAAGTATCAAAAGTCAAGAGTTTACTCTTCCAAGTATCAAGTATCTAGATTTAGACATTCCAAGCATTTAGATTTAGACATTCCAAGTATCTAGAATTAGACATTCAAAGTATCTAGAAATAGACATTCCAAGTATTTAGTATATAGCAAAGAGTTCACCAAGTATCAAAAGTATTAATGACTACATAGATCAGGGACTAAAATTGACAATATCTAAATATCTAGGGACGCAGGCGTTACAGTCTCCCCTCCTTTAGGAGATTTCATCCCCGAAATCTAGGAAGAAGACTGCTCGAAGAGCTGTAGATACTTGGTCTTCATCTCACTTTTTCAGTCCCCAAGTGAATTCGGTGCCACGCTTTCCTTCCCAACGAACCTTGACGATGGGAATTTTGCTGCGCCTCAATCGCTTGACACCCTGATCCATGATTTCGACCGATTTCTCCACAATGTGTACAACTTCGTTTATTTGCAAGTCCTCAAGGGGAACCTGCAGTTCCTCGTCGGCTAGGCGTTTACATAGGTTGGATACGTGAAACACTGGATGCACATTTTTTTAGTTCCTGTGGCAGGTCGAGTCTGTACGCCAGCTTGCCAATCCTTTAGAGTATCTTGAAAGGACCCACATAGCGAGGAGCGAGCTTTCCCTTCTTACCAAAACGAACTACTTCCTTCCAGGGAGATACCTTGAGAAGAACTCGGTCACCAACATCGAATTCCAAAGGCTTAAGCCTATTATCAGCATAGCTCTTTTGTCTGCTCCTAGCCTTGATCAAGTTATCACGGATCTGAAGAATCTTATCCGTTGTCTCTTGAATGATTTCAGGGCCAGTAAACTACTTGTCACCAACCTCATGCCAGCTAAGAGGAGATCGGCACTTGCGGCCATACAAAGCTTCGAAAGGAGCCATCTTGTCACACCCTGATTTCCACGTGTCACCGGTGGGCCCGGTGGGGGAGTATCGTGACGTGGTTGGCAACGTAATAGTCAAACAACACAATATAATAATGCACAGCGGAAGCAATTTAAAAAAATAAAATACAACCGAATTTATTTATTGTAATCAAAGTCACAATATCCGGTGTTTATCCACAGAACGGATCGAAACAAAAATAACATTTATGGTTCAACAGACTTCTGGCATCCTAAGCTTGCGAGACTTTTATTGATGCTTAGGAGACAATCCAGCCAAATTTCGTTTAGTACCTGCATTCAGTCTTTTTGGGAAAATACGTCAGTTTACACTGGTAAATACATTCAACTGACTCATTTTGGAAAATGATTGAAAATTGGTTTGGATGCACGTGGCATAAACATTTTTATTTAACTTGGGAGAATTATTTAATATTATAATCTTGTGAATGAATTACATGTTACTTATGCGTTCAGTAGCCCGAATCTAGTCCGGGTTAAAGATCAATAGACACACCACATCATTGAGTTATACACGAATGGTGTACGCCTACACCCCGTGCTCAGGTCGCGGCCATCTCGTAAGATGATGCCAAGGATATCCGGGACATGGTCATTAACCCCCCAAAGGCTGTAAAGTAAACAAGACTGTTTAAACGAGCCGATCAAATTATTCAACTACCCACTAAGCGTGGAGATTTGATGCTCGATCAAGCGGTACGCTATGTACCGTAACCCAAGCCCGTATAGGGAAAATAAGTTAAAAGTATTTACCTGATGCAAGTATAAATCACAATAAGCAGAATGCACGTAGCTTTTACTGTTTCTCCTAATCTGGAACGAAGGTTTAATATAACCTATTAGAATTCTAACGGGTCTTTTATTAAGCTTAAGCTTAGACCGGCTAGTTTCAAGATACGGTTCGTACGCACGATTAAGCGAAGACCGGATAGAATGTGATTCAGACCCGACAAGTTTTAGGACTTGTTTAATATGGGTTCATTATTCACATTCTGGATTTTGAGATAAAACCGTTAAGGTTTGACCCGTTTCGGCTAATTTATGTAAACTTGTTACATAAACCGAACCGTATGCGTAATAGGCGTGACGGGTAGTCATGAGAGCTATATACAGGTTTCCCAAGTTAATTATGTCTCAAATATGTTGTGACATCAGTAAGGTGTCTTTCGTTATGCCCGAAACGTGTTTAAACACAACTAGGCCCCGTAGGGGTAGTTTGGTCATTTAAAAGTTTATAAAAGAGTTTAAGTGACAACCTGAGTTACAGGTCTGATGTAATCAGCAAATATACTCAATTTGCTAAGTTACATCAGTAGGTTAAAGCATGTATGTGAAACTTATCATTTTTAACCAAACTAGGCCCCGTAGGGGTATTTTGGCAATTTCACATAAGCCGAAAAGCTCAAAACTGAAGTCTGAGTTTATCAACCTTTGCTTACTGTTAAAATATGATAATTTTCCTCTTATATCAGTAGGTATCAACCCGGGTATGTCCAATATGATTTTAAAAACATACTATGCGCTAAAAACGCTAAATAAGGCGATTAAAGGCCATTACCGGGTTCGATACTTAAATCTGATATTTTTATATTTCTAGATGGCTTAAAATAATTTATTTATCATAACTAATCAGTGGAAAAAGGTTTGGGGTCGTTTAGATATGTAAAACTCATTTTATGGCCCGTAAGGGCAAAACCGACAATTACCGAATTAAGCCTACGCCTATGAGTTATGCTCAGCCTAAAATTAATTAAAAATCTTTAAAAATCCCAAAATAATATATTACATCAGTGGGTAAAAGATTTGATACCAAAAAGTATGTTTAACTAGGCTATACGCCAATTACGCCATTTGATTAACATAAAGCATTAGTTTTGCGATAATGAGCATAACTCTTAATCTACAAGTCAAACTGATGTCAAACTTTGCATGCAAGTCTATATATCAGTAACAAAGGTTTCTACACTTTTTCATTTTCATAATTCACGTTTTAAGGTAATAAGGGCATATCGGTCAACATATGAGCAATTAACGGAAACATGCCTAATAATTGGATAACTAATGAACCAAGGTGTATAATCACAGAGGGTTGTTCTAACATGTAACCTAGTCCAATTAAAGCTCTAAGGCATTTCTAAAATATGCCTAAATGGGTCAGAACTGAAAGTCAAAGTGAAAGTCAAACTATGTGACTTTCGGTTCCGAACCGGGTCTAAACAGGAAATAGTCGGGTTGAACATGTTTAGACATGTTCTTACACTTATTACTAAGTTATAACAATGATCAAACAGGTTATATATGTTCTAGATAGCTAATTATACATAAATGACATTTTAAGCAATATGTTGACTTTTTAATTAAAAGTTTGACCCGACATTTGACCTGGTTAGGATGGTGATTAGGGGAAACCCTTTTGGGGTTTTATTACCCACATAAATACCAACTTATAACCACTTTTAATTCGAGATATGACTGAGCCATTAGTGACTAATCTCGAAGTCAAACCGTAATTACGACGGTTTGACTTTTAGCTAATTAACCAAGCTAAACTCAAACAAAGAAGAACTAGAAGACTTACAAGAGTCCTATGCACGACTTAAGATCAAATGAGAGAGTTCCTTAGCTCCAGAAATGCTCCAAATGATCAGATGCAAGTGTGAAGAATGGTTGCAACATGAAGTGCCTTATATAGTGAAATTACTCACCATGATTGGTTGACAACTAACTCTAGAGCTGACCACAATCATCCAACATGTGTCCTAGTGCTCTAGGATAGTTTAGGGGTCTTTTAATAATGAGAAAAACCAGCTAAATCGGTCATAATCGCGAAATACAGGCAACAGCCCGTTTTTTGGTACTGGGCATACCCCTGCGCATCGTAGGGGTATTATGCCTACGGTGCGCAGGCCTTTATCAGGGGCTGTTTTGTTTGTTCTTTCATTATCTCGAAAGGTCAACTCACTTGCACGACTTTGGGGCCTCAATTAACATCTAGGGACCTTCACAAAGTGCCTAATACTGTATAATATCCCACCACATTGGTTTGTTTGCTTTGGATCCAAAAACAAGACCCGAAAACAAAGGTTTATCATTGCTTTTATTCGTGGGATCAGGTCATGCATTTGTAAGTCCATCATTGACAATAATTCTCTGCAATGAGGGCATAAAAGATGTGTATAACATTTAATCGGGTCTTGGGATTTATATTTTGAGGTCGTTCAGAGGTAACAATTTAACATGACGCCACTTTAAATCCTACCGAAACATCTTTATAAAATCCGGGTTTTCAACGCGTTTTGTCTTACATGACACGTGTCGTTTTATTATTAAACCCGAAATTTTCGAGGTGTTACATCCTCACCCCCTTAAAATAAATCTCGACCCGAGATTTACTGAAACAAGTAAGGGTACTTTTCTTTCATCGTGGATTCAACCTCCCACGTGAATTCGGGACCTCTACGGGCATCCCATTTGACCTTTACAAAAGGTATATGCTTCCTTCGAAGCTTCCTTACCTGTCGATCTTCAATCGACAAAGGTTTTTCAACAAATTTTAAGCTCGCGTCTATATGCACATCTGTATGTGGTATTACCAGTGATTCGTCAGCGAAACACTTCTTCAGATTGCAGATGTGGAACACATTGTGAATTCCACTGAGCTCTTCTGGTAAGTTCAACTTATAGGCAACTGACCCGACACGTTCGATAACCTCGAAAGGTCCTATGTATCTCGGGCTTAGCTTGCCTTTCTTACCAAATCGCATCACCCCTTTCCAGGGTGACACTTTAAGTAGGACTTTTTCACCCACTTCGAAATGAAAATCCTTACGATTTGGATCAGCATAACTCTTCTGCCTATTCCGGGCAGCTTGGAGATTGTTACGAATCTGGACAATCTTGTCCGTTGTTTCGAACACGATCTCTGGTCCTGATAACTGGACTTCTCCAACTTCCGCCCAGCAAACTGGCGATCTACACTTTCTACCGTATAATGCCTCAAAAGGCGCAGCCTTAATGCTGGTATGGTAGCTATTGTTGTAGGAGAATTCGATTAATGGTAGGTTCTTATCCCAGCTACCTCCCAAATCGATCGCACATGCACGTAGCATGTCTTCCAACGTTTGAATAGTACGTTCACTCTGACCGTCTGTCTGGGGATGATAAGCCGTACTAAAATTCAAACGTGTCCCAAAAGATTGTTGGAAACTCTTCCAAAAATGTGACGTGTACCTAGTATCTCTATCAGAGATAATAGCTACAGGTATGCCGTGTAAGGCTACAATCTTGTCAACATATAACTGGGCTAACATATCGGAGCTATAAGTCTCCTTGATGGGTAAGAAATGAGCTGACTTAGTCAGTCGGTCAACTATAACCCATATTGTATCATTGCCTTTCCTTGTCTTGGGTAACTTGGTAATAAAATCCATGGTTACCATTTCCCACTTCCACGTAGGAAGTTCAGGCTGTTGTAGCAAACCTGACGGTTTCTGATGTTCGGCTTTGACTTGCGCACATGTCAAGCATTTTGCTACATGGGTGGCTACAGAATTTTTCAAGCCTATCCACCAATAATTTGCCTTCAAATCCTGGTACATCTTATCAGCTCCAGGATGAACGGAGTATTTGGAACTATGGGCTTCCTGGAGGATGACATCTCGAAGTCCTCCATGAATTGGAACCCATATTCGTCCGTTTAATCACAGAATTCCGTCTTTGGTAAGAGTTAACTGCTCCTCAGTTACTCCTAGCTTTTCATTAGGATAGTTAGCTTCCAACACAGCTTCCTTCTGTGCAGCTAACACCCTTTCTATCAAACTGTTCTTTATTTCCATATGCTTGCGTTAATTCGGATGGGTTTAACCCTTTCCTTTCTGCTCAAGGCGTCAGCGACTACATTCGCTTTGCCGGGATGATACTTGATTTCACAATCATAGTCATTCAAGGTTTCCATCCAACGGCGTTGCCTCATGTTTAATTCCTTCTGATTAAACAGATGTTGGAGGCTCTTGTGATCAGAATAAATCACACATTTGATACCATAAAGATAGTGCCTCCAAAGCTTCAGAGCGAATACAACGGCACCCAACTCCAAGTCATGGGTGGTGTAATTCTTTTCATGCACTTTCAGTTGTCTTGATGCGTAGGCAATCACCTTGCCTTTCTGCATAAGCACACACCCCATGCCAGTGTGCGAAGCATCACAATAAACCACAAAGTCTTCAATTCCATCTGGCAGTGTCAGTACCGGGGCGTTGCTCAACTTTTGCTTCAGAATATCAAAGGATTCTTGCTGCTTAGGGCCCCAAATAAACTTAACCTTCTTCTTAGTTAAGGAGGTTAGGGGTGCAGCAATCCTTGAAAAGTTTTCAATGAAACGCCTGTAATATCCTGCCAATCCCAGGAAGCTACGTATTTCCGTAGGCGTCTTTGGCTCTTGCCAATTCATAACAGCTTCAACCTTAGCGGGATCCACCTGGATACCACGCTCACTAACCACGTGTCCAAGAAATTGGACTTCTCGTAGCCAAAATTCACACTTAGAGAATTTGGCGTAGAGCTTCTCCTGACGTAGAAGTTTGAGAATACAACGAAGGTGTTTCTCGTGGTCAGCTTGATTCTTAGAATAAATAAGGATGTCATCGATGAAGACGATAACAAATTTATCTAAGTAAGGCTTGCAGACGCGATTCATGAGATCCATGAACGCGGCTGGTGCATTAGTGAGCCCAAAAGGCATCACTAGGAACTCGTAGTGACCATAACGAGTCCTAAATGCAGTCTTGTGAACGTCTTCATCCTTAACCTTCAACTGATGGTAGCCTGACCTCAGATCAATCTTTGAGAAGTAACTTGCCCCTTGAAGCTGATCGAACAAATCGTCGATCCTGGGCAATGGATATCTATTCTTGATCGTGACTTTATTAAGCTCGCGATAGTCGATGCACAGACGCATCGACCCATCCTTCTTCTTGACAAACAGGATTGGCGCTCCCCAAGGAGATGAACTAGGTCGAATGAAACCCTTAGCCAGCAATTCATCTAGCTGCGTCCGCAACTCCTTCATTTCTGTGGGTGCCAACCTGTATGGCGCTCTAGCAACTGGTGCCGCTCCTGGGATGATATCGATCCTAAATTCAACTTGTCTATCTGGTGGTAAACCAGGTAGATCTTCAGGAAACACTTCTGGGTATTCAGAGATGACAGGGATGTCTCCTAACTTCGGTTTGGGCTCATCAATAATCACCTGTGCCATGTAGATGACACACCCCTTCTTCAAACACTTGGAAGCCTTGAGCATAGTCACGTGCTCAGGTAGTCCATACTGGGTATCTCCCCGAATGGTGAGTGACTCACCAGACGGAGTCTTTATCACTACTTGCTTCATGTTACAGACAATTTGGGCCTGGTTATGAGATAACCAGTCCATACCCAGAACTATGTCAAAACCGGCTAACTTAAACGGAAGTAGAGACAGAGGAAAAGAATGGTTCTTAATGGATATAACACATCCATCTAACACAGTAGAGACGGTTTCTATGGTACCATCTGCTAACTCTACCTCATAGTTTGCGTTTAAGGTTTTGACAGGTAAATTCAACAATTTACAAAACTTATGATCTACGAAAGACTTATCTGCGCCTGAATCAAAAAGTACTCTTGCAAAGACATCATTTACAAGGAATGTACCTGTTATGACATTATCGTCCTGCACAGCTTCTTTCGCGTCCATTCTGAAGACTCTGGCATTAGTCTTCTTAGCCTCCTCAGGCTTCTTGTTGTATTTCGGGCAGTTGGTCTTGATGTGCCCCTTCTCATTGCAACGATAACATGTTGCGTCTTTTATCTTTTTGCAATCCAGGGTTTTATGGTCCGTGGACTTGCAAATCCCACAAGCAAAGGATTTTGACTGAGTCTGAGAGCTCGACTCCAGTCTGCACTTTCCATAGTGCTGCTTCTTGCAAATTTTACACCTGGGCTTCTCATCAGACTTATGCCCATCCTTCCTCGATTCAGACCCCTTCTTGTTATCACCGTTCCCACGGTGTTTCTTGTTCGACCTTCGCGAACCATCATCTTCACGCTTCCTCTTCTCGGCCTCCTTATTCCTCTGCGATCTCTGCCGGACCGCATCCAGAGTGAGGGATAAGGAAATGTCAGTTAAAGACCTGAAGGTAGCTGGCCGGGAAGCTTTTACGCTTGCCTTGATCTCGGGTTCTAAACCACCAATAAAGCGAGCGATTCTCTTTGGCTCCGGGGTTACCAGGTAGGGAACCAACCGGGACAGCGTATTGAAGCTTGTCAGGTAAGCTTGACAGTCGAGGTTCTTCATCACCAACGATAGAAAGTCAGATTCTATCTTCTCCACCTCATGTTGAGGGCATAAATTTTCCTTGATCAGGGCAATGAATTGATCCCACGACATGCTATACAACGGGATCTTTCCGGAGGCCTCCATCAGAGATCTCCACCATGCCAAGGCTTCACCCTTGAAGGACTGTGACACAAACTTAACTACATCCCTTTCAGCACACCCGCTGATATCCACCACCGTGTCCATTTCGTCCAGCCAAGTCATACAGTCGACGGCCCCTTTTTCCTAGTAAAATCCCTGGGTTTACAAGACACGAAGTACTTATAAGTGCAACCCTTGTTACGGGGTCCTTGATGCAGTACCAATTGCTGAGATGGGACACTTTGACGGTTGGTGGACTGACGGTCATCACCATCTTTCTTGGGTCCATCCTTTTTGGGAGGAGGCTTGTTATGAGCCTCAAAATGTGTCCTGGGCTTTGAATGTGATGCAGAGTGGGTCCTACTTCGAGTACCACTGTATTCCTCATACTGTCTATCCAAAGCCTGAGTAACAGCGCCGTCTATGATTGCTTTTAACTCGGCACCCGTTAACGTAATCTGGGCGTTCTCATTCGGCTCTGCTGGATGGCTATTTCCTTCATTTGATTCAGCCATTTGAATTGAACTGTTGCAGAAAACAAGTCAATATTTTATTTGGGAGTTTATTATGGAATTACCCCTTAGGGTAACTCGCTAACCATGGTAAACAGAGACCATATTTGGTTAACTTATAAATCATATTAGTTTAGGATTTCAGTTAAAATTTATCCCAATTATAAACAATAACAACATATATTAGCACATAAGGCTTAGTCACATGGACAATTTAAATTAAAATCTATGATTTCAGAGAATCAAGACTTCTAGGGTTTGAACCTAGTTCATTACCTTTATTAGACAGGGAGTCATAGCTACCACTGTCTTTTGGCTCATATGGAAGTGAGCTGGGCCCGTAGGCATCGTATTACCACGTATGTTACAATATGATCATCTTAATTGGTGATCTTAACCCATGTTTTAGAGATCATATAACTGGGTTTGGAATCTTCTAAAGAATCCTTATACATATAAGAATGACATGTGATTTTAACGAATCACTTCTGCCAGGAGTGTTAACATGTTTTAAGATGTTAACAGGGATTTGAATCTTTTAAACAGGTCTTACCATTTTGGCCCGGTCTTATATTTGACACGAGGCTAGATTTCACACTTTAAGATTCTTAATTAAATAATTACATAGGCAGATTAATTTAAAAGGAATGATTTTAATTTATTTATTTCATTTATAATTATTTATGCACAAATGGCAAATATGAAATTTATAAAAACAACATTCCATTTATTTATTCAAAGCATTACACACTTGCCCTAAACGGGTCTTTCAAGTTACTACTTACCCACGCAGGGGTGAAATCACACACATGCCCACGCAGGGGCTAAATATCACACATGTCCACGCAGGGACTCACACTAACAATACACCCACGTAGGGGTTCAAACAACAAGCATGCCCACGCAGGGGCTCAAAGCAACATACCAAATACACCCACTCAGGGGCTCAACACTAAATACAGGAGAAAATAACTGTGGAAGGATTCAACGATCCTTCTTGTTCTTCCCCTTGATCAATCCCACTAATCCCTGGAAGAATGTTTGCCTCTCTCGGCGGTCCTCGTGAACTACCCGTTCAACTTGATTTATCCTTTGCAGGAGTTCTTCATGTTCGGGTGGTGAGAATCTAGGTGGCTGCGATTGAGCCCGGATGATGGGTCTAGGAGGTATCGCGTATCCCTGTGTCGGGTAACTCACCCCCCATGGATCCCCACAGGGTCCTTGGGTGTTGTAGTTCGCTGCTAACATGTACGGATCAGCCTCCGCGTACCCATAGTCGTGATGCGTTGGGGGTTCAAACGGGTTGTATCCCATGCCACTCGTATATGCCAGGATTGGGTTATCAAATCCCATCGGCGGTGGTTGTAGTACAGCAGGGTTGGAGGGTCCACCAAATTGCGGGTCCTCCTGGTGCGGTGGGTAGTGACTAGCACTTGACTGCCGTTGGGAACTGAAATTGAAGCCCCCCGGTCGTACCGACATGCGGGCACCGGTTCTCCTACGCCTTGGCGGTTGAGGAGGTGCCGGTTGAACTGGTGGCGGTGGAGGTGGTGGCGTAACTGCCACAAATCGGTGATCCTCGGATGAATCTTGATGATGCGGCTGTGGCTGTGGCTCCTGCTGCTGCTGAGACTGCTGCTGCTGATGCTGCCCATGAGACGACGAGTGGTGTGATGGTGTATAATACCACTGGTGTTGATCGAACAGGGCTTGGAAACTGTCTGGACCACCATAGGGTGATCCGTGAAAAGATGATCCGTCGGAGATTTCGATCGGATGGTTTGGAGTACCACTCGCCGGCATGACGGGGTCCGTATCCTCGTCCATATCATCCGCGTGATCCCCTGAAAAGTGGTCCTCTGGACCCAGTGGGTTAAAACCCACGGGTTCTGGTATGAATCCTACCGGGTTAAACTGTCCCCGAAAGACAGGTGTAGGGTCTCCATATGAATGATGAGATAGGGATCTCTGAAGTGGTATGTAGGACGGTTGAGGGTTATTGGGTTCATAAGGATTAAGAACAGGAGGTGTTGAAGTATGCGAAACCGACCGTCTGGCCGGCTCGAACTGGTTTCTTCGGTTTTCCCGAGGGTCGTCACTCTCGGTGTTGGATGGAGCTCGCCTTCGTGAAGGTCCAGCTTCATGATCGTTGGGGGCGGTGACTGGCCCCTTTCCACGTCCTCGTGTTCGGAAGAATCTAGGAGGCATTTTGATGTTCCTGTCAATAAGGCATAAGATAACAATAACAAAATATAAAATTTAAAGGACAAAACAAAAACCGAATAAGGTGGAATTTGTCCTAGGTTATAAGTCTAGACTCGAAGGTTTAGATATGTGCAATTGTGTAACTGAGATTAAACACAAAAGGCTAGTGTTTAATTCACTCAGAGTTGGCTCTGATACCAACCTGTCACACCCCGATTTCCACGTGTCACCGGTGGGCCCGGTGGGGGAGTATCGTGACGTGGTTGGCAACGTAATAGTCAAACAACACAATATAATAATGCACAGCGGAAGCAATTTAAAAAAATAAAATACAACCGAATTTATTTATTGTAATCAAAGTCACAATATCCGGTGTTTATCCACAGAACGGATCGAAACAAAAATAACATTTATGGTTCAACAGACTTCTGGCATCCTAAGCTTGCGAGACTTTTATTGATGCTTAGGAGACAATCCAGCCAAATTTCGTTTAGTACCTGCATTCAGTCTTTTTGGGAAAATACGTCAGTTTACACTGGTAAATACATTCAACTGACTCATTTTGGAAAATGATTGAAAATTGGTTTGGATGCACGTGGCATAAACATTTTTATTTAACTTGGGAGAATTATTTAATATTATAATCTTGTGAACGAATTACATGTTACTTATGCGTTCAGTAGCCCGAATCTAGTCCGGGTTAAAGATCAATAGACACACCACATCATTGAGTTATACACGGACGGTGTACGCCTACACCCCGTGCTCAGGTCGCGGCCATCTCGTAAGATGATGCCAAGGATATCCGGGACATGGTCATTAACCCCCCAAAGGCTGTAAAGTAAACAAGACTGTTTAAACGAGCCGATCAAATTATTCAACTACCCACTAAGCGTGGAGATTTGATGCTCGATCAAGCGGTACGCTATGTACCGTAACCCAAGCCCGTATAGGGAAAATAAGTTAAAAGTATTTACCTGATGCAAGTATAAATCACAATAAGCAGAATGCACGTAGCTTTTACTGTTTCTCCTAATCTGGAACGAAGGTTTAATATAACCTATTAGAATTCTAACGGGTCTTTTATTAAGCTTAAGCTTAGACCGGCTAGTTTCAAGATACGGTTCGTACGCACGATTAAGCGAAGACCGGATAGAATGTGATTCAGACCCGACAATTTTTAGGACTTGTTTAATATGGGTTCATTATTCCCATTCTGGATTTTGAGATAAAACCGTTAAGGTTTGACCCGTTTCGGCTAATTTATGTAAACTTGTTACATAAACCGAACCGTACGCGTAATAGGCGTGACGGGTAGTCATGAGAGCTATATACAGGTTTCCCAAGTTAATTATGTCTCAAATATGTTGTGACATCAGTAAGGTGTCTTTCGTTATGCCCGAAACGTGTTTAAACACAACTAGGCCCCGTAGGGGTAGTTTGGTCATTTAAAAGTTTATAAAAGAGTTTAAGTGACAACCTGAGTTACAGGTCTGATGTAATCAGCAAATATACTCAATTTGCTAAGTTACATCAGTAGGTTAAAGCATGTATGTGAAACTTATCATTTTTAACCAAACTAGGCCCCGTAGGGGTATTTTGGCAATTTCACATAAGCCGAAAAGCTCAAAACTGAAGTCTGAGTTTATCAACCTTTGCTTACTGTTAAAATATGATAATTTTCCTCTTATATCAGTAGGTATCAACCCGGGTATGTCCAATATGATTTTAAAAACATACTATGCGCTAGAAACGCTAAATAAGGCGATTAAAGGCCATTACCGGGTTCGATACTTAAATCTGATATTTTTATATTTCCAGAAGGCTTAAAATAATTTATTTATCATAACTAATCAGTGGCAAAAGGTTTGGGGTCGTTTAGATATGTAAAACTCATTTTATGGCCCGTAAGGGCAAAACCGACAATTACCGAATTAAGCCTACGACTATGAGTTATGCTCAGCCTAAAATTAATTAAAAATCTTTAAAAATCCCAAAATAATATATTACATCAGTGGGTAAAAGATTTGATACAAAAAAGTATGTTTAACTAGGCTATACGCCAATTACGCCATTTGATTAACATAAAGCATTAGTTTTGCGATAATGAGCATAACTCTTAATCTACAAGTCAAACTGATGTCAAACTTTGCATGCAAGTCTATATATCAGTAACAAAGGTTTCTACACTTTTTCATTTTCATAATTCACGTTTTAAGGTAATAAGGGCATATCGGTCAACATATGAGCAATTAACGGAAACATGCATAATAATTGGATAACTAATGAACCAAGGTGTATAATCACAGAGGGTTGTTCTAACATGTAACCTAGTCTAATTAAAGCTCTAAGGCATTTCTAAAATATACCTAAACGGGTCAGAACTGAAAGTCAAAGTGAAAGTCAAACTATGTGACTTTCGGTTCCGAACCGGGTCTAAACAGGAAATAGTCGGGTTGAACATGTTTAGACATGTTCTCACACTTATTACTAAGTTATAACAATGATCAAACAGGTTATATATGTTCTAGATAGCTAATTATGCATAAATGACATTTTAAGCAATATGTTGACTTTTTAATTAAAAGTTTGACCCGACATTTGACCTGGTTAGGATGGTGATCAGGGGAAACCCTTTTGGGGTATTATTACCCACATAAATACCAACTTATAACCACTTTTAATTCGAGATATGACTGAGCCATTAGTGACTAATCTCGAAGTCAAACCGTAATTACGACGGTTTGACTTTTAGCTAATTAACCAAGCTAAACTCAAACAAAGAAGAACTAGAAGACTTACAAGAGTCCTATGCACGACTTAAGATCAAATGAGAGAGTTCCTTAGCTCCAGAAATGCTCCAAATGATCAGATGCAAGTGTGAAGAATGGTTGCAACATGAAGTGCCTTATATAGTGAAATTACTCACCATGATTGGTTGACAACTAACTCTAGAGTTGACCACAATCATCCAACAAGTGTCCTAGTGCTCTAGGATAGTTTAGGGGTCTTTTAATAATGAGAAAAACCAGCTAAATCGGTCATAATCGCGAAATACAGGCAACAGCCCGTTTTTTGGTGCTGGGCATGCCCCTGCGCATCGTAGGGGTATTATGCCTATGGTGCGCAGGCCTTTATCAGGGGCTGTTTTGTTTGTTCTTTCATTATCTCGAAAGGTCAACTCACTTGCACGACTTTGGGGCCTTAATTAACATCTAGGGACCTTCACAAAGTGCCTAATACTGTATAATATCCCACCACATTGGTTTGTTTGCTTTGGATCCAAAAACAAGACCCGAAAACAAAGGTTTATCATTGCTTTTATTCGTGGGATCAGGTCATGCATTTGTAAGTCCATCATTGACAATAATTCTCTGCAATGAGGGCATAAAAGATGTGTATAACATTTAATCGGGTCTTGGGATTTATATTTTGAGGTCGTTCAGAGGTAACAATTTAACATGACGCCACTTTAAATCCTACCGAAACATCTTTATAAAATCCGAGTTTTCAACGCGTTTTGTCTTACATGACACGTGTCGTTTTATTATTAAACCCGAAATTTTCGAGGTGTTACACATCTGAATACTGGAATGAGAGATTTTGTTGTACGAGAACTCAATCAATGGTAAATGTACATCCCAGTTACCACCAAAGTCGATGACACAAGAACGGAGCATATCCTCTAGGGTCTGAATAGTACACTCGGTCTGTCCATCCGTTTAAGGTTAAAGGCCGTGCTAAGATTCAAATGAGAACCCATATCGGATTGATAAGTTTGCCAAAGACGTGAAGTAAAACGACCATCACGGTCTGAGATTATGTCAAGAGGTATGCCATGACGACATATTGTGACAACCCGTGATTTACGGCTCTTAATTACGTGATTAACAGGTGATTAACGCGATAATAAATAGTTTTTACAGCGCAAATTAACTTAATTAGGCCTTTGGAATGCCTAGGAACGTTTATCGGACTTTACAGTGCGCGTATGGTGATTTACGGGGAATCTGCTGAATACTACGCGACAACGAACTGATTCTGTACAAAATACTGACAACGCCGACAAGTATGGATGTTACACGAATATTTTATGCTTATAAATTAATTTTGTGAATTTATTGGGCTTCCGTGCGATACAAAGGCAAACGTGAACTAAAACGCGTCGATAGGAAACGCATCGGCAACGAAACGGAAGCGACGGAGACGCCCGTCACCTTCAGAACTTTCATTTTACGCTATATTTTGCTCCACAATGAAATTTTAGTAATTACAGTCGAAACCGGATCGAAAAACGGATCAAAGACGGCAACGATATAATTTTTCGCGATTTTTACGCAACCGACGAACGAACACGCAAACATCGACTACCGATCCTAATTTACGTATTTTAGTATTAAAATTATGCTCTACGATGCTTCCATGATGTTCGGGTGCGAAGACGGGCTTCAAAGACGGGACCGGGCCTTTCAAAAATACTAGAAACGGGCTTGTGGGCCTTGTGCCCAAGCCCCCAAAACCCTCACTATATAAAGGGTTTTCCCTTAAAATCCCTCATTTTCCTCTCATTCACTCTCTCTCTAACCTCCCAAACTCTCTTTATTCTCTCTCTCTAGAAACAAGTCCGGCGAGAATTCCGGCGGATTTCCGGCGACCGGCGACCGACGATTTTTCCGGCGACTTTTCCGGCGGCCGTTTTCCGGCCAAGAGTACACTTTTTCGACTATATCCGACGTTCCGGATCGCGTGGTGAGGTTAGTTTTAGCTAATTCTTAGTGGTTTGAGCTCTATGGCAACTCTAGCCAAATTCCGGTCAAATTCCGGCGAGTCCGTTTTGAACTTTTGACTTTGCAGATGCTTAGATCGGGACTTGAGGAGCATTTATGCACATTTTCAAGAAATTTTGTTCTCCGACGAAATTCCGACTTCTGACATGGTTTTAGCGAGGTTCCGGCCGTCCGTTTTCGACGAAAATTATATTTTTGGGCTCCTAGTGACCCGTAGAGTCCATACGAAACACTTTCGTCTCGGGTGAAAATTTAAGTTCGGGACGCTCTCGGGCTCAGGTCAACGCGGTCAACAGGTCAAACAAGGGTCAAGAGGCAGTTTTGGGTCATTTTTAGTGCCTCGGTTCAGTTTTGGGTTTTGTCAAACCTGGTCAACAACGGTCAAACGTGGTCAAACGTGGTCAAAGCTGGTCAAACTCAGTCAAAGCTGGTCAAACTTAGTCAACTGCTAGTCAACGCAGTCAACTCAGTCAACACGAGGCTCGGTAAAATTTAAACGATGCGAATTTTGTTATATTATTTATATAAATACTAATTTGACGCGAAACCGAGCTCAAACCGACCCGACTAATGAAAACGAAAAATATTAGACTAGCGAACTACTAACTACTTGAACTTGTATCCAAACGTGTGTATACAAAATTTCATATAATAGTTAATAAGCGAACCGACACGTGACATAATAGCTATATATATGTTAGATTTATTACGGATAAAAGGGAATTGGCATTTTTGGAATATTTGATGGAAATATTAATATTGCCGTTACATTAAATTGTAGAGTTTTGAAAATGTAGTGTTTTGGCAAATATCGACAACTTGACTTGTCGGGTTATCCTAAAAACAGAGGAAACTCTGCCCGTTTTTCGTTAAAATATATACATTATTTTAAAACCAAAGAAAACATATTCGAAATCCAAGCATTTTTTTTTCTAAAGTCAATATAAGTGTACGTTCATTCTCGATTCTCGACGACACTCATAACTTACAAACGAGGTTGTAACCTTTCAACGTATAAGACGACTATTCGGGAAACACGGGAATACATTATATGAGTTTATAACGTGTATTATTTTATACGAATATTTGATTTCATACACGTACGACCATTCGGGACAACTAACACGATTTCATAAATATATTTATATTTATATATAAATATATATATTCTAAGTCACTCGAAAACTAATTTGTTTCCAAGAATTAGTATTCATCCCTGCTATTAGTGGGATTAAAGCAACCATTGATTGGTTATTACAAGTCAAGACGATAACACTTACCGTCGAATCGCTCGGTTAACGATTCGGTAGAGCTCGGTGACACGTAGTTTAGTTACTGCGTTTATTTAGAAACTTATAAGATATTCCGTGCTAGGAATATTGTAGAATGCACGCTAGCGAGTAAAGTCTTGGAAACGACAACACAAAGTCTTAATTAGCTAGCTTCGCACAAGGCAATTCAGGTGAGTTCATAACCCCACTTTTTATGATTTTTGCATTCTTGTAAATGTTTTCGGGGTGGAAAGACATGCACGTTTTGCAAGAACATACAAAGTTTTTGAATAAACAAAAACTCATATTTCTAAATCATGTTACGAGTGGATTATACTAAATATACCGGTTTCTACAAAACAAATGCGTATTATCAAAATGTGAATGATTTTCATGACTAGGGATGGATCGTCTGGGATAATATATAGAGACTAGGGAGTTAGCCTTAGAGGCTGGGGAGGTACAGCCTTAGAGGCTGGGGAGGTTCAGCCTTAGAGGCTGGGGAGGTTCAGCCTTAGAGGCTGGGGAGGTACAGCCTTAGAGGCTGGGGAGGTACAGCCTTAGAGGCTGGGGAAGTTCAGCCTTAGAGGCTGGGGAGGTTCAGCCCTAGAGGCTGGGGAGGTTCAGTCTAAAAGGCTGAGGAGGTTCAGTCTAAGAGACTGGGGTAAAATACATGTTAAAAAGGAATACTTACAATACTATTGGTATGATTAGCCTAGGAAAGAACCATAGATCATGTGATAGGGTAGGCGGATACTTGGGACCATTAATCCTCGTTGTAGGACCACGGGGCATGAGTGATAGATCTATTTGGGTGTAGCGAGCCCACACCCATGAGGCCGGGGCGGCCCATAGAGGTGACTATGTCTTCCAGCCGGAAGCCCGGTACAACTTTGCTAGGTTTGAGTCTCCCTACACCGTCACACATATCAGTGGCCTTGCAAACCATTGGTGATCTTTTCCTTGTTTGCAATCATACCGGGATTTACATACATACATACAGAAATACTTGATTTATACAAATTAAATACCATGTTTTATACAGATTTAAATCATAGGATTATGCGGGCATAGAGTCAAAGTCAGGGTGGGCATTGACGGTTATACAAACTTTACAAACACACGAGTTTACAAATACATGGTTTTACGAACATAATGTGTTGCAAATACAAAGTTTCCATATAACTTGGCAAGAAAATAATTTCTAAATTCGTTTTCTCCATATTATTTCACAAACCGGTTATTCAAAAGATTTATTTTAAATCTTTTACAAACAAACTATGAACTCGCTCAACTTTATGTTGACTTTTTCGCATGTTTCTTTCTCAGGTTGCATTTCTAAAACAAGGCACGGTTGGAATAGGAGAACCATTGGAGACTCGAGTACTTAGTGGGCGTTCGTTTTCTAGAAATCTTAGCTTATTTTGCTTCCGCTATGCAATGAAGATACCAGTCCAGTCACGGCAGCTCTGATAATTTCGGGGTGTGACATATTGGTATCAGAGCCATAGGTTACAGCTATAGGTCACCCCAGCTCTGATCCCAGATTCGTATCAGAGCTATAGGTTACAGCGAATTAGGTTTCTTTTGTGACACCTAGGCTCTAACCTCACTTTTCTCTGGGACTTAGACTATTAAGTCGTCGAATACATACAGAACGCCTAGTACTCGAATATGGTCTCCAACCGTTGCCGAAAAACGAACAGTCAAAATTTTGTTTTCAAACATACGCTATTGTGGTGTTTCATACACGGTGCATAAAACAATTACATACAATGCACAAAACTCTGAGAGTTTAGGAAACATGCATTTAAGACCTTCAGAAACTTATGTTGAAGTTCATTAAAGGTCCTCACGTAGGAACCGCGGATATTAACTCGGGCACACACTATTATCCATATTGTCTATGATATTTTAACTTCCCGAGCAGGCAGCCTACGCATAACGAAACGCTAGTGCACAAGAATACATCGAACTCAAATTTTTCGTCAACGGATGTCGGGGTACATCATATCCTACGCGGAACAAAATGCTAGTGTGCAGGTATACGCGAAACTCAATATGTACATCAACAGAGGTTGAAGTACGACACATACGACTATCGAGGCGAGGCCTTTGAAAAGACACGGTGGCGCAATTCAACGACGACACTAGATTCCTGTCAGCAGGAGAACTATCGATCAGGAAGTGGCGGCTTGGCACGCGGTCCTGCAAACGACACGAAACACGTCAAGGAGAAGACGTATGTCTCCTCATTCCCCCTAACTCATAACGACGAATACGCCATGTTCGACATTCCATGGTAATGTCGCCTAACAACTGGTTATCACATGCAACCCCAGGTAAAGTCCTAAAATTTCTTTTATTGAAATTTCGAATTTCACATTTACTGAGTAGATTTTCGTATCTCTACTCCTCTTGATTGTCATTGCATCACAATAACTTCTTACACTATAGCGAACACTCATTGCTTCACTTCTTGAAAAATTCATATGTTACACATGCATCGGTTTGTTATGCATGTGGTTTCGTTTCGAATAAGGGTTTCATCAATGTTCAAATATTATTTCGCTAAACTTAATTATTGATTTGTGATTCGAATGACCCGCACTATTGTAATTGTTGGCTCCTTTGTTATTAAGTCAACACATTTTCTTGAAATTTCTTTTCTTTTCAAGTTACATACATGGTTTTTCGTTGTGACCATGCCAAAAGTTTTCTTGTCGATACATATGTTTATTGTCGGATTGCGCTAAAACCAAGTTCAATTGTTTGAACTTGTCCATTACACATATTCAATTCAGAGCATCATATGATGTATTGGGAGCATCGTATTCAAATCAATTTTTAACGAGCACTTCATTTATTTCGAGTCATAGTAAACTTGTTTGGCATTCGACTCCATTAAATTGTTTGTTGATTTCGACACCACGTGGAGGTGTTTTCATTAATTCGAAGCTTGCGCTCAACTCGTTTACGCATCTCATGCACGGATTTAATTATTTATTTATTGACTTGCTTTGAGCCCGCTTTGATTTACCATAATACAGCAGTCTTAACACAATCGTGTGTTAAGGCAATGGTACACAAATTCATTTTTATATTCCGGTGTACTTACTAACGGTTCTTTCACTATCGATCGAATGTCTTGCGATATTCATTGCTTCTTCGTCTTCGATCGAAAACATTATTTCTTTGATGTTCAAATTTCAATTGAAAATGCTATGATGTTTGTTTGGAACAAGCATTCAGATTTATTTCGTTGAATCTTCATTTGACTTCAAACACGGTGAACTTGTTTGATCACCGCTATTATTGAATTATTTAAAGCACTACGACACCTTGTGGTGTCAGTACAAACTTGTAGCTTGGGCTAATCATGATTGAGCGTTTCATGCAAAACACAGGTGATACTTGTTCGATCACCCCTATTATTGAATTGTTTTATTCATTGCGACACCTTGTGGCGTCGGTATGACTTGCAGCTTGCGCTGATCATGATCGAGCGTTCCATGCAAACTATTACATTTGAGATTGTTGATTCTAAGTTCATCCAGTGGGTGTTATTGCTTCTAGAACTCATTTACACGTTGTAAACAGTCATAAGGAACTCGATTGGTCGAAGTTCCTGTTCATTGTTGGGTCCCTGTTGACTTAGTCACACTAGTGACTGTATCTATACGACTTGTTTCCTTTGACATAATTTTTTGAAACACATTTCTTTTAAACCGTTGGGTTCTTATTGTTGAGGAATGTCATTAAATTCACATGATTTGAATAAGTCTTGTTTCGATGACGCGGTCATTCACTTTGTTATTATTCGGACTTACCTGCGAACGACACAATTCTGAGGAGATAACATAGTCTAAATTTCGAGGACGAAATTTCTGTAACAGGGGGAGAATGTGACAACCCGTGATTTATGGCTCTTAATTACGTGATTAATAGGTGATTAACGCGATAATAAATAGTGTTTACAGCGCAAATTAACTTAATTAGGCCTTTGGAATGCCTAGGAACGTTTATCGGACTTTACAGTGCGCGTATGGTGATTTACGGGGAATCTGCTGAATACTACGCGACAACGAACTGATTCCGTACAAAATACTGACAACGCCGACAAGTATGGATGTTACACGAATATTTTATGCTTATAAATTAATTTTGTGAATTTATTGGGCTTCCGTGCGATACAAAGGCAAACGTGAACTAAAAACGCGATGATAGGAAACGCATCGGCAACGAAACGGAAGCGACGGAGACGCCCGTCACCTTCAGAACTTTCATTTTACGCTATATTTAGCTCCGCAATGAAATTTTAGTAATTACAGTCGGAACCGGATCGAAAAACGGATCAAAGACGGCAACGATATAATTTTTCGCGATTTTTACGCAACCGATGAACGAACACGCAAACATCGACTACCGATCCTAATTTACGTATTTTAGTATTAAAATTATGCTCTACGATGCTTCCATGATGTTCGGGTGCGAAGACGGGCTTCAAAGACGGGACCGGGCCTTTCAAAAATACTAGAAACGGGCTTGTGGGCCTTGTGCCCAAGCCCACAAAACCCTCACTATATAAAGGGTTTTCCCCTAAAATCCCTCATTTTCCACTCATTCACTCTCTCTCTAACCTCCCAAACTCTCTCTACTCTCTCTCTCTAGAAACAAGTCCGGCGAGAATTCCGGCCGACTTCCGGCGGAGTTCCGGCGACCGGCGACCGACGATTTTTCCGGCGACCGTTTTCCGGCCAAGAGTACACTTTTTCGACTATATCCGACGTTCCGGATCGCGTGGTGAGGTTAGTTTTAGCTAATTCTTAGTGGTTTGAGCTCTATGGCAACTCCGGCAAAATTCCGGTCAAATTCCGGTGAGTCCGTTTTGAACTTTTGACTTTGCAGATGCTTAGATCGGGGCTTGAGGAGCATTTCTGCACATTTTCAAGAAATTTTGTTCTCCGGCGAAATTCCGACTTCTGACATGGTTTTAGCGAGGTTCCGGCCGTCCGTTTTCGACGAAAATTATATTTTTGGGCTCCTAGTGACCCGTAGAGTCCATACGAAACACTTTCGTCTCGGGTGAAAATTTAAGTTCGGGACGCTCTCGGGCTCGGGTCAACGCGGTCAACAGGTCAAACACGGGTCAAGAGGCAGTTTTGGGTCATTTTTAGTGCCTCGGTTCAGTTTTGGGTTCGGTCAAACCTGGTCAACACCGGTCAAACGTGGTCAACCCTGGTCAAACGTGGTCAAACTCAGTCAAAGCTGGTCAAATTCAATCAACTGCTAGTCAACGCAGTCAACTCAGTCAACACGAGGCTCGGTAAAATTTAAACGATGCGAATTTTGTTATATTATTTATATAAATACTAATTTGACGCGAAACCGAGCTCAAACCGACCCGACTAATGAAAACGAAAAATATTATACTAGCGAACTACTAACTACTTGAACTTGTATCCAAACGTGTGTATACAAAATTTCATATAATAGTTAAAAAGCGAACCGACACGTGACATAATAGCTATATATATGTTAGATTTATTACGGATAAAAGGGAATTGGCATTTTTGGAATATTTGATGGAAATATTAATATTGCCGTTACATTAAATTGTAGAGTTTTGAAAATGTTGTGTTTTGGCAAATATCGACAACTTGACTTGTCGGGTTATCCTAAAAACAGAGGAAACTCTGCCCGTTTTTCGTTAAAATATATACATTATTTTAAAACCAAAGAAAACATATCCGAAATCCAAGCATTTTTTTTTCTAAAGTCAATATAAGTGTACGTTCATTCTCGATTCTCGACGACACTCATAACTTACAAACGAGGTTGTAACCTTTCAACGTATAAGACGACTATTCGGGAAACACGGGAATACATTATATGAGTTTATAACATGTATTATTTTTATACGAATATTTGATTTCATACACGTACGACCATTCGGGACAACTAACACGATTTCATAAATATATTTATATTTATATATAAATATATATATTCTAAGTCACTCGGAAACTAATTTGTTTCCAAGAATTAGTATTCATCCCTGCTATTAGTGGGATTAAAGCAACCATTGATTGGTTATTACAAGTCAAGACGATAACACTTACCGTCGAATCGCTCGGTGAACGATTCGGTAGAGCTCGGTGACACGTAGTTTAGTTACTGCGTTTATTTAGAAACTTATAAGATATTCCGTGCTAGGAATATTGTAGAATGCACGCTAGTGAGTAAAGTCTTGGAAACGACATCACAAAGTCCTAATTAGCTAGCTTCGCACAAGGCAATTCAGGTGAGTTCATAACCCCACTTTTTATGATTTTTGCATTCTTGTAAATGTTTTCGGAGTGGAAAGACATGCACGTTTTGCAAGAACATACAAAGTTTTTGAATAAACAAAAACTCATATTTCTAAATCATGTTATGAATGGATTATACTAAATATACCGGTTTTTACAAAACAAATGCGTATTATCAAAATGTGAATGATTTTCATGAGTAGGGATGGATCGTCTGGGGATAATATATAGAGACTGGGGAGTTAGCCTTAGAGGCTGGGGAGGTACAGCCTTAGAGGCTGGGGAGGTTCAGCCTTAGAGGCTGGGGAGGTTCAGCCTTAGAGGCTGGGGAGGTTCAGTCTAAGAGACTGGGGTAAAATACATGTTACAAAGGAATACTTACAATACTATTGGTATGATTAGCCTAGGAAAGAAACATAGATCATGTGATAGGGTAGGCGGATACTTGGGACCATTAATCCTCGTTGTAGGACCACGGGGCATGAGTGATAGATCTATTTGGGTGTAGCGAGCCCACACCCATGAGGCCGGGGCGGCCCATTGAGGTGACTATGTCTTCCAGCCGGAAGCCCGGTACAACTTTGCTAGGTTTGAGTCTCCCTACACCGTCACACATATCAGTGGCCTTGTAAACCATTGGTGATCTTTTCCTTGTTTGCAATCATACCGGGATTTACATACATACATACATACAGAAATACTTGATTTATACAAATTAAATACCATGTTTTATACAGATTTAAAGCATAGGATTATGCGGGCATAGAGTCAAAGTCAGGGTGGGCATTGACGGTTATACAAACACAAGAGTTTACAAACACATGGTTTTACGAACATAATGCGTTGCAAATACAAATTTTCCATATAACTTGGCAAGAAAATGATTTCTAAATTCGTTTTCTCCATATTATTTCACAAACCGGTTATTTAAAAGATTTATTTTAAATCTTTTACAAACAAACTATGAACTCGCTCAACTTTATGTTGACTTTTTCGTATGTTTCTTTCTCAGGTTGCATTTCTAAGACAAGGCACGGTTGGAATAGGAGAACCATTGGAGACTCGAGTACTTAGTGGGCGTTCGTTTTCTAGAAATCTTAGCTTATTTTGCTTCCGCTGTGCAATGAAGATACCAGTCCAGTCACGCCAGCTCTGATAATTTCGGGGTGTGACACATATGATCTCATCAGTATAGATTCGAGCAAGTTTTTCCACTTTATAATCTTCACGGATAGGAAGAAAGTGGGCTGATTTGGTCAAACAGTCAATTATCACCCAGATACTATCGTGACCAAAAGGTGTACGGGGTAGTTTAGTAATAAAATCCATAGCAATGCTATCCCATTTCCAAATTGGGATTTCGGGTTGTTTTAAGAGTCCAGAAGGACGCTGATGTTCAGCCTTTACCTTCGAGCAAGTAAGGCATTTAGAAACATATACAATAATGTCCTTCTTCATACCGGGCCACCAATAAGTCATACGCAAGTCATGGTACATCTTATCAGCGCCTGGATAAATAGAATATCGGGACTTGTGAGCCTCATTCATAATGAGTTCACGGAGGTTATCGCGATCTGGCACCCAAATGTGATTGAGATAGTACTGAAGACCATCAGAATTAGTTTCGAGCTGATTCACGTTAGCGCCAAGAACTTCAACAGATAGACTTCCTTCATTAGCTGACGAATACTGAGCTTCACGAATACACGCATGCAGATCACTAGAAATACGAATAGCCTTAAAATGAGTTTTACGAGAGCGTCGGCCACTACATTTGCCTTGCCAGGATCATAGCGAATTTCGCAGTCGTAGTTGTTAAGCAGTTCTACCCAACGTCTCTGTCACATGTTCAGTTCCTTTTGGTCAAAGATATGTTGAAGGCTCTTATGGTCGGTGAAAACCACATACTTTGTATCATACAGGTAGTGTCGTCAGATCTTTTGTTGGATCTGAGTTTGGTTTTGATTGTGTTTTTACGTTTGAATTAGATGAAGAAGGATGAGTTGTGCAGCGGAATTAAGATGGAAACAAACTTTGTACACAATCAAACGAGAGAATTGCTTTGATCAAACATTTTTCACAAAGAACCGAAGGATTGAATTTATTTCAATTACGATTACAATGCAATGTTGAATACAAACTCCCCCTCAGCCAGAGCTCAGTGTTTGTTCGTGCAGGAAGAGAATTTTGCAAAGAGCTAATAGAACAGTACAGAGCACTGTTCTATTTATAGGCACTAGCAAACCACTGAAGCATCTAAGCTGACGTCACCATGAAAGTGACATCTAACCTCCTAACAAACTCTAACCTCTGATCAATACAAACACTGCTATGCTAACTACTGCTATTACATTTCATTACATAAAAGACATCTAAATAACTGCTGCATCCTTCCACTGCTGTGAACCCAGCAGTACTTGTCCGGATCAGCAGTGCTTGACTCAAGGCAGTAGATTGAACAGCAGAGCTTTAGTCTTTCATCAGGCCTTTACTTGATCAGCAGTTTGTAGGTCAGCAGTTTGCACGATCAGTAGATAGGAGGTCAGCGGATGTTGAAACCACTTTCAAGGGGAGAGACTGGTATGAAACATCTGCTTATTCTGGATCCACTGCTCTGATCCAGTTTTGGCTTTAATTATCTGTTCCTTTGGTAGGGTTCAATCCCAACAATCTCCCATGGAACAGATAATGCCAAAACTCTTCATTATTGTGGAACTTTATTGCCTCATCAACAGTTCCCTTATCTGACCTTTAAGTTGTAACTCAAAGTCTAGGGCATCTGTGTCATCTTCATCCCTACCAAGTGGAAGATCAAGGAGATCCTGCATATCTTCAAGACTTAGGCCAAGTGCTTGTTCCCTTGATATTTTCTTCACTTCTCCACCAGACATGAACATAGTCAATACATGGGTCTGTTTGTCAGTTTCCCACTTTAGTACTTTTGAGCCTGGTGGGTTTCTTGGGAGATTTTTATTAGATGAGGTGTTTGGTGAAGCTGGCCTATTGATGACTATCTGAGCAGTACTTGCAGGTTGATCCAATCCAAGAGTTTCTACAATCATTTTCTTGATGCCTTCTTTTACAAGGGCATCTCCTTCGATGAGCTCTTGAATGGTTTCAGCACCCGACTGTTTGTGTGGCCTTCTTTTATAGATGGCTGCACCTGTTGGAGCAGTGGCTCTCCTGATTTGCAGCTTTGATGGTCTTTTTGAAACCTCTGCTTCAGGATAGTCAGGTTTTTGTAGAACTGTGGGATCTTTCTTCCTTAATTCCTCCAACCTTTTGTAGGTGGCCCTGATTGTATCTTCTTTCCATCTTGCCACTTGATGTTTAGACCCATAATCAGCAGCAACTAACTCCTCTTTCATTCTCTTCAGCTCAAGTGATTTTTCAGGCACATTCTTTTGTACTTTGACCATTCTGGAGGAGTGTGTTTGACCTTATTCTTTATCATTTCTTGAATCCTGGCTGCTTCTTGCTCAAGCTCAGGGATGGTCCACTCCTTGTACATGTGCTTCTCTCCCTTGTACTTCTTAGTTGCCATAATGCTTTCAATGTAGTCTTTTCTCAGAGTTTCATCTGCTCTCTCTCAGATTTGCTGACAAACATTTTTTGCAAACTGCTCTAGAGATCTGACTTATGTGAGCAAGTATTGATAATTCTGCTGAATTTCTCTATCAGATTTCCCATGTGTATTTCTTTTTGAGATATCCTCTGCTTGCTTAGCCTTGATTTTCAAATATTCTTCAATATTGTTAGGCCTGGGATATCCTTCAACAGATGGCAACTTTCTTTTAGCAGGGTCATCCTCATAGTAGAAAGATTTGATTTCTTCTCTGGCTGCTATAAGTTCAAGAAGGAATTGAACACCTGCAGGAGCAAAGGGCTTTTGAATTTGAGCTGATGAGAGAGGAACAGGTTTGGGTATTGTAACAAGTGATAAAGATTTTGAAGATGTTGGTGGTGGTGATGGTGAATCATCATCTGGTATGAAAATACTTCTCCTTTTTATTGTAGGAGGAGCAGATGATGTTTTGGGTAGATCAGTGGTTGTGATTTGAGTGGCAGTGATTTGTGATTGACTAACAGCTGTTGAAACAACTAGTGTTTCAACCACTGTTGTCATTACAACAGATGTTGTAACATCTGCTGTCTTCTGCTTTTTGGCAGGAGGTGATGGTGGTGATGTTGTTTTTGGTGGTGATGGTAAAGCAGTGGTTGTGGTGTGTGTTGAAGTGATAACAGATGTTGAAACCTCTGAAGTACCAGCAGTAGTTGATGCAGCAGGAGTTACAACAACTGTTTGGGTGGAGGTTTGATGTTGGGGGCTTTTGGATGATGGTTTAGGAGTATGCTTTTTGAGTCTGGATGGTGTGGACTTGGGTTCCCTCACTTTTATAGTGGGATTTCTTTTTAGCTCAGGATTTTGAACATCCTTCAGCCCAGAACAACCCTGCGCATTCAACTTCATGTAAGCTCTTTTCTCCTTGTTCCACCTTGACATATCCTTTGCCGCTCTGTCCCTTTTTACACTTGCTATAGCTTCATCAAGTGCATTTTGGGTAACATCAACCTTTTGCTACCATCTGGCAAAGGTATCTGCTTGGTCATATTCTCCATTTCTGGTTCTAAGTAGAGACCATCATCTACTCCCTTCTTCTTCCATTCTGTAATTTTCTCCCCCTTTTTGGTATTATCTGGGGGTAATTGATCAATGAAGAGAACAGTTGGAGGAGCAGTGCCAGTGGTTGTCAATAACTGGGCCTTGAGAGCCTTGATGTATGCTTGTGTGTTCTTGAACCTAGACTCCATGATGTTTCTCAGCTTTTGTACATGTATTTCATGTTGCTGATCAGCCATTTGTTGTTGTTGTTAGAGAAAAGGTTGAAATAGATTCCAAAGCTCATTTGTAGCAGGTGCTTGTGATGGAGCAGGTGCTTGAGGTGGGACAACAGTGGATTGCATCTTTTGTACTTTCAACAACTGTTGTAGCATGTCTTTGATATCTGCAACAGTTGTATCCAGTTTGTCAACTCGTTTCGTCAATTCCAGATATTTTAAACCATCACCCAATTTAATGGGATCATCTGATTTCCCACTAGCAGTGGTTTTATCAGTGGTTGAGGTAGGGAGTGTACTCCAAACATTAACCACTGATGCCCCTTTTTCTTGGTACTGGGGTCTTCTTCCTTCAACACTTGACAACCTTTTAAAGTTGCCAGTGGACAAAACAAATCCACTGGTGGTTGGCAGAGGTGCTATGTAAGGAATTGCCTCCAAGGAAGTCTTATTGATGTAACCACTGTCCAAATGTAAACCTGTGGGTTCAACATTTGTAGTGGCTGCTTCACTTGGATTACCACCAAGAGTTACGTGTAACTCAAGGGGTGTAACCTCCTTAGGTTGTGTTGGTGGGTTAGCAAAGATTGATACATCAGACCCAGTCATCTGTTGAGGCATGTTCTCATTGATGGGTGATTGAGAAGGGCTGGTTTGTGCCTGGTTCAAATCAATTGCTTCCAACAAAAGTCTAGTTGGTGGAGGAATTGTGGATGTGAGGTTTAGTGTTAGAAGAGAATTTGCCCCGGGCATTGGGCTGTGGATGATGGAAGCGAGTGATTCCAGAGCATCATATTGTGGAGTCCCTATGTCTACAACCTGTTCTTTTTTAGAAGAAACAGGAGGAGTTTCGGGTATGGGTTGAGATATTTGTACCAACTGCTGTGAGGAAGTAGCAGCAGTGGTTTCTTGTGACTTTTGTGTTGTCACTGGCAGCTGCTCTGGTATCTCATCCTCCAGAGTTGCCTTTTTGATGGGTTTGGGGGGTTTTTGAGTTTTTCTTTTTGTTGGCTTTTTGGTGATTGTAGGTGTGGGTTTCAAAGCAGTTGTTTTTCTACTTTAATCACCTTGAGCAGTGGGCTTAGCAGCAGATACCTGAGGAGCAGTGGTAGCTGCTAAATTCTGCTCAGGCACCTCTGCTTGTGTTTTGCAAGGTGTTGACATTTTTGTAAAAGTTTCAGCAGTTAAGCTGTGCATTTGAAGAGATTCACCTTGTTTTATTGCAGAAGGATCATTCTTACCAAGTTTCTTTTCAAAATAATAACTCAAAAATCTTGGAAATAGTAAGAATGCCTTTGTTTCAACATTTTTAACCAGGTCATTAAAAATTTCCCGAGAATAATTAAAATTTTCTCCTTGAAGAATAGCATAACCCAGGTTTTGAATTTTTAATGGTATTTCATTGAAAGCAGTGGTTTTGTTTGAAACACACATTAGGAGGGTATGAAATAAAAATCTTGTTGCAGAAGGGAAGTAACCTTTTTGTAAGGTGTCTTTTTTTACTTCTGCATTATACCCTCTTTCCAGAAAATCATTTTTTAACTCATTTTTGGGAAAAGTAATTTTACCTTCCTGATCATCGAGTTGAAAGACCTCAGAGATGGATTGTGGTGTAATCTTGACGGCTTTACCCTTTAGAGAAGAGTTGATGGCTATTACAGCATCTCCTTGTTTTTCAAGGGTTGCATTCTTCCAAAACTCTCTTTCGGTTGTCAAGTAAATTGGTGTATCTGCTGTTAACAAAGTTTTGTACTTTGATGCAGATATGGTAGCAAGGATGGAATCGAAAGCGTCTGTAGTGCCGGGTTTTGTGAGGAGACCCAGAAGATTGTGAGATGGTTTATGTGGAATTCCAGTGGGTTTAGCCTTTTGAGAGGCTTCTTTCTAAGATGATTTGGGAGTGGGTTTTGCAGATGATTTTGATTTTGTCATTTTGAAGATGATGATCAAAGAAAGTGTTGAAGGAATTTGATGAAGAAACTGCTTTGAGAAGAGAAATTTTTTTAGAATTCAATTCGACAGTAAAACCCTGTTTTGGTGTGAAGTGGGGGTTTTATAGAGGAAAAAGTGAAGGCTGACGTAGCAACGGTTACAAAAGGTCTGACCACTATGTACTGCCCACATGCCAGCCCTTGATGAAATGAAGGACAGTACTTTTGTGAAAGTTACTGATGAAGGCAGTGGATGATTTTCACTATCAGTGGATAGCATATCAGTGGGTAAGACATTGCTTCTGAGCAACAGTGTTTATCAGGGAAATGAGAGAACAGGGGTTGACTTTCAGCAGTGGACAGACTTTGAAGTAGAGCAGACATTTGAACAATCAGTGGTTATGGTAGACTTTTAAGGATTTTAATAAAAACTTCATTTTTAGCTATTTTTAAGGATGGATTTTTGATTTTCTGAAAACATTTTAATGCTTTTATTCATAGAAAAACAAGATTTTGCTTGTTATTCCATGTTTAGCATGCCAATCCTAGAGACCAAGCTTTCAAAGGTGGACGTATCTAATGCTTTTGTGAGCACATCTGCCATCTGGTCTTTAGTTGGAACATGATGCATAGAAATCAAACCTTTTTCATAGCAATTCCTCACAAAGTGATGTCTGATGTCGATGTGTTTGGTGGTTGAGTGAGAGACTGGATTTTTGATGATATTTTCTGTTGCCTGGCTATCCAACATGAGTGGTGTCTTTAAGGCAGTGATACCAAAATCCAGCAACTGATTTTGAAGCCACAGGAGTTGGGCTGTACAGCTTGCAGCAGCAATGTATTCAGCTTCAGCAGTGGATGTTGAAACAGCTGCTTGCTTTTTGCTTTGCCATGAAACTAAGCAATCACCTAGAAACTGGCACCCTCCTGATGTGGACTTCCTTGTTGTGTTACATCCAGCAAAGTCACTGTCTGAAAATCCTGAAAGCTTGATATTCCCATTAGCTGGATTCCAGATACCAAGTGTGGGAGCACCTTTTATGTATCTGAATATCCTTTTTACAGCAATAAGGTTGGATTTTCTAGGGGCTTATTGACTTCTTGCACAAACACATGTTGCAAACATGATGTCTGGCCTAGATGCAGTTAGGTACAGCAAAGACCCAATCATGCTTCTATATAGAGTTTGGTCAATCAGCTCATCCTTTTCATCAGACATGACAAGCTTATTTGTTGCCATGGGTGTGCTGCATGGTTTACAATCATTCATATCATATTTGTTTAAAAGTTCTTTTGCATATTTTCTTTGATGAATGAAAGTACCATTTTGCATTTGCTGAAATTGGAGACCAAGAAAGCATTGCAGCTCACCCATTGCACTCATTTCAAACTCAGCTATCATGAGTTCCCTAAACTCTTCACATTTTATTACATGTGCTTCCAAAAAAATGTCATCCACATAAATTTGGACAATCATTAAATCCTTTCCTCTCCATTTTAGAAACAGTGTTTTATCAATGGTACCTCTTTTGAAACCATTTGAGAGTAGAAAGGTGGAAAGATTTTCATACCAGGCCCTAGGTGCTTATTTCAGGCCATACAAGGCTTTGTTTAGCCTGTAGACATGATCTGGATAAAATGGATCCTCAAAACCTGGAGGTTGACAGACATACACCTCTTCTTGAATTGTACCATAGAGGAAAGCACTTTTGATATCCATTTGGAACAACTTCATGTTGTGGTTGACAGCAAAGGCAAGGAACAGTCTTATAGCTTCCAATCTTGCTATAGGGGCGAATGTTTCATCATAATCAATCCCCTCTTCCTGTATGTAACCTTGAACCACAAGCCTAGCTTTATTCTTGACAACAATACCCCTTTCATCAGTTTTGTTTTTGAAGACCCACTTTGTGCCAATGGGACTTACATCTTCTGGCAGTGGTACAAGCTCCCATACTTGTTGTCTTTTAAACTATTGGAGCTCTTCTTGCATAGCTTCTACCCAGCTGTTGTCTTTCAGTGCCTCTTGGTACTTGACTGGCTGATGGAGTGATAGAAAACCAGCAAAAAGACAAATGTTTTGGGTTTGGCTTCTTGTGAGCACCCTTTCATTGATGTTGCCAATGATTTGATCAGGTGGATGAGATCTCAAGAAGATTAAATCTCCTTGGTATGGAATGATGGCATTTGTTGGTGAAGGCTGCAAATGTGTATCATCTGAGCTAACCACTGTTGGTGACTTTGATGATCCAGCAGTGGCTTCAAAAGGTGGTGGAATGGGAGGTAATGGTGAGGACACATGCTGACTTTTATCCACTGTTTGGGGACTTTTGTCAGTAGTGTTTGATGATGTGGAAGCAGTGGTGGATGGGCTACTTTGGTCAACAACTGTTGAGGTAGCAGTGGTTGAGCTTTGACAGCTGTTTTGTTCAACTGATGCTTTTCCCATTGTGGCAGACTTTTGTTGAGGAATGATGATCTCATACCCATAGTCTGATGATGAATCCTCTGATGGACCTGCACTGTTAGTCTTGACAGCAGTATTTTCAAAAGTGAATTTATCAAGATCAAACAAATCAGCAGGATTTGCTGGGATTTTCATTGATGAAAGTTCATTGAACTTTACATTCAAAGTCTCCTCCACTGCTTTGGTCCGTGTATTAAACACTTTGTAGGCCTTGGCATTGGTTGGGTATCCCAGGTGATAACCACAATCTATTTTGGCTGCAAATTTTGAGATGGAATCTTTTAAGTTCAAAATAAAGCATGGGTAGCCAAAGACTTTAAAATATGAGATCAGTGGTTTGATTTTATACAGAATTTCATAAGCAGTCTTTTTGTGCCTGGGGTTTATTAAAACTCTGTTTTGGACATAGCAAGCAGCGTTTACTGCCTCTGCCCAAAAAGTTAATGGCAAACCTGAATCTGCAAGCATGGTTCTGGCAGCCTCAATCAAAGTTCTGTTCTTTCTTTCAACTACCCCATTTTGCTCTGGTGTTCTAGGGATGCTGTACTGCCTTACAATCCCTTTCTTCACACAGAAGGCATCCAACTCCTTATTTTTGAATTCTGTGCCATTGTCACTCCTGAAGACTTTTACTGGAAGGTCAAATTGCTTTTCAACCTGTGTCACAAAGTCTTGCAAAATGCCTGCAGTCTCATCTTTTGAGTGTAAAAAGAAGGTCCGTGTAAACCTAGAGAAGTCATCAATAATAACCAAACAATATCTCTTTTTCTTGAGACTCATGACTTGAACTGGGCCAAACAAATCCATGTGCAGCATTTGCAAACACTGGGTTGTTTTGGACTCTTCAATGGACTTAAAAGAGCTTTTATGCTGTTTCCCTTTTAAACAGGATACACAGTGCTCAAGACATGAAAACAATTTTTGTGGCAAACCTCTTACAAGGCCATTTTTTGAAATTTCAGTGATTGTCTTGAGATTTGTGTGTCCCAGTCTCCTATGCCAAAGTTCTGTCTCTTTGTTAGAGGCAGCTGAGAACAGACAGACATCAGCTCTGGGACACTCTTTTGACAAATCAACAACATAAACATTGCCACTTCTTTGAGCAATAAGTTTTGTTTTTCCAGTTTTTATTATTGCTTCAATCTTGTCAACCATTTCTGGTCCAACAATCCTACAACACTCCTTTGTGAAGAATGACTCATACCCCTTATCACTCATTTGTGAAACACTCAGGAGGTTGAATTTCCGATTGTCTATCAGATTGACATTTTCAAATTTTACATTTCCAGACTGCACTGTACCAGATCCCAGAACTTTCCTTTTACTATTATTCCCAAAGGATATATCACCCCCTCCATGAATTTTGAAGTCTTTGAGTAGGGCTTTACATCATGTCATGTGCCGGGAGCCTCCACTATCTACATACCAAAGACTATCTAAGCATGCAGAAGCTCCCTGCACATGAAGTAAAAGGATTAGTTCATTAGGGTTTCCAAAGCCAATAAGGCTTTGGATGGGGTCTCAACAATGTATGGGATGGATGCAAATGTATGGACAGTGGTTAGGTCAGGGGTTTGGACAGTTTTAGGACTGTTTCTCTCTAACCACTATTGTGGGTTTTGACCAATCACCTGTTGGTACCCAAAAGGATGCCTGTTCACTCTGGGTTTAGAGGGCCTTTTGTAGGTCTCATAAACGTGTGGAATCCTTTGGTAAGATGATTGTTCCTTTCCTTTTCTGAACTGATTTGCAGGGGGTGCATCAGTAACCTGAACATCTCTTTTGACAGATGTTTGGTTCAGCTGTTTTGTGACAGCTGTTTGAACTGGCACAAACAGTGGTTGGTTCTTGGTGAATTTGACAGATGATGTTGATGGACTCAAGGATGTTTTAGTAGTGTATTCATTCTTTTTCACATCAAACTTTTTGAGATACACACATGCTTGAGTTTTGTGGTTTGTTTTACCATAGATGGTGCAGCTTTCAGCAGGAACAATGACACTTGTTTTGTTTAGATCATATGCTTTTAGATGAAAACAATCTTTTGTTAGATGATTTCTCTTTTCACAAAATTCACAAAACAAGTTATTGATCTTTTCTCTCTTCTTTCTCTTTTCAGACTCCTTTGCAACAGAGTTTTTAACCTCTGTTGGGATGTCCTTAAGAGGAATGACTTTTGCTTTTGGAGCTTTGACCCCATCAGTGGTTGTAAAGTCCATGGTCTTGAAATTTTCAAGAATGTCACACTCATCAGACCATGTGGGTTTAAACTGATATTTTTCAAGCTCCTCAAAAGTAGAGGATCCCACTGGTCTGTCAAGTGTGATTTTGTTACCAAGTTTATCAGTGATTTTCACTTCTTGGCCATTCTTGTTTGTGGGGATGAACTCCGTGGTTACATCAGTGGTTTGAATATATTTTTCAACAGTAGTGTTTTCATCATCATGTTTTCTATAACCAACACCAAATTTCACATTGCTTTTAATCTGTTTTTCAAGCATTACCTCATATCCTTTGCAGGATTCCACCCATTTCTCACATGTGATTTGGGTGGACTCTAACTCCTTTTTGCAAACTTGGTATTTTTCTACCATAGTTTGAAGTTGAGTTTTGGTTATGCTTTGCTCTTCTTTGAGACTGCTGATCTCTTTATCCTTTTCAGCCAATTTGTTTCTAAGTTCTTTTAATGACCTTTCAAATTTGATTTCATCAGACAAGGCTTTATCCCTAAGGTTTTCATTTACCTCTTCGATGTTAGCAAATGCAATAATGCATTGGTCTGAACACAATTTTTCAAGAACTTGAGGTGTTACCTTAGCAGCAGCCATCATGGCACAATCACATTTAAAATCACCTTCTTCATCAGCTCTATCTTCTTTCTCACCTGCTTTCTTCTCTTCCTTTTCTTCTTTGTCATCTTCTGACCAGGGGTCAGACAGTGGTTCAATCAGGGTTTCTGAATTTTCTCCCAGCAGTAGTTCACCAGCAACTGCAGTAATCACTGCTTCAGCATCTTTATCCACTGTTTCATCACTTAGCTGTTCACCTTCAGTTTCTACCCCCCTGGTATTGACTCTAATGCCACTAAACAAAATTCATCATTAGAAGGTTCATTAAAAGCATAGAGTGCAAAATTTTCATCACCAAGCTCATCAGGCATGCTGCTCCAGTCAACAAATCCTTGAGTGAAGAAGCTTTGCTGATCTGGTTGTACCACTGCTGGAGCAGCTGTTTGAGGTGCAACAGGTTGCACTTGTGCCTGAGGGACAGAGGTTTGAACATACTGAATTTATGGAACAGTGGTTTGGACATAATGCACAGGCACAGGGGTTGCAGCATAGTGAGCAGTGTTAACATGAGCTGCAGGGGTATATTGGGTATAGTAAACAGTGCTTTGATTTTGTGGTCTAGGGTTTGAACTGGGATGAGTGATTATAGGACCAGTAGTTTGACTCTTGCATTCCCTAGCAAAATGACCTAGCCTATTGCACTTGTAACACTTGATTTTCGATTTATCCAACCCAACCCTTAAATTCCCATGTAACCCTGGGAATTTTCTCCCCGTTCTTTTGTAGAATTTGCTTGTTCTTACACTAAGAAAAGCCAATTGATGCAGGATGTCCATCTCTTCTAAGTCAGTGGGATCAAAGTGTTGCAAATCATTGAGTTCAAAACACAAGTTATCTGACATCTGGTTCTCACAATTTGCAGTAAAAGCATAATTTGCAGAGTGAGGATCAGGGTTGTTAAAATTTCCACCAGCAGTTATATCAATAAAGTGATTATAACCCTGACCCTTACCACTGCTACCAGATTCTTCCTGACCAAAAAGAGTTGTGCTGCCGAATGAATAATCATCAGTAACTTTGCCAGACTCTTACAACTTCTTTTTCTGGTTCAACTCCCTTTCATAGGTCAGGAGTCTACCATGAAGTTGGGTCAGGGTCAGATCCTTGAACTCAGCAGAGTTTCTAGTAACAAAAGCTATGGTGTCCCATTTTTCTGGTAGTGATCTAAGGAACCTGCTATTTTGAGTTGTATTTGGAAAAGTTACTTTAACAAGCCTTAGTTCACTAATGAGACAACTGAATCGCTCAAATTGCTGAGTCAATGATTCACCCTTGATGTGACAAAATGTTTCATACTGCTGATTCAGAATTTCCCTATTGTTTTCAATGACTTCTTCTGTCCCCCCAAATTGTTCCTTTAACGCATCCCATAGCTCTTTAGCACTGTTACAATGTAACAGTCCAGCATAGATCTCATTAGGTAATGCAGATGCTATGATGCTAAATGCTTTGGCATCGAGTTCGAACTTTTGAAAATCAGTTTCAGTATAGTTTTTAGATGGTTTAGGAACGAACTTCTTTGCATCCTCGGCACTTGGCACCATAGGAACATGGGGACCAAAAACAACAAACCTCCAACATCCAGTGTTCTGTTGAGCAAGGATGTGACCCATCCTTTTCTCCCAGATGTTGTATTCATTTCGTTTAAGCATGGGTGGTTTAAAAAGCGAGCCAATGTTATTCTTATCATCTTGTGATTGTGACGTCATCGTGGTTGTTTTACAGGCACTGATTAATCAACTTTAATGGTGATTAAACCTTACTCTGTTTTTCAACAAACCGAACAAACTATCGATATCAACGATTATGAGCTGAACTATTTATGTCAAAATGATTGTTAAATCAAATTTGACTGTTCAAGCTCTGATACCAATTGTTGGATCTGAGTTTGGTTTTGATTGTGTTTTTACGTTTGAATTAGATGAAGATGGATGAGTTGTGCAGCGGAATTAAGATGGAAACAAACTTTGTACACAATCAAACAAGAGAATTGCTTTGATCAAACATTTTTCACAAAGAACTGAAGGATTGAATTTATTTCAATTACGATTACAATGCAATGCTGAATACAAACTCCCCCTCAGCCAGAGCTCAGTGTTTGTTCGTGCAGGAAGAGAATTTTGCAAAGAGCTAATTGAACAGTACAGAGCACTATTCTATTTATAGGCACTAGCAAACCACTGAAGCATCTAAGCTGACGTCACCATGAAAGTGACATCTAACCTCCTAACAAACTCTAACCTCTGATCAATACAAACACTACTATGCTAACTACTGCTATTACATTTCATTACATAAAAGACATCTAAATAACTGCTGCATCCTTCCACTGCTGTGAACCCAGCAGTACTTGTCCGGATCAGCAGTGCTTGACTCAAGGCAGTAGATTGAACAGCAGAGCTTTAGTCTTTCATCAGGTGTTTGTAGGTCAGCAGTTTGCACGATCAGTAGATAGGAGGTCAGCAGATGTTGAAACCACTTTCAAGGGGAGAGACTTGTATGAAACATCTGCTTATTCTGGATCCACTGCTCTGATCCAGTTTTGGCTTTAATTATATGTTCCTTTGGTAGGGTTCAATCCCAACATCTTTAACGTAAATACAACTGCACCAAGCTCCAGATCGTGAGTAGTGTAGTTTTTCTCATGTACCTTGAGTTGATGAGAGGCATAAGCAATAACCTTGTCCCGCTGCATGAGCACACAGCCCAATCCTCGGTTTGAGGCATCACAATATACCACGAAATCATCATTCCCATCGGGTAGAGTTAGAACAGGAGCGTTACACAAAAGGGTCTTAAGAGTCTGAAAAGATTCCTCTTTCTCGGGACCCCCAAGCAAAAGGTCTCTCTTTTTGGGTTAATGAGGTGAGAGGTACAACAATCTTAGAAAAGTCCGAGATGAATCGACGGTAATAACCCGCAAATCCTAAAAACGAGCGAATCTCAGATGCGGATTTAGGGGTACTCCAATTCTTCACAGCTTCGATTTTAGACGGGTCAACATGAATACCTTGCTGACTAACGACATGACCAAGAAATTGCACTTCATCAATCCAAAACTCACACTTAGAAAATTTAGCATACATACGTTCACCACGTAAGAGTTCAAGCATAAGACGTAAATAACGAGCATGATCGGCTTTAGACTTAGAATAAATGAGAATATCATCAATAAAGACTATCACAAAACGATCCAAATAGGGTTTACACACACGATTCATGAGATCCATGAACACAACGGGTGCGTTGGTCAATCCAAAACGCATGACCATGAACTCGTAGTGTCCATAACGAGTACGAAATGCGGTCTTGGGTACATCATCCTCGAGTACACGAAGCTGATGATAACCAGAACAAAGATCGATTTTAGAGAAACAGGATGCGCATTGTAGTTGGTCGAATAGATCATCAATATGAGGGAGAGGATAACAATTCTTAACAGTAAGCTTGTTAAGTTCACGGTAGTCGATACACATACAAAACAAACCATCTTTCTTTTTGACGAATAGCACGGGAGCACCCCACGGAGAGGTACTCGGACGAATAAAACCCTTGTCGAGTAATTCTTGTAGCTGGCTGGATAATTCTTGCATCTCAGAAGGTGCAAGTCGGTAAGGAGCCTTGGCGACATGAGTCGCACCAGGTATGAGATCAATACGAAAGTCAACGGATCTAGGAGGAGGAAGACCAGGAGGATCCTCAGGAAAGACATCAGGGAAATCACACACTACTGGAACATCGCTTATATTCTTCCCTTTGCCCTTTTGTTCCACTACGTGGGCCAAGAAGGCAAAGTTCTATTTACGCAGGCATTTTTTCGCTTGAGTGCATGACATCAGCCTTAGTCCTTTCGAAGGTCGGTCTCCATAGAGATGCAAAATATCACCGGACAGAAGAGGTAGACGAACAAACTTCTCGTGACAGGCAATCTCGGCATGGTTCTTACGCAACCAATCTATACCAATAATGACGTCAAAACTACCCAATTGCATGGGTATTAGATCAATAGTAAACACGTGATCGTTAAGAATCAATGAACAACCACAAAGAATAGAATCGACTAGAATAGACTTCCCATCGGCAATCTCTACCGAAAATGACTTAGGTAACTTAGAGCGTGCACAATTTAACAAAGATTTGAATTCCACGGACACAAAACTTCTATCGGCACCAGTATCAAATAGAATCGAAGCGTAAAGGTTATTGACCAGAAACGTACCATTAACGACATCATTGTTGTTGTGAGCCTGGTTGGCGTTGAGGTTGAAGGCTTGTCCACGAGCGACTGCTTGTTGCTCTTGGTTCAACTGGGGCAACGATTACAAAGATGAGTAGTATCTCCACACTGAATGTATGCACGTACGGCGTTGACTGGTCCTGGATTCTGTAGAGGAGCTGGGAGAGCTGGTTGAGTTGCCTGAGCTGGAGCTTGCTGAGTGGGTTGAGCAGGATTAGCTTGACGACAGTAAGGAGTCATGTGACCATAGCGATTGCAGTTAGTACATAAACGACATGCAGAGGTAGCAGGATGATGAAAATTGCAAGTCGTACACTTGGGGTAAGACCCAGAGTACTGCTTCTTGACTTCAGGAGCAGCAGTGATTGGAGCAGCAGCAGGTTTGGCAGCAGGGTTTGCAGCAGGAACCATAGCATTGCATCCTGAATCCTGAGATTTTCGCCTCTTGTTCTTCCTGCCACTTGGCTGCTGGGTAACTTGGTGTGCAGACTTGGAGGGAGTAGAGTTAGCAAACTGCTTATCACGCACACGGTTGTTGTTGAGACTAGCTGCAAGATGGTAGACTTCCTCTATAGTTTCGAGCTGAGCCACTTCAATAGAATCACGCATAGCAGGAGGTAGACCATTGATGTACTTGGTTATCATGCGCTTAGGGGTAGAAACCAAGTGAGGAACGATCAAGCTGAGCTGCTTGAATCGGGTAGTATAAGCCAAATTATTATCACCAATCTGCTTCAAGTGCCAGAACTCTTCTTCAAGCTTCAATTGTTCATGGGGAGGACAGAACTCAAGCATCATTAGTTCACACACCTCGGCCCATGGAAGAGCATAGGCCTCTTCATTCGAACGGATGTTTCTCTCATTTGACCACCACTCCAATGCTCTACCTTTAAACATTCCAGTTGCACTCCTTGTCTTTAGATGATCTGGGCACTCGTTGTTGATAAAAGTAACCTCAATGCTATCGAACCACTCCAGCGTAGCGGTCACCCCATCACTGCCCGTGAAAGGCTTAGGGTTGCAAGAGACGAAATGCTTGTAGCTTAACTTAGTGGGCTTTTGCTTCTCGGCCTTCGAGTCCACAGAGGATGGAGGAGTGTTTGACCCTTGGATCTCAGAGACGATCTTTGGCACGACTCAAGCAATCTGGTCGGCCATGAAGGACATCATCTTTTTCTGAGACTTTTCCCTAGATCTCTTGAGAGTATCGGATAGCTTACGGGAAGATATCCTAAAGATCCAACAAAAGGATCGTATAAGTCTAGATTTACAAAGCCTCATAATATAGATTTACTCACTATAGATTAAGACTCAAGATTCACAAGATTCACATAGATACCGCAAACCGCGACCTTCGCATGGCACATTGTATGAAGTTTGGCAACATGTCAGAAACACTTATATATAGGAAGTACCAGCGGCGTATCCACCACGCTTTGGGCACAATCGCTTCTGCCTCGTACTCGGTGTCATGATACACGCCGCAAAACACACATAGATTTCAATAGATTTAATAGATTTCCCATAGACCCAATAGACTTCAATAGATTTCAATAGACTTCAATAGACTTTCCATAGACTAGTGTTAACAATCCAAAAACAACGAAATCCCGAATGGCACGTGCTACGAAAGTTCGGCAACATGACGGAAGCACTTATATATAGGAAGTACCAGCAGCGTATCCACCATGCTTCACTCATGCCACGTCCGTCTCGTCATCGGTGTCATGCTTCGTTAACCACCACATTAGAATTTACCACCAGATCTCCACATAGATTGACCCAATAGGTTCATCAACCTAGATTAACCCAAATAGATTTCACAACTTCAACCCGAGTCTACAAAACTACGAACTTCACTTAGCGCGTGGTACGAAGGTTCGGTAACATGCCAGAAACACTTATATATAGGAAGTACCAGCGGCGTATCCACCATGCTTCGGACATGCCACTTCATCCTCGTATTCGGCGCTAGGCTACGTTTCGTATTTTGTTTCTCAAAACAACGCATACATAGTTTACACATAGATTTCACTAGAGTACACCATAGATTTCACATAGATTACACAAATAGTTCTCCATAGTTTTAGAATTCAACAACATCATCACCGATCTGCAAAACACTAAATTTCGCATGGCACTTGGTACGAAAGTTGGTAACATGTCAGAAACACTTATATATAGGAAGTAACAGCGGCGTATCCACCATGTTTCGGACACGTCACTTTTCCCCCGTATTCCATGCCATGTTACATCTAGTGTTGTACACATAGATTCACCAGATATACTTGACTTGAGGTTCTCCATAGATAGGCTTCTTAAATTTAGTTTGATCCTGAGAGATTAGAATTTAGGCTTTAGATTGCGGACATACGTGCGATTTGTGTAAAAAGTCTCAAAATCAAGATAAACGAAGAATCAAGTTTAAAACCACACGTAAAATCGAGATATCATAAAAGACAGGCTCATAAAACGTAGGATTGTTCCGGGTAGAGGAACGGTTGACTGACCAACGTGATTCGAACCCCTTTCGAATTGAGGCAACGTGTCTTGACTTACTTGGATAAATACGTCATCGATGTTAGGCCTACGATATTCGTCCTTTTGGTTATTTCACGTTCCTAATTGAATGGAAGTTTCGAGACTTTGGCGAGACATAGAAACGTCAAAGAGTGGGACTGGTTATCAAGGTCTGAGTTTCACCTCTATCTTGACAACATCGTACCCTAAATAGCGTTGGTACTTATCCGCAGACAAGGCCTACTAGAATAATATGGAGGTTCTCCATCAAGGTTCGGATGTCACTCCTGACTTGAGGGAAATCTCGTGCAAAAATAAAAACACTGATTAACAGTGTCTTCAAAGTATCAAGTGTATATTGCATCAGTCTTAGGAAAGGCATGTAAGTTTAACAGGGAAATGTGCTGCTAGGAAGCAGATACGGTAGAATGCATAAGTCTTAAAAAACAAATAAGAGTCAGGATTTCCTAGAGCTATAGACTAGGGCAAGTATTCCTACTTATCCTAATTCCCTATAGTTATGGCTCTGATACCAATCTGTCACACCCCAACCGATGGCGGAAACATCGGGGTGCGAGCACTAAGCGTTTAGATTGCTCACGAGATTCCATAACACTAATGATTTCGATATAGAATAAGTAAATTTCATGCAAGATTGTCTAAAACATCCACACAACCATAAATATCAAATACAACCACAATAGTCATTGTCTCAAATTCTAGAATTTAACTAGGCGAGTTTCTAAGCATCAATCCTAGCTTCTTTTCCATAATTCCAGCATCTATCAGCCTGCAACATGCATTAAAATAGAGTCAATACAAAAATGTACCGGCGAGTATACAAGTTTGAATAATATCATAATAGATTAAAGTCTCATATCCATTTGTAAGTGTAACAAAATAGTTTCAGCCATTTTAGTGTTCGCAGTCCAACAAGTGATAGCCCAAGTATCCCGATGCTTTGTTGTTTTCCCAAGTCTCAAGGAAAACTAGAATCCTCCTAACAATACCCCCGAGAATAATGGGGAGGTGCATCTCATATAGCGCTACTATTGTTAAGGCGGAACTACACACCCTGGATTAAACGTCCACATAGCACAAATAGAATACAAGAATCACAAGTTTCACATTCACATAGGATAGAGTTTAGTTTGCAAAAGTCTCAAGTATCGTAGTTTAATAGAATACATGTTACATCCCAAAGATTAAAACAAAAAGGGATCGAGTATACTCACAGTGATTGCTTAACAGGTTAACTGTTATTAGATCAAAGGGAGCTCTTTAGAGTTAGCCTGATTAGATTACAATAGATAAGAGTCGGGCAAAATAACGAGATTGCGCAAAGTGTTGGATCAGTCACCTTGATCGGATGGCTGTCCGATCGGATTGCCATTCGATTGAGATGGCATGTGTGTGAGTGGGACAGATGGCCATTCGATCGAATGGTCATCCGATCCAAGTGTCAAGATCCCAATTGTCAAATCAAGTGTCAACTCAGGTTACCTTGATCAGATGGTTGTTCGATCGGATGGCTATCCGATCGGATTGCCATTCGATCCAAGGTTCCAAGTTTTCAAAAAGATTTTAAGTTTCAGAAAGATCTAAGGTTACGAGGCAAGTGTCACCTAATCGGATGGCTGTTCGATCGGATGGCTATTCGATCAGATTGCCACTCGATCGGGTTGTCCTTGTCCCGTTCCTAGACTTGTAAAGTTTCTAAGTTTCTGATTAAACGACGACAACTTGGTACGTATTGAGATAACGATAAACCCATCAGTGTACAGCCAATCTAATCAGATGGGAATCACCCTAGTCCACTCAGTCGTCTGTTCTTGACGGTATTCATGTCAGAATCCGCACTTTGGTCGTCTTCTCCGGCAATAATCCATTTCCAAGCCGACTTTAGACTAACAATCAAGTATACAACCCGTTTAGATCCGGATTCCACCGTTTTTAGTGAAAAGTTAAGAAAGATGAAGATAAACATAAGTTTTAGTTTGAAAAGTTTGGATCTAGCACAGATTTGGTGTAAAACGCATGAAATTCCTTAGATCTGAGCTATATCTTGACTAGGATGACATCACACAACAGTTTGGTACCAACCGCCATGATGACATCACCATCAAGAGCTCAAATCCTAGAGATTTCATGGTGAAAAGTGAGATTTCAAAGGAGAATCTTGTAGAGAATGATGTGTAGATTAAAGTTGTACAAGAATCTAGTGTAAAACATACCGAAATCACCGAGAAATGGAAGAAAAGTGGAGTGCGTGCGTCGGGTCGAGTGAGGCTGTCACATCAGTGAGAATGGTGATGTGACAGGCCTATTTATAGTGTGAGAAAGAGTGAAGACGGTGTGCACTCGGATCGGATGGCAGCTCGATCGAGTGGCCATCCGATCGGTTGGTCATCCGATCGGATTGCCACTCGGTCAATCCCATCCTTTCCGTTTAACCGTCTTTGATTCGTTTTGCGAGTTAGATTAAGCGTTACGTATTATTGGGTAATAATATAATTAGATTATAGCATTAACACAAAAGAGATTAAGTTTCATAGTTTCCGCCAGTGACAAGACTCCAGTCCCTCGTTCAACCAAGTCTCAAGTTTCACGAGCCTCAAGAGTCAAGCACCAAAGTATCAAGAGTCAAGAGTCTAGTCTTCCAAGTATCAAGTATCTAGATTTAGACATTCCAAGCATTTATATTTAGACATTCCAAGTATCTAGAATTAGACATTCCAAGTATTTAGTATATAGCATAAAGTTCACCAAGTATCAAAAGTATTAATGACTACATAGATCAGGGACTAAAATTGACAATATCTAAAAGTCTAGGGACGCAGGCGTTACAAGCGAAACACTGTGAAATATTTAAAGTAAATAATTATTTACAAATGATCAATTAATTGATTATTTATTATTATTTAAGAAACAATTAATAGATAATGGAGAAAGTATTATTTAATGGTTAAATAATATTAATATAATATCAATTACCAACCATGGTTGTGCATGGTTCGTTATACTCTTTGCATATTTGGTTATGCGGTTGTTTTTAAAATATTGTCGGATGGTTTGTGGGTTTGGTTTGGCTTTAAAAGGCTTGCTTTAAAAGGCCAGTGGTGATGAGGTCGGAGTGGTTGTGACTTTGGGGTGCATTATGTTTTGTAATCTTTGCATGTGGGTTTATACAATGGTTTATAGAAATCGTTTGCTAGTATGGTTGGTTTTGTTTCGGTTTAAAAGGTTTAGTTTTCATCAGATTCCGTGGTGGTTGTCGGTTAAGCCATCTAATGTTGGTTTTGAGCCAATCTATGGTGAATGCGAGTGCTTTTTTGTCGGATTTTTAGTGTTTCTCTTTGTTGACGATTGTAGCCGGCGATGATGGTGTCCTACTACTTGGCAGGTTAACTCTGGTTGCAGCCATGGCGGGGCTGAGCCAATGGTTTTTATTTTTTCAGATTTTTTCTTTCTTTTTTTAGTTTAATGTTATGAAATAGCACCAAACTGCTGGTCTATAGCTCAAACTAAAATCATGTGGAGCCATCGCTATCTCCCTGATAATTTTTGACTTTTCGGCAACACCTGCTGGTCTATAGCTCAAACTAAAATCATGTTCAACTGCTAGATTGTAACTTACGCGGCGCGAGGTCTGTATGCTTGGTGTCCTGTTGGGAGTCTGCTAAACACACTTGTAGTGTCCCCTTCTTGGTATGATGGATCATACTCATCTGACATGTCTTCGAACTCGTATGTCATCCTGCGCAGACCAAAACGCTCACGCAATGGAGTACGCCTTCTAGGATAATTATGAAAAGTGTCTTCATAGTGCCCCGTGTTAGTGTTAGTGTACGTGTTGTGCTTACTGCTTACGTTTCGCTAACTATCTCTTGGGTATTGTTGTTGCTCACCAATGGGCCTTGCCGTGGTGCGCGAAGGTGTTTGTAGATGTGATTCAGTACTATATCCCAACTCCCTGTGAGTTGACTCAGGACGCGCTGCGCGGAATGTGGTGATGCGTGTTGCAGATTTGCTTGTTGGGCTGGTGTTTGTACTGGAAATTAGGCTTGCGCGCACATTTGTACATAAGCCATGTTCAGGACTGCTTGAGATTTTGCATACCAGGATACTGGTGTCTCCCCTTCGGGCAGGGAAGGGAAAACCGTGTTGGTTGCACCTGTATCAGGGGTAGTCTGTTGGTTTGTGCGAGTGGCGCTACCAAAGACGTTGGTGACTCCTGCATCCGTGAACTCTCTTTCGGTTTGCTCGTCTCTTTGGTGGTTTTTGACGTGAGTGTTGTCCGCCGTCGTGTCAAACGGAGAGTGTTCGCCGACGATTGGAAAAGAAGAGTTTGGATCAGCCATTGATCAGTTTTTTTTTGAAAGAAAAGAGATGAAAAAGGTTATAAGAAATGCGGTGGGCGCCAATTTTTATCACTCAAACAACATAAAACTGATGCCATCGTTCTTATGGTGATTTCAATGAAAGGCGAAGATATGGACAACAATAACAAAGAAATACTCAACCACAAAAAAAAAAAAAAAAAAAAAAAAAAAAAAAAAAAAAAACCTTAGATTTACCAACAATTTCGTTCAGAGATGCATTAGTTTTATGTTTAATGTATTTTATTTTAGAACTTTTATGTTTAGTTTATTTTTATTTTAGGGCTTATATTTTTAGTGTATTTTTATTTTAGAGCTTATATTCATAACGTATTTTTATTAGGTATTTTAATATTAGTGTGATTTATTTAATTATTAATGTAAATTAGTTTATACAAAATAAGATAAAAAAATGATTGGGGTGAGTGGTGTGAGGTGAAGTGAAGTGAAAGGGACAAAGGCAGGTAAAACCATAGGTATAATCCAATCCCACTCACAAGAGTAAAATTTTACATGTTATCGTCCTTTATATTGACACCAAATTGCAAACTGTGTCATTTGTCTTTAAAAAATACAAAAAAATGTACTCAACGTTTGCAAACCCTTACATGTTACGTCCTTTAACCCTAACTCAGTTAGTTTTCATTGTTAAATCTGACCAAGTAGACCCCACACGAGGGTATATTGGTCATTTACCTAAATACTAAAATAATCATAACCAGTAAAAATAATTATGTTTAACAGATGTATATTACACAAATATCCTCATTCGGTCTCAACTCTCCCTCTCTCTCTCTCTCTCTCTCTAAAAGTACCCTACCACCAACATCACCCAACTACAGCCAACACCACCGCCCATCTCAAGACCTGCAACCATCAAACCCCTCCTCACCCATCTCAAGACAGCACCCATTTAATCATCATCACCAACATACACCACTTCTCAATGTCTTAAAACTCATTACACACTTAATCTTAATCTGTTCACCAGTGGTCTCAATTTCCTTTATCCCCAAACCTTAAGTTCTTCTGTTTCATCGACATCAATAACCCCCAAGTTTAGTTTTAAAACTCTCTAACAAGTTATTATTATATTTGCCTCTGATTTGCGATTACAAAGAACGTACCTGAGATTGGAGTAAATTAGGGTTTTCGTTTCTTGCAGGTTGCCAAGATCTCACAGATCTGAGAGTAGCGGTGCCCGGGTGATGGTTGTGGTCGAGTGGCGGTGGTCGGGCGGTGGTTATGTAGAACAGAGAGAAATGTGGGTTGTTTATGGTGTGAAGAGGAAGGTAGAAATGGAGAGAGAGTTAAGAGAGAAAGAGAAGTGTGGGTTGTTTATGATTTGATTGCCGGAAAACTGGTTTAAAACTCGCCAGAAAACTGGTTTGGAACTTGCCGGAAAACTTATTTGGAGCAGAGTAAACTTGTAGGTGAAGTGGTGGCGGTGGCAGATCAGTGGTGGTGGAGGCGGTGGCAGGTGGGTTGTGGTGGTGGGGGTAGGATAGTTAGAGAGAGAAGGAGAAGACATCTGTATATATTTATAACTATATATACATATAATTTTAAAATTGTTTTATTTATTGTTTCTTATGATTTTTTATTTTAACATTTAAGATAAAATGACCAAAATACCCTTATGTGGGGTTGACTTAGTCAAATTTAACCATAATAACTAACTGTGTTAGGACTAAAGGACGTAACATGGAATGGTTTGCAAACATCGAGTATTTTTTCTGTAATTATTAAAGACAAATGACACAGTTTGTAATAAACGACATTAATAAAGTACGATTTTTGTAATTTACTCAATTTTATTTAACCCCGGGTAGGCTATAGATAGATATTTCACAAAGGGGGAAATTCATTCCTGAGGGTTCCCAAATCGATGCCGATCATCCTCCAAATCGATTCAACTCGCTTCTTTTTCAGTTCGCTCTTCTCATCTGCCAAAATGAAATTCCTGTAAAGACCCAAGGTTTTTTATGATGGGTAGATCAAATTCGCCCCCTGAAGACTTCCATCTCCTCTCAGGTTAGACTGATCGAAATCACTAACAAAGCTCTATTTTAATTCCAGATTTCTTTTCTGAGAAGAACCCATTGCAATACGTTCTGCTTTGTTAATGCCAATTGGTCCAGCATCAAAAGTTCAAGCGTAACTGTTTTGGAATAATAGAGCTGTATAAGCATCTATTTACGTGATCACACCTGTGGTGTGCACACCACCTGTTTGATGATTTTCCCCTATCTTGTTTATAGGTCTAACTACTTTCTGATAATTAATTAATCCTCTTTTTCTGTAAACTTGAGCAGCAGTTGAGATTCAACATCAGAGAGTTATAATTCAGAATAGCTATGATGAAAAGCTTGTTGGCATATTGCATGGAACAGGCTCAAAGGAGGTTGTCATCGTGTCTCATGGTTATAGATCCTGCAAGGTTCGTCATTGTGATCATATTATGATATGCTTTGATGGTAGTCTAGTGAGAACACTTTTAGATCAAATGGGCCAAGTTATAAAAAAATAGCTGTATAAATTGCATCATTTTGTTTTGTGTCAATAGTAATCTATGTCAGTTTGGTTAGCATCTGGTCAATATTGCTTGTCAAGGGTAGTATTTTACTTTTTTTTTTATTGATCTTTTATACTACAGGAAAGGATTCCTATGGTAAATCTTGCAGCTGCTTTTGCAACAGAAGGAATTAGTGCCTTTCGCTTTGACTTTGCCGGCAATGGGTAATTGCTTTTTGCTAGTAATTTTGTTGAAGTAAGTATATCAATTAAAATTCTATTTTTTTGGATAAAGAATGAATCATTAAGTGCATACTTGGGAAAAGAATGTCATGTTATGGCCTTGGTATAGTAATTCTGCTTCTATAATCAACAGGCATAACATATATGACAATACACATTACATAGAGAAGTTGATGATTTGCATCACCTATTCACCAATTATTCTTGATCTAAATCTTCAATATATTTTTTATTAAGTCGGTCAATTATGATGTTAGTTGCTTGATGATAATTTGTTTCGTTATTCCTTTTAGAGAAAGCGAAGGTTCATTCCAGTATGGCAATTACTATAGAGAAGTTGATGATTTGCGGGCTGTGATCCAATACTTCGAACACGAAAAACGCTCTGTGGCTACAATTATCGGGCACAGTAAAGGTCTGAAATTATAAATTTGCACTTCCTAATTGCCGATTAACCTTTTGAATTTGTAGCATCTGCTTTATAGTATAAAGTTTATATAATATCTCTAACAGAACTTTTGTAAATCTGTTTCGACTTGCATTGGAAAATGCTAGATTTGATTGACAAAACATGTCTCATTTCTATTTTATACATCAACACATTAAACTATTTTTTTTATAATACACGAACACATAAATTAATCTTATATTGATCAGAGGGACATTTGCAGGTGGGAATGTGGTGCTTTTGTATGCTTCGAGGTTTAATGATGTTCCCAATGTGGTCAACATTTCTGGGCGGTTTGATCTGAAAAGAGGCATTGAGGGCCGATTGGGTAAAGATTACTTGTAGAGAATTAAAATATATGGATTCATTCATGTTGCCAGTAGAAAGGGTAATGCTTCATGATCCATTTTTCAAAATCTTCTATTGATAATTAATGCGTTAATCATGATTTACTAAAATAATAGTATTTCAATAGCAATCCAGTACTTTTAATGAAACCATTGGAGGTGGTGCTCAATAATCTTTGGGCAACTTTCAACCCATTTGACACTTTACCTTTTTAGCATCATTTTTATTTGACCCATTTGAGATAAATTAAAAAAAGAAAAAAAAAATCAACCCATGCATAAGAAGATGGGTCACTTTGACATCTCTATTCTTAATATCGTGTTCATATCTTGGATCTCACATGAAGTTGTAAACATTTTAGGGAACATAGAGTATCGTGTGACTGAAGAAAGTTTGATGGACCGTTTAACTACCAGCACAAGTGCAGCATGCCAACTGATTCCGCAAAATTGCAGGTTTGTAACTTTTATCAGCCGTCTTTTTTTTCTTTCCTTTTCTTTTCTTTTCTCCTTTCGAATTTATAGCTCCACAATTTGTCCATATTCATTCATTCTTGCATGACATAGTATCATTTTGTTTGTAAAAGTCAAATTACTCAAAAATAATTTGTTTTGCTTCGAGTATTCAAATGATTTTGTACTAGCTGCAACAAAACTGATTTCCAAGGGTAATATGAAATTACCAATGTATCATTTCTTTAAACCCAATTTCACATGAATGATTGATGTGGTTGCAGGGTGTTAAGCATCCATGGTTCTGCAGATAAGATTGTGCCAATGGAAGATGCCATGGAGTTTGCAAAGCATATATCAAACCACAAATTGCATATCATCCCTGGAGCTGATCATGAATACACCTGCCATCAGAATGAGCTAGCTTCAATTGTGCTTGATTTTTCAAAAGCGGTTCTAGTCATGACATGGCACCAGCAGCAAAGAAGTCTCTTCGTTCAAGCTTATAACTTTTTGTTCAGAAAAAAAAACATGTTGATAGAAACAGAAAGTCAAAAGCTTGAATACTAATTCCTAATTTAACGGTTTCCAAAATTGATAAACAAAAACATCGACCCTAAAACAGGAAAAACAATATGCTATTAATACTAATTCCTAATTTAACGGTTTCCTAATTAACTTCCCCACTAATGGCCTCTTGTGAATTCTCTGGATTATCCCACGCTCCCTGATTTTTTGGTCTTTTTCCCGCTATCCAATTCCCCTTTATTACGTGCTCCTTTTTCCAGTTTTAAATGGACCAGCACAGATCCAGATTGGCCCAATCCCAACATTGGGTTCGTATCATTACTTTCTGCCCCGAAATCAGACTTCTCAAGTCGGGTATGAAAAATGGGAGCTGCTGGTCCTGTGGTATGCACCTTGAATGGTTCAATAGAGAGGTGGCAGAGTGTAGTAGGTTGTCGAGTACCCGGTGCTGGTCCTTGTAGTGTGTAATCCTTGCCATTTATGGTGAATTTCAGAAACATTTCCTTCCTGTTTGCTTGAACCGTGTTAAGTTTGGCTAACCACTGAATACATAGTACTAAGTCAGCTTCCCATAGAGAGAGGATAAAAATCTTGAGTGATTTGGAGGTAGTTTAGGTGTAGTGGAACATTCTTACAAACTTGATTACAACGGATGATGTCTCCATTGCCAATTCTCACTCCAAATGGAACAATCTCATGGGTGACTAAGCTAACCTTAGGGATCAAGGAGTCATTTATAGAGTTGTTAGCGGAACCACAGTCAATTAGAATCCATACCTTGAAGGAATTGATATAGCCATAAACTATCAATGTGGAGTGATGTGGCACGCCCATAATGGCATGCAAACTAATCTTAGCCATCTCTCCCGTTTCTTCTTCGATCTCCCCCAAACTCTTTAACATTCCGATCACCCGCCTCTAACAATTGGAGAGAGCAGGTTTCTGAAACGCGAAGGGGAGTGATTGCTGGTGGGTTCATTGCTGATGCGACTCTAGTTGTTGGAGCAGATTTGGGAGTGACCGCAACTCGTGAATTCACCCCCTACTGGTTGGAAACTACCTTGGGTTCAAACTGTAGTGCTAGGCTCATCGTATTATAAACAGTCCTTGGCTTATGAATATGCACATGAGCTCTCAGTTCTTCCTTCAACCCATTCAAAATACCCCAAGCTGACAATGATAAAGCCAACTGGTGACTCGAGCGGACCTTTTAGCGAATTCTTGTCGGTATTCTTGTACAATTCCGGTTTACGTGGATCAGCCTCGTTGAAGTATTTCTCGCATGGATCACCATCATTGAAGGTTGGAAACACAAGTTTTGTATGGTGTTGGTGTTGAAGATCATGATGCCATGTAGATTCACCGTAATCAAACTGACCAAAACCGCCACTAGATTTGTCGCTGGACCGAACTTGTGATTTAAGGGTTGCAACCACCTTCTACAGAGTATCCATGGACTCTAATTTAGCAGCAATTGCTGCCAATTGAGAAGCAATTGGATCTGGGTTTGATCTGCTCCCTTCAGTTTCTGCGTGTTTTAGGCGCCATCTTAAAAATTCCCAGCAATGGAACCAATTGATAGAAATAGAAAATCAAACGCTTGAATATAAGATAACTAGCTTGATTTGTAACCGGTTCGGATAGGCAAAATCTCCAAATACAATAGGTAATGGTTTTCGTAACCGGTTCGGACCGGCCGGTTCAACCGGTCCAACCGGGGTTTCTGTCACTAAGCCGATCCGGTTTGGCTATTTTCAGCAAATGTAAAAAATTCGGCCGGTTCGATTCGACGTCCGGTTTGCCGGTTCGCCGGTTCGGGCGGTTCAACCTGCAAGTTTGTTTTTTATTAATTTTTTTTTCCTTCTTCCCCCTTAAACACAAAAAAACTTCAAAGTGACCATAGACGAACCAAAGATGAAGATCCAAACTTCGATATGAAAGGAATAAGATGAGTGGTTATTGTTCAGTCGATGAAAGGGAGAAGAATGAGAGTAGATGAACGGAGATTAAATCTAGTGATGAACCGGTTAACAGGAGATGACTGATGTACTTCTCACTCGAAAATGAAAATGGAGGAGGCGGCTCTTTCATTTAGGTAGGGTTAGCATATTTATGTGGGCCAATATTAAATATTTAGACAACTAGGTTTATTACTATGGCCGTGTTGAGGCGAACTTCTTTTGTCATTTAGTCTGTGTTTACATGTGTTTTGAAATCACTACGAGCGCGTTACGCACAGAACCGTTGACAAGAATAAAAAGAAAATGTAGAAAAAAAACAGTATAAGATAACCGAAAGAAAATAAAAAAAAAAGTTTTATGGTAATGATGTTGTTCGTATGAAACCCGTAGTCCGAGATGGGCAAATGGTATTGGGTACCGGTACCGAATCTCCCGAACCGAAAGATTTTAAGTCAATTCGGTAGCAACCTTTTGCTTTCCTGGTACCGGTTTGCTACCAGTTTTTACCTTCATATACCTGTACCGTAACCGGTATTTTCGATACCATTCCATTTCGTCCATAAGTGTTTTCGTCCAAGGGAGGGTGTTTCGGGTGGGTAGTGTTTCGGGTGGAGGGATGTTTTTGGGTGGGTAGTGTTTCGGGTGGGTAGGGGTGTTTGTCCAAGAGAGGGTGTTTCGGGTGGGTGGGTAGGGGTGTTTGTCCAAGAGAGGGTATTTCGGGTAGGTGGATTTTAATATTTAAGTATTTATAAAAAAAACAATTTTTAAGTGTTATTAAAAAGTCAACAAAAGATGCCAAAGGGCCCAGAAGTGTTTTCGTCCAACTCTTTCGGGTGGGTATTGCAAAAATTCCACTTTATTATTCATTAACTTTGTCATGTGTCTATATGTTATATGTATATGTTATATGTGAGTGGATGTACTGAACCAATAAGGAAATTTTACTATTACTATGATGTGACAACTACTAATTAGGTTGGTTTATTAATATATAGATTAACTTTGTCATGTGTCTATATGTTATATGTATATGTTATATGTGAGTGGATGTACTAAACAAATAAGGAAATTTAACTATTACTATGATGTGACAACTACTATTCATTAGGTTGGTTTATTAATATATAGGATAATTGGGCTTAGAATAGTGGGTATTAGAGCATTCACATCCTAACCATCAAATTATGTGAGGAGGGGTTTTTATATTATAAAGGGTATAAAAAGTGGTTGTGAGTAGAGGAGAGAGAAAATGTTACTGTTCATCTGTATATTTGGGGGGACACTGTTTACCTGTTATAATTTTTTAATATATTTTGAAAGTGGTTGTGAATGAAAGTGAGAGAAAAATGTAATGATAATATTATTTAATTTAAAGGAGAGAGAAAAAGTATTTGTTTTTAGTGGAAATATATTGATATAGGGGTTGTTTTTTAGTGGAATGTATGTATAATTTGATGGATTGGATGTGAATGCTCTTAGAAGAGCAAAATCTGAACACGTAATCTGAAGTGTATTTTTTGTATATATAATATTTATTTTAATTTTAAATTTGCTGGTTTTGTACTCCGGTTCGACCGGACCAGTGAACCAGTAAGGCTACCGGTTTGATGGCCGGTCCGGTTATGAAAACATTGGGTAGAACCTTAATTGATAAACAAAAACATAGACCCTAAAACAATAAAAACAGTCTGCTATCAATACTAACTAGTTTAATACCCGTCCGGTGGACGGGTGGCGTAAATATAATAGATATTAAGGGGAAAGTTCTTGTACAAATAATCTTAACATACTAAACATACAAATTGAAGGAAAAGTCAAAAAGACAAGGTGGCATTTTTGTAATTATCTATAACTATCAAAGTTACTCTACAAATGTATCTAAAAAACCTAACCCCCACTCCCCCCCCCCCCCCACCCAAACTAAAATGCTAAAAACTAAACCCCCAAAAAACCTAAAAAAAAATAAAAAAAACACACACACAAAATATATTTTTTATAAAAAAACCGCTACTTTTAGTAGCAAAAAAAAAAAATTTGTAACAAAATGTAGCGATTTTTTATAAAAAAATATTAAAAAAAATATTGTGTTTTTTAGGTATTTTTTGTTGAGTTCACATTTGTATAGTAACTTTAATAGTTGGTAGTAATTACAAAAATGTCACCTTGTCTTTTTGACTTTTCCTTCAATTTGTATGTTAAGTTTATTTGTATTTGATCTTTTGCCTAGATATTAATTAACAACATGAATAAACCTATAAACACAAAGAAACAAAATTAAATGAACGTGACAAACAAAGCTAACCTATATTAAGCGTACACAAAATTAAACAACTTGACAAACAAAAACACCGTTCTTTAATTTATAAAAGGAAAGCTAACATAACGGTTTACAACCTGAACATGATAGAAAGTAAAACTGATAATTAAGTTAATACATAGGTAAATATTGAGAAGCGATTTGTAAAGAGATTATACGTGGTTTGATAATGGTCAACAGATGGTCTCGAGTGTTACATACCAAACAGGAGAACACAACCCAAAAGACTAGTCTGACGGGTGAGAGAGCCCATTTGGTATATAAACCCCACATTGATTGCCCATACAACCGATGTGGGACAAGTCCCATACCTTGCAATGGTTTCGATCCATAACAATCGACCCTCCTTAAGGGCCAACGTCCTCGTTGGTCACGGCTGGCTCCCTCCAGGCCACCACTCCGAGTTTGGCTCTGATACCACTGTTACATACCAAACAGGAGAACACAACCCAAAAGACTAGTCTGACGGGTGAGAGAGCCCATTTGGTATATAAACCCCACATTGATTGCCCATACAACCGATGTGGGACAAGTCCCATACCTTGCAATGGTTTCGATCCATAACATCGAGGACCCAGTATTTCTATTTGCACCAAACTTTTGAATCATAAGTGTGAGTAAGCTGCAATGTGGACTTGTAGATGATTTGGAATTACCAACGAAGGGGCATCCTCTTCAGGTTGTACCATGCCCTTCTCTTCTTGTACACTAAGCTTTTAAATATGTGTACTTGTGGATGATAAAGATGCATCTACTTCAATTGTAACAACATAACTACAAATATTAGTTGCAGATAAAGTCGTCAAGTTGAAGAGCAGAGCATCAAACGATTCAACCTGATAAATTCAAACTTTACATCACTGTACAATCTTCATAATCTCTCTTATATTCATGCATTTGTGTTCATAAAATGGAACAAAACCATGATCAGTTGTAGGTTACAATCAACGCAATCAGAAGCAAGAAAAAAACCCTTCCGATTTGACGGATTTAGAAGTGAATCCGAGAAGAAAGAAGAAAGGTGAAGGCTTTGGGCAAGAAATAAGAGTGAGGATTGAGGTGATCGCATACTTAATAGATCTGAGGATGGAAGTTACAGGCTACGTGGGGAACCTTGACTTGCGGAGATAATGGAGGTAACCACCTGCTGAAGGAAACCGTAAAGAACTGCTCCGAACCGCCATTAGAGCGGTTATTTTTGGGAGTTTAAACGGCTGAGATTTCATCTCAGCATGATCCGACGGTGGATATCGATTTGGATGGTGGTTAGACTTAATGGGAACAATATATATATAAAATTCCTAATTTAACGGTATCCTAATTAACTTCCCCGCTAATGGCCTCCCACGCTCCCTGATTTTTTGGTCTTTTTCCCGCTATCCAATTCCCCTCTATCACGTGGCCTTTTTCCAGTTTTAAATGGGCCAGCCCAGATCCATACTTTATGTATTGATCTATACTTTAACATGTATTGCAGTGAATTGATGATGATGAACGAAATCTAGTAGGGAGACTAGAAACGCACCTTTAAATTTTAGTACATGTTGTAGTTCGATTTCTTATTATATGTTGTTGTAATTTGCTTTCGAATCATGTACTTTGAATTTAGTGATGAAATGAAATATTGATTTTTAAATACTTGTCGCAAAATAGTGTTATGAAGTCTCTTGCAACCTCGTTTTCGTCTCACTCCGATGTTTCCGCCATCGGTTGGGGTGTGACGGCCCAGATCCAGATTGGCCCAATCCCAACATTGGGTTCGTATCACATGTTTTGTTGGTACAGTTTAGAACGGTCGAGTGGGTTAACAAGAAACACTTTCTATAGAAATGTAAAACTGTATATAGATTAATGGTATTGGAACTATGATTATTAGTATTATACCATTACATATTTATCTAAAATAATTTAGGAGGTTTTATGTGTTAAAAGACTCGTAACAATTTTTCACTTATTTTAGCTATTTGACCCTTTTTGTTTCTAACCATAGTTATCAAATGCGCTAAGCGCACTTAAGGTGCATATGCCTCGCCTGTGGCCTAGGCGAGAAGTGCAAATAAAGCGCAGGCCCGAGGAAAAAAATGCAAGTAAATAGAAACATAAACTATACTATTATGTAATGAAAAAAAAAAACACTTTCTTCAAATTCCAAAAATATTCCAATACTATAATCCTTAGAGAAAAATGCTCGGATAACCCCTGTGGTTTACCCAAATTTCATCTTTAGTCACCAACTTTTCGAAATTACACTCATGCTCCCCAAGGTTGGAGAACTCGCTAGTCGGCCGGTGAGGTGGAGACCAGCGACTACTCGGGATTTATCGGAACGAGTTTTTTATATGTAATTTTTAGTTTTGTGTATACACTTTTTAGGTAAATATTTTAAGTAGCTAAGTTTTAACTCTTATTTAACTAATTTTTTTAAGTATACAAGATTAATTGTTGGAATTCACATTGGAAACATGTTTTTTTGCCGGAATCTAGCAGGAATCACCGATTTTTGGCCGGCTGACTAGGTCCGACTAGGCCGACTAGCGATTAATCGGCCGACTAGTCGCTGACTATTCATGATTTTTACAACACTAATGCCCCCTATGGTTTGATAATTTGTTACTCAAATAGTCCCTATACTGGATGGCAATTAACTTTCTCAATTAAGTGGGTGTGAAACAAAAATACTCTTTATATTCAAAAGAGAAAAATGCAATTTGCGTCCCTGTGGTATGTCCTAAACATCAACCTGAGCCCCTAAATTCATTTTTTGGTTTTTTGAGCCCCTGACTTTATAAATTCATAACAGTATGAGTCCTTCTGTCAAGCTGCCGTTTGTTTGACTGTTTGAGCCAGGGGTAAGACCGTCTTTTTGATTTATTTCCCTTCTAAAACCCCCAAAATTCACTATTAAGCCCTAATTTACTCCCGCCAAAACACAAAGACAGTTGATTGTGCAAGAGAGAAACCCAAATCGATGGTGTTCACATGGCGACTTCGTCCTCAAGGTGAATACTACGATCCTGAAGATATATATGGTAAGTTGATTGTGTCTTCTTCCTCAGGGGTATAGTTTGTTTTCGGTAAGTTGAATATTATCTGATGTTTTGATCATTTGTGTTAACAGGGAATGAACCCAGACTATTTTCTCTAAAGATTAACCATGGAGGTGAGTTTACTAATTATCCAGGAAGGGAGTATGTCAACGGTAAGGTTAGTTACATTGACTGGGTTGAGTTTGAAAAGTTAAGTGTTGCTGTTCTTCGTGAAATGCTGAAAGATATAGGTTACTCTATAGATGATGTGTTCAATTATTTTGTTAAAGATCCTAATGTGTGTTTGGATTTTGGTCTTAGACATTTTACTGATGAGGATGAGTTAGATTATGTGTATGACCAACTTAGAAAAGGATGCAAGTTAGTAGATTTGTATGTTGAAATAGGAGACTCTAGAATCAAGGATTCAACTGCAATGAGCCTGGCTTTACTAGATAATGTGGGTGAAGATAATGTGGTTGAGGGTGAGTCAGAAAGTAGCGAGGCAGTTTCTGAGGGTGAGTCACAAAGTAGTGATAAAGAGAACAGTGATGAAGACGATCCAGATTACACATTTGATCAGGAACCAGATAATCCAGTGTTTGATTATGAAGTAGATATGAGTCAGTTCAAGGCATGTGTTGACTTTGATCCTGATAAAGTCAATGAGACAATTAAGGATGCTAGAAATGAGAATACTGAAGAAGAACTTAGGCAGGAAGATATAACTTGTGATCATGAGGATTTTAGTGATAAAGATGATAAATGTACACTGCTGGACAAGGTTGCCAAGAAGGTAAGGAAGAAGAGAAAAAATACAGGTAATGTTAGTGACTCATACCTCCCATTTTCAATTGGTCAATTAATACCAGATAAAAAACAATTAAATGACATGGTAAAGACATATGTTGTTAAGAGTAGAAGGCAGATTTATATATTAAACAATTGGTCAATCCTACTAGCATGCCATGTAAACATGCAGTGGCTGCTATCAATGATATGGCCAGGAATGATATTAGGATAGGGGTGCCCGAAGAATTGGTTGATGAAGTGTATTGGTTATCCACATGGAAGAAGGTTTATGAGAATGTGATTAATCCAATTCCCGGGCCTGAGAATTAGATACCCTCACAATGTCCCACCAAACTTCTGCCTCCCAAGCACCATAAGCAGGTTGGGAGGCCACAAAAGAAGAGAAAGAAATCAGTTGGTGAGGCTGTAGTTGAAGCTCATTTTGATAGTGAGGGAAAAATGACCAGGAAGGACAATACAACCAAGTGCAGCAAGTGTGGAAATTTGGGACACAACAGTAGGACATGCAAGGGGCAGGGTGGGGAGAATGTTGTACATGCACCAAGTGAGGATCAAGTTGCAGGTGGAGAAAACAAAACAAGGAAGGGCAAGTGTAGCAAGTGTGGAACCTTGGGTCACAACAGTAGGACATGCAAGGGCCAGGGAGGGGAGAATGTTCAAGAATCTCAAACTGTATCACAAGGTGCACCAAGTTCGAGTGAAGCTTAGTTAGGTTGATTTCAATGGTTTAAGACTTGTTTATGTATGGTTTAAGACTTGTTTATGTATGGTTTAAGACTTGTTTTTGTAACTGCAGTTTATGGGTAATGCAGTTTATTATATGCTGATCTTGGTAATGCAGTTTATTGGTAATGCAGTTTATTGGTAATGCAGTTTTTGTAACTGCAGTTTATTGGTAATGCAGTTTATGCAGTTAATGTATCATACACATTGAGTCTCAACCACAACTAAATTTCATTAAACGTATCAAACACATGCAGTTAATGTATCAAAAACATGCAGTTAATGTATCAATACAAACATTTAAACCCTAACAAACTACTTCCAATGAGCATCATCATTTGACCATTTGGAGTCAGAAGAATGCTCCCCCGGGTACGGATCATGGTACCAATCATCCTCCGATGGTTGAACTGCACATTCCCACCTATCCCATTCCAACTCTTCTGAGTCGTAGTCCGTTGCTGGATCTGGAAGAGACGCTTCATACTCTGCTTTCAACACTTCTATCACAGCATCATAGTCATCAAACCACTCCTCCTTCAGCACAGACGGCACTAAGTCCAACTCATTGTCAGCCACTCCCTCAACCAATTCGTTATTCTACACATCAACGACAACATTCATAGCATTAAAGTGATACTAAACTTGTTCAATGTTCATTCATACATTAACCAAAACAAGACACATAAGCAACATTCATTACATTAAACTAAAAATACACATAAACCACCACAATCATTAACCAACTAAACAATAAACACATCTTCAAAAACATCACTTCGTTAGCTTTCTTAATTGCCAAATCATCTTTCTTTTCCATGCTCCTTAACAATGCGAGTATTACCTTCTCACAAGCAGAGCATGAATTTGAAGGTGGAGATGAAGGTGGATCAGCCCACCTTATAAATCCACAATCTTTGTTCTGTAAAACACATCAATCAGGAAATAGCCATATAATTAACTTCAATCTTTTTTCTATAATTTTAACTTACACAGCATAAGAAGCGTCGATTTGGGTTAGCTTCCGTCTTTGATACCTTGTACCAAGTAGGTGCACCACAAGAACACAGGAATTGAGAAGCTTCCCCGCCAGCTGATTTCTTGTTGGAGCTTGAAGCTGATTTTTGAGACATCTTCACAATAGTATGAATCAGCTTGAAGCTTCCCCACCACAAGACTGGATCGATCGATTTGGGAAGAAGGTTTAGGGTTCGTATCAGATCAGTGGTCTTATGAATCAGTTTGATTAATTTAGGGGATAAGGGATTATATGTATAAGGTCATTAAGGGTATATTGGACATTTCACAATAGTCAAACAGACGGAACTCAGACGGAAGGACTCAGAGTGTTATGAATTTATAAGGTCATGGGCTCAAAAACCAAAAAATGAATTTTGGGGCTCAGGTTGATGTTTGGGACATGCCACAGGGACGCAAATTGCATTTTCCTCTATTTAAAACGAATAAGTAATACATTAAAAGAAAACCAATGGCATTATAGCCTAGTGGTATCTTGGTGGTGGGATAAGGCTTATGACCATTAGGTCATGGGTTCGATTCCCATAGGGGGTTTTTCCAGATTTATTGGGTTTCCTCCTGAATTGGTGTATAGGCATTATTGCCTAGTGGAGATGGATATGATCGGGTGGTTCTGCTGGTGGCATGATGATACTCCAGTGGTCCGTCAGTGATCCAAATTTGCCGTTCAAAAAAAATACATTAAAAGAAATTAAAAAATTATATATGGGGCCCACCTTCTACGACTCTCCCCCCACCCTTTTTCCTTTCTATCACAACACCTACCGCCACCTCCGGCCACCTTCTAAAACCACCACCAGCCATCATCACCTCCTTAAACCACCACCAGCCACCACCACCAACCATCACCACTATTGACCAGTCTTGACCCAGACACAAAATCCATCAGAACACCGTCACAAACCACCATGAGAATGCCGGGCAAAGAACAAATTCAACGATATCTTTCGCAACATTTATTATGAACAGTAACACCACTATTCTTAGAAAGCTTATTAAACAAGTAAATCAAATAATCCAGATTTTAATAATTTTACCAACAATAACATATTTCAAATCCAATTAACAAATTCATGAAACACGAATTAGTCCCATCAATTTGAAACTTACCATCTTTCCACTAAAAAAAACCAATCACTTTTACTCCTACCGAAATTGAACGAGACCCCAAAATTGATTTCAAAAATAATTTTACCTAAAAATAACAAATTTCAAGTAACATATATCAAAAATAATTTTACCAAAAATAACAGATTTCAAATCCTACGAAACCCCCCAAATCGAACCTCGTTACGCTTCAGAAGTATTCGATACGTACAGGATTTGAATCAACTGTTTGGATTCGTCGCAATTGTCGTGTAAACCGCACACGATTTCAACAATTTTTATGTTTTGGTTGTGGCGGCGCACGACAAAGAAGGAGGTAGCATAGGGTGTTAAGTGGAGACGCCGGTTACTAGAGGTGGAGGGTGGTGGTCTTCGATTGGTGTTGACGTCATACGTGGGAGAAGGTTGTAGTGAAGGGTGGATGATGGAGGATGGGCGGTGGAGGAGGGGGTGATACTGTGTGCGTGTGTTTGAGATTAGAGAGAAAGAGGGAGAAGTGGGTCCTATTTTTTTAAGAGAAAAATACATGGATAGTCCGGCTTGCCCTTTTTTCACCTTTAGTCCATAACTTTCTAAAATTACAACTATAGTCCCTAACTTTTACAATTTCGTTCCCGGATAGTCCCTAGGCCTAACATCAGTTACTTTTCTCAGTTAAGACGGCGTGAAATGACAAAAATACCCTTACTAAAAAACAAAATAACTTAACCTATTTAATATATTTATTTATATATGGGACCCACTCATTTATAAAAAAAAAAACAAACAATCCCACCCCACCTTCATCTCTTTCTTCTTTCTTATCCTCCCCTGTAACACCTCGAAAAATTCATGTCCAATAAAGTATTGACACGTGTCATAAACTTCAAACGTGTAAAGCAATACTCTAGAGGGACTAAAGTTGACAAACAAGGAAAGTATGTGAATATAAGGGTTCAAAATGTCAACAAGGGATAAATATACTTTATAATAACCCTACATGATGTTTATACCCTTAAACGAATAAATCATGGATCATACGAAGCTAATTGTGAAAGAAAGTGAGAGATTACAAACTACAGGGGTTAAATGTGTCGACATGTTTAAAGTATACCTCTGAGTGACCTTTTAGCAAACCCAAAGCTTTGTAACAATTAATTATGCTCACTAGAATGTGTGATAAAAATTTCATAAAGTTTCGTTATCGTATGAGAAAGTTATGATCAAATTCGTATACGGGGGGTTAAAGCGTCAACGTTGGAAATTATGACTTTTCGGGTAAGCACAAAGTTAACCAAGGACTTGCCAATGTTTACACAAGTCTTGAAGCCCTTATAAGTAAAATTGAGGGGCTCATAATGCAATATATAAAGTTTGGTTGACCTTTGGAAAGACCAAGAGCCAAGATGCAAAAGTTGGAAAATCTTTTGGCCCTGATGAACAGCTTACGGACCGTAAAGGTCCACCCTTACGGTCCGTAAGGGTTGCCCAGCGACAGAAAACTTGGCTGTTGGCTGTTTTGAGCGTATAACCGACTTAAAACCGATTTTCCTCATCCAAGGGCGACCCCCCTACATGCCTTTTAGCCCTTAGGGACACATGTTGATGATCAGGGATCCATTGTAGCATGAGTTGTCAACAATCTAATGAATTAAAACCACTATATAAAGCCTTCATGTTGCAACAATTTGATCATCCACTCCATCTACATTCTTGGGGACTTGGGGACTTTTGGAGCTCCAAAGCAGACCCAAGCCATCTCTAATAGTGCATTAGACTTTGGTAAGTATGCTGAACCTTTCCTAGTTGAGTTTTTACTTAGTTTTAGCTTAAAAGTCAAACCGTAGTAATTAACGGTTGACTTAGCGATTAATCATTAATGGTCCAGTTATTAGTCGAATTGAAGGTAGTTATAAGTTGGTAATTATGAGGGCAATAAACCCTTAAAAGGGCACCCTCTGATTCCCGTTCTAACTAGATCAAATGTCGGGTCAAAGTTATTTATAAAAAGTCAACAGGATCCTAATTTGCGATTTAAAACATAATTAGCAATGTAGAAGCTTTGCAACCTGTTTTATTACTCTTATAACTTAGTAATTAATGTAAGAACATGTCTAAGCATGTTCGACCCGGCAATTTTCTGTTTAGACCCGGTTCGGAACCGAAAGTCACAAAAGTTTGACTTTTGCTTTGACTTCAGTTTTGACCCGATTTAGTATGGTTTGGAAATGCCTTAGAGCTTCCTTAGGACTAGGTTACATGATAGTATAACCCTCTGTGGTTGGATCGTTGATTGTCCGATTCGTTTACAAGTTTCCGTTAAATGCCTAATGTTGACCATAATGCCCTTTTGACCATAAAACGAGAATTTTGGTTATGTGAAAGAAAAATAATCTTTGTTACTGATTTATAAACATGTCCCTAAAATTTCACATCAGTTGGAGGTCTAGATTAGGAGTTATGCTCATTAGCGTAATTATAACGCCTTTTAGTAATTAAACGGCGCAATTAGCATAAAGCCTATCTAAACCCAATTTTTGACACCAAACCTTTTACCCACTGATGTAATATAATATTTTGGGATTTTTAAAGATTTTTAATTATTTTTAACCTGCTCATAACCTAAGGTTATGGCATCGATTCGGTAAATACCCATTATACCCTTTTCGGTCATAAAATGAGTTCTACATAGTATTTTGACACAAATCCAATTGCTGCTGATTTTATATAATAAATAAAGTATTTTGAACTTTATAACCTGATCAGAAAACTCCGATTTCCTGTATAACCCGGAAATCGCTTAAAATGGCTTTTTACGCGTATTAAACGCATAGTTTGGGTTTAAAACCATTTTTCCATATAAGACCTAATACCAACTGATATGACCTAATAAAATAAGTTATTCTACTGACGTATTCGGACCCGAATCTCAAAATTTCAATTTATCCCTTTTATAATCTTTTAAATGACCAAAATACCCCTACGGGGCTTATATTGAGATTAAACTCGTTTTGGGCATAATGGAAGGTATCCTACTGATATCACAACATGTTTAAGGCATATTAACTTAGGAAACCTGTATAGGACCCATATGGTTACCCGTTACGCTTCTTACGCGTTCGGTTCGATTTATGTAACTTGTTTGCATAAGTTAGCCGAAACGGGTCAAACCTTATCATTTTTATCTCAAAATCCAGAAGGTGTTTAGATTACCCATATTATACAAGTCTTCAAACTTTTCGGGTCTAAAACACATTCTATTCCGGTCTTCGCTTAATCATGCGTTTGAACCGTATATTTCCTTAAAACTAACCGGTCTAAGTTTAGGCTTAATTAAAGACCCGTTAGTATTCTAATTGGTTATTTATACAATCATTCCAGACTAGAGCCTTCCGGTAAATTGTACCTACGCTTACTTAAGTGAATACGGCTGAGTTATTATAATTCTTGCTATTTAAGACAGGAGCTAGCTCAGGTAAATACTCTTAACTTATTTTCCCTATTACGGGCTTGGGATACGGTAATATAAATACCGCATGGTCAGGTATGGGATTCAAAGACCAATGAGTCGGGAAATCCAAATAACCTGTTTTAATTCGTATTGCTTGACTGAAACATTGGGGGTTAATGCGACCGTGTCCTGGATATCCTTGACTCATTAATTGCAATGGCCACGACCTAAGCACGGGGTGTAGGCATACACCTGACAGATACAATATGCTTATTAATTAATTATACCCAATAAGGGATTCCCAATAAGGGAATAGTGGTGTGTCGGTTAATCTTGAACCGGCATAGAACCGGGCCCCGTATGTAGAGCAAGTTATGTAAAACTGATAACATGAGATATAGTTTGTCCCAAGTATAAAAGATTAATTTTGCCTTGAGCATTTTAATCAAAGTGTCAACATATTTTCGTGCCTTGTGCACCTAAACCAATTTTCTTAAACTCTTTTCAAAATGAGTCAGTTGAGTGTATTTACCAGTGAAAACTGACGTATTTTCCAAAGTCTAAGTGACAGGTACAAGTACGTAATAGGCTGGAAGCTGCTCAGGACGTTAATAAGGAATCTTGCAAGTTCTAGGCGTCTAAAGTCTGTTGAACAATGTTTATGTTTTAAGATCCGCCTGTGGATCCTTTACTTTCCGTTGTAATACTTGATATTACTTTATATTCGGATTGTAATATATTTATCTTTTGCTTCCACTGTGCATTGATATATTGTGTTGTTTGACTATGATGATATCAACTATGTCACGATACTCCCCTACCGGGCCCACCGGTCAAACGTGGAAATATCAGGGTGTGACATCCCCTGCACTTCCATCCATCCCACCTTCTTCTTCAATCTGCCATACACATACACAGATCTGCTATCAAAACAACACTCCAACTTCGATTCTCTTTAATCAGTCACTCATCAACAACACGTTTCTCCTTCTCAATAAACAAACAAATCGATAACATTACCTGGTAGATTGTTTTTTACACATAACCCGCTTGCAGAAAATTGCGTTTTATATCATCAAGCATCACCTGTTTTACAGAGAGTGCTTGATTATAGGCACGGTTGATTTCATATTTGGAGATGGTGGAGGTGGTGCTTGATCACCGTCCGCTACCGTGTGTCGTCACCGGCACGGCCGACACCCCTTTCTCTCACGTGTCTCTCTCTCCATCGAGTCTCTCTCGTCGATCCTTCCACAAATCTCTATGTTTCATGATATTGTTGTTAAAGTGAAGATCTCAAGAGTCTTGAATTTGCTCATACTGTGAAGATTCAAAAAAATTTTGTTGAATTTGCAGTGTGGTGGGTGAGTAATATTGCAGGTGTGGGTATGGTCGGCCGGAGAAGATGGCGGAGCTGGCCGGAATCCCCGATCTCCGGTCGTCGGAGCCGAATCAGATAGAGACGAGGGGTGTGGTTGTATGGGGGTGGGTGTTTGACTGGTAAGACAGACGATCGGCTACCGGCCGGAGGTGCACCGGTCACCAGGTCAAGAAAAACGAGATGGTGGTGAAGGGTGGTGAGGGTGGGGAAGATAAGGTGGTGGTGGTGTTGGTGGTTTGATCTTGCAGACAAAAACGAGAAAGAGGAAGAGAAAGGGGAGAGGGGGTGGGGTAGGGGAAGGATAAAGGTGGCTCTATTTTTTTTAATAACAAGGGCATTTTGGTAATTTCACACCCACTTAACTGAAAAAACTAACCTCCATCCGCGTCAAGGACTATCAGGGAACGGAAATTGAAAAGTTAGGGATTATAGAGGTAATTTTAGAAAGTTAGGGACTAAAGTTGAAAAAATGCCAAACCACAAGGACTATCCGGGCATTTAACTCTTTTTTAATATTAGATATTAAAATGGACCTTATATAGTTTTTTTTTAATATAAAGGGTATTTTTGTCATTTGAGACCCATATAATTGAAAAAACTAACTGTCATTTAGCATAGGGACTATTCGAGTAACAACTTGTCAAACCATAGGAAGCAAGAGTGTAATTTCAAAAAGTTGAGTACTAAAGGTGAAATTTAGGTAAAACACAGGGACTATTCGAACATTTTTCTCTAATCCTTAAAATAAAGTACCACAATCATTTTAGGGTAAATTACACTTTTCGTCCTTTATGTTTGTATCAGATTGCAAGGATACCCTTTAACTTCAATAATTACAGTCACAATCCTTTATACACTATACACATTACACCTTAGGTCCTTTAACACTAACTAGGTTAAAATTTTCAGTTAAAACTGATCATGTGACTTGCACAAGAGGCTAGATCAGTAGTTTTACTCATTTGTTTAAATAAATTATATACATACACACATAAAACTCTATCTCTTTCTCTCAACTATCCCCTTCTCTCTCTTCAACCAATCTCCACCACCACCAGCCGCCCATATCCAACCAACCTCCACCACCACCGGATCCAGCAACCACAAACACACACAAACCAACCACCACCGAATCCAGTCGCCGTATCCGTCCAACAAACCACCACTATCCAACTTCCAGTACTAGAAGAAAGAAATATTTGGGTTGTCTGTAACTAAATCACGCCCAAAATAATGATTCTAAATATCTTGAATATACTAACCCGCATAAAAAAAATACAAATCCGCCTAGAAATAATACTTCCAGCCATGGTTTATAGAAAACCATCAAATACATTCAACCACTTATTCCTTCTCAAACACACCCATTTTTTTTTTCAAATTAGGCAGAGAGAAACAGAGACTCCATAGTTTGAACTGGGAGAGAGAAAAGAGAGAGTCGGGACACCACACACAGGCGACGATGGTGAAGGTTTCCGGTTAACATCGGCATCAAATGGTGGAGGTGAACAATCACGGTGGTTCACGAAACAACCGTTTACACCGCAAAAAAAAAAACTTTTTTCTACTCGTGTTCTTCTCCCTCTTTTTCGTGAATTCTTGTAGCCAAATAAACAAACCTGCGTTTTTTTCGGAACAATGATTAACAGATCTGATTGGATCCGTTTTATGCGGCGAAAAAAAAAAACTAGATTTGTTTTGTTTTCTTTTCTTGATTCTTGATTTAAGGTTTTTGATTTGCTGGGATGTGGGTTTTGAAGAGTCAAAATTCATAATACGTTCTTTGTGAGAAGGTTTCAAAATAGTGAAAGATGAAAAGTGGGTTGGTGGTGGGGGGAGGTGGTGGTGGGGGGAGGTGGTGGTGGGTGGGGTAGATGTTGATGATGGTGGAAAAGAGAGATGTGGAAGAGATATTGATCTTTAAAAAATATTTTTGTTTTATTTACTATAATAATTTTAAATAAACTGGTAAAAAGACTATATTAGCTTTATCTGATCAAGGTTAACTAAAAAACTTAATTGGGTTAGGGTTAAAAGGACCTAAGGTACAATGTATTTAGTGTATAAAGGATTGTGACTATAATTATTGAAGTTAAAGGGTATCCATTGCAATCCGATACAAACATATATAAATGACGAAAAATGTAATTTACCCATCATTTTAAGTCACCAAAATATCCCATTAACAAATTGTTCAGACTTGATATACTACATAATCAATCAAAAGAGTATGAATTAGAAGAGTATGATTATCAGAAAAGATAGATGCATACCAATGTTCTAAAATCCGGTTTTTAAAGCCTTTCGGATTTGGCTCAGAAACGGTTTAACCGGGTGTATCGGGCAGTTCAACCGGGTGTATCGGACGGTTTAACCGGTTCTATCGGATGGTTCAACCGGTACAACCGACCGGTTTGAACCGGTTTTTAAAACATTGAATTGCATACAACAAAATTATTGAATAAAAAGAGATAGATAACATCTCTTTAACTTTATATTGTTTAAAAGTTGATAAGATTTGATTGAGATATGATTTCAAAAAAGATATATATATAGCTCTACATAAATATCTCGTAAATATATACAAGATAAGATTTCAAAAGAAAAATGTCGTGGTTTTTTACCTAGGAGAGAGAGGCGGGAAAAGGTCACCTCACCATTTTGAGCCACCCCAAGACTCAAACTCCCACCACTAGGTTGGGAGGAACACATCTTTACCGCTCCACTATCCTCATTGAGGGGGTGTTTGGCCTAGCTTTTATTTTTTTTGGCTTATGCTTATATTTTAAAGTAGCTTATGCTTGTTTTCATTCATTTGATAAGCTATTTTTAAGTGTTTGGATTAGCTTATATTCTACAAGTTGATAATTAATAATTAATCTTTAGTTGTTTGTAATGAGTAAAAAACCATCTTCTTCAAATAAGCTTATTCAAATAAGTTACAAAACCATGTTTCCATAAGCTTCTTGGAATTAGCTTATATAAGCTAATAAGCAGAAGGTTAAAAAGCTAAACCAAACACTCATTAGTGCTTATTTTGTAAAAATAAGCTAAAAAAGCTATAAGCTTAGATAAAAAAAGCTAGGCCAAACACCCCCTGAGAGTGTGTTTCTAATTACTATTTTAATTTTACTCATTCCACTTATTTTACCTACCTGACCCTTTTTGTCAAACCATAGGGAGCAAGAGTGTAATTTCAAAAAGTTGAGGACTAAAGATGAAATTTAGGAAAACGACAGAGACTATCCGGGCTTTTTTCTTTAATCCTTAAAATAAAGTACCACAATCATTTTAAATCACTAAAATATCCCGATAGCAAATTGTTCAGACTTGATGTACTTCATAATCAATCAAAAGAGTATGTTTTGCCGGAAAAAAAAAAAGAATTAGAAGAGTATGAAAAATTGTTTATCAGAATAGATCGATGCATACAACAAAATTATTGAATAAAAAGAGATAGATAATATCTCATTAACTTTTTTAAAATTCAAATATATTGTTTAAAAATTGATAAGATTTGATTGAGATATGATTTCAAAAAAGATACATATAGCTCTACATAAATAGCTCGTACATATATACAAAACAAGATTACGAAAGAAAAAAAGTGGTGGCTTTTTTACCTAGGAGAGAGAGGCGGGAAAAGGTCGCCTCGCCCAGAATAGTCGCCTAAGCGGCCTGGGCGATCGCTTTTGATAACTATGTTTCTTTTTTTTTTTGAACAACAAAATTCCCCATTTTGATGAAAAGTAGGAGAAGAGATAACAGAATTTACAGTTTTAAAACTTATTTATCTTGATCAGACCGTTAAACTTATTTCTCTCTTTTTAGCATGAGCCCTTAAACTTTTCAGTCTCCTCTTATACTCTCTCTCCCACCTGAACCATAAAACTTCTCTCTATATGTTTTGCAATATTTATCACTCCAATATACTAAGAGTAAAATGCACGGATAGTCCCTGTGGTTTTGCAAAGTTTCACCTATAGTCCCCAGATTTTGGAAATTACACTCATAGTCCCTGTGGTTTGACAGTTTGTTACGCGGATAGTCCCTGGAGTGGATGGGGGTTAGTTTTCTCAGTTAAGTTGGTGTGAAATGACAAAATTGCCCTTATTGATAAAATACAAGAAATAATAAAATTAATAAATACATGGGCCCCACCTTTTTTTATATATTAAAATTAAATAAATGTATATTAAATTAAGGAAAAAACACATCCCTCCTCCCAAGACCCAAAGTTACCGACTGTATACGCCGACATCCGTGCAATTCCGGTCACCTCTTCCGGATAGCCACCTCCGTTCATCTCCAACCCCCTTCATTAAATAACTACTGATTTCATAGATTGGGAAGATTTCCAGTTATAATTTTGTTAGCCGATTTGAGGTTGAATCGTTTATCACCACCATCGATCGCCTGTCTGCCATTAATCTCTTACAACAAATCTTCCTCTTCATCTTTTTCATTAAGCCCCTCCATTTACGCCCTCACAACTCCATCTTCTTTGTTACCCGTCTGCCACAACTGTAAACCTGCAACTCGGTTGAATGTTGGGCTAATAATCAACTTCACATTTATCATTATTACCTCCGGTTAATTTCAAATCTTTTGGTGATTCATGTTGGAGGCTAGGTACTGAAATTGAATCCAGTTCTAATGGGCTCGATTCATAAATCTTTTTGACTTTTTTGAATTTCTTGGGTACCTTGCTGGAGGTGGCGAGTCCTTTTTGGTTCAAAAACCCTTTTCGTCATCATCATCGAACAGATTTGATGACTCAATGTTTGTGGCCTGTTTTAAAAGAGAAGCTTCTCTTTTTTAGAGATTTGAACATTGGTTTCGTTCACTGTGGTTTACTGGCAACCATTTAATTGTTCGTCAGATTGTAAAATAAGTACCCAGATCATAAATATTATGTGAACTAGAAGAATTAACAAAGATGGTTCTGGATAATTCGACAATGGTGGAAGATGGAGGAGGAAGATGGGGTGGTTGTAGGTGGCCCCACTTATGTTTAATTTTGTTTAAGTAAGGGCAATTTAGTCATTTCATACTCACTTAACAAAGAAAACTAACCCCCATCCACTCCAGGGACTATCCGCGTAACAAACTGTCAAACCACAGGGACTATGAGTGTAATTTCCAAAATCTGGGGACTATAGGTGAAACTTTGCAAAACCACAGGGACTATCCGTGCATTTTACTCATATATTAATCATAACCCAAATGAGCACACAAGTGTGCATTTGCTGGAACAGAAACTCATAAATTATTAATTATATATCTCATAATTAATATAATTATTTGTATGTAAAATTTGTGAAAACACAATTTCAACTAAATTTTCTAGGAGTGTTTGCTTTCTGTAAACCACAGCCATAACTTTGTTTATATCATACATATACTTGGAACGTACATTTGGGTGAATATTCCTCACAAACGTATAATTGAGGGTTATTCTCAATATGATAAAGTTGGGAGATCACCCGAACTACCCCATCAACATGATAGTTCCTGAGACACCTTTCTCATTGTCGGGCGACACTTTGGATCTGTGAGAATGCATGCTAGTGCTACATTATAGATTCGCATAATTTCCTTTTCAATCGACCTAGTGGCTGGATATGAGAGTCGCTTGTCTAGCATATTTTCTAGCGTTATACCATGATGAGTCGAAGAGTTCAGGGATGACAGGAGGTTTCCAGGATGCTTTCCTCCAATTGTCTCAAGTGCCACCACCCCAAAGCTATACACGTCACATTTTTCGGTCACAATCATGTTATAGGCAAGTTCTACATGTGCATATCCACCAAAGGTTCGTCAGAAATTTTTTAACAGCTATAGATGTAAAAGAAGTGTAAGATTAAGTACAAATACCTGGAGCGATGTATCCCAAAGTTCCTACTATTGCCGTTTGGTTGGAGGAATCCGGATCAAGCAATTTGGCTACTCCAAAGTCAGCAATGAATCCTTCCATTTCCGAGTTCAAGAGAATGTTGTTGGTTGATATGTCTCTATGAACAATAGGAGGGCTGCAATCATGATGCATGTACGCCAAAGCATGGGCCACATCTTTGATGATGTTCACTCTCTTGATCCAGTCCACTTGAACAGCTAATTCAGTGTCACTCAAGGCGCAAAACAGGCTCCCCTTTTCCATGTATTCATATACAAGGAAGTTGCATTTGTTATGCAAACAAAAACCATAGAGCCTGACGATGTTTTTGTGGCGTAGGTTAGTTAACACTTGAACTTCATTCTTGAAACTCTGTTCGAATACTGGTTGCTCTGCTTCAAAGCGATGGAGTTTTTTTAAAGCAAATGTTTTACCGTTAGGCAGTTTGGCCTCATAAACACTACCATAGCCACCAGTTCCAATGCAATATTTAAGGTCGAAGTCCTCAGTAGCATTGATGAAGTCTTCATATGCAATTGTTCCATCATAATTCAATATGGAGCACACATTTCCATGTTTTATTGTTTCTGGTTGGATTTTATTTTCTGCGGCATTGTGATTTTTGTAACACACGTAAACAAGAATCAAGAAGCAAAGTCCCAAGATGATGGGAAGAAAAATGGTCAAATGGTGGACCCGTTTGTGTCTTGTCATATGGTGGACTGGAAGAGGAGGGGGGGCGATAGCAGTCAGATTTTTGTTGAGAGACTGACTTAAGAACTTCAAATACCGGAAGTCCAATTTATTAAGTTGTTCTCCAACAAAAGAATTACTACTGAGGTCCAAGTACTCTAAGAAATTGCAATCACGAAGACTAGTGATAGCTCCAGTCATACGATTCATAGAGAGGTTTAGACGCTGTAGCACACAGAGATATTGAATAGACAAGTTACCTGACAGTTGGTTTGATGAAAAATCAAGGTCAACAAATCTTGACAGGTTTCCATGAAACGGACCCACAAGACTATTATGACTAAGGTTTAAAATTTTCAGTTGGCCCAGGTTACTAAAATTTGAGGGAATTGGGCCGTCTAAATTGTTGTCACCCAGATTCAATCTATATAGGTTTTGCAAATGAGTAATTTGGTTAGGGATGGATGCATTGAGTTGATTTGTGCTCAAGTCTAGGGCTTTGAGATCGAGCATGTAACCATAAGATGGTGGGATTGGACCAGTAAGTTTGTTATTACTGAGATAAAGGAGTTCTAAATGGGTGAGATTGGCAAGGGAAACAGGTAACTCACCACTGAAATTGTTACTAGAAAGAATGAGATCTGTTAAATGGGTGAGATTGGCAAGGGAAACAGGTAACGCACCACTGAAATTATTTCTAGAAAGATCAAGTACTTCTAAACGGGTGAGATTGGTGAGAGAAACAGGTAAGTTACCTGTGAGTTGATTCCTTTGAAGTGAAAGTTCAGTGAGATTTGAGAGCAAACCAATCTGCTCTGGGATGCTTCCTTCAACACCACATCCGTCCAAACGAAGGCGAACAAGGTTTGGAAACGAAGAGAAGTCGAGGCTTCCCAGATTACCTTCCAGGTTATGATCGTAAAAGGATATAGTTGTGACACTTCCTGCTTCATTGCAATAGATTTCATCCCAATTACAATAATCATCTGAAACATTTACATGTTGTGGCCACCAATTAGTTGCAACCAAAGCTTTTGCTTCTAATGATTTGTTGAAACCATTGGCAGTGGTTTCTTCTGATAACATGAAAAAGAGAATCATAAGAAGAAGAAGAGGAGTGAGAATCTTCATAGGATAGGTAAGTAATATTATTTGAGGAATTAGGATAATCAGACTATCTCCAACGCCGACTGTATTCCCTCGCCCTTGCCACGCTGGAGTCATCCTTTGCATTGGAGCTTCACGTCTGATGACGTCCGAAGTTGAGGAGCCCTTGCAGAAGGGCGTGGAGCTACCTCGGTCCAAACGTTGGGGTGGGCCCAACTCCGGCTGAAAAAGAACAAATCACTGAGAACTCTGGTATTTTGATTTGTTTTGTTCCAATGAAGTATATGATAAAAAGAAATTGGAGTTGCAGTTCTGTCTCATGAAAAAGGTTTGTTGAGTAGATGAAGAGAGATAGATATTTTGAAAGAAAAAAGAAACATCATCTCTTTTGTAGAAGGTTTGCGTGAAGAAGAAGCAGAAAAGTCAAAAAGTTATTTGAGGTTAAGATATTATTTTATTAAAATAAAATTAAAACTACACATATATATCAACTAAAAATGTTATAAAATCTAAACTAAATTAATATTTTAAATATATTTCATAATTTAAGTATTTATATTAAAAGTAAAATATCTGATGATGTTGAAAGTGTAAGGATATGTAAGGATGTTTGTAGGGTTGGAGGTAAAATTAAGGTTTTTTTAGGATTTGTAAGGATATGACGTGCCAGCTGACTAAGCAGCTAAGGGCACCTAAGGGCGCCCTTAGCATTGGAGATAGTCTCAGTAATATTGGGTCTGGCCGTCTGGGTAAGTATAGGAGGCATATATCCCCAAAACAGTCTCCTTTTCTTCTAATGGGTTGGAAAATTTAGTCAAAAAGAAACCTGTCCACACACAATGACCTAATTAGAATTTTCTAACACCTCTGAAGGAGGTGGGGCATATATCTCAGTCATCAATAAAAACAAGCCTTTCATTATTTAAGCTTAGGTGTGTTTTTTTTTTTTTTTTTTTTTTTTTTTGGAAAAAGTGGGGTTTTGGTTGTATTTGGTTGCGTTTTTTTTTTTTTTTAAGTTGTAGATTTTTGTTTTATTTTGATAAAACATATATAATTTAAAGTTGATTTATAATAGTCGTTTAACGTGAGTGTACCGGTTATATTTGATTTATAGCAGTCATTTATAAGATACGTTTCTTTATGCTATTGTTTTTATAAATGTTAACCGATTCTTATTTTGTTAAATACATGAACATGTTTAATTAAAACACCGTACAATAAGTTGCGAAGTGACCCAATAAAAATGTAAAACATGTTTAACGTAAATATTAATTTTTTTACCCTAAGTCTTTTAAAAAAATGTAATCTTTATTATGTGATTCCTCTGTTTCGCTCAGTTAGGTTCCTCTTCTGTTACATTTTGTTATGTGGCCCGGCTTGAGCGTCAAGGGGGAGACGGGGACGACCCGGGGGTGTTCTTCAGGATTTTTTAATCGGATTTTAAGTTTTTCGGGTTAGATTGTTTGGGTTTTTTGTTAGGAAAAAGTGACCCGATAACCAACGCATTTAAAGTTCGGGTTATTCGGGTTTAGGTTAGTTTGGGTCGGGTTTTTTTATTTTCAAGGTTAGATGTAAAATTAAAAAAAAAATGTTTTTTTTTTCACAAAAGGTATAATAATGTTCAAAAGTACCAATAATTAATGTTCTAAATACCAAATACTCCAAACCAAAACGCATCTTTCAAAAACATACAATATATGTTCGATTTTTTCAAGTCTCAGGTTTTCATGTGGGGTTATTCCGGTTTCTGGTTGGGAAACGTGACCCAATAACATACCCGTTTAAGATTCAGGTTTTCTGGGTATTCTCTAATTCGGGTTTGGATGGCTTCAGATTCGGGTAAAAAGGATAACCCTGTCATTAGGGTGTATGGGGTACTCTAAAAAAAGTTTTTTTTTTTTTTAAATTTATGTCATCTGTAGAACTTGAATCCAAGACTTGCTCTCTCAAACCCAAGTGTTTTAAAGACTTTGTGTTTACGACTCTATTGTTACTCCAAAATACTAATGAACTCAAATAAACCACCAATGAGAAAATGCTATCTCCCTTTTACCCAGATGAACCCAAATACGGGCACTCCAAAAATGAACCCAAATAAAATAAATATATAGAAAAGAGTTAATTACAGTTTTTGTCCCTTTGGTTTGTCAAAAATCACCATTTCAGTCCATTAGTTTAAAAATTGTGATTTCAGTCCCTGTGGTTTCACTTTCGTAACCATTTCAGTCCACCTCCGTTAACCCCATCCATTTATTCTGTTATGTACACGTGAATTGACCATAATGCCCTTATTAATAAAAAACAAAAAGATATCTAAATGAGTTAATTACTGTTTTCATCCCTGTGGTTTGTCAAAAATCACTATTTCAGTCCTTGTGGTTTCACTTTCGTAACCATTTCAGTCAAGTCTCCTAACACCGTCTATTTTACCGTTAAGTTTTTAATGACATACCTAAATTACCCTTGTGTTAATTAAATAAAAAAACCATGGAAATTTAAAAGATTGTATTCTATGACCCACTTGTTAAAACACAACCCCACGCTACCCCACCCCACTTCATCCCTGCTCTCATTTCCGGCAAAAGCTTCCGGTCATCTTCTCCGGCATCACAACCCCACCCTCTTAATGTCTGGTGACCCATTACCCCACCCCAATTAATATCTTCCTAGCAGCATCAATTAACATAATAACTTTGAAAAATAATGCTTATCTGGACATTTTCTCATTCTAAAATCCAAAATTAAAATTTTGGAACCATATATGTAAAAATAGTGTCAGACTTCTACTTCTACTTCTACTGAAGTCATGGTGTGTCGAACCCTGCAATCCAATTTAAGTCCATATGCCATACAACAATAAAATCATATAAATCAAATAATAAAATCAAATATGTCCATATTTAATTAACACAAGGACTGAAATGGTTACGAAAGTGAAACCACATGGACTGAAATAGTAATTTTTGACAAACCACAGGGACGAAAACAATAATTAACTCATTTAGATATCTTTTTGTTTTTTATTAATAAGGGCATTATGGTCAATTCACGTGTACTTAACAGAATAAATGGATGGGGTTAACGGAGGTGGACTGAAATGGTTACGAAAGTGAAACCACAGAGACTGAAATCGCAATTTTTAAACTAATGGACTGAAATAGTGATTTTTGACAAACCATAGGGACAAAATAGTAATTAACTCTATAGAAAAATATAAATGAACATGAAAAAAGTTGGACTGTTGTGATTCACATGTTTATGTAAATGTGATCACCTGGATTATATGTCTTTACAAAGCCATGTTAGGTTTGGAAGTCAATGGCAAACAGGAAAGTTAATTCAACTAGAAATCTCTTCACAATGGCCCTACTCAAAATTTCTAACCCCTCCTACGGGTTGTGTATCTTTCGCATAATTTTTCTCAAATCCCCCCTAAAAAAATTATGACATGCTCCAAGTCAATAATGAAAAATTAGCCATGCATTATTTGAAACATTTCATTGAGTTTATATTAGAAACATATAGATTCCATGTATGAGTGCTGTAACCAACTTTGGGAAATTTAGTCAAAGAAAAAGGTTAATATTAACTATAACTAGAAATGATTCATGTTCGGTTTTTTAGCGTGATTTGAGCATACTGATTTTTTTTTATTTTTTTTATGTTTATAATTGCTTAATGATCAAAAGACAAACGAAAAACGTCTATAAAATTAAGCATGAAAATGTATTATATTTGACATGACTCCTAAAACGCAAAGTAACTCGAATCTTTAAAGTCTAAAGAAAAATGTATTATATTGACCCGATTCGTTTCTAAAACAAAACTTACGTCAAAATGTAGAACAACTGAAAATGTCCATAAAAATAAGCACAAAAACGTATTATATTTGCATGACTCATTTTAGATAAAAATTACGTTGAAACGTTAAACAACGTGAATTGAAACTCAGCGTGTACATAAAAATAAGCACGTAAAACTCGAGGATGGTCAGAATGACATGTTGCAAAGTTTTTAGAAATTTTAAAGAGTTTAAGTGTCAATATTAAAAGTTGAGGGGTGAAATTCACAGAAAGACAAAAAAAATTATTGTAACTAACAACTTGATCTATTATATATATATAATTCACAATATAGTAGCAATGAGAGAGCCTTGGCCGTCTATCGTTTGGTGCTAGGATCAATAAGAACAAGAATGGTTGCATAATCATATATATATATAGGATAAAGATCCGTTAGGAACCACCATTTATTGCGAGAACCGCGAGAACCAGTGTGAATACATGGCAATTTTGTAATTATAATATGTTTAGGATAAAACACGCGCATTCTTTTTTTTTTGTTACTGTTCTCCATTTTAGGGTTTCAAGGGGTTTCATCAGTTCACAGTTTTCACAAGGCAGAGACGCATTCACGATGGTTTCACGGCGGAGTAGAGGCGTTCACGGTGGTTTTCACAGCAGAGAGGTAGTCGGCGTTCACATATTTCACGGTGGTGGCAGTCGGCACAGTGTTTACGGTGGCATATGGCGTCTTCTGATTCATCAGTTATCAATCCTCATACATCTAATGATCCTCCTCATACATTGTTCCTCCTGTAACCCTAATCGTGTCATTCCTCCTACCATTGTTCCTCCTGGAACCCTAATTGTGCCACACTCCTCGATGATTCTGACCGTGTTTCCCTAATTACGAATGGAATACTCGATTAAGAATGGATGAAGAATATATGATATATGATTATGTTCTTACTGCAATAATACCGATTATAATACGATTTTTGGAGCACTACCCTCAATTATTTGACGAATTTTGAAATGTCTGATGGTAAAATCGGTATGACGAACGGTTTATGGTGTATCGTTATCGCTATGAGGAAGACGAACTACTGATGTAATCGAGACGAAGACGAACTACAGAGAACTGCTAATGCTTGAGAACTAAGAACTGCTGATGCAATTCGAGTGTCAGACGTGATTTTTGTATAAATACACCATCCTGCACATGTGCAGCACCTTACCATTACCCTATAACCATCACCAATAATCTACATCCTACACATGTGCAGCATGTTACCATTATCCTATAATCATCACCAATAATTTGTTTATCATTTATACAACATTCTTACACATAACATTTACCTTATTAAATATCACTTCTTACCATTTCTTTATTCACTTTTTAACATTCTTTCTATATTTTCAGGAACATTCATACACAATGAAGCTGCTACCATTGCTGCTGGAATTCTGTACCTCCTAACGATGAAACCAATTCTTATTCCGATGATGATAATGATACTGATGAAGATAGATATGATGATTCTGAAGACCCTGCACATATAAATGTACATGAACAGCCCCTTAGACGTTTATCCAGCCGTCATAATGCACCCAACCATCAAAAATTTGATTAAGTTCGTCGTCAAAATATTGATAATTTTGATTTATTATTCGTTTTACATTTAATCTGAATTGTTTACATTCAAGTTGCTCACCTACGTTGAATTGTTGTTTACACTTAATTTGAAACGTCTGTGTTCAATTTGATTATGTTGAATTAATGTTTACATTTAATTTACTATGTTTACATTCAATTTGACCTACACGTTTACGTTGAACTACTCGTTTACTTTGAAATACTCGATTAAACATCATTCAAACTATGTATTCCGATATTATGATTACAAATTCGCATGTTTATGATTGCACTTGCACTGTTTATGATTTCACTTGCACGGATGATACTTTTTTTATCACTCACCTTGTTATTGTTTCAACCAATGCACATCTGCATACATAAATATTTTAACTACATTTGATCTGTTTTCATTTACATATACATCAACATATGTAATGTGGTACCCCATACGTAATAGGGTACCACATACACTCCACATGATTATTGTTTCGAACAATGCACATGTGCATACATGTTTACTGTTTCACTACACATTGTTATTGTCTCTACCAATTCACATGTGCATACATGAATATTTTAACTACATATAATCCGTTTCCTTTACATATACATCAACATATGTAATGTGGTACCCCATACATAATAGGGTACCACATACGTAATATGATATGAACAAATATACAATATTTTAAAATATACACATATTCATTACTACCATGTTTATTGTTTTTTATTAATACACGGGTGCATTATCAACATTAACACACTGTCACACAACTTTTGTATAACAATAAGTAAATATAACACCCTTATCATAAGGAATCACATAATCCGAACAACAATCGTTATTACACATATGCATCACCGGCATATACTATACTAAACAAAATATGACATCCTAAATTAACAAATGTTACCATTCGTAATACATTATACAATACTAATATGTATGATTGTATGTTATATCAAACTTTGCACACGTGCAATACCAACATTACCTCTGCCAAACAACATAATACATCATATATTAACAAACATGATCATCCGTATTGCATGTCCACAAACTACCTACACATAACATTCGCTTTAGTTCACAACCACACACCTTCTGCTCTTCTTTCCAATTTCTACGCATCTTCCAACACTCCTTTTGTTTCAATGCCTCTTCGTCTATCATTTTCCGATAATTTTTCATCCGTCAACCTATTAATCAAATACGTCATTTTTGTCAATCCATGAGCAGTTTCGAATAATTTTTTCCTACATATATTACATCAATTATTTCATGTATGCACATGTGCAGTAAACATATTACATACAATATGTACAATGCTTATGTTTTAAGGTAATAATGCATGTTTGCATATGCCGTAATACATTCATATTAACTTAATCTGACAAAATATGCCTATGTGCATAACTATGCACATGTGCATTAACATGACTGACCTTATCAACAGGTTTGTTTCAATAAAAAAAATTAACCCTTACCAAATCAAAATTCGTATTACAATCAATCATATTTAACATCAATTAATAACAAAACTATTATGACAAACTATGCACATGTGCGTAATTTTTTTTTTTGAAATGCAAATGTTATTCACAGAAGCCAACCTCCAAAACAGAGGCGGCCGAACCAACCACTACAGCAAAACGAAAAACAACAACTCAACACAAGAACCTAAAGACCGAAAACTAGCAGCTACCTTATATCGAACCTACACCATTTTTCCCAACTCACGGACCTATTTTTGGACCAATTCTTATAGCATAAAAACGGACTTAATATTACGGATAATCTCTCCGGGAACCTTTTATTGTTCCTGGCTAACCATATACACCAACTTGTCAGGAACATAATGCCATGTAAAGCTTCTTTCACTTCTCTATCCAGATTGCAAAACTCAGAGGCAATTACGATATCTTTAGCCGAAAACAGAATAAAAGGACTCACCTTGCACCACTGACTGATGTGATACCAGACAGTCGACGCTACCCTGCACGAACAAAGAAGGTGTTCAGCTATTTCATCGCCATCTTTGTCACACCCCCAAAATCCACCTGCGGAATACCACCGCTTGGAGGCGTGACTGACCAGGATCCAGCCACCAATCATATCGAACAAGCATGTAAGTGATTATAAAAAATCCAACCAAAACAATTGGTGTCCAAACAAAACATAGTTTAAGTTGCAGGCAGAAGCATAACGTTTAAATCCAAAACATAAGTTTCATTGTTTCAAAGTTTAACATGGCACACAGCTGTCCATGTCCCACAACGACTATTTTCCCTGCAAGCTCCAGCTAAGTACCTATTGACCTGCAAAGCATGTAGTAACGAGTCAACAATAATGTTGAGCGAGTTCACAGTTGGGTGCTCGTTTTAAGTTGTTTCGAAAACAGTTTCCTTTATCTGGCATCCTGCCGTGGGGGTTACCCCATAGTTGAAAACTTGATTTGTTTAACCCAATTACTCTGGCAATCCAGCCGTGGGGGCTACCCCATGTTTAATTATCTGGCTCTACGGCCGTGGGGGCTACCCCATGTTTATTACTAAACTCGTTACCATATCGACTGCTGACTGTAGTCATGTTTATGTGCCCTGAACTGTCAATGTCTATCATCATTGACGTGCCCAGATCCATTAGTTCACGCCCGTCCTCTGCAGCACGGTGTGAGGTTTGTCAAACCTAAATAGAGCTATCTAACTAATGACCCGCTCGCCATTGGCCCGGCGATTAAGTCGATATAAAAGGGAGGGACTTCGTGATAGAGTTTTGGTCTAGTGAAAGTTATCTGTCCAAGAGGACGAGGAATTATATTCCTGAACCAGCACTGTCCTATCCAATAAAGGACGAGGAATCCATGTTCCTTAACCCCATTCCCAACCCCTGGGAATCCCATGCTTTGTAGAAGTGTGAACTCACCTTGGGTTGCTCGGCAGTTTAGTTTACTTGGTTAAGTATGCTGGTCACCACGTCCTAATATGGTTACCAGTATAGGTCAGGTTTGGGTGTGAAGAAGTCACGTATATCCTACACGTATCTAACACGTAGCATACATGACATATATTTATTCTCTACGTTATTGGGCCTGCCCAAGTTCTTAAACAGTACAGTTAACACATATCCCACTTAAACAATAACAAGCACGAGTAATCCATACACTTCGGCCCAATAACAAAGATAAGCAGCCCAGTCGAGACAGGGGGATCTCTACTCGAGATCACGCGGTCTCGAGTCGCAACGGGGGGTCTCGAGTCATGGACATCTGGTCTCGAGTAGTGCGTACATGAGCCGTAACCTCTGAGGTCTCGAGTCTAGTCTCGAGTCGAAATCACAAGATCTCTAGTCGAGACCTTGCTGGTCTCGAGTCCCGAATGTCTGCTGTTATGCTCTCGAGTCGTTGATTCGTGGTCTCGGGTTATCACTCGATGGTCTCGAGTCGCAACCGGAGGTCTCGACTCGCACACCTGCTGTTTCTAGAACATCTGCCCAGAATTGTACTAACCAATAGGATTACCATTTCATGATCTTGTGTACTATCCAACCATAATGCATCAACATGTTTTCTTGTCTGGAACCTTAATCAATTGGATCAAACATGGCAATTTTCAAATATTCATATCATATTCAACAAGTTCTTCATCTAGGGTTTTCATCATTAATTCAAACATGTTCATCCTATAGGCCCGAATCATAACACATAATTTAGATATCAAAAATCATCTTGCGGATCATTATCAAACAAAACATTTGTTCTATAACATCTATCATAAAAATCGGATGATCATAAATAATCCTAGACTATCATTCTTTTGTCATTCAAAACATCTTATTCAAATGTTATCCTACCAAAGTTATGTTCATCTAAGATATTGGAACCAAGCATGTATCATTTAACAAACAAGGACCCATTAAGTCAAACAAACACTTTTGTTATAATCAAACAATAGTCACGATTGCATATCATCACGTAATCAACACTTAAATCATGCATATACATATGTTTGCAAAGAAACCACTAACCGGTTCAAGTATAGGTACAAGGCTGTGAAGTAGTAACGAATGAAGCTTCCGAATGGGTGTGCACAAGCTGATCCGAGAGCCCCTTGTGGTCGCCGGTTTGAGTCCGAGTGGTGGGAGAGAATGTGATGCTTGATTGCTAGGGTTTTAGTGAGAGAGAGAGATTGTAGGAGAGTGTAGGAGGGGAAATGTGGATGATGGCATGGTTTTATATCAAATGGTGCACCCTAATGGGCTTCCGGGTGGACTAAAGGAGGTGCATGGCCCAACCGGCCCAACTGTTACTGTTTACTCGAGACCAAGCGGTCTCGAGTCGGGTCCTTGTGTTTTGGTTTCGGTTCACTACATACATACTTGTATAAAACTATACTTTATACGTACACATTAATAGCACATAGCACATCAAGATAATCACGAACTTTCATTTACTAATATATAAACACATAACGTTCAAGCATGTTACATCGAGATACAATGAAGGGTTCTAAATTCCGAGTTGTCACATTATCCCCAAGTTGAAAGAAATTTCGTCCCGAAATTTGGTAAGTACTCACTGAGGAAGCTAGTTAAGTTGTATGGTTTTCCTGGGGTGTCACAATCTTCACACAGACAACATTTCACATCTTCGCCCCAACAGTTTCGATTCGGGAGTGCAGTCAGCGTGGTAATATGACATAAACCGCACTCTAAACAAAAATATTGCATATTTTTGGGACCCATTTCGACCATTTCACAACGTGCCTGCTGCTGAAATCGGATCCACTATACAGGAAGTTCTTGACAGCATTGACTGAAAAATCAGAGTCATTACCTCCCAACCATTCCCAACCATCTTTGCCATCGGACAAAGTGACATTATTGAGGAGCCCGATCAACTCGTGCCATTCCAGTAATTCTTCGACAGAGCTTGGGCTTCTCGACAAATTCCAAACTCCCATAAAGTTTATATTATCCTGATTGTACCGGTCCGCCACCAGTCATCGTTTCTCTTGTTCCATTCTGAATATATTTGGGAAACGGGTTTTGTGCATAATTATGCACATATGCTATGCTAACATGTTTGGCCTTGTTAGCATATTGTGGCAAACTATGCACATGTACATCAACATGAATGACCTTATTAACCTATTCTATCAAATTATTCACATGTGCATAACTGTATATCACACAATGTTACCTTATTTTCATATTCAACCATGAGTTACAGGTTCATATAACTACATAATATAATTGATTACATATTAATATAACTGCATAACTGTGTGTTATAACAAAAAACAACACCAAAATAACAATACATACAAATTATATATCATTTATGAATAAATAATTGAGATTAGTATTCAAATTAATGTGCATATTAACCAACTATGACAATTTATGCACATGTGCATAACTATATAAAAAACAAAATCACCTTTTTATTCTGATTTATTAAGTGAATGCTATTCATATTTATGTACATGTTAACATACTATTATTACGTTTTATGAACATGTGCATAACTGTGTATCACACACCTCATTGTCTTATTCAGTGTAATCGTAATTTGTCAAACTTTGCACATGTGCATAACTGTGTATAACATAAAATTAGTTTATTATCATGTTCCGTATAAACCTATTCTGTATAAGCCTATTATGTCGTGTTAATGCACATGTGCATTAACTGTATAGATCATAAAATTATCTTATTATCCTGTTCTGTATAAGCCTATTCTGTCGTGTTAATGCACATGTGCATTAACACCACATAACTTGTCGACAGTCATAATTCAGTAGTAAAAACCCTATCATTTACCAAATCAACCTCCGTGTTGCCAATCATATCCAACATTATGCACATAACATCATTCCTTAATAAAAAAATGCATAAAACAACACATCAGTACCACATTACACATAGTTCATCACAACATTAGCACTTCTGTTCACTCAAAAATCATATATATACCACGATATTCAATAATTCATTTATGAAACAACTGTTTAAATGTAATAACCACATAATAACATGTCTGAATCGACGGTTGATAGTTGTTTTATCATATGCGACTACAAAACAAGGTGTATGAACTTACAAATTCACGGAACAGTGCAACAGAGGATCGATAGTCCGTTAGACGACTTGTGTTCTTCCAATTATCCCTATCTTTGCATTACCATCGTTTTGCCCTAATTTAGATTGGAATTTGAATGTGCAATCGGTGATTATGTTGTTAATGCACTGATGTCGACTAATCTTGATGATGAATACATGATGAATTATAAGATCGAGATGATGAATTTTGGGGGTTTTGGAGTGTGACGTGAACTGAGATGATGAATTGTGTAGAAATTGGATCCGGATGTGAACTGAATATAAATGATGGTTTAGTCTGATGTTTGAAGTTCAGGAGGAGGAGGAGGCAGCTGATTTAATTTTTATTATGTATTTACAATAATGCCATGTGTTCACATTGGTTCTCGCGGTTCTCGCAATAAAGGTGGTTCTCGCATGAACCCTACCATATATATATATGTATATATAATGAATTGAAATCAGATTCAAACTAAGTTTTACAAATGCACGATGATCCTATTGATATTATCTGTTGGCGGCTACACTATATTTACATTTTAACATTGTTTTTATGGATGGATTGGATTGGCCAATCCGACTAGTTCAACTGGGTTTGATAATGGGAAGAATTTGGTTCTACATGGTTTGTTTTGTATTGGAATGTTCAGCCGTTTGTATTATTTGATTGTGTTGTTTCGGTTCCTAGCTCTAACAACTTCTTGACCTTGTCCCTAACCATTCCTAACGTGGTTTTCTTTTATGTGATCAAACCAAAAATCTAGCCTAAGACAACATGATCAAGTTGCTTCTTCTTGGTCGTGTTTCCTTCTACTTTGAATAAATCAATCACAATTTTGTGATCAATTCATTTGTTTCATACCTGAGTTTGATTGCAACTTCCCTTGATAGATGTTTAAAGGTAAATTTGTTTATAAAGAAAGTGTGTTGGAGGTCCTTGAGTGTCACAACCCCCGATCACACCATTGACGGGAGCCGTGAACAGTCAAGTGGTACCAGTGGTTATTTTGAAAACATTGCAGCGGAAATTTCATCAGGAACGTGAGTTAGGAAAAATGTCATAGTTTAGAAGCACCGGAATTTTATTTATAACAACTGGGAATAAAACCCATGTGTTACAAAGGTTTCTTTAATAAGGGATAAACCCGAATACGTAATATAACGTTTCTTAATTTAATTTCTAAAATAAGCCACTCCTTTAAGCCTTTTGGTGGTTTATCACAACTCTTATTCAAATATACTGTAATCACCTGAAACATGTTTAAAAATATTTTATCAGCAGGAAATACTGGTGAGATCATTCATTTGTATAAAATGATATCTTCTTATAATTAGAACATTAAGGGTTTTTACATTTGTTTATATCTTATCAAACTACTATTAACTAATTCATTGTCCGATAGTAAATAAACCACTTTTAATGGTTTTTGTCACTCGGTGGCAGTTCCTGCGACTATGGTCATATCACTATTTGGCTAACCCATTGTCCAAATAGCAAAGTATAGCAAGTAATGTATACAAAACCCCACATACCAGCAGTAATTTCCCAGTAAGAATACAAAGACTCGATCACTGTAATATAAGTAACAATTGGAAGACAATTAGGATTTTGAAAACATTTAATAAAAGAAAATGACTCACATTGCAAATCTATAGTTCTGCTTTAACAGGCTTCCTGATTCCAAGCTTTCTGATATTAAGCCTCTTGATTAACAGTAAGTTTATAGCTCCAAGTCTTCTGATAACTAAGCATCTACTTTATTAGTGAATTTATAGTTTTAAGCCTTCTGATTCTAACCCCTAATTTCACAAAATGTAATCCAAATGAATGTATAAATCCCACTCAGACTTTAACGATAATCACGAGATCAAAACCTCAACGTAGTTAACAAAGTATAGCCTTATTCAAGCAACACTTTGGGATCCGTTGATTGGTTTCGGATTACTCGGACAGGGTATCGTACTAGTGATCAGGGTTTAGTACACTTCCTACGGAGCAGAGTTTCGAGGTTTAGGGGTTCTGGCATTAGAACGACAGAACGAGAGAGAAAGAAGTATCGATTTCTGATCGAATGTGTGCGAATGAAACTGTCCCAGACCCGGCCTTTATATTGGCCAGGTTGGATTCTCCCACGCGTCGCGAGGGGAGACAGGGTCTCTCCCGCATGGCGCCTGGGAGGTCCGCCTGGCCTAGGCTTCCCACGTGTCCCAGGTAGGTTTGACACGTGGCACGTGTCCTCGACCTCTTTTTGGTCCAAGCGCGTGTTTTTTCTCGACTTTCGTGTCGTTTCTTATCGCGTATGCTCGGGTCTTGATCCTACATGGTTCATTTTTTAATTATGAGTTTAGTAAAGGTACTTTTGTGAGGGTTGACCTGATCTATTGTTACAATTTACTGCATTTACTATATTTACAGACTCCCCATTAACAATAGCTTCAATTTTTGTTTTCTTATTTTATAAAGAGGATCTAATCACACACACTATGTACGTGATGTGCGAAATCCATCACAATACATGTACGCACTATAAACAAGTATAGAAAGGAGTAGAGACAGAATTCGCCACTTTTTAAACTCTAAAGCTATTTCTTCTAGAAGATCTTCAAGATGAGGAATGTCTTCAACCTCATTTTTAGTGTAAATCTTCTCTCTGAACGATTCATAATCTATCTTTTCATGTATATACATTTCTTCACCCTGTTCAACTTCAATTTCTGTAATATCATCATCAGACTTCCAATCTTCAACTACACCTTCAACTATCTCTCCCTCTTCCAGATCATCATTCTCAAAATAATTTTCTACTTTTGGATTCTTCATTATCCGAATCCTCAGACAAACATTCATCTAATCCAGTCAAAGCATCAATTTGTTGTTCTTGTTCCACTGCCACACCTTTTCCTTTATCACCACCAACATTTTCTGCCACTTCAGCTTCTGTTGTTCCTTTATCTCCACCACCTACTCTAGCTTCTGGTTCCCCCTCAGTTGTTGCTTCGGTTACAATCTTAGTAGCTTGTGAACTACTAGGGGGCTCCCTAGACTTCGATGCTTTATGATCATTGTCACAATTAAAATCATCATGCAACTTTCTTAACTAACCAACTTTGCAACATAGATGATCATTCTCCCCTGAGCAGCTATTAGTTCCACAATCTCACTAACAAGTTTACGCATCTTTTCATTTAATGAGATCATTCGCTTATGCCATCCAATGTAGACTTTTATCATGATGCTCAAATTCTTTCCGTTGTTGTGAATGACTTTTAACTGTTGCAGTCCAATCAGCAATCTTCCGTTCATAATAAGGACTGATCTCAGTGAGATGTTTCACATACATATTTTGATAACGATGTTTCCAAAAAAGGTACTTTTCCGATTAGATTATTACTATCAAGGTACAAATACTCTAAATAATAGCAATAGCAAAAGCTAATTACGCATCCATCCAGAGGTCCTGTCCATCGATTTGTAGACATGTCTTGATAGAGAGGCTTGCTCTTAGGAAGATAATGAAACATCAATAAGCTTCTGGGTACGTTCTGCTGATGTAGGCGCCATGCTGGAGATAGGTGGTGTGGTCCCTGCCATGTGTGCATGGATTTGGGACCATACCTCTTCAGCGTGGCTCAATTATTTTTTTAACAGAGACGTAGAGATGCATCAAACAGGTTGGTTTGATAAGATGTCAAATGGTTAAATGTTACCACATGTGTCTACCTGCAAACTGGTTTATGCTATAGACATTTGGCTTTGGAGGGTTGCTTTATATATATAAAAAAATGACACTTTAGTAATGTCTGAGTATATTAATGAAGAAAGGTGGACCTATGAGTTCTTTAAAAATAATTACTGATTTCATGAGCTCTAACCAAACCAGTTATTTCGACTTCTTAGGCTAGGCTTCCATTATACTACCCCGGATGTTGCTAGAGTTTTATCACTGCTACAGAAACACAGATACCCCTCTTTTAATGTAATCGGGTTTTCTGAAAAACAGGTTATATAATTATAAATCAGTTTCAATTTTGGATGTTTGGTTTAGGGATGTACATGGGTCGGCTTTGACAAAAAAAAAAAAAAAACTGAGATGTCGGTTAATGGATACCATAACCGATCAATTATAGCGAGTCCGTTATGGCTCGGTTAACTGTTAATATTGGCCTAGCTAAAAATAGCTCAAAACAATATAACTGAGCATTATTTGGGCTTGAAATTCTTTATGACCATGATAAAAATTGTTATTACATATTTGTAGATTTTAGTATATATTACATATCACTAAAAAGGTAAAAAACACATATATTATATAATTACAGAAAATCATTAACCGACCCACCGCTTTTTGTGCGGTTCGGTTTCATTGGTTAATCCAGTTGTGAGTTTGTTAATTCGGTTTTCTGCACACTCCTACTTTGGTCATGGTTATGGTTATGGTTTGTCTGAAGGTCTGTTCAAAGTTTATGAACTATTTTGGGCTTTTTTTCATCTTCATGTTGTTGATTAGTTTTCTCCACTACTTTTGGGCTTTTTTGAACTATTGGGCTCAGAAGTTGCAATGTGATTGCTTTTGTTGGACTGAAAGTTGCTGGTTGGTCTAGAAGGATACAAATCGGGTTTCGGGTAGGATCGGGTTTTACAAAATCGGGTTTTTTTAAAAACCGGGTCGGGTCCGGGTTTTCTACCAAAAATGTATACCCTATATACCCGGCTTCGGGTAGGGTTCGGGTCGGGTTTTATAAAACCCGGGTATTGTAATACCCTATTTCCGGGTTCGGGTCCGGTTCGGGTATTCATCGGGTAGGGTTCGGGTATGCATCGGGTTGGGAAAAAACCCGCACCGGGTATTAAAAAAACCCGACCGGAACTACGCTTATAAAATGTATCAAACAAAAACTAATAATCTCACAAGTGGTAGTTTTAATGCTTCATAATGATCCACACATCCAATCATTCTTTTCGTCTCATTAACTGAAATTATATCATCTTTCACCACAGAGACAAGAGATAATCCATTTTGTATGTTTACATTCCTACAACAACAGTAGCTGAAACTGGTTGGCTTATAGATTCACATGAATGCACCTTTCCCATTTCATCAATCGGTTCCACTTTCTCTGGTTCATTAGTAATAACAAAAGAACTCACTCTCTAATCTGAATTCATCTGGAAAATTAATTGTCTTTTCACTCAGGGTGTCATACCATTGGAGGACACAGTTTAAAGCATCATTTGATATGAAAGCAAAGATTTAACCGATATGGAAAATCCGTACCATCCCACTTGAACCTTTACATAATGTGGACCATATAACTAAGGTTGCAACTAAAACTACCACTTGTGAGTTTCCACCGGCTATAAGCCCATTAAGATTTAAAGACACCAGAAGCCCAGAACAAACATCAACCACAAGTCACAACTGTCCACACAAGTAGAGGCGAAAACAATTTCTTTTTGGGCCATGAAAGATATACTCAAGCAGTCAAGCAATTGCATGTTGGGCCGGGTATAAACCGGGTTTCGGGTATAAACCGGGTTTCGGGTATAAACCGGTTCCGGGTTCGGGTATTTATAAAACCGGGTTTCGGGTATAAACCGGGTATAAAAAAAACCGGTTCCGGGTTCGGGTTTTAGATCAAATATGCATACCCGGTCCCTACCCTACGGGTAGGGTCGGGTTCGGGTTCGGGTATAAAAAACCCGGGTTTTATAATACCCGGTTCCGGGTTTTTTTTTTCGGGTCCGGGTCCGGGTTCGGGTTTTTTGTACACCACTAGGTTGGTCTACAACATTGAAAACTAATGCTAAATTTTGATTTATTTGTTCGGTCGAAGCTACATGTCAAACTTTGGTGGTTAGCCAAACCAGTTTCGATTTTGATTTACAAACAAATCACTAACTGGTCCAAACCAGTTAACCAATAACTTCGGTTACAAATCGGATTTAGACCATAATCAACCCCAACCAACGGATGCTTAGCCTAAGTCTACCAATTAATGCGCCTACCGCCTGAATGATAAGGAAATGCGATGGTATATCGTAATCAGTGGGTTTGATTGACTTAAAAGCAAACTGATTGTTTGACAAAATAGTGGGGTCCAGAAGTTTGCATCTTGGCCACAAACATATAATTACCGGTGGCGGAGCTTAACCAAAAGTTCTGAGATAGCGGAAAGTCATGGGACCCAATTTATATATTGTATAAATATTTAGACAAAATAATTGGGGAGACAATGCTATATAATTTTAAAATTTTCGGGTGAAAAATAGAAAATTTTACACTTCTAACCGAAACATTGGAAGGGGGGGGGGGGGGGGGGGGGCGCTAGTGGTGCACAAATCGGGTTTTTTTTTAAACCGGGTTTCGGGTAGGATCGGGTTTTCCAAAATCGGGTTTTTTTAAAAATCGGGTCGGGTCCGGGTTTTCTACCAAAAATGTATACCCTATATACCCGGGTTCGGGTAGGGTTCGGGTCAGGTTTTATAAAACCCGGGTATTATAATACCCTATTTCCGGGTTCGGGTATTGATGAAACACTGATTAACGCTACGGTTGATCAGTGGGGTTACTTCAATAGTGGGTTCAATCTCCTTCTTTATTCGCCGGAAATGGCTCGGTTCCTGTAAAACAGCAACACCGTTAGTCTCGTTAAGAGGGGAATATGGGGGTTTCCCTCTTAACCAGGCTCCGGCGTGAGAATAAGTACTGTTCCAAGGAGGAATAATCAGTGTGTGTTAAGCGTGGGAATAGTGAGAGCCAGATCCCTTTACCTGAATGATAGAGGGTTCTATTTATAGCCGGATGGTGAGAGAGGGAGGAGCAGCGCTGCCAGCTGTAGACGCGCGCCAGCTGTCCGACCAAGGGGAATATCCCCTTGGTCTCCTCTGCTGCGGTCAGTGTAGTGGTACACGTGGCGCGCCTGCATTTGTCTAATTTGGAAACATCGTACTGATGTTGTCGGGCTGCTCCCTGACCTGTTGCAGGTCCACTTGGCGCTTGATGGCTGGTGACACGTGTTGTCTTTTATGTCGGATGGAGCATCTTTGGTATCACCTGGATATTTTCCAGAAGCTTCTAGAAGCTTCTGGATGATACGGTTGATGTCAACGCCATGTAGGATGGAGAAAGTGGTATGGTCCTTGCCATGTTGGCAAGGAATTGGGACCATACCTCTTCAAGTCCCCCCAGTCCAGTGTGCCTTCTAGGTGAGTTGATCGTCTAGGAGGGATTCTGGACTTATGAAGGTAGTGTTTGTTATGATGTGGGGTTTGTTATGGTTTTTCTCACAGAGTTGCCCCTGATTAGCACACGGCACATGGAGTCCTGCGCATGGGTTTTGACTCCTTGCGGAAGTGAACCAAAAGGACGCATGGCGCATGGGTTTTGACTCCTTGGGGAACTGAGCCAAATGGACGCATGGCTCATGGCGCATGGGTTTTGACTCCTTGCGAAAGTTAGTCAAATGGACGCATGGCGCATGGCGCATGGGTTTTGGCGCTCTATGAGTGTTGTCTTCAGGAAGAAGCTTTGTTGTCTTGGGGAGGAGTGACTGACGTGACTATCTGATGTCAGGCGAACAGGCGCCTTTTCAGTCACATCAGTTGCTTTTTCGGCGACATGTCAGATGTCTGTTCACCTGCTTCCGGAAAAAGAGGTGTCACCTTCTCTCTCTTCTGACGTGTCTCTCTCCTGTTGGTTGCTTTTTCAAAACCTGACTCCTCCACTACCCATCGCATTAAATGCGATGGGTATAAATATATGGTGGTTTCTCTTTCTTCAACACTTTCCCAAAATTTTGAATTCCAGGTTTCTCTCCTCTTCCCTTATCTTCCTCTTTCAACTTTTGAGTTCATCTGCTTTCTCCTTCCGTTTTTCACGATGTCTACTTCGAATCCTTCTTCGAAGAAAAAGAGGAACAAGGGTAAAACTCCTCCCGGCCCAGATCAAGCGGTTATTGGTTGGAAAGAAGAGGAATTTCAGAATCTAGTAAGGGAGATGGGTTTTCTCCCTGATTGGGGTGCTCAATATCCCATTGCTGGTTCCACCGCCATGGAAGCTCCTCCCGGGTACATGACTTTGTACGCTGCTTTTTTCCGGGAGGGTAATTTTAGGCTTCCGATGACTAGATTCACTGCTGACGTGTTGAGGGGTTACGGTCTCCATATATCTCAAATCAATGCCATCGGGCTCCCCCGTATCACCCACTTTGAGTTCGTTTGTATGGCCAACCGGTTAGATCCGACGTTTGAGATGTTCAACGTCTTCTACACTGTTACGTATACAAATGGTTTTTACTCCTTTAGTGCTCGTACCGGCGTGTCGCCAGCTTGTTCTGTGCCGTTAAAGGGTATACATGACTGGAAAGAGAAGTTTTTCTTTATTCGCCGGGGGGTTGTTCCTGTGGATATGCATTACAGATCTGTGGATGAGGGTATCCCAAAGGTTGATGTGGTTGCAGACTTTGCTAATCAAGATTGGTACAAGAGGTTGACCCGTAAAGCCACTCCGATAATTCAGCTTGAGGAGATGGCGTTGGTTGGCGCTGGGATGAGTATGAAGTGGATCCCGAAACATCCGATGGGAGTCCCGGTTTATGGTCATGACGGCAAGTGTACGTCCCGTTCCGTGATCTTATTCTTCTTCTCCCTTTTTTTTGTTATGTTGTGCTTTGTATTGCTTGTGTACTGTTCCTTATCTCTGTCGGTTTGTGCAGTAGGGTTCACACTGTTGAACGTTTTGGATCCTAAAGCGCCGGGCGCGATGGTTGAAGCGATACCAAAATCTGATAAAGGGCCTTGGTTGGATCAAATTCGTGGCCGGTTTCTGCATCCTAGCAACGAGAGCTTCACCACTTATGTGAACACTGTCTTAGGTGAAGATAGTGAGGATGGTGATGATGCGTTTAATTCTATTCGAGAGGAAGTTATCGTTCTCTCGAGTGATGGGTCTGGCAGATCTTTTGAAGATCTAACCTCTCGTTCCGCGCGTGCAGGTCCGGCGCAGGGGGTCGTGCATGAACCGGTGAACGAAGCTGTGGGTGATGATTTGGAGGTTCCGGTCGAACCTGTTGACCCATTGGAAACGAAGAGGAAGGCTAAAGCTGACAAGGCGGAAGGGAAAGGGAAAAAGACTGAAGGGGCTTCCTCTAAGTCTCCTCGTAAGCGACTTCATACTGCTCGTATCCTTGATTATGTTGTCGTTTCTGACACGTTGCCTGGTTTAGGGGTTGGAGAGAAACGCCCTGAGTCGGACCCTGAGGACCGCGCAACTTTAACTGAGATTATGCAGAAAAAGATGTTTGATGATAGGAAACGAAAGCTTGACGAGCTGGCTGCTGCTGCGCTTGCCGCGAAGAAGATTAAGCTTCAGAAGGAGGATCCTCCTGCCCCTTCTGAATCGGATATTGACATGGGTATTTTTGCCGAAAAGCCAAGTGATTTGCTGCAGAAAATCTATGAAGCTTCCGGTACTCGCTTTATTTTTTCTCAGCGTCTCTTATATTTTCATTTGTTTGTCCTTCCTTTCTCTGAATATACTCTGCTCGTTTTGGGGCAGGTACCAAAACAGCCAAGAGTGGGCACAAGGTTGACATATCCAAGATTACTCCTCCAGAATCCCCGCCGTCGAGGGTGTTTGGGTTGTCTCCTCCTCATGACACTCCTGACGGTGCGAAAAAAGGAGATGAGAGGATTGAGCAGGTTGCAGAAGGTGGCGGTGATGTAGGTGGTGTTGCGAGCGGTGTTGCAGGTGTTGATCGTGGTAAAAATGTTGAGGTTGAGGTAGAGGTGAGTGAAACTACGCCTCACCAAACGGTGTATACCAAGCGCCCCCGGGTGATGGTGGTGGTGCAACCTCAGGTGCTGTCCGCAGCCCCCAGTTTGGAAAATTTCATGCTGATTCCTTTGATACAACGAACCCTGCTTGTGACGATCTCCCGCACGTTCCTCGCTGGCATCTGCTTCAGGGCTCTCGGATGGATACCCTTGAAAATTGTCATGACTTCTACTCATTGTCTCTCCCCCCAGCTGAAAGGATGTTCCAGAAAAAACGCCGTCGGTTTGAACTGTTGGATGATCATGTTCAGGCCGAGGTTAATTTTTTCTCTACCACTCAGGAGATTGTCCGTGAGTGGAAGCAGATGGGGGAGGATACAATGGAGTTTGAAAATGATAAGAGACTATTTGCGGAAGAGAAGGAGAAATTTAACGCTGAGAAGAAAGGGTTGGAGTGGAGGCTTGTTGATGCAGAGGGGAAACTTGCCCAGGAAAAACAAGCAAATGCTGATAAGCAAAAGAGCTGGGAGGCTGCGTGCGAGCGCACCAATGTGGAGCTTAGGTCGCAACGTGACACGATTACTCGTTTGTCTGGTGAAAAGAAGGATATTGCTGAGGAGGCTAATCAAGCGCGCATGGCGTTTGAGAAGAAGGAGAAAGAGTATGTTGAACGCATCGCTAAGCTGGAGGTTCTTGCGAGGCAATATGAGACTTCTGAACGTCTTCTTCAGGAGAAGACTGCTGAATGCCGAGCCTCTGAACTCCTTGCTGAGGAGACGTCTGCTGATTGCAAATGGTTGCTCTCGCGCGCGGTGCCTCTGGTAATTCCTTGTATTGTGTTTTTTGTTACTTTCACGAATTGTCTCTTACTTGTGTGTTCATTGTAGATTGCTGATCGCATTGTCAAGTCACATGAACTGGCCAACTACATGTTTGAGTTGGGGCAAGCGGGCTATAATAGCGGGTGTAAGGATGGTTATATCGAAGGCAGAGCTGCGGCTGCTAATAAGGAGAAAGAGCATCGCTTTGAGCTATGGAAGGAGGAATGTGGTGCGGCTTATGCTGAAAAAAGACAAGAGTTTTCGTCTTTGGAGTTTGCTGTGGTTAAGGCTGCGAGCAAATTGGCTAGAAGATCGGACGGTGTCACGTTGTTAAAGAAGGCGCTTGGCGATGACGGTGGTACGACCGGAGGTGCTGGCTCTAGTCATCCAGAATGAAGGTTTCCGGCCTGCGTGCCACGTATGACCTGCTTTGGTCTTGTAATCGTTGAAGTGTTTGTGAACAATTATAACTTCTTTTATCGGTCGTGTTATTGGATAATTTGGTATGTTTGACATTTGATATATTAATATATGCTTTCGCGTCGTTGCGAATTTTGTTATCGTCATAATATGTGCATGTAAATTACTTTGATCCAGGTATCACGAATGAATGATGGCGCTGACAGGCTGTGTTGTATTTATTACAACGTTTTATTCTGTCGTTTATGTGCGCAAGTTGGTTCGTGACTACGAAGTGATCGAATCTACAGGTTATTGTGTGGACCCGGCTGTGCTCAGCCTTGGGGGTGCTTACAATGTTTGTTTGTCCTGTGTTCGATGTTTTCGTGTTTATGTGGGCACGAAGTATTTGTTTGGCATTTGTTAGGCTTTAGTTGTGTGTTTGACCCGGCTGTGCACTCGTTTGTGACAGGCCTTGGAGGTCTACAACGTTTCCTAATGGTCGAGCCATTGATGTTTTCGTGTATGCCCAAAGTAATATATGCAGTTATGACAAAGAAATTTGCATGATAGAAAGATAGCCAAACACTTCTTGTATTATCATAAACGTGTTGGCGACTTGGCCAGTGCTATTACAAGAATTTCCTTCACAGGTAACATTTTCTCAGCTGTTGGGCGTTCCATGTGCGAGGAACGTCTTTGTTGTCGATGGTGCGCAGCTTATAGGCTCCTTTTCCGAGCACGGTGTCGATGACGTATGGGCCCTCCCACTTGGGAGCCAACTTCCCGGGCTTTTCTGCATTTGAAGCCTCGTTGTCTCTGAGGACATAGTCTCCCGGGTTGAAGGTGCAGACTCGGACTTTGGAGTTGTAATATTTTTCCAGCTTCGATTTATATTTGGCTTCGTTGATTGCTGCCATTTCTCTTCTCTGTTCTAGGAGGTCGAGGTCGATCCTCCTTTCTTCTTCGTTGTTGATCATGTTCATTGAGAGCATTCGAGGTGACGGCAGTCCTATCTCCGCTGGTATTACTGCCTCTGACCCGTAAACCAGGCTAAACGGTGTTTCTCCGTTGCTTGTTTTGGGCATTGTCCTGTGTGCCCACAAAATGCTGGGCAATTCGTCCACCCAACCTCTTCTTTTCTCTCCTAACCTTGCCTTGATTCCGTCGACGATACTCTTGTTGACGGCCTCAACTTGACCATTTCCCTGCGGGTGTGCAACCGAGGAGAAGGTATGCTCGATGTGTAGTTCTTTAAACCACTGTTGGAGGTTGTCTTCGGCAAAGTTGGTTCCATTATCGGTGATTATCTTGAGAGGTAAACCAAAACGACATATGATTTGTTCCCAAATGAATTTTTTGACAACGGCGGCTGTGGTCGACGCGAGGGCCTTTGCCTCTACCCATTTGGTGAAATAGTCAACTGCGACTATTATAAACTTGACAGCTCCTGGGGCTTCGGGAAAAGGTCCGACCATGTCTATTCCCCATTGTTGAAAGGGCCACGCGGTGGTGACCGGTACCAACTCATTCTTGGGGCGCATCGTTTTGGGTGCATGTCTTTGGCATCCGCTGCACTTCCTCAACTCTTTGACCGCATCCAAGTGCATTCCGGGCCAGTAATACCCTGCATTCATGACCTTTGCCACCACCATTCTTGGTCCAGCATGTATACCACAGATCCCCTCGTGCACTTCTCTGATCAAATACCTTGCGTCTTCAGGATCGACACATCTTAGCAAAGGCCCGAGGTATGATTTTCTGTACAATATCCCGTCCGCCATCAGGTAGTGTTCGGATTTGTACTGAATTTTCCTTGCTTCTGCCTTGTTCTCCGGGAGTATTCCAGATTGGAGGTATGTGATTATCGGAGTCATCCAAGACGTTGTCCCTAGTTGAACGACGCTTACTTCTCGCAGGGGCACTGACGGGTTGCTCAAAACTTCTATGCGCACATCCTTGGCTAGGTGTTGGAAGCTTGTAGAGGCGAGTTTACTCAGCGCGTCTGCTGGCTTGTTCTCGCTTCTATTAATGTGGTGCACTTTATAGGAGTAGAAGGTTTGTAGCAGTGTCTTTGCTTGGCTCAGGTATAGTGCCATTGTATCTCCCCTGGCTTCGTACTCCCCGTTGATTTGCCCTGCCACCAACATGGAATCTACATGTGCTTCGATGTGTCGTACTCCCATTTTGATTGCCAACCTTAAACCAGCAAGGAAGGCTTCGTATTCAGCTTCGTTGTTGGTGCTTTTAAAATCCAGGCGTATGGCGTAGGTGAACTCGTGTTTGTCAGGGCTCACCAGCCGGAGGCCAGCACCTGCGCCGTCTTCGTTGGATGCTCCATCTGTGTATAGTAGCCATGGTTCTTCCACTTGCTGTTTCTCGGCTTTTTCCATCGCTTTGCATTCTCGATCTTTGTCTTCCGGTACCTCTGTCATGAAATCCGCAAGTACTTGGCCCTTGATCGCCGGTCTTGGTCTGAACACTACATTATGACCTCCGAGCTCTATTGCCCATTTCGCTAGTCTCCCTGAAATCTCCGGCCTTGCAAGTATGTTGCCAATGTTGTAGTTTGTTAGCACATGAATGACGTGGTTTGCAAAGTACCTGCGCAGCCTTCTTGATGCATGAATCAGTGCGAGTACTAGCTTCTCCATGATTGCGTACCGGGTTTCTGGGTCGGTTAGAGTTCGTGACACATAGTAAACTGGCGTCTGGACACCCTGCCGATCTACAAGCAACACTGCCCCTACTGCCCTGTCGGAGGCTGATAAGTACAGTACCAGAGGTTCGCCCTTGACTGGCGCGGTTAGTGTTGGCAGTTTGATGAGGCAGTCTTTCATCTCGCGGAACGCGCTTTCAGCTTCCGGAGTCCACTGAAATTGGCTCTTCTTCATGCAGTTACGTAGAGTTTTTATAAATGGAAATGATTTAGCTGCGTGATTGGCCAGGAAGTGGTTGAGTGCTGCCAACCGACCTGCCAATTTTTGCATTTCCTTAATCGTTGACGGGGACGGCATGCGCTCTATTGCTTGTATCTTGTCAGGGTTCACCTTGAAACCATCTTTCGTGACAATGAAACCCAGGAATTTCCCCTCCTCCATGCCGAAGGAGCATTTCGCAGGGTTTAACTTGATGCTGACTCCGCGCAGAGTGTCAAAAGTCTTTTGGATGTTCAGCAGCATTGTACTCTCCTCTTTGCTCATGATAACCAGATCGTCCATATACACTTCTATGTACTTGTCGATGGCGTCGTGGAAAGTTTCGTTCATGAGCCTTTGATAAGTCGCGCCCGCATTTTTTAGACCAAAAGGCATTTTGGTATAGCAGTATAGCCCTGTTGGCGTGCGGAACGCGGTCTTGTCCTCATCCTGCACTGCCATCTGTACCTGGTGGTACCCTTTGTAGCAATCAAGGAAACATTTCCATCGGAATGTGGCAAGTGAATCGATCTTTTCATCGATGTCTGGTAAGGCGTAACAGTCGCGTGGACATGCCTTATTCAGATCTTTGTAATCAACGCACATTCTCCAGCTGCCGTTGTTCTTTTGGACCATCACTGGGCTTGCCACCCATGTTTGGTACCTGACCTCCCTGATGATTCCTGCGTTTAACAGCTCTATGACTTGCTCTTTCATGGCGTCGTGCTTTATGTCTCCCAAATGGCGCTTAGCATGTACCACCGGTTTGGCTTCTTCCGAGACGTTTAGGCGGTGTTCAGCTATGTGCCGTGGAACGCCCACCATGTCTGCTGGCGTCCAGGCAAAGACATCCATATTTTGGAACAACAGTTTTTTTAGCGCCGCGCGCGTCAGATCGGACATTGCGGGTCCCAAGGTTACTGTCTGTTCCGGATATGCGCTGTTTAGCACCCATTTTTCTGCCTCTTGGCGTGCTTCTGGTTTCCTTGTCTTTGCGGGTCTTAGCTCATCTGTCGCTAATACTTCTTTGCTTGCATAGATGATGGCTACTCCTGTCTCTGTTGGGAATCCTACTGCTGAGTGTGGGCCAGAGCAGATCATGCTGAAATCGCCTTGGGATTCTCGTCCCAACATAATATCGTGTCTTGAATGTGCTGGCAGTACCATGAATGTGACATCTTCTGTTCTTGAGTTTCTTCCGTCTGAGAGCAGCACTGGGAATGATATTTGTCCCAGAGGAAAAACGGCTTCGTTGCAGAAGCCAGTGAGTGGGTAATCAACTGGTTCTAAGCGCGCTTTGTCCTCTTGATCGAACTGATTGAAACACTGTTCATATATGATGTCCGCAGTGCTCCCGGGATTGATGAAGATGTAATCTGTTTGGTAATGCCCTATGACGCCTGAGATGACTATGGGTCTTCGTTCTCGTGGGCCTCCTCGTACAACAGGGAAGACAACTTGTTTCTCGCGCCATGAGTCGTCCTGCGCACGCTTGTTATAATTTCTTTTTTGCCTCCGTGGACCCCCCTGAACCATGTGAGTTTCTAATTTCTGGAGTTTTTTATTATCCGGCCCTTCTTCTCTTCTTTGAATCTGACGGTAATCACGCCTTCCACCTTTGACCAGGTGAGTTAACTTTCCGTCTCTTAGGGCCCTTTCGATTTCTTGTTTAAGGCTGAAGCAATCATCGGTTAAGTGGCCGGTGTCCTTGTGGAATTCACAGAAAAGGTTCGGGTCTTGGCCCCTTTTGTTGCGCATCTGTAGTGGTGGCTTGAACTGGTGGTTCTCGGTTGCTAAGACTTCTGAAGGGGTTTTCGTGAGGGGTGTCCACTGTTTCTCCCTGTTTTCTCGTTTCACCTCTTTCCGGTGGGCTATTTGATTGATCGTGTGGCGCGCATCCTCTCTTACCGGGCTTCGTTCTCTGTGACCGGACGCCTTCCAAGGTTGGCTCCTGCCCTTCTTGCTATGCCGGTCGTTATGGTTGTAGCTGCGTTGACGGTGATCATCGCCGGTCAACTGTCTGTCCGACTGCGCGATAGTTTTGGCTGCCTCAATGAAGGTTTCCCCATCTTTGGGTCCTCCGTCTCTGCCTTTTACACGCTTGATTAAATCATCGCACTTGACTGCCCGCATGAAGTGTGCGCGCATCATCTTCTCGCCTACGTCGCCGATCTCCAAACATTCTTTGTTGTACCGAGTAATGAAATCTTCTACGCTTTCGTGGTCTTTGCGCCATATGTTCAAGCAATAGGCTGGATCCCTGGTGTGTCGTCGTTGTTGTGAGAAGTGTGCCAGGAACTTCTCTCGGAAATCGATCCATGATTTGATTTTTCCTGCTGGTAAGCTGTCAAACCAGATGCGCGCCGCGCCTACGAAGGTTTGAGCAAAGAGATGACACCAGGTTGGCAAGTTCCATCCACCCGTTGCTCCCGCACCGTTGAAAACTTGGAGATGATCGTCTGGGTCTGTCAACCCGTTGTATTTGCCCACGTTGTGTGGCAATTTGGTTTTGTCTATGGCAGCCGTGGCGATCTCTCGGATGAACTTTGAGTTCTCAGCCATGTCGTCCGGACGATAGCTTAGAGTGTAATCATGTTCAGCTTTTGGATCATAACCTGCGCGCTTGCGCGGTTTGTACGCTTCATGCTCTGGTGGTAACCTACTGAACACTGTGTTCGTGTCGTTGTCGTCGTCGAATTCGTCGTTGATGTTGCGCGGGCCTAAACGGCTTTGTATTGGCTTCTTCGGTGGTTGAGAGTACTGCACGTAATTGCTTTCTGTTTCACCGTAAGTATCGCGCGTGTCGTGCGCGCTTGGCCTTCTAACATGCGGTGGAGGTGCTGACTCAGGACGCAGGTTGTATGCATTGGCCTGTTGAGGCATAGGAGCGCTCAAAGGCCTTTGCGGTGGAGTGACAAATGCTGACTGGTGAGCTTGTGCTTGAAGCAAAGCTTGCTGCGCGCTGAGTTGTGTGTAAACAAGGTTTATCGACGCCACTTGCTCGGCATACCAGGAAGCTAGAGTTTTTCCTTCGGGTAGCCCTAATAACGCTGAGAAGTTTAGTTGTGCTTGGCCCGATGGAACTGAGGGGCCAGCTCCATGGCTCTGAGTTTGCACTGGTGGTGTCGGTTGGACTACCTCTGACGGAGGCTGAAACGTAGCTCCATTTGTGGTCTGAGTGATGATTCTGGGTGGAGTTTGAAAAAGCAGCACCAGGTGCGTTTTGAGTAGCAATTCTGGATGTACTCCCAAAGATGCTGGGAAACTCGTTGTTCGTCGGCCTTTCTTGGATAATTTCGTTCCGTTGATCTCTTTGGACGTGTACGTTGTCCGAAATGAGTTCGAAGGAAGAAACGTCTCCGTCTGCCGGGTGAGGATGGTTTTGTTCAGCCATTTGGACGAGAGTTTTTCAAAAGGAAAAAGAGATGAGAGTGGTTTTTGCTAAAAGCGGATGACGCCAATGATGAAACACTGATTAACGCTACGGTTGATCAGTGGGGTTACTTCAATAGTGGGTTCAATCTCCTTCTTTACTCGCCAGAAATGGCTCGGTTCCTGTAAAACAGCAACACCGTTAGTCTCGTTAAGAGGGGAATATGGGGGTTTCCCTCTTAACCAGGCTCCGGCATGAGAATAAGTACTGTTTCAAGGAGGAATAATCAGTGTGTGTTAAGCGTGGGAATAGTGAGAGCCAGATCCCTTTACCTGAATGGTGGAGGGTTCTATTTATAGCCGGATGGTGAGAGAGGGAGGAGCAGCGATGCCAGCTGTAGACGCGCGCCAGCTGTCCGACCAAGGGGAATATCCCCTTGGTCTCCTCTGCTGCGGTCAGTGTAGTGGTACACGTGGCGCGCCTACATTTGTCTAATTTGGAAACATCGTACTGATGTTGTCGGGCTGCTCCCTGACCTGTTGCAGGTCCACTTGGCGCTTGATAGCTGGTGACACGTGTTGTCTTTTATGTCGGATGAAGCATCTTTGGTATCACCTGGATATTTTCCAGAAGCTTCTAGAAGCTTCTGGATGATACGGTTGATGTCAACGCCATGTAGGATGGAGAAAGTGGTATGGTCCTTGCCATGTTGGCAAGGAATTGGGACCATACCTCTTCAGGTATTCATCAGGTAGGGTTCGGGTATGCATCGGGTTGGGAAAAAACCCGCACCGGGTATTAAAATAACCCGACCGGAACTATGCTTATAAAATGTATCAAACATAGCTCTCACACATAGACATCAAATCTATTGATAAACAGAGACACAATTTATAAACAGGGGCACAATTTATAGTTCTTCATGTGGTTATTCTTGAAATTTATAATCAGAGGCACAATTTATTAAATACAAAAACTAATAATGATATTAAACAAACAAAGAAAATAGAAGGGCCAACATATATTGGCATATTTGTTTCCACTTGTAATGAAATATACTAAATAATTAAGTAGCGGTGGCAAATATCATTAGAAACCTAATAATTAAACAAGATTACATCAAAGTGCATACATAATTTTGTTAAATCATAAGAACTAGAAGTCTTAATGCATACATAATTAAACAAGATTATTACAAAATCGGGTTTTTTTAAAAACCGGTTCCGGGTATTTATAAAACCCGGTTCCGGGTTCGGGTATTTATAAAACCGGGTTTCGGGTATAAACCGGGTATAAAAAAACCGGTTCCGGGTTCGGGTTTTAGATCAAATATGCATACCCGGTCCCTACCCTACGGGTAGGGTCGGGTTCGGGTATAAAAAAACCCGGGTTTTATAATACCCGGTTCCGGGTTTTTTTTTCGGGTCCGGGTCCGGGTTCGGGTTTTTTGTACACCACTAGCGGGGGCACCCCACTTCACACTAAGCTACGCCCCTGATAATTACCATCACTTGAATGGTTACCACCTAGATTAGTTTTCAGTCATAATGAGTTTTAATTGCAAAGGGAAAATGTGCGTAGATTTTAGACAATGATTCAACATAATTTAATATATTAGTTATGATAATGTGAAAGTCTTCATATGTGTATTATGTGGAGAGACATGTTTGGCTACCAAACATTGAATGATCATATAACAATAATTGTACAAAGTCTTAACATAAATCATTTTAGAAAAATTTGTATCATATGGAAAATATGATTTTTGACATCTACTAGATGTTCCTTGCCGACAATACGTGGCATGTGCATAAAACCGTTATTCAAATACTTCATAATATAAGTCGTATTACAAAATATATGCAACTGGATTTTTTTTTTTTTTTTTTTAAAGGCAATGACTTTAGGCCCTAAAATATTGGGGGCTCAATTTATGAAAAAGAAAAAAAGATTTTACATTGTATTTGGTCATATTAGGTTGCACTAATGACTTCAAAGATCTTTTGAAAATACATGGGTTTAGTCCGGGGTCAAAGAAAAAGAAAAAGACTTTAAACGCCATTCTCCTTGTTGCTGTTTGGCGTATTTGGAAAGCGCGCAATGGAGCCTTGTTCAGTAACATTCAGCCGTCTGTTACCAGAGTTTTGGATGAAGTCAAATCTCTCGCCTTCCTGTGGGTCAGAAATCGGTCGAAAGAAACCTCGATTACATGGGAGAATTGGAACAGCTTCAACATCTTTGGTTAATCTTCCACTGTGGTGTATTAGTTTGATTGTATTTCTATGCTTGGTTCTTTGTAAGTTTGGTAGTTAGCGTCTTGCTAGTGTTTATTAATAAATTTTTCTGCCGGCCGTTCAAAAAAAAAAGGTTGCACTAATGACATGAAAGAAACGAACGGATGTGGCATGGGCTGGTGGCTAGGGCATGAGTCTGAGATCCATTTGTTGCAGTATATATTACATATCACTAAAAAGGTAAAAACACATATATTATATAATTACAGAAAATCATTAACCGACCCGCCGCTTTTTGTGCGGTTCGGTTTCATTGGTTAATCCAGTTGTGAGTTTGTTAATTCGGTTTTCTGCACACTCCTACTTTGGTCATGGTTATGGTTATGGTTATGGTTTGTCTGAAGGTCTGTGCAAAGTTTATGAACTATTTTGGGCTTTTTTTCATCTTCATGTTGTTGGTTAGTTTTCTCCACTACTTTTGGGCTTTTTTGAACTTTTGGGCTCAGAAGTTGCAATGTGATTGCTTTTGTTGGACTGAAAGTTGCTGGTTGGTCTAAAACATTGAAAACTAATGCAAAATTTTGATTTATTTGTTGGGTCGAAGCTACATGCCAAGCTTTGGTGGTTAGCCAAACTAGTGTTGATTTTGATTTACAAACAAATCACTAACTGGTTCAAACCAGTTAACCAATAACTTCGATTACAAATCGGATTTAGACCATAATCAACCCCAACCAACAACCAACGGATGCTTAGCCTAAGTCTACCATTTAATGCACCTACCGCCTGAATGATAAGGAAATGCGATAGTATATCATAATCAGTGGGTTTGATTGACTTAAAAGCAAACTGATTGTTTGACAAAATAGTGGGGTCCAGAAGTTTGCTTCTTGGGCACAAATATATATAGGATGAAGATCATTTCAGAACCGAAAATATTTGCAGAACTTACAGAACTCTTTATAACCAATCATTTTTTATTTAGTTTTTTTTCATTTATTTTTTTAATAAAGGGCATAAACGTAACTTAACTATTCCATATTATCTCGTTTAAAAAATTGGTTTTGACTTTTGACTACTAACGATTAATTCCTAAAATCTCTCATTTTAAAAACACTTTTAGATCTACAAAATCCAAACCAACCGAAACCTACATAGGCTAATCATATCCAATATTTCTTTGTATTATCAATTTGAGTGTATTATGTTTAACCTTAATGGTAATACATTAAATATATCCATGCTGGTGAATTTTTTTTAGAGTTGATCGGATTTTTCCATTGATGATCAATGGCTATAAAATTAAAAGGTTTTTATGAGTTCATAAAAAGCAAGTCTTGTAAAGAACTTCATGCTCGTGATATTTTTTTAGAGTTGATACGCTTTTTATTCATTATTTACTTTCAAATATACAGATAGTTTAAAATTTTAATTTTGAAGATTTACATAAACGTAACTAAATGGTTGGCTTAAAGAAATTGATAACTAGTTTCAATATATGTGTAAATATTATAGTATTTACATAAATGTAATTTGGCATTCACCTTAAAGAAATTGGCGATGAATATGAATATTTACATATATGTAATGATTATACTTACATACATGTATATTAAACATATACATAAATGTAAATTAACATTCACTTTGAAGAAATTGGTGATGGATACCAATATGTACATATATGCAACTGTTATACCTCCATGTATACTAAAACATTTTACATAAATTGATGTTCAGCTCGGATATTTACATATATGTAAATATTATATTTACATGTATGTTAACATTAATATATATGAATAAAGTATCCGTCTGATGAATATATAGATAAAATATCATTTTCTTTTTTAATCGAATCAATAAAAAGCCTAAATAAATGGTGGCATGGAGTGATATTTGTAAAATAATCGTCTATATGATGTTGGAGAAAAAATTGGAACAAATTCTGGTTATTTCCATTTTAAATTAGTGTATGTTTACATTTATACCCTTATTTAATTTAAATATAACTCTTTTATTGTCCTTTTAATTACAAATATACCATTACTTATTTCAACCATTGATTAACAGATCAATGGCTATAAATGGTTCTTAAGAGTTCTGTATAAAAAGTAGGTTCTGCAAAGAACCCAACCCAATATATATATATATATATATATATATATATGGTAAGGTTCATGCGAGAACCACCTTTATTGCGAGAACCGCGAGAACCAATGTGAACACAACCTAAAATAGCTAAAAAAAAAACTAACCTAAAAAAAACTAACCCCCACCCCCCCCCCCCCCCCCAAAAAAAAACCTAACCCCCCACCCCAAAAACCTAAACCCCCCTCCCCCACCCCCCAAAAACCTAAAACCCCCCCCCCCCCAGCTAAAAGGCTAAAAACTAAACCCCCAAAAAACCTAAAAAAATCTAAATTTTTTTTTTATTTTTTTAATATTTTTTATGTTAAAATCGCTACTTTTAGAAGCAAAAAAAAAATTTAATTTTTTTTTGCTACGAAAAGTAGCGATTTTGTTATAAAAAATATTAAAAAAAATTTTTTTGTGTGATTTTTAGCTATTTTTAAGCATTTTTGGTTGCGTTCACATTGGTTCTCGCGGTTCTCGCAATAAGAGGTGGTTCCTAACGGATCTTTATCCTATATATATATATATAAATTAAACTTCATTAAAACACACCTCCGACCCAAACGGGTAAAAGGCCACAACAAAACAAAACCCCCGAGCCAAACAGGCAAAGGGCAAAATTACAACATATACATAGGGAATTTACACCACTCCTTCCAACCAATATTTTTACATGACGATCTATTTTTAACCCACCCGAAACCCTTCGATTTAATCTCTATCATGATATCTCGCGGACTTCTATTGATCTGCTTAAAAACCAACTCGTTTCTGCCTTTCCATATACACCAACATGAAATAATGATCAACCAGTGAATAATCTTCTTCATTTTTCTTCCCCCTGAGTAGAATTACGTATATCCATTAAATCTTTGAAATCGAACGCGAAGATCGGGGGAATGTTGCACCAAGCACTGACAGCCGCCCAAACCCGAGTTGCCATCGTACAAGCCGTAAACAAACGATCCATTGTTTCCTCATATTCATCGCAAAAGGACACATAACCGAAGGGATTTCCATGTTCCTTCTTCTTAAGTTGACTCTGGTAGCAAGTCTATCCAAGTTACCCCTCCAAGCCATAATATTGCATTTAATTGGCACCCATTTGCTCCAATCGAAATTGGGAAGGTTGCTACTTCCCCTATCTGATATAATAGCCTTTTTTCACAGACAAAACCTAGAAAGAATCCAATCTGTCAACTTTCCGAAGCCATGAGTCCTTATATCTGACATTCTCACCCTGTTGATAACTTTTTGACATTCCTGCCATTCCTTAAGCTTTGCATCAGACTCAGGTTGTCTAACCCAATTCCAAGTATAGCCCCCATTTCCTTGCCCTGTTCCCAATCTATCTGAAACCCTGCAAGATTTATTTGATTCCAAAACAAAAATATGTGGCCATCTTTCCACAAAAGGAAGATCACCCACCCATGTGTCTAACCAGAACCCAATATCATGTCCGCTCCCTACTTTACCAAGAATCACCTGATTTATACCCTTCCCGTTTAATTTCATTTTAGATATTAATCTAACAATATTATTCCAGCAACCCGTAGATTTACCGTTTATAGGCAGGAAGCTTCTTTGATTGTTTTTGCTATGACAAGCCTCCACCACTTTCCTCCACCGGTTTTGGTTTTCGACCCTATATCTCCAACCTCACTTATATAAGAGCGCCTCATTTACTTCTTTTAGTTTGTTAATACCCAAACCCCTTTTTTTCTTGGGCCAAGTGACCCCATCCCAAGCAACCAAGTTCATTTTTTAATTCTCACTCGAACCCGCCCAAAGAAACTTCCTCATCTTACCTTCGAGGATCTTAATTATACTGACTGGGGCTTTATATAAAGAAAAGTAATATATTGGGAGACTCTCAAGAAAAGAGTTAATTAAAGTAAGTCTCCCTCCTATAAACAAAGTTTTAGCTTTCCAAACCGATAATCTTTTGTCGAAAATCTCAACAATTGGGTCCCAATTGCTGATTCTATTCATATTAGCACCCACCATGATACCCAAATAAAAAAGCAGGATGTTATCGGTATTACACCCAATCACATGAGTCATATCCTCGATATCACTATTATATAATTACCATCACTTGAATGGTTACCACCTAGGTTAGTTTTCTGTCATAATGAGTTTTAATTGCAAAGGGAAAATGTGCGTAGATTTTAGACAATGATTCAACATAATTTAATATATTAGTTATGATAATGTGAAAGTCTTCATATGTGTATTATGTGGAGAAAGACATGTTTGGCTACCAAACATTGAATGATCATATAACAATAATTGTACAAAGTCTTAACATAAATCATTTTAGAAAAATTTGTATCATATGGAAAAATATGATTTTTGACATCTACTAGATGTTCCTTGCCGACAATACATGGCATGTGCATAAAACAGTTATTCAAATACTTCATAATATAAGTTGTATTACAAAATATACGCAACCGGATTTTTTTTTTAAAAAGGCAATGACTTTAGGCCCTAAAATATTGGGGGCTCAATTTATGAAAAAGAAAAAAGATTTTACATTGTATTTGGTCATATTAGGTTGCACTAATGACTTCAAAGATCTTTTGGAAATACATGGGTTTAGTCCGGGGTCAAGGAAAAAGAAAAGGACTTTAAACGCCATTCTCCTTGTTGCTATTTGGTGTATCTGGAAAGCGTGCAATGAAGCCTTGTTCACTAACATTCAGCCATCTGTTACCAGAGTTTTGGATGAAGTCAAATCTCTCACCTTCTTGTGGGTCAGAAATCGGTCAAAAGAAACCTCGATTACATGGGAGAATTGGAGCAGCTTCAACATCTTTGGTTAATCTTCCACTGTGGTGTATTAGTTTGATTGTATTTCTATGTTTGGTTCTTTGTAAGTTTGGTGGTTAGCGTCTTGCTAGTGTTTATTAATAAATTTTTCTGTCGGCCGTTCAAAAAAAAAGGTTACGCTAATGACATGAAATAAACGAACGGATGTGGCATGGGCTGGTGGCTAGGGCATGAGTCTGAGATCCATTTGTTGCAGTAGCGGATGTGAATAGTACTTCTAAAGACTCATCGGTGCAACGTCTAGTCAAACTTTATTTGTAATAATAATAAGGAAATAAAATAATTTACAATAATTACAGATTATTTCCTAATAGCTTGGAAACTTTAACCACCGCCAAAGCACTCCATTCCCCACCATCGAGAAACCCCACCGCAAACAAACCCACATCCCAATCTCCAGCACCGGTGAAGCTGTGCCGACCGAAACCCTTATTTCGCCCCTCTTTGCTCAGTAAAACCCACCACCACAACCGCCGTCATCTAACCCCTCTGATCTTCATCTTCACACCATCGTTACCATTAACTACCACACCCTCTCTCTACTTTGCGACCACTACCTTGTTCAAAATCAAGATGTAGAAACATTTTTTAGTGGTGATGTTGAGATATCAGATTTGGAAACGGTGATGATTAGGTGGTTAGAAAGAGGGGAGGAGAAAAAAATTAAGGGTGAAGAGCTCAGGTTAAAATTTGTAGATCTAAGATTAAAGAAATGTTAATGTTAATGGGCAAAAAAAAGTTATTATGTTATAAAAGAAAGTATTATTCAAAGCAGTTTCAATTCATATGTATAATAATAATATTAACTAAGAAAAGAAAAAAGAGTGTTAAAAAAGTATTGGTTAAATACTAAAACAAAATATTATCAACTAAGAAAGAAAAATAGTATTAAAAAAATCCTGGTTAAATACTATTCATGCTAAGTTTGTATTAATAATAAATAAATAATAATAATAATAATATGTCATATCACATCACCTAAACAATTCAAAAGCACTATGTACACCAGCTAAACTATTCAAAAGCAATATTCACAATTGTTAGGCCATCCGTAGTCATAAAGCCCCTTGTGGGGCGTTATGCGACACGTGTCGTGCCACGTCACACGGGGGCTTTATGGGGCGTTATATCACTAGAGCCCGTAGTCATAAAGCCCCTACCCATCATTACCTATTTAATAATTTTCAATTTTATTAATTAATATAAAAAAGATTGCTTAAATTTGATTGGTGGAAAGTTAAAAGAAAGAATGCATAGCGCCGCGAAATTTCTCGCGCCCTGACCCAATTTTTGAAACATAGCGCCCCTTGTGGCGGTGTGCCGGCGCTATACCGGCGCTATGAGGGCATACCGCCCAATTATGCCGCCCCACTACGTTCGGACTTACTGCAACCAGCGGATCTCCCCAAGGCGGCCATGTCATGTGTGTTTGCAGACTCAAGCCCTAGCCACTAGCCCTTGCCACATCAGCTCATTTGACTAGCGGAGCGGATCCCTAGTCCGCCTCATCCGTTGTTCCAACATACGGATCACCACATCTGCTTGGCATGTTGTAGGATCTCTTTGCATTTTTTTGTCAAGTCACCAACGAACTTTGTCACCTTGCGTATTCACTATCGATCTAGCAGATCCACCTAGAACCCAACCATTTTCTAAAATGGACTAGAAACTATGTAACAAAAAGTCTACACCACCTAAACAAAAAAAAAATAGAAAACAAGTAAGAACCAAACATTTTCTAAAATGGACTAGAAACTATGTAAAAAAAGTCCACACCACCTAAACTAAAAAAAGATTAGAAAACAAGGCTTAGGGGTGTGTGTGGATCCCCTTCCCCACCTTTACGTCACCTTTACCACCTCCCCCTCTATCCCTATCAAGAGGGATGGTTCCCCTTCATCCCTTTCCCCTCCAATTAACATCTTCTAATCATCACCTTCACCACATAACATGACATCGGGGAGGTGGAGAGAATTCCACCGAAGGCCCTGAGAAAGGGTCGGGGGCGGTGTTCCCCGACGGTGACCGAAGCCACGTAGGGTCCCCGAGCCCTCCCCCTTCCCCACACCCCTTAGCCTAAGCGTTTGTCTACTGTGGAGTGTCAATTAATGTCGATGGCTTCTCAAATGATTATAAGGATGACCGAGAGATAGACAAGACAGTGATATGCAGAGTGACTTGTTTGATACAATTTCCTTTTCAATTTTATTTCCTAGTTGTAAATTTAATGATTTGTAACTTTAAAGGATGTTTTAATATCATATTTGTCTCGAATCATTAAAATACATTATCTCTTCTAATGTTAGAAGCACCTCTCATCGTTTCTTTAAACATGGTAAAGATTTAAACAGTTCTATGTGTTGATGCAACAAATACTAGACCGATGATAGTAGCTAGGCTGGTTAGGCAAAAGGCTTGGAGGGTTCTGATTTGCCTAACTCAAGTCGTGGGGTCCCCCCACGTTTGCAAGACGTGGAGAGAGGTTCACTAATCGGCTGAGGTTTGTTCAGCCTCGGAAGCAAGAACAGTCAAGTTGTGTGTGTTGAATGTGAAGAAAGGAGACTTGTGTGGAACAAGTACTCGAGAAGAAAGATCAGAGATCCCAAGGGAATCAGAGTTGATCGGAATGTCCCAAATGCACTAAATGAAGTGTCATTTATAGGGGAAGACATCGCCCAAAGAGGAAACCCTAGTGTTAGGCCCTAAAGTGTGAGACTGACGCATCAAATTAACACAACGGGTTATGGTTATGAACTGGGCTTTACCGGGTTAGTTTATATTAGGTTTTGGACCTTTATAGGTCACTTGGGCCAAGCTTTAGGCCATGTGGGCCAAGCAGGCCCAAGGGAAGCCCATGTAGGGAAGTGGGCTTGTCCATGTATATAAACAAGTTTTCAACTTGTTTTTAGGTTGGAACTTTTGGAACCTTATTGTTACAATTTCTCTAGAGGGAGAGGCGATCTTGGTGTCAACTTGTACCAGACGTTTTGCTTATTCAAGTAATAGAACGTGTGCAAGTTTGAAAGTGATTCGGTATTGTGTTCTTCATATTTCATATTTTTCGGTTTTTCTTGAATCACCTATTGATTGGATTCCGCACAATCAATAGGTTGTTTGATATCATTGAAAGATCCGGTTTACGGGACTTACAAGTGGTATCAGAGCTGTTGACAACGTACAGCTAGTAAGACATTGGTACCCAGGCCAATGATATCAAACTTAGACACATTGTGAAATTAAAACAATGTGAGACTGACGCATCAATAAATGCGTCAGTCTCACGTTGTGTTAAAAACAATTGTAATATTATACTATTATACCCGTGTGTCCCATTCCAAGGCATACCCCCACGATCAAGGTAAGCACAACGATTCATCGTAGCAGGTGAGTATACTGATGTCATCCTTTAAGAGATCCTGACTGTGTCTAAGTCTGCATATAGTCTGTTTTATCATGTTTTGATTTCTTAACAATGAACATCCAAATAAATACTAATCAAATCCTGGAAATATAAACAGCACACTCTATCATGCAAGTATCTTCCCTACCACATATTTCACAAGTCCAATCCAGATTTCTGAAATCTTAACTGGGAATAGGTTGAGAAGAGAACATAATAGATCTTTTGCAGAGATGGTATAATATACAGATCAAATGAGTTTTTCTCAGTTTGATATAGGTTTCTTGGGTTTCTTTTGGGCACTTGAGGGCCTCTTTCGGGTGTATTAGATCTATAGCGCGACAACGTACAGCTAGGTCAGCATGTATCTGGATGCAGCAGAAGCTGTCGTTGCCTAGCACCTCCAGGTCAGCATATATCTGGATGCAGCAGAGGAGGTACACGACTTTTTTCAGAGAAGATTTCAGAATCAGATCAAAATTGTGTGTATCGGGACAACATACAGACATTCAAATAGAAATGAGCTAATTCCAAGTGACTTTCTTTCCTGGGGTCATGTACAATTTTATTTCTGAACAGAAGGACAGCCAAGATATCCCCGGATGATTCAACAATATAAAGACCCGAAACCTCAGATGTTGGCTATCTATCAACGCAAGATTTAAGACCATAAAATCATACGCCGTTGGTATGTTACCCACATGGTACATAATTCGTTATGTTTATATCACTTAGTATCTTTTATCATGTTGAGCGTCAAGCCTATCGACATATCGCAGTAGATCCTAGTCTTTTCAGCTATGGCACCTTACATGTGTTAGTAAAACCCTTTAACACAAACATTTATTTCACTTCCCATATCATGCAATCTTTCTTTTTCGCTTTTTCTCATTTTCTCCCCTTAAAACAATGCATATATACAGCAAACTCTTTTTGTATTTTTCCGAGTTTTCTCCTCCTAAACTCTATATCTATCTATATGTTCCTCTAAGGGGGGAGAGGATGACTCGAGACCAGTGAGGTGATGATGACTCGAGACCTTGAAAGCAGGTAATGTCAGTCGAGACCTTGGATGTTGATACTCGAGATCTTGATTGCGACTCGGAACCGTGAAAGAGATAACTCGAGACTTGTGATGATGAGAGTCGAGACCGTGGATGAAGTTGATGACTTGAGACTCTGGTTTCGACTGGATTTGGTTGCTACTCGAGACCAATTGTAGAAGACTCGAGACCTTATGAATCGAGACCGTGAAAAGATGAGACTTGAGAATTCCTTTTGTGATTGCGACTCGAGAACTGTGGTGGCGATACTTCCTGAAAAGTGGAGACACCTGTTGACTCGAGACCTTGTAGAGATAACTCAAATCTCAAATGATGACAGGTGGGACACGAAATCAGATGTGATATGTCAAAATATATGTTTTTGGAAAGGTTTTTAATATTAACAGAAAACTCGAGATTTCAGCAACCAAAATCTTTTTGAAATTTATCAATATTTTTAAAAACCTTTAACACATTTCCAATCAGATCGAAAAGCAAAATATGACAAATTTTCAACAAAAAACCAATGAATACTACGAAGAACACGAAGAACGCGAAGAACACCAACCCAAAAATAACGAAAATCTTGAATCTTTGATATCACACCGAGCCTAGAAATAGGTTCTAATGTCTCTGATACCACTTGTAAGTCCCGTGAAACGGATCTTTCAATGATATCAAACAACACCAAGTTTGTGCGGAATCCAAACTTGATGTGATTCAAGAATAAACACGAAAAATATGAAATACGAAGAACACAACGAATCACCTTTAAACACTTGCACACGATTCTATTACTATCAACTAGCAAAACCGTCTAGTACAAGTGCTCACAAACAATCGCCTTCCTCTAGCTCTCTCTAGGAATTCTGTAACAAATGAGGTTCAAACCTAAAAACAAGTTAAAAACTTGTTTATATACTAACTCAAGCCCACTTCCCTACATGGGCTTCCCTTGGGCCTGCTTGGCCCACATGGCCTAAAGCTTGGCCCAAGTGACCTATAAAGGTCCACAACCTAATACTAACTAACCCGATAAAACCCAGTTCGTAACCATAACCCGTTGTGTTAATTTGATGCGTCAGTCTCACATTTTAGGGCCTAACAATAGTTTGATTGTTTTATCATGTTTTGACTTGTTTTTATTTCACAATCAATAGGTTTTTGATATCATTGGCCTGGGTACCAATGTCTTACTAATCTCCTTACTTTTCAGGAACAACCAAGGAGGAGCTGTTGACAATCTCTGGAATGTTGATAGCGGTTGTTCCAGAGATAAAAACGGGTAACATTTCACTGTTGCAAAAAGTTCAAATTTTTTTTACAGATGATATGTTTCCTTTGGAGGAGATTAAAGAAGTAAGAAATGATCAGCAAAAGGTACCGTTTAAATTCAGTACTTTGATTTGAATTTGATTAGTCTTCAATCTAATGACGGAACGGTTAAACAAAAATATTTTCTCTCTTTCTTAGTTCATTGTTTTGTATATATAGTGTCCTTTCTCTAGTAAATGGTAAATTTGCGCAAAAATACAAGATTTATGCACAAATTTAGGGGGGGAGAGGAACATATAGATAGATATAGAGTTTAGGGGGAGAAAACTCAGAAAATACAAAAAGAGTTTGCTGTAAATATGTATTGTTTTAGGGGGAGAAAATGAGAAAAATATAAAAACATTTGAAAAATAAAAAAGCCAAAAAGAAAAATTGCATGATATGGGAAGTGAAATAAATGTTCGTGTTAAAGGGTTTTGACTAACACATGTAAGGTGCCATAGCTGAAAAGACTAGGATCTACTGCGATATGTCGATATGCTTGACGCTCAAAATGATAAAAGATACTAAGTGTTATAAACATAACGAACTATGTACCATGTGGGTAACATACCAACGGCGTATGATTTTATGGTCTTAAATCTTGCGTTGATAGATAGCCAACATCTGAGGTTTCGGGTCTTTATATTGTTGAATCATCCGGGGATATCTTGGCTGTCCTTCTGTTCAGAACTAATATTGTACATGACCCCAGGAAAGAAAGTCACTTGGAATTAGCTCATTTCTATTTGAATGCCTGTATGTTGTCCCGATACACACAATTTTGATCTGATTCTGAAATCTTCTCTGAAAAAAGTCGTGTACCTCCTCTGCTGCATCCAGATATATGCTGACCTGGAGGTGCTAGGCAACGACAGCTTCTGCTGCATCCAGATACATGCTGACCTAGCTGTACGTTGTCGTGCTATAGATCTAATACACCCGAAAGAGGCCCTCAAGTGCCCAAAAGAAACCCAAGAAACCTATATCAAACTGAGAAAAACTCATTTGATCTGTATATTATACCATATCTGCTTAAGATCTATTCTGTTCTCTTCTCAATCTATTCCCAGTTAAGATTTCAGAGATCTGGATTGGACTTGTGAAATATGTGGTAGGGAAGCTACTTGCATGATAGAGTGTGCTGTATATAATTCCAGGATTTGATTAGTATTTGTTTGGGTGTTCATTGTTAAGAAATCAAAACATGATAAAACAGATTATATGCAGACCTAGACACAGTCAGGATATCTTAAAGGATGACATCAGTATACTCACCTGCTACGATGAATCGTTGTGCTTACCTTGATCGCGGGGGTATGCCTTGGAATGGGACACACGGGTATAATAGTATAATATTACCTAAAGTATATCACGATGTTGAAAAATTGAAAGTTGAGCGTAAAAGTTTAAGTGGACAAACATATTGGCAATCGCATAGACCAGTTTGATTAGGCTCGTACTGAAAAGTGTTCCTTAGTCTGCCTGAGAACGAATTTTGATCTCATTGCAATTGTAATTGTATATTATGATAGTTGTTTATATTTTGACTTTTTATTTGTTTTTAGTTCTTTAAATTAAAAAATTGAAAATTCAAAAATACAAAAATAGTGTCTTGCTTTTCTATAAAACCAAAAATCCAAAAATAGAGTGTTTATTTGTTTTCTTAAAATTAAAAATGTAACCGTTCTTGAAGATTTGACTGATCATCAAAAGTTAAAAGAATTTAAATTGTGAAATTTGATGTACCTAGTGTTCATGTGGTACGTTCCTCTGTTGCATTAGAAATGTTTGCTTATGAATTTCTGAGCATGTGCAGAACTTGATTTCAATCAAGAACAGGGGTTGATGAAGATTGAGATGATGTTAGCTGCTGAAGAAGCCTGAAGCAGCTCAACAACAAGATGTACCTGAGTCAGAAGAATCGGATACGAATTGCCGTCTGACAGTGATAGTGCATTTGAAGAAGTACCGAGAACCTACTTGAAAGACAAAGATTGAAGAAGAAAAGATGTGTTGAGAATCCTCCTCTCACATTCTTTTTGACAAAGACTTTCAAGAAGATGCTGATCGAGATCCTGATATGAAGCTAACCACAAGAGCTGAAGAAAGAGACCCAGTGCTGAGAGTTCAGAAGTCAAGAACTTCCACAACATCTGCAGCATAGTGACAACCATAGACTACGTTGAAGACGTTGCTGATTTCATGTTATGAAGACAATTTGATGGCATCAGTCTAGGGGGAGATTGTTAGGCCCTAAAGTGTGAGACTGGCGCATCAAATTAACACAACGGGTTATGGTTATGAACTGGGCTTTACCGGGTTAGTTTATATTAGGTTTTGGACCTTTATAGGTCACTTGGGCCAAGCTTTAGGCCATGTGGGCCAAGCAGGCCCAAGGGAAGCCCATGTAGGGAAGTGGGCTTGTCCATGTATATAAACAAGTTTTCAACTTGTTTTTAGGTTGGAACTTTTGGAACCTTATTGTTACAATTTCTCTAGAGGGAGAGGCGATCTTGGTGTCAACTTGTACCAGACGTTTTGCTTATTCAAGTAATAGAACGTGTGCAAGTTTGAAAGTGATTCGGTATTGTGTTCTTCATATTTCATATTTTTCGGTTTTTCTTGAATCACCTATTGATTGGATTCCGCACAATCAATAGGTTGTTTGATATCATTGAAAGATCCGGTTTACGGGACTTACACTTAGACTAGTGAACCATGCTTGCAGTGGGAGACTTACCCATTTTGGGGTTGAATGGTTTAGACCTGCGGATAAAAGGTGGTTCTCTGTGCACATGTTCTCTTTTACAGCTGTGAAAGAGCTGGACAAGCAATCAGTGAAGTGATGGTTTACTGTTTACATCCTTTTTGTTGTTCACCTGAGTTCGCGGGTTTTGAACCCTTTAATCCTTTAACCTTCCAAGCGTTTATGTGCCTAAGTCATTTTATTTAGTCTTGAGCTACCCCCGTCGTCAGCCCCCCAAGTCAGAGGTTTTTGGGAAATGATGTAACACCTCGAAAATTCACGTCCTATAATGTGTTGACACGTGTCATAAAGTTTGAACGTGTGAAAGAATGTTATAAAAGGACTAAAGTTGACAAACATAGAAAGTATGTGATTATACGGATTCTAAGTGTCAACAGTGAATAAATATACTTCATAATAACCCTACATGATGTTTATAACATCAAACGAATAAATCATGGATCATACGAAGCTAAAAGTGAGAGATTACAAACTACAAGGGTTAAATGTGTCAACATGTTAAAGATATACCTCTGAGTGATCTTTTGACAAACCCGAAGCTTTGTAAATGTTAATTATGCTCACTAGAATGCGCGATATAAATTTCATAAAGTTTCGTTATCGTATGAGAAAGTTGTGATCAAATTCGTGTGCGAGGGGTTAAAGTGTTAACATTGAAAGTTAAGACTTTTCGGGTTAACCGGAAGTGTTCAGGGACTTGGCAAAGTGGGTATAAGTCCTAAAACCCTTATGGGTATATTACAAGGGGTTAAATTGCAAGTTTCTAGCTCAATTGACCTTTCAAGAGGGCCAAGGGGTGTGATGCAACATCAAGAAAACATTATTGGCTCCTGATGAAGCTAGCGTACCGCTACATTGGTAGCGTAACGGTGCGCTAGCACCTGCCAGCGACAGAAAATCATTCTGTTTTACTGTTACGCGCATGAAACCCATTTTTAACGATTTTCCTCATCCCTCATGACCTCTAAACGACCCCTAAACACTAGGGACACATGTGGGAATGTTGTGGGCAGTAGTAGACATTGTTGTCAATGCCTTATGGTGTCTTGGATCACTATATAAAGCTCACATAAGTGCAACAATTGGTCATTCATTCCTCAATCATATTCTGATCACTTCTGGAGCTCATACCTTCTCTCAAGTGCACTAATCCATCTTAGGACTTCAGTAAGTGTCCTAATCCTTCTTTAATTGAGTTTAGCTAGGTTAATTAGCTAAAAGTCAAACCGTCGTAATTACGGTTTGACTTCGAGATTAGTCACTAATGGCTCAGTCTTATCTCGAATTAAAAGTAGTTATAGGTTGGTATTTATGTGGGTAATAAAACCCCAAAAGGGTTTCCCCTGATCACCATCCTAACCAGGTCAAATGTCGGGTCAAACCTTTAATTAAAAAGTCAACATAATGCTTAAAATGTCATTTATGCATAATTAGCTATCTAGAACATATATAACCTGTTTGAACATTGTTATAACTTAGTAATAAGTGTAAGAACATGTCCAAACATGTTCAACCCGACTATTTCCTGCTTAGACCCGGTTCGGAACCGAGAGTCACATAGTTTGACTTTCACGTTGACTTTCAGTTCTGACCCGTTTGGGCATGTTTTAGAAATGCCTCAGAGCTTTAAGTGGACTAGGATACATGTTAGAACAACCCTCTGTGATTACACACCTTGGTTCACTAGTTATCCAATTAATATGCATATTTCCGTTAATTGCTCATATGTTGACCGTTATGCCCTTATTACCTTAAAAAGTGATTTATGAAAATGTAAAAGTGTAGAAACCTTAAATACTGATATATAAACTTGTATGCAAAGTTTGACATCAGTTTGACTTGTAGATTAAGAGTTATGCTCAATATCGCAAAATTAAAGCTTTATGTTAATAAAATGGCGTAATTAGCGTATAGCCTAGTTAAGCCTACTTTTTGGTATCAAACTTAATACCCACTGATTTAATATATTATTTTGGGATTTTTAAATATTTTTAATTAATTTTAGGCTGAGCATAACTAGTAGTCGTAGGCTTAATCCGGTAATTGTCGATTTTGCCCTTACGGGCCATAAAATGAGTTTTAATTATCTAAACGACTCCAAACCTTTTGCTACTTATCACATATGATAAATAAATTATTTTAAGCCTTCTGGAAATATAAAAATATCAGATTTAAGTATCGAACCCGGAAATGGCCTTTAATCGCCATAATTAGCGTTTTTAACGCATAGTATGTCTTAAAATCATATTGGACATACCCGGGTTGATACCTACTGATATATAAGGCAAATTATGATATTTTAACAGTAAGCAAAGGTTGATTAACTCAGACTTCGTTTTTGAGCTTTTCGGCTTATGTGAAATTACCAAAATACCCCTACGGGGCACAGTTTGGTTAAAGATGATAAATTTCACATATATGCTTTAGTCTACTGTTATAACTCATCAAATTGAGTATGTTTGCTGTTTACATCAGACCTGTAACTCAGTTAAACATCTAAGCGCTTTTACAAACATTAAAATGACCAAACTACCCCTACGGGGCATAGTTTGTGTTTAAATTAGTTCGGGGCATAACGAAAGATATCCTACTGATGTCACCACATATTTGAAGCATATTAACTTAGGAAACCTGTATATGGCTCTTACGGATACCCGTTACGCTTATTTCGCGTTCGGTTCATGTAACAAGTTTACATAAATTAGCCGAAACGGGTCAAACCTTATCGGTTTTATCTCAAAATCCAGAATGTGAATAATAAACCCATATTAAACAAGTCTTCAAACTTTTCGGGTCTAAATCACATTCTATCCGGTCTTCGCTTAATCGTGCGTACGAACCGTATCTTTGAAACTAGCCGGTCTAAGCTTAAGCTTAATTAAAGACCCGTTAGGATTCTAATAGGTTATTAAAAACCTTCGTTCCAGATTAGGAGCCCAGTAAAAGCTACCTGTACTTGCTGATTTGATATACGGCTGGGATTGAATTTATATTTAGCTCAGGTAAATACTTTTAACTTATTTTCCCTATACGGGCTTGGGTTACGGTATATAGCATACCGCTTGATCGAGCATCAAATCTCCACGCTTAGTGGGTAGTTGAATAATTTGATCGGCTCGTTTAAACAGTCTTGTTTACTTTACAGCCTTTGGGGGGTTAATGACCATGTCCCGGATATCCTTGGCATCATCTTACGAGATTGGCCACGACCTGAGCACGGGGTGTAGGCGTACACCTGGCAGTGTATAACTCAATAACGTGGTGTGTCTATTGATCTTTAACCCGGACTAGATCCGGGTTACTGAACGCATAAGTAACATGTAATTCGTTCACAAGATTATAATATTAAATAATTCTCCCAAGTTAAAAAGATTAATTTTGCCTCTGTGCATTTTAATCAATGTGTCAAGATATTTTGTGCCGTTTGCACTCGAATCACTTTTCAAACTCTTTTTCCAAAATGAGTCAGTTGAATGTATTTACCAGTGTAAACTGACGTATTTCCAAAAAGGCTAAATGCAGGTACTATACGAAATTGGCTGGATATTTCTCCTTAGCATCAATAGAAGTCTCGAAATCTTAAGATGCCTAAAAGTCTGTTGAACTATTGTTTCCATTTTATGTTCGATCCTTCTGTGGATAAACTTCTGAATATTGTGACAGTTGATATTACAATAATAAATTCGGTTGTATTATATTTTCAATTGCTTCCGCTGTGCTTGATAATATTGTATTGTTTGACTATTACGTTGCCAACCATGACGTCACGATACTCCCCACCGGGCCCACCGGTGACACGTGGAAATCGGGGTGTGACAGGTTGGTATCAGAGCCAACACTGAGTGAATTAAACACTAGCCTTTTGTGTTTAATCTCAGTACACAATTGCACATATCTAAACTTCTGAGTCTAGACTTAACTTAGGAATATTCTCAATCCTAATCTTGAAATTTTACTTCCAAATTTTTATTGGATACGTCGCCAAGCAAAGAAGCCGTAATAGGAGTTCTCCACACCCGGAGCCCTGAGATGCTGAGCTTCGTACCGCGACTAGAATGAAACGAATATCCAAGGAGAAAGCATTCAGAAATAAAATGAAGAAGAAACTCCTTTTACTGAAGATCGTTTCCTTAATAGTCCTTATAAGGACATAATTATCTTTCAGTCCCTCCGAGGACACATTATTCCTTTTAAGTCCCGCTTAGGGCAACTTTATACTTTTATTTTTATATAATGGAATGATTAAGTTAAACTTTCATTCTAATTAAGAAATATTAAATAAATGGAAAAATAATATTTCCTTTTTGCAAGATCTACCATTATAATAAAATGGCAAAATCTAAAAGGGCAAGACCTAGCTTCGGGCCATATTAAGACCGGCCAAGATGGCAGTTCCGCAATTTAGATTCACATCCATATTTACACCTCAATTTAAAAATTGTTCTGCGTTAATTATAAATTTAGAATCTTAAGTGTGAAACCTAGCCTCGGGTCAATTATAAGACCGGGCCAAGATGGTAAGACCTGTTAAAAAGATTCAAATTATTAATTAAGAATCTTAAGTGTGAAACCTAGCCTTGGGTCAATTATAAGACCGGGCCAAGATGGTAAGACCTGTTAAAAAAGATTCAATTCCCTGTTAACATCTTAAAACATGTTAACACTCCTGGCAGATGTGATTCATTTAAAATCACACACGTCATTTTTATATAGGATTCTTCAAAAGATTCCTAACCCAGTTTAATGATCCCTGAATCCTGGGTTTATGTCATCAATTAAGATGATCATATTTTAACCATACGTGGTAATATAGTGCCTACGGGCCTTGCTCATTTCTACATGAGCCAAAATACAGTGGTAGCTATGACTCCCTGTCAGATAAAGGTAATGAACTAGGTTCAAACCTCAAATGCTTTGATTCTCTGAAATCATAGCTTATAAATTATATATGTCCTTGTGACTAAGCCAGTTGTGCTAATATACTTAAAGACTCTGATTCTCTGAAATCATAGCTTATAAATTATATATGTCCTTGTGACTAAGCCAGTTGTGCTAATATACTTAAAGACCGTGATTCTCTGAAATCATGGCTTATAATTTAAAAAAAAAAATTGTCCTTGTGACTAGGCCTTTTGTGCTATTAAATAAAACTGTTATTGTTGCTTTGATTCTCTGAAATCATAAGCTTATAATTTATAAATGTCCATGTGACCAGGCCATTGGGTGCCACTAATAAAACTGTTAATGTTTTATAATTAGGATAAATTATAATAGAAATCCTAAATAAATATGATTAATAAATTAACCAAATTTGGTCTCTGTTTACCATGGTTAATGAATTTCCCTAAGGGACAATTCAGTAATAAACATCTCTTATAAGGGAAGTGCCTAAGGGCTATAGTTAATGTCCTCTGAGACTAAAGACAGTGGTAGCCTACAGCTCCCTGTCAGGAAAAAGTAATGAACCTTGATTCAAACCTTAATGCCACGATTCTCTGAAATCATGGCTTATAAATTTAACTTGTCTACGCGACTAGGCCATTGGTGCTATTATTAACTTATGAATTAGGATTTATGATAAAAATCCTGAATAAAATAAATATCCTTCCTTCTCTGTCAGTATGCAATTGAAAGGGAATCTTAAAGGTGAACCCTAGCCTACGCGGCCAAGATGGTGAAACCTACTCAAGGGATACAGATCCTTGTTAACACCTAGGAATGTGTTAGCACTCTTGACAAATGTGACTCGAGAAAATCACAACAGTCATCCTTATATTGGATTCTTCCAAATCTCAAATCTAGCCTAGCGAGCTAGGAATCATGGCTTATATCATCCTATAAGATGATCATATTATAAACATCCGTCAGTGATGTCTTGCCTACGGGCTATAATATATTGTCCATTTGAGACATTAACATTGTTATCTTTATGATTCCTTGTCTAAGGTGGTGAGCTATGCTCAAGCCAAATAGTCAATATGATTAATGCAATCATGACTTATAGCATCTAATAGGATGAACCAATTATAAACATCCATGAGTGATGTTTTCGCCTATGGGCCAAATTATACTGTCCATGTGTGACAAAGACATTGTGATCTTTACGATTCCCTGTCCAAGGTGGTGAGCTATGCTCAAGCCTAATAGTTCATATGATCAATACGATCATGACAAAAATCATCAATACGATGATTAAAAATTTTAACATCCGTAATGATGTTTTGCCTAAGGGTTATATTATATCGTCCAACTGAGACAAAGCAATTGAAATCTTTTGTGATTCTTTGCCAAGGGGGTGAGCTATACTCAAATCCCATAGTCTATACTCGTTGCGATCCTGACTAGTATCATCAGTGTGATGATCATAATATTAACATCCCCCGCGATGAAATGCCTATGGGCTATACTTTATTCTAGTGTCGGTAAGACAAAGATAGTAGTGATCTTTACGATCCCCTGTTCAGAATGGTGTGATTATACCCCAAACCTAATAGTCAATATGATCGATGTGATCATGACTAATATCATTAGATACGATGGTTATATATAAACGTCCATTAGTGATGTTGATTGGCTTATTTTTCTGCCAAAAGAATCGTCTATCAAGACGATGACAGTTGTAGTCTATGACTCCCTGTCCAAAGGTGAAGAACCACGTTCAAACCTTGAAGCCCTGATCTAAAAAGATTGCGGCTAATAAATTAAGGTTCTTGATGATAGATCATCGAGTTATGTTTTAAAGTCATTCATGACAAGCCTATGTGCTATAATTTGTCATTCGTGACAAGCTAACATATTAAATGTTAACATCCCTGGGGACAGGCTTCTATGCCATATATGTATATAAATATATATAACCGAAGTCATGAAAGGCTAGCCTTTGAGCTATTTATAATCGTCCTTGTGACAAGGACAGTTGTGACATTATGGTCCCCTGTCGAGCAAGTATTGGACTCGCTCCAAACTTTGAATGCCATTAATGGTCCTGTTGTGACCTAGACTAAGTATAATGGAAATACATTCAAAATAACATTCACTATGAATGTACGGAACATAATAGCCCATACGGTTTATGAATGCCGTGGCTAATCTAAGTCAGGTCATCAGGATGATGACTGATAATGGTTAAATCTTGGTGATTGGTACCAAGTTTCGAGTATGGAAAACTCGGATGAGGTAGACGACAGTCGCAACGCTATTAAGGCGACGAAAGTTAATAAAACTACAAACGTAAACCTCAATATTAATGGAGTTAATCTTCAGGCTGTGGTTGACGCAGCAAATGGAAGGACCATAAAAAGGTCATGAGACAATCCAAAGAGCCGAATTCTTCTCGCTCTAAATCTCATTCAAAACCACGTTTAAATTGCTCATGAGGAGATCTTGTTCACACTTCGTATATGAAGGATGAACCAAAAGAAGGAGAATAACTCCCAGAAAATCTGAGAAAGAGAGCGAGTACAGGCTTAATAAAAAGCAACGAAAGTTCGGTAAGAAGCCTGTATACCTCTGAGACTGTTTCAGCATTATTATATGGATGTTTTATATCCATAAGGAATTTTTTCCGAGGTCCTAGTTCCGTTAAATATAAGGACTCAATAAAGTGATAAAAATCGATTGGTTGTCTTAAAAATCAAGCCCATATTGTGGGTGATAAGGAGAAATTAATTATCAAGACTCCTTATGAGACAACCCTCGTAATTACACGTATCCGTACGGTTAATTAATATTAAAAAAAATGGTGGAATTGGCCGTCCCCGGAATCGAACCTTGGTCTAGGCCGCACCCTTTCGCGCGCCTAGCCAACTGAGCTAGGTGCCTAGTTTGTGAAACTTCCATTATTGATTAATTATAAGCACTTGTACAATAAACTTCCTTATCATTTATCAATGATAATTTCTGCTAAGGGTCCTGTTTTTAATACAGGCAATAATAAATCTTCATGAACCATAAACTTAGCAAATTTTTTTTATCATCCACAAGGTATAACTACCAAGGAAACCTTAGTAAACGATTCTTCGAAATCGACAAGGAATCCTTCCGAAAATCTAGAGCACTCTTTCTTTGCATAGAGTACGACAACATATGTTATTTTAATTATTTTTTTCTCATTGTTTTCTATCGCCTGTGAATGCCAAACTATGTTTGATAAAAGTGTCATATGAGGGTTGGCGTATCCTAGTGTGTCCCATAGATTATTTCCATGTCTGATCAGCATGGAGGTTTAATACATGGAACCCCTAAGATATCCCAATGATCATATTGTACTAAAGTCGACTAGTAATGTTCAAAGAAGATATCCAAAATGGAAATTTTTCCAAGTAAATGTTCCCGAATAAGGAATTCGTGGACTTATAACATAAAGGCGTCACTCATTTGACACGAACGATAATGGATGAACTGGAGCCTGAGATATGGAAAATCTCTGTAGCCTCCTTGTATCTTAATTATCTTCTCAAAAGTTTTCCCTGCTTACCTCCTGGAAGACAGGTAGAACTAAGATTAACATCCCGCTGTGGGCTGGAGTATTATGAAAACTCCATATTGATTATGGAATAAACGAAACCTTGATTAAGTAGGTTTTAAGACATAGGCACATATAGCCTGACTCAATCTTCTAAGGGTTTTATATTATTAAATAAGAAAGACGGTTCATATTACTTACGTATTAAATGTCGCAACCCTAATTAGGCAACGATTAAGAAATTGCCATCAGCTACCCAGGATCTAAGGGCAAATTATTGGTGGATAGGCTTGAACAAGTCTGTAGCCACCCATGTAGCTAAATGCTTGACATGTGCGCAAGTCAAAGCCGAGCATCAAAAGCCGTCAGGCTTGCTACAACAGCCTGAACTTCCTACGTGGAAGTGGGAAATGGTAACTATGGATTTTATTACCAAGTTACCCAAGACAAGGAAAGGAAATGATAAAATATGGGTTAGTTGACAGACTGACTAAGTCAGCTCATTTCTTACCCATCAAGGAGACTTATAGCTCCGATATGTTAGCCCAATTATAAGTGGATAAGATTGTAGCCTTGCATGGCATACCTGTGACTAATATCTCTGATAAAGATACTAGGTACACGTCACATTTTTGGAAGAGTTTCCAACAATCTTTGGGCACACGTTTGAATTTTAGTACGGCTTACCATCCTCAGACAGACAGCCAGAGTGAGCGTACTATTCAAACGTTAGAAGACATGCTACGTGCATGTGCGATCGATTTGGATGGTAGTTGGGATAAGAACCTACCGCTAATCGAATTCTCCTACAACAATAACTACCACGCCAGCATCAATGCTGCGCCTTTTGAGGCACTATACGGTAGAAAGTGTAGAACGCCAGTTTGTTGGGCGGAAGTTGGAGATGTCCAGTTATCAGGACCAGAGATAGTGTTCGAAACGACGGACGAGATGGTCCAGTTTCGTGACCGTCTCAAAACTGTCGTGATAGGCAGAGGAGTTACGCAGATCTAAAGCGTAAAGCTTTTCACTTCGAAGTAGGTGACAAAGTATTGCTTAAAGTATCTCCCTGGAAGAGGGTGATGCGGTTTGGTAAGAAAGGCAAACTAAGCCCGAGATACATAGGACCTTTCGAGGTTATCGAACGAGTCGGGTCAGTTTCCTATAAGTTAAACTTACCGGAAGAGCTCAGTAGAATTCACAATGTGTTCCACATCTGCAATCTGAAGAAGTGTTTCGCTGACGAATCACAGGTTATACCTCATACAGATGTGCATATAGATGAGAGCTTAGAGTTTGTGGAAAAACCTTTGTCGATTGAAGGTCAACAGGTAAAGAAGCTTCGAAGGAAGCATGTACCTATTGTTAAGGTCAAAAGGGATGCCCGTAGTGGTCCCGAATTCACGTGGGAGGTTGAATCCACGATGAAAGAAAAGTACCCTTACTTATTTCAGTAAATCTCGGGTTGAGATTTATTTTAAGGGGGTGAGGATGTAACACCTCGAAAATTCACGTCCTATAATGTGTTGACACGTGTCATAAAGTTTGAACGTGTGAAAGAATGTTATAAAAGGACTAAAGTTGACAAACATGGAAAGTATGTGATTATACGGATTCTAAGTGTCAACAGTGAATAAATATACTTCATAATAACCCTACATGATGTTTATAACATCAAACGAATAAATCATGGATCATACGAAGCTAAAAGTGGGAGATTACAAACTAAAGGGGTTAAATGTGTCAACATGTTAAAGATATACCTCTGAGTGATCTTTTGACAAACCCGAAGCTTTGTAAATGTTAATTATGCTCACTAGAATGCGCGATATAAATTTCATAAAGTTTCGTTATCGTATGAGAAAGTTGTGATCAAATTCGTGTGCGAGGGGTTAAAGTGTTAACATTGAAAGTTAAGACTTTTCGGGTTAACCGGAAGTGTTCAGGGACTTGGCAAAGTGGGTATAAATCCTAAAACCCTTATGGGTATGTTACAAGGGGTCAAATTGCAAGTTTCTAGCTCAATTGACCTTTCAAGAGGGCCAAGGGGTGTGATGCAACATCAAGAAAACATTATTGGCTCCTGATGAAGCTAGCGCACCGCTACATTGGTAGCGTAACGGTGCGCTAGCACCTGCCAGCGACAGAAAATCATTTTGTTTTACTGTTACGCGCATGAAACCCATTTTTAACGATTTTCCTCATCCCTCATGACCTCTAAACGACCCCTAAACACTAGGGACACATGTGGGAATGTTGTGGGCAGTAGTAGACTTTGTTGTCAATGCCTTATGGTGTCTTGGATCACTATATAAAGCTCACATAAGTGCAACAATTGGTCATTCATTCCTCAATCATATTCTGATCACTTCTGGAGCTCATACCTTCTCTCAAGTGCACTAATCTATCTTAGGACTTCAGTAAGTGTCCTAATCCTTCTTTAATTGAGTTTAGCTAGGTTAATTAGCTAAAAGTCAAACCGTCGTATTTGACTTCGAGATTAGTCACTAATGGCTCAGTCTTATCTCGAATTAAAAGTAGTTATAGGTTGGTATTTATGTGGGTAATAAAACCCCAAAAGGGTTTCCCCTGATCACCATCCTAACCAGGTCAAATGTCGGGTCAAACCTTTAATTAAAAAGTCAACATAATGCTTAAAATGTCATTTATGCATAATTAGCTATCTAGAACATATATAACCTGTTTGAACATTGTTATAACTTAGTAATAAGTGTAAGAACATGTCCAAACATGTTCAACCCGACTATTTCCTGCTTAGACCCGGTTCGGAACCGAGAGTCACATAGTTTGACTTTCACGTTGACTTTCAGTTCTGACCCGTTTGGGCATGTTTTAGAAATGCCTCAGAGCTTTAATTGGATTAGGATACATGTTAGAACAACCCTCTGTGATTACACACCTTGGTTCACTAGTTATCCAATTAATATGCATATTTCCGTTAATTGCTCATATGTTGACCGTTATGCCCTTATTACCTTAAAAAGTGATTTATGAAAATGTAAAAGTGTAGAAACCTTAAATACTGATATATAAACTTGTATGCAAAGTTTGACATCAGTTTGACTTGTAGATTAAGAGTTATGCTCAATATCGCAAAATTAAAGCTTTATGTTAATAAAATGGCGTAATTAGCGTATAGCCTAGTTAAGCCTACTTTTTGGTATCAAACTTAATACCCATTGATTTAATATATTATTTTTGGATTTTTAAAGATTTTTAATTAATTTTAGGCTGAGCATAACTAGTAGTCGTAGGCTTAATCCGGTAATTGTCGGTTTTGCCCTTACGGGCCATAAAATGAGTTTTAATTATCTAAACGACTCCAAACCTTTTGCTACTGATCACATATGATAAATAAATTATTTTAAGCCTTCTGGAAATATAAAAATATCAGATTTAAGTATCGAACCCGGAAATGGCCTTTAATCGCCATAATTAGCGTTTTTAACGCATAGTATGTCTTAAAATCATATTGGACATACCCGGGTTGATACCTACTGATATATGAGGCAAATTATGATATTTTAACAGTAAGCAAAGGTTGATTAACTCATACTTCGTTTTTGAGCTTTTCGGCTTATGTGAAATTACCAAAATACCCCTACGGGGCACAGTTTGGTTAAAGATGATAAATTTCACATATATGCTTTAGTCTACTGTTATAACTCATCAAATTGAGTATGTTTGCTGTTTAAATCAGACCTGTAACTCAATTAAACATCTAAGCGCTTTTACAAACTTTAAAATGACCAAACTACCCCTACGGGGCATAGTTTGTGTTTAAATTAGTTCGGGGCATAACGAAAGACATCCTACTGATGTCACCACATATTTGAAGCATATTAACTTAGGAAACCTGTATATGGCTCTTACGGATACCCGTTACGCTTATTTCGCGTTCGGTTCGGTTCATGTAACAAGTTTACATAAATTAGCCGAAACGGGTCAAACCTTATCGGTTTTATCTCAAAATCCAGAATGTGAATAATAAACCCATATTAAACAAGTCTTCAAACTTTTCGGGTCTAAATCACATTCTATCCGGTCTTCGCTTAATCGTGCGTACGAACCGTATCTTTGAAACTAGCCGGTCTAAGCTTAAGCTTAATTAAAGACCCGTTAGGATTCTAATAGGTTATTAAAAACCTTCGTTCCAGATTAGGAGCCCAGTAAAAGCTACCTGTACTTGCTGATTTGATATACGGCTGGGATTGAATTTATATTTAGCTCAGGTAAATACTTTTAACTTATTTTCCCTATACGGGCTTGGGTTACGGTATATAGCATACCGCTTGATCGAGCATCAAATCTCCACGCTTAGTGGGTAGTTGAATAATTTGATCGGCTCGTTTAAATAGTCTTGTTTACTTTACAGCCTTTGGGGGGTTAATGACCATGTCCCGGATATCCTTGGCATCATCTTACGAGATTGGCCACGACCTGAGCACGGGGTGTAGGCGTACACCTGGCAGTGTATAACTCAATAACGTGGTGTGTCTATTGATCTTTAACCCGGACTAGATCCGGGCTACTGAACGCATAAGTAACATGTAATTCGTTCACAAGATTATAATATTAAATAATTCTCCCAAGTTAAAAAGATTAATTTTGCCTATGTGCATTTTAATCAATGTGTCAAGATATTTTGTGCCGTTTGCACTCGAATCACTTTTCAAACTCTTTTTTCCAAAATGAGTCAGTTGAATGTATTTACCAGTGTAAACTGACGTATTTCCAAAAAGGCTAAATGCAGGTACTATACGAAATTGGCTGGATATTTCTCCTTAGCATCAATAGAAGTCTCGAAATCTTAAGATGCCTAAAAGTCTGTTGAACTATTGTTTCCATTTTATGTTCGATCCTTCTGTGGATAAACTTCCGAATATTGTGACAGTTGATATTACAATAATAAATTCGGTTGTATTATATTTTCAATTGCTTCCGCTGTGCTTGATAATATTGTATTGTTTGACTATTACGTTGCCAACCATGACGTCACGATACTCCCCACCGGGCCCACCGGTGACACGTGGAAATCGGGGTGTGACAAATGAGAATACTTCTGACTTTTACACATTTATTTGTATTGCTTAAAGGCTTCAAGGCTTGAAGGGTTCGTTACAGTTGAGTTTTTTGAAATTTGAATTTTGACAAAACGGTTGATGTGACTGACGGCGGTTTTTGCAGAGGGCAGTTTAATTAACTGCCGTTTAATCATAACCCCTATTAGCCTTATTTTTTCATTTATTATCAAGATAATCACAAACTTTCTTCATTTTCTCTCAAGTTTCCTTCCATATCTTCCTTTCCTTTGTCCTGGTTAGTTCTTAATTTCGTTTTTTCTTTCTTTCAATCATAACTTATGGGTGCTCGTAAGGATTTAGCCGTAAGTTATTCTCGTTTAACCCAAGAGGAGGTTGAATTGTTTTGTATGGAATGGGGGATTGGGATGAGGTTTAAACCAGTTGCTCCGGGGGTGGATGTTTCAATCGATCGGTGTTCGGTCGCTTCGATTACTCTTTACTGTCGACATTTTGAGTTTTCTAATCTTCGTCATCCGTTTTCGCTCTTTGTTTTTAATGTGTTGGAGTATTATCGTGTGTCTTTCGGTCAAACACACCCACAGGGTTTGGCTAGGGTTTTACATTTTGAGGTTTTGTGTCAAGCGTGTGGTTATGATCCTACTTTGTTGTCGTTCCGCCGTTTCTTTCCATTGGCGAAGAACGGTGATTGGTTTACGTTTGAGACGTCTAAAGCCGATATTTGCTTGGTTTCGTCTATGGTCACCACACTTGGTGCCTGGAAGGATCGGTTTTCTGGGTTTCGGATGACATTATTCCGTTCAAAATGGTTTGGAGGCAACCTGATGTCGTTCTTAATGAACCTGAACCCTCTGCTTCTAAGATAAACACTCGTTTTCTTGAAATTATCAGGGATTGTCCCTCAAGGGTTCGTCCTTTTCCCGAGCAACTGTTGGTGTTACTGGGTATTAGTAAATTGTGGGATAAAACTAATCGAGACCCGGTTCTTATGAGGGATGGACAGGGTATTTTTTGTACATTTGTTTTTTCTCTTTTGTTTGCATTTTATGATCCTATAGATATGTTTGTTAATTTCTTGCAGTCATGTCTGCTTTGGAATTTATTAAGAGTGATGATACATCAGATGTTGCATTTGGGGATGTCGAGGCTACACCCGGTGAAAATGTTGTGGATAAGGGTTCTGAACAGAGGTTTGAGGGTTCGGGTTACGTTAATGTGCCTGATGTGAAGGGTTTTAAGAAGGCTGTTGTTTCTAAGGTTGTTCGCCGTTCAAATCGACGTTTGAATGTTTCCGGTCCACAATCTACTCCGGAACATGTGGACTTGAGTGATGACATTGGTGTTTCCGTGGATCAAGGTCCGGATGAAGGTGTCGACAAGGAGAAAGAGTTGGTTGTTGTGGGAAGAAGTCTGTTGGGAAAGGAGTTGTTGTGGCAGGTTCATCTGATAAAAGCGTTAGCGGTTCTGAAGGTCTTGACGTTCATCAAGTTTATGCACCTGATTGGAGTGTGAAGTTGGGTGATAGTTTCAAAGATGCTGCTGTTTGTGAGGATGTGTTGAGCCACATCGCTCCTCCCTTGGTTAATGGTACTATTGCCGAGATGGATGATGATATGATGTTGTCTCGTTTGATATTGAGTACCTGCAACCTTGCTGCCATGCTTCCTCAAGGAGTTGCTCGTTTTCGTAAGAGGATGCATGAGTATGAGGAGTTTTCGAAGAAGAAAGACAAGATGAAGGCTGCTATGAGCACTTTGAAGAAAGAAAATGAGAGTTTAGTGAAGAAGGAGGAAATTTTGGCTAAGAGGGTTGAGGAGCTAACCCAAAAACATGAGGTGGAGGTTGGTGAGCTGAAAAAGCAGGTGGAAGCCTTGGAGGCTTCAAGGGTTCAACTCACTGATGACAACAAATGGTTGATGGAGCACGGGTTTCAACAGGTTGTCACTTATCTTCTTCATTCGGCTGAATTTAATGGTGTTTTAGGTGGTGTGTATGGTAAGCTTTTGGTGCATCGAAGGCATCAAGGTTATGTGGCCGGTTACAAAGCTTTCCAGTCTGGTGATCCTCAAGACAAGCCTTCCCTTTACCAGCCCGAAGCCCTCAAGGTTTTTCAATATTCAGTCCGAGAGATGGAGTGCTTGACTTATCCCTATGTTGGTGAGGTCTCGAAGTGTTTTGGCAAGCCTATATCTGTTTTGCAGGATTTGAAGTCGCGTGGGCTTGATGAGGCTACATGCAAAGAAGTGCTTAAATCTTTGTCAAAGAAACGCTCTTGCTCGGGAGACAGTGAGGAAACCCTTTCTTGTGCTGATGAAGGCTCGAAGGACCTAAGCCTTGAAGCCTCGTGGACGGCAGCTGAGGAAGGTAAGATGAAGAAGAAAAAAGCTAAGAAAGTGAAGGGTGATGAAGCCGGTGAATCAAAGCCTGTGGTCAGTGATGCAAAGTGAAAACTTTTAAGACTTATTCGTAGCTTTCTTGGCATCTCGTTGGACAATGTTATGTAATTGTTTTAAACATTGTAGGTTTTGCAGAAACCCTTAAGGTTTCTGTTTTGTGGTTGTGGTTGGCCTTAATGGCTTATTTGAACAATATCTATATTTACAAACCGTTAAGGTTTGTTTTAACTTGTCTGAATATTTGGAAGCCTTTAAAGCTTCTTATGCTATTAACTTTTTACTACTTGCCTTGTGTTGTGGTTTTTTAGATGTAGTTGTATTTTTTGTAAAGCGACTTTGTGGGATGTTTGTAGCTTGAAGCCTTCGAGGCTTCCGATTGCTACTTTATTTTTGTGACTTGATGCCTTGGTTTGTATTTCTGATTTTGGGTTGCATACAACCTTTTACTATTGTGTTGCTGTGTTGCCCCTTCAATTATTCTTTGTGTTTATGGCATTGTCTTTGTTGAGTTGATGTGTCTATTTATCTAATTTTCCTTAAGAAGTTTTAGTGTTGCAGTCACTTTAGCTTCAAGGCTTCATTAGGTAAAAAGCACATGTCGCCTATCCTTTATATCACTACTTAGCGTATTTTATTTCGTAAACTTTTTTAAAGCATAAGGAACGATTTGATGTAGGCTGTTCAGACCCGTCTATGAGACAAATTTGTTTTTTAATAATTTTATAAGTCTCATGGAGTAGTATTGATTTAGGAACTCACCCCTTATATAGGTTCATTTAACCCTTGAACCTATTGAGCGATGTGGCCTGGGAGCTCATCCCCTTACATGGCCCTAGCCATGGAGTTTTTTGCTAGGTTCTCAACCTGATTTTAGGATAGAAAGACAAATTTGATAGAACATCATCATTCATTCAAGAGATATTGTTTTACAAAAAAGTGAGGATGAGACAACTCTTGAAATACAACTCCTGAAATACAAACTAGACTTTCTTGATCAGACATGGAACCTTTTAAGGGTCTTGCCATTCCAATGTCTGGGAAGCTTTTTGCCTTCCACATCGGCCAGTTTATAGGATCCACCCTTATGTGCTTCAAGGATTGTATATGGCCCTTCCCACTTTGGGCCAAGTTTTCCTTGGTTCTCTTTTTTACTATCCTCGTTGTTTCTAAGTGCAAGGTCTCATGGCTTGAAGCGTTCATGCTTGACTCTTGTGTTGTAATAGGCTTCCATCTTTTGTTTGTACTTGGCTTCTTGGATGGCAGCCTGATCGCGTGTTTCCTCGACGAGTTGCAAGTTCAACATGGTCTCTTTGTCGTTTGCTTTGGGATCCATGTTGAGTGTTCTTTGAGTCACATCTCCTATTTCAGCTGGAATCATGGCTTCTGATCCGAACACCAAGCTGTAGGGTGTTCTTTTGTGGCTTGTTTTTTCCGTTGTTCGTATAGCCCATAGAACATTTGGAAACTCTTCAAGCCAATTGCTCTCATGCCTTCCCAATCTCATCTTGATACCTTCAACAATGCTCCGATTCGTTCTTTCAACTTGGCCGTTTGATTGTGGGTATGCAACTGAGCTGAATACCTGAGTTATTCTGAATTCTTTGCACCAAGTGCTAAAAGGCTTCTCAGCGAATTGTTTCCCATTTTCTGTGACCAACACTCCCGGCGACCCATAGCGACAAATGATGTTTTCCCAAACGAAGTCAATGACTTGTTTGCCCATGATTTTTGCAAGTGGTTTGACTTCAGGACACTTGGTAAAGTAATCTATGGCCACCAATAAAAATTTTACTCCACCCTTGGCTGGTGGGAATGGACCAACAATATCCATTCCCCACTTGTGAAATGGCCAAGCTAAAGATATCGGGATAAGATCGTGTTTGAGGCTCTTGGGTACCGGTGCATGTATTTGACAAGCTTCGCATTTTCTTAATTGTTCGGTGGTGTCTCGGTGCATTGAAGGCCAAAAATACCCGAGATTCATTAGTTTAGCAACCACCGTTCTTGCTCTGAGCTCCACATATCCCCTCATGAACCTCTTTGACCAGGTACTGGCTTTGTTCTGGGCCAACACATCTCAGCAAAGGTGCAAGGTAACCCTTTTTGTAGAGGATTTCATCTTGCAACACGTACTGCCTGGATTTGATTTTAACCCTTTCAACCTCCATTTGGTCACCGGGTAACTCACCATTTTTGAGGAATTTCTTAATAGGAGTCATCCAATTGGGACCTTCTTCGGTGATTACATCTTGAACCTCCAATTCTTGAATTGAGGGAGCTTTCAATACCTCCACCAATACCTTTTTTGTAAGATGGGCAAAGGTGAGGGAGGCAAGCTTACTCAAAGCATCTGCCCTCTTGTTTTGAGATCTCGGGACTTGTTTGATGGTACATGTCTGGAATGTGTTCATCAATTCCTTGGCTTTTTCTTTGTATTTTTTCATGTTGGGCTCTTTTGCAACGTAACAGTCATTGACTTGGCTTGACACAAGCAACGAGTCTATGAAGACTTGAAGCTTTTGAACCTTCATCTCCTTGGCTATCTTCAACCCAGCTATCAATGCTTCGTATTCAGCTTCATTATTTGTGGTCTGGAATTCAAATCGAAGAGCATATGTGAGTTCTAAGCCTTTTGGGTTGATAAAAATGAGCTCGGCTCCTGACCCTTCAACGCGTGAAGCTCCATCGGTGAAGAGCTTCCAGGCTTCAGGGTCAGAAGGTTCAGCCGTAATTGTATTAACTTCCGTGACAACTTGCATTTGGGACTTCCACAATGAAGTAGGCCAAGACCTGGGCTTTAATGGCTTTTCTTGGAACATAGGTGATTTTGTGCTCACCCAATTCAACAGCCCATTTGGCCAGCTGTCCTGAATTTTCTGGCTTTTCAAGCACACTCTTTATGGGTTGCTCGGTGACCACTTGTATAGGGTGTGCTTGGAAATACCTTCGAAACCTTCTAGCCATTTGGACTAGGGCTAAGGCAAGCTTCTCCAAAGGGGGATACTTGATTTCTGTAAGGACCTGCATGAAAATGTCCTAAAACACTCCGTAAGTGAAAACCCGGACCCCTAAAGCCCTAAATTTCATGAAAAATCAAGAAAATCAAGTTTTATTAGTTGGTCGCGGGGCGCGTAAGAGTAAGCAAAGCTTACGCGAGGCGCGACAGCCCATTGAATCTCCGGATAAGCTTCAAAGCCACGTGTCAGACACGTGGTAGACCTACGCCATGACACGGCAGCCCTAGCAGTAGCTAGGGTGGCCCTCGTGGGGCGCGTAAGCCGGCCTTAAGGCCTACGCGGGCCGCGACATACTAAAAAATCAGCTATAAAAAGGGTGTGCATGGGCAGTTCAAATCTGTCAAAAACTCTCTACAAAATCACACTCTTTCTGCTCGAAAATTCAATTTTAGTAGTGAGACACTGCTACGATAACAGGGTAATAACTCGATCACTGCTACGATACAATGTCCGATCAATTGAAACCGATCCGATGGATGTTTAAGTGCTGCCTGAATTCGGGCTATACTTTGGCATTCGTCGTGAGGGTTTTGATTTCGTGAAATTATCGTAAATGTTGTATTAAGTTACTGACCTAGTTTCGTTTGCATTGTTATTTTAACTAGGTTACCAGGCTTAATCAGTAGGCAAACTCTGTCCAGTTAAACTTGCAATGTGAGTCATTCTCTTTTTACCAAATTGTTTCCAAAACCCTATTTATTTTCAAATTTATAATTACAGGGATTAAGTCTTTGTAATCTTCAATTATTGCCGGTATGTGGGGTTTTGTATACATTTCTTGATAACCGTCACCGTTGGACAACGGGTTAGCCAATGGGTGATATGACCATAGTCACAGATACGGTCGAGTGACAAATACCGATTGGGGTAATTGGTTGATATATAAACATTGTAATCGCTCTTAATACTATAGATTATAACAATGTGTTGGTTGTACAAATTGAATGACTCGCCAGTATTTCCCCGCTGATAAAATCTTTTTAAACATGTTTCAGATGATTTACTGTGAACAAGGAAAAGTGCCGCGTTGCACTACCAGCTTGAATGAAGTGGCTCAGTAAATAAATGAACATGTTTTTGTAATCAAGGGATTTCCCAGTGAAATTTCCTTTATTGTAAATTATGGGGTTTATCCCGAAACTTGAAATAAAATAAATGGGTCTTTTCAGTTAAACGATCCTGTTAAAATTTCCGCTGCCAAATTAACCACCAATACCACGGGTTTTCTGTCCCGCGGCTTCCGGACCAGGAAACTGGGTCGGGGGCCGTGACAATTTCTGCCAATTTTAGAGTTTTGCTGAAAAAATAGACGGGTACCTGAACTTTGTCTCGTTCAATGGTTAGGACCGCGCTTATTGCTTCTTCAGCAACCGAGAGGTAGACAGAGATCAGCTCTCCTGTTTCCGGGGCTGCAATATCAGGAAGTGAAGCCAGGTGTAGCTTCATCTGGTTGAAAGCTTGTTCTGCTTCTTCAGTCCACTTGAAATCTTTTTTTATCAGAGCACCCTTTAAGTGTTTTAAAGAAAGGTAAGGATTTTTCAGCCAGTTTTGAGGTAAAACGCATCAGGGATGCAAGCTTTCCATTCAGACTTTCCACTTCCTTTTTGCTTCGTGGGGGCCTGGTTTCAAGAACGGCTTTGACTTTGTTTGGATTGGCCTTTATACTTTGTTTTCACAAAATGTGCCCCAGAAACTTTCCTTCTTCAAACCACCCAAATGAACATTTTTCGGGGTTGAGTTTCATGTTAACCTTCCTTAGGTTTTGGAAAGTTTCTTGTATGTCATCAAGCATTTGGTATTCTGTTTTGATTTTTATTACCAAATGATCGACATATGCTTCCATGTTTTTGCCAATTTGGCTGGCAAAAGCTTTGTCAACTAGGCGTTGGTAGGTTGCACCACGTTCTTGAGGCCAAAGGATCTTTTGATAGCAAAATATACCCTTATCCGTGTGAAAAGCGGTCTTTTCTTCATCCTCTTCTTTCATAAGGATTTGATGGTAACCCTTGTAGGCATCAAGAAAACACTTGAAAGGGTAACCAGTGAGGGAATCAACCTTAAGGTCGATTTCTGGCAACGGGTAACAATCTTTGGGACAAGCCTTGTTCAAGTCCTTGAAGTCGATGCACATTCTCCAAGAATTATCGGGCTTTCGAACCATGACTGGGTTTGCAACCCAGGATTGATACTTGACTTCCCGGAGAATTCCAGCTGAGACAAGCTTTTCAACCTCTTGGCATGCTGCCAAGCTTCTTTCGGGTGCTAGACTTCGCTTATTTTGGACAACAGGCTTGACTTCGGGTGCTATCTTCAGCTCAAGTTCAGCAATGCTTTGAGGGATACCCGCCATGTCTTCTGGGCACCAAGCAAAGACATCGCTATAGTGTACTAGCAGTTTTTCAAGGTACGCGAGGGTTTCTTGAGAAAGGCTTGGATTAACCCTTATCCTTTGTTCAGGATATTTGGGGTTTATGATCAGCCCTTGCTTGTCGTCTTCATTTTTTGAACTTTCCCCTTCAACCATGTAAGCTTCTTGAGTAGGTTGAAGGGTTGCAATCCCTCTCTCGGTAGAGAACTTCACGGTGCCATGACCAACTGAAACAACCATATAGAATGCACACTGCCCTGACTTTCCTATGATTACATCATAGCTGGAAGGTATATTGATAACTACAAAAGTGAGAGGTTGGACTCTCTCTATCCTGCCTTCACTAAAACGGACATCAAGGGTTAGTTGCCCTAAAGGCTTGAGGGGTATGTCAGCAATACCTTTTATGGAGGTTCCGGATGGTTGAAGCTTTGAACGTTCCTCATTGCTCAAATGATTGAAGAACTTTTCAAACATAATTTAAGTAGCTGCACCAGTGTCTATGTATGCTCTGCTTGTCTTTAGTTACCCACAGTTGCTTCAACCACAAGGGGTTTGAGAGTGGGTCCCTTTCTGTTGGCCGGAAGCAGACACACTGAAGCTCCCAATCTTTCAACCGCTGCCGTTTGTGGGGAACCTTTCCATCAAAACCCACCATGTTAACTTCCTTGCGTTTTCCTTCGGCTATCTTGTCCTTCACTAGGTGGGCAAGCTCCCCGGACTTAACGGCCTCCTCAATCCTCTTTTTGAGTTGAAAGCAATCGTTAGTATGGTGACCCTTCTCTTCATGAAATTCACAAAACTGGGTGGAATTTTCATTACTTTTGCTTTTAGGGAGAGGTCTAGGAGGTCGGAAGCTTTGTTTCACTTCCTCTGTAGCAAGGATCTCTTGGGGGGGTTTTGTAAGGGCTATAAAGTTTATGGTCTTTTCCCTGCTAGGAGGGTTTCGACCTTCAGACCTTCGTTGTTCTGGACCCTTTTGACGCCTGTCATAGGGATGAAAATTCCCCTTCTTTCTAGTGGGGCTGTTGCCTCGCCAGCTAAATCCCCTTTTTCCTCTGCTCCTTTATGTCTACAGCCTCCTCTCCTCTGATGTGGGCTTCAGCCCTTTCGAGAGCTTCTTCCAAGATCTTGGGTAGGGATTTATTAAAATCCCTTGTAAGGTATTTGGAGGTAATGGCGTTCATAAAACCGGCCACTCTCATCTTTTCATCCGCCCCCACATATGCTAGACCTTCTTTTTTATACCTTTCTATGAACTCTCGAAGGCTTTCGCCATCCCTTTGTTTTATTTGAAAGATCACCGTGGCATCTTCGACGTACCGCCTTTGTTGTGAGAAATTGTCTAGAAACCCTTTGCTCAGATCATCGAAGCTTCGAACGCTTCTAGCTGGTAAATCGTTGAACCATATTCTGGCTGATCCTATGAGGGTCTGCATAAACATGAGGCAGCATTCAGCATTTGACCATTTCTCAATTCTAGCAGCACCAGTGAAGATCTGAAGGTGATCTTCTGGATCTTCGGTTCCGTCATATGTCTTGATATGGGTTGGCATCTTGATCTTTGTTTGGAAATCATAATCGTTGATTTGCTGTGAGAAGCCGAAAGATTACTTGGTTTATATGGCTTGGCCAAATCGTCTTCCACCCTTACACCCGTGTTGTCGTTGTTATTCCCTTGTGTGGCCAACACTTGATTAATAAAGTGCTGCCAAGGGAAGGTGGCCATCATCTGAGCCATCATTTGAGGCATAAGGTTGAAGCCTTGAAGGCTTCCAGGTGCAGCTGAGCAATTTATCCCCAAAGGAGCGCTCATAACGGCACTTCGTGCCAAGGGGAGTACAGACAAAGTTTGTTCCCATGTAGATATGACTGGGGGTGGAAGGCTTGCAACAGGAGATTGTAATAGTTGATCCAGAGTTAGCTCATGTCCCAATGGAGCACCGGTTGCAGCTGGTTGGGAAGAAAAGAGAGGAAACGTTGTCGGATCTGGCCTTGTGTATATGTTTGGATTAGGATTTGGAGGTGGATGGCTGGGACCAGCCTCATTCCTAGACATGGTTGGTTGTGAGCTTGCGAAAGGAAGAGCTAGAGGTCCAGGAGACAACGATGGCTCTGGCTCGTCATATTCCAACCAAATCCTTACCCCCTTGTCTCTTTCCCTACTCACGTATTGGTTGAGGAGAGACCTCAACTCTAGGAAGTTGTTGGCGACCCCTTCAGGGGTAAGGTCAACATGTGAGGGGGTATTAGAGGCACCGACGTTTGGGGATGGAACCCCTGATCGAGACAGAGTCAGTGTTTGGAAAGTGAGGAACTCGGGGTACGTTACTCCAGTAGGAGTGCTCCCCGGTGTTGAGAAGGACGTTGGTATAACCACGTGATTTTGGCTAGTGTTTGGGGTAGAGGTATGTGGGACTTGATTTACCTCTCCCGGAGATTCACTTTCCGACATGATGATTTTTGAGAGAATGGAGCTACAGTACTAGGTCTTTTGAAGAAAATTAGTGGCGTAGCCCCACGGTGGGCGCCAACTTGTTGATGCAACAAATACTAGACCGATGATAGTAGCTAGGTTGGTTAGGCAAAAGGCTTGGAGGGTTCCGATTTTCCTAACGCAGGTCGTGGGGTCCCCCCACGCTTGCAAGACGTGGAGAGAGGTTCACTAATTATGTTTGTTGATTGTACAAGATCTTCGACTGAGGTATGTTCAGCCTCGGAAGCAAGAACAGTCAAGTTGTGTGTGTTAAATGTGAAGAAAGGAGACTTGTGTGGAACAAGTACTCGAGAAGAAAGATCAGAGATCCCAAGGGAATCAGGGCTGATCGGAATGTCCCAATTGCACTAAATGAAATGTCATTTATAGGGGAAGACATCGCCCAAAGAGGAAACCTTCGACTAGTGAACCATGCTTGCAGTGGGAGACCTACCCATTTTGGGGTTGAACGGTTTAGACTTGCAGATAAAAGATTTTTCTCTGTGCACATGTTCTCTTTTACGGCTGTGAGAGAGCTGGACACGTAATCAGTGAAGTGATAGTTTACTGTTTACATCTTTTGTGACACCTGGGTCACTGCGACCATCAAACAAATACTAAACCAATGAAATATTGTATTTCATACTTGGGATCTGTATAAATATGTGTATCTTTTGCACATATCAATTTTTATTCGATTTCAAGCTTTAAATCATTTTCTGGAAGGTTATACGCACACTGATGCGTAAATATAACCAGTTTAATGCAACGAACACTCTGGAATAGTGAAATAGGCTTAACATACCTTAAATAACCTTTACATAACTTAGAAATAAGTTTCGAAGGCTTTCGTATGGCAAAATCAAGTTAAATCGCTTTCAGGGACTAAAGTTGACAAACTGCGAAAGTATGCCAATTTGAACTGTAACAGACATTCCGGAACATGAACATAAGTTAAACATACCATAAATATCCTTTACAAAGCTTAGAAATAGGCTTTGAGGTGTTCGATGTGCTAAAATAAACTTTTGGGTCATTCAAGGACTAAAAGCGTCAAAAAGTGCACAAGTTTGCACTTTCGTGCATATCGTACGTTCTGGATACATCCGGACATCCAAAAATTTTTGTGAGCACTAAAATATTTTATTTTAGTGTTTGGCTTGTCAAAAATCCATTCGTCACGCAATTTGGATCGTTTTTCGCGCTTATGCGCATTCCGTCGTAATTAAGCGAACGTCGCGATCGTACGACCAAACGAACCAACATCCGGCATATTTTTGAGCATGTTTCATGTCCACAATGTTTAGGCATCATTTTAGGGCCTTTACGTTGGCTTAACGGGCCTTAAGCGCGTCGGAAATGGCTTTAAAGCATAACAGGGACCAAAACTGACATTTGTTGAAACTTGTTTCTGACCAGAAGGGCCAAGTGGCCCGCGTGAGTTCTTGGTGTCCCCTTACGCGGCCCGTGTTAGCTTCCCAGATCAGATTAATCAGTTTTAACAGATGTTTACAGCTGTTAACCACTCAAAACTCACCCACACTTGCCCTTTTCCTGCTCATGAGGGGCCATTTTGAGTTACCATTAGGTTGCAACAAGTGTAGGGACAAGTTCAAAGCACGTTATTCGATAAACAATCCTAACGGTTCCAACATTCCTATAAATACCCAACCCTTTCAACCCCAAAAACCCACACCTTTGAAATGTGAATTTGCTCTCTAAGTTGTTGTGTTTAACACTTCATACCTGAGAGTATTTGGATTCAAACCTTCCATTCTTGGACCCTTTGTAAGTGTTCCTTCGTTCTTTTATTCTTTTAGCGTTAAAGTCAAACTTTGTTTGACTTTCTGCATTGACCAGTTTATGGTCAATGCGAAGTTCGTTTGAACTTCATAACGTGAGCGTAATCACGATGGTCGTAGTCCTTAGTGACTATACCTACTGATTACCACGTTATCAAGGCTCAGTGACGAGTCGTAGTTTCGGCCAAAATACGTATTCTTGCGTATTTTGTAACTAAACTACTCTTAGGTATCAAAACCGTTTGTTTTGATACCAAACCTGTTTTCTAAACTTAGTTAAGCATGTTTTAACATGCTTAGCTCGTCACTTTTAGTTTAGTGCTTATATAGGGTCGTAAGGTAAGCGATCTAAACAATCGCTTATACTTTCGAACCCGACCCGTTTGATCGATCATTAGGATCCGACCAAACACATTAGGTGACCATAGTATGTAGGGAATAACCTTCCGAGGTTATACCTTATGGTCACGATGTTTAGTTAGTTGTATGATAGGTAGTTTATATGCCTTAGGTAAATGACCAAAATGCCCTTTTTACGCCAAAATTCATTTTAAGCATATGTAACATAACTTTTGGTATCTAAACTGATTTGGTAACAATATTAGACATGTTAAGGCATATATTACTTGTCATAGGACTAGTTAAGCGGTCCGAACGCGTTTCACGCGAACGACGCGTTAAAGTAGCATAAGCTACCTAAACGGGTCGTAATGGGTCGTAAGCACTTAGGTTAGGTTTCATTGTAGTATGTAGGCTTAGTTAAACCATGTTACATGAGTTCCCATACTCATTTGGTTTACCAGCCCTCATTCTATCCGATCCTCCGATTTAGGTCCGTTTATTAATGTAGATACCTATATTAGGTGTCGTTTGATATTCGTGACCTTCTAGCTTTGCTTGGTGGATATCTAAAGTCTATTGAGCAATCTCAAGTGAGTACATAGACCCCTCTTTTACCGTTTTCAAACTATTTTGGGGTGAAACACATGTGCCTACTTGTTACTTTCATGCTTTCCATGTTTTCACATCATATACTTGCTATGTTCATTAGTACATTTATAGTAAATGATTTACATTACAGTTCATGCTATGTATGGCCATTGTGTGCATACTTAGTACATTGTTTTACACTACATTTCATGCTATGTATGTCCATTGTGTGCATACTTAGTACATTGTTTTACATTACAATCTGTTGCATATGCTCATCCAGCATATGAACACATTATATTACACTTTGAACCGTTGTAACCAATTGACTATGTGAACCGTCGTAACCATTTGATTATATGAACTGTTTGTAACTGTTGAACCGTGTGAACCTTTTGTATCTGTTGACATGATTTACATTTGACAATAGACATTAGACTATACATAAACATTTCTACAATTGTTAAACATTACATCTTGGTGGTTTGGTTTGAGTAAGTGATTTAAGTAACGAGGCGTGCGTAATATGATACAAGCATGGTGGATACGCCGATGGTACTTCCTATATATAAGTGCTTGTATGGTATTACATATCGTAGCGTTATTTGAATCATTTCAATTTAGACATATAACATTTTATACAAATAACATACTCTTCACAATACATTGTTTTACAAACAACTTATCTGATATAAACTCATTTTACTTGGTTATTTACTTAACCATGTATCATTCTTTTATACATATATATCATTCGGTTTATTTATCACTTTTCAAATGATTTACAAGACAAAGCAAATTACAAGGTTCATGACTAAACATTTTCTTAAACCTAAGTCATGAATTCTATTTTCACAAAACCTATGTATCTCACAAGCATTTTTATGCTGACGTACCTATTTTCACATGTGTTTCAGGATATGATGCATAGGATTTATCAAGATACACTTAGGCGGACTTGGGCCTTAGTGACAATAAAAGATGCAAGACTAGTTATTTATGTTATAATTCTTTGATTGTCAAGACATTGTAACTCTTTTAATCAATAAAACAATATTTCAATTTCCATGTGTTATGAAACAATGATTCTGTTACAACACTCCCCGACGTTTCCGCCACGTTTTGTTGTTTTACGTGGTCGGGGTGAGACAGAAAAGTTGGTATCAGAGCCCATGGTTATAGGGAATTAGGTTATTAGTAATGCTTTGACCTAGTCTGTAACCTTCCTAGGACCCTAACGCGAGTTTACTTGCGTGTAGTCATAAAACGACACCTTCACCTATCCTTAGGTGATAACCACAATGAGAACACAAAGTTCGAATCCGCTTTGAAAATTAATCATCTGTTTTTGGATGATTGATTACTAGGTTTTGAACCCTCTGTTATAATGTTTTGAACCCCTTTGAATTTTTAAACTCTCGTCAAAGTTTTTGGTCCTAAGTAGTGTGAACACGTGCAAACTGGAAGAGTGAATGCCTGTACCCTAAGTTTTCTGTCTAAGGCTAGAGTGTTCGTACAAATCCACATAATCGGACCAGTCACTCTTGGGGTGAGTGTCCACTTATAGGCGAGCATGTCTTCGTGATACATTATGAGGATCTAATTGCTTTGATTCAGCCTTTGTGTGTCGTTTGTTTGCTTCATGGTTCCAAACAAATGACCATCACCCATGATTTTGGTCGGTAATAGTAACATCCTATTCTTACCCAATGCCATTTCATTTGTTTTCTCTCTTGTTTTCCCCTTTTAGAATGCCTCCATGACACGAAAATCAGGTATCTATTGAAGAGCTGGCAGCTGTCATTACACAGCAAATGACTGCTGCAATCCTGAACATCGTTGCTCAATGTAACCAAGCCCTCAACAACAATAATGCCCCCTGCAACTTCAAGACGTTCAACTCGGCTAAGCAATCAAAGTTTTCTGGGTCTCAAGGAGCGACTGCACTTCTGCAATGGTTCGAGAGTCTAGAAAGCACCTTCAGGCATGTTCAATGTCCAATCGAGCGAAAGGTAGAATTCGCATCTAGTGTCTTTGAGAAACAAGTGGAATGGTGTGATGAGAGATAGGGGTTCCGATGTGGCACTGGCTCAAACGTGGCAAGAGCTTCGAGCTCTGATGATGAAGGAATTCTGTCCTCGTCACGAGATCAGGGCCTTGGAAAGGGAATTCGATGATCTTAAGCAAGACAGCGGTGAACATCGAGCATACACTGATCGATATGAGGAGCTGAGCCTGTTGTGTCCTACCATGGTTACGCCTTTGGATAAGGCGATCGAAAAATACATTGATGGTCTCCCTGACTCAGTTCATGACATTGTTACTGGTAGTAAACCCACTACAGTTATGCAGGCCATTGAGCTATCTGCAACCTTGACTGAATCTCAAATCAGGAAAGGTAAACTTTTTCGAAAAAGTGACAAGAAACCAATTGAGGAATCAAAGACCATGGATGAACAGACTGGATCCCCTAAGAAGTCAAAGAAGCGAAAGGCTTCTCAGAACTTCGCCATGGTTACTCACAATGATCAAGTCGTCCCCAACTAACCAGCTCAACCCCCTGCTAGGAAGCCATACAATGGAACTGCACCCTTGTGCAACCAATGTAGCCTCCATCATCATGCCAATGTAAAGTGCCGCAAATGCCAAACTTGTGGACTTATAGGCCATACAGCAAGAGTCTGCCCAGCTGCAGCTGCACCAAACCAAGCTGGCAACAATCCCGCTCAAGGTTGTTTTCTACCAGGTTCTTGTTTCAACTGTGGCGAGATGGGTCATTTCCGAAGAAATTGCCCAAAGCTTGCTAATGCAAATCCAGCACAGGGATGAGCATATGACCGACCAGAAGACAACATCGTTTAGAAATAATCACGTCTTATGTATTATTTTCTTTTGTTGTCAAGGTCCATGAAACAGTTGTTATCATTGTTTATAAATAAATCTTTTATTTACATTGCAATGTATTTATGTGGTTGTATGTATAAAGAACATATCCCTTACAATACCGACAAGTAAGGAATCGTATTCCTTGAAAAGCAAACTACCCCCAAAATTTTTCCATCTTATGATCTCTTGCGTTTTCCACGAAATTCCTAAGTACCCGTTTCTTCTAAGGAAACGAAGTACAAGGCGCAAGTTACAACACTGGACGAATACCCAAAGTACCACTATAAATCCTTAATAAGGGTACCTAAGGATATTTCCGTAAATCCTAAAATTGTTGTGTTCCTTAATTCGAATATTACGTTTCTTTGAAAACAAAATCGAATTTTTGGGAGATCATCCTATCTTTTCAGATAGATCCCAGAGGACATTGAAGTCCAGCGACTGGTTTCCTGGTGTACCTTGAATATCCATATTCAATCACTAACAAGTTAATAACAAATTAATAACCGAGTTAAACAACTATGTGATTATGTGCTTATGTGTTCCCTTTTATGTTTTTGTAATCCAAGTTTGTTATCCAAATCCTCGTAGAATCTTCCATATCTTCGTATAAGGGATTCATAGTAGGATACCCAAAGGTACTATCTAAAATCCTTAATGGACTCCTACGTTGTATTTAAGTCCCTTGGATTATAAAGTACTACTCCATAATTAGACCCCTTGAGTGGTCTAGTTAAACAGATTGATCCAAAAATCTGGTTAGGAACATCATGTGATGATATAGCTGAAGGACTCCTTGGTGGCCTAATTAAAAAAGATCATCTGTCGATCTAATTAAAAGGACCCTATGGTAGTCTAGTCACCCTCATCACAGGTTTGATTTTCTTCCCCTAAACATTACAAGGCAAACTATGCGGACTGTGCAAGGAATTACGTAATTATGGATGCATACATAATTATGGAATTTAGTGCACAGAAACCACAACAAGTTTTGTCATGTGCCTAGAGTTAAATCTATTCATTTCCGTTTCTGAGGAAGCACCCGTTGAAAATGACTCCGTTTGTTCATTTTCGTTTTCTGAAGATTGTCCGTTGAGGAAATGAATATCCGTCTGATTATCCTTTTTCATTTCCATTTCTGAGGAAGCACCCGTTGAAAATGACTCCGTTTATTCATTTTCATTTTCTGAGGATTGTCTGTTGAGGAAATGAATATCCGTTTGATTATCCTTTTTCATTTCCATTTCTGAGGAAGCACCCGTTGAAAATGACTCCGTTTGTTCATTTTCGTTTTCTGAAGATTGTCTGTTGAGGAAATGAATATCCGTCTGATTATCCTTTTTCATTTCCATTTCTGAGGAAGCACCCGTTGAAAATGACTCCGTTTGTTCATTTTCGTTTTCTGAGGATTGTCCTTTGAGGAAATGAATATCCGTTTGATTATCCTTTTTCATTTCCATTTCTGATGAAGCAACCGTTGAAAATGACTTCGTTTGTTCATTTTCTTTTCTGAAGATTGTCCGTCGAGGAAATGAATCCCCGTTTGTTTAAATCTTTCATTTCCGCATCTGAAGAATACTCGTTGAGGAAAATGATTCTGTCCGTTCATTTTCGTTTCTGAAGATTGTCCTTTGAAGAAATGAATACCCGTTTGTTTATTCCTTCATTTCCGCCTCTGAAGAATACTCGTTGAGGAAAATGACTCCGTCCGTTCATTTTCGTTTCTAAAGAATGTCCGTTAAGGAAATGACATGATTATTCCTTGCATATCTCTGGTGGTTATTTGACACAAAGTCACAGATAGACTCCTACGAATAAATTTCAAGACGAAATTTCCTAAAGTATGGGAGACTGTGACACCTGGGTCACTGCGACCATCAAACAAATACCAAACCAATGAAATATTGTATTTCATGCTTGGGATCTGTATAAATATGTGTATCTTTTGCACATATCAATTTTTGTTCGATTTCAAGCTTTAAATCACTTTCTGGAAGGTTATACGCACACTGATGTGTAAATATAACCAATTTAATGCAACGAACAATTAGGAATAGTGAAATAGGCTTAAAATACCTTAAATAACCTTTACATAACTTAGAAATAAGTTTCAAAGGCTTTGGTATGGCAAAATCAAGTTAAATCGCTTACAGGGACTAAAGTTGACAAACTGCGAAAGTATGCCAATTTGAACTGTAACAGACATTCCGGAACAAGACCATAAGTTAAACATACCATAAATATCCTTTACATAGCTTAGAAATAGGCTTTGAGGTGTTCGGTGTGCTAAAATAAACTTTTGGGTCATTCAGGGACTAAAAGCGTCAAAAAGTGCACAAGTTTGCACTTTAGCGCATATCTTACGTTCTGAATACATCCAGATATCCAAAAATTTTTGTGAGCACTAAAATATTTTATTTTAGTGTTTGGCTTGTCAAAAATCCATTCGTCACGCAATTTGGATCATTTTTCGCGCTTATGCGCATTCCGTCGTAATTAAGCGAACGTCGCGATCGTACGACCAAACGAACCAACATCCGGCATATTTTTGAGCATGTTTCATGTCCACAATGTTTAGGGCATCATTTTAGGGCCTTAATGTTGGCTTAACGGGCCTTAACGCGTCGGAAATGGCTTTAAAGCATAACAGGGACCAAAATTGACATTTGTTGAAACTTGTTTCTGACCAGAAGGGCCAGGCGGCCCGCGTGAGTTCTTGGTGTCCCCTTACGTGGCCCGTGTCAGCTTCCCAGATCAGATTAATCAGTTTTAACAGCTGTTTAAAGCTGTTAACCACTCAAAACTCACCCACACTTGCCCTTTCCTGCTCACGAGGGGCCATTTTGAGTTACCATATGGTTGCAACAAGTGTAGGGATAAGATCAAAGCAAGTTATTCGATAAACGATCCTAACGGTTCCAACATTTCTATAAATACCCAACCCTTTCAACCCCAAAAACCCACACCTTTGAAATCTGAATTTGCTCACTAAGTTGTTGTGTTTAACACTTCATACCTGAGAGTATTTGGATTCAAACCTTCCATTCTTGGACCCTTTGTAAGTGTTCCTTCGTTCTTTTATTCTTTTAGCGTTAAAGTCAAACTTTGTTTGACTTTTTGCATTGACCAGTTTATGGTCAATGCGAAGTTCGTTTGAACTTCATAACGTGAGCGTAATCACGATGGTTGTAGTCCTTAGTGACTATACCTACTGATTACCACGTTATCAAGGCTCAGTGACGAGTCGTAGTTTCGGCCAAAATACGTATTCTTGCGTATTTTGTAACCAAACTACTCTTAGGTATCAAAACCGTTTGTTTTGATACCAAACCTGTTTTCTAAACTTATTTAAGCATGTTTTAACATGCTTAGCTCGTCACTTTTCGTTTAGTGCTTATATAGGGTCGTAAGGTAAGCGATCTAAACAATCGCTTATACTTTCGAACCCGACCCGTTTGATCGATCATTAGGATCCGACCAAACACATTAGGTGACCATAGTATGTAGGGAATAACCTTCCGAGGTTATACCTTATGGTCACGATGTTTAGTTAGTTGTATGATAGGTAGTTTATATGCCTTAGGTAAATGACCAAAATGCCCTTTTTACGCCAAAATTCATTTTAAGCATATGTAACATAACTTTTGGTATCTAAACTGATTTGGCAACAATATTAGACATGTTAAGGCATATATTACTTGTCATAGGACTAGTTAAGCGGTCCGAACGCGTTTCACGCGAACGACGCGTTAAAGTAGCATAAGCTACCTAAACGGGTCGTAATGGGTCGTAAGCACTTAGGTTAGGTTTCATTGTAGTATGTAGGCTTAGTTAAACCATGTTACATGAGTTCCCATACTCATTTGGTTTACGAGCCCTCATTCTATCCGATCCTCCGATTTAGGTCCGTTTATTAATGTAGATACCTATATTAGGTGCCGTTTGATATTCGTGACCTTCTAGCTTTGCTTGGTGGATATCTAAAGTCTATTGAGCAATCTCAAGTGAGTACATAGACCCCTCTTTTACCGTTTTCAAACTGTTTTGGGGTGAAACACATGTGCCTACTTGTTACTTTCATGCTTTCCATGTTTTCACATCATATACTTGCTATGTTCATTAGTACATTTATAGTAAATGATTTACATTACAGTTCATGCTATGTATGGCCATTGTGTGCATACTTAGTACATTGTTTTACACTACATTTCATGCTATGTATGTCCATTGTGTGCATACTTAGTACATTGTTTTACATTACAATCTGTTGCATATGCTCATCCAGCATATGAACACATTATATTACACTTTGAACCGTTGTAACCAATTGACTATGTGAACCGTCGTAACCATTTGATTATATGAACTGTTTGTAACTGTTGAACCGTGTGAACCTTTTGTATCTGTTGACATGATTTACATTTGACAATAGACATTAGACTATACATAAACATTTCTACAATTGTTAAACATTACATCTTGGTGGTTTGGTTTGAGTAAGTGATTTAAGTAACGAGGCGTGCGTAATATGATACAAGCATGGTGGATACGCCGATGGTACTTCCTATATATAAGTGCCTGTATGGTATTACATATCGTAGCGTTATTTGAATCATTTCAATTTAGACATATAACATTTTATACAAATAACATACTCTTCACAATACATTGTTTTACAAACAACTTATCTGATATAAACTCATTTTACTTGGTTATTTACTTAACCATGTATCATTCTTTTATACATATATATCATTCGGTTTATTTATCACTTTTCAAATGATTTACAAGACAAAGCAAATTACAAGGTTCATGACTAAACATTTTCTTAAACCTAAGTCATGAATTCTATTTTCACAAAACCTATGTATCTCACAAGCATTTTTATGCTGACGTACCTATTTTCACATGTGTTTCAGGATATGATGCATAGGATTTATCAAGATACACTTAGGCGGACTTGGGCCTTAGTGACAATAAAAGATGCAAGACTAGTTATTTATGTTATAATTCTTTGATTGTCAAGACATTGTAACTCTTTTAATCAATAAAACAATATTTCAATTTTCATGTGTTATGAAACAATGATTCTGTTACAACACTTCCCGACGTTTCCGCCACGTTTTGTTGTTTTACGTGGTCGGGGTGTGACATCTTTTTTGCTGTTCACCTGAGTTCGCGGGTTTTGAACCCTTTAATCCTTTAACCTTCCAAACGTTTATGTGCCTAAGTCATTTTATTTAGTCTTGAGCTACCCCGTCATCACTATGTATTCTAAAAAGTATTGTTGTGACTTAGAGAATAAACCACACTTGCCATTTGTTAAATGGGGATTTCTTGCACTAACTAGGATCCAATGAGAATAGCACCCTTTATAAAAAGATTTCAAGGAGCTATCATGATGGAATCGGTAGGTACTCATATACAATCTATTATCTATAACTCTATACAAGATTGCTGATTACTTCCTTTAAAGTGTAAAACTTATGTTATCCATTGTTTTTAGGGTATGTCCTAATCTTCTTTTTAGGCATGGTTATGTGACACATATGTCCTTTTTCTTGTATTAATGAGTTTGATGTCAATAAGAGGTTCATAAACATTACCTTTGTCATATTATATTAACATAAATCTCATCCTACCATTGGAACTTACTCAATGAACCACTTTACATGTATATAAACTTTTTGATAAACCAAAAAGGATGCTCTAAGCTTTGAGTTGTGTGACTTGTGAGCTAACAATAACGTTCAATGTGATTTGTTAAGTTGATCCTAAAGTTATTAGCCTAGCCACTTGCTTGGGTTTTAGGGTGTTGACTTATATATAACAAATTTCAATATATTGAGATTGAACAATATAATGAATCAACAAACATGACAATGATAACTCTTGCAAGTAATTGAATTAATTTTTTTTAGGATCTTTTCTAATTCAGTATGAATCTTTGAAGATCTTATTAAAGACAAACTATATTCTTATCGCTTGCAAACCTTAACTCACTAGAGATTCTTATCACAACTAACTTTGCTCTTAAAGTGAGGCGGTTTTTGTCACTCAAGTGAATTGTTACATATTTACACTTCACCTAACTCATTCGCGCGTATAACCAGGGGCGTAGCTTAGTGTGAAGTGGGGGGTGCACACGCCCCCAAATGTTTCGGTTAGAAGTGTAAAATTTCCTATTTTTCGTCCGAAATTTTTAAAATTATATAGGATTGTCCACCCAATTATTTTGCCTAAATATTTATACAATATATAAATTGGGTCTCATGACTTTCCGCCCACTGGGAACTTTTGGTCAAGCTCCGCCACTGTGTATAACAGATACTTGTTCCCTACATATCATCTTTTTCAAACATGATGAACTTCACTACATGTGGGTTCGCTACTCACATATTTGTTAGGCATCGGGTGGAGACGAGTAAAAGGAGGACTCGCTACATAAGCAAAGTCTAAAACAAAAGGAATCAGATACTAAGTGTAAATTAGAAAGAAAAAATATACATATATTTTTACTTAAAGATTTGGTGCGTGTGTAGTTAGTACCAAGCAAGAAGTCACAACATTACTTTCAAGCTTTTTATGGGAAACATTTTAATCAAGTAACTGTAAATGTTTTTGGTTTTGCCTTGACAGGTAAAAAGAACCTCGTAATTTCCATTATTGTGTTTGGCCTACAAAATATCAAAACCCCCATTTTTTCGCTATCGAACGAAACACTATTTTTTTCACATAAATTGGTAAAAACAAGAATAAGAGTACATATCTCGCACATGCTGATCTAATGGAGAATGGTGGGCCTTAGGACCACTATTATTGGTAGCAAATATCAATTATTATCGACTACTTATTTGTACACCTGTAAACGTACCGAACGAACACGAACACAGGCATTTTCGTGTTCGTTCAATTAACTTTAACCGAACATGAACACGAACACGAACATATAATCGAACACATTTTTTTTTGTTCGTGTTCGTTCATTAAGAAATCGAGCATGTTCGTGTTCGTTTATGTTCTTTCGTTTAAATCCTAAACGAACAGTTCACGAACATTAACAAACACAAACGAACATAAACAAAAAAATTTAAGTGAATGTAATTGAATAAACAGAAACAAACATAAATTAGCATGATTGAACAACAAGTCTAAGATATTACAGTTCATCCGAAAACACATCTAAATTAGGGTTCATAGATATACTAATGAGTTGTATTTATATAAGTAGTTAGAAAACCTAATATTTATATAAATATAACTATTTATTTATTTACTAAAAATTAAATGAACATAAACAAACGTAAATAAGGAACGTTGACGAACATAAATGAACGAATGTTCATGAACATAAATGAACGAACACAAGGTGTGTTCGTGTTCGTTCATTTAATTAAACGAACAAACTTTTATGTTCGTGTTCGTTCATTTATTAAATAAACGAACATAAACGAACTTCCCGCCGAACAAGTTCATGAACGTTCGGTTCGTTTGTAGGCCTACTTATTTGTTTATATATTACTAGTAAAAGAAGTTCAAACCGAAGTCGTAAAGTGTAACTCAGATAATAATTTATTTACATTTTCATATATTGATCCAAAAATATATTAAAAGTAGTCAAAAGATCAAATTCAATTGATCCAAAAATATATGAAAACTAGTCAAAAGATCAAATTCAAATAGCCTTATCGTACAAAACGTACGAAATGCATGAAAAAGTAAAACAAAAAACGCGGTGGTATTTTCGTAATTATTTACGAAAAGAGCAATTATCAAAATTATCTTACAAATGATGTTGTAGGGTAATTTTGTAAATTGACCTTGTGGGTAATTTTGTAGAGTATCATAATTACTCTATAAATGATCTTGTAGGGTAATTTTAATCCTGTAAGGTAATTACAAGTAAAATAATTACAAAAATGTCACAGTGTTTTTTACCTTTTCATGTCTTTCGTACGTTTTGTACGTTAAGGCTATTTGTATAGGATCTTTACCCATTAAAAGTGTCATAATTTATTTACATCTTCGTTGTGCGCTATTTCAAGTCGAGTTCAAGATAAAGGCGATTTGATATTGTGCTAAGATTTAGATAATGTTATATCGTTAATGTATTATTTGATATTGTAAAAATCATACAATGATACTTGTAAAAATCATACTAAGTCATTTAAACAAAAAAATAATAATAATAATTGCAACCTCATCAAGTTACGTCAAACTTTGATTTATGTTGTGACCGATTTGACTTAGATTTCTAGAACCAATTTAATAAGGGCACTACTATACACACACCCCCCCCCCCCCCCCCCCCCTATTACTAACTACACCCCCCTCCTCTCACATAACTTACAGGTGGGGCATGCGTGAGACCGACAGTTTCCTCTCACAAAGGGGGGTGTGGTTAGTAATAGGGGGTGTGTATAGAATGCCCCTTTAATAATTGAAGTGATTCTGAGATCCGATTGATGAAGCATTTAATCTTGTTAGCTTGTTGAATTGACTCGTGATTTTGATCAACGCCAATTTTGGCTTTTGTGATGATAGGACGAAGGTACGGGGCTTTTTGGACAATTTCAAACACTTCATTGGGAACGTTGCAATTTCTATTATATTGTGGAAATTGTGGAATGAATTATAATATCCCATGAGTGGTGGAAAAACTTGGAATTGGATTTTAACAAAACTTTTTTTTAAAATCGTATAATGTATTTGATTGGTATAATTAACATTATACCCTTATACATTTACTAACCAAAATCCCTAATTGCAGTGAACCGTTGCGTCCTAAAAAACAAATCTGTGGCTTACAATTACACTGCCACCGTTTCAAGTATAATATATATTTAGTATTATTTCATCATAATAGTATTAGTACGTTTAACCTTATCCCCCACCTTTATTTTACCTATAACACATACATTATTATAATATAAGCAATATAATATTAATATTCTTAAAACGGTTTGGTTTTCCCCAAACCCCCATGTTTATTATTGACCTTCTTTACGTCGCATCCCTTCATCAACGTACAACGGCGGTTACTCCGGCTGGATAACCGGAGAATAAATTCATTATTCGTCACACTTCGACAACCGTTAATAAAACCAACAAAAACATTCAAATACCGTCCTGACTTTATAGTTGATAACCAAACCGACGCGTTTCCTTCGACAACCATTTCCCGTCGTTTCACACCCTGTATAACTCCCAATGGTACCAAAAATCTTCGTTTGTATCATCACACCGTCTGATCGATATTGAATATCATTGCGTGTACTTGCTTGCCGGAAGTTACGATTTGCAGGTTTAATTGTGAAGAATTTGATTTAGAGAAGGCTTCTCAGCGATTTGAAATTAATAGATGATATATGATTTTGTCTAAGTAACAGAGGATTTAAAGTTTCCTTTTCTGATAAGGTGTTTGTAAACAAAGAAATGGAAATAGTTGTGGTTGTGTGGTGGACGTCTAGACGGAAAAACGATTCGATTTTAGGGTTGTAGAAAACGAGCAGAGGAGAAAGAAGTTGGATAAAATAGAAAATCAATTTAGTTCTAATCGATAAGCATTGGAGTCAGCATGATTTTTTTTTTATTTCTAATATTATTGTTACGGATCTTCTTTCGTTTTCAAAACCACTCCCTATGCAACGCTTCACTAAAATTCGCTCTCAAGGGTTGCGTTGATTCTGTTTGTGAATGCACCGCTTCGCTTCGCCAAAAAAATTCCAACAATTATAAATACCGGATGCACAACTGCAACTGTTGGTTCGATTCATTCAACGTTAAAATCATCATGTAAATATGTAATTGTTGTGTTTCTGGATTCTAGAAAGTTAAATTGATATCAAATCGCCATAAATTCATGATGCTTACTTGCCTTCCCTCCTCCACCATCGAACACAGATATATATAAAAAAAAATATGATCTATGTTCATTTCTCCTATGATTTTCATCTTAAACAAAATGTATGCATGGCCATTTCAAATTAATTAATTTTAGATTAACTGGATCTGCTCAATAGGAGTGGGCTGATTGTTTTACAAAACTTTCAAGATTGATCAGACTATTATGCTGAGTCGGATCTATAAAAAGCCATCATAAGACATACATAATCAATAACCCGCTGCAACGCGCGGGTTGACGTCAACTCGTTGTAACTAAAATGTAAAATATATAAAATCATATGATTACTTTCTATCTAGAAAGAAGGAGGTGAACCGACGATTTAGATTCAATTCCAATTCTTTCTTTTGTTGAAATGAACGGCATAAGTGATACGTGTTGAACGATAAGAGAAGAAGAATACAAAAGAAGAAAAAAGTATTTATCGATGGACTCACTGTTTGCTACAAAGTTGTATATGTAAACGACTCAATTGACAAATGATACCCTTATACTATCAAACAATTACACTCTAGCCCCTTTGCTAATTTGATATGTAACAATACTTCCCCTTCAAAAGATTCTTATCCGAAAGAGTCCAAATGTGAAACAAGTTCCTCATGAACAGAGCTGTCAAAAGTTTTGACCTTGAGTTGAATTGGAAGTGGATGTGTCAGACCCAAAACTATTTGAACTAAAAGCACGCAACGGAAATGCAAACCATGAATTTTTTTTCATATATTTCTTTCTTTATAATAGTTCTAACATACTTGGAAATCATTTACAATGAGTCTTTTACAAGAACCATTTTGCATTCCATGAGGATGACTCGTGTAACCTGCACTAGCAATACTCCTCAACATCGTTAGTATTTAATGACATCATAAATTAAACATACATAATTAAATGACCACATCGCCTTCTATCTACGTATACAATCCATCCAGTTGTCTTTCCGAATTCAATCATTGCATCCTAGTGTCTAACCTTCAAAGTGCCAACAATAATGTATGTGCACTTCATTCCATTCTCAAAAGCAACCCAGGTTAGCATCGTTAATACTCATATGAATTAAAAACCACGTATACATACATACAAGTCCCATTCATTCGTGTGTGTGTGTATATATACATATATATTTCCAATATGTGCATGCATATCTTTTTATCCAAACTCTTACATAAATCTTAATCCTACAGATTCAAAGATATAAATCCTAGCTACAAATATTCATACATAAAAATTGGTAAATACAAACCTACGTACATGCTCATTGTTATTCAAGCTCACCTATGGGTTTCATCTACTAAAGGGGCGTAGAAAGCCTCTTAGGACGCCTATAAGCCCTACGGAGTCAGTGATTCCGTCAGCAGCGCCGACAACCTGGATTTCGTTCTTTTGCTCGTTTTGACCCCGTTCGAACATTCCAAAATTCCCAAATCATACAATAACATTTTTCTAAGCCCCCAAATCATCCTAACACCAAAACCCACACCCCCAACATCCAAGCTTCACATATTTTATTCCACTTGTTTTTGAGTTTGCTTATACCATGCGGTTTCCGACATAGTTAGCTACATTTGACCCGCTACAACAATACTTACCTTAGTACTACCATTATTTATATATATTCTTACATGATTCCCAATATTTATACATAGAAAACTCCCTTTTATCTACTACGAAGTGAGTCGGGAATCATTTACCTCTAACTTCCATATTCTTGCTTGCTTCCCTGCCTCACTTGACCCGTTAGTCTTTCGTGCTTAGGTCCATACTAATGTAATTTCCTATCCTTTCATGCCATCATATCCACAACATTGTTAGTATGCATGTTCATTCATACTAACATTCATTCCCAATCCATAGGTTGCTTTGACTTTCATTAGTCAATTACTAACATGCACAAGACCTACATTAACAATCATATCATTCCAAATCCACGCAATTTAATTTACCATCATGTATAGCACATAAATGATCTAACTTATATCACATGGTTTCCCTCATATTACAACCATAATAGGAAGTCTAACCATGTTATTCTCATGTTCGTTGACTTTTCAGTAAGTCAGTTGTAAATCATACAAACTTCCAATTTAGGAACATATGTCCATATTGATATAGTAGACCATACTAATGACACAATATACATTTCATACTCATGTTTTAAGACACATACCAGCACATGATCATGCACACACATACATAATTAACTTCTATTCTTACTAGTATACTCATAATCCTGCAAGTAGCACTATAACCCATGATAAGCTAACCCAAATCATAATTCCATTTAGCGCCCCAACAACCGAATTTGAATTTAATAGAATGTTTTCTTGCTTTATGGCATGAGATAAAAATAACTAAGTCATGTAACCAAGTTATTAACATAAGGGTTAGGATGAATGGAAATGGATGTGTTGGTTGCAAATAACCAAAAACCCAATTAGAGGGACTAAAAGTAGCAAGTGGGGAAAACTTTATAAAAAAATCAGATTATAAGGGTGTGTGTGTCGACACACACATGGAGAAAAAAGGGTTTCTTCACCAAATCCTCACAATTTGATGAAATTGAACAAATATTTTAAGCCAAAACACTTGCATGATTGAAGAATTCAAACAATCTAGTAGTAACAATCATAAGGTATCTTGTAGATTTTGGTTTGGTGATTTTGGTAGAAAAGACTATGTGATCAATCCTTGATATAGTATGAAATTAGCTTGAAGGTGTGTTAGAATCACCAAATAGAACTTAGATTGTGCATTATTTTAAGTAAATTGATGTTTTTAAGTGAAACCCATTTGGGATGATGAAGGTGGCGACATGGGTGTATCACCCATGTCCAATCCTTGTGCAAATTTGATGAATTATGTAGTATGTGATGGATACTTGTTAGTTAGGTTGAAGTATAGTATGGAATTTATTTGATGCTTAATTAGTTGTGTTGATGAATGAAAGAAAGAAGTATGAATGAAAGCATGATATACTTGTACAATATGCTTAGATAGTAGTACACACGCCAAATGTTTGATGGAATGTCTAGTATGAGTTAGAATGTGAAATTGTGTACTAGAAATGGAGGAACATGTGTATAACATGCTCAAAACATGATTGGTGGTAATTAAACATGAGAAATGTGTTATTGATGAAATCCATGTTATAATGTAATTGACAACGTGATTCATAAAAAGTATGCTTTAAGAATTTGCATTATATTCTTGAATTATGTAATGCACACCATGTGGATTGTTTGATTACCTAATTGTGATTAAGAAGTAAATGTGAAGCGTATGAGATGCTAGAAAGGGGTAATGTTGGGAAAACTAAGTATGGGTCATAGTGATAATTAAAGAATCATGGAAATGCTAGCATGAATGGAAATAATTATACATGTGTACGTTGTAACCAGGTGATCATGTTGGTTGTATGTGTATTACAACTTGAGTATGGAATGTATATAGAGTCATTAGTGTAGTCTACTATAATGATATAGTTGTATGAGGTTGAGTTGAAAGTTCATATGATAGACAGTTGACTTTCTGAAAATCAACTGTGTATAAATAACATGGTTACACTTTTTTGTCACAAATGTAATGTTAGGGAAATCATATCGTACATGTAATATCTATATATGTTATATGTGATGACATGATAAATTTTGTGAGATTAAAAGATGTGACTGTTGATCTATGCCTCGTGATTGTTAGAATTAACTAATGACGGTCAATGTAAGATATGAGTTGGATATGAATTGATAATATGTTGATCCTTCTCGTGTGTAACATTACCAAGATAAGTTTGAATCAGTCATTCTTATTATCATTTTCATTTATTCTTAAACCATCCCCATTATTAAGTTCAATTCACTTTTAGACTCTTCATGCGTTTTTTGAATATGAGCTTGTTTACAGGCTAGGAATTTGAAGTTTCAAAGCTCAAACCCAAATTGATATCGACTTGACTCCTTCAATGAAAAATCCTAAAGGAAAATAAAAGTATTCAGTTAGAGTTGTGTCTTCTTTATTTGGTTTTTAATAAAGGGTTATTGGATTTTAATAATTCCAAGTTTCACTTGTTGGCCAATAATAATCTCCACTTAAAAAATTCCTCCAACGATCCCAACTTGTAAGAATTTTCCCCTCATCCATTCTTTTCTAACTGAGGTCTAACTCAGTTAGTTCTTGATAACATGGACGCTAATGTGTAAAAAAATGTGCGGGTTCCTTATGTGGACGATGACGTGGATATTGATATGGAATAAATAATTTTTTAATTGTGTATACACACACTCACACACCTCTCCCACACACACCACCCATACACATCCCTTCCACTTCCTTTTTTCCTTTTCTTCTTCCATAAGAAAACTCCCGCACACACTTCACACTTTCTATTTACAGAAAAATCTAGATAGAGAAACAGTTAAGAAAGAGAGAGAGTGAGAGTCGGAACAGAGAAATGATCAAACAAGGTTAGCGGTCGTGGCCTCCAGTCGGCCGTTTTGTTCCGGAAAAGACGGTGGCAGAGGTCGTACTGGTGATGACGGTGGTGAAGATTGTGGGCGTTGGAGTTAGAGTCCGTGTTTAGGTTAACGGAGATTATGGTGATTTCCAATGATTCCCGTTGTGGAGGTAAATAGTGACAGTAGGGATTGTTAATTCGACGGTGAAGATGAACGACGACGACGATTGACAAATCATGATGGTTCTGATGACAGAAGATAAGAAATCTGGTGAATGATGAGTTCCCTGATGACCACCGATAGATTGAAGGTTACTAAAAGGTTGCGATGGTGTTCGGTGATGAATATAGGATGGGTCCGATGGAGAACAATAACAGTTGTGATGGTTTTTGTAACGCCCACATTTCTTACTCCAAAATAAGTATTATTATTTACAAAATTCGGGCATGACCCGTTCGTATAATGAACGATTCCCTGTAAGACCAACTTGTAAGGACTTAAATATGACACAGCGGAAAATACAAGCCCAAAAATTTCTTTCTTATTTAGACACATTACTTACTTAAAGGCTCAAATACAAATGATAAACATTTACAAAAGGGATTTACAATAACCACGTTAAATTAACGCTTCAAGACAATACATATTTCCGTACAACCCTTGCTCCGTGACTCGATCAACGCTTGCTTATCTTCGGTAGTAGTAGCGGTAATCCGTGCAATACCTGTGGACATCACCTACATCATAACCATTAGTCATTAACAACATCATACGGCATGATTCTCATATAGTCCAATATTGAATAACATTTAACAGTAGGAACTTTAATTCATTCAACTATCCTTTCGTATTTTCTTGTTCCGAATTCGACTTTGATACTTCATGAACCCGGTGTTCATGTACCTGCATTTCATTCCAATCTCAAACACACGATTAGCAATCATTAATGCTAGAACATAATGAAACCAGTCCAAACCATTCCTTCATATACTTATAACATCTCGCATCCACAAACGTATACGTTCCTAATTCCTACATACATACAACATATACACCTACATACATACGCACACATTCACATACACACACATAAACGCGAGCCCTCGCTTACTACTTTTATTCACTTAATATCACATTTCTTATGATAATCACAACTTCCGTGATATAAGTTTTATACTTACCATACTGCATGCCCACTCATTTCTAGTCTCAATTACTTATAATCTTTCTTCTCTAACACGAAAGAAAATACATACTTTCACTATCCGGAGGCTCATAACATCACTTGTGTTTCAACCGACTTTAATATAAGTTAAGGGACATCGACAGTCATTAAAACATCGAGTCCGGATGCGAAATCAAACAAGAAAACCAAAATTTGCCAGCTGACTGGCGCTCGCGGGGCGCGACAGCCCCTACCCTGGGCGACCGCAGGGCGCGACAACCCTATTTCGACAGAAACTTTCAATTTGTTGCTGTAAATTCCCGGCTATAAATTCCAAGGGTATTTTCGACTTACAATTTGTATATCTTGTGATCTACGAATCCGATTAACATGATTCTTTTTCCTATGCGTTGGTAAATCGATTTTCTAACATATGAGCTTGTAATATAACATCCAAACAAGGAAAAATCTTAACTTAAAGCCTTCGGCTCTACATACTCGTTTCGACTATTCAACTCATTCATATTTTTATTATTAAAACCTGCATATCTCGTACATTCCTCAATCAAATTGCTCACAATTATTTCTAGTTGTCCGTAAGACTTCTCCTTACATTATGGGCTAAACGTCCTTACCCGGGTCCTTAATCTTTACGCGTTTCATTAGCATTATGAGGTTTATGCACATTTATTCGACCCGTTCGTATTTTGTTAAACCATTCTTTTATTTAAGGTTAAATGCTAAGTCTTTTGACCATTAACCTAAGTCCCCATTCTCGGTTGGTGCACTTATGTGCAATTCTACCCATTACCCGGTTACAATACCGTAGCATTACTTAGACATCAATCCGTCATATCATTACAACTTTATATTGTCCCGTTCGGTGTACTTAGCTAAAATTACCGATTTCATACAACCAAAACCATATCAAACTTCACTCATCACCATGCTCAATTAACTAACGCTACCTTACTTCAACAAAATAAGAAGTTATTACGGAAATCACTTACCTCGTGCGTCCGAGTTCATGCATAGCTTCCGTATTTACCTTTGACCCATTGCCCTTCCATGCTCGTGTCCATGTTGACATGGCTCCTACGCTTTCAGGTTATCATCAACACATTCTTGTTAGCATACATCATTGTACTTGATAACGAGCATACATTTGCATAATTTCATATTCAACTTGCATTAATCATTCATTCACTAACATGTATAGCTTATTTCACTGAAAATAGGCTGTTTGGGGACGTCCGTTTACTGTACTTACGAGCTTGCAAAAATTACAATCTTTTTATGCGACGTGCCCCTCGGAGGGGTTATCCTTGTGTTAAATTTCTAGAGTCTAACTCTCTACCAAAAATTTATAAAAAAAATCATTTACTAAGCTGCAATCCGATTCGTCACTTCTGACTGCAGCTTACGGAAAAATTCATTTAAAATTCTTCGTTTGTCCGATTGACGAAATTCCAGTTGGAACATTTTCTAATCACCTGAAGCTACATACAGTAAAAATTTGAGATCATAACTCAGTTTCTAAATTGAGTTATGACATTCGTAATGGGCTGCAAATTCTGCCAGAAAACGCAGCCTGACCTTCGATCCGGAAAAATTCATAAAACGTTCATTTTTTGTCGAAAAAATGCAATTCCAGTTGGGTTTGAAAGGTTTTTCCTGGAAGTTCATAAAAAACTCAATAAACATCAGTTTTTGACCAGATTTGACCCGGTTACAACCGATTACATTCGGCTGTAACTTTCTGGACAGATTCTATTTCATCAATTCTTTTCTAATAATCTCGCCTAAGCATTTCATCAAACACTTGGTGTGCACATAACATTGTAAGCTCTATGTACAAGTATACAATGCACAATCTCACTAGTAATCTTCATAAATCATATAATCAACTAAATTCACCTCACTTATTCATTCTACAACCTAACAATATGTCTATAATTTGCACACAAACAATCACCCATCTGAATCTCTTGATTAATTCACTACTAGTTCACTATTCAACTAAACCAAATGGGTTTTTATTCAAACTTTCAAACAATTCAGTATTATTCATAAAACATCCTCTATTTGATGATTCTAAATCACAAGCAAGTTCAATTTCATACTATCTCATGGATTAATCAAAACCCTTATCATCATCTAGCATAATTTCACAAAATTCGACTTACCCCATGATGGAAAACCCTTAGATAACCGAGGAATTGATCACATGCATTTGATTATCCATGAGATTTCTGCCCAATTTGATGAAATTGATGAAACTAGGGTTTCACCTTGTTCTCCTGCCTCTGATCGATCGCACATCACACACACACGCATATGTGTGTGTTTTTAATTTCTATTTTCTTTTAATGTTTCAAGTTTTACCACTTTTATATGTTTGGCCCTTCAAGAATACTATTTTTATTAATATAACCAAAACTATCCTTACTTATTTACAATTAGCTTAAATTAAAAACCTCATGGAATTTGGGGTGTTACAGTTTTGGTGGATGTTGGCGATGGACAATGGTGTCAGGTGGGCGGCGGGATGGTGGTTGTAACGCCCTGCTTTTTCGCACTTTCCCTAATTAGAAAACTTGTCGTATATTTCTACTTTCGGAAATCTGTTAATCGTAATCCATTTCAAGCCATTGTCAATCTGAGACTTCGATTGTAGTAAAAAAAATTGATCTTTTATATGAAATTCATGTTGTTTATACTTAATGCATACTTGCAAATATTAACTCGCAAACAACTACCATGTGTTCGTGATTCTTAAACAAACATTTGGTCACATTTTGCAAGATGCAAATTCATGTTCTTTACGCTTATTTGATACCTCAAGTCACATGTCGTACATACTTGTTATATTGGTTTGTTACACATATTTATGCATAACATATTTTTTTTTACTCTTACTTTAATTCATGTTTAATATACCTTTAGGCCTTGATACATGTTCAATACACACTAGACATTGTAGGACATGTTAACCATATATAAAATACATCTCATTTATACATTTTACATCATTTAAACAACAAAAAAAATATAAAAGCTGCCAAACAACTCTTGCAATTTAGCCATATATTGCTGAATTATTTCTCTTTTTATTGATTAAACTCTCACCTACTTGTATTAAATGCCAACCCAACTTAACCCTAATCCTTCCCCCCATAAATACCACTTATAACCAGCCTCCCTACCACTTTTGCAACACTAAAACACTCTCAAACTCTCTCCAAATCGCAGCTGATTCCATAAGTTTGAGCAGATTGATACCTTCCCACAAAAATGAGGATAACTCACTCAATTCTTATCCGATTCACTCGATTCTTTTTTCTACTTCTTTGTATTGACCTTAGCTACGTTTCCATGGGTTTTCCCTGGAACGTCGCCAAAAGGGCTCCAAAGTTGAGTGATTTTTCTATTCTTGATTCAAACATTGATAAACTTGATTAAACTTGAGGAAACTCATCTCAAACTTATGTCCTTATTCTTATAACCACATCTATTGTTAGTTAGGCTTAAAAACAAGGTTGAGACGTGTAAAATCAGAGGTGTAAACCTCACCAACTTTCTGTTTTGTTCAAAGGTTTAATCCACAAGTGATGTTCAAGCTCAAAGCTTGATGGTTGTGTGATTTAGGATTAACTTGGGTTATCCTACTTGAAAATCCACACATTGCTTGGTGATTTCTCATAGATTAGTTGTTCATATTCTATTGTTACTTATAAGTTCATGACCCTCCTTGAATGTTTATAACATCAAGTGTAGTGGTGAACATCTAGAGGTACCTAAATTGAATACTTGTTCTTCCTACCTCCTACATGACTTCCATGATACAAAGAGGTTCCTAAATTGTGGATTTATCCTCCTACCTCCTACTTGACCTATATGATATAATATACACTACATACTACTTATATGTATATTCCAAATAATCGAACCTTTGATGACGAATTTGTGTTCGTTTGTCAAGGTGTTTGATTACATCATCTAAAACATTATGTGTTAAAGATGATTACTTTTGCATATGTACTTTACATATCCCTTTTAAATTCTGAATCTCGACTCTAAACTTACCTTGAACTTTAACCCTTATACATTCGTCCTCCCAATCTCATACACTCGTCAACACTTGGATAATCGGAAGACTTAGCAATTTTGTGAGTATACTTGACCCATTTTACCTTTTTCACACTTTTGGGTGGAACATGTTTTTATATACAAAACACACTTAGTATACATACTCGTATGCAAATACATAAACAAACAATCCAATACATGCTTACTATTTGTTATGCTTGATTTGTGTTTTCTGGGTGATTCTTATGTGATGAACTTGTCATTAGCTTCGTAAAAGCCTCCACTTAACATGTATAGCGCTATAGGAGTAACGCACCGCCCGTGAACGAGAGGTCATGTTAGGTTTCTTTATTCATACTTGCGTAAACAGAGGGTTGACTTGTAAATCGCATGCCAGTTTATACGTTAATCTTGATAACTAGGTTTGCCATGTGGATTGTTCCTTAATATTTTTATACTTATATACTACGCACCAAACTTGTATACTCGCCTATACTTTTTATATTGAACTACACTTTTAAAACATGTTGCGGGTATAGCAATGATGTTGGTGATGCATGGAATCTAGTCGGATGCTTAGATACACACTTTAAATTTGTATTCTTATTGTATTGTATTTCATCATTCATGTTGTAATTGTTTCAAATCCTTGTAATTGACTCTTTAGAAATGAAATGAAAATTTATTATTTAAATACTTGTCACAAATAGTGTTATGAAGTCTCTTGCAATCTATTTCGTCTCACTCCGATGTTTCCGCCATCGGTTGGGGTGTGACAGATTGGTATCAGAGCCATAACTATAGGGAATTAGGAAAAGTAGGAATGTTTTTACCTAGTCTATAGTATTAGAGCCTTATTCTTATGTTTTGCTTGAAACTACATGCATGCCACTTTATGTGTTTCTTATTTATTCTCTTTGAGCCTTTTAAACATATATGTCATTTTATCCTTATGTGTCATACTTGACATGCTATTCTTATGTGTTAATACATGTTTTATTATGTGTTAATATTTGTTTTAATATTTCATTCTTTATGTGCCATTCTTGACATGTTTATACTTGTTTGTTTAATCTTCAACATACACTTTTCCTCATACATTTTACTCGACTATTCTAAATCCGCAAACACTCGTATTGTACAAACGAGACAACTTCACCAAAATAGGCGTGAAACCCACAATTTGGTGAACTACTCTTAATCTGCCTATTCTTTTTACACGAGATTCATCATCAAGTTAGGAGTGAAGTCCTTATCTTGATGAAGAATTTCAATTTCAAATTCTAGTGGACCCTCGTCAACGTGTTGAAATTAAAATTTGACCCGACGAGTACCAACCACACTTAGGGTATGAAATCGTGAAGTTAGGGGTGAAACTCGCATCTTGTCGACTAGTCCTACTCCTTGATTTTGATAAATCCACCAAGTCTCGAATTTTCGATTGAATTGGGACATGTAGTAACCGGAAGGGTGAATACCGTTAACCGACGTGTCGGCGAGAGTATTCCACCTATTAGGCCAAAGCATGCTTCTCAAATTCAAAAGACTTTTCGACCACTTTGGTTAGTCAACGTTCTGTTTTGGAACCATCCAAGTTTTAATCAAATTTACATTTTATTATTCTCGATCATTTATGATACAATTCCTTCTTTTTCGAATTCGAATTATTTTGAGATTTCACTTTTACGCGTATATCATACTAATACTTCTTCATGCATTTATACATTATTCACATACATGATTTCACATAATTTTATTTATATCCCTTGTAACAATAAATGGAAGCATATCGTCAAGATAGGAGTGATTTCCTTACCGTGACGACTAACTCCGTTCCTTTTCCCATCTTACAACGACCTCACCAAAGAGTTAGGGGTGATTCCCTTACATAGGTGATCGTTACCAAGACTTACTTTTAATAAACCTTATTACGTACACACTATCACCTTTATACCCAAATTGATTATTATTAGTCAAATTCTTATTCGTCTCAACATGCATTGTCTATTTAAACCTACTCCTTATCGTACAATCTAATTTTACATTCTCTCACATCCACGAAATTCTTAATAATACCGTAAACGCTCATTTCTTGATTTTCACAATCCCACGAAATGCTACTTATCAATTTTTTCGGCCCAATAAATCCATTGCCCACAAAATTTCATATTCGACTTAATCACTAAAACACACTCACGTTATATCACCATACTAAAGACTTTCATTCTCAATCGGAATTCAAACCAACTTTCTCATATACTTATAAGACCTTATAGATATTATACGATTGTTTTACCAAAGACTCTTTTCAACATCAACGAATCATTTGTTAAAACTCTTTTCAATTATCACTAAGTCCATTTTGCTAAATTTCTTTTCTAAGAATCAATGTTTTCACAAGATCCTCCAAAATTCAAAATTTCTTGTTTTGATGCAAATGAAACGAACTCATTATTTTCGAAAACCTTTTTCTACACCGCTCAATTCATCATTTCAGAACACGTGGGCAAGAGGACTTTATGGGGACCGACAATCTTCAACTTACGTAAACTCTTTTAAAAACAAAAGTAGCATTTCCATTCATTACAAAATACGTTATGCATAACCAATGAGTACTTTATATTCTCTTACATATACAAACGATATTCTACATTCTCAATCAAACTCAATCTATTTTTGATTCGATAAACTCCACATTTCGCTTAAACAACTATACATACATATCCTCGTACATGTTTTAGTCAATATCTCGCGAAAATTTCATTTATATCGTTCGTATTTACATACTCAGAACATTTTTATAGGCTTAAACCTGTTATGTTCCAACACATACTATATACACAAATTTTATTATTCGTACCTACACTCATACTCATACTCATGACAGTACATTTTATGCTTATACTTATACCCATACTACTCATACATTTTATGTTTATACTCATACTTACGTGCGTATTCATACTTAAACCTATACTTATGCTCATACTTTTATTCATACTCATAATTCATACATTCGTATCTGTGCGCGAGCGAAACCCGATGGATTCGCTTACGTTGGTCTCATACATACTAAAACGTAAATATACATTCTTCTACGTAGTCATTTGTATTTTCAAATTATGTATACCCTGATTCATACACGACTAGTACAAGCTATGCATAGCATGCGACGATCAATATAATCACGGGTGCACACGGGATTATAGTGATAGGCGTATGAGGACCATAGAGTGTACTACTGTGTATGGTAAGACACGGAACGTAACATGACGCGAATAATGAAACGGACGTAACGTGGTCAAAACATGGTGGATACGCCGCTGGTACTTCCTATATACAAGTGTTTTCAGCATGTTACCAAACTTTCGTAAAACGTCCCATGAGAAATTCGGTGTTTTGGAGACCTTTTAGAGCTGATACAAACTTTAACAACTCACAAACGCATTATATCCAATTATCCATGACGAGACGTTATTAACAACACTCATTATCACATTGTATCCAACTTTCAAACCATTCTTGTACTCGCATTCACCTACTAGATCGTTCGTTCACTCTCATACCTCCGTGGTTCCCAGTTATTCTTTGGTTTTTATACAAACCTCGCTTACAAGAAATTGGTTTAAACGCTCGAAACCTAAAATACTTTTGCTTTTAAAGCTTTTTACAACCTACGAAACGACCACACTTTTTATCAAAATGCATACAATTTTATATGAAAGTTTTCTTTCTTTGATAGCATATTCTAAAATACCTCTCCATTTAGATAATTTAAACTTGTTTAAGCCCACTTTACCTATACACACATACACGTTTTACTTATGATTAATGTCTCAAAACTTATTTTGAACAAACTCTTTTCACAACCCTATCCCTTCGTTCCTCAACGATTTTATACATCCTTCCCAACACGTCTCAAACTTCAAAATCTCAACTTTAGTCAATCATTATTTTTAACCAAAAATTCCTTTTTCAAAGCCTTCCTCTTGAATAAATTTTGGGACGAAATTTCCTAAAGGAGGGGAGACTGTAACGCCCTGCTTTTTTGCACTTTCCCTAATTAGAAAACTTTTCGTATATTTCTACTTTCGGAAATCCATTAATCGTAGTCCATTTCAAGCCATTGTAAATCTGAGACTTCGATTGTAGTAAAAAAAATGATCTTTTATATGAAATTCATGTTGTTTATACTTAATGCATTGTAACACCCCGAAAATATAAAACTTTATATTAGAATTATAAAGTATAAAATAAACGAGAATAAACTGACTAGGACTAAATAACCCAGTTAGATACAACATTGTGAAACAAAATAAATGGATGGGAACTCCTAAATTAATAAACGAAACAATAATAGAGGGACCTAAGTTACAAAGTTGGAAACTTGGGTGATTATAATCAAAATAACACACACCAAACACATAATTAGGTGTGTTTGGTCGAACAAGAACACAGGGGGCGACACAGGCTCCCCCACCAAACGTATAGTGCATGTCAAATTTGATCAAATTGAGAGTTCAAATCAGCTCCAAATCGAATTTGAAGTACGAATTAGTGATCACCTTGTTGAGGGGATCATAAGGTATGCAAAATCTTGATGTTTTGATCCATCTTAAATTATAGGTTAATTGTGAAAAACTGAAATTGAGCTTGATTATGTCTTGCATGGATGGAATTAGAAGTAATATGGCATCTAGGGATAAACCCTAGATGATTTCTTGTTAAAATCTAGCATTATACTTGTGGGGTTTGTAATCACCATTGTAGGTGATTAGTGAGTTTGTAGAAACTAAATAAACACTAGAATTATGGTTCTTATTCTAGTGAAATCTGAATTCATGTGGTGAATCTGAAATTATTTATGTTAAAATTTAGTATAGATTTGTTAATTGAAGTGAATGTAGATGAAAATAACATGTCAAGAACCTAGTAATGGTTATGTAAAAATCTGACCCGCAAGGTGTTTGTTAAAACGCCTAAATGAGGAGTAAAACGTTAAAGATCGGACAAAAACGCAGATTCGAATATTATAATGAATTGTCCGATTTTTGGTTATAAAAAGAGTTCTAAATTTGGTTGTGAATGGAACTCTATAGGTAAAGAATCCGGGTCGTCAAGTGGACAAGCCGGAGGTGATACACGCTTGAAAGGTGTGCTTTAAAGGTACGTAACTTCGGTTTCGTTACATTATGGATAAACAATAGTCTTAGAAATGTTAATGAGAATGTAGTGTCAATTGCGAGTTGGTATGTCATAGAAGTGACGAAATTCACTCGACAAACAAACGGGTCAAAATAGTTAATTAGAATTGTTGGTTGATAATGTTGTTTAATTATGTAAGTATGTAACTTGACCCGTTACATTAAATGAGTTGTTGTTAAATTATGCGTAGTCGCATTTTAGAATAGAAATTGTGTTGATTTTAGTGACCATGATTGTTACTTGAATTAATAGAGTTAAAATTGATAAGGAACCGTTTGGTAGTCATCACATTGGAGGATTTCCACAAGATGAGTCAACGGGTCGAATAATGGTGTAAATTGTAGTATTGGTGTTCTAATTTGTTAACAATGACGATATCAATCACAAGATCATTAAACCCTGGAATTGGTAAGGAAATGCAAGTGATGCTAAGCCCCGGATGTTGGGTGAAAATGCCTCAAGATTTCTATTGTAATGGTAGAAAAGTTGTGTAAATATAGTGGGTCGAATATTTAAATAGAGATTTTGGTGACTAAGCCCGTAAACCAAATTTTCGGGATAATAATTGTAGTAGGCACGTCGGTAATTTAAATACGGGCTTGTAGGAAAAAGAATTACTAAAAACAGACTTACGGATCATAAGTTATGGCGATTTTAAGTTGGGATTTGAATAAACATTGAGCTGGGTATGTGCAGCAACAGTTTAAGCAACATTCTGTGAAAAAAGGGGGCTAGACGTCACGCGAAGCCCCTAGGCGTCGCGCGACGCCCCCTAGTTCTGGAAAATTTTTATTTTTTTGTTGTTTTAATCCATGGAACTTGTTTATCCCCATTCTAGCATTATCAAAACTGACATCTGATGTGGTTTTGACCTTAGGTGACGTTGGACTCAATCCGGATGGCGATCAAGCGAAATTTCAAGAACCGAACACAACCTTTTGAAGCTTCCGCGACTAATAAATCTTGTTTTAAACAATGTTCACGTTGTAGATACTTAAATGTTGTTTTTGGGATGTTCGAACTAGTTAGTTGTTAACTAGAACGATAACATTATGCAAACCTCCGTTTAGTTTAAAGTTTTAAATGAAGTGATTTGGTTTTAAGTTTATGTCATATGTACCAAAACCTCATAATAACAAGACGGGTGTTACATGCATACTTGCGAAGATTAACTCGCAAACAACTACCATGTGTTCGTGATTCTTAAACAAACATTTGGTCACATTTTGCAAGATGCAAATTCATGTTCTTTATGCTTATTTGATATCTCAAGTCACATGTCGTACATAGTTGTTATATTGGTTTGTTACACATACTTATGCATAACATATTTTTTTTACTCTTACTTTAATTCATGTTTAATATACCTTTTGGCCTTGATACATGTTCAATACATTTTACATCATTTATACATTGTAGGACATGTTAACCATATATAAAATACATCTTATTTATACATTTTACATCATTTAAACAACAAAAAAAATATATATAAGCTGCCAAACAACCCTTGCAATTCAGCCATATATTGCTGAATTATTTCTCTTTTTATTGATTAAACTCTCACCTACTTGTATTAAATGCCAACCCAACTTAACCTTAATCCTTCCCCTATAAATACCACTTATAATCAGCCTCCCTACCACTTTTGCAACACTAGAACACTCTCAAACTCTCTCCAAATCGCAGCTGATTCCATAAGTTCGAGCAGATTGATACCTTCCCACAAAAATGAGCATAACTCACTCAATTCTTATCCGATTCACTCGATTCTTTTTCCTACTTCTTTGTATTGACCTTAGCTACATTTCCATGGGTTTTCAATGGAAAATCAAAGCCTGGAACGTCACCAAAAGGGATCCAAAATTGACTGATTTTTCTGTTCTTGTTTCAAACATTGATAAACTTGATTAAACTTGAGGAAACTCACCTCAAACCTATGTCCTTATGCTTATAACCACATCTATGGTTAGTTAGGCTTAAAAACAAGGTTGAGACATGTAAAATCAGAGGTGTAAGCCTCACAAACTTTCTGTTTTGTTCAAGGGTTTAACCCACAAGTGATGTTCAAGCTCAAAGCTTGATGGTTGTGTGATTTAGGATTAACTTAGGTTATCCTACTTGAAAATCCATACATTGCTTGGTGATTTCTCATAGATTAGTTGTTCATATTCTATTGTTACTTATAAGTTCATGACCCTCCTTGAATGTTTATAACATCAAGTGCAGTGGTGAACATCTAGAGGTACCTAAATTGAATATTCGTTCTTCCTATCTCCTACATGACTTCCATGATACCAAGAGGTTCCTAAATTGTGGATTTATCCTCCTACCTCCTACTTGACCTATATGATATAATATACACTACATACTACTTATATGTATATTCCAAATAATCGAACATTTTATGACGAATTTGTGTTCATTTGTCAAGGTGTTTAATTACATCATCTAAAACATTATGTGTTAAAGATGATTACTTTTGTATATGTACTTTCCATATTCCTTTTAAATTCCAAATCTCGACTCTAAACTTACCTTGAACTTTAACCCTTATACATTCGTCCTCCCAATCTCATACACTCGTCAACACTTGGATAATCGGAAAACTTAGCAATTTTGTGAGTATACTTGACACATTTTACCGTTTTCACACTTTTGGGTGTAACATGTTTTTATATACAAAACACACTTAGTATACATACTCTTATGCAAATACATAAACAAACAATCCAATACATGCTTACTATTTGTTATGCTTGATTCGTGTTTTCTGGGTGATTCTTATGTGATGAACTTGTCATTAGCTTCGTAAAAGCCCCCACTTAACATGTATAGCGCTATAGGAGTAACGCACCGCCCGTGAACGAGAGGTCATGTAAGGTTTATTCATTCATACTTGCGTAAACAGAGGGTTGACTTGTAAATCGCATGCCAGTTTATACGTTAATCTTGATAACTAGGTTTGCCATGTGGATTGTTCCTTAATATTTTTATACTTATATACTACGCACCAAACTTGTATGCTCGCCAATACTTTTTGTATGGAACCACACTTTTAAAACATGTTGCGGGTATAGCAATGATGTTTGTGATGCATGAAATCTAGTAGGATGCTTAGATACACACTTTAAATTTGTATTCTTATTGTATTGTATTTCATCATTCATGTTGTAACTGTTTCAAATCCTTGTAATTGACTCTTTAGAAATAAAATGAAAATTTATTATTTAAATACTTGTCACAAATAGTGTTATGAAGTCTCTTGCAATCTATTTCGTCTCACTCCGATGTTTCCGCCATCGGTTGGGGTGTTACAGTGGTTGTAGTGGGGGTGGGGAAATGGTAGTAGAGGTGGGCGGTGTAGATGGTGGTGGTGGTGGTTTGTGAAGATGGCGGTGGTGGTGGGCGGTGCAAGTAGCGGTGGTGTACAGTCCTCGTACCTATACCCGTACCGGTACCAGTAGAACAAAACTGGGTACCAAATACCGTGCCAAATATATTAGTATGGTACGTGTATTTTAGTACGGTACCCGCTTTGGTACCATTTTGTTTTTATTTAATTTTTGAGCACTCGTAACGGTACCTAAATTAGTAAAATTGACATGAGTACCAAATAAGTAAAATCAATGCGAGTAACTATAAATACCATGATACGAAATAAAACATGATATTAAAAAAAAATTTAAAGGTCTATATAAAATTCGGTATCAGCACCCGTTTTTACCCGTACATGTACCAATACCGAATACCAAAATCAATAAAATTGGGTACCGATACATATACCGAATACCTAAAATCTATACGAGTACAAGTATTTGAGAAAAAAGCCCATCCCTAGCGGTGGTGGTGGTTGTGGTGGTGGTGGTGGTGGTGGTGGTGGAAGTGAGGTGGTGATAAGAAAGCCAAATCATTGTTCACATCAGCAAATAATAAAGTTGAGTGCTATATTAACATCCATGTCATCAAGAACTAACTGAGTTAGACCTTAGTTAGAAAGGATCGTTGGGAACCAAACTCTTACAAGTTAGGATTGTTGGAGTAAATTTTTTAAGTTGAGATTATTATCAGCCAACAAGTAAAACTTAGGATTATTAAAATCCAATAACTCTTTAATAAATCATTTCACTATTAGTCGTATATTACTTACGAACTTTTTTGCATCTAAGTGTTTATTCCTTTATTAAAATGATCCTTATGGATCGGTATAACTCTTAGGACTCATTTGATTCATGAAATACTTTAATGGGATTGAGTTTGAATTGAATCCTCTAAAGATTCACAAGGTGTTTAGTATGTATTTTTTTTTTGGAAGGAACTAGGATGTTTAAAAGAGAAAATGACAGAACTGCCTTTATTAATACAACCCTATTCCTAGGTCATTCGCTCACCTCTCAATGATAATTTGTCTCCCTCAACAGTTTTTTTTTTTTGGGGGGGGGGGGGAGGGGGAGGTATTGCTCGAGCTGGTTTGCTGCATCAATTTAATTTTGGTTCTAAGCCATCATAGAGGTTAGGTTTGGCTAGATAAAAAATTGTAACCAAATCGGTAGGGGTAATAATCTTCAATCAATGGGGAGGTGAGAGGGTGTTTGATTTCTTGAAAAGTGGAACCAAATACGATGTTCGATTGTGATTTTTGTTCGACTTTGATTTATGCTTTTTGATATTGCCCTCTATTATGTCTGATTTGATTATTGATGTGACTCAGACTTTTACTTATATTGCCTTTTCGATTATTGTTGCAAACTTTGATTTATGTTGTAAGTGAACCGACTTTGAATTTTGGAACTGATTTGACGATTGTTGTGATTCAGGCTTTGATTTATGTTGTGAACGATTTGGCTTTGATTTATGGAACCGCTTTGATTACTATAATGTTTCATAGCTCCAATATTGTTGTTTTCCATCATGCGATGATTGTTGAAATAGTTAGGGTTTCATGATATTGATCAGTGCCAATTTTAGCTTTTGTATTAATGGAAGGTTCCATTTAGCAGTATTCAATATTCAGGTATAAGCCAATTAAGTGAAAATCAAACCAAGCAAAATCGCTTAAAACAATATTCAATTACATATTCAATTTTCGATATCAGCCTAGCTAGATTGGTTATTTGGCTTTCAGTTTTAAGAAGTTCAATTCGGATTAAAACTGAATGCATACATCTTATCTTACTTCTAATAAAGAATTTCAATTAATAACACATGACATTCTCTTATTCAACTCTCAAATTTTACTTATATTTAATTTTTATTTTTAATTTAATTTTAATATATTGTTTTAATAATGAATACATGGATATCACTTATATATATATATATATATATAGGGGAGGGTTTAAATGAGAACACTCATCTTTTGTGAGAACCATGAGAACAAATCTCAGCCACTCATTTATTTCCCTTGTATTTTAATTAAAAGGGTAAAGCGGTAATTAAACAAAATTCCCTACAACTCTCTAGTTTCCATTAACACCCAAATTCCAGCACTACTTTTTTCCAATCTACGCACACGATATTTAGTCTAGGCACATGATCTTCAATCAGGAATCTTATCCAATGGATTATAGTTTGGAGTAATTAATCTTAAACTATTTCGTTCCTAATCTGCAGGTATGTTCTTCAATTGTTAATTGTTTGATACGGTTTTTGGATTCATTGATTTTTTCTCAAATCAATATTTGATTCACTGATTAATTTAATCGATTTTAGATTAACTAATTATTGTTCAATAGATTTTGGTATCAATTACTCTGTTTATGTATTGTGGGTTTTGTTCCACGATTTTAACACATGTTTCTATTGAGTTTGTAATTTGCCCTAATTAATTCTTATTTGCTGGATTGCAAGTACAGTTTATCCTAAATCATATGTAAGTATTGATGAATCACATGATTGATTGATGAAGCATGGTTCCATGACTAAGATTGATATCAAAACTCAGCCACAAATGTTAACTGAGGTTCTTTATCTTAGTTTTTTTTTACAAAGTGTAATTGTAAGGGTTATATAATGTTATTGATAATGACTACAAACGTGTGTTTATATTGTGATGTAGGTTCATCTAAGACCAGCTAAGAGGATATTGTAACTGTGTGAGGTGAACCAAGGGTTCTATATTAAGTGTTATCAATCATGAGGAACAATTTGAAGATTTGGATGAAGCAAGTGTTGGAGCTGATATGAGCATCCCATCTTGTTCAGATTTACACATGTGTAACTACGAATTGCTTACATCCCATCCTGTTCAGATTTACACATGTGTAAGCGTTGTTCTATATTCTTTGTAAAAAAGTACTTCCTTGATACCAAATTTCAAGATAAAAAAAATACATTTCAAATGCATGTAGACCTGGTAGGATGAAACTGACGAGCGAGATTATGACAGGTTAATCAACACGAATCGTGTTCATAGACTTTTAGCATATGCTACTGTTGTAAAAGACTGTTTCAATACTGGAAGATATGAGGACATGTATGCGTATGTGTGTGATATTGGAGTGAAAAGGTTGTCTCAAGTCCATATAAGATGTTCAGTTGGCTTGCAAGGCTGCATCAGATGAATGAGAATGTTGATGGTGATGCAAGGATTCTTATGTGTTTTTTCATTCATTGTACCTATCTTAGAAAAAGAATGTAATCATAAATCAAACATAAAACACTTCATTATATGTAACTACTAAGTACAATTCTGTTAGAGAAATGTGGATGAAGAACAAACAAATATGTGATTTTGTATCTACTAATGTTTGAGGTTGTTTTAATGTTTTAAGGCAATAACGTCGACTGCAGAAATGCAGCAGTAGCAATAGCGCAGCAAAAATGCAGCACCGCTGGCTGCAAAAACGCAGCGGCGCGGCTGCCGTAACGCTGCAGCGCGCGGCTGCATATGCGCATACATTTACTTCGATTACTTGTAAAATTCCACTCAAAACTCAGTTTCGAACTAGTTTTTTTGTTTGTCGTTATATAGATAAAAATAGATAAAGAGAAGGGATTCAAAAACCTACTTAAAATCACATATTGGCATATTGGAACATACTTTATATTCTTGTATAATTCAATTAATTTTTTATGTCAAAATTAAAAATGTGATTCCATTTTATGGTGACAAAATGTGACCATCTTTTATAATGACAAATCATTTTTTTTCTTTTTGATGCATCTCATACTGTAGCCAAAACTTTTAAGCAACCAATTTTAATGGTATAAGATTTTTAACTTGCTTTAGGTTCAAATTTTTTATAACCATGAATTAATATATTGTAGTTTGTAGACTGATTTTTAAAGTTCTCCTTATAGTAACACCATAGTGCATTATAAGAATCAAACACAGTGCGCGACTATAGTAATGCAGGGGCACGATTGCCGTAACGCTGCAGCGCGCGGCTTCAGAAACGCAACGTGTGGCTGCAGATATGCTGCAGAAACGTGGCTGCAGATATGCGCGTGGCTGCAGAAATGCAGTGCGCGGCTGCATAAACGCAGCGGGCACGACTACCATCGTTTGATAATTAATCCAAGATAGTATTAAGCAAAAACTAAAAGTATTATATTGACCACCAAGTAGGATTTAAACCAATACAATATTACAAAAAAAAATCAAAAACATTAAACTGTCCAACAAATCGTAATCATTGACATACGGTAACCATGATACCATGAAAACATACGTTATAATCCTTGATATACGCTAAAGACAGTAACGTGGAGACAAGTCACAATCCATAATATCATCTAGTCTTCTTGATGACGTCTTCTCGGTGAATATTCTCTTTCCAAAGTACAATCTTCGTATCACTTTCTAGGCATCTTCAGTTGAACTCTCAAAGTTCTCTTTGCCATTTTAAAACCAACAGTAAAATGTACCATTTTTTCTGAAATAGGCCTGGTCAAAGTGAGAAAAGTACAATATTATTAAGCCATCTGTTTTTACTGCTATTCTAAACAAATAATATGGCTCACTTACACATGTGTAAATGAGCAGAACTGCTCACTTACACATGTGTAAACAACCTACTTACATTTGTGTAAATTGCACAATAATCATGTATATTTGTTTTAATACCATTGTTTCAATGTGCACATGTGTAAATATATTTATACACTACATATGTAAACATCTTATTTACACATGTGTAAATTGCTTAATCACAAAAATGCAATATTAACTAAGATGGATTACACATGTGTAAATTTTAAGTTTCTATTTTACACATGTAACTGTTTGTTTTACACATGTGTAAATGTTCATATCTCTACCTTTTTTTAAACTATTATGATTTGCACATGTGTAAACCTTCATATTTATGCTTATTTTTTCAAATTATTATGATTTACACATGTGTAATCCATCATATATATGATTTACACATGTGTATACCATCATTGTTATGTTTATTTTTTAAAGTATTATGATTTACACATGTGTAAACCTTCATTATTATGCTTATTTTTCAAAGTATTATAATTTACACATGTGTAAACCTTTTATATCGATGCTTTTTTTAACTATCATGATTTACACGTGTGTAAATTTCCATTTTAATGTTTCTTTTTTTTTTTAACTATTATGATTTACATATGTGTAAACCTTTATATTTATGATTATTTCCATGATTTACACATGTGTAAACCTTCGTATTCACGCTTATTTTCATAACTATTGTGATATATACATGTGTAAAGTTTCATATATATGATTTACACATGTGTAAAAACATATGGAGATTTGTTATAAATTTATCTCTAGTACATACCTTCAAGTTTGGCCTTTCCATGAAGTTTCAATGATCCGATTTCTCTCACTATCTTCATCGTCTCTGTTTTGCTTTCTAGTTTCTCATGCCTTGATGCTTCTGTTATTATATTACAATTACTTTTCTTTCATAAATAAATGCAAGTTAATGTTTTAGTTTTTTTCCCTTTCCTTGCATAAGTGAAGCTCTAGCCTTAGCTATAGTACTTAAATCCCTCACAACGCCTACCGTTTTATCAAACCAATGAACATTGTTGATTTAAGACTATGTAAATTAAAAGAAAAAACAAAAGACAGAACTTGAGCAAATATTTACCTGTATACCATCCATTTTTTCTCACACAGAGATTATATTTCAGAACTCGTCCATTCGATAAGTAATTAGGAATCACAGACAAGTGATTTACATTCTCGATAAAATAACATGTCGCTATTTCAAAATGTAATGTTGCAAACTTGTATAGTAGCTAGTGTAGAAAAGTCAGCAACTCAATGAACAATTAGACTTCAATTTTACAAATTTAAATCTAAGTTTTTGCCAAAACACTTGAAAAAGCAAGATATTGATATACCAGGTTTAAAGCTCTTCATATTTGAATCATCTTAAAGGAACTTATATAGACTTTCACATCATTTCGAAAGCTAAAATTCACCCAATCAGAAATAAAAAAAAAGATGAAAAATGTTGATGTCATTTGAGCTAACATATATACTTAATCTGGTATCCAAAAATTATTAGTACACTATCCTTTAAGAAGGTTAAGGTCTACTGGTACACAAAGAGCTTTAGATTTTAGCAGTGTATCTGGTTGACTGATAGAAATCCAACACAAGACAGAATCCAAGTCCAAACATAAATAATTGCTGAACTCCCTTAGGTCAAGTTGTAACTCAGTGATCAATTGGATTTCAAAATCAAAAATTTGGTCAAATCTAAACTGATGGAAATGTCAAGCATTCAATTTGCAAGGTACATATATCTACATGAATTTAAATTGGTGTTCCCAAAGGTTAAATTACATGTAGTTATATCGCGAAACAACCAATAAACATCATTCCAGCCCTAATTTTAATGAAATAGAACAATAAAAAGTTGAAAAAACAAACCTTCAGATTTGTAGATTGATTCATTGAGGAAGATGGTGGATTGATTCATTCATTCATCCTTTTCTTCCCAGAAAAACATTGCAGATTTACATCGTCGGCTCGATTTGCAGATTTACATCGTCGACTCGATTATGGTTCATTCATCCTTTTCTTCCCACTAAAACATTTGATAACTTCAGATTTGCAGATTGATTCCTTGAGGAAGATAGTTGATTTAGAAGACGTCGATTCATTTCCTGGAGGAGAAGGTGAATTTAGGGGTGAAGGGGTAATTGAATGTGATTTTACAGTATTGCCCCTTTTTAGTCTTATTTTAATGGTCCCCTTCTCATTAAAAACCCATTTAATCTTAGCCCTTGATTGATGATGATCTATGGATGTAAATTGTTCCTAGAGTTCTCACAAAAATCCATGTTCTCAAGATAACCCTCCCCTATATATATATAGGAAAGTTCATTGGGAACACTAAAAAAGTGGGGAACAGCGGGTAACCGGCTCAAACGAACTCTGATTGGACTCATTCCAGCGGCGTTGGAACCGGCTCGTCGAACCCCAACTAAGATCTCTTAACCCTAAACCCTAAATCCTAACTCCTAAACTCTAAACCCTAAAGCTAAAAAATAAGGCTAAAACCTAAGCTAAACAGTAAAATCTTGACTATAAACCATAAAAGCTAAACCCTAAAGGCTAAACCTAAAGCTAAACCCTAAAGCTAAACCCTAAAAGTCAAACCCTAATATATTTAGGAGTAAATTACAAGATTTGTCCTTTATATATGTCCCAAATTTCAGGCGCTGCCCTTTTTCTTTAAAATTGATGAGTTTTGTCCTCCGCCACTGGCCACCAACCGCCTTTTATCCTCCGCCACTGGCCACCACCGCCACCGGCCACCAATCGCCTTTTCTCCTCTATCTATTCTCCTCATGTTCCTTACTCAAACCTAATGCCTATTTGGTCTTACTATAAACCCACTTACCCAGATCCCCAAATGTTGGGAAACCATCCAGTATCCACTACCATCAGGATAAAATGTTTAAATGGTAAATCAGAACTTAAAAAACTCAAACATAACTGATCTAAACAAACGAAAAAAAACACGAAAACGTTATGTATATTGTATACAACAGATCGAGACTTCGTAAAATCACAAAACATATCAAATTATCAATAATACAAGTACAACAAATTATTCAACATAACTATGACAAAAACGGATAATAAACTTGTAATAATCTAATCTATGTAGCCGATTTGAATCTAATAACAGATAAACACGTTGAAAAAGTATATCGGAACATAAACGAATTCAAACAAAACAGATCTAAACAAACAATTAAAGAAAAACGGTAAAATATACACCGAAACCCCTGTATTTGACCCGCGACGTCCTGGTGTAGATCATTTTCTGACCAAAGATTAAGTGTAAAAATAGTTTGGTTCTGCGATGTTGCTTCAGATCTAGTTGGCGATTTGATTATGAACATTGATGTGGTTCTGATTTTAGTGTTTAAGGGTTGGTCGGTAATACCCTAAGAGACCAAACTTGTTTTCCGACAACACTTTCTTCTCTCGAGCAGATCTGGCTCAAATCTTGGATGGCTAAAATCAGACTTGTGAGCAGGTGTGGTGGGGCGGTGGTAGCGGTTCAGATGGTAGGGTGATGCTTCACTGGAAACGGTGAGGGGGTGCGGTGGTAGGGTTCATATGGTAGGGTATGGCCATGGCCATTGGTGTTTCTATGGTGGTGGTGGTTCACCGGAAAAACACCAGTGTTTAGAGAGAAGGGAGTTGAGAGAGAAAGGTTTAGGATTTTTTGTATCTTATTTTATTTTTATCTTGTTTATTTAAGATATACATATTTAAAATAAAAGGACTAAATGACCAAATTGTCCTCATGTGCCTTGCGCATGACCTAAGTTAACATTAAAAATTAACTAAGTTAGTGCTAAAGGACGTAACGTGCAAGATTTGCAAACATTAAGGACAAAACTCATCAATTTTAAAGACAAAGGACAGCACCTGCAATTTGGGACATACATAAAGGACAAAACTTGTAATTTACTCTTTTTAATGTTAACTTAGGTCATGTGCAAGGCACATGAGGACAATTTGGTCATTTAGCCCTTTTATTTTAAATATGTATATCTTAAATAAACAAGATAAAAATAAAATAAGATATGTGACAACTCGTATTTCAGAACCTATCTTTGTGCTAAGTGTAGCATGTTTTGAACTTATGTGATGTATGTAAACTTGGTGTGATTATCTGATATGTTGGCTTAATAAATGTCTATGAGTTAAATGTTTGAATTATGTGAATGTGTGTATATACATATATATATATATATGACTCGAATCGCACAAGCCAACAACCCGACCGCACAAGCCTTGGGCTTTGATTTCCACATAACTCTCAGCCCACTTCCCACTCGGAACACATAGGCAGCCCATGATGGGTTCGGCCTACCTCTCATACGCATAGCCTCATGAGGAGGTTAACACTTCTCATTAATTGCAATCACACAACAGACGCAAAACCCTAGTGCTCTCCTCCCTCTCTCTAAGTCGACGACAGCCACACCTCTCCTCTATCGAAGATTATCTGTTCGGATCAATCCTCGTTCCATCTCTAATCGGTTAGTGTTTCATGTTATGTGTTTGTAAATGATGTTATGATTCTATGATTCGATAGAATGATTAGGGTTACATACATAATGAACGATGATGTTATGTGGTGATGTTTATGTGAATCAGATTTCATAATATTGAACTAAAGAATCGATTGAATGCATGATACCCGGCTGTGATGTGTTGTTATTCGGATGATAATGTATTGTTATGTTAGTATGAATTGGAGTTGTTGATGATGATTGAAAATCGATTGCATGTTATGTAACACCTCGAAAATTCACGTCCTATAATGTGTTGACACGTGTCATATGTTTGAACGTGTGAAAGAATGTTATGAAAGGATTAAAGTTGACAATCATGGAAAGTATGTGAATATACGAGTTCTAAATGTCAACAGTGAATAAATATATTGTACATTAACCCTACATGATGCTCATACCTTCAAACGAATAAATCATGGATCATACAAAGCTAAATATGAAAGAAAGTGAGAGATTACAAACTACAGGGGTTAAATGTGTCAAAATGTTTAAGTTATACCTCTGAGTGACATTTTGACAAACCCGAAGCTTTGTAACGGTTAATTATGCTCACTAGAATGTACGTTATAAATTTCGTGAAGTTTCGTTATCGTATGAGAAAGTTATGATCAAATTCGTGTGCGTGGGGTTAAAGCGTCAACGTTGAAAGTTAGGACTTTTCGGGTAACAATAAAGTTAACCGGGGACTTAACAAAGTGGGTATATGTCTTGAAGCCCTTATACGTCAATTAGGAGGGTTCAAAATGCAAGAAAATGAAGTCTAAACAAAGTTTGAAGAGCCTAGGATCAAAACGCAAAAATAAAAAATATATGATTTGATCAGACAAGGCCTCGCGCCACGCGAAGCCCTAGGGGGGGGTCTACGCGTGCCGCGAGGGACTACCAGTTCCGAAAACTTTGGGTTTTGCCTGCTAAGTGCTTTCTGCTCGATCTTTAACCGATTTTCCACATCTTTCTTGACCCCTAAACAACCCCTAAACATCTAAGGACACTTGTGGATGAGTTATGGTCAGTAGTAGACTTGTGTGTCAACATTTTATGGGGATTAAATCACTATATAAGGCCATGAAGTTGTAAACATTCTTCACACCTTCATTCTTGCATTCCTGATCACTTCTGGAGCTCAAGACTTCTCTCAAGTGATCTCTGGTCATTCATAGGACTCTTGTAAGTTTGCTTAACCTTTCTTAGTTAAGTTTTTACTTAGTTTTAGCTTAAAAGTCAAACCGTCGTAATTAACGGTTGACTTTAAGATTAATCACTAATGGTCCAGTGATTAGTCGAATCAAAAGTAGTTATAAGTTGGTAATTATGTGAAGTTTGCTTAACCTTTCTTAGTTAAGTTTTTACTTAGGTTTAGCTTAAAAGTCAAACCGTCGTAATTAACGGTTGACTTTAATATTAATCACTAATGGTCTGGTGATTAGTCGAATCAAAAGTAGTTATAAGTTGGTAATTATGTGGGTAATAAACCCTTAAAAGGGTTCCCCCTGATTCCCACTCTAACTAGGTCAATTGTCGGGTCAAACTTGTAAATAAAAAGTCAACAGGATACTTAAATTCTAAGTTATGCATGTTTAGCAATGTAGAACACATACAACATGTTTGATCATTAATATAACTTGGTAATTAGTGTAAGAACATGTCTAAACATGTTCAACCCAACAATTTACTGTTTAGACCCGGTTCGGAACCGAAAGTCGCAAAGCTTTGACTTTTGCTTTGACTTCAGTTCTGACCCGTTTTGCTATGTTTTAGAAATACCTTAGAGCTTCATTTGGACCAGGTTACATGTTAGTATAACCCTCTGTGATTATACACCATGGTTCATTAGTTAACCGATTAATACGCTTGATTCCGTTAATTGCTCATATGTGACCATTATGCCCTTATTACCAAAAAACGTGATTTTTAGAAATGTAAAAGTGTAGAAACCTTAGTTACTGATATATAAACTTGTATGCAAAGTTTGACATCAGTTTGAGGTGTAGATAGAGAGTTATGCTCATTAGCGTAATTAAGAAGCTTTATGTTAATTAAACGACATAATTAGCGTATGGCCTATCTAAGCCTACTTTTTGATATCAAACTTATTACCCACTGATGTAATATATTATTTTGGGATTTTTGAAGATTTTTAATTAATTTTAGGCTGAGCATAAGTTATCGTCGTAGGCTTAATCCGGTAATTGTCGGTTTTGCCCTTACGGGCTATAAAATGAGTTTTACATATCTAGTCAACTCCAAACCTTTTACTACTGATTAGATATGATAAATAAATTATTTTAAGCCTTCTGGAATAATAAAAATATCAGCTTTCTATATAGAACCCTGAAACGGCTTCTAATCGCCTAATTAAGCGTTTTAAACGCATAGTATGTACTAAAACTATTTTTAACATACAAAGGTTGATACCTACTGACATTTGAGGTAAATTATAATATTTTAACAGTAAGCAAAAGTTGTTTAACTCAGACTTCAGTTTTGAGCTTTTCGGCTTATGTGAAATTACCAAAATGCCCCTACGGTGCATAGTTTGGTTATAATTGATAAATTTCACATATATACTTTACCCTACTGTTATAACTTAGTAAACTAAGTGTTTTTGCTGATTATATCAGACCTGTAACTCAGGTAAATACTTAAACTCTTTTATAATCCTTTAAATGACCAAACTACCCCTACGGGGCATAGTTTGTGTTTAAATTTGTTTCGGGCATAATAAAAGACATCTTACTGATGTCACAACATATTTGAAGCATATTAACTTAGGAAACCTGTATATGGCTCTTACGGATTCCCGTTACGCATATTACGCGTTCGGTTCGGTTTATGTAACAAGTTTACATAAATTAGCCGAAACGGGTCAAACCTTATCGGTTTTATCTCAAAATCCAGAATGTGTATGAAATACCCATATTAAGCAAGTCTCTGAACTTGTCGGGTCTAAATCACATTCTATCCGGTCTTCGCTTAATCGTGCGTACGAACCGTATCTTTGAAACTAACCGGTCTAAGCTTAAGCTTAACTAAAGACCCGTTAGGATTCTAATAGGTTATTATAAACCTTCGTTCCAGATTAGGAGGACCAGTAAAAGATACTTGCATTTGCTTATTGTGATTATTACTTTGCTCAGGTAAATACTTTTAACTTATTTTCCCTATACGGGCTTGGGTTACGGTATATAAAATACCGCTTGGTCGGGCATCAAATCTTCCATCGTTTGGTGGTTAATTGGATAATTTGATCGGCCCGTTTAAACAGTTTTGTTTACTTAAAATCCTTTGGGGGGTTAATGACCATGTCCCGGATATCCCTGGCATCATTTTACGAAATGGCCACGACTTAAGCGCGGGGTGTAGGCGTACACCCGTCAGTGCACAAAAGAATAATGTGGTGTGTCTATTGATCTTTAACCCGGACAGGATCCGGGCTACTAAACGCATAAGGAACATGTAATTCGTTCACAAGATTATATATTTAAATAATTCTCCCAAGTTATAAAAGGTTTATGCCACGTGCATCCAAATTAATTTTTAAATCATTTTCCAAAATGAGTCAGTTGATTGTATTTACCAGTGTAAACTGACGTATTTTCCCAAAAAGATTAAATGCAGGTACTAAGCGTAATTGGCTGGGATTTCTCCTTAGCATCAATAGAAGTCTCACAAGCTTAAGATGCCTAAAGTCTGTTGAACTATTGTTTCCATTTTATTTTCGATCCGTCTGTGGATAAACAATCGACAGTTGTGATATTTGATATTACAATATTATATTCGGTTGAATTATATCTTTCATTTGCTTCCGCTGTGCATATTAAATATTTTGTTGTTTGACTATTATGTTGCCAACCACGTCACGATACTCCCCACCGGGCCCACCGGTGACACGTGGAATCCGGGGTGTGACAGGTTGGTATTAGAGCCAACAATGAGTGAATTAAACACTAGTCTTTTGTGTTTAATCTCAGTTACACAATTGCACATTCAAAAACTTTCGAGTCTAGACAAATAACATAGGACAAATTCTACTTTGTTTGGTTTTTGTTTTGTCCTTTATTTTATATATATTCTTGTCGTTATCTCATGTTGTATTGACAGAATTAGAAATGCCGCCAAGATTCTTCCGAAGAAGAGGACGAGGAAAGGGGCCAATCACCGCCCCCCAATGACAACGAGGCAGGACCTTCGCATGTGCGAGCTCCTTCCACCACCGAGAGTGACGATCCCCGAAAGAACCGGAGGAACCTCTTCGAGCCGGCTAGACGGTCGGTTTCGCACAGTTCAACACCTCCTGTTCATAACCCTTACGGGCCACAGCCGGAGAATGAGCCCAACAACCCACAACCTTCCTACATACCTTTACAGCGATCTCTATCGCACCACTCCTTTGGTGACCCTACACCTGTTTTCAGGGGCCGGTTTAACCCGACAAATTTTATACAAGAACCAGTGGGTTTTAACCCATTGGGACCGGAGGACCACTTCTCGGGAGACAACGCTATGGATATGGACGAGGACACGGATCCTGTCGAGCCAGCAACCGGAACTCCGAACCATCCTATTGAGATCTCGGATGGATCCTCTTTTCACGGATCACCCTACGGTGGTCCAGACAGCTTTCAGGCGAGGTTTACTCAGCACGAGTGGTACTTCACACCCTTGCATCATTCGTCGCCGCATCAGCAGCAGCAGCAGGATCCCTCTGTGGATTCACGGTTTGTGGCAGTCACACCACCGCCTCCACCACCACCAGTTCAGCCGGCACCTCCACAACCGCTGAGGCGTAGGAGAACCAGAGCGCGGATGTCCGCGCGAGGAAGAGACTTTCATTTTAGCTCTCCTCGACAATCGAGTGGCAGTCATTATCCGCCACATCAAGAAGACCCACAGATGGGTGGGCCTTCGCAACCAGTTGCACAGCAACCACCTCCGATGGGTTTTAATAACCCGATTCCAGCATACACGGGTTCGATGGCGTACAACCCGTTTGAGCCGCCGTCTCACACCAACTACGGTTACGCTGAAGCCGACCCCTACATGGTAGCGGCAAATTACAACGCCTTTAACCCAGAAGGACCCTATGGAGCTCCTTGGGGAGCAGGGTACCCAACTCATGGGTACCAGATACCTGCCAGGCCTATAATACGGACGCAATCGCAGCCGCCACGGTTTTCTCCCCTAGAGCGGGAGGAAATTCTTCAGAGACTGGATCAGGTTGAGCGAGACTTTCACCGCGACCGCAGGGAGAGACAAAGCTTCTTCCAAGGATTGACAAGCTTGATCAAAGGGAAGAGCAAGAAGGACCACTGAATCCTTCCAATTGTTGTTGAGCCCCTGCGTGGCCAGTCTTGCTGTATAAACCCCTGCGTGAGTATGTATGTTTGTTTGTTTTGACCCCTGCGTGGGTCTATCTTTCTGTTAACCCCTACGAGGGTATGTTATTATTTAAGTCCCTACGTGGACTATTATGTTATTTGTGTAAGTCCCTGCGTGGACTATTATGATGTTTGTTGTTAAGCCCCTGCGCGGGTAAGTCCTTGTTTAAACCCCTGCGTGGGTAAGTTTGTTTATTTTAAAAGTCCCGTTTAGGGCGACGTGTAACCTTTTAATAAATTAATGGAATGTAAGTTTATAAATTTCATTTTTTTGCTATTATCTGCATAAATATATTATATGAAATAAATAAATCAAAATCATTCCTTTTTAATAATAATCTGCCTATTTAAATATTGAATAAGAATCTTAAGAGTGAAACCTAGCCTGAGTGTCATTATAAAGACATGGCCATGATGGTAAGACCTGTTTAAAAGATTCAAATCCCTGTTAACATCTGTAAACATGTTAACGCTCCTGGGAGACGTGATTCATTAAAATCACACACGTCATTCTTATTATTGGATTCTTCAAAAGATTCCTAACCCAATTTAATGATCTCTGAATCATGGGTTTAGGTCATCAATTAAGATGATCATATTTTGACCATACATTGGTAATATAACGCCTACGGGCCCTGCTCATTTCCATATGAGCCAAAAGACAGTGGTAGCGATGACTCCCTGTCAGATAAAGGTAATGAACTAGGTTCAAACCTTCATGCTTTGATTCTCTGAAATCATAGCTAATAATTTATAAATGTCCTCGTGACTAGGCCTTTTGTGCCACAAATAAAACTGTTATTGTTTTATAATTAGGATAAATTATAATAGAAATCCTAAATAAATATGATTAATAAATTAACCAAATATGGTCTCTGTTACCATGTTTAATGAATTACCCTAAGGGGAAATTCCATAATAAACTCCCAAATAAACTATTGTCCTTGTTTTCTGTAACAGTTCAATTAAAATGGCTAACTCAGAAGAAATTAATAGCCATCCAGTGGAGAATATTGATAACGCCCGGATTAATTTAACGGGTGCTGAATTGAAAGCGTTGGTAGACGACGCAGTTACAAAGGCATTGGAGCGGCAGTACGAAGAGTATAGTGGGACTCGGAGTAGGACCCTATCTACACCGCATTCGAAGCCACCTTCCAAGAAGGATGAACCCAAGAAAGATGATGATAGACTCTCCTCAAACCACCACAGTGCTCCATCTCAACAGGTTGTATTAAATCAAGGACCCAGTAATAAGGGATGCTCCTATAAATACTTTGTGTCTTGCAAACCCAGGGATTTTACTGGGGAAAAGGGAGCCATTGACTGCATGACGTGGTTAGACGAGATGGACACGGTTGTGGATATCAGTGGATGCGCTGAGAGGGATGTGGTCAAGTTTGTGTCGCAATCATTTAAGGGTGAAGCTTTAGCCTGGTGGAGATCACTGATTCAAGCCACCGGGAAAGTCCCATTGTATAACATGTCTTGGGAACAATTTGTTGCCCTTATCAGGGAAAATTACTGCCCAACCCCATTTTTGAAACCAAACCATTTACCCACTGATGTAATATAATATTTTGGGATTTTTGAAGATTTTTAATTTTTTTAAACTGATCATAAGCTAGGATTAGTGCCTTAATTTGGTAAATACCGAATATGCCCTTTTAAGCCATAAAATGAGTTTTACAAATCCTTTTAACGCCAATCCAATTGCTACTGATTTTTCAGCATGAGGTGGAGAAGATAGAGTCTGATTTTCTATCATTGGTGATGACAAACCTTGACTGTCAAGCTTACCTCACGAGCTTCAACACCATGTCCCGGTTGATTCCGTATCTGGTGACCCCGGAACCAAAAAGAATAGCTCGTTTTATCGGTGGTTTAGCCCAGGAAATTAAGGCAAGCGTGAAGGCTTCTCGGCCAGCTACTTTTAGATCTGTAGCTGACATATCTTTGTCCCTAACTCTGGATGCGGTCAGGCAAAGATCGCTGAGAAACAAAGATGCTGAGAAGAGAAAACGTGAAGATGATCATTCACGGAGGTCGAGCAAGAAACACCGTGGAAACGGTGACAACAAGAGGGGGTCTGAGTCAAGGAAAGATGGGCATCAGTCTGGTGAGAAGCCCAAATGCAAAGTTTGCAAGAAACAGCACTTTGGAAAGTGCAGACTCGAGTCGAACTCACAGACTCAGTCAAAAACCTATGCTTGTGGTATATGCAAGTCCAAGGACCACAAAACCTTAGATTGCAAAAAGCTGAAGGATGCAACTTGCTTCAGTTGCAATGAAAAGGGGCACATTAAAACCAACTGCCCTAAATACGCCAAGAAGCCTGAAGAGGCCAAGAAGACCAATGCTAGAGTTTTCAGAATGGACGCAAAGAAAGTGGTTCTAGACGACAACGTTATTACAGGTACTTTCCTTGTAAATGATGTCTATGCAAGAGTACTTTTTGATTCAGGCGCTGATAAGTCTTTCATAGATCATAAGTTTTGCAAATTGCTGAATTTACCTGTCAAAACCTTGAGTATAAATTATGAGGTAGAGTTAGCAGATGGCACCATAGAAACCGTCTCTACTGTGTTAGATGGATGTGTTATATCCATTAAGAACCACTCTTTTCCTCTGTCTCTACATCCCTTTAAGTTGGCCGGTTTTGACATAGTTTTGCGTATGGACTGGTTATCTCATAACCAGGCCCAAATTGTCTGCAACAAAAAGCAAGTGGTGATTAAGACTCCGTCTGGTGAATCACTTACCATTCGGGGAGATACCCAGTATGGACTGCCTGAGCAAGTGACTATGCTCAAGGCTTCCAAGTGTTTAAGGAAGGGTTGTGTCATCTACATGGCACAAGTGATTATTGATGAGCCTAAACCGAAGATCGAAGACATCCCCGTCATTTCTGAATACCCAGAAGTTTTTCCTGAAGAACTACCTGATTTACCACCAGATAGACAAGTGAAATTCAGGATTGATATCATCCCTGGAGCAGCTCCTGTTGCTAGAGCACCTTATAGGTTGGCACCAACGGAAATGAAGGAATTAAGGACACAACAGGATGAATTGCTAGCTAAAGGTTTCATCAAACCTAGTTCGTCTCCTTGGGGAGCACTAGTCTTGTTTGTCAAGAAGAAGGATGGATCGATGCGTCTGTGCATCGATTATCGTGAGCTTAATAAAGTCACGATAAAGAATAGGTATCCATTGCCCAGAATCGACGATCTGTTCGATCAATTGCAAGAGGCAAGTTATTTCTCGAAGATTGACTTAAGGTCAGGCTACCACCAACTGAAAGTTAGAGATGAATACGTACACAAAACTGCATTTAGGACTCGTTATGGTCATTACGAGTTCCTAGTGATGCCTTTTGGGCTCACTAATGCACCTGCCGCGTTCATGGATCTCATGAATCGCATTTGCAAGTCTTACTTAGATAAATTCGTCATCGTTTTCATCGACGACATTCTTATCTATTCAAAGAACCAAGCTGACCATGAGAAACACCTTCGCTATATTCTCAAACTTCTACATCAGGAGAAGCTCTATGCCAAATTCTCTAAATGTGAATTTTGGCTTCGAGAAGTCCAATCCTTGGACATGTGGTGAGTGAGCGTGGTATCCAAGTGGATCCCGCTAAGGTTGAAGTAGTTATGAACTGGCAAGAGCCAAGGACGCCTACAGAGATTCGTAGCTTCCTGGGATTGGCAGGATATTACAGGCGTTTCATTGAAAATTTTTCAAGGATTGCTGCACCCCTAACTTCCTTGACTAAGAAGAAAGTAAAGTTCAGTTGGGGCACTAAGCAGCAAGAGTCCTTTGATATCCTAAAACAAAAGTTGAGCAACGCTCCTGTACTGACATTGCCTGAAGGCACCGAAGAATTTGTGGTTTACTGCGATGCATCGCACACTGGCATGGGGTGTGTACTTATGCAGAGAGGCAAGGTTATTGCCTACGCATCAAGACAGTTAAAAGTGAATGAAAAGAATTACACCACCCACGACTTGGAGTTGGGTGCCGTTGTATTCGCACTAAAACTGTGGAGGCATTATTTATATGGGATCAAGTGTGTGATCTATTCTGATCACAAGAGCCTTCAGCACCTGTTTAATCCGAAGGATTTAAACATGAGGCAGCGCCGTTGGATGGAGACGTTGAATGATTACGATTGTGAAATCAGATACCATCCCGCCAAGGCGAATGTAGTCGCTGATGCCTTGAGTCGAAAGGAAAGGGTGAAACCCATCCGAATCAATGCCAAGCGCATGGAGATAAAGAACAGTTTGACTGAAAGGTTGTTAGCTGCACAGAGGGAAGCTGTGTTGGAAGCTAACTATCCTAACGAAAAGCTAGGGGTAACTGAGGAGCAGTTATCTCTTGGCAAGGACGGGATTCTGAGATTAAATGGACGAATATGGGTTCCAATTTATGGAGGACTTCGAGATGTTATTCTCCAGGAAGCCCATAGTTCTAAATATTTCGTTCATCCTGGAGCTGATAAGATGTACCAGGATCTAAGGGCAAATTATTGGTGGATAGGCTTGAAAAAGTCTGTAGCTGCCTATGTAGCTAAATGCTTGACATGTGCGCAAGTCAAAGCCGAGCATCAAAAGCCGTCAGGCTTGCTACAACAGCCTGAACTTCCTACGTGGAAGTGGGAAATGGTAACCATGGATTTCATCACCAAATTGCCAAGAACAAGGAAAGGCAATGAAACAATATGGGTGATAGTTGATAGACTGACTAAGTCAGCACATTTCTTACCCATCAAGGAGACTTATAGCTCCGACATGTTAGCCCAGTTATACATGGATAAGATTGTAGCCTTACATGGCATACCTGTGTCTATTATCTCTGACAGAGATACTAGGTACACGTCACATTTTTGGAAAAGCTTCCAACAATCTTTGGGCACGCGTTTGAATTTTAGTACGGCTTACCATCCTCAGACAGACGGTCAGAGTGAGCGTACTATTCAAACTTTGGAAGACATGCTACGTGCATGTGTGATCGATTTGGGTGGTAGTTGGGATAACCACCTACCACTAATTGAGTTCTCCTACAACAATAGCTACCATACCAGTATCAAGGCTGCGCCTTTTGAGGCCTTATACGGTAGAAAGTGTAGAACGCCCGTTTGTTGGGCGGAAGTTGGAGATGTCCAATTATCAGAACCAGATATAGTCTTTGAAACGACGGACAAGATTGTCCAGATTCGTGACCGTCTCAAAGTTGCCCGAGATAGGCAGAAGAGCTACGCAGATCCAAAGCGTAAATCTTTTCACTTCGAAGTAGGTGACAAAGTGTTGCTTAAAGTATCACCCTGGAAGGGAGTGATGCGATTTGGTAAGAAAGGCAAGCTAAGCCCGAGATACATAGGACCTTTCAAGGTTATCGAACGTGTCGGGTCAGTTGCCTATAAGTTAAACTTACCAGAAGAGCTCGGTGGAATTCACAATGTGTTCCACATCTGCAATCTGAAGAAGTGCTTCGCTGATGAATCACTGGTTATACCACATACAGATGTGCATATAGATGAGAGCTTAAAATTTGTGGAAAAACCATTGTCGATTGAAGATCGACAGGTTAAGAAGCTTCGAAGGAAGCATGTACCTATTGTAAAGGTCAAATGGGATGCCCGTAGAGGTCCCGAATATACGTGGGAGGTTGAGTCCATGATGAAAGAAAAGTACCCTTATTTATTTCAGTAAATCTCGCGGTCGAGATTTCTTTTAAGGGGGTGAGGATGTAACACCTCGAAAATTCACGTCCTATAATGTGTTGACACGTGGCATATGTTTGAACGTGTGAAAGAATGTTATGAAAGGATTAAAGTTGACAATCATGGAAAGTATGTGAATATACGAGTTCTAAATGTCAACAGTGAATAAATATATTGTACATTAACCCTACATGATGCTCATACCTTCAAACGAATAAATCATGGATCATACGAAGCTAAATATGAAAGAAAGTGAGAGATTACAAACTACAGGGGTTAAATGTGTCAACATGTTTAAGTTATACCTCTGAGTGACCTTCTGACAAACCCGAAGCATTGTAACGGTTAATTATGCTCACTAGAATGCACGTTACAAATTTCGTAAAGTTTCGTTATCGTATGAGAAAGTTATGATCAAATTCGTGTGCTAGGGGTTAAAGCGTCAACGTTGAAAGTTAGGACTTTTCGGGTAAAAATAAAGTTAACCGGGGACTTAACAAAGTAGGTATATGTCTTGAAGCCCTTATACGTCAATTAGGAGGGTTCAAAATGCAAGAAAATGAAGTCTAAACAAAGTTTGAAGAGCCAAGGATCAAAACGCAAAAATCAAAAATATATGATTTGATCAGACAAGGCCTCGCACCACGCGAAGCCGCAGGGGGGTCTACGCGTGCCGCGAGGGACTACCAGTTCTGAAAACTTTGGGTTTTGCCTGCTAAGTGCTTTCTGCTCGACCTTTAACCGATTTTCCACATCTTTCTTGACCCCTAAACAACCCCTAAACATCTAGGGACACTTGTGGATGAGTTATGGTCAGTAGTAGACTTGTGAGTCAACATTTTATGGTGATTAAATCACTATATAAGGCCATGAAGTTGTAAACATTCTTCACACCTTCATTTTTGCATTCCTGATCACTTCTGGAGCTCAAGACTTCTCTCAAGTGATCTCTGATCATTCATAGGACTCTTGTAAGTTTGCTTAACCTTTCTTAGTTAAGTTTTTACTTAGTTTTAGCTTAAAAGTCAAACCGTCGTAATTAACGGTTGACTTTAAGATTAATCACTAATGGTCCAGTGATTAGTCGAATCAAAAGTAGTTATAAGTTGGTAATTATGTGGGTAATAAACCCTTAAAAGGGTTCCCCCTGATTCCCACTCTAACTAGGTCAATTGTCGGGTCAAACTTGTAAATAAAGAGTCAACAGGATACTTAAATTCTAATTTATGCATGTTTAGCAATGTAGAACACATACAACCTGTTTGATCATTAATATAACTTGGTAATTAGTGTAAGAACATGTCTAAACATGTTCAACCCGACAATTTACTGTTTAGACCCGGTTCGGAACCGAAAGTCGCAAAGCTTTGACTTTTGCTTTGACTTCAGTTCTGACCCGTTTTGGTATGTTTTAGAAATACCTTAGAGCTTCATTTGGACCAGGTTACATGCTAGTATAACCCTCTGTGATTATACACCATGGTTCATCAGTTAACCGATTAATACGCATGATTCTGTTAATTGCTCTTATGTGACTATTATGCCCTTATTACCAAAAAACGTGATTTTTAGAAATGTAAAAGTGTAGAAACCTTAGTTACTGATATATAAACTCGTATACATAGTTTGACATCGGTTTGAGGTGTAGATTGAGAGTTATGCTCATTAGCGTAATTAAGAAGCTTTATGTTAATTAAACGACATAATTAGCGTATGGCCTATCTAAGCCTACTTTTTGATATCAAACTTATTACCCACTGATGTAATATATTATTTTGGGATTTTTGAAGATTTTTAATTAATTTTAGGCTGAGCATAACTTATAGTGTAGGCTTAATCCCGTAATTATCGGTTTTGTCCTTACGGGCTATAAAATGAGTTTTACATATCTAGTCAACTCCAAACCTTTTGCTACTGATTAGATATGATAAATAAATTATTTTAAGCCTTCTGTAATAATAAAAATATCAGCTTTCTATATAGAACCCGGAAACGGCTTCCAATCGCCTAATTAAGCGTTTTAAACGCATAGTATGTACTAAAACTATTTTTAACATACAAAGGTTGAAACCTACTGATATTTGAGGTAAATTATAATATTTATACAGTAAGCAAAAGTTGTTTAACTCAGACTTCAGTTTTGAGCTTTTCGGCTTATGTGAAATTACCAAAATGCCACTACGGTGCATAGTTTGGTTATAATTGATAAATTTCACATATATACTTTACACTAGTGTTATAACTTAGTAAACTAAGGGTTTTTGCTGATTATACCAGACCTGTAACTCAGGTAAATACTTAAACTCTTTTATAATCCTTTAAATGACCAAACTACCCCTACGTGGCATAGTTTGTGTTTAAATTCGTTTCGGGCATAATAAAAGACATCTTACTGATGTCACAAAATATTTGAAGCATGTTAACTTAGGAAACCTGTATATGGCTCTTACGGATACCCGTTACGCATATTACGCGTTCGGTTCGGTTTATGTAACAAGTTTACATAAATTAGCCGAAACGGCTCAAACCTTATCGGTTTTATCTCAAAATCCAGAATGTGTATGAAATACCCATATTAAGCAAGTCTCTGAACTTGTCGGGTCTAAATCACATTCTATCCGGTCTTCACTTAATCGTGCGTACGAACCGTATCTTTGAAACTAACCGGTCTAAGCTTAAGCTTAACTAAAGACCCGTTAGGATTCTAATAGGTTATTATAAACCTTCGTTCCAGATTAGGAGGACCAGTAAAAGCTACTTGCATTTGCTTATTGTGATTATTACTTTGCTCAGGTAAATACTTTTAACTTATTTTCCCTATACGTGCTTGGGTTACAGTATATAAAATACCGCTTGGTCGGGCATCAAATCTTCCATTGTTTGGTGGTTAATTGAATAATTTGATCGGCCCGTTTAAAAAGTTTTGTTTACTTAAAAGCCTTTGGGGGGTTAATGACCATGTCCCGGATATCCCTGGCATCATTTTACGAAATGGCCACGACTTAAGCGCGGGGTGTAGGCGTACACCCGTCAGTGCACAAAAGAATAATGTGGTGTGTCTATTGATCTTTAACCCGGACACGATCAGGGCTACTGAATGCATAAGGAACCTGTAATTCGTTCACAAGATTATATATTTAAATAATTCTCCCAAGTTATAAAAGGTTTATGCCACGTGCATCCAAATCAATTTTTAAATCATTTTCCAAAATGAGTCAGTTGATTGTATTTACCAGTGTAAACTGACGTATTTTCCCAAAAAGATTAAATGCGGGTACTAAGCGTAATTGGCTGGGATTTCTCCTTAGCATCAATAGAAGTCTTGCAAGCTTAAGATGCCTAAAGTCTGTTGAACTATTGTTTCCATTTTATTTTCGATCCGTCAGTGGATAAACAATCGACAGTTGTGATATTTGATATTACAATATTATATTCGGTTGAATTATATCTTTCATTTGCTTCCGCTGTGCATATTAAATATTGTGTTGTTTGACTATTATGTTGCCAACCACGTCACGATACTCCCCACCGTGTCCACCGGTGACACGTGGAATCCGGGGTGTGACATGTTAATCGGCTATTAGATGAGTATAGGTGGATAATGTGTGGATTGTTATGATGATATGTATGATAATAATCTAGAGCATGAATCTGTTATATTGATCTAAGGTTAAGATTGTTGTTCATGCTTGATTACGTTTAGGGTTTTCCAAAAATGATAGATAATTGCTTGTTTTGATCGAATAATTGTATGATTTGGAAACTGTTATCTTGATTCAATGTAAGATAGGAAACTGTTGATTGATTGTAACTAAACAGCATAAAATTCGGATGATTAAAACCAATCGCACAAGACTCCTTGGTCGCACAAGAACAGATCACACAAGATCTGATCTGATCGCACAAGGCAGTCGCACAAGACCAGTGCAACTGTTTAAACACAGCGTACAACACAGCCATTGCATGATCGCACAAGGCTTGGGCCACACACCAACTGTTACACGGTTGGGCCTCAAAGCCCAATCCCAACCGCACAAGTACTGGTCACTCGCACAAGCCATCCGGATCGCACAAGTTTATCCGGATCGCACAAGACTCATGGTTGTTGTTTGGGCCGTATGCATGATGGACTACTTTTATTATATTGGGTCGGGTAGTGTTTGGGCTTCAACGATCCACTCACACAAGACGTTGGTGGACTTACAATTCAGTCCAATGCATTTTAACTGCACAAGTTGGACATTTCGTGTTTAACTGTTTTTCTTGACATGTATAACGTGCATATTATGATCAATATGTGTTTGTAACTTGCTATCTCGGTGTAATAATATGTGCACTATTTGAACCTAGACCTAAATTGTATGGTAACCATGTTAGGACGTGGTTGACCTCTAGCAGCTCGATTGACCTTTCGTTTATCTACCGAGCTAACCTAAGGTGAGTTCACACTTTCTACAAAGCATGGGATTCCCAGGGGTTGGGAATGGGTTAAGGAATATGGATTCCTCGTCCTTCTTGGGTAGGACAGTACGGGTTCAGGAATATAATTCCTCGTCCTCATTGACAGTTAACTTTCACTAGACCAAAACTCTATCACGAAGTCCCTCCTTTTTATATCGACTTAATCGTCGGGCCAATGGCGAGCGGGTCATTAGTTAGATAGCGCTATTTAGGTTTGACAAGCCTCACACCGTACCGCAGAGGACGGGCGTGAACTAATGGATCTGGGCACGTCAATGATGATAGACATTGACAGTTCAGGGCACATAAACATGACTACAGTCAGCAGTCGATATGGTAACAAGTCTAGTAGTATATACATGGGGTAGCCCCCACGGCCAGAGAGCCAGATATATATATTAACATGGGGTAGCCCCCACGGCTGGATTGCCTGAGTAAATAGGTTAAACAAATCACGTTTTCAACTATGGGGTAACCCCCACGGCAGGGATACCAGTTAAAGGAAACTGTTTTTGGAACAACTTAAAACAAACACCCAACTGTGAACTCGCTCAACATTGTTGTTGACTCGTTACTACATGCTTTGCAGGTCAATAGGTTTAGCAGGAGCTTACATGGGGAAGAGTCGTTGTGGGACATGGACAGCTGTGTGCCATGTTAAACATTGAAACGTTTAAACTTATGTTTTGGTTTTAAACATTATGCTTCCGCTTGCAACTTAAACTATGTTTTGTTTGGACACCAATTGTATTGGTTGGATTTTATAATTACTTACATGCTTGTTCAATATGATTGGTGGCTTGATCCTGGTCAGTTGTAGGATCGTTTTGTGACCCAAACGAGTCGTTCAGAAGAGATTTTATCAGTTTCAGAGGCGGAAACTAAGAAACTGAAGTCGAAACAGCTTGAATTACACTTTAAACACTGATTTGATTGATATAATATCGTTTACAATCAGTCTTCACACCGGCAGCACCTCGGTATGGAATTTCATAACTGTTACAAATGAAATGAACTCAAGCCTATTTATAGCCTACATGTTTCGCTTGAAACCACACATGTTAGTACAAGCGAAACCTACCTAAATAATCTTCAAGCGAAACTCTCAAACTTACAAATTCAAGCGAAACCGACAAATTACTTAAATCTGATTTTTGAATGTTGTAGACATGATGTCACTAGATGATGTCATCCTTGATGTCACACATGTGATGTCATCATTCTTAAAAATGACTTCATGCTCGTTCAGATTCGCAACGCAACTGAGACTCGACATAAGACGAAGACGTCAGATGAATGCACCAACAGACTCCCCCTCAGATGTTGACGAGTCTTAAGTGTCGAGTATTCTCAATCTTCAGTCTTTATCAGTCTCTTTTCTTTCTTAGCATATACCAGGATCTTCCCTTTGGCTCTAACCTCGTCAGACTCCCCCTCTCATCATGATGGGATCGCCGTCTGGAATTAGCTATCACCTTGAGATCAATCCCTGGTTTTATCTCTGTTCAGCTCATTTCCTGCACAAATTTTCTCACCACCACATAAGTTTTCACTTAAATCAATAAGAAAAACTTACTAGTAATAGTTACATCAAGTTCAAATTAATGATCCTGATTAACTAAACAAACTTTCTTTTTCAAAATAAATTCCTTCTGTTAAACTCACACTCCCAAACCTGTTCATCATGTTCAGCACTTGAAACTTTGAAAATTAGCTCTTCAACACCAGTTGTCAAAAATCTTTTTGAATTTTTCAAAATTTATGCTAAAACACACTAAAATCTTTTTGGATTTTTGAATAGAATGAAATGTAGTAAATAAATATTTACAGACACTATTTTTGTGAGTTTGTGTAAGAGGATCATATCAGTTTTTGAGACCAATCACTAGCACCGTTAAGCTTTAACATTTTAAGCTCTAAACGATTCACATTGATTGACGATATCGTTGTCCTCTTAAACTCAATCTAAAAACTTTTGACATGCTTACCGATACGTTTAAGGTATATTTAGATAGCACTAAATTCTTATGGACCCCACGATCTCAGCATATCCCCTCATCATGCAATACACTGACTCAAGTAATGCCTTTAAACTTTTATCAACTGTGAATTGTGCGAAAACAAAGCAGAATGTTTAAACATTAACAATCAGGTCGATACTTCCGTATACGCAGAGAAAGTCCAATGTTTAAACAAAATAAGAAAAATAAAACAAGTTGAAGTTGTTTAGGCTTTAACCACCAGGTCGATACTTCCGTATACGCAGAGGAGGTCCAAAGCTTAAACGAAACACCAAAGAAAATAAAGCAAAATGTTTAGGCAATAACATCCAGGTCGATACTCACGTATACGCAGAGGATGTCCAATGCTTAAACAAAATAAAGAAATAAGACAAGTTTAAATCTTTGCAAAATGAAATGCACAATCACAGCGACTTTTCAGCAAAGTTGTGAAAGTTCACAGACTTAACCAGTTTTATGTCTTTCGACAATTAGCGATTACCGAGTAGGCACACAATCAAGAAGGACAAAACTAAGTACTATGCTTTCAACCATGTTTCCCACTAGAACTAGGCTTTTTCATTTAGGTTTGTATCGTTATCGCAAATCTACTAGTCTAGCTGAGCCTACCGTCACATCATTAGTGAGATCGTTTATCACATTTTGACTTTCCATTTCTTTAGCATGCTGTGACAGTCCAACTGATCTACTATCATTTCCTCTTTTTCACAACAAAACTCATTTTTGCATTTTTCAATGTTTTTGACATTTTCAAATTTTCTATTTTTTTTTTAAAAATTTACTCCCCCTAAAATCAAAATATGTTTCAATTTTGATTTTCTGGGAAAATTTGAAAACAAGCTATACAAGAAATGTGACAACATGATGAGAATCACTTCAATTCTCCATTCACTTGGCTTGAACAATCAGAACTCCCCCTAACAACAAACTATTTTCCCATAGTGATTTCAAAACACTTAAGTTTGTTTTAATCATAATGGTTTTTTCCGGAAAATAAGTTTTGTGTGTCTTTTCACAAATTCGGGGATCTTTCATCACTTTGTTTTCTTCAATCACTTGTAAAAACTAACATTTTTAAGATCAATCCACAAACATCACTTGTAGAAAATCAAGTACAATTTAATGTCCCTGATTTACCACTTTTAAATCGAAATCACTTTCGTAAATTTCTCAAGAAATATGCCGATTCATGTTCCACGCTTACCAACCTGGGAACTCTGGCAAGTCAGGTTTTTCTATTTAAAGAGTTTCACCCAAGCCTGACGGTCCTTGGGTGCTTTTGAAATTCCATTTGACAATGATGGAAAATTTTCATCATTCATTGTCAAACCGGAATCACCACTTTTTACCTCAACACATGGCTCCTCTGGCTTTACCACAACAGATTCATCGCCTGAATGTGGCTTTTCTGATTTTGATGAGCCAGATTCATCGCCAACATGTGGCTCCTTTGTTTCCACAGAAACAGATTCATCACCACAAACTTTCTTCTTCTTCTTTCTCTCTTTCGTCCTCAGATTTGTATCTAATGAATCCGTTTTGCTTGATTTGTCATTCTTTGGCGAGCAAGACGATTTATCAGAACTTTTATCTGCTTTTCCAGTTGTATCCGAGGACAAAATCTTCTCCAGATACTCTCTGGCCTTCTTCCTCTTCTTCCTCAGTCTGTCTTTTTGCCCCTGAGAAAGCTTCACTTACTTTTCTTGAACTTTAGGTTCTTGAACCTTCTGTTCTTTGGGCTTGACATTGACTGGTTTCTTCACCTGCTTCTGAGATTCAGCTCTCGATCTTCTCATTGATCTCATTAAGCAATCTCTAGAAATATGGCCAATGATGTTGCAGTTAAAGCATCTTCTTGACTCAAAACTCCAACTCTGGCAGTTAACAGCAATGTGTCCTTGATAACCGCATCTGTAACACATTCTGTTATCATACCAATCACCATTTTTAGTCCAAACACTTAGATCAAAGCACTGTTTGGCTTGGTGATAATCTTTCCTCCTCTTGTTTGCTGGATTTGGATTTTGAGCACCGTGGTCCGACCTGCACCACTCATTACCAACAATTTTTGAGTTTTCATTTTTTACTTTTTGTGGTTTTTGATTGCGATTAGATGATCGATCTGATGAGCTGTTATTCTCTTTTTGAACATTTTTCAAATTTTTAATTTTTTGTTTCTGTTCCACTTTCTTCTTCAAAGGTTTTTGCTTAGAGCATTCTCCTTTTTCGGTTGATTGTGGAACAGTTTCTTGAAATTTTTCTTTTAACTTCAAAAATAAATTCTTTTTCTTCATTTTTTCATTTTCATCATCAGATTTCTCATCGCAATCTTCAACTTTGACTTTGTCAAAGTTTGTGACATCGGCACTTATTGGAACTGAATTGATAGGTTTTGGACAAGGAATAGTTGAAGTATTCACAAACACCTTCAACTTTTCTTCCCATTCCTTGATTTTCTTTTGAGCACACTCTGCTTCCTTTTCAAGTCGAATAATCTTTTCAAGATGAGAATTGATTGCAATTTGTTTTTCAAGATTGTTTTTACCAAACAAATCTCTCTCATCTTCTAAAATTTTTATTTGACTTTGAAAATCTTTCTCAATTTTTACTTTTTCATTTTCTAAATGTTGTATTTGATTTTTCAAAACATTTTCTGATTTTTTAAGATTTTTGTTTTCTAATGACAAACTCTCTACATTCTTCAAGATTTTTATTTTCTGATTTTTTAACATTTTCAGATTTTTCACAGTTTAAGGATTTCCCAGGAATCTGTTTCTCATCAGCTTTCGTCTCAACCTTCAAAGCTGAAATATTTTCAACCTGTTTCTTCTCCTTATGAACACTTTCATCCTTACTCTCTTCTTCTGATGAATGATCAAAGATAGGTGCGTCTTCTGCAACCTCTCTCTTTAACTCTGGTTCAGGATTCACAGATACAGGTTTTTCAGATTCTACTTTCTCAACCTTGACCGATGGAACTTGTTCAATCTGCTCAGCTCTGGTCTCTCCTTTAACAATAACTGCCTTTTGATTCTTTCTTTTTGCATCTTGTTTTTCTTTCAATTTTTCAATTTTATCGGCATAAAATAACTTTCCACTACGTTGATCAGATGGAAGTTGTTGTTTAAGATATTCAAGTTTCCGGATTTCTTCTTCATAATTGTCACCCTCTTCATCAGATGAATGATCAAAAACAGGAACTTTTTCAACAATTTCTTTTGCTGAGACTGTTTCTCCTTCTTGCTTTATCAGAATATACTGCTGAGATTCATAATTCATATACGCCAATAATTCATCAAAATCCATGTTTCGATGTCAAATGAATTCTCACACAAGCTTTCTTGTTTCAAAAATACTAGTCTCTAACGAACTGTATCCCCTTTTAAAAATACGGCGAATCACCTGCAAACAAACAAACAAACGATCAGTTTAAATGGACTGAATACGTAACAATGTGTGTTGATGAAATTAATCTAAGACTCGTTGTCGAAGATTTGCGAACTCGTCTCAATATTGTTGAAGTGAGATCACTGAATGAATGGACTTGATCTGAATGGAAAGGATTCAATTTGGCCTTAGAGTGATTTGGGCCGAATTCTTTACTTGGGCTTTCAACAACTCATTTCCAATGTTCAATTTCAATTCAGATTAGGCCTTAACATAATATCAAATATAGCACTTCAAATGTCCGACAATTAAAGTGATAAACGACAATGATTGGGCCGATTTCTGACTTCCACAATACTATTATATTTTACCAACAAAACTTTGGAACAAAACAATTCTCAACTAGCCGACAACCACTAGTATCTATATATGTGCCACCCAACTTTATCACATGCAATTTCAAATATCAATTCCACTTAGCTGACAACGGATTTGACCAAATTGTTTGGATCTTGGGCTTCACACAAGTTCAAACTTCACATGATATATAGTTGACACTTTCTAAGTCACAATTCATTGTTATTGGACCTCTAAATGAATGTGGTCGACCACCTTTTTAATTGTTCATCATAATCTGATTGGGCCTTCACATCCACTAAACCGAATAATGCTTCTTTAATTTTTTTAATATGATTGTAATATTAGAAATTGGCCGACAACTTCTATTAATATTTCACATGCCAAACAGTTTTCAATGTACTCAAAATAATATGTCACATGCAACTGACACAAAAACACGTTAATTCACGCCTCCAAGCGGTGATACTCCGCAAGTGGATTTTGGGGGTGTGACAGATTGGTATCAGAGCCATTGGTTATAGAGAACTTGGTTTTAATAAGGGAAAACGTTTTTGTTAAAACCAGACTATAACCTGTACAGTGCTCAACGGTCCACAACGACGCTTCACTCCACGTGCAAGACTCGACATTCTAGGTGATATGGTTTATGTCTAATTGCCTACTTGCTAGATTACATAGAACTTTGCTTATGGTATGCTTAGATAAACGTAGCAACGATAGTTTGAGAACACATGTGTGCTTACTCTCTTCTGTCATCGCACTCTCACGAACCTCTCTCACTCATGTTTTCCTTTGATATGAAGATCATGAGTGGATGCGATAGCATGACTCAAGCCAAGTTGACGGCTCTGATCAACCAACAAGTTGCTGCGGCACTTGCAGCCGCTCAGGCAGGAGGTATACCCTGCCATCTTGACTCACTCTAGGATCCTTAGATCCTACTCTCGTGAACCAACCTTTGTGTTAAACTTTGTCCTTTCTTACTCCCACGACAGGTCAACCTGCACAGCCTCCTGTGTGCACTTTCAAAACTTTTATGGACTGCCGACCCACTACTTTCAGCGGCACTGGCCTCCTCCACTGGTTCGAGAAGCTCGAGTCAGTCTTCAAAATGTGTGAGTGCCCTGAGGCTCGCAGGGTGAAGTATGCCACCGGTACTCTCGAGGGTTTAGCGCTCACGTGGTGGAACGCTCTAGTCCAAATGTTGGGGTTGCTTGCTGCTAATGCCACCCCATGGAACAATTTTAAGGAAATGATCAAGGAAGAGTACTGTAACCGTGATGACATCCACAAACTGGAAGTGGAGTTCTTCAACCTGAAGATGACGGGGTCAGAGATAGAGGCGTATACGAAACGATCTAACGAACTGGCAATTTTGTGTCCAACTATGGTGGAACCTCCCATTAAGCGTATCGAAATATATCTTAAGGGCTTAGTGCCAGAGATTCAAAGTCATGTGACTTCAGTTAACCTCGCCACCATCCAACAAGTTGTACAGTTGGCTCATCGCCTCACTGGTCAGGCGGTGGAGCAGAACAGGTTACCAAAGCGTATTAGTGCTACAGCTACTTCAGATGCTCCTAGTGACAACAAACAGAAATGGGATGGAGCATCAAGCAAAGGTTCAACTTCTGTTCAGTCTCAGCAGAGAAGGACTGAGGACTACAAGAGCCCTAGTCAGCAATCATCTGGTAGTCAAAGTCATGGTGGGTACAAGGGAAATCACCCCAAATGCAATCGCTCTAATCTACACCACAACGGGCCATGTACCAGGAGTAACTGTCATCGGTGCAACAAGCCAGGCCACGCCGCAAAGGATTGTAGAAGTTTATACCCCGCAAACCAGAATCGTCAGCAACAACAAGCCCCACAGAATCAACGCCAGCAGCAGGGTATCAACAAAGGGTGCTTTCAATGTGGAGCTGAAGGCCACTTCAAGAGAGATTGTCCCCAACTGAATCGGAACCAGAACAACAACAACAATAACAACAACCAGGGGAATGGAAACAACGGGGGTAACAACGACAATGGTGCAAGGGGTTGTGTGTTCGTTATTGGCCAGGGTGAAGCGAGGAATGATCCTAATGTGGTGACGGGTAAGTTCCTTCTCGACGACTTTTATGTTACTGCTTTATTTGATTCGGGTGCCGATACTAGCTACGTGTCCTTAAAAGTTAGTCAAATGCTTTAACGTACCCCAACACTTTTGAACACCAAGCACACTATAGAGCTAGCTAATGGTAAGAGTTTAGAGGCCACACACATAGTCAAGGGTTGTAATCTTGTTCTTGCTGGTCACACTTTCTCTATCGACCTCATTCATATCGTTCTGGGTAGTTTCGATGTTGTCATTGGGATGGATTGGTTATCCCAACACCGAGCAGAGATTCTTTGCAATGAGAAGATTGTCCGTATTCCTCATTCAGGTGATGAACCTCTCATGATTTGTGGCGACAAGAGGGGTGCTGTTGAGAGCATCATCTCTTTCCTTAAGGCCCAGAAGTGTTTGCGTAAGGGCCACACAGCTATTTTGGCTCTCGTTACTGACACCTCGAAGAAAGAGAAGAAGATAGAAGATTTTCCGATCGTACGTGACTACCCTGAGGTATTTCCTGAGGAACTACCTGGCCTTCCGCCTCATCGTCAAGTCGAGTTTCAAATCGAGCTAGCTCCTGGAGCAGCACCCATAGCTCGAGCGCCTTATCGTCTAGCTCCATCAGAATTGGAAGAGCTGTCTGCGCAACTACAAGAACTCTTGGATAAGGGTTTTATTCGTCCTAGCTCTTCGCCCTGGGGAGCTCCAGTGCTATTCGTGAAGAAGAAAGACGGTACCTTCAGAATGTGCATCGACTACCGTGAACTCAACAGGGTGACCGTGAAGAATCGCTATCCTCTTCCACGCATCGACGACCTATTCGACCAGCTGCAAGGGTCGAGCTTTTACTCGAAGATTGATTTGAGATCAGGATATCACCAGCTGAGAGTCCGAGAAGAGGACGTCTCCAAAACAGCCTTTAGAACTCGATATGGACACTATGAGTTTTTGGTCATGCCTTTTGGGCTGACGAACGCCCCTGCGGTCTTCATGGACTTGATGAATCGAGTGTGCAAGCCTTACCTGGACAAGTTCGTTATAGTTTTCATCGATGACATCCTGATCTATTCGAAGAGTCAGGAGGAACACGAGCAGCATCTACGACTTATTTTGGAACTCCTTCGAACAGAACAGCTTTATGCAAAGTTCTCGAAATGCGACTTCTGGCTTCGCGAAGTCCATTTCCTAGGCCACGTAGTAAACAAGGATAGGATTCATGTTGATCCATCTAAGGTAGACTCGATTAAGAACTGGCCTGCACCTCGCATACCAACGGAAATTCGCCAATTCTTGGGTTTGGCAGGTTACTACAGGAGGTTCATTAAGGATTTTTCCAAGATTGCACAACCACTCACCTCACTAACTCAGAAAGGCGTTGTTTATCGATGGGGAAATGCACAGGAATCAGCATTTCAGCACTTGAAGGATAGACTTTGTAGCGCACCTATCCTCTCATTGCCTGAAGGCACAGACGACTTTGTGGTTTACTGCGACGCATCAATACAGGGTCTTGGTTGTGTATTGATGCAACGGGATAAAGTTATTGCGTACGCCTCACGCCAACTTAAAGTTCATGAAAGGAACTACACTACACACGATTTAGAGCTGGGAGCTGTTATTTTTGCACTTAAGATATGGAGACATTACCTGTACGGTACCAAGTGCGCCATTTACACCGATCACAGGAGTCTCGAGCATATCTTCAAACAGAAGGAACTGAATATGCGACAACAACGATGGGTCGAACTACTGAATGATTACGAATGCTCGATCAGATACCATCCAGGCAAAGCCAATGTTGTGGCTGACGCCCTCAGTCGAAAGGATACTACACCTAAACGCGTGCGAGCGTTACAACTTACCATCCAGTCTAGTCTTCCTTCCCAGATACGAGATGCTCAGATAGAAGCATTGAAACCAGAAAACGTCAGGGCTGAAGCCCTACGTGGCTCAAGGCAATGATTAGAACAAAAGGAAGACGGTGCTTACTATGTAACCGGACGCATCTGGGTCCCACTCTATGGCAACCTACGAGAGCTTGTGATGGATGAGGCACACAAGTCTCGCTACTCGGTACATCCTGGTTCAGATAAGATGTACCACGACTTGAAAACTACGTATTGGTGGCCTAGCATGAAAGCTCACATAGCAACTTACGTTAGCAAGTGCTTGACTTGTACGAGAGTTAAGACGGAGTACCAGAAACCTTCAGGCCTACTCCAACAACCAGAGATACCACAATGGAAATGGGAGTAAATTTCCATGGATTTCGTTACTGGCCTACTTAGATCTCAGCGCGGAAATGACACTATCTGGGTGATCGTAGATCGACTCACAAAGTCTGCACACTTCTTGGCTATCAAGGAAACGGATAAGTTCTCCACTCTAGCAGACGTTTATCTTAAGGAAGTTGTCTTGAGGCACAGGGTGCCCACCTCTATTATCTCTGATCGTGATGCACGTTTTACTTCAGAACTGTGGCAAGCAATGCACAAATCCTTTGGCTCACGTTTAGATATGAGCACAGCTTATCACCCGCAAACGGATGGGCAGTCTGAATGCACCATCCAGACCCTTGAAGACATGCTTAGGGCATGTGTAATTGACTTTGTCAATGGCTGGGAAAAACATCTGCCACTTGTGGAATTTTCGTACAATAACAGCTACCACACCAGCATTAAAGCTGCTCCGTTTGAGGCATTGTACGGGCGTAAATGCCGGTCACCTCTTTGTTGGGCAGAGGTGGGTGATAGTCAGATCACGGGCCCAGAACTTGTAGTAGACACAACAAAACGGATTACTCAAATACGACAACGAATGGCGGCAGCTCGTGACCGTCAGAAAAGCTACGCCGATAAGGGCAGGAAACCACTCGAGTTCCAGGTTGGGGATCGAGTGCTACTCAAAGTCTCACCCTGGAAGGGTGTTGTTCGTTTTGGCAAACGAGGCAAACTTAACCCACGATACGTTGGACCATTCGACATCATAGAGAAAATAGGCAAAGTGGCCTACAAACTGAACCTACCAACAGAACTCAGTGCAGTTCACAACGTTTTTCACGTGTCGAATCTGAAGAAGTGTCTGTCAGATGAGACCCTCATAGTTCCTTTGAAGGAACTCACTATCGACGAGCAGTTGCGATTCGTCAAGGAACCTATAGAGATCACGGACCGGGATGTTAAGGTCCTCAAGCGCACTAGAATACCTCTCGTTCGAGTTCGTTGGAACTCACGTCGTGGCCCAGAGTTCACCTGGGAACGCGAAGATCATATGAAACAAAAGTATCCCCAACTGTTCGCAAATAGTACAACCACTACTGAGGCTGAAGCTACCACGGAATTTCGGGAGATCAACGGGGGGAGGATGTGACACCCCAGGAAAATCAGGAAAACCATGCAACTTAACTAGCTTCCTTAGTGACTACGTACCAAATTTCGGGACGAAATTTCTTTCAACTTGGGGATAATGTGACAACTCGTATTTCAGAACCTACCTTTGTGCTAAGTGTAGCATGTTTTGAACTTATGTGATGTATGTGAACTTGGTGTGATTATCTGATATGCTGGCTTAATAAATGTCTATGAGTTAAATGTTTGAATTATGTGAATGTGTGTATATACATATATATATGACTCGAATCGCACAAGCCAACAACCCGACCGCACAAGCCTTGGGCTTTGATTTCCACATAACTCTCAGCCCACTTCCCACTCGGAACACATAGGCAGCCCATGATGGGTTCGGCCTACCTCTCATACGCATAGCCTCATGAGGAGGTTAACACTTCTCATTAATTGCAATCACACAACAGACGCAAAACCCTAGTGCTCTCCTCCCTCTCTCTAAGTCGACGACAGCCACACCTCTCCTCTATCGAAGATTATCTGTTCGGATCAATCCTCGTTCCATCTCTAATCGGTTAGTGTTTCATGTTATGTGTTTGTAAATGATGTTATGATTCTATGATTCGATAGAATGATTAGGGTTACATACATAATGAACGATGATGTTATGTGGTGATGTTTATGTGAATCAGATTTCATAATATTGAACTAAAGAATCGATTGAATGCATGATACCCGGCTGTGATGTGTTGTTATTCGGATGATAATGTATTGTTATGTTAGTATGAATTGGAGTTATTGATGATGAATGAAAATCGATTGCATGTTAATCGGCTGTTAGATGAGTATAGGTGGATAATGTGTGGATTGTTATGATGATATGTATGATAATAATCTAGAGCATGAATCTGTTACATTGATCTAAGGTTAAGATTGTTGTTCATGCTTGATTACGTTTAGGGTTCCCCAAAAATGATAGATAATTGCTTGTTTTGATCGAATGATTGTATGATTTGGAAACTGTTATCTTGATTCAATGTAAGATAGGAAACTGTTGATTGATTGTAACTAAACAGCATAAAATTCGGATGATTGAAACCAATCGCACAAGACTCCTTGGTCGCACAAGATCAGATCACACAAGATCTGATCTGATCGCACAAGGTAGTCGCACAAGACCAGTGCAACTGTTTAAACACAGTGTACAACACAGCCATTGCATGATCGCACAAGACCTTGTGGATCGCACAAGATAGTGCCGATCGCACAAGGCTTGGGCCACACACCAACTGTTACACGGTTGGGCCTCAAAGCCCAATCCCAACCGCACAAGTACTAGTCACTCGCACAAGCCATCCGGATTGCACAAGACTCATGGTTGTTGTTTGGGCCATATGCATGATGGACTACTTTTATTATATTGGGCCGGTTAGTGTTTGGGCTTCAACGATCCACTCGCACAAGACGTTGATGGACTTACAATTCAGTCCAATGCATTTTAACCGCACAAGTTGGACATTTCGTGTTTAACTGTTTTGCTTGACATGTATAACGTGCATATTATGATCAATACGTGTTTGTAACTTGCTATCACGGTGTAATCATATGTGCACTATTTGAACCTGCTATCTCGGTGTAATCATATGTGCACTATTTGAACCTAGACCTGACTTGTATGGTAACCATGTTAGGACGTGGTTGACCTCTAGAAGCTCGATTGACCTTTCGTTTATCTACCGAGCTAACCTAAGGTGAGTTCACACTTTCTACAAAGCATGGGATTCCCAGGGGTTGGGAATGGGTTAAGGAATATGGATTCCTCGTCCATCTTGGGTAGGACAGTACGGGTTCAGGAATATAATTCCTCGTCCTCATGGACAGTTAACTTTCACTAGACTAAAACTCTATCACGAAGTCCCTCCTTTTTATATCGACTTAATCGCCGGGCCAATGGCGAGCGGGTCATTAGTTAGATAGCGCTATTTAGGTTTGACAAGCCTCACACCGTACCGCAGAGGACGGGCGTGAACTAATGGATCTGGGCACGTCAATGATGATAGACATTGACAGTTCAGGGCACATAAACATGACTACAGTCAGCAGTCGATATGGTAACGAGTCTAGTAGTATATAGATGGGGTAGCCCCCACGGCCAGAGAGGCAGATATATATATAAACATGGGGTAGCCCCCACGGCTGGATTGCCAAAGTAAATGGGATAAACAAATCACGTTTTCAACTATGGGGTAACCCCCACGGCAGGGATGCCAGTTAAAGGAAACTGTTTTTGGAACAACTTAAAACAAACACCCAACTGTGAACTCGCTCAACATTGTTGTTGACTCATTACTACATGCTTTGCAGGTCAATAGGTTTAGCAGGAGCTTGCATGGGGAAGAGTCGTTGTGGGACATGGACAGTTGTGTGCCATGTTAAACATTGAAACGTTTAAACTTATGTTTTGGTTTTAAACATTATGCTTCCGCTTGCAACTTAAACTATGTTTTGTTTGGACACCAATTGTATTGGTTGGATTTTATAATTACTTACATGCTTGTTCAATATGATTGGTGGCTTGATCCTGGTCAGTCACGCCTCCAAGCGGTGATACTCCGCAGGTGGATTTTGGGGGTGTGACAAGATACAAAAAATCCTAAACCTTTCTCTCTCAAAACATTCTCTCTCTCAACTCGCCTCTCTCTAAACACTGGTGTTTTTCCGGTGAACCACCACCACCATAGAAACACCAATGGCCATGGCCATACCCTACCATCTGAACCCTACCACCGCACCCCCTCACCGTTTCCAGTGAAGCATCACCCTACCATCTGAACCGCTACCACCGCCCCACCACACCTGCTCACAAGTCTGATTTTAGCCATCCAAGATTTGAGCCAGATCTGCTCGGAAGAAGAAAGTGTTGCCGGAAAACAAGTTTGGTCTCTTAGGGTATTACCGAACAACCCTTAAACACTAAAATCAGAACCACGTCACTGTTCATAATCAAATCGCCAACCAGATCTGAAGCAACATCGCAGAACCAAACTGTTTTTACACTTAATCGTTGGTCAGAAAATGATCTACACCAGGACGTCGCAGGTCAAATACAGGGGTTTCGGTGTATATTTTACCGTTTTTCTTTAATTGTTTGTTTAGATCTGTTTCGTTTGAATTCGTTTATGTTCCGATATACTTTTTCAATGTGTTTATCTGTTATTAGATTCAAATCGGCAACATAGATTTGATTATTACAAGTTTATTATCCGTTTTTGTCATAGTTATGTTGAATAATTTGTTGTACTAGTATTATTGATAATTTGATATGTTTTGTGATTTTACGAAGTCTTGATCTGTTGTATACAATATACATAACGTTTTCGTGTTTTTTTTTGTTTTTTTAGATCAGTTATGTTTGAGTTTTTTAAGTTCTGATTTACCATTTAAACATTTTATCCTGATGGTAGTGGATACTGGATGGTTTCCCAACATTTGGGGATCTGGGTAAGTGGGTTTATAGTAAGACCAAATAGGCATTAGGTTTGAGTAAGGAACATGAGGAGAATAGATAGAGGAGAAAAGGCGGTTGGTGGCCAGTGGCGGTGGTGGCCAGTGGCGGAGGATAAAAGGCAGGGAAAGAGAGGGGTTAGAGGGGGAGAGGGAGGTGAGAAAAGGGTGTTATATAAATATATATAATATTTAAATTTTATTTTGTTTTATTACAAATATTAATTAACATATTACAAATATGGTCCTTTATAGGTAAAAAGGCTAAAAGACCCTTGGGTGACTAAAATCTGATGTTAAAAATTAACTGGGTTTGGCCTAAAGGACATAACGTGTAAGATTTGCAAACATTAAGGACAAAACTCATCAATTTTAAAGACAAATGGCAGCGCCTGAAATTTGGGACATACATAAAGGACAAAACTTGTAATTTACTCCATTAAAAATTAACTAAGTTAGTGTTAAAGGACGTAACGTGCAAGATTTGCAAACATTAAGGACAAAATTCATCAATTTTAAAGACAAAGGACAACGCTTGCAATTTGGGACATACATAAAGAACAAAACTTGTAATTTACTCATTAAAGAAAAACGGTAAAATATACACCGAAACCCCTGTATTTGACCCGCGACGTCCTGGTGTAGATCATTTTCTGACCAACGATTAAGTGTTAAAACAGTTTGGTTCTGCGATGTTGCTTCAGATCTGGTTGGCGATTTGATTATGAACAGTGATGTGGTTCTGATTTTAGTGTTTAAGGGTTGGTCGGTAATACCCAAAGAGACCAAACTTGTTTTCCGGCAACACTTTCTTCTCCCGAGCAGATCTGGCTCAAATCTTGGATGGCTAAAATAAGACTTGTGAGCAGGTGTGGTGGGGCGGTGGTAGCGGTTCAGATGGTAGGGTGATGCTTCACTGGAAACGGTGAGGGGGTGCGGTGGTAGGGTTCAGATGGTAGGGTATGGCCATGGCCATTGATGTTTTTATGGTGGTGGTGGTTCACCGGAAAAACACCAGTGTTTAGAGAGAGGGGAGTTGAGAGAGAGAATGTTTTGAGAGAGAAAGGTTTAGGATTTTTTGTATCTTATTTTATTTTTATCTTGTTTATTTAAGTTATACATATTTAAAATAAAAGGGCTAAATGACCAAATTGTCCTCATGTGCCTTGCACATGACCTAAGTTAACATTAAAAATTAACTAAGTTAGTGCTAAAGGACGTAACGTGCAAGATTTGCAAACATTAAGGACAAAACTCATCAATTTTAAAGACAAAGGACAGCGCCTGCAATTTGGGACATACATAAATGACAAAACTTGTAATTTACTCTATATTTAGGGTTTAGGATGATTTAGGGTTTAGGGTTAAGAGATCGTAGTTAGGGTTCGACGAGCCGGTTCCAATGCCACTGGAATGAGTACAATCGGAGTTCGTTTGAGTCGGTTCCCCACTGTTCCCCATTTTTTTATTGTTCCCCAATAAACCTCACACTATCTATCTATATCTTTACTTTTATATTTATATACTTTATAATAAATCTACATACATATCTATATCATTATCTATATAATAAAATAAAATAATCGGGGACATGAGTCATTTATTTTATTGGAGACATCTACTTTTTTTTTTGTTTTTTCCCGTCTCTCTCTTTACTTAATTATGAATACTTATTCCTTTTAATCATATATAGTTATTGTATCATCAAGTCAATGAATTTAATATCAAACTAATTATTATTTTTTAAAATAAACTTATATTTTTCACTTAAATATTATACCAAGTTCAAATTATGTTGGTTAAAATATAAAAAAAACGAAGAATAATGATGATACGTGTTTTTATGAGTGATTTCTAAGAACGAAGAATAATGATACATTTTATACACACTAATTAATTAAAAAGTTAATGTGATTTAAACAAAACATATCATTCTCGTATGCACTACGACTCCATTAAGAACTGTTATAAAAATAACATGAAAAATATAATGTTGTTTAAACCATTAAACCTAGAAAAGATAAAATTGATTTTTAATGGACTAAGTTAAATTCAATAACAAGTGTTTACATCTTTTTTAATTATATGTGAAAGCGTGATACTGAATAGAGTGTACTTTGCGATCCAAATTGTACGGCAATAAAAAGGCAAAATGAATCTTATTTTATTGTAGTTGTATATACTTCTTAATAACTAACAGAGAGGATTGTTCGTAAATGACATGGTATCACAAAATTATCAGTGAAGATCGAGTTTCAGTTATTGTATTGATTCATATAATCATATACCATAAGTTTCATTTATAAAATAGCTTTATGGTGTAGCGGAGTGTTCAAATAAAAAGAATTTTTTTTTAAAAAAAGGATAATTTTCAACAAATAATAATGTTTCATTTTACTTCATTTAATATTTGCGTTTAATTTTAATATAATGGTATATTAATAAACTTACATAAATTATTAATTTGTATTTTTCTCCTTTAATAACTAACTAAATTAGGTTTGTAACTAATTTTCAAAATATTTACTTTTTCCAAATTAAAAAATTAACTTAATTTAAAGTGTAGAATAAATTACTAGTTGTGTAGGATAAATTATGAGTTGTGTAGGATATATTTCGAGGTGTGTAGGATAAATTTTAATTGTGTAGAATAAATATTCTATAATGTGTAAGGTATATGTAGGAAAATTTTGATATGTGTAGGTTCTATAGATTATATGTAGGATAATTAATGATTAGTTGACTAATTAATTAAAGAGAGAAAAATTAATGATATGAGTTATAAATGAAATAGTATTTTACTAATATGTCATTTCTTCTTTTTCTTCTCACATTAAATTTCTTCTCAAATGAATCTTCCACTTAGAGCATTCATATCCATTCCACCATATTTTTACCCTATATTACACTAAAAAACACTATATTTTCTCTATTATTTCCAGTTAAATAATATTTATTTATACCTTTATCATTATCTTTTCGGTCTCCTCTACTCACAACCACTTTCAAAATATATTAAAAAATTATAAAGGGTGAACAGTGTCCCCTCAAATATACAGATGAACAGTAACATTTTCTCTCTCCTCCTCTCACAACCACTTTTTATACTTTTTATATTATAACAACTTCACTCACGTATTTTGATAAAATGAATGTGAATGCTCTTATGATGTATATATCACATCTTTATTTATTCGTTGTTTGCCAATAGAACGTTATATATTTTCGACTAAATTCCTTGACGTAGTACAAAACAATGTTTAAGGTACTTACTAATTTATTTTTAACGATTAAATAAAATAATAATAATAATAATAATAATAACAATAATAATAATAATAATAATAATAATAATAACATATAGTGTTTGGGCTTTTTACTCTCGGGGGAAAATTTCACAGAATATTAACCAAGTTTTAAAAGTGTTCTAATTAGGTCACTAATGTTGTTTTTGTCCCAATTAGATAACTTAACATTCAAATCAAGCCATGTCTTTTTTCCCACGTGTCAAGAAAAAAATGAAGCACAAGATGCTGGGGTCGAATTATGAAGAATCTTTGTACTATGAAGATTTGCCTGGATTGTGCGAATCTTATAGTTGACCACGGCCCCGTGTCCGCTGAGCACGGCCCCGTGGTGGGCAATAGAAGCTTCTACTACTTTGTCTTTTCTGCTGACACTTGGGCACGCCCCCGTGCTGGCTGAGCACGGGGCGTGTTCAGGCCTCTGGTCTCTTGTTTTGCTTGGGAAGATGATGTAGTGGGGTCGGGCATGCCATGTCTTGTTCCTTTTCTTGTATTTATGTTAGATTTTGATGTCTTTTTGCTTCTTTTGTTAATTTGAGCTCATTTAATCCTGAAAATACAAAAGGAAGACAAAAGCACACTTTTTCCAACATTAGTACTAAAAAAGGGTTAGTTTTATGCCTCATTTGATAAAATTTATATGTTAATATTTGAACACATCAATGCCTTAAGTCGTAAGTATAATGAAAAACAACGACGAGTTTGTGCTCTTAGATTAAGTTTACAATTAGACTTAATGGAACAATTAAAGAATGTTCAGGAAACAGCAATCAAGAATGATGCTGAAGGAATGAAAGGAAGAGTAAAAGAATTGGAGCAAGGAACTGATAGAATTTGGAGATTCCACAAGAAGAGAATTTGGGTTCCTAAGCAAGGAGAATTAAGAAATAAGATTTTAGAGGAAGCCCATAAATCTAGATATACCGTGCACCCGGGAAATAATAAAATGTACCAAGATTTAAGAAATAATTTCTGGTGGATAGGAATGAAAAAGGACATAGCTAGATATGTATCTAAGTGCTTGACTTGTTCACAAGTTAAGGCGGAACACCAGAAACCCTCAGGTCTACTTCAACAATTAGAAATGTCTGTATGGAAATGGGAGCTCATAACAATGGACTTTGTTACTAAATTGCCCAAAACCAGAAAAGGTAATGATGCGATTTGGGTAATTGTGGATCGATTAACCAAATCAGCTCACTTTCTACCCATGAAAGAAACCTTTAGCATGGAAAGGTTAGCAAAATTGTATGTAGACGAAATAGTATCCTTACATGGAGTTCCACTCTCCATTGTATCGGATAGAGATAGTCGTTTCACTTCGCATTTTTGGACAAGTTTCCAAGAAGCCATGGGGACTAAACTGAACTTGAGCACTGCATATCATCCTCAAACAGACGGACAAAGTGAAAGGACGATTCAAACCCTGGAGGACATGCTTAGAGCATGTGTGATAGATTTTGGTGGAAACTGGGACGACCACCTACCCTTAATCGAATTCTCCTATAATAATAGTTATCATTCAAGCATAGAAGCTACCCCATTCGAAGCACTCTATGGACGCAAGTGTAGAACTCCAGTCTGCTGGGCAGAAGTAGGAGAAAGTCAGTTATCAGGCCCTGAAATTGTACAAGAAACTACCGACAAGATCACTCAAATCAAGGAAAGACTAAAGACGGCTCGAGATCGCCAGAAGAGTTATGCAGATAATCGACGCAAGCCACTGGAATTTCAAGTCGGAGATAAGGTACTTTTGAAAGTTTCTCCTTGGAAAGGAGTAGTGCGGTTCGGTAATAAAGGGAAACTAAGTCCAAGGTACGTAGGGCCATTCCCAATAATCCAGCGAATAGGACCAGTTGCTTATCGCTTACAACTACCAGAAGAGCTAGCCGGGGTACATGACGTATTTCATGTATCCAATATTAAGAAATGTCTATCTGACGAATCCCTGGTAGTACCTCTTCAAGATGTAGAGGTAAATGAAAAGTTAAAATTTGTTGAGAAGCCATTACAGATAGAAGACAGAAAGGTCAAGTTTCTCAAGCACAAACGACTAGTGCTGGTCAAAGTTACGTGGGATTTAAAGAGAGGACCTGAATACACTTGGGAGCTGGAATCGGAGATGAAGCGAAAATATCCCTACTTGTTCTAGTAAATCTCGAGGACGAGATTTTATTAAGGTGGGGAGGATGTAACAACTCTCACCAAAACTATTATTTCTTATTATATTTTGTCCAATAGGAAACCCTAATTAAGACCCCCCAAGTGATCATGCATAACCCCTAAAATTTTCAGAACAATCGGAATCAGGATCAGGGCCCCTAAAACTCAAGGGGGGGCATTTCCTATTCGGTATTATCAAAACAGTTTTACGTGTAATTCGAATTTGAATGAACCACCAACTCAGCTAAGCTACCAAGACACGGGGCTACCCTATGCTAGGGTGGTGCCCCTCGTGCCACGCGACAGCCCCTCGCGGCACGCGAGGGAGCTGTTTTTCCAGTATATATAGTGGAGTTTGGCACTTGCAATTCTGCGTTGGTTCGACGTTAAAACTCAATACGTACACTGAGATATTGTCCATTTACTACAAAACACACACTAGCACGAATTCTGCCGCGATAACAGGGTAATAACTCGATCACTGCTACGATTTAATGTCTGGTCGATAGAAACCAATCCAATGGATGTTTAAGTGCTGCTCAAACTTGGGTTACACTTTGTCATTCATCGTGAATTCGATGGATGTTAAGTATCGCACTTTGTCATTCATTGTGAAGGTTTTGATCTCGTGAGTTATCATAAAAAGTTGGATTAAAATTACTAACCTAGTTTTCGTGTGCATTGTTATTTGAATTAGGTTACCAGGATAATCAGTAGGCTAAAACTTTTTCCGTTAAACTTGCAATGCGAGTCATTCTGTTTTTATAAATTATGTTTTACAATACTCCAAACCATTTTCAAAGTTATAATTACAGGGATGAAGTCGTGGTTATCTTGAATCACTGGCTAGTGGGGTATTGTGCACATTACTAATTTCTCACGGTTAGGCTAATAAATCCTAACAGTGATAATCATCACTACTTGGGGAAAGACCCAATAGTGGTATGACCATCGTCACCAGGTGACACGGCGCCAGATAAAAATAAGATAGAAGCCATTGTAATCGCTCTTATGCTATAATTTATAACTATGTATCATTTTATACAAAATGAATGATTCACCGGTATTTCCCCGCTGACAAAATATTTTTAAAACATGTTTCAGGCGACCTGCTGTAAATCAAGGAAAACGTGCTACGGAGCACTAACAAGCTTGAAGAGGTGGCTCAATAAAAAATGAATAAACATGTTTTATAAATAAGGGAATTTCCTAGTAAAAATTCCTCTATTGTAAATTACGGGGTTAATCCCGAATTATGAAATAAAATAATCGGGCATTTTCAAGTCTTTCAAAGATCCTGTTAAATGTTCCGCTGTCGCATCAATTAATAAATACCACGGGTTCCTGTCCCGCGGCTACTGACCGTGTAAAACCGGGGCTAGGGCCGTGACATGTTCATCTTTTAAAGGCAGTAGCTGAACTTTACCATACCCACAACACATACTATAACATAGCTTATTTATAGTTAAACGACATTTTCCACCTTCTGATGTCCATAACTTTGCACTACAAACCTGACAGGTAAGCAGTTGGTCACCATGGTCCAAATAATCTGTTCAAAAATGATTGATAGTTATATTACAGGTGGAACACAACAAATGTCCTAAAACAGTAAAATAGATTAAAACCTTTAGATATCCCTTTATGAGGATCTTCATCAGTGCACAAAAACGCATCGTCTTCATCTGAATCCAAAGTCAGCATAGGTACAGGAGTATTATCACGTTTCTTGGGCTCAAGGTTACGTTTACCAGAAGACAGCCGTGTAAGGATAGAGGTACTACCCAATATCGGCTGATTGTTACTGCTAATGATGCTAGAAGTAATGGAATATCGACGGTTGCCATCTAGAGGTGTACCTATGCCGTTATATGAACATTCAATATTAAAACATACATGTTAGTACCGGTATGTTGTTTAGTAATGTATTTATCAAAAGAAATAATAAAGAAACAAAATACAAACCTGGTGTAGTTGAAATTAAAGAACCAGTAGCATTTCTAACTGCTCGACATGCAATGGAGTACATATGTTGATCCGTAGTATCAGAACATTCCAGCAAATTTGCATAGTCAGAAAAGATGTTACGAACATTCGTTGATGATGACGATGAATTCTTTGATTTCTTATTATCAAGTATTAATTTTTCGAAGCTTACGCTTTTCATTCGGTGAAGTAACTAAATAACAGAGAAAGTATAATATGTACGAAACATAAGAACCAGTCCACTTGGAAACATAAAACGGAAAAAAAGTATACTTATAATCAAATTCAAGAGCTATTACCATTTGTGATATCTGAAAGAGGAGATCTATTTGAGATATCTGAAAGAGGAGTTCTCATAAGAGGACCTACAAAAAAACCAAGTAGAAATATGATTTTAATCTGAAAGCTGATTTTGATTTGGGAAATGATGAGTTAAGAAGTTATAATTTCACTTACTGTGTAAATTTCGTTGAGATGAATTACCAGCTGTAGAAGATGAACGTGAATTCTTTGAGATTGCATACATGAGAGAATGAGAAGGATTCAAAAAAAAGAAAGAGTAAAAGATAAGGAACATTAAAAAATACAACCAAACAGTGGTTTTTAAATTTTGAATTACAATATGTCATACCTAGGGATTAACATATCCTCGATAAATTATAATATTCCATTTTATCATTTTGTAATTAAAAATCATTTCATAAAAAGCAAAACAGAATTGTTTCAAATTATTGAATTAATTATTTCAAGGAATCTATTACATTGATAAAAAAACTTAACAACAAATTTTGTAATCTTTGTGAAATGTAAATCGGGTGTTCATCGGTTAGGGTTATGGTTTATTTGTATATGATTTTTAAAATAAAATATTATTATCTTTATTTAATAAATAATTAAGTTAAACGGTTTTTTTATTCAGTTATCCAAATAAACCAAACAAAACAAATAAAATAAAACGTGGATCCATAAACCGAACAAAAAACCGAATAAAATGGGTTTGCGTTTACGCTTCTTACTTGGTTACGGTTTTTCTAAACACCCTACTTTGAATGACTTAGACAAAATTTGAAGTATATAAATAAGCTATTGAATGAGATTACTTAAATAAATTAATAGGAGAAACATGCACAAATTAAATATTTTTTATAAACTGTAATATATGACAGATACTTATTAAACTTTAGTGGGTAGGGATAACGGTAAAAACCAATAAAGAACAACCACATCCACTGATAATCCTATATAAATTATGAGATAAGATAATAAGATTAAAATTGCTTAAAGATTACAAATGTTTGTAGATAAAAAAGTTGTTATTTGGGTTTATACAATATATATTATAAATTGTTGCTCCTATTAATACACATAAGTTTTAAACATAAATATTGAATATTGAACATCTCAATATTTATTTAACATATACATTATAACATGCAAAGAAAGGTCATACTCATTATAATATTAGAACATAACAATATAATAAGCAGATAAGTTTTCAGGAATTCAAAACCACATAATCAGTCCAAAACATAACAACACCAAACACCCAAAACCAACAAAACGAAAACCATAAGTTCAACGTGCCAACAGCATATGAAATCAACACGTAAATGTATTTGAAAATACCGAGAAAACTATTTCTCAATCTTGGGAATCAAAAGCGTCGAAACACCAGCATCTTCATCCTGAGACAGTTCATCACTCATGTGGCGCTTTGTCGAGGAGCAACCTAATGCATCATCTACGTCGCACACTTCACGAATATTACGTTTTGTTTCATCAGAAGAGGGATTGTTAATCCCTACGAGTGCTTTGGATGCAGGTGTAACATTGTCACCACTGCAGAACATCTCATCCTGATATAAAAAGACAATAAATATTAACATTTCAAAAAATTTAGTACAAATAACCAAATTCTTATATTACCTTCATAAGGTCAACAGGAGTAGGCAAACTGCAGGAATCTGGAACATCCAACGATTCGGACTGCTCATGCTTTACGTACATAATACATAGTAACATAAAATACACATAATGGTATAAATCTATTTCAAAACGATATGACTATGAAATGAAAAGAATGACATAATGAAGATTTAAACCTGGTTAAGATTGAATTTGTCGCAGAGCGCGGCAAGGATCCCATCATCGTTAGTGGCCATTGAAATACCATAGTTTTCAACCTGATGCTCAATGTTATAGTCTTTAACATTTATGATGAAGGCATACCTCTTTCCAATCAACGTGTCAAAAATCTCAGGATATGGGTTCGGTATCTCTCCAGAATTAACAACCTATGATTTTATAAAAATTAATATAAATTACAATGAGCACAATGATTACATAATTGAGAACCTACAATTTTATAAAAATTAATTTATAATTATATTTACTACATGGCCAAATAACTGAATGCATGTATTTGTTACCTGATCTTGGATTGCAAGTAGCTCTTTGGCAGTTTTCTTAAGAATCTTGTAAGCTTCGAAATCAAACAGTGTCAAAGACACAGTACCGGAAGAGTCTTGCACCCTAATAGGTATCTTGAAGCTATCAAAGTTAAAAACAAATGAAAATATTAGTATTACTAATAACAGAAGTGTCGTTCATATTAGTATTTAGTATAAGAAAATAAAACTGTAATCTCAAACCGCGGAATAGAATAGATGTCGACTCCTTCACATTTATCATTTGTACACACCAAAGATTTTGCATGATCAACATTAAATGAACCATCCACATTTTCTTTCGTTATAAATCTTTCCTCCACACTCGACTTACAGTGGTTACAACCATTGTAATACCAAAGTTTATCAGTGCATATAGCTGTGATTATGCCAAGAACCAAAACCTTCTTTGTCTATCAATATCAAACAAAAATAATAATACTTAGAAAAGACTATAAAAAAACTCAGCACGTAAAGTACTTATATGAAAATACACACCGTTGATATGGTTCCAAGGAAACCAATAAGCATGAAATCAGGGTTATTAAGAAACTCATCTTCAACACTTGAGATAACGTTTGAACCAACATGCTCATTTGATGAAGATGAAGCAGAAATTTTCTCTACATACCTAAACAGATTCATGTGATCAAATTAAAACGTAAAAAGTAAATGTAGGTACAAAATATTACTGTTTAATGTTTATATGCATATTACTAACTATACCTCTTCCTAAAAGAGGATATTTCTTCAATGTCAGTGTCGATAAAAAGTCTGCAAAGGTCAAACCCGTTTGCAACTCCACACTTGCCTGAATTTAACAATAAAACCAAATGTAGATCAATACAAACAGTGTCAAATTTAAAACATATAAATAAATATAAATATAAATATAAATATAAATTACTAAATAAATAAAAATTAAACTAATTAAGCTTAAATTATACCTTTGTAAAGGTTGACCATACCAAAATGACAAAGAATAACAACATACTTCTCTCTTTTCTTATCATTCATGTAAGCAAACATGTCAACAGCAAAAATATCCCACAAAGTAACCAGACACTTTTGGCCTCTGAAATATTAACATAATAACATCAAGCAACCTTGTAATGCTTTAAACGTTAAAATGCAACAACTTAATAAAAAGAACTCACTCAAGGTCTTCAACTCTAAGATTAAGTCTCTTGCCCTTGCTCCCAACCTTATTTGATGTATCCTCAAGATTGAAACATACTTCCACATAACCAATCCAATCTATAAACAAAAATATATTGTTAAAAGAAAACAGCATTAAGAAGCGATAACATGAAAAAAAAAACAATAAGACAAAACAGTACATATATATCATGTAGTGATTTACATACCAATAACTGTATTAACTTCAATTTTATTTTGAACAACATCCTTGAGGTTAACGAAATTAAAATTGTATTTCGGTCCAGACCAGTCAAGGCATTTCTCAACAGATGTATAGAAATACAGTGATATTTTGTCATTTCTCTTGGTATACTTAGCAGAGGACCTATTAGCAGCAAGAGACGGTTTGGTGATAAGAAGACATTCATCCAACTGAAGGAAGTCTTTGAATTTTCCTAACATCTTATGCAGACAGCTGGCTTGTATCATAGTTCCCTAAGAATATGAAACATCCGATTAAATAAAAAACGTGTTATATAACATTTGGGTATTCATATGTCCAAAATAATTATAAGACAAATATATACGGTACCATCTCATCCATGAAGATCATGTCAAGACGATATATTTCATTTTTGTTTTCATTCATCAACTTCTTCGACATGCTAACAATCTTCACTCTAATAGAATAGCTGTTTGAGAATGTATTCAGATCGTAAAGCATGCTAACCTTTGAAACCTCCATTTGAAGACTGTACATAAAAAAGGAATAAGCAAAATATATCTATTGCTAAACGTAATATGATAATACAATAAGCATGGATGTTCTTAAAAAAATATCAAGGTTGGAATTCAAGCTTACCGATTCTCCATTCAAAATTTTAATTGAATGCAGTGGCAAATGTAATTTGAAAGGTAAGTAGTGTATATCCTTATATCCTGCTTTATTAAAGTAATTAAATATTAGAAATGATATGCAAGGTAGGAAAAAAAAGAGAGAGAACGTCAATTTTAAATTACCATCTTGCATATTTTGAATTTCAAAATTACTGATATTATCAGTAATTACTGATTTGATTTGAAAGCATTTTTCATGATGAATTTTCTAATTTTTATTTTAACTTTAATTAAGAGATAATAACCGTCAATTTGAAATTCACATTTTGCATATTTTAAATGTCCAAAGCTCAAGAAATTAGCATTAATTACTTATTTGCTTTGCAACAAATAGTCATCAAGAATTTTTTTTATTTTTTAATTTAACTTTAAATTTTATAATGAAAACAATGTTGGAGGAACTCTTATCTCATTGGAATGTAACGATTAGGTAAAATGGTAATTTCATTGTAATTCTAGTTTTCATTTGATAATTTCAATCTATCACTAATTAACACCATCAATAATAAAAATGTGAGCAGTGGCTGTTTTTTAGGGAAACCGCTGATGGTCAATATTAGTGGATGTCAACAATAAAAAAGTGAGCAGTGGCTATTTTTCCTATCAGTGGATACCCAACAGTTTTTGAAACACTGATATTTGGTCAGTCAGTGGTCAACACGAAGATTGAAGAACAGAGGTTGTATTTCAGCAGTGGATAACTTTTAACAATCAAATGTTTGAACTAACACAGTGCTTGTAACAGGCTTTTAAACAGATGTTGGGGCTTAAACAGAAGTTTCGCCTTATATATCAGTTGTCTGCCCTTAAACAGAAGTTTGACCTTAAACAGATGTTTGCCCATAAACAGAAGTTTGGCCATAAACAGATGTTTGGCCTTAAACAAATGTTTAAGCTTAAACAAAAGTTTGCCCATAAACATCTAATTGCAAAAAAAGACCAATTTCAAGAATACTATACCCAAACAATAAAAATGAGGAGCTTAATAATCATCCAAATGTACTTGTTTTTTATTTATTAGTATAAAGATGAAACAACTGTTCAATTTATAGTACAGATCAAACCACTGAAGTAATGTCATAAATACTGTTACATATAAACACTGTTGTGATAAACACTGTTACATATAAAACTGATGTCATAAAAATTGTTACATATAAAACACTGAGGTGATGACATCTAACAACCTAACAGACTAAAAAACACTGATGTGAAAAACACTGTTACATATAAACACTGTTAACATAAACAAAGGTAGAATAACTAATGTTGATGCTGAACCAATGTTGTTGTTGGACAGTGGTTCACCTTTGGTTGATCAGGCCTTTGGTTCATCGGTGCTTGTCTTCAACAGGACTTTGGTCTTCATCAGTGGTTTGGTCTTCAACAGTGGATGATGTTCATCAGTCTTTGTGTACAACCGTCGTTATATCCAACAGTTGTTAGGCAGATCAGAGTTTTGCCTTATTAACTTGTTATAACCACTGTCATTGTAGGAAACTTAGCTGGGCAGTGCTTATTGTGGATCAACGTGCAACTTCAACAGCCAAATCAACATCATTTTTATCTCCCTCGGCAATATCCACTATGTTTTATTCGGTTCTTGGATCAAACATCTCGAACGATTTCCCTTTTCATCAAAAACAATTAATCTGAAAAAAACACGTGGAACTAACAGCAAAAAGTACACCTGAAACAGAATCGTCGATTAAGAATAAAAAAAACATGTGGAATTAACAATGCATAGATTAGTGAAGGAAACTTACGGTTCTGATTAATAAAACTCCGTTTAATTGCTTAAATTGAGATGAGGGGTGATCTGCAAGCGATTACAAATGAATCAATGCATCAATAAACGGTAAATCAAAAGGTTACGAATACCAAAAATAAATCAGACCAATTGAGGTTACCTTGGTGTTGTGCAATCACTTTGATGTCCATGACAACAGCACCTTCATAAAAAAAAAACAAAGTAAAACTGATTGTAAGATTAAAACATTCAATAACTTAGAGTACATGGGTCCAAATGATCTCAATCATGCACTAAAATTCCTATACTCATCTGAGATTGTCTTCCGCTCCACCATCTTAATTCGTCTCTCCACAACTTCAATTGTAAAGAAAAGAGCAAAAATCAAATACATGACTAACACAACCTCATTGAAAGTAGGACTGTAAATGAGTACCATACCGAATAACAAAAAGGGATGAAGCCTAAACGTTTGGGCTGGTATCACCTATCAACAGACCTGAAAACAAAATCATTTTCTAAACAATGACTTCATGAATCTGAAAATCATTAAAGCAAACACAAATTAAGTAACAACCAACCTTAATTCAAAAGCCTGCAAATATAAAATTGCCACATGAACAAGTGAAGTACAACTTGCTGCAAAAATAATAAAGTGTAAAAACAATCTCAAAAACTTCTCTGTAATTAAGTAGTTAAGCTACTCAATTTAGTTAACTACATAAACAATCCAACAATGAATTTACCGTCCTTCTCCTTCACTTTCACATTTCCATCACGTCAACAACCGTCCGGCAGAAGTTGCTTCTAATCAACAAACTCTATAAAATAATAATAATAAAAAATAAGCATAAAATCTATATATTCTGCTTGGATTGCTAGAATAATAGTATGAAACTTGAAATAAAAACAGATGATCAAGAAACATAGGAGCATCAAAAATTACTAACATGGGTGAATAAATCAACAGAACAGCTTGTGAAAGACATAAACTACAAAAATATCAAAATCAGTCTACTCGTAATCACATGATACAACAAAGCAATCATCTGAATAAACAATAACAAAGGAAAGACAAAATCAAAAGCTACAAATAGAGTTATTCATATATTTCATACATATACAATAATAAAAACATTATTACAACATACCAGTGTCACCGATTAACAAGAGCTTGTACAAAAGGGTTCATCGAGTACGATAAGAAACCCTAGGAGATCGGCTTCTTCTTCTGAGGGTACAAAAGGGTTCATCGTGTTCATTATGAGAAAATAGATAAAACGAAATAAAATTTCTGAATGAAAAAATAGATTTTACATGAATATTATGTTCTTCAACTACTCGACGGTACATGATTTAGGGTTTCAAACGCAGATGTATGCAATAGAAGTAACCTCTGCAGGACGTTGTTGAAGAGATGGAAATGTGAAGAAGGAGAAGGATGAACATCAGAGAGAAAGGGGATCTTGAATGAAAAGGTGAAGGAGAAGAATGAAATAGGGTTTGTGAAAATGTGAGAATAAAGGGCAGTGGTTACTGTTGGGCGGGAAAAGGAGAAAAACGATGCCCTAATTAAGTGACACGTAGCCCAAATCACTTTCATTTATTATATATAATAGACTTCGCTATAATTTATTAGTATATGTATAATTTGATAAATTTTGGTCATCGACATGCATATATATTAAATAACACATGATATTTTTCTTTGAAAGATTGTCGTAGGGTAAAGTTGGCCCACACATGTAAAAACCGAGTGTTTTTAGTTTCTACAACCTTTTTTTAGTAATAATCACCAAATTCTATCCTAGATACGAATCGCTTCTTGCCTCTAAATTAAATCCTCACTTTTTTTATAATCTCTTTTTTGTTAGAGGTTTCCATTTAAAGATAATAACTTTTGTATTTAAACATAGTGCCAACCCGGGGCGGATCTAATTGAAAAGATCGAGTTCCCAGTAACCCATTCGGTTTGGAACTTTTAATGATTACCTATATAGAAAATAGATAAGGAACCCATAAATAAATTATTAGTGAACCCATAACAAAGCAAATGAAGCGCACCAATGGTTTACTGCCTCTTTTCTAACTGATGGTCACGGGATCGATTCCCCTTTTTAGTTTAGGCATTCTTTTTATATATAAAACCAATATATTTTATGGTTAAATAAACACAGTGAGTGAGAAGTTAGACGCCTTCACCTATTGACCTACTACAATGGATTCCATTTCCCGATCTATATGCAATGGATCTTGAAATGAAGTTAATATATGATATCCATATATGACGGTTCCTCAATCCATTTTAGGTATTTTAATTACTAATATTTGTAGTTTCAATCATCTATTGAGAAATTGTTCATGACAATGACAACCGGCTAATCTTTGTAGACTTTATTAATGTTAAATTTGTTGAAACTTGAATTTGATTTTTAGTTTATACTACTTTGTTAGTCAAACTATTTTGATTGTTGCAGGTATGGGTCATGGCTGAGATTTTTTTGTTATGTACTTGAAAAATCATTTTAGTTTTCTTGATGATGTTTGTAGTTGGAATCGGCTCAAATAAATGCTTATTAGTTCACCCTTTTATGCTTCCTTATCATGTATAGATTTTGCGTAACTCGAACTAAAATGACCATTTTTAGATGACTCGAATTCGTTTGGGAAAAGTTTATTACAAATCAATTTAGAGAAATGTATTTTTTAGAAACGAAGATAGATAATGGGATAGGAATGCTTTGAAGCATCATAGAAAAAAAAAAGGTGAGTTTAGTGATAAAGTCCAACCCGACCCGAAAAAACTGACGTCGAATCGACCGAAATTCGAGCACCTGAAAAAGTGAACCCAGTAAAAAAATATCCTGGATCCGCCACTCGTCCCAACATACACCCAGACAAACATAATCGTTTCAAACTCAACCAACGAAATTGGAGGCCGACGGGGCCACACCTAAAGTACATCACTAGCCCCTCTTGAGCCGTGGGGCTGAGAATCAAACATGCATAACAAAACACCAAAGAAACTTCCACCAAGAGTAAAAAGCCAAAACACTATATGTTGTTGTTGTTTTTATTATTATTATTATTATTATTATTATTATTATTTCTTTTATTTAATCGTTAAAATTAAGTAGTAAACCAAAGAAACCTCCACCGAGGTAACTTTGTAAAATACTAACCAAGTTTCAAAAGTGTTCCAATTAGGTCACTCAAGTTTCAAAAGTGTTCAAATCATATCACTCAACATTCATTCTTCATTAAAATTAAGGGTTTTTTCATCAATTTCATAGGTAACCGTGGTGATTTGGATTTTTTTTTTCTTTTTTCTCTTTTATTTGATGCTAACATCGAGTGATGACGTGGATTGTAACTTGTTTTTTTTTTAATGTAATTAAATGGTTTTTATTTTTAATGTAATTAAATGGTTTTTATTTCAGCCTATAAATAGAAGTGCTTGGCTCAAGCTCAAACCATCCCTTGGCACACCACCTCTCTCACACTTCACCCACCACCCACCACCACCATAACACCATCATCCACCACCATCATCCATTGTCCATCATAGAGTGTGTGAGTCTTCTCGGGATCCAAGATTGATCGTAAGAGTTCTTGACAATCAAGGCCATGTTTGCCTAAGTCTCTTACATCACTTGGTGAAGACAAAGTGTCTAGTGTAATACGTTTTATTTCTAATCTTTTGCACTTTTTATTTGGTTTCGTATTAATGACTTTAATAACTAGTTGCTTATGTTGAAGGTGATATTTCTTTATCGTTTGTCCGTGGTGTCTTGAAATTATTTTACTGTCTATATAAAATAAAAGATTTTCACCATTCATATCTCCACGGTCTATATGGAGGTATGTTGGCTACCTGGTCGGGGGTTAAGGGAACGGTTTGGTAAAGGTCTTGCCATTGTTCAGCGTTTAGAGGTCCTGCAATGGACCTGGGTCAAATTTAGTAGGACCTCCTTCAATACTTAACGGTATTGGATGGCGGGGGTCCAAACTCTTTGATCCCCTCATAAGTTAACTACTATTAATACTATAACCCGGCTATTTAGGACTGTATCCCTGCTGACTCAGACTACTTAGTCGAGGGTAACGTCACCTCCAAAAGAGGGGCCTACCATAATATTGCATTAATAACTTAATTCATTATCTTCCAATAATCCACCCTTTTAGGATTGTATCCTTGCTGGCTCAAACTACTGGGGTGAGGGTAACGTCACCTTCAAAAGAGGGGCCTACTACAATAACTAAGATAATCTCTTAATTATGTGCAAAAGTGCGGAAATAATCAAAGGTTACACTAGATACGAGTCGGAACCAAGTGATTCATCTTGTCTATCTGTTTTTATTTTTATTTTTATTTTCAGCATTTTAGTTAGTTTTTATTTTTCTTAGTTTAAAACCTTTTTCTAAACATTTTATTTTGATTAGACGTTGAGGATAAACCGGTATTAAAAGCTCTTGTGTCCTTGGACGACCTCGGTATCTTACCAACGCTATACTACGCTCACGATGGGTGCACTTGCCCATATGTGTGTTTAGTGTTAGTAAAATATCGTGTTTTATAAACTTAAAACTTGGCTAAAAATAAGTGTTAAAGGGGCTTAAAATATACACATAATATATATAACACTTCACACGCATCAGGCATCTGCAACTACATTTGCCTTTCCTTCGTAATACTGAATATCACAATCGTAGTCGCTTAGGATTTCCATCCATCTCCTTTGCCTCATGTTCAATTCTTATTGCCCAAATATGTACCTTAAACTTTTGTGATCCGTATAGACAGTAAACTTACTTCCATACAAATAATGTCTCCAAATCTTAAGGGCAAAAATTATGGCTCCTAACTCTAAGTCATGAGTCGTATAGTTTTCTTCGTGCTTTTTCAATTGTCTTGAAGCATAAGCAATTACTTTCTTGCGTTGCATTAGCACACATCCTAATCCTAGCTTAGAAGCATCGCAGTAAACTTCAAAATCTTCTGTTCCTTCTGGTAAGGCTAGAATTGGAGCATTGGTTAACTTCTGCTTTAAAATCTTAAAGGCTTCTTCTTGCTTAGGTCCCCATTCAAACTTAACTGCTTTACAGGTTAGCTTAGTTAATGGCACCGCTATCTTAGAAAAATCCTTAATGATTCGTCTATAGTATCCAGCTAACCCTAGAAAACTTCTAATTTCCATAGCTGTTTGTGGGACTTTCCATTTGGTGATTGCTTCTATCGTAAATACCTTCGTGATTCACCACGTGTCCTAAAAATTGCACTTCTTGTAGCCAAAATTCACACTTCGAGAATTTGGCGTAAAGTTTTTCCTTTCTTAACAAAGTTAAGAGTGCATGTAGGTGTTCACAATGTTCCTTCTGACTTTTGGAATAAATAAGTATATCGTCGATGAAGAGAATTACAAATTTATCCAAATACGGTTTACAGATTCTATTCATCATGTCCATGAATGCTGCAGGTGCATTCGTTATTCCGAAGGGCATGACGGTAAACTCGTAATGACCATACCTAGTTCTGAAAGCAGTTTTAGGTATGTCTTCTTCTTGTACCTTCAATTGATGGTATCCGGAGCGTAAGTCGATCTTAGAAAAATATCTAGCTCCCTGAAGTTGATCAAAAAGATCATCAATCCTAGGTAATGGGTATCGATTCTTAATTGTAACCTTATTCAGTTCCCTATAATCGATACACATGCGCATCGACCCATCTTTCTTTTTCACAAACAACACTGGAGCTCCCCATGGGGATGAACTTGGTTGGATGAATCCTTTACTGAGCAATTCATCTAATTGCTTTTTCAGTTCTAACATTTCAGTGGGTGCTAAGCGATAGGGTGCTTTAGCTACAGGTGTAGTTCCAGGAATTAAATGAATTCTAAATTCTACCTCCCTATCTGGTGGTAATCCTGGTAACTCTTCTGGGAATACATCTGGGTATTCTGATACTACAGGAATGTCCTTAAGTTCCTTACCCTTAGTGTTAATGATTACTGAAATCATATACACTACTCCTTGCTTCCGTTCATAATTAGCAATCTTCATTACTGAAATGAACTTCATGGGTTTTCGTGGCTTATCCCCTGTAATCATAATTACTTTTTCGGTGGGTGCACGAATTTCTATGGAGTTCTTATCACATAAGATTCGAGCATGGTTGGCTACTAACCAATCCATTCCTATCACGACATCGAATCCAGCTAAATTCATAGCTAACAGGTTTGCAGAGAATTTATGACCTGAAAGCTCTATCTTTCCTTCTCGCAAAACTTTATCTATTTTAACAGAATTCCCATCTGCCGTTTCGACTGTAAAAATCTGCCTAAGGTTGGTTAAAGGTAAATTAAGAGCTTGGCAGAATGAAGTATTTATAAAACTTTGGTTTGCACCAGAGTCAAATAATACTTTTGCATAAACGTCGTGAACTAGGAACGTACCAGCTACTACGTCAGGAATCAATTCAGCTTCATGCGTAGTCAATTGGAAGGCTCTTACGTTTTTCTTGGTAGTTCCTTCTGCAGGTTTGGCTTTGTAATCGGTTGGTTTGACCAATTTTGGGCAGTCTGGCCTAAAATGTCCAGCTTCTCCACAGTTGTAGCAAACTATTGCTTTCTTCTTTCTGCAATCTTCTTCTTGATGACCCGGGATTTTGCAGAAATTGCAATATCCTTTGCATCTTCCAAAATGCTTTCTTTTGCATGCATTGCAAAATGGAACAGTGGAAGATTGGCCAGTTCCCTTTCTCTTGAAATTGGCACTATTACCCACACGAAATCCTCGGGTAATCTTTTGAGCTACTTCCTTTTTCCGGTTTTCTTCTCTTGTGCGTACCAGCTCGTCAGTTAGGGTGTTAGCTAATTCCACAGCATCGTCAATAGTGCGAGGTCTCGCAGCTTTAACGATATTACGGATTTCGCCAATCAATCCCCAAATATAGCGGGAAATAAGCACCGGCTTTGGCAAAGCCAGGGTTGGTACTACTCTAGCATACTCAAAGAATGTCGAAGTATACCCTCGACAGTCTACACCCATCATCCGATGGTTTAGGAATTTATTTGCCATTTGTTCCTTTTCATCTTCGGGACATAATTTTCTCTCGATTAGCTGTTTAAATTCTTCCCAACTCATGGCATAGGTCACATTTCTTCCTTTGGCTTGAAGGACTGTATTCTACCATTCTAGCGCCCCTTCTTTAAAAAGATGCGATGCATACATGACCTTATCTTCCTCGTCACATTTACTTATCATAATTACAGCTTCGGTTTTCTCCAACCAACGCAGTGCCGTAGTCGCCCCTTCATTGCCTGCAAATTCAGCTGGTTTACAGGCAAGAAATTCCTTGTAAGTGCAACCAGGCGTTGCAGCTTTCATTCTTTTGAGAATTGGGGCTTGCAGTACATCATTATTGTTGTTAGTATGATTGCCGCCTCCGTTTACGCTATTACTGGAGTTATCGCCGTGTGTACGTTTGCTAGGAATAATTTGTTGAGGTTCAACTGGATTTCGAGCAGCAACCAGGATTGCTGGAATAGCATTGGCTATTCCCTGAGCAACGATATTCTCGATATCTTGCCTATTCAGAAATTGATCTTCATTGATATGCTCAGATTGATTAACTTCATTATCGGGTTCATTACCAGTATGTGCCATCTGGTAATTAATTTATATAAGTGATTAGCAGAAAATCATTAACAATCGAATATAACAAAATAATCGCACATAATCACAACACACGTATAGCCAAAATTGTCGACTTCTCGACTTCCATTTTTATAGATTATATTATGCATCCTTACACACTGTTATCTTACAAAAGGTTTTATTTTTAGTTATTTTACATAATTTATATTATTATTATTATTATTATTATTATACAACCACAGCTTCACATCCACACTCCCCCCCCCCCCCCCGTCAGCTGGTATTTTAGACACGGCGTTCCCTCTCGTCGTATTTCCAGGAGATCTGTTCTCCTACCTCCCGGATCCTATTCCCTGCATCTATCAGCTCCTCGCCAAAATGGCGGAGTTCAGCTAAGTTTTCATTACTCATTGGTGGGTTTGGTGCAGGTTCTGGGTCGAACTGAGGGAAAAAGGTATAAGGATTATTTAGGAGGTTTGGAAACTGCCAGTTGTTGGGCCATCATTCGTCCATTCCTAGAGGTTGGATGTGGATCAGAGGTTCTGGGATGGCTGGTTCCAAATTTATTGGAAGTTGGGTTTCGGCAGGATAAGGGAAGAGGTTTTCATTGATTGGCCTAATGATATCACAACTTGCCAGTATGCGATCTAGTTCTTCCTGCAGTGACAATTCCTCGACTTGCTTAGAACTTTCCCCAATTTCTATTCCTGTTTGCCTAGAATTTTCTCCAATTTCTATCCCTTTTCCTTTATCAATGGGATTTTCTATCTTGGGAACTTTTCTAGTTGCAGGTTTCCTTCTGCGCACACGCCTCCAGCCCACAAATCTTCTTCTTTTCTTTGGCTTTTGTTTCTCTGGAGGTGGAGCTTGACATTCCATAGGTTCCTCCATATCAGCCAAGTAACCAGTAAAGTCTCTGGAAACTTCTATTTTCACAGGATAGAGATTGAGATTCTGAAGAGCATCAGACAACTCATTCATGCTGTTGGGCATTTATGAAGAAACATACAATATTTTAGTTTAAAATTTTGTAAATTAAATTTTCACATAATCACAAAATAGCAATTTAGAAAATTAATATTAATTACGAATATCTAATAAACCATTTTATTGAAACAAAATATTTATTTTTAGTACAACTAAAATTTTAAAGTTTCGGGATTGTAGGTGATATGGATGCTAGTACTGGGTTAGGGTATTTAAAAGCTAGCATTTACTGCTATAGTGGCTAACATATAGAGATCTGCCCATTTTTCATCTAACTTATCTTCCCATGGTGGATTATTGCCTATTTCCTGAGTTTCCTTATTGATCATTACTCCCTTTGGTTGTGACTTCCTCACTTTTTCTAATAATCAAACTTCTTTTATTAGGGGAAAGTGGTTTCTCAAATTGTGTCTAACGAACAAATATTCCTTCCTCAGTTTCTGCTGAGTATCTTAAGGAATTTGATTGGGATGAGTTTCCCTTATCTTTCGGTGAACTATCTAATTTAAGATAGAAATCCAAAATTCTTTGCTTACCCATACTGTAACTAACAGATAGTCAGTTAAAAACAAATAATCACAAGACGATAATCAGGAAAATTAAGTATTTTTAAATACTTTATAGGCTTAAATCAGTGGCTCTGATACCACATTTTCCTGTCACGGCCCTAGCCCCGGTTTTACACGGTCAGGAGCCGTGGGACAGGAACCCGTGGTATTTATTAATTGATGCGACAACGGAAGATTTAACAGGATCTTTGAAAGACTTGAAAATGCCCGATTATTTTATTTCATAATTCGGGATTAACCCCGTAATTTACAATAGAGGAATTTTTACTACGAAATTCCCTTATTTATAAAACATGTTTATTCATTTTTTATTGAGCCACCTCTTCAAGCTTGTTAGTGCTCCGTAGCACGTTTTCCTTGATTTACAGCAGGTCGCCTGAAACATGTTTTAAATATATTTTGTCAGCGGGGAAATACTGGTGAATCATTCATTTTGCATAGTTATAATTTACAGCATAAGAGCGATTACAATGGCTTCTATCTTATTTTTATCTGGCGTCGTGTCACCTGGTGACGATGGTCATACCACTATTGGGTCTTTCCCCAAGTAGTGATGATTATCACTGTTAGGATTTATTAGCCTAACCGTGAGAAATTAGTAATGTGCACAATACCCCACTAGCCAGTGATTCAAGATAACCACGACTTAATCCCTGTAATTATAACTTTGAAAATGGTTTGGAGTATTGTAAAACATAATTTATAAAAAGAGAATGACTCACATTGCAAGTTTAACGGACAAAGTTTTAGCCTACTGATTATCCTTGTAACCTAATTCAAATAACAATGCACACGAAAACTAGGTTAGTAACTTTAATCCAACTTTTTATGATAACTCACGAGATCAAAACCTTCACAATGAATGACAAAGTACGATACTTAACATCCATCTAATTCACGATGAATGACAAAGTATAACCCAAGTTTGAGCATCACTTAAACATCCATTGGATTGGTTTCTATTGATCGGACATTAAATCATAGCAGTGATTGAGTTATTACCCTGTTATCACGGCAGAATTCGTGCTAGTGTGTGTTTTGTAGTAAATGGACAATATCTCAGTGTACGTATTGAGTTTTAACGTCGAACCAACGCAGAATTGCAAGTGCCAAACTCCACTATATATACTGGAAAAACAGCTCCCTCACGTGGCGCGAGGGGCACCACCCTAGCATAGGGTAGCCCCGTGTCTTGGTAGCTTAGCTGAGTTGGTGGTTCGTTCAAATTCGAATTACACGTAAAACTGTTTTGATAATACCGAATAGGAAATGCCCCCTTTGAGTTTTAGGGGCCCTGATCCTGATTCCGATTGTTCTGAAAATTTTAGAGGTTATGCAGGATCACTTGGGGGTCTTAATTATGGTTTCCTATTCGACAAAATATAATAAGAAATAATAGCTTTGGTGAGAGTTGTTATAGCACATCCGTCTTATCAAAATTTGTTTTCTTCCTCAAATGCAAAAAGAAAGTTCTTCCTGAAGAACATTAGACGATACAACTCTATGTTCTCTTTTACATCTATGGGTGGAAAGGTTGATTCTAATATCAACAAGTGGCCAAAACTATCATTGCATGGGGAGTATTCAAACCTCCAGATGGAAATGAAGCTAAGTTTTGTCAGCTATACATACATGATACCAAAAATGAAATAACAAACAGACAACCATTATTCAGGTACGAGTGATTTCTAAGTTCCATTTTTATTCTATTAAAGAACAACTAGAAATTGAAGCATTTGTAGTTCACTATCAGTTGTTAAGTACCATCACTTAATCGTTAATCACTGATTCTCTATCCACTGATTACTACAACATCAGTTGTTAACCATTAGTAGTTCACTATCAGTTGTTAAGTACCATCAGTGTTTTAATCATTAGCAGTGCTTACAAGGTTTCCATCAGTTGTTAGACTTTACAATAGTTTGCTTTATTCATTCTAAATTCATCAGTGGTTGTAGGTAAACTGAAATGTTACTTTTTCTCAACATACTCTAAAAGTTTTGGGCTGGTATCAGCAGTTGTTAACAACTGCTCTTCCTTAACAATTAATTATTAATCACTGATTCTCTATCCACTGCTTATTACAATAGCAGTTGTTAACCATATGTAGTTCACTATCAGTTGTTAAGTACCATCAGTGTTTTAATCACTAGCAGTGCTTACAAGGTTTCCATCAGCTGTTTGACTTAGTACTAAACAGTAGTTTGGTTTATTCAATCTAAACTCATCAGTGGTTGTAGGTAAACTGAAATCTTACTTTTTCTCAACATATTCTATAAGTTTTTATAAAACGATATACTATTATAGTTATGTTATGTTAATGTTTTGTTGTTTTTTCTTTTAACAACAAAGGAACCAAACCTTAATCGCCTACTGATAAAGAACTTGATGTTGAAATGATAGAGTATTTGAGGGCTTTATTAAATTCACAAAATATGTTGGTTAAGACATATAGGATGGTCAGAGACCATTTTCACCAATCTCCAGAGGCTAACCTTAGTCTGCGACTTATTTATAGAAGAGAAAAATATGGCAGGACATATAACTTACCCACCACATCTGAAGTTGCTGCTTTGGTTGTCGGAGACATAGATAAAGCTATAGACCATTGTGATATTGTTGTCGAGACTCAGTCGGGAATGATGCAGCGTATTAGCGAATTACACCCATCGTATCTTGCTCTGCAATATCCGTTACTTTTCCCGTATGGTGATGATGGTTATAGAGTTGATATTCCTCACAGAGATTTTATGTCCACACAAAAGAAAATAAAACCAAAGTGCACAATGAGAGAATTTTTTTCATATAGGATCCAAGATAGAACTTATAGATTTTGCTTAATTTTAAATGGGCGAAGGTTGTTACAACAGTTTTTGGTTGATGCGTACACAATGATTGAGAGCGAAAGACTAAAGTACATCCGTAGGCAATAAGCGAACCTTCGCTCTGAAACATTTGAGAATCTTCAAAAGTATAAATCTAAAGGTAAGGATGTTTTAACAGATACTGGAAGGCCTGTTATACTTCCTTCTTCATTTACTGGTGGTGCAAGATTCATGCAACAAAATTACCTCGATGCAATGGCCTTATGTAAGTGGTATGGGTACCCTGATTTCTTCATAACTATAACGTGTAATCCTAAGTGGCCTGAAATAAAAAGATTTCTAAAAGATTCAACCATCAAAGCCGAAGACAGGCCTGACATATTGTGTCGATTGTTTAAAATGAAGCTTGATTCCTTACTCAAAGATTTGAAGGATTCTAAGTATTTCGGTGAGATTAACGCTGGTATGTTATTTCATTTTCACATCTTATCTTCTGATATATATTTTGTAATCAAGGTTATCAACTACTAGATCTATTTATTTTTCCTTTTTATTTAGTTGTTTATATAGTAGAATTTCAAAAGCGTGGTCTTCCTCATGCACATATATGCTTATTCATGAAGGTCGATCACAAACTTCCAACCATAGATCACATAGATCAATTTATTTCTGCTGGGATTCACGATAAAAAATAAGATCCTGAACTTTATTCTCTTGTGACTGATTATATGATTCATGGTCCGTGTGGGAATGCTAATTTGAATTGTCCTTGCATGGTTGATAAAAGATGTTCAAAAAACTTTTCGAAGAAATTCACACCACATACAACTATTGATTCAAGTGGTTTTCCTGTATACAGAAGAAGAGATTCAGGTCACACAGTTATAAAATCTGGTGTTAGATTAGACAACAGAAATGTTGTTCCTTATAACAAAAGGCTTTTGAAAAGATATCAAGCACACATTAATGTTGAATGGTGTAATCAAGCCGGTTCAGTGAAATATTTGTTCAAGTACATTAACAAAGGCCCTGATATGGCTACTGCGGTAGTTTCTGGTGATACAAATTCAACCATCAAGGAAAAGCCAAAAGACGAGATCAAGGAGTATTATGATTGTAGATATATTTCAGCGTGTGAGGCATCCTGGAGAATATTCTCTAATGAGGTTCATTATAGGTATCCTGCTGTTATGAGGCTTCCCTTTCATTTGTCGGGCCAACAGAATGTGGTGTATGGTGCAGATGACGATATTGATAATGTTTTAAGCAAGCCTTCTGTTGCTTCTTCAATATTTGTGCAATGGATGAAGTTGAACGAGACAAATGAAGATGCTAGAAAGCTGACTTATGTTGAGTTTCCTTCCAAATTTGTTTGGATACTTAAAGATAGATGTTGGCAGGTACGTAAGTCATACCAGTGTGTTGGCCGGATTCATTATGTATCTCCTGCATTGGGCGAACCTTATTTTTTGAGGATACTACTCAATAAAGTTAAAGGCCTAGATCATTCGAGGAGATATGTACAGTTAACGGTCAATTATTCCCAACTTTTAGAGATGCTTGCTATGCGATGGGACTCTTAGATAACGACAATGAATACGTTGAGGCCATTAAAGAAGCAAGTTTTGAAGGACATGCTGGGTATCTTCGAGCGTTATTTGCTACCCTGCTTTTGTCAAATACTCTTTCACGGCCAGAATTTGTTTGGGAGAACACGTGGAAATACTTAGCTGATGATATTGTTTATAGACGACAAAAAGAAACAAATATTTCAGGTTCTAATCTATCTTTTTTTATTTCACATACTACATTTTGATTTTTTAATTAATAATGTTAATTTTTTGATTTGTTAGGTTTAGTGCTTCCTGAATATCAGATTAAGAACCTTACTTTGTTGAAAATTGCAAACTATTTTATTTCCAATGGTTCATCATTACGGAGGTTTGTCACTATACCGTACCCTGATGACGATTCCTTACGTGATGCTTCTAATCGTCTGATCAACGAAGAGCTGTCACATGACCTAGATGAAGTACAAGCTGAGTTTAACAGGTTGCATCAATCTCTTACAGATGAACAACGAGCGGTTTTTGACGAAATAATGGAAGCAGTTGTAGGCCGTAAAGGAGGCCTTTCTTTTGTCTATGGTTACGGTGGAACTGGAAAAACCTTTTTATGGAAGACTTTGGCTTTCGCTGTTCGATGTAGAAATGGAATAGTTTTAAATGTGGCTTCAAGTGGTATTGCTTCGTTGTAACTTTCCCGTGGAAGGACAGCTCATTCTCGGTTCCATATCCCCATTAATCTAACAGAAGATTCAATGTGCAATATTAAGCCAAATAGTGATATTGCCAGATTATTAAAGGAAACCCAACTAATCATATGGGACGAAGCACCGATGGTACACAAACATGCCTTTGAAGCTTTAGATAGGACGATGACCGACGTATTTTCGGAAGGTAGGAGTATTCGTTCGGATATTCCTTTTGGAGGTAGAGTTATTGTATTTGGTGGTGACTTTAGACAAATCCTACCTGTTATTCCTAATGGTACTAGACAAGAAATTGTTAATGCATGTTTAAGCTCTTCATACATATGGTCAAAATGCAGACTGTTACGGCTAACTAAAAACATGCGTCTAACTATTGGAGCTGAAAGTTCAAATATGGAGTCTATCAGAGAATTTGCAAAATGGCTTATTGATATTGGTGAAGGAAACGTTGGAGATGATAATGATGGTGACGCCATTATAGAGATACCAGATGATCTACTAATCACCGATATTTGTGACCCGATACAAAGTTTAATTGACTTTGTATATCCTTCAATTATTGAACAATTTAGGATTCCTGGATTTTTTTCGGAGCGAGCAATTCTAGCACCCAAAAATGAGGTAGTTCATGAATTTAATGATCGATTGCTTTCGTTATTTCCTGGTGATGCGAAAGAGTATCTGAGTTCTGATAGTATATGTCAAACTGAACAAATTCTTGATTCTTTTCAAGAAAGCTTATACTCAACAGAAATTTTGAATGCTCTTAAGATTTATGGCTTGCCTAATCACAGATTAGTTCTTAAAGTTGGTGTTCCTGTGATGCTTTTTCGAAACATTGATCAACAGAATGGGTTATGTAACGGTACAAGGCTTCATATTACTTTTCTTGGTAAACGAGTTATAGAAGCTGAAGTAATATCTGGTGGTAACATTGGCACGAGAGTTTTTATTCCAAGGATTAATATGATCCCGTCTGACAAAAAAATACATTTTCAATTTCAACGAAGACAATTTCCTTTATCAGTTTGTTTTGCCATGACAATTAACAAGAGTCAAGGACAATCATTATCAAAGGTTGGTATTTATTTGAAAGATCCTGTCTTCACTCATGGTCAGTTGTACGTTGCATTATCAAGGGTCAAGACCAGAGAAGGCGTTAAAATACTAATATTCGACGCTGATGGAAAACCAAAAAATAAGACTTCTAATGTTGTTTACAAAGAAGTTTTTACTAGCTTGTAATCATTGTATCTCAAAACAATGTGTGATAAATTTATTCATAAGTAATTTACAACGCAGACAATTCTGAAGATCCCCGTGTCCACTATCAATATGGAAGAAAATTATACCGGATTTGGACTGCATAAGAGGCTATGAACTGATCAATATCAAACCTACACCAGCCAAAAAACTGTTTCACCAAAGTCAACCACTGTTTGACCAAAGTCAAACCACTGTTTGACCAATGTCAAACAACTGTTTGCAAAAAATATGATTCTTAGTGGTTCGAAAGTTTGTTTTACCAAAGTTAAAAAGACTGTTTGAGCAATATTAAAACACCCTATCATGTAAGTGTATTGAATTAAATGTGGAAATGATATTATTCATGTGGTCCTGTTGTGCTTTTGTTTGACCTCTAATATGGGTTCATGATCTAATCCGGTGATTTGAAGACATTGTTGTTGAATCGAATGAGATGGTGGATATAATGTGGTCGTATTAATAACAAATAGTAATTAATATAACTAAGTTTCCCGAGCCCGGGAAGCAATCCCGGGTAAAAACCTAGTTTTATACATATACATACATACTAATGGGTTGATTGTTTGATACGGCGGAAAACATGCACATTAGTAATCACGTAACATATTAATTTTTTAAATTACAAAAATGATAGCAATATCATATTTAAATTAAAACAAATAAAGTGCTCGTTTTTTTATGGTGCAAAAAGCAATTTTTTCAAACAAAAATGTTAATGTATGAAGAAATTTATGACCGTTTAAAAATCGTAAGATGTTGAGTTGGTTTAAAAGTCAACAATATGTTTTAAAGTCTTAAATTATGTAAGATTTTTTCCCTTATATGTATTATAAATGAAAAGGAAGAGTGAAACTTCATATAACTTTTATATTGGAAAAAAAAACATTTAGTTAATTTATTGGAATAATATATTATTTCATGTTTTTATCTCTTTTAAAAACTTACAATTTAAATGAAACTTTTTTTTAAGTTGTAATGTATCAAGTTATAGTGGGTTATATTAATAATATTTTTTAAATAATGATATACTTGTCACTTATAAAAAGATTTACGACAAGTTGAACTTAAATATTCTAAAAAGATTTACGAGAGAGTTGGTTAAATAAAACTCTAAACATTTGAATCATGTGATTATTTGCATCCATTTGATGCCTTAGATGGATTCACGTTTGAATTAATACATAAAGTTTTTCTGTTAATGATGTATTAGTTGTTAATGATGTATTAGTTGTGGGTAACTTGCCATTTATCACTCTTATTTACAACAGTAATAGACTCGCTTACTTCATGAGTTGTATATATATCACTCTATAAACTCATCAGTTAAATATATAAAGTAATCGCAAAGGTGTTAGCCAACAAGATCAAAAGAGTGGCTGAAACCAAAACCTATAAAAATACTATACAAGCGATATTCTTGGCAACTATGTGGTTCATTCGAAAAGCTATGAATGAGAAGATTTTCAAAAACAAACATATATTATTCAGATAAAATAATTGAGATAAAGGCAAACAATTTCATATTTTTTAAAATATGGTGAAATTATTTGGTATTTTGATCAGTGGCGGACCCAGAAATTATTTGCTGAGGTGCGGATGAGGCGTTCAATCATATTTCTAAGACGTGCGGTCTGGTTTTTTTGCCTAAAATATACACTAATTTTTTTTCAAGAGGTGCGGCCGCCCACCCACGACTGTGGGTAGGTCCGCCACTGATTTTGATGTATGTTTCATTTTTAGTGTCTGATTTTATCATTTTGAGTTTTAATATTCACACGTTAAAGAGTGTGATAATAAGATTTTAGATGTGTGCGAATAAGATGAGCGATGTTATGATGTAGCTCACTGGTAGCTTATTTTTAACAAACATTTTATCAGCTGTTAAAAAAAGGAAATTAGTCCTGTTGCAACTTGCAAGTATATCATAAATATCTGCATGAACCCACCAAACGTCAATTTTTTCTACAACTTTGAATTCATGAGCCCTACCGCACACCAAACTTTGGTATTCACTGTTTGTCGTACAAAATATCTTTAGGTCAGTAGGTTGATTGATGATTGGTGTCGCAATCGATTTTTATTTTTTATTACGTGTTTAAAATATAGGAGACTACACGTGTAGATAATTGAACTTAATGAAAAATGAATTGAACTAATCAAGTGTGTAGAATCTACAAAATTGCTAACAAATTATTTATTCTTAAGAGTTAATTGTTTTGTCCAAATTTTCCATTTTAGTTCAAAAAGTTTTTTTTTCGCCTCTGGGTCTCTGACTTTTCATTTTTGTTGCCATTTTGATCACATATCTTAACTCCATCCAAAAACCCCATTTTAACCAGGGGTATTTTGGGAATTTTCATTTTAAATATTTTCAATTGTCATTTTGATCCCATTCTAAAAAAATCAAAAAAATTCTAAAAAATAAAAAAAATTCATAAAAATAAAAAAAATTAAAATTTTAAAAAATCAAAAAATTTCTAAAAAAATTCTAAAAAATCAGAAAAATTCTAAAAAATCTAAGATAATTCTAAAATAAAAATAAAATCTAAAAAATTCTAAAAAATCAAACAAACATATTTTAAAGTTTCAAATTCAAAAAATGACGATATATTCCTCGTCCAGACGAATATATTTTCAAGTTTTATCTATTTTGTTGAGTGAATGTCTGTTTTAGTAATTTTTCTATCAATATATCTATTATATAATGGCTATTTTTTTCTTCATATTTTGATTAAGTCAGGACGTGTCATCTTTATGATAAAGTGAATTATCACTAAAGTAAATTATGTAACATACTGTAATTATTAGACTCACCGACTTTGGAGAAGTGGTAAGATGGTGAAACATGGTAGTTATAAAGTTTTATTTTCAGTCAGCATCTTGCTGGACTTTGATTTGTATTGTCTTTGGTTTTAATGGAAGTTAGTTTTGCTGTTAAAAAATTGATTATAAAGTTTTATTCTTTTATAATCAAAGGGTTCAACAGAGGGGTCATGGACTCCTTACCTCTTTTGGTTCCGTCTCTAAGCCGATTAACGGCAGAAATCCATTTATCCATTTAAAAAACAGAGAATCTAACATGGTAAAAAAAAAAAACTCTAAAAAAGCGGCAGAAATCTATTTATCCATGTTTGTTTGATTTTTAGATTTTTTTTTTAATTTTTAGATTTTTTTAGATTTTTTAGAATTTTTTTGATTTTTTAGAATTCTTTTGATTTATTAGAATTTTTTCATTTTTTAGAATTTCTTTTTCATTTTTTACACTTTTTTTTATTTTTAGAATTTTTATGATTTTTTTTTATTTTTTAGATTTTTTAGATTTTCTAGATTTTTTTTGACTTTTTAGAATTTTTTTTGATTTTTTAGATTTTTAGAATTTTTTTATTTTTATGATTTTTTTATTTTTTAGAATTTTTTTTATTTTTTAGAATTTTTTGGATTTTTTAGAATTTTTTTTTTTTTTAGAATTTGATCAAAATGGCAATTGAAAAGATTTAAAATGAAAATCCCCAAAATATACATGGTTAAAAACGGGGTTTTTAAATGGAGTTAGGGTATGTGATCAAAATAGCAACGAAAGAGAAAAGTCAGGGGCTCAGAGGCACAAAAAAACTATTTGGGCTAAAATGGCAAATTTCGACAAACCTCAGGGACTAAAATGACAATTAACTCTATTCTTAAACTTCAAAACAAAACAAAATACAAATATAACAAATTATTTATTCTTAAACTTCAAAACGAAACAAAACAAAATATAAATTATTAGTAGTCACATATATATTTTAACGGTTTTACCCCAATCATTTAAAAACTTCTATTTTCCTCCAATAGTTTGCTATGTTTTTCCCATTTTGCTCTTCGCCTCTAACTCCATCCAGATTATTTGTTATCTGAAAGGTTATTTTGGTAACTTCAAGTATATAACTAAGGGTATTTTCGTAATTTTAATGATAAAGATTTAATTATTTATTAGATTTATATACATCACCCAAACCATAAAAAATACAAGTACTCTCTCTCATCTCTTTCTCTCAACATGTTTCTCTCTCTCTTCACCATCACCCAAACCACCACTGGGCATCACCACCATCAGCAACCGCCTCACCACCACCTGTCAGTGACCGCCCCAACCAGTGGCGGAACTAGAACATTAACTCAGGGGTATCCCCAAAATTTTCTTTTCCACCGTGCAATTGACGGGTGGTCCATGGGACAACCTTTAAGTGTGATAAAAGACTAGCTAATTCCTCATTTAATCATGTAATTGTCTTGAATTAGATAACTACAGTTGTTTTTGTTTCAGGTGCGTTTGGAGCTTAAAACGAGGGAAAACGCTACATTGGATGGAATGGAGTGGAACGGGATTCACAAGGATGGAAAGAAGAAACAAAAAAGAACATTCAGGGCTCCACCGTAAATTACGTTGGCTACCGTAATTTACGGTAGCCCCTGAATGCATAAAAAGCCACCGTAATCCAGTAGATTGGCAGCGTAACAACATGAAGGGCACCGTAAACTACGGTACCTATTGTAATTTACAGTAGGCTCTGACGTAAAACTTGTAACTGCCCCTTTTAATATCGTTTTCAAGTGCCTTTTCACCTATCTCATTATTGGAGACGTTTCTCAGAGTTCCAAGGGCGATTTTTGGCCGGGGATAGTGTTTGTGAACAATTTCTAACATTTCGGTTTGTCTTTCGATTCGTATGAACTTCAATCATGATGTTATGATGATCCACCAAACAATGTCCGGCTAAACTTTCGGTGATCATCTTAGGTGAAGGTTTCTTTATGACTTTTGAGTGTTTATCCTTATTTCTAGAATACTGAACTTGGTTTGTTTACTATGTTTGTTAAGATGCATGAATGTTTGATTGTAGATTATTAATTGATGTTTTGATCTTATTCTAAACCGTACGTTCTTGGTGTCGTTAACAATCGAGATATCACGGGAGGGATTAGGGTTGGATATTGGTTAATTGGTCATCGGGTAACAACCTCGCGTTCATCTAATCCGAGTACTTAGTTTCCTTTTATCACAACAAACGTTTATGCATGAGTTATGTCTATGTAACTCTTTCTAGTTGGATTTAGGCACAATTGTTAATGGAAACCGGAAACCTAAGATGGTCATTCTCTCTTAATCTGTTTAACAACCAATTTTGATTTGCAATTAGTTAGTAATTTAGTTCTTAAAAACCAAACAATTAAGCCCTTGAATTTTAATTTCTACAAAGTACTTTAATTGCAGTTAACTCACAAAGCTATATAATCAACACACTTTCCACAAACTCCATGTGTTCGATACCCACTTGCTGCTATCTATTAGTGTAATTGGATTAAATTTGCGTGTGACTACGACAACACGTCAAATTTTGGCGTTGTTGCTGGGGAGTAGTGCTCAACGTGTGTTAATTTAGTAGTTGTTGTTTGTTATTTTCAGGTTTACGCTGGTTGTGTTTAGTGTGCATGTACTATAGGTGTATGCATACTAGGGGCTCTCACAAGTCATCACCACTATCGTTTGATTCGAAAATTGAAAGAACTTTAAGGCAAAACAGAGTTTCATTACGAGAAAAAATGATCATTGGTTCGCCCACTTCACCCATTACACCAAGAAACATCATGGATGAAACTCAAGTACCACCCACTACGGGTCAACCTACATCATCCTTTATACCTTCATCAACACAACCTTCACCAAATACCACCATTCCAAATTCCACTACCAATCCTACTCCACCACATGACGTTACACCAACCAACACTACATCACCTACTACTACCCAAACCGAACCTACCCTAACCTTTAGCCTTGCCTCAACAATTCCACCACTTTCCCATTTCTTTCCAGCTTCTGGTTAATCATCCTATACCTACCCAATTCCACCAAGTTCAACCGTCATTCATACTACTTCTACATACCGACCACCGAACCAATCGGGTTTTCACTATTCATCTTTTCCATTTGTGCAATCTTCGGGAATAGGTGGAGATGGATATGACGATGGTTATTACGAAGAGTTCAGAGGATACGAAGAAGAGGGATTTTACTATGGGGGTGATGGAGGTAATTTGGGACCTCAAGGAGGAGCGGGTCAACAAAGTCAACCATTGTAACAAATTCAAGATGTGGGTAGGCTACCAACTGGGGTGCAACATATTCGGCCACAAGTGCCACAGCTTCAAAGACCAACGCCGTTACAACAAGTTCGTCCACAATATCCACCACAATTTCAAAGGCAGATTCAACAACCACCAATGCAACAACATCAATTTCAGCCACCATTTGCACCTCAAGGGCCTGTGCAAGGGCAAATGGGTCAACCAAGAGCACCATTGGGTGCTCCACGAAGACATCACCGGGAGGTAGTGTGGGGAATTGAAGCTCATTTCCGACCCGTTATTACTAACAATCCTTCACCGGTAGTGATTCCTCATCACCCGGGTGGAAGGACTTTTGAAGTTAGAACAACCGCACTCCAAAGTTTGCCAAAGTTTAAGGGGTTAGCAACGGAAGAACCTTACTTTCATTTGGAGACATATGACTCCATATGCAACACTATTGGAGGTCAAGGGTTTTCATGAGTGGGAGCTTAGTTTCCATCTGGGTATGCGACCTTGGATTGCTGTTGCATATTCAGCTCCTGTTCGGACGATGTCAAGTTGGTTCTCTTCCAATTTTCTTTGGAAGATAAAGCAAAAAGATGGTTTCATACTTTACCCTCCGCGTCGATTTATACATGGGCCGATATGCAACAAATTTTCTTAGAAGAGTTTTACACGTCCCAAAAGACCAATGATGCAAGGAGAAGCTTGAGAAGCTTCCAACAACAACCAGAGGAGATTTTTCATGAGGCTTTTAAAAGGTTTAACATGATGTTGAAAACATTGCCCTCACCACGATATACAACTTTGGGAGTTGTTGAATGCGTTTCACGAGGGGTTGGGTTTGGAGGATGCTCGCGACTTAATGTCAATCACTAATGGTATGTTTGGTACAAATTTTGAGCATGATGATTGGCAATTTTTAGAGCAAATGGCGATTACTTCAAAAAGGAAGGCTCAATCTTCGAGAAGGGCAAGGCATGTTATTACAAGGCCACAAGTTCATGGGGTAGAGAGTGTAGGTGTGCAAACCACCAATCAAGTGTACAACGTGTGCACTAATTGTAATGAAATAGGCCACACGGCGAAAGTTTGCTTAGTAGGAGTGGTTGAATAGCAAGTGGAAGAGGTGAATGCTATTCAAGGGGGTGGTCGAAACTTTAACATGAATTCGAACACATACCAGCCCGGGTTAAGAAATCATCCTAACTTCCGTTATGGGAACCCGGCGAATCAAGCTAACCTAAATTTCCAAGGAGCTCAAGGTAATTTTGCACCTCGTCAACAATACAATCAAGGTAATTATCGGGGTGGAAACAATTTTGGCTACCAAGGGCAATTTCAAAAATCGGGTGGTCAAAGTGGTACTTCGGGTCAAACTTCATCAAGTGGGAATGAAGTTATGGATATGCTTCGGGCAATGCAACAAGATATGCAAAAGAGGTATCAACTTGATGAAGTTCGGATGCAAAAGGATGAGGTTCGTGATAAAGCTATTCAAACTTCGACCACTCAAATGGGTCACATAGCAACCGAGGTGGCGGAGTTGAAGAAAAACAAAGGTACACTTCCTAGCGACACTAAGGTAAATCCTTCCCATAGCTCGTCACGTAATATTAATATCAACCATGTTAGTGTTTTAAGAAGTGGCAAGGAATCTAAAGCAAACTTGTCACCGGGTTTGGTTGATGGGGTGGTTGAAGATATTACGGTAAATGAAAGTGAAGAAGATGAAGTTTCACCACCTATTGTGTCTAAGGAATCTAATGTTGAAAAGCCAGAGTTGGGAGAAATTTTTAAAGATAAAAAAGATGAAGGGGAGCCGAGTCAAGTCCCATTTCCATCGGCTCTGCTTGACCCGGGTAGGAAAAAATTTATTTCAACAAGGGGTCCCCAAAAAGAGGAGTTGTGGGACATTTTTAAACAAGTAAAAGTTAACATCCCGTTACTTGATGCAATAAAGCAAGTGCCCGCTTACGCTAAATTTTTAAAAGAATTATGCACACAAAAGAGGCAACAAAAGAAAAAGATGCCTAAGCGGGTTGATTTAACCGGGCAAGTTAGTGCGGTACTTAATGGGGAGCTTCCTCCTAAGCTCCAAGATCCGGGAACGCCATTAATAAATATTCAAGTTAGTAATTTTCAAATGTCAAAGGCGTTGTTAGATCTTGGAGCCGGAGTGAGCATTTTACCGGGGGGCTTATACGACCAATATGATTTTGGTCCATTAGCACGGGTGGAGACAACGGTTATTTTAGCCAATTTGTCTCATAAGCTATCTTGGGGGATGGTGCAAGATGTCATAGTAAAAATCGATGAGTTTTATTATCCGGTTGACTTTTTAGTACTAGACTACTCATCCGCGGACTCGAAACAACAACAAAATGTTATTTTTGGTCGGCCATTTTTGAGCACCGCGCATGCTGTGATTGATTGTCGATTTGGTACGGTCGACATGACATTCAGAAATAGAAAAATGAGATTGAATGTGTTTACTAACAATTATAATTCTGTTGGTGTTGATGAGTGTTTTATGGAAGATTTAGTCGACGGATGCAACCCGCATGAGTATGAGGAGGATAGTATGGATATGTGTATTTGTGATTTTTCTGAACAGGTACATGCTTGTGCATTACGGGTTGAAGAGGAGAAGCAAGATGCTATGGAACTAAAAGAGGGTCGACCGTCATGGACCCATCAGTTTGAAAGCTTGCCGGTGGAAATCAATTCGGGTACCAAAACCATCTTTGGAGGAACCACCAACATTGGAGCTAAAAGATTTGCTAATCCATTTGAAGTACGCATTCTTAGGGAATAATGACACTTTACCGGTCATTATTGCCTCTAATTTAGAGATGGCATAAGTGCAAGCTTTGTTGGAGGTGTTAAAGGCAAATAAAGAAGCTATAGGATGGATGATTGCCGACTTAAAAGGAATTAGTCCATCAATCGTCATACACAAAATCATCACCACCGAAGATGCAAAACCAACAAGGGAGTCACAAAAGAGATTGAACCCGAATCTACGAGAAGTGGTAAAAAAGGAGGTAATTAAGTGGTTAGATGCGGGAATTATCTATCATATCTCGGATAGTGGTTGGGTAAGTACTACCCAAGTAGTGCCTAAGAAGGCTGGCATTCAAGTTATTAAAGATGAAAATGGTGAACAAATCGCCACCCGACCGGTCACCGGGTGGCGTGTCTGTATTGATTACCGCAAGTTGAATGCCGCCACTTCTAAGGACCATTTCCCGCTACCTTTCATTGACCAAATTATTGAAAAATTATCGGGTAAAAAATATTACTGCTTTTTGTATGGGTACTCGGGTTACAATTAAATTGCAATTCATCTGGATGACCAACACAAGACCACCTTTACTTGTCCATATGGCACTTTTTCCTTTAGGCGAATGCCATTTGGCTTGTGTAATGCACCGACAACTTTCCAACGATGTATGATGAGTATTTTCTCGGACATGGTTGGAGAGTCGCTTGAGGTATTTATAGTTAACTTTTCCATTTTTGGCACTAGTTTTGAATCTTGTCTCGATGAGTTGCAAAAGCTTTTAAAAAGATGTGTCGAGAAAAATTTGGTGTTAAGTTAGGAGAAAAGTCATTTCATGGTGCAAGAGGGTATTGTGTTAGGCCATGTTATTTCTGAGAGGGGAATGGAGGTGGATAAGGCAAAAATACGGGTAATATCATCTTTGCCTCCACCAAAAAATGTGAAAGGGGTAAGGTCGTTTTTGGGACACGCAGGTTTTTACTGACGTTGCATTAAAGGTTTTAGTGTCATTACTAAACCTTTGTGCAATTTGTTATTAAAAGATGTTCCCTTTGACTTTACTAATGAATGTTTGCAAGCTTTTAATATTTTGAAGGAACACTTGGTAAAAGCTCCCATCTTGCAACCACCAGATTGGTTAAAGCCATTTGAGATCCTGTCACACCCCGACTTTCCACGTGTCACCGGTGGGCCCGGTAGGGGAGTATCATGACGTGGTTGGTAACATCACAGTCAAACAACACAATTTAAATGCACAGCGGAACCAAATGATAAAAATATATTACAATCCGATTCAAAAGTAATATCAAATATCACAACGGAACGTAAGATGGATCCACAGACGGATCTTAAACAAAAGATAACTTTGTTCAACAGACTTTAGGCATCTAAGCTTGCGAGACTCATTAATGATGCTAGGAGTAGCCAGCCGATTCCGATTAGTACCTGCACTTAGCCTTTTTGGAAAATACGTCAGTTTACACTGGTAAATACTATCAACCGACTCATTTTGAAAATGATTTAAAATTTGTTTGGATGCACATGGCACAAATGTTTTATAATTTGATTAAAATGCACAGAGGCAAAATTAACCTTTTATAACTTGGGATAATTATTTAAGTATAATACTTGTAAACGAATTACATGTTTCTTATGCGTTCAGTAGCCCGATCCGTAGACCGGGTTAAAGATCAATAGACACACCACAATATTGAGTTATGCACTGAAAGGTGTACGCCTACACCCCGTGCTCAGGTCGTGGCCATCTCGTAAGATGATGCCAGGGATATCCGGGACATGGTCATTAACCCCCCAAAGGCTTTAAGCAAACAAAACATTTCAAAACAGAGCATATCAATGATTTAACCTCTATTCGATTAAAGATTCAATGCTGGACCAAGCGGTATTCTATATACCGTACCCCAAGCCCGTATAGGGAAAATAAGTTAAAAGTATTTACCTGAGCTAAATATAAATTCAATCCCAGCCGTATCAAATCAGCAAGTACAGATAGCTTTTACTGGGCTCCTAAATCTGGAACGAAGGTTTATAATAACCTATTAGAATCCTAACGGGTCTTTAGTTAAGCTTAAGCTTAGACCGGCTAGTTTCAAAGATACGGTTCGTACGCACGATTAAGCGATGACCGGATAAAATGTGATTTAGACCCTACAAGTTCAGAGACTTGTTTAATATGGGTATTTCATGCACACTCTGGATTTTGAAATAAAACCGATAAGGTTTGACCCGTTTCGGCTAATTTATGTAAACTAGTTACATAAACCGAACCGAACGCGCAAAAGGCGTGACGGGTAATCATAAGAGTCCTAACCAGGTTTCCTAAGTTAATATGCCTCAAATATGTTGTGACATCAGTAAGATGTCTTTTATTATGCCCGAAACGAATTTAAACACAAACTATGCCCCGTAGGGGTAGTTTGGTCATTTTCAAGTTTATAAAAGAGTTTAGGTATTAACCTGAGTTACAGGTCTGATGTAATCAGCAAAAATACTCCATTTAATAAATTATAACAATAGGGTAAAGTATATATGTGAAATTTATCAATAATAACCAAACTATGCACCGTATGGGCATTTTGGTAATTTCACATAAGCCGAAAAGCTCAAAACTGAAGTCTGAGTTTAACAACCTTTGCTTACTGTTAAAATATTATAACTTGCCTCAAATATCAGTAGGTATCACCCTTGGTATGTTTAAAATACTCTTAGTACATACTATGCGTTAAAAACGCTTAATTATGCGATTAAAAGCCGTTTACGGGTTCGATACATAAAGCTGATATTTTTACCATTCCAGAAGGCTTAAAATAAATTATTTATCATTTAAGATCAGTAGCAAAAGGTTTGGAGTCGTTTAGATATGTAAAACCCATTTTATGGCCCGTAAGGGCAAAACCGACAAGTACCGGGTTAAGCCTACGACTATGAGTTATGCTCAGCCTAAAATTAATAAAAATCTTTAAAAATCCAAAAATAATATATTACATCAATGGGTAAAAGATTTGATATTAAAAAGTATGTTTAAGTAGGCTATATGCTAAATACGACATTTAATTAACATAAAGCTTTAATTTTTACGCTAACGAGCATAACTCTTAATCTACACCTCAAACTGATGTCAAACTTTGGGTACAAGTTTATATATCAGTGACTAAGGTTTTTATTCTTTTACATTTCCAAAAATCACGTTTTAAGGTGAAAAGGGCATAATGGTCAACATATGGGCAATTAACGGAATCATGCGTATTAATCGGTTAACTAATGAACCATGGTGTATAATCACAGAGGGTTATACTAGCATGCAACCTGGTCCAACCAGAGCTCTAAGGTATTTCTAAATAATACCAAAACGGGTCAGAACTGAAGTCAAAGCTTTGCGACTTTCGGTTCCGAACCGAGTCTAAACAGGAAATTGTCGGGTTGAACATGTTTAGACATGTTCTTACATTAATTACCAAGTTATATTAATGATCAAACAAGTTGTATGTGTTCTACATTGCTAATTATGCATAAATTAGAAATTAATTATCCTGTTGACTTTTTAAATAACAAGCTTGACCCGACATTTGACCTAGTTAGAGTGGGAATCAGAGGGTGCCCTTTTAAGGGTTTAATGCCCACATAATATAACAAAATTTGCATCGTTAAAATTTTACCGAGCCTCGTGTTGACTGCGTTGACCAGCAGTTGACCAGGTTTGACCGATGTTGACCAGGTTTGACCGATGTTGACCAGGTTTGACCTAACCCAAAACTGAACCGAGGCACTAACATGACCCAAAACTTCCCCTTGACCAGTTTTGACCACGTTTGACCTGTTGACCATGTTGAACCGAGCCCGAGAGCGTCCCGAACTTAAATTTTTCACCCGAGTCGAAAGTGGTTCGATGGACTCTACGGGTCACTAGGAACCCAAAAATATATTTTTCATCGAAAACTGAAGGCTGGAACTCGCCAGAACCATGTCAGAAGTCGAGCCCGAGAGCGTCCCGAACTTAAATTTTTCACCCGAGTCGAAAGTGGTTCGATGGACTCTATAGGTCACTAGGAGTCCAAAAATATATTTTTCGTCGAAAACTGACGGCTGGAACTCGCCAGAACCATGTCAGAAGTCGAGCCCGAGAGCGTCCCGAACTTAAATTTTTCACCCGAGTCGAAAGTGGTTCGATGGACTCTATAGGTCACTAGGAGTCCAAAAATATATTTTTCGTCGAAAACTGACGGCTGGAACTCGCCAGAACCATGTCAGAAGTCGAGATTTCGCCGGAGAATGAAATTTCTTGAAACTGTGCAGAAATGCTCCTAAAGTCCCGATCGAAGCATCTGCAAAGTCAAAAGTTTAAAACGGACTCGCCGGAATTTGACCGGAATGTTGCCGGAGTTGCATAGAGCTCAAACCGCTAAGAATTAGCTAAAACTAACCACACCACGCGATCCGGAACGTCGGATATAGTCGAAAAAGTGTACCCTTGGCCGGAAAACGGTCGCCGGAAAAGTCGCCGGTCGCTGGAAAAGTTGCCGGAAAAGTTTCTAGAGAGAGAGAGAGTTTTAGAGAGAGAAAGAGATGGTGAAAATGATTTTTATTTTTATTTTATTTTATTTTCATTTATATAGTGGAGGTTTTGTGGGCTTGGGCCCAAGGCCCACAAGCCCGTCTTCGCACCCGAACATCATGTAAGCATCGTAGAGCATAATATTAATACTTAAATACGCAAATTAGGATCGGTAGTCGATGTTTGCGTGTTCGTTCGTCGGTTGCGTAAAAATCGCGAGAAATTAAATCGTTGACGTTTTTTTTAACCCCTCGTATACGAATATTGCCATAACTTTCTCATACCTTAACGAAACCTTGTGAAATTTTTATCACACATTCTTGTGAGTATAATTAAGCATTACAAAGCTTCGGGTTTGCTAAAAGGTCACTCAGAGGTATACCTTTAAACATGTTGACACATTTAACCCCTGTAGTTTGTAATTCCTCACTTTCTTTCACAATTGGCTTTGTATGATCCATGATTTATTCGGTTGAGGTTATGAACATCATGTAGGGTTACTGTAAAGTATATTTATCCCTTGTTGACATTTTGAACCCTTATATTCACATACTTTCCATGTTTTGTCAACTTTAGTCCCTGTAAATATAATTTCACACGTTCAAGCTTATGACACGTGTCAATACATTATAGGACGTGAATTTTCGAGGTGTTACAGATCATGTGTGACGCAAGCGACACAACAATTGGTGCAGTTTTGGGTCAACGAATCGATAAAAAGCCGGTGGTGATTTACTATGCAAGCAAGACATTATCCGAGGCGCAACTGAACTACACCAAAATAAAAAAGGAGTTATTAGCGGTGGTGTATGCTTTGGACAAGTTCCGATCTTACATATGGGGAAGCAAAGTGATTGTGTACTCGGACCATAGCGCGGTCCGGTATTTGATGGAGAAAAAAGATGCAAAGCCCTGTTTGATCCGTTGGGTGTTATTGTTGCAAGAATTCGATTTAGAAATTCGGGATAAAAAAGGAAGTGAAAATGTAGTGGCGGAACACTTATCTCGAATTCCGGTGGAAGGGGTTGATGATTTGAGCGAGATAAACGAACGGTTTCCCAATAAGCAATTGTTGGCCGTGTCTACTTTTGTTGCACCGTGGTATGCCCATTATGTTAATTACCTAGCCACGGGTGCAATCCCAAGTCATTGGACGAAAAAAGGAGGCAACAATTCATGGTCCAAGTGAAGAAATATATTTGGGATGAGCCGGACCTTTTCAAGATTGGGCCCGATTATTGATGCATATTTTGTGTCTGTAACTTGTTCATCATTAAGCGTTGTAATTTATGGTCTTTATTTATCGAGTCTGTAATGTCCGTTAGTCTACCAAGTCGGATATCCTCCTATTCTACTTGGGTCCGACAGTTTGTCTCGTTTGATTTGTAATGTTTAAAGACTGATGCATGTTGCATTTATGTAGTAGAATATGTTTGTGTGTTTAACTCGGATCTGTTACAAACTGTTTGACAGTTTGCAGCATATCAGTTTATGCAGCCTTCGATGAAAGACCTTCTTTCGTCGAACACATGCATGACGAAAGACCTTTATGGTCACAACTCAAAGTTTCGTCGTGATTGGTGACAAAAGACCATGTCTTTCGTCGCCCTTGGTATTTCGTCAGGCCCATCATGTGTTTCGTCAACTCTGGGCTGGGCTGCCTATATAAACACCACTTGGTTTCTGTGTGAAACCATGAGAGCATACCCCTACTGAGAGTTTACATTCAAACATTATGTGTATGTGTTTGATGATTGTTCTCATCCGTTTTAATCAATAGACTGTGAATCGTTGGTTACTTCGTGTTGTTATATTCTGTGTTTGATTTGGCATCGTCACGGGGATTCCGCACTCGTGACCGTGTTTTGTTATAAACAAGTGATTTGGTTTCGTAATCGATCCTCCGAAAATGGACCTACAAGTGCTATCAGAGCCTTGGCTCTTATCCTTGTTTAAAACCAAACATAGTTGTGATTTTATCAAGTGTTGAATGTGTTATTTGTGATTTTTCAGATTTGTGTTCTTGAAAAACTCATAATTTTCTGAAAAGTTTCTGAAAATCTGTCAAAATCTTGTTTGTTTGCTAAAAAGTTTTATCAAAAACCTTGTTAGATTGCATGTTTACATGGTAAAACCGGGTTTTTATTGAAAGTTTTAAGCAAATTTGTGATTCAGAAAATTCTCCGGTGAAAAACTTGACCGGATAGTTCATATATTCATCTGTGTTCTTCATTTCTTCAAGTGACCTTCATAGTGTTCTTGGATTTTGAAATTAAAAGATTAAAAGATAAAAGGATAAATTGATTAAAATATGGTAGACCATGCTGGGTTGGTAAAGCAAGGTATGTTGGTAAGTTGAATCGGGTGTCTTTGACAGTTCAAAAGGATAAGATTTCCTTTTGAAAAATCTCACCAACTTTCTGTCTGTTTCTGTGACCATATGTTGACGAAAAAACAAGTGACGAAATACCTAGTGTTTCGTCAAAAGTATCTTCGACGAATTACCTAGTATTTCGTCACAAGTGTTGTTGACGAAAAACCTTGTTTTTCGTGGCAAGAGTGTTTGACGAAAAACCAATTTTCATCTAATTTGGTTTTTCGCCAAAGATCTTGTTTTTCGTGGGAGACACTTGTAATATTTTCACAGAAGTGTTTTAACAGTTTGTTTTAGAGTGTGTGACTATGTATTCTCTTTCATACATCAATCATGAGTACGAGTCCATGGGATTGGAGCACGGACCCAAGACCAAGTCAAGATCAGACCTCCGCAGCCGCTTGGTTAAGGAATGTTATGCCACCACAATATAGTAGTGCAAGTCAATGGGCATTGGTGATGAACCAGAATCAAAACATTCAAAATCTGTTGTTAAGTGAGAGGGAAACGGGTAGCAACAATCGCCCGCCAAAGCTTAATCATATGAATGACTATCCGTCTTGGAAGGGTCGTTTTCACACTTATGTTCTAGGGCAAAACACCAAGTTATGGACGTGTTTCACTTCGCCATACAACACAGCTCTCGAAGAAGCAGGTTCAAGTGCGGTGACCTTGGCAAATATGTTAGAAGATGACAAGAAAGCATATGATCTGGAAAAGAAGGCGTTTGCTATTCTCACACAAGCACTCCACAAAGACATCTATCATCAATTCAGTTATTGTACGAGCACAAAAGCCTTATGGGATGCCTTGGTAGCAAGAGGAGAAGGGAATGCGGCTACAAGAAAGACACGCCACGATTTGTTGAAGAAGGAATTTGAATCATATCAATTCATGGAGAACGAAACCTTAAATGATATGACAACTCGTTTTTTATCATTTGATTAGTGAAATGTATTCTTATGCTGTTCTTGCAACTCAACAGGAAATGGTTGCACGGTTTGCGGACGCTCTACCCCCAAAGTGGAGTCCATTCATTGAACTGTTAAAGCATACGGGCGTTTTGGATACTGTCAGTATCTACGAGTTCGTTCAGAAGTTGGAACATAAGAATGAAGAAGAAATCCGGAAAGCTAAAAGGATTGCAGTTCCTCAAAACACGGAAATGTATCTTGGAGGATTTAATCCTGCAGCTAGTTCCAGTTCCAGTCAGCAACCAAAGCTACAAACGGCGTTTATGTCCAATACAAGCTCCTTTCCTTTTCCCCAGTCAGCTCCACCTCAGGTTTTCGATCCGAGTGCCTATCTTCCACCAGCGCATGTTATTGCTCAAGCTCATGCTTTTTCAAAACCTCAACTCGATCTGAGTGCCTGGCTACCTAAACCCCAACCTCCACCTCAAGTTTCCACTACTCAACCTCAGTTTTATCCAAGTGCCTATCTTCCTCCCTCATCACAACAACAAGCCCAACCACAACAACAGCAAGCATGTTATAGTAACAACCCTCCATCCCAAAACCTCAACACAGTCAGAGTTGATACTTCAAACCTTTCGAAAGTCAGCATCGGAGTGGCAAAGGAGCATATGGAACTAATCAATACAATGGTCAGTGCCTACTGCGGATTGGTCGCTGGTCAAATTGGTAACATTAATTTGACAAATGAAGATAATCAACAGATAGACCATGATGAAATGGAGTTAATGGATATCAAGTGGGCGTTCGCAAGTGATGTTAGAAGGGCTAAAGATTATATGAGTGGAACAGGAAGAACTTCCTTGGAAAGCAAGAAGGATACGAAGTACGGTTTCGATAAGGATGCGGTTACATGTTTCAATTGTGGTGAAAAGGGTCACTTCAAACGTGAGTGCACTCGACCAAGCAAACAAGGCAATCAAAATCAATTCTGAAATCAGACGAGTACTTCCAACGCAAATCAAGATAACCGGGAAAGAAGGATGGTAGCTGTGAACAACACCACCAACCAGAACCAGTCTGGACCTTCAAACACCAACCGAGCATTAGTCATTCAAGCTGATGAAGGATGTAATTGGTTTGTACAGTTTGGAGATGGTGATCAAGAAGGAGGAGGAACCGCATGCTATGCAAAAATCATCAATCACATCAAGCATGTTCACAAGGAAGAATTTTCTAAAAGTGATGATAGTTCGGGTTATAGCGGTAGTTCAGATGAAGAAAGTTCGAATTCGGGAGGTTATAATTCTGAATCAGATGTGAAGGAAGAAGTGAATTCTGATGTTGATGATCTATTGAATGAAGCTGAGGAGTTAAAGTGTCAGAAATCTATTCTGATCAAGAAGGCTGCAGTCGCATCAAAAGAAATGGAGAAGTTCTTCTCTGAAGACGGATCTTTTTCTTATCAGTCTGCCTTTATAGAAAATGTCTTAGCCTCGACCAGTCAGGTAAATTCTGACACTCCTACTCCTAGTGTTTGTAATATGTGTGCAGATTTGAAAATGGAATCCGAAAAGATTCATAGTCATAATCAAAGTTTGGTTATTGAGCTGTCTAAGTGCAAAGAGGCAAACATGGCTTTAGCTCGAAATGAAAAGGATTTTAAATCTGTAATCGAAACTTTAAAGAAAAGTGTTTCCGAATTGACAAAAACTGTTTTCAACAAACAAATTGGTATTAATAACTACATTAATATCATTGAGGAAACCAAGAAAGAGCTAGCCATTGCTAAATGCGAGCATGATGCAATCAAGCTCAAATTGGAGAGTTATTCTAACTCCCAATATGTGCTCGATCACATTATAGACGATCAACAGCTGAAAGGAAACAAGAAAGGTGTTGGGTATAAGTCGTGTTCGCCCCCTTTGAGACACAACTATACTCGAATGCCTGATGAAGAGGAAATGCCTCGTTTTGAACCAAGTGTGCCTCTCGATTATGAGGAAATTACTATAGGTTTAGGGTTCAAATCGGACCGTTCCTCGAGTAACTCATCTGAAGAAACAGAAACTTCAACATCGACGCATCAAAGTGCTCCAATTATTGAGGACTATGATTCATCTGATGATGAATCAGATGTGAGTGATCAGGATAAATCACTTGATAAGTTGAAAGGAGTAGAAATTCCAATTGAGAATCATATTCTTTGTGATCCTCCTACTCCTGCTGTGCAACCTGTTGCTAAACAAGTGATAGATCCTGTCAAGGATGTCAAGGAGGACAAGGAATCTGTGTCTGCCATTAAGGGTAATAACGTGTTGTATACTTTGGTCGGTGATGCTAAAATTTACTCAGACAAAGATTTTCCAATTAAAAATGTCAATCCATCTTCGATTGATAAAGTTTTTGAAGATAATAACAGCAAGTTTTTGGAAAAGACAATTCCGGGAGTTGTTGTAACTCAATGTGATCCTATTCCAAGATCTGAAATCAGAAAACAACTTGGAAATCAAAGATTACCGACAAAGCAACAACCTATTGCTTCTAAGGGTAAACAACCAGAACAACGAGCTCAAAATCCTAAAGTTTCTCAATCAAAGTTTGAAACAAAAGGAGCTCGTTACAAGAAGAAAAGCAGTGATGTCAAATTTGTAGCATCAAAGGGTACTGATAAAATTGAGACTTTTGAAAATACATCAAACATCGATTTTGTCCAAAAAGTCAAAATTTTAAAACACAATAGTCAAAACAACTACACCCAACACACAAGCGGGTGTGATGAAAAAGGAAGTACCTCTGGTTCTACAGGTTCGACATCTGTTTGTCAATCGGATTCTCCTAAGTTTGTTGAAAGGGGAACTTGTTTTAAATGTGGGGAGTTTGGACATATCATCAAAAATTGTACAAATACTCCTAAAGAGAAATTTGTTGAGAGAGCCCCTCCTGAAAAAGGTCACCAACAACGTCGTTTTGTTTTACCAAAACATGATAAATGAACTGTTAAAGAACTAGAAACAAAACAACAACGTCAAAACGTCAAGGCAGTTGAAAAGGCTTTAAAATCCGAAGTCAAATCTGTTAAAAGGGAACCAAGTTCATCACAATCGTTAAAACCAGAAGTTTCAAAATCTTTTCATAAGACTCAAACTGGTAAACAACATCAGACTTGGAAACCTAAAACGGGTGAAAGTTCAGGGGGAGGTGTTGTGTTTGAAAATCATCTAGAAATCAAGATCACATTTCGTGATGCTCAGGGACGACCCAAGACCACTAAGGCTTGGGTCCCCATCCTCAACTAATCGTCAAATGATATTTGAAGGATGTTCCAGGAGGAACTGTTAATAGTCATTGGATTGTTGACAATGGAGCATCTAGGCACATGACGGGCGACTTACGGCTTCTTTATGATGTGAAAAACATTAGAGGAGGTTATGTCGCATTTGCTGGAGACAAAGGCGGATATATCACTGGAGAAGGAATGATCTCCAATGGTTTTGTGTGTTTCGATAAGATCAATTATGTTCGTCAAATTGATCACAATCTTCTGAGTGTTTCGCAAATCTACGATAAGAAATTCACGTGCATTTTGATGACGTCGGTTGTTATGTGCTGAAGCCTGGTTTTAAAATTCCAAAAGAATGGATTCTCTTATCGGCTCCAAGAGTTAATGATCTTTATATTCTTGATATGAGCCAAGCGATTACGACATCTGTGCAAGTGACATGTTTTGTCTCAAAAGCCACAGAGAAGGAGTCTATATCTTGGCACAGACGAATGGGGCACATTCACTTAAGAAAAATGAACCATTTGGTGAAAAACAATCTTGATGTCTGTGTTTCTTGCCAGAAGGGAAAGCAAACGAAGAAGTCTCACCCGATTAAGTAAGTCAACACTGTTAGCATGCCTCTTGAATGTCTTCATATGGACCTCTTTGGACCTATGAAACACAAGACAACCTTTGGGGATGCTTAGCGTCTGGTGGTTACTGATGACTAATCTAGATTTTCTTGGGTATCTTTTATGGCGCACAAGAGTGAAACTCCAGATATCCTCAAGAATCTTCTTACTTTGCTAGAAAATTTGTACTCGTTGAAAGTGAAGAGGATCCGAAGAGATAATGGCACTGAGTTCAAAAACCGTATAATGGATGAGTTCTGTACTTCAAAGGGCATTCTTCATGAATACAGTTCTCGCTACACTCCACAGCAAAACGGTGTCGCTGAGAGGAAGAATCGGACGATAATAGAAACAGCAAGAACGATGTTGGTAGAGTCGGAGCTTCCTGTTCAGTTCTGGGGGGAGGCTGTGTCTACTGCTTGCTACACTTTAAACAGAGTTCTTACAGTTAAAAGGCATGACAAGACGTGTTTTGAACTCCTACACAAAAGGAAACCTGATATTTCTCACCTAGAACCTTTTGGCGCTCCAGGCACCATGATTGAGCCACACGGAAAGTTTGGTCCCAAAGCTATCGAGGGTTTCTTCCTTGGATATGCTACTCCGAATTTTCGTCTATGGAATTTGGCGACCAAAAAGATTGAGTAATGGAATGAAGTAAATGTTCAAAGGTATACAAGTTCTGTTAGAGCTCCGAGTGATCCTTGGATGTTCGATTATGATGGACTATTTGACTCCTTTAATCTGCCAACCTTTGACGAAGCATCTGCAGCTGCTCAAATGCTATTTGAAAGTGACAATGCGGATGACTTGCCATTGGTGAGACCAATAATTGTTAACCCTCAAGCTTCTAATTCGGTTACCAACATGATGCGAATGAAGGCACTTCAGCTCCGGTTGCTCCTGTTCAAGGTGATTTTGTAGAAACTCCTCATGTGCAATGTAGATACTGCTAAAGGAAATGCATCCACTTCTACGCCGATGCCTGGTGTGGAGTTGGTTGTTGATCTTAATCTTAACAATTTGGGTATTAATACTCGTGTTCCCGATTTTCCTAAAACGAGAATTCATGATAATCATCCGCAGCAGAATATTATTGGACATGTCCAAAGTGGTGTGCAAACGCATAATCAGCTGAGAAACAACCAGAATGCTGGTTTGTATTCAGCCATCAGAGAATCTGGTCTTCAAGATGATTGGTCCTTCGTGTGTTATGTTTCACAAGAAGAACCAAAGTCTTGGAAAGAAGCTCTAAAGGATAATTCTTGGGTGGAAGCCATGCAGGATGAACTGCAACAATTTCAAAAGCTGGGTGTATGCAAGCTTGTTGAAAGGCCTGAAAATTACAAGCAAATTAGCATACGTTGGGTTTTCAAATGCAAAAAGGACGATTGTGGAGTAGTCATTCGAAACAAGGCGAGATTGGTTGTTCAAGGATTTCGTCAGATCGAAGGCATTGACTACAATGAAGTTTATGCACCAGTTGCACGTCTGGAAGCTATTCGGATCTTTCTAGCTTATGCTTCATTTAAAGGATTCAAAGTCTACCAGATAGACGTCAAAAGTGCTTTCTTACATGGTGTGGTTCAAGAAGAGGTGCACGTCGAACAACCTTCGGGTTTTGAAGATCCTATTCATCCTGATCGGGTTTGGCTGCTCAACAAAGCTCTTTATGGTTTACATCAAGCACCGAGGGCTTGGTATGCAACCTTATCCAACTATCTGCTGGAGAATGGTTTTCGACAAGGTCTTATTGATTGCACTCTCTTTATCAAAGAACAAGATGGAGATCTTCTGTTGGTACAGGTATACATTGATGACATAATATTTGGTTTAACTAATGATTCTTTGTGCAGGAAATTCGAACGTGTGATGCAAGAAAAATTCGAGATGAGCGCAATGGGGGAAATGAATTTCTTCTTGGGCCTACAAGTTCAACAAACTGAGTCTGGGATATTCATCCATCAGACTAAATATGTTGGTGACATCTTGAGCCGGTTCCAGATGTCTGATGCAATGCCCATTGGTACCCCACTTCCGCAGAATCACGGGATTACTCCGGATCTGAAGGGTGAAAGCATTAACTCTTCATACTATCGCGCTATGATCAGATCTCTAATGTATCTCACAGCCTCGAGGTCCGACATCATGTATCCTACGTGCCTGCTCGCAAGATATCAAGCCAACCCGAAGGCCTCACATCTGGAAGCTGTTAAAAGGATTTTTCGCTATTTGAAGGGTTGTTCTGACATTGGTCTCTGGTACCCTAGGGATGATAGCTTCGACTTGATCGCGTACAGTGATTCTGAATTTGGTGGCTGCAAAATCGACGGCAAATCAACAACAGCTGGATGTCAATTCTTAGGAAATCGCCTGGTCACGTGGCTGTGCAAGAAGCAAACCTGTGTTGCTACATCAACTTGTGAAGTAGAATGCATTGCTGCCTCTAGTTGTTGCTCCCAAGTCTTATGGATTCAACAACAAATGCGCGACTACAGTTTTGAATTCCTATCTACTCCTATTTTTGTTGATAACAATGCTGCCTTACAGATCACTAGAAATCCTGTGCGGCATTCCAAGACCAAACACATTAAAATTAAATATAACTTCATACGTGATTGTTTTGACAAAAGACTCATCGATGTTGTTAAAGTTCACACCGATCACCAACGTGCCGACCTGTTCACTAAAGCTTTTGATAAATCATGTTTTGATTATCTACTTTTGGTCAATGGCATTATGGTGATACCCGAGTAAAACTTCTTTGGCTAATCGTTTTTGTAAATATTTTCTTTAAAAACTCTAAAAATACAAAAAGATTTTCGTTTTCGTAACCTTTTAGCATTTTACGGGGAGAAAATTCAAGAAAATACAAATTCAAGAAAATACAAAAACATTTGAAAAAGTCAAAAATCCAAAAAGATGTCTTTACTTTCTGTCCTTACGTTTGAAAAATTCAAAAAAAAAAAAAAAAAGAAATGCAAAAAAATTCAAAAAAATTAGAAAACCAAAAATGAGTTTCTTGGATAAAGGAAAATGATGATATTCACTGGTGTGGTCGGTCAACATGTTCAAAATGTAAAACAAAATTTGAGAAATGATAAGTATCTCTACTAATGATGTATTGGTAGGCTCACAATCAGATTAAAATGTGCAGGATGATACAAACCTAACAGACTTCAAGTCAGGTGGGAACCATTCATTGTCATATGGTCTTGGTATCGAAATTTCGTTTGATTGATTGCCGAGGTTCTGAGATATTCGGTCTTTATGCTGACTTATCATCTGGGTATCATGGTTGTATCTTTTACCGAAAAATAATGGAGACGAAGTCTAGATCTTCCATGATACTATACATACGTGTACATATTGCATTCGACCTCAATAAGTGATCAACAATCACATGTCCAAACAAAATAAGTGATAATATATCACATTTATCCAGGAGTCAAGTTCGCCTCTTTGCTGTACGTTGTACTGACCTGCTCACGGACTTGCTCCTGTGCCCTCATGCATATGAAAATCAAGTTCCTCATCAATAAGTGATTCTATCACATAGGGCTTGTTTTCAATAAAAAATAAGTGAGTTTCTCACATTATTTTTATACGGTCAAACAGATGATAAATGGTATACTCACCGGTAAGATGAACTCTCGTGCATACCTTGATACGGGAATGTGTCGTGAGTGGATGAACATCGACTTGAAAGTATAATCCTTACCGTAAATCGTATCTCCTAATTATGATTACATCTGATCAGTTTGAGCTTAAGTGGACAACCATACCGATAATCGTGGTAGTATATTTATCCAAAGCTTTAAACAGAACAAAAAAACCATGTTGACAAAGAGCGTAAGCTGGTATGATTCTTTTTCTTTGAAACTCGCAAAAAGTTGACTTTGTGCAGTTGTTTACTGCTTTTTATAGCTTTTTGTTAGTTTACCGCACTTTAAATTCTAGTCTAGTGTAATTTGTAGAGTTCATTTTTTATTAGCCGAAGTTGAAACTTGGAGTTTTCTGCCGAAAGCCTGAAACCTACTTCATAAAATGTCCTTTGCTTTTGGTAAACTCAATCACAATGAAAATCTGTTCAAATAAACAAAATCTGTTCAAAGTGTGCAAATTTCAAAGACTTGGTTATTTTGGGAAAAATGTTTCACGAAAAACCTTTTGGTCGACGAAAGACCTAAAAAGTCAACGAAAAACCATGGTCGGGTCATCTGTTTTCAATCTTGGTCAAAATTGAATGTGTTCACGACGAAAGACCTTGTTTTTCGTCAAGGTCATGACGAAAAACCATTGGGCCTTTTGGATTTTCGTCATGGGCTTACTGTGCAAGCCCATCTACGTTTTTCGTCGAGCCCAAAGGTGTTTCGTCGAGGATGGAGTTTCATCGAGGGAGTGGGTACATAAAGGGACCCAGTGATCAGAGACCTCATTTTTTTTTCAAACCAACTCTCTGATTCATCTTCTCCAACACTCTATCCCCCATACCCCTTTCACCGACTCAAAAACCCATCCTTTTCAATGAAATTTTTCATCTAATCAAGGTATACAAATGGGATATTTTCATGTTTCAAATCATAAGAGACCCTGTGTGTTTGCTCGATCGTTTCAAAAACCCTCGGACACCCCTCATTATTTGATTTCTTTGTATAATCACTTGTTGTTTGTCTTGTTTTATTCATGAAATCTGATAGACTTAGGGTATATATGATGATTTATACATTGATTTGGTGTTTGTGTTTCGGATACCAAAAACAAGGGATCGATTATTGGTTGAATGTTTAAACCGGTTTGTATGTTTTACGGTCAAAATCATGTCGGTTTTACTTCTGGTTTGTTTCATCTTGTTTGCGGTAAAACACAGTGTCAATCATGCTTGATTTTATGAATCATTCATCGGATTACCGTCTGTGGCGAAAAACCCTTTGATTTTGAAAACCCCCAAACTGCTGTTCATTCGAAAAACCCTAACTATCGACGAAACACCACAGACGACGAAACTCATCTTTCTTCAAAATATCTACGAACGAAATACCTGCGACGAAACATCTTTTAACATTGAAGTGTTTTTCGTCGAAAGCCTGTCGACGAAAAACCCATGGTCAAAGGTTAATATTGACTTTGTTTGACCAAGGGGTTTTTCGCCGTAAAGGTATGTTTTTCATCTCAATGTATGTCTTTCGTCGTCCCATACTTAGAAAATTTTCTTGTTGGGTGCCCTTTTCACAGAAGACATGGTTATACATGTTAATTGTTCACATTACACATAAACATGTATACACTTATGTCTAATGCACATTTTATGATATTGTGACTTACTGTGATTGTTTTGGAATACAGATGGCACCAAAAGAAAAGAAACTTAAGCCCGCGACCAAGATAACTGATAAACCAGAGGAACAAGTGATGTCCGAGAAGCGTCACAATATGATTGCCTATCTTGATCCCGAAGGGAAGATCACTGAACTAAAGGAGATCACACAATGGATAAGGGAGTCGCGGATAAACAAAGCTGTCACTTTTTCAACTCCAGTTTACAAGTCGCTCATCAAAGCATTCTGGAATTCAGCGAGCGTTGTCGAAATTGATGGAACTGAGTTTATTCAAGGGCAAGTGAATGAAGTGAATGTGAATGTCTCACCGGAAATCTTGAACACCGTTCTAGAACTGCAAGATGATCCTAATGCACCGTACTCTATTCCAATAATGTGCACACGTGGTTGTTTACTAAGGATGAAGTGTACCGGTGATATCTTCAGGAGTCAAATCAACAAGGGAGATCTGCCAATGCGGTACAAGTTTTTATTACACGTACTTATTCAATGTCTTAGCAACATGCGAGCTGGCTATGACATGGCAGGCAATGATCTCGTGGGACTCATGGTGGCATTAGTGCTGAACAAACCGTTTAGCATTTCAAAGTACATCTTTGCCAACATGAATGAGAACATGAAAAGAACTGGTGGTCGTACAACTGGGCATAAATTCTGGATGTATCCTCGTTTTCTTCAAATGATTATGAATGTCCAGCATCCCGATCTTCCAAAAGCCGATGATGACATCTTGAAGATAGACACGTTGATCGAGCATTCACTGAAGATATTATGGGGCATTGCAATAAAAAGATACAAAGAAAGCAAGCCGCCAAGAAAGTTATTTGGTGCTCTTGATAAAACAGACTACATCCCTCCAGAAGATGACAAATGGCGTCACAATGACAGCCAATCTGACGATGAGGAGCCGGAGTTAAAGAAAAAGATGGAAGAAAAGTTTGGACGAAAGGATTCGGATTCTTCTTGTGACAACCGTAAAAAATTCAGGTATCCGTACAATTTAATTAACCACTATTAGTGCTTAATGACTGTGCTGAATTACAAATGACTGTTTTCTGACTACTTCATCATACTTACATGTGCATCACACATTTCTTAATGTCACATCATTTTTACATGCAAACTTCATTGACATAAATGATGCACAAAGCATAGTTAGCACAGTTAGCGGATAACTCAGAAAAATACTGACGAGGTTCAGTACATAGAAAGACAGTGTTTTGAGACCCAGTATGGGCCAGAGACTGAGTACTACACTAGTATGGTGTGTAGGGAAGTAAGGACCACAAAACTGCTTTTCTAAGTGATAGTTTGAGTGCCGTAAAGTGCCTAAAACTCACTCAAAGTGCTGAATTCAGCATAATTCAGCAAAATTCAGCTTTTTAACAAGCTAGTTACATGCAAAAATATGACTAAATGGTCCTGAATGCTTTCCTAAGTGTCAGGAATTAAAAGTGTCACAAAAGGTAACATGAAGAGCACTAAACGGTATAGTTTGACACTTTAACGAACCGGTATCTAACCGAACAACCGGACACTACCCGAAACACCAAAATTACACTAGAAGCATTGTTTTAATGTTTCCAAGCTAGTTATGACCCCGAACATCATAACACCCCATACAAAATATCTAGTGACTAAAACACTTAACTAATACTTAGTTTTGAACTAAATGATAACTTTATGGTTTAAACTTACACTTAGACCCGCTCCCCCATCTAGTAATCGGCCCACACATGGCCTAATTGATAGATTTTATGTGATCTATTTTGATATGATTAGAGATTTGTTATGTACTTATGAAGCATATTATCCAATGGTCAAAACTCTAAACTTGAATATAAGATAAACATGAAGGATTAGAACTCATCATCTCTCACACACTTCACCTTCATCTCTCTCCCTCCTTCTTCCCCCTCTTGGCCGAACATAACCCACCACACCACCACCATATTCATCTAACTTCCATCCATTTCAAGGTCATCACAAAGCGTAAGGAGCCATACAAGAAAGATTGGTGGTCTTGGAGATTGAAGGACCTCTCCCATTTGCTATTATCCACCACATTTGTCACCTTCATCATCTTGTGTTCATCCCTAGCCATAGAGCTAGTAGTAAGGCCCTTATAATCCCTTGTTACTTCTAATTTTGTTGGTTAAAAGATGATGAACATTGTTAATCTTGAAGAACACTAAAGAACATGATCATGAAACTTTAACATAAGCTTAATAACATATGAATACATGTTGATTAGTGTTTATTTGCTTCTTGATGATTGATGATTTTGTGTTATTGATGTTAGACATCGTAAGAAACCTACTAGATTGTGATTAAACACATGACCTAGTAAGTTAAGTTGATGATCTTGTGAAAGACCAAGATCATCATACCTTATGTCTCTCATGAACTTAAAGAATGAAAATGATTTTATGAATGATGAAGCATGTAACATGATTACTAGACATAAATTTGGATGATTTCAAAAAAAGTCCTCCAAAGAAACCAAGTTAAATAACAAGATTTACATAGATTTGGTTTTTACTTAAACATACACTATTTTTGGTGATAAAACAAGTGTAGAAACACTTGTGAAGCAAGAAGATTTCATAAAGAAATGTTTTTGTAAAACATGTTTACAAGTTGTAAACACCTAAATCTTTCAAGAATGAAGTTTATAAAGAAGTAAATACATTTTGGAGGGTAACTAAACCTACTAAACACACTACCAAGTTACTACAAGTTTTTATGAAAGTTCAAGTTCATGATTGTTATGTAAATAACATTGTTTTGGCACTTGGTAAGTGTAAGTTGTTTAGGGTTGATTGTTGATTGTTTGTGATGATTTTTAAAAGAAAATGATATGCTTGAATAGCATGGACACCTCCATTTTTAGGGGAAACTATGGCAAAATTTTCTAAAAATATAAACACTTAGAGAAATATTTTCTAACAAATATTTACAAGTGTATTTTAACTATGGTTTTCAATATAAACTTTGCCATAATTTTTGTAACAAAAATACAAATATTGGAGGTTGGTTTTTGTAAATAAAAATAACTAAATATGTATTTGAAAGGTATATATTTAGAAGACACATTGTGTGTAATTATTTGTATACTTTGTGTAATAGTTATATTATTTTAGGGTTAAAGTAATATAACTTAACAAAATACCAAGAATTCACAATCCAAAATATTACCAAAAATCTCATGGAATAAAAATACAAGTTACACGCATAATATTGTGAAACCGAACGAAAGAATGTAACTTACAAAATATTCCGGAAAATACATTTATAAACATATTTTTGGTAAATAATATTTGGATACAAGAAATGAAAATATGATTTTTCTAAATATCACCAAGTTAATATGATTTTTGAGAAAAATATATATTTTCTTGAAATACATTATTTTTGGACAAAATAAGTTTATATATATTTTCTAAAGTGAGACTTGAAAATATATTAATTTGGAACTACAAATAGTTTTGCCAAAAGAAAAAATATGAATAATTTTTCTAAGTAATATTCCTTAAAATATATATTTTGGAAATATATATTGGATACTTATTCCAGAATAATTAATTAGGAGTTAAGTATAAAAATACTTAACAAATACAAGCATACGAAAATACAGGTATGAGATACCCCCATCTTTGGGAAGGAAATATAAGTATAAATACTTGAGAAGTATTAATACAAAATATTGTTTAGCAATTATTCCAAAAATTTATAAATATAATTTAAGTTGAAATATTAATTATTTTGACAATAATTATATTGGAATGATATCAGAAACGTAACTCAAAAACATTAATACTAAGAGAAGGCACGACCCGTTCGTCTAATAGACGTTAGTACATTGTAGGTAGTCGTGTTTGCAGAAGGGATTTGTGTTACGAGTACTGAAGACGCAAGACAGTGAGTTCATGTCCCCCTTTTCTTTAAACTATTTTGTTTATTAACTTCGGGGGTGAAATACATGTTACAAAAGGATTACATACAAATACAATTGGTATGGTTAGCCTAGGAAAGTACCATAGATCATGTGAATGGGTATGCACATACTTGAGACCATTAATCCTTGTATAAGGACCGAGGGACATGAGTGATAGATCTATTTGGGTGTAGCGAGCCCATACCCATGAGGACCAGGGTGGCCCATATGGTGACTATGTCTTCCAGCCGGAAGCCCGGTACAAATTTGCTAGATTTGAGCCTTCCTACGCCGTCACACATATCAGTGGCCTTGCAAACCATTGGTGATCTTTTCCTTGTTTGCTTTCATACGGGGATTTACAAACATACATACGTACACTGTTTACAAAGGTTTATACATACATATACACAAACACATGAACTCGCTCAACTTTTGTTGATGCTTTCAAATTACATGTATTTCAGGGAACTAAGTGGATCTGGCAGTTGTTTGCATGTTTTCAAGCTGCGTCATGAATAAAAGATGTCATCTGAGGTCGTAGGGTTTAGGAGATGTATCTTATTCCTGGACGAGATACATGGTTCTAAACTCGGTTTTATTTAAGGTCTTTTGTCGAGTCTTCGTGAACTCATTTAAACATGTTGTGGTTGTAACTTAAATTTGGAGTCTACGTTTCAGACAAGTATGTTGTGGCATTTTCAAAATTAATTTCATGGATGAACATCTTTTGGTTTTATCATATAGCGTTATTATGATTGAATGCTATGGTATTAAGAAAGTCACACCAATAATCACGCTTCTGCAAAAGTCAGGGTGTGACAGCTTGGTATCAGAGCTTCAATTGTAGCGAACTAGGATTCTTTCTCGAGTCTAGACTACGATCATTAGGGCTCTCACGAAAATGTTTTCACAAACATATTTTCATTGCACACACGAAACGTCCAGATCCAGGAAACAAACATTTTTACAAATAAAAGACACAAATCACATTTCGAGGAATTCGTTTATAGTTCAGTCTGAGAGACTGGGTAATACAGTCTGAGAGACTGGGGAGTTAGTCTGAGAGACTAGCTGGGGCAGTCTGAGAGACTGGGAAGGTCAGTCTGAGAGACTGGGTAGTTCAGTTTGAGAAACTGGGAGGTTTAGTCTGAGAGACTAGGTGGTTCAGTCTGAGAGGCTGGGTGGGATAGCCTGGGAAGACTAGGATGAATACATGCTTACATTGTTACTACTTACATGCTTATTTGATGATTGTTGATGTATGTGCATATGTTGTGATTGTTTTGATTACAGACACCATGTCCTCATCTGAGAGTGAGCTGTCAGATACTTTTGACCCTATGGCCATAGTTTCGGACGATGAGATTGTCCAGGACCCTGAGATTTTCACTTCTGACACTGAGAGTGACGATGACGATGATTTCCAGCCGTTTGCTTTACCTGATTTTGGCGACGACATACCGCATGCTGATGGTCTACCTGATGAGGATCCATTTTTCATTCCTATTCCTGACCAGGATCTTATCATCCTCGAACATCCTGAAAATGAGCATGCCGTGGTCCTGATCCTCTCCCCTCTTCCTCTTGCGGCTTTTCCTCTCGAGGATCTGCCTTTTGATGCCATGTCTGACGATGATATCGATCATTTTATTGAGGGTCCCCCTGAGGAGGCCCAGGGTGATGGAGCTCCAGTCGATGATGTCAATGCTATTCCGCTTTTTAAGATTCCTATCATTGAGATTTAATCTGATCATTCTGGTCCTGATTCATTCGTGTCTGTGTCATCTACTACATTGCATGCACTGGGATTGCAGCGTTATCCCACTGATTCTGATTCTGACACAGCTATGTCTGCAGCACCTGTTCCTCCACAGGACTTTGATTTTGATGACGAGTTTGATCCTGACATTGATCCTGAGCATGAGATTGACTTCGTTCCCGACGATCAGCTTTTTGATGTACCCGCTGATCTTGAGCTGGCACCAGCCGACCCTGAGCCTATACTTGCACCCGAGCCTATACCTGCTCATGATCCTCTGCCTGAGCATGACCCTGTACCTGTTGGCGTACCTGTTGTTGCACCACTTGTACCCGATCCGATCCCTGCAGGCGCTGACCATGCTCATTTTGCTGACCAGATAGATCCCCGTTACGCATTCACCCGCAATGGGTGTATAGAGGATGATGATGACCTGCCTCCTTTTGTTGAGCCTGTTACTCCCCCACATGCACCCTCACATGCACCTGTTGACATTGCCCCGTTTCACCCTCATGTGTCTGATATACACCACACTGACCTGCCGATCACATTCTTGCAGGATATCCCTCCACCCCGTCCAGGGGAAGGCTCGTCTAGACAGCAGCATGGTCATATTCCTCATGTGTCCGCAGCTTTTCCTTTAGTGCGACACTTCACACCTGCTACTCATTTTGCTTCTGCACCGTCAGGCAAGCCACTCATATGGTTTCAGCCCAACACTATGCCAGTTTCTGATCCATACCATCCGTCACACTACACTGGTTACATGAGGGATGAGCTACTCCTGTCCTTGCAGCTTCAGCAGGAGATGTTATGTCGTAGAGTCATGGAGCTAGAGAGGATTCCACGTCCTCCAATTTGTACATGTCAGTCACCTTTCGTGACTCCACCTGCTCCTCTTCTGCCATACCCAGATTTTGATGTTCGTTTTCTTACAATGGAGCAGCAGATTAGTTATCTGTTGCGTCGCGTTCATGCTCTTGAGGAGGAGTTAGCGCATGTGCGGAGTTTGGTTTTCGTTCCTCCACCTCCTCCTCCTCCACCATCAGCATAGCAGGTTTTTGGTTTTATGCAGGTAGCATACTTTTGGTGAGAGTGTCGCTATTGAGCCCAGCTTCCACAACCTTTTGAGGACCACTTTTTGATTTTATGATTGTTGTAGTTTGATGGATATTTTGGATAAGGGTAGTGTGACCCTATAGTCCCTTTTTATGTGATATGGTACATTTGTAGAACATGTAAAACTGTATTTGTGTTCGATGATATATGAAAGCTCAATCGCAACGTTCTCATTATATGCATTGTTGAATTACTTGTTTGTGTTATGATTGAGATGTCATGTGTTTACTTGTGTTGATAAATGTTATTACTTACATGTACTACATACTTATATGCATAAGACCTGACCTATACAATCTTCTTTAGAAGATGCCTCCTCGAATAGACAACCAGTTGCCCACAACAGAGGCCGAGTTACAAGAACGGATTTCACGAGCGATAGCACAACACGAGGCCTTATGCTCTGAGCATAGCGGAGGTACCTCGGGAAGCAACCCCCCTCTTGGTAATGTTTAAGTGACTAAAAGACACATTACGTTACATTTGGATATTCCATGTGCGATCGCTAATGCTTTATGTGAATGATGTTGCTTGTACAGGTTGTACCTATAAGCAGTCCTTAGACTGTAAGCCTCTGAATTTCGACGGTACCGGGGGTGCTGTAGCTTTTGTCAGATGGACGGAGAAAACTGATTCTGTGATAAGAATGAGCAAGTGTGCGCCGGAGCACCAGGTCACCTACATCTCTGGATTGTTCTTAGATGGAGCGTTATCATGGTGGAATCTCCAAGTTTGACCAACTGCAAGGTTCGATTTTCTACTCCAAGATCGATCTTCGATCAGGTTATCACCAGTTGAGAATTCAAGAGGAGAGTATTCCAAAGACGGCCTTTAGAACTCGATATGGACACTACGAGTTCCTGGTTATGCCGTTTGGTTTGACAAACGCGCCAGCAGTGTTTATGGATTTGATGAATAGGGTCTGCAAGCCATATCTCGATAAATTTGTGATTGTGTTTATCGATGATATTTTGATTTATTCAAAGACGAAGGAAGAACATGAGCAACACCTAAGAGCTATCTTAGAGCTGCTCAAGGAAGAGAAATTGTACGCGAAGTTCTCGAAGTGCGAGTTCTGGTTGCGTGAGGTTCAGTTCCTTGGTCACGTGGTAAACAAAGATGGAATTCATGTGAATCCCACAAAGATCGAGGCGATTAAGAATTGGGAGACTCCGAAGACGCCAACCGTAATCCGCCAGTTCCTAGGCTTAGCTGGTTATTATCACATATTCATTGAGGATTTTTCGAAAATCGCTCAACCTTTGACCTCTCTTACTCAGAAGGATAAGAAGTACGAATGGGGAGACAAGCAAGAAGAAGCATTTCAGTTGTTAAAGAACACGCTTTGCGATGCACCAATTTTATCCCTACCCGAAGGCACCGACGACTTCGTGGTATATTGCGATGCCTCGCGTCAAGGTTTAGGTTGCGTGCTGATGCAGCGACAGAAGGTTATAGCCTATGCTTCGCGCCAGTTGAAGGTTCAGGAGAAAAAGTACACTACGCATGATTTGGAATTAGGCGCTGTGGTGTTTGCTTTAAAGATTTGGCGACATTATTTGTATGGTACCCAATGCACAATCTTTACTTATCACAAGAGCTTACATCATATATTCGATCAGAATGAGCTAAACATGAGACAACGCCGATGGGTGGAGCTGTTAAACGATTATGATTGTGAGATCAAGTATCACCCAGGGAAGGCGAATGTCGTAGCAGACGCCTTGAGTCGAAAATAAAGAATCAAGCCCATCAGGGTGAGGGCTTTGGAAATGATTGTTCAGACAGACCTCTCGTTGCGCATTCGTGCGGCGCAGAGAGAAGCTCTTAAGGAAAAGAATCTTGAGGATGAATATCTCCGTGGGATGGAGAAACAGTTAGTACCCAACAAGGAAGGCACATTGTGCTTCATGGGAAGAATTTGGGTTCCCCTCTTTGGTGGTCTTAGAGACGTGATTTTTTATGAAGCTCATAAGTCAAAGTACTCGATCCATCCCAGAGCTGATAAGATGTACCAGGACTTGAAGGATTTCTACTAGTGGCCGAGATTAAAAGGTGATGTTGCAACGTAAGTTGGCAAATGTTTGACTTGTGCCAAGGTAAAGGCCGAATATCAGAAGCCTTCAGGTCTTCTGCAACAACCAGAAATACCCATGTGGAAATGGGAGCAGATTTCAATGGATTTTATAACGAAGTTACCGAAGACACCCAGAGGTCATGACACGATTTGGGTAATCGTAGACCGTCTGACGAAATCTGCACACTTTTTGGCGATCAAAGAAAAAGATAACACAGGTAAGCTAGCCGAGCTGTACCTCAGATAGAGAGTTGCACGACATGGAGTGCCTCTCTCGATTATTTCTGATAGAGACGGAAGGTTTGTGTCAAGGATTTGGCAATCCTACCAAAAAGCGTTTGGTTCTCAATTGAATCTGAGTACTGCTTTTCATCCGCAGACGGATGGCCAGAGCGAACGAACGATTCAAACGTTGGAAGACATGCTGCGAGCCTGCGTAATGGACTTGGTTGGCAGTTGGGACACTCACTTACCCTTGGTAGAATTCTCGTACAACAACAGTTACCATGCGAGCATTCAAGCTGCACCATTTGAAGCTCTTTACGGACGCAAGTGTCGATCACCGTTATGCTGGGCAGACGCGGGTGATAGACAGCTTGTTGGTCCTGAATTGGTTCAAGAGATGACAGAAAAGATTATACAGATCCGAGAGCACATCAAGGCATCTCGTGATCGACAAAAGAGCTATGCGGACCAAAGAAGGAAACCTTTGGAGTTTCAAGTGGGAGATATGGTTTTACTAAAAGTCTCGCCTTGGAAAGGGGTAACATGCTTTGGGAAGCATGGAAAGTTGAACCCGCGATACACTGGGCCGTTCAAAATCCTGGAAAGGATTGGTCTTGTAGGTTACAAGTTGGATCTACCCGCAGAACCGAACGGAGTTCATGATACATTTCATGTATCTAATCTGAAAAAGAGTCCAACTCAAGAAACAGTTGTCATTCCTGCCGATGAAGTTCACATTGACGACACACTCCACTTTACCGAAGAACCTGTTGAGCTTACTGATTGGAAGGTTAACAAGACGCGTAGGAGTAGTGTTAAACTCGTCAAGGTTTGTTGGAACGCGCGTCACGACCCAGAGTTCACTTGGGAGCGTGAAGATCGCATGAAAGCAAAGTACCCACATTTTTTCCACAACTCCCTTGCAGCTAGTAGCGGAACTAAAATTTCGGGATGAAATTTTCTTAACAGGGGGAGAATGTGACAACCGTAAAGAATTCAGGTATTCGTACAATTTAATTAACCATGATTAGTGCTTAATGACTGTGCTGAATTACAAATGACTGTTTTCTGACTACTGCATCATACTTACATGTGCATCACACATTTTGAGACCCAATATGGGCCAGAGACTGAGTACTACACTAGTATGGTGTGTAGGGAAGTAAGGACCACACAACTGCTTTTCTAAGTGATAGTTTGAGTGCCGTAAAGTGCCTAAAACTCACTCAAAGTGCTGAATTCAGCATAATTTAGCAAAATTCAGCTTTTTAACAAGCTAGTTACATGCAAAAATACGACTAAATGGTCCTGAATGCTTTCCTAAGTCTCGGGAATTAAAAGTGTCACAAAAGGTAACATGAAGAGCACTAAACGGTATAGTTTGACACTTTAACGAACCGGTATCTAACCGAACAACTGGACACTACCCAAAACACCAAAATTACACTTGAAGCATTGTTTTAATGTTTTCAAGCTAGTTATGATCCCCGAATATCATAACACCCCATACAAAATATCTAGTGACTAAAACACTTAACTAATACTTGGTTTTGAACTAAATGATAACTTTATGGTTTAAACTTACACTTAGACCCCCTCCCCCATCTAGTAATCGTCCCACACATGGCCTAATTGATAGATTTTATGTGATCTATTTTGATATGATTAGAGATTTGTTATGTACTTATGAAGCATATTATCCAATGGTCAAAACTCTAAACTTGAATATAAGATAAGCATGAAGGATTAGAACTCATCATCTCTCACACACTTCACCTTCATCTCTCTCCCTCCTTCTTCCCCCTCTCGGTCGAACATAACCCACCACACCACCACCATCTTCATCTAACTTCCATCCATTTCAAGGTCATCACAAGGTGTAAGGAGCCATACAAGAAAGCTTGGTGGTCTTGGAGATTGAAGGACCTCTCCCATTCGCTATTATCCACCACATTTGTCACCTTCATCATCTTGTGTTCATCCCTAGCCATAGAGCTAATAGTAAGGCCCTTATAATCCCTTGTTACTTCTAATTTTGTTGGTTAAAAGATGATGAACATTGTTAATCTTGAAGAACACTAAAGAACATGATCATGAAACTTTAACATAAGCTTAATAACATATGAATACATGTTGATTAGTGTTGATTTGCTTCTTGATGATTGATGATTTGTGTTAGAATTGTTGGACATCATAAGAAACCTACTAGATTGTGATTAAACACATGACCTAGTAAGTTAAGTTGATGATCTTGTGAAAGACCAAGATCATCATACCTTATGTCTCTCATGAACTTAAAGAATGAAAATGATTTTATGAATGATGAAGCATGTAACATGATTACTAGACATAAATTTGGATGATTTCAAAAATAGTCCTCCAAAGAAAGCAAGTTAAATAACAAGATTTACATAGATTTGTTTCTTACTTAAACATACACTATTTTTGGTGATAAAACAAGTGTAGAAACACTTGTGAAGCAAGAAGATTTCATAAAGAAATGTTTTTGTAAAACATTTTTACAAGTTGTAAACACCTAAATCTTTCAAGAATGAAGTTTATAAAGAAGTAAATACATTTTGGAGGGTAACTAAACCTACTAAACACACTACCAAGTTACTACAAGTTTTTATGAAAGTTCAAGTTCATGATTGTTATGTAAATAGCATTGTTTTGGCACTTGGTAAGTGTAAGTTGTTTAGGGTTGATTGTTGATTGTTTGTGATGATTTTAAAAAGAAAATGATATGCTTGGATAGCATGGACACCTCCATTTTTAGGGGAAACTATGGCAAAATTTTATGAAAATATAAACACTTAGAGAAATATTTTCTAACAAATATTTACAAGTATATTTTAACTATGGTTTTCAATATAAACTTTGTCATAATTTTTGTAACAAAAATACAAATATTGGAGGTTGGTTTTTGTAAATAAAAATAACTAAATATGTATTTGAAAGGTATATATTTAGAAGACACATTGTGTGTGATTATTTGTATACTTTGTGTAGTAGTTATATTATTTTAGGGTTAAAGTAATATAACTTAACAAAATACCAAGAATTCACAATCCAAAATATTACCAAAAATCTCATGGAATAAAAATACAAGTTACACGCATAATATTGTGAAACCGAACGAAAGAATGTAACTTACAAAATATTCCGGAAAATACATTTATAAACATATTTTTGGTAAAAAAATATTTTGGATACAAGAAATGAAAATATGATTTTTCTAAATATCACCAAGTTATATCATGTTTTCGACAAGGAGAAAGTATATTATTTTGGGAAGTAAAAATATATTTTTTTTTCTTGGAAGATTTGGAGATATATGATTTTTGAGAAAAATATATATTTTCTTGAAATACATTATTTTTGGACAAAATAAGTTTATATATATTTTCTAAAGTGAGACTTGAAAATATATTAATTTGGAACTACAAATAGTTTTGCCAAAAGAAAAATTATGAATAATATTTCTAAGTAATATTCCTTAAAATATATATTGGATACTTATTCCGGAATAATTAATTAGGAGTTAAGTATAAAAGTACTTAACAAATACAAGCATACGAAAATACATGTATGAGATACCCCAATCCTTGGGAAGGAAATATAAGTATAAATACTTGAGAAGTATTAATACAAAATATTGTTTAGCAATTATTCCAAAAATTTATAAATATAATTTAAGTTGAAATATTAATTATTTTGACAATAATTATATTGGAATGATATCAGAAACGTAACTCAAAAACATTAATACTAAGACAAAGCACGACCCGTTCGTCTAATAGACGTTAGTACATTGTAGGTAGTCGTGTTTGCTGAAGGGATTTGAGTTAAGAGTACTGAAGACGCAAGACAGAGAGTTCATGTCCCCCTTTTCTTTAAACTGTTTTGTTTATTAACTTCGGGGGTGAAATACATGTTACAAAAGGATTACATACAAATACAATTGGTATGGTTAGCCTAGGAAAGTACCATAGATCATGTGAATGGGTAGGCGCATAGTTGAGACCATTAATCCTCGTATAAGGACCGAGGGTTATGAGTGATAGATCTATTTGGGTGTAGCGAGCCCACACTCATGAGGACCAGGGTGGCCCATAGGGTGACTATGTCTTCCAGCCGGAAGCCCGGTACAAATTTGCCAGGTTTGAGCCTTCCTACGCTGTCACACATATCAGTGGCCTTGCAAACCATTGGTGATCTTTTCCTTGTTTGCTTTCATACCGGGATTTACAAACATACATACTTACACTGTTTACAAAGGTTTATACATACATATACACAAACACATGAACTCGCTCAACTATTGTTGATGTTTTCAAATAACATGTATTTTAGGGAACTAAGTGGATCTGGCAGGTGTTTGCATGTTTTCAAGCTGCGTCATGAATAAAATATGTCATCCGAGGTCATAGGGTTTAGGAGATGTATCTTATTCCTGGACAAGATACCTGGTTCTAAACTCGGTTTTATTTAAGGTCTTTTTTCGAGTCTTCGTGAACTCATTTAAACATGTTGTGGTTGTAACTTAAATTTGGAGTCTACGTTTCAGACAAGTATGTTGTGGTATTTTCAAAATTAATTTCATGGATGAACATCTTATGGTTTTATCATATAGCGTTAGTATGATTGAATGCTATGGTATTAAGAAAGTCACACCAATAATCACGCTTCCGCAAAAGTCAGGGTGTGACAGCTTGGTATCAGAACTTCGATCGTAGCGAACTAGGATTCTTTCTCGAGTCTAGACTACGATCATTAGGGCTCTCACGAAAATGTTTTCACAAACATAGTTTCATTGCACACGCGAAACGTCCAGATCCAGGAAACAAACATTTTTACAAATAAAAGACATAAATCACATTTCTAGGAATTCGTTTATAGTTCAGTCTGAGAGACTGGGTAATACAGTCTGAGACACTGGGGAGTTAGTTTGAGAGACTAGCTGGGGTAGTCTGAGAGACTGGGAAGGTCAGTATGAGAGACTGGGTAGTTCAGTTTGAGAAACTGGGAGGTTTAGTCAGAGAGACTAGGTGGTTCAGTCTGAGAGGCTGGGTGGGATAGTCTGGGAAGACTAGGATGAATACATGCTTACATTGTTACTACTTACATGCTTATTTGATGATTGTTGATGTATGTGCATATGTTGTGATTGTTTTGATTACAGACACCATGTCCTCATCTGAGAGTGAGCTGTCAGATACTGTAGACCCAATGGCCATAGTTTCGGATGATGAGATTGTCCCGGACCCTGAGATTTTCACTTCTGACACTGAGAGTGACGATGACGATGATTTCCAGCCGTTTGCTTTACCTGATTTTGGCGACGACATACCGCATGCTGATGGTCTACCTGACGAGGATCCATTTTTCATTCCTATTCCTGACCAGGATCTTATCATCCTCGGACATCCCGATGATGAGCATGTCGTGGTCCCGATCCTCGCCCCTCTTCCTCTTGCAGCTTTTCCTCTCGAGGATCTGCCTTTTGATGCCATGTCTGACGATGATATCGATCTTTTTATTGAGGGTCCCCCTAAGGAGGCCCAGGGTGATGGAGCTCCAGTCGATGATGTCATTGTTGTTCCTCTTATTAAGATTCCTATCATTGAGATTTCATCTGATCATTCTGGTCCTGATTCATTCGAGTATGTGTCATCTACTACTTTGCATGCACTGGGATTGCAGCGTTATCCCACTGATTCTGATTCTGACACTACTATGTCTGCCGCATATGTTCCTCCACAGGACTTTGAGTTTGATGACGAATTTGATCCTGACATTGATCCTGAGCATGAGATTGACTTCGTTCCTGACGATCAGCTTTTTGATGTACCCGCTGATCTTGAGCTGGCACCAGCCGACCCTGAGCCTATACCTGCTCACGATCCTCTGCCTGAGCATGATCCTGTACCTGTTGGCGTACCTGTTGTTGCACCACCTGTACCCGACCCGATCCCTGCAGCCGCTGACCAGATAGATCCCCGTTACGCATTCAACCGCAATGGGTGGATAGAGGATGATGATGACCTGCCTCCTTTTGTTGAGCCTGTTACTCCCCCACCTGCACCCTCACATGAACCTGTTGACGTTGCCCCGTTTCACCCTCATGTGTCTGATATACACCGCACTGACCTGCCGATCACATTCTTGCAGGATATCCCTCCACCCCATCCAGGGGAAGGCTCGTCCAGTCTGCAGCCTGGTCATATTCCTCACATGTCCGCAACTTTTCCTTTCGTGCCATAGTTCACACCTGCTACTCATTTTGCTTCTGCACCGTCAGGCGATCCACTCATTTGGTTTCCGCCCAACACTATGCCAGTTTCTGATCCATACCATCCATCACACTACACTGGTTACACGAGGGATGAGCTACTCCTGTCCTTGCAGCTTCAGCAGGAGATGTTATGTCGTAGAGTCATGGAGCTAGAGAGGATTCCACGTCCTCCACCTTGTACATGTCAGTCAACTTTCGCGACTCCACCGGCTCCTCTTCTGCCATACCCAGATTTTGACGTTCATTTTCTTACTACGGAGCAGCAGATTAGTTATCTGTTGCGTCGTGTTCATGCTCTTGAGGAGGAGTTAGCGCATGTGCGCAATTTGCTTTTCGTTCTTCCACCTCCTCCTCCTCCACCATCAGCATAGTAGGTTTTTGGTTTTATGCAGGTAGCATACTTTTGGTGAGAGTGTCGCTATTGAGCCCAGCTTGCACAACCTTTTGAGGACCATTTTTTGATTTTATGACTGTTGTAGTTTGATGGATATTTTGGACAAGGGTAGTGTGACCCTGTAGTCCCTTTTGATGTGATATGGTACATTTGTAGAACATGTAAAACTGTATTTGTGGTCGATGATATATGAAAGCTCAATCGCAATGTTCTCATTATATGCATTGTTGAATTACTTGTTTGTGTTATGATTGAGATGTCATGTGTTTACTTGTGTTGATAAATGTTATTACTTACACGTACTACATACTTATACGCATAAGACCTGACCTATACAATCTTCTTTAGAAGATGCCTCCTCGAAGAGACAACCAGTTGCCCACAACAGAGGCTGAGTTACAAGAACGGATTTCACGAGCGATAGCACAACACGAGGCCTTACACTCTGAGCATAGCGAAGGTACCTCGGGAAGCAACCCCCCTCTTGGTAATGTTTAAATCACTAAAAGACACATTACGTTACATTTGGATATTCCATGTGCAATCGCTAATGCTTTATGTGAATGATGTATGCTTGTACAGGCTGTACCTATAAGCAGTTCTTAGACTGTAAGCCTCTGAATATCGACGGCACCGGGGGTGCTGTAGCTTTTGTCAGATGGACGGGGAAAACTGATTCTGTGATAAGAATGAGCAAGTGTGCGCCGGAGCACCAGGTCACCTACATCTCTGGATTGTTCTTAGATGGAGCGTTATCATGGTGGAATCTCCAAGTTCAGACCTTGGGAGAAGAGGCGGCATATGCCATGACATGGGATGAAATGAAGGAACTCATGCGAAAGAAATACTGTTCAAGGGCCGAGATCCAAAAGTTAGAAACTGAATTCTTGAACCTCAAAATGGATGGTCCGAAGATTGCTTAATACGTGCAGAGATTTCATGACCTATCACGCGTCGTTCCTTATATGGTTGATCCGGAATTCAAGCGCATTGAGCGTTTTATTTGGGGATTTGCACCCCAAATCATGAGCATGGTGACGAAGTCAAAGCCTGCCACAATCACTGAGGCTATTGATCTAAGTGTGGCATTAACTGAAGAAGCAATCAGGTTGAACAAGTTCTCGATTTCTGACCAGAAGAAGAAGGAGACTCACGTTGAGTCATCCGGTGAGAACAAAAGGAAGTTCTCAAATTTTAAGACCACCAGCAGTGCTAACAAGAAGTGTCACGGCCCCAGCCCCAGTTTGACCCGGTCAGGAGCCGCGGGACAGGAACCCGTGGTATTTATTAATTGATGCGACAGCGGAAGATTCAACAGGATCTTTTTAAAACTTGGAAATGCCCGATTATTTTATTTCATAATTCGGGATAAACCCCGTAATTTACAATAGAGGAATTTAACTAGGAAATTCCCTGATTTTCCAAAACATGTTTATTCATTTTATTGAGCCACCTCTTCAAGCTTGTTAGTGCTCCGTAGCACGTTTTTCTTGATTTACAGCAGGTCGCCTGAAACATGTTTTAAAAATATTTTGTTAGCGGGGAAATACCGGTGAATCATTCATTTTGCACAAAACGACACATAGTTATAAATTACAGCATAAGAATGATTACAATGGCTTTTATCTTATTTTTATGACCATACTCGTAATGGGTATCGATTCTTAATTGCAACCTTATTTAATTCCCTATAATCGATACACATTCTCATTGATCCATCTTTCTTCTTTACGAACAACACTGGAGCTCCCCACAGGGATGAACTAGGTTGTATGAATCCTTTGCTTAGTAATTGATCTAACTGCTTTTTCAATTCTAGCATTTCAGTGGGTGCTAACGGATAAGCTGCCTTGGCTATCGGTATAGTTCCAGGAATTAGATGAATTCTAAATTCGACTTCCGTGTTGGGTGGTAATCCTGGTAGTTCTTCTGGGAATACATCTGGGTATTCTGAGACTACTGGGATTTCTTTAAGTCTTTTACCTTTCGTGTTAATGATTACTGAAATCATATACACCATTTCTTGTTTTCTTGAATAACTGGCCAACTTCATTACTGAAATGAATTTTAGTGGCTTTCGTGGCTTATCTCCTGTAATCACTACTAATTCTCCTGTGGGTGTATGAATTTCTATGGAATTCTTATCAAAGAGAATTCGAGCATGATTGGCTACTAACCAATCCATTCCTAATACAACATCGAATTCGGCTAACTTCATAGGTAACAAGTTTGCTGAGAATTTATGACCTAATAGTTCTATCTTTCCTTCTCGCAAAACCTTATTTATTTTAACTGAATTCCCATCTGCCGTTTCGACTATAAAAATCTGCCTAAGGTTGGTTAGGGGTAAATTAAGAGCTTGGCAGAATGAAGTATTTATAAAACTTTGGTTTGCACCAGAGTCAAATAATACTTTTACATAGACGTTGTGAACTAAGAACGCACCAGCTATCACGTCAGGAATTAATTCTGCTTCCTGAGTAGTCAACTGGAAGGCTCTTGCGTTCTTCTTGGTAGCTCCTTCTGCGGGTTCGGCTTTGTTATTAGCTGGTTTGGCTAATTTAGGGCAGTCTGGCCTAAAATGTCCAGCTTCTCCGCAGTTGTAGCAGATTGTTCCTTTCTTCTTCCTGCAATCTTCTTCTTGGTGCCCCGGGATTTTACAGAAATTGCAATACCCCTTGCATCTTCCAAAATGCTTTCTTTTGCAGGTATTGCAAAATGGAATAGTGGAAGATTGCCCGGTTCCTTTTCTCTTGAAATTACTACGGTTACCCACACGGAAACCCTGGGTAATCTTTTGGGCTACTTCCTTCTTCCGATTTTCTTCTCTTGTACGTATCAGTCCGTCAGTTAGGGTATTAGCTAATTCCACAGCATCGTCAATAGTGCGAGGTCTCGCAGCTTTAATGATATCACGGATTTCTCCAATTAATCCCCAAATATACCGGGAAATAAGTACCGGCTCTGGCGAAGCCAGGGTTGGTGCCACTCTCGCATATTCGAAGAATGTCGAAGTATACCCTCGACAGTCTACATCCACCATCCGGTGGTTTAGAAATTTATTTGCCATTTGTTCCTTTTCATACTCGGGACAAAAATTTCTTTCTACTAGCTGCTTAAACTATTCCCAACTCATGGCATAGGACATATTTATTCCTTTAGCTTGAAGTACCGTATTCCACTATTCTAGCGCCCCTTCTTTAAAAAGATGTGATGTGTACATGGCCTTGTCTTCTTCGACACATTTACTTATCATAATTACTGCTTCGGTTTTCTCTAACCAACGCAGTGCCGCAGTCGCCCCTTCATTGCCTGCAAATTCTGCTGGTTTACAGGCAAGAAATTCCTTGTAAGTGCAACCAGGCGTTGCAGCTTTCATTCTTTTTAGACTTGGGGCTTGTAGTATATTTATCGTTATTGTTATTGTTGTTGTTGCCGCCTCCGTTTACACTATTGCTGAAATTGTCACCGTGTGTGCGTTTGCTAGGAATAATTTGTTGAGGTTCAATGGATTCTGGGCAGCAGCAAGTATTGCTGGAATAGCATTGGCTATTCTTTGAGCAACTATATTTTCGATATCTTGCCTATTTAGAAATTGATCTTCATTTATATGCTCAGATTGATTAACTTCATTATCGGGTTCATTACCAGTATGTGCCATCTAGTAATTAATTTATATAAGTAATTAGTATAAAATAATTAATAATCAAACATAACAAAATAATCACATAATCACGTAAACAAATATAGCCAAATTGTTGATTTCTCGACTTCCATTTTTATATTTTATAATATGCTTCCGTACACACCTGTTATCTTACAAAAGTTTTATTTTTAGGTTATTTTACAGGATTATATTTTATTACTAGTATTATTATACAACCACAACCACGCCGTCACACCATCCCTATCAGCTGGCATTTTAGAAGCGACGTTCCCTCTCGTCGTACTTCCAGGAGATCTGTTCTCCTACCTCCCGGATTCTATTTCCTGCATCCACCAGTTCCTCGCCAAAATGGCGGAGTTCAGCCAGGTTCTCATTGCTCATTGGTTGGTTTGGTGCCGGCTCTGGGTTGAATTGAGGGAAAAAGGTATAAGGGTTATTGAGGAGGTTCTGGAACTGCTAGTCATTGGTCCACCATTCTTCCATTTCTCCTAGAGGTCGGGTGTTGACAAGGGGATCTGGAATGGCTGGTTCCAAGTTTATTGGAAGTTGGGTTTTAGCAGGATAAGTGAAAAGGTTTTCATTAACAGGTTTAAGGATATCACAACTTGCTAGTATGTAATCTAGCTCTTCCTGCAACAGCATTTCCTCAGCTGGCCTAGAACTTTCTTTAATTTCTTGCTTGGAGCTTTCTCCAATCTTTATTCCTTTCCCTTTATTCATTGGTTCCTCCGTCTTGGCAACTTTCCGAGTTACTGGTTTCCTCCTGCGCACACGCTTCCAGCCCACAATTCTTCTTCTTTTCTTTGGCTTGGGTTTCTCCGGTGGCTGGGCTTGAAATTCCATAGGTTCTTCCACGTCGGCACAATAACCAGTAAAATCTTTGGAAACTTCCACATTAACAGGATAGAGATTGAGATTTTCAAGAGCTTCAGACAATTCATTCATGTTGTTTTAGCATTTATAAAGAAACACACAAAATTTTAGGTTAAAATTTTGTAAATCAAATTTTCACATAATCACAGAAAGATATCTAATATAAATAGATTGATTAAAACAAACTATTGCGAGTTCTATATATATATTTTTATTACAAAATACAATTGAAATTTAAAAAAAAAACATATCAGGGTATAATTTATTTCAGTCTATCTTTTCTTACTAAGTTGTTTATTTAACGGGCAAAGTCTCTGGCTTATAGATGATATGGGTACTGATGGTTTAATCAAAAGTTAGCATTTACTGCTACAGTGGCTAACATGTAGAGATCTGCCCACTGTTCATCTAACTCATCTTCCCATGGTGGGTTATTGCTTATTTCCTGAGTTTCCTTATCACTCATCACTCCTTTTGGTTGTGACTTCTTTATTTTATCTTGACTTTTTCTAATAATCCAACTTCTTTTATTAGGGGTAAGTGGTTTCTCAAACTGTGCCTTACGGACAAATATTCCTTCCTCAGTTTCTGCTGAGTGTCTTGAGGAATTTGGTTGGGATGAGGATCCCTTATCTTTTGGTATACTATCTAATTGACGATAGATGTCCGAAAGTCTTTGCTTACCCATCCTATAACTAACAAGTAGTCAGTTAATAAAACACATAATCACAATATGGAAATCAGTAAAATTAAGTATTTCTTAAATACTTAATAGGCTTAAATCAGTGGCTCTGATACCACCTTTTCCTGTCACGGCCCCAGCCCCGGTTTGACCCGGTCAGGAGCTGCGGGACAGGAACCCGTGGTATTTATTAATTGATGCGACAGCGGAAGATTCAACAGGATCTTTTTAAAACTTGGAAATGCCCGATTATTTTATTTCATAATTCGGGATAAACCCCGTAATTTACAATAGAGGAATTTAACTAGGAAATTCCCTGATTTTCCTAAACATGTTTATTCATTTTATTGAGCCACCTCTTCAAGCTTATTAGTGCTCCGTAGCACGTTTTTCTTGATTTACAGCAGGTCGCCTGAAACATGTTTTAAAAATATTTTGTCAGCGGGGAAATACTGGTGAATCATTCATTTTGCACAAAACGACACATAGTTATAAATTACAGCATAAGAGCGATTACAATGGCTTTGATCTTATTTTTATCTGGCGCCGTGTCACCTGGTGACGATGGTCATACCACTATTGGGTCCTTCCCCAAGTAGTGATGATTATCACTGTTAGGATTTATTAGCCTAACAGTGAGAAATTAGTAATGTCCACAATACCCCAATTAGCTAGTGATTCAAGATAACCATGACTTAATCCCTGTAATTATAACTTTTGAAAATAATTGGAGTTTTGTAAAATACTTTTGATAAAAGAGAATGACTCACATTGCAGATTTATACGGGCGGAGTTTAGCCTACTGATTAGCCTTGTAACCAAATTTAAATAACAATAAACACGAACTAGGTCAGTAACTAATACAGCATTTACGATAACTCACGAGATTAAAATCCTCACAACGAATGACAAAGTGCTATACTTAAACATCCGTCGAATTCACGACTAATGACAAAGTATGGCCCTAATGTGGGCAGCACTTAAACATCCATTGGATAGTTTCAATCGATCGGACATTGAATCGTAGCAGCAATCGAGTTAATACCCTGTATCGTAGCAGCGCCTCGCTATATTAATTGTAATTTCGACTTTTGAGCAGCCAAACTTCGTTTTTGAGTTTTGGTTTCGACATCAATGAACTGCTCATGACCCAACCTATTTATAGCAGAAATTTGGGTCTCACGCGGCCCGCGTGAGCCCTTGCATGATCCTTACGCGGCCCGCGAGGAGCCCTAGTCGTAGACTAGGGCTAGCGTGTCATCAGTAGTGCTGCCACATGTACGCCATGTGGCCTGGGAACGCTTATCCGGTCAACCACATGTTGACGCGGCCCGCGTAAGGGCCCTCTAGTTCTTTACGCAGCCCGCGAGAGGATATAAAATATGATTTTCTTGATTTTTGATATGGATTAGGGTTTCAGGGGTCCGGGTTTCTCCTTACGAGTCATTTTGGGACATTTTTGAAGGTCCTTACAAGAAGGAAGAGGCAAACGCACCAGCCAAGGTCAAAACTGGTGTTGAAAACAAAGAAAAAGGGTATATGGGCACCTTGCCCAATGTGACCCTCGGTAAAACCAAAACCCTCATAATATTTCCGACCCTCTAATATGTCTCAATATGTTTTCTATTACACCCCGTATGTGAAAACCGAGCCCTAGTTATGTTATAATTAAAAAATAAAAAAAAAACAAGAAAAATGGAGTTAAGGCGGGCCGCGTAGACCCACCTTAGCCATTTACGCGGGCCGTATAAGGGCCAGAACCTGATTTCGTTGATTCCATTAGTTCAAGCGGGCCGCGAAGACATCCGGTGCTGACACGTGTCGATATCGTGTCGAGTCTACTTGGTGACCGGACTAAGCTATATGTTGACCGCGTATTGACGCGGGCCGCGTAAGGCTTAGCCTTACCTTACGCGGGCCGCGACAGGACTAGAATCAGCAACTATATAAGAAGGCCATCGGGATCAACTAGAACTCGTTCATTTCTCAATTATCAATCTAAATTTCTGTAGAAGGCACATTATAGTCGGGTACTATACCCCTAATTAGCGAGGTTCTGCTCCGTTGTAAGTATTATAACCCCAGTTTCATAATAGTTACGCTGCCCGATTGATTTAGGGTTCCGTAACAACTATCGTGGTTCTGCCCAACGTAGTTGTTGGAATGCCGTCTCGGGGAGGGTATCATTAATATCTTCAAAGGGTTATGATACTAACCAATGTACATTTGTATAAATTATAGATTATATCCAGGAAACCCTTACAAAAAGCCTAAGACAGCAATGTGAGTTTATCCTCTTTTTGTTAACCTTTTTGGAATGTTTTACAAAACCTTAAATGTTTTACAATATGATTAAGCGGTGATTGAGTCTTTGTAGTTCTTCAATTACTGCCGGTATTATGGGGTTTTGTATACAAAATTTATTACTACGAGTAGTAGTAGTATGTCGGAATGACAGTGCATTACCATTGGACGACGAGTTAGCCAATGGGTAATTTGACCATAGCCATAGATCCGGTCGAGTGGCAAATACTGAATGAGTAATTGTGTAGAAATAAACAAAGTGATCGCTCTCAATACTGTTTTAATTGATAAAATGTTTCTTGATTAAACTGGGATTCACTCACCAGTATTTCCGACTGACAAATGTTTTTAAAACGCGTTACAGGTAACACAATGTGAACAGCCAATTAATGGAAGCCAGCTGTAGAGCACTAAAGGCTTGGGGAAAATGTGGCTATAAAAGTTACCTAATAAACGATGTTTTAAATTCAATAAAATAGGGTTTGTCCCTATAAATGTATTGTAATAAGAAACTTGGGTTTTGCCCATGTTATTATTAATATCAAATATGGTGGTTTTACTCTGATAAACATTTCCTAACTACGGTCCTGATGTAAATTCCGCTGCGAGATTAAATAACCTGATACCACCAAAACTCTGAGCTCGCGTCCGCCCGTTCCCGGGGATCAGGGATCGGGGGTTGCGACAGAAGGTGGTATCAGAGCCTAGCCACTGGTCTGAGCCAAAGAAGTGTTCTGCTGACACTTAAATTTTTAAATTTTGTTAGGAAATAAATTATGAAAGTATATGCATAACTGTATTTATTTGTTATGTGTTATTTGACTATCTGCTAATTTACAGTATGAGTGATCAAGGACCATCAGACATGAATCGTCTGTTGTCTGAATCACCTAAGAGTGAAGGTACTTCGTCATAGCCTGCCCTTTCTGGGTATTCTGCTGACCAGGAAGAGGGAGTGTTTGCTTTTAGAGCTCAGACAGAAGAGCCATTCCCTAATAAGAAACGAGGATGGTTTAGTAAGGAAGCTTTTGCTTGTAGGAAGAGAATGCGAAAGTTGCAACAGCAAAGAGTTCTAGCAGCTGCTAAGCGTAGAACTGATGCCCATACACAGGATATGCTTAATAGAAGCCTAGCTAATTTCCATATCTTAGCTACAACTGCTGCTGACCCAGGTCTAGAACAACTAGTAGCCCCACAACCACAAAACCCAGAACAACCCATGGAGATAGAAAATCAGGGAAACCAAGTGGAGATGCACGACTTTAACCCAGAAGAAATCCCTAGGGTGCCTGCGCCAAACCGTCTAGATCCAAATTACGACCCCTGGTGGGACGATAATAGGAATTTTGTGCAACGTTACCCTATCCAGGAATACCCACCCATACAGAACATAGAAGCCTACCCAGGTATGGACCCTTTAGATCCCTATTACCAAGATGAATATATTAGGGAAATTTTAGAGGATCCTTACCGATTTCAGGAATTATCACCCCCATATCAGGAACCAGCACCCCAGATTCCAAACCCAGTCCTAGATCCTGCACCCCCAATGAGTACAGAAAACGTCCAAGAACTTAGGACTTTTGGGGAGGAAATTTTAGAAAGCAGTGAGAGGATGCGTCAGGTGGGAGAGCGTCTCGTATGGAAATACGATGAGCGCAATATGGATTTTTGGATGAATCCATATCCATGAATGTTAGAATGGAGGAAGCGGTAGTAATAATAATAATATAATAAAATAAAATAAGATATGCGTGTACGGATGCATATTACTATTTTATTTCTGTTGGTATTGTAATCTTTATTTCTGTACTAATGTGTAATAGACGCATAGTATATGAAAAAAGTATAGTCGCAATGATCGACGGTTTTTGGCTAGATTATGTGTTATGTGATTAACTATATTAAAATATTATTTGTGATATTAATATGGGGTAAATATTTAAAATTCAGATGGCCGGCGAAGGAAATCAAGGAAATCTGAATAACGATAACCAGAGTAACATTAACGTGGTTAATGAGAATCCAAGCATCAATAATAATCAAGTGGATAATAGTGCTATCCAACATATAGTAGCACAGGGAATTATAGATGCAATGCCATTTATTCTTCAAATTGTTAAGGATGCTGATAATAAAAGTAAGCATAGCAGTAAGCGACCAAGTGAACCAGAAAACAGCGTGAACAATGGACCTGTACTTCAAATGCCCATTCCCAAAAGAAGAAGAACCGTGCCTTACGGTTGTTCTGATAAAGAATTTTGGTCTTGTAAACCAATAGAATTCTCGGGCAACGAAGGGGCCATTGCAACCTTACGCTGGATAGAAAAGACTGAGGCAGTCTTAAGGATAAGCAAGTGTGCTGAAGAAGTTAAGATAATGTTTGCTTCTAATCTGTTTAAGAATGCAGCACTAGAATGGTGGAACACTATCCTCCAAACAAAAGGAAGTGATAAAACCTATAATATGGAATGAGAAGAATTTAAGAACAAGGTAGAAAGGAAATTCTGCCCACCCAATGAGAAGGAACATATAGCAAACAAATTCTTAAACCTTAGAACGACTGGTGTATATAGTAAGGGGTATACTAAGATATTCTTTGAATATGCTAGAATAGTACCAACTCTTGCTTCACCAGAACCAGTGTTAATTTCCCGTTATATTTGGGGATTAATTGGGGAAATAAGATACGTAATCAAGGCAGCTAGACCTCAAACAATAGAAGAAGCTGTAGAACTAGCCAATACCTTGACTGATGAGTTAGTCCGTACCAGAGAAGAGGATCAAAGGAGAAACCTAACCCAAAAATTTACCCAAGAATTCCTTTCTGGAAATTCTAACTGTGGGAAAAATATAGGTTCTACCTCTGCACCCTACTGTAGGTATTGCAAAACAAATCATTCAGGGAGATGCTCCATATATTGTAACTTTTGCAAAATAGCAGGACACAAGGAAAAAAACTGCAGGAAGAAAGCTAACAGCAAGGTATGTTACAATTGCGGAGAACAAGGTCATATCAAGCTAAATTGTCCAAAATTAGCTCCAGCTCCAGATAACAAGAATACTAAAAATACTAGAGCATTTGTTCTAACTGCAGAAGAAGCCAAGATGATTCCAGATGTCATAGCTGGTACGTTTTTAGTTAATGATGTTTTTGCTAAAGTATTATTTGACTCTGGTGCAAACCAAAGTTTTATTAATACATCGTTTTGCAAATTTCTAAATCAATCATTAACTAAACTACCACAAGAATGCTTAGTGGAGACAGCTAATAGGGAAACTGTTAGAATTTCTGAAATCTTGCAGGGAGCAAGCATAGAAATTTTAAATCAGAAATTTATTGCAAATCTTTATCCTATGAATCTGGTAGGATTTGATGTTGTTTTAGGAATGGATTGGTTAATAGCCAATAAAGCCAGTATTTTATGTGATCAAAAGTTAATTCAAGTAAATTCACCAAAAGGTAAAATGATCACAATTAAAGGAGATAAAACCTCTAAGTCCAATAAATTTATCTTTGTGATGAAAATTGTAAGTTGTATTAGAAAAGGTTCTATATTGTATTTGATTTCTATAATCATTAACACTAAAGGAAAGGATTTAAAAGATATTCCCGTAGTATCTCAGTTTTCAGATGTATTTCCAGAAGAATTGCCAGGTCAACCTCCGGATAGAGAAGTTGAATTCAGAATCCATTTGATACCAGGAACATCACCAATTGCCAAAGCACCTTATCGGTTGGCACCTGCAGAAATGCAAGAATTAAAGAAACAATTAGATGAATTGTTGGAGAAAGGATTTATACAACCGAGTTCGTCGCCATGGGGAACGCCGATACTGTTCGTTAAAAAGAAGGACGGATCAATGCGTATGTGCATTGACTACCGTGAATTAAACAAGGTCACAATTAAGAATCGGTACCCATTATCGAGAATCGATGATCTGTTTGATCAACTGCAAGGAGCTCGATTTTTCTCTAAAATCGATTTAAGGTCAGGATATCATCAATTAAAGGTACAGGAAGAGGACATTCCTAAGACCGCATTTAGAACAAGGTATGGTCATTATGAATTTACTGTCATGCCATTTGGTTTAACCAATGCCCCAGCTGCATTTATGGACATGATGAACCGAATATGTAAGCCATATTTGGATAAATTCATAATTGTTTTCATAGATGATATTCTAATTTACTCTAAGAGTAAAGAGGATCATGCAAAACATTTGCACGCACTTTTAAGTTTGTTAAGAAAAGAAAAGCTTTATGCTAAGTTTTCAAAGTGCGAATTTTGGTTAGAACATGTGCAATTTCTTGGACACCTAGTCAATCATGAAGGAATTCATGTAGATCCAACAAAGATTGAAGCAATTACTAATTGGAAAACCCCTGAATCACCAACAGAAGTTAGAAGTTTCTTAGGATTGGCAGGTTATTATAGAAGATTTATTAAAGATTTCTCTAGAATAGCCATTCCCTTAACTAAGTTAACTTGTAAATCTGTTAAGTTTGAATGGGGATTTAAACAAGAAGAAGCATTTAGAATCCTTAAGCAAAGATTAACCCATACACCCATACTAGCATTACCAAAAGGAACTGAAGACTTCGTAATCTATTGTGATGCTTCTAAATTAGGTTATGGATGTGTATTGATGCAACGACAAAAGGTTATAGCTTACGCATCTAGACAACTTAAAAATCATGAAGAGAATTATTCAACCCATGATTTAGAATTAGGAGCTATAATTTTTGCTCTTAAGATTTGGAGACATTACCTTTATGGTAGTAAGTTTACCATATTTATTGATCACAAAAGTTTAAGGTATGTTTTCGGGCAGAAAGAGTTGAATATGAGACAAAGACGTTGGATGGAATTTCTTAGTGATTATGATTGTAATATCCAGTATCATGAAGGAAAAACCAATATAGTGGCAGATGCTTTAAGCCGAAAGTATCATGAAAAGCCAAAAAGGGTACGGTCTCTTAAATTAAATCTGCAAGTAGATTTAAATGATCAGATAAGAGAAGCACAAGAATCAGTAATCAAGGATGATTCTGAAAAATTAAAAGGTATGCTAAAAGAATTGGAACAAGGAATAGATGGAATTTGGAGATTCCATAAAAAGAGAATGCGGATACCTAAATTAGGAAATCTACGTCATTGTATATTAGAAGAAGCCCATAAGTCTAAGTATACAATGCATCCAGGAAGTGATAAAATGTACCAGGATTTAAGGAAAAATTTCTGGTGGATAGGAATGAAGAAGGACATAGCAGCCTATGTTTCTAAATGTTTAACTTGTTTACAAGTTAAAGTTGAACATCAGAAACCCTCAGGTTTGTTACAGCAATTAGAAATGCCAGTTTGGAAATGGGAATTTATAACAATGGATTTTGTTACTAATTTACCCAAAACAAGGAAAGGAAATGATACAATCTGGGTGATTGTAGATAGGCTAACCAAGTCAGCTCATTTTCTACCAATGAAGGAAACAATTAGTATGGAACAATTATCTAAACTGTATGTAAATGAAATTGTTTCTTTACATGGTATTCCTTTATCAATTGTTTCTGATAGGGATAGTCGATTTACCTCTCATTTTTGGTCAAGTTTCCAAAAGGCAATGGGAACTAAGTTAAAACTAAGCACAGCTTATCATCCTCAAACGGATGGACAAAGTGAAAGGACAATTCAGACAATGGAGGACATGCTTAGAGCTTGTGTAATTGATTTTGGAGGTAATTGGGACGATCACTTACCTTTAATAGAATTTTCTTATAATAATAGTTATCACACAAGTATCAATGCTGCACCATTTGAAGCACTTTATGGACGAAAGTGTCGAACCCCAGTCTGTTGGGCAGAAATTGGGGAAAAACAACTATCTGGACCTAAGATAGTACAAGAAACAACTGACAAGATTATTCAAGTCAAGGAACGACTGAAAGCCGCACGTGATAGACAAAAGAGTTATGCCAATAACCGACGCAAACCATTGGAATTCTAGGTAGGAGATAAAGTATTATTGAAAGTCTCTCCTTGGAAAGGAGTGGTAAGATTCATCAAACGAGGAAAGTTAAGTCCCAGGTATGTTGGACCTTTCAAGATTATTAGAAAAATAGGACCTGTAGCCTATCAGCAACAACTGCCAGAGGAAATGGCAGGAATACATGATGTGTTTCATGTATCTAATCTTAAAAAGTGTTTAGCTGATGAATCATTGATAGTACCTCTTAAGGATATAGAGGTAAATGAACAACTCTAGTTTGTAGAAAGACCTCTACAAATTGAAGACAAGAAAGTCAAGAATCTCAAACATAAGAGACTAGTTCTAGTTAAAGTGAAGTGGGACTCCAAAAGAGGACCTGAATACACATGGGAGCTTGAATCTGAAATGAAAAGAAAATATCCGCACTTATTTCAGTAGATCTCGAGGACGAGCTCTAAAACAAGGTGGGGAGAATGTAACAACCCTCGGTAAAACCAAAACCCTCATAATATTTCTGACCCTCTAATATGTCTCAATATGTTTTCTATTACACCTCGTATGTGAAAACCGAGCCCTGGTTATGTTATAATTATAAAATAAATCAAAAACAAGAAAAATGGAGTTAAGGCGGGCCGCGTAGACCCACCTTAACCATTTACGCGGGCAGTATAAGGGCTAGAACCTGATTTCGTTGATTCCATTAGTTCAAGCGGGCCGCGTAAGCCTCAGCTTAAACTAACGCGGGCCGCGATAGACCTATACACGCGAAGACATCCGGTGCTGACACGTGTCGATATCGTGTCGAGTCTACTTGGTGACCGGACTAAGCTATATGTTGACCGCGTATTGACGCGGGCCGCGTAAGGCTTAGCCTTACCTTACGCGGGCGGCGACAGGACTAGAATCAACAACTATATAAGAAGGCCATCGGGATCAACCAGAACTCGTTCATTTCTCAATTCTCAATCTAAATTTCTGTAGAAGGCACATTATAGTCGGGTACTATACCCCTAATTAGCGAGGTTCTGCTCCGTTGTAAGTATTATAACCCCAGTTTCATAATAGTTACGCTGCCCGATTGATTTAGGGTTCCGTAACAACTGTCGTGGTTCTGCCTGACGTAGTTGTTGGAATGCCGTCTCGGGGAGGGTATCATTAATATCTTCAAAGGGTTATGATACTAACCAATGTACATTTGTATAAATTATAGATTATATCCAGGAAACCCTTACAAAAAGCCTAAGACAGCAATGTGAGTTTATCCTCTTTTTGTTAACCTTTTTGGAATGTTTTACAAAACCTTAAATGTTTTACAATATGATTAAGCGGTGATTGAGTCTTTGTAGTTCTTCAATTACTCTCGGTATTATGGGGTTTTGTATATAAAATTTATTACTACGAGTAGTAGTAGTATGTCGGAATGACAGTGCATTACCATTGGACGACGAGTTAGCCAATGGGTAATTTGACCATAGCCATAGATCCGGTCGAGTGGCAAATACTGAATGAGTAATTGTGTAGAAATAAACAAAGTGATCGCTCTCAATACTGTTTTAATTGATAAAATGTTTCTTGATTAAACTGGGATTCACTCACCAGTATTTCCGACTGACAAATGTTTTTAAAACGCGTTACAGGTAACACAATGTGAACAGCCAATTAATGGAAGCCAGCTGTAGAGCACTAAAGGCTTGGGGAAAATGTGGCTATAAAAGTTACCTAATAAACGATATTTTAAATTCAATAAAACAGGGTTTGTCCCTATAAATGTATTGTAATAAGAAACTTGGGTTTTGCCCATGTTATTATTAATATCAAATATGGTGGTTTTACTCTGATAAACATCTCCTAACTACGGTCCTGATGTAAATTCCGCTGCGAGATTAAATAACCTGATACCACCAAAACTCTGAGCTCGCGTCCGCCCGTTCTCGGGGATCAGGGATCGGGGGTTGCGACATGATGCGTGTCAGTTGCATCACAATGGATGATGCCGAGCTGGAAAATGTGAGTCTTGTAGAAAGGTTAGTCATTCGAAGGAGACGTGCTGGGCTGGTACTGGTCGTGGTAATGGTGGTCTGAGAGGTAATGGCAACGGAAGTGGAAACAGTAACCGCAGTGGTAATGTTTATGGAATCCGCAATCAAGGAGGAAATGGCGGTAATGGTAATCGTGGTAATTTTGGGAATCAAGCTGGTAGTGGAAACCGTGGAGCAAACAACAACCAGGGTGGTAATGGAAATGGAAATGGTCGGGGACCAGGTTGCTTTAACTGTGGAGATGTTGGGCACTTCAAGAGGGTATGCCGGAAAATCAACCAAGCTCAGGGAAGGGTTTTCAACATCGGAGCTAGGGAAGCTCGCCAAGATCCGAACGTAGTCACTGGTACGTTCCCTATCAACCAACGCTTTGCATCTGTATTGTTTGATATTGGTGCCGATTATAGCTTTGTATCCCTAAAGTTTAAGAATATACTTGGGTTGGTAGCTAGTAAACTAGATATTCCGTACTCGATAGAGCTAGCTAATGGAAAGCTAGTAGAAGCGAATGAAGTCATTAGAGGTTGCATAATAGAGCTTGGGGAGCACGAGTTTATGCTTGATCTTCTGCCAGTCGAGTTGGGAAGCTTTGACGTGGTAGTTGGAATGGATTGGTTGTCAAGCAACCGAGCAGAGATCGTATGTCATGAAAAGATCATTCGCATTCCGATGGCGAATGGAGAGACGATTGTAGTGCATGGAGAGAAGCACGATACGCCTCTAAGGATCATCAGCTGTTTGAAAGCCCGAAGATGTTTACAGAAAGGATGTGTTGCCTTCTTGGCACACATTGTTGACAAAGAAGCCGCTGAGCCAAAGTTGGAAGACATCCCAGTTGTAAAGGAATATCCTGAAGTCTTTCCCGAAGACTTGCCAGGATTACCGCCGCAAAGACAAGTTGAGTTTCACATTGACTTAGTTCCAGGCGCCGCGCCTGTAGCTAAGGCACCTCATCGACTTGCACCTTCAGAAATGCAAGAGCTGTCAACGCAACTCCAGGAGCTATTGGACAAGGGATTTATCAGACCAAGCTTCTCGCCTTGGGGAGCCCCAATGTTGTTTGTCAAGAAGAAGGATGGTAGTTTCCGCATGTGTATCGACTACCGAGAGCTAAACAAGTTGACCATTAAGAACCGGTATCCTTTGCCAAGGATTGATGACCTTTTCGACCAACTGCAAGGTTTGAGTTTCTACTCCAAGATCGATCTTCGATCAGACAAACCTGTCACACCCCAACCGATGGCGGAAACATCGGGGCACTGCATTGAGCGAAACAGATTGTCCAGAAGTTTCCATAACAAATATCAATACTATTCAATTTAAATAATACGTCCCATACCGTACCTCAAACAGCAAAATAATTATTACAGACAAAAATCCAGGCAAATATTCTGTTCCGACAACTCAGATTTAAATAGACAGCAGTTGTTTATCTGCTTCTAGAGACCCTTAGTTTGACCACTACAGACAACTATTTGTGGGGCTCTAAAGCTTTATTCTAGCTTCAAATTCCTACCAAGTGTGCGTCCTAAGCACCTGTCACATACGTTAAAATAATGTCAATACATAAAATGTAAAGGTGAGCATACAAGTTTGATAATAACATATAGAGTTCGAATTCGTTTACGCATAACCAGCACGTACACATAGTGAAATGAAGCACGTTAGTTATCGACATAGATCCATCGACACCAATGACTGCGGGTTGACTGCCCGAGGCAGTTCGCAATACATGATTACCACCATAATCCATGCAAGTAATGGTCCTTAACAACCCCCGTGTGAACGGGTGCTGAGTCCAAACTATAGTACTATCGTTGCTAAGGCAGGTAGACAGCATTCCATGTGTAAACATAACAAACAAGCATTCATAAGCCACGTATAACATGCATTAACGGTTAGCGTTCAAATAGTATTGAGTAGTGTGATTGTTGTAGTTTGAATATTCGTAACGTATGTAACACCCAAAAGTGTGTAAAGCAAAAAGGGATCGAGTATACTCACAGCGGTTGATGGATTGAAGGGAGCGCTTAGCGAGTAAGATTAGCCTGAGTAGATTAGATTGTATAACGATAAGTGACGTTTACGTGTCAAATGGTGCAAAATGTAACTGGGTCGGATAGTGGTTGGATCGGATGGTAATCCGATCGGACAGCAATCCGTTCGGATGGTCATCCGGTCGGACAGCTTGTCCGGTCGGGTGACGATTCGAGTGGATTGTTTCTTCCTATAAGAAGGATGTGTTTGTGTATGATGGTTTGACTTTTGAAGTTTTTGTTGTAGTATTTTGAAAATACGGAAGTATCTCTATCCATCAAGTCGGTCGATCGTATGACTGGTTGTGCGGATGGCAATCCGTTTGGATGGTCATCCGGTCGGACAGTGGTCCGGTCGGACAGCGACTTAGTGATGAGGTTACTTACAAAAGCAAGTTCACAACAGAAGCGTCATTCGATCGGATGGTAATCCGATCGGATGGCAACCTTGTTATTGAACATGTTGAAATTGTTTAAGTCTTTAAAGTCTTAGTATCTCATGATCCGAAGAGTAATCCAGTCAGATGGTCGTCCGATCGGATTACAATTCGTTCGATACTCAAACTTCAGATAATGTTGTTCAAGTGTGGGTCCCAAGTGTGATCCGATCGGATGACAATCCGTTCGGATAACCTATCCGTTCGGACAGCAGTCCGATCGGACAACATTCCATTCCGATTGTTCCGTTTGTCTTACACTTGGTGGTTTTTGGTTGTTTGTCGTTTTATCGAGACGTTGTGACTACGTGTCAGCCAATAGAACTTCGTTTCGACCCAAGTGACCAGACCGACCATGAATCACCCTAGTTCGGCCGGTTATCGGCTCAGGACGGTTGTTCTTGTTTAACCCGGAATCAGTGGTCTCGTGAGTAGAATCTAGAACTTGGACTAGTACAACACTATGGATGAGCCGAAGACTAGAACCGGGTCCGATTCAATCGGTTTTGAGTGTAATGTGTGTAAAAGAGTTGAAAGAAAGTTAGAAACCATCTTTCAATCCTTTTCACCATCCTTGTGTCGAGATCTTCACAAGATCTTTCTATGTTTGCGTGGAAATCGGTTAGATCTCGGTTGTTCTTGGTGGATTGAAGTCAAAACATGAAGTTCTTGAAGAACACATGATGACGTCACCCTAGAACACCTGAAATCTAGTGATTTCACGGTTAAAAGTTAAGATTTAAAAGATAGAAAGGGGTAGGAGTGCGTGTAGATCAAGAACGTACAAGATTTAGGGCGAGATCTTACCTGGATTGAGAGAAATCAAAGAAAAGGTGGGGAGCATGAATGGTTCGGACAGAGAGTTTCCAGAAATGGAAAGAATGACAATGACAGGGGTATTTATAGGATTCCAAAAGAGGAAAGGGTTATCCGATCGGATGGTGTACCGCCCGGATGACGATCCGGTCGGATGACATCCTGGTCGGATGACACCTGACCTGTGGCGTAGTGGCTATCCGGTCGGATGGCTATCCGGCCGGATGGCACTTGGTCCGATCGTTTGACGCGACGATTTTTGATGTTTCGATTTCGATTGCGAGCGGCTCGTCACGATAGGGTTTCCTAGTCAAATTACTTTTAGTCCCAACTACTAATTATCATAGTTCGATTTCGATTCGGGTTCGAGTTCGATTACGTTTTAAGTTTCTATTGAGTTCGATTGATTTCCACAACATATATATATATATATAACACGCACAAGTAACATATAAGGCACACACACACGTATAATAACCAGATTAAGTCGAGTTGCGGTTCGTATCACGATTCGATGTTGAGTAGCATAGCTTGGTTATTGATTAGTTAACTTTATCGCATTGTTACTTCCTATAATTCACAGTCGTAAGTCGATTAAATAGCGATTAACGCACATCGATTTTAGCAATTAACAACACTTACTCCAGATAATACAATTAAAATAAGGAAATTACTATAATTCAAATTTGTACAATCGGTCGTTGACTTTGACCTTGACTTTAACTTTGACTTCCGAAAACACGGGGTGTTACAGCCTCCCCTTGTTTAGGGAATTTCGTCCCGAAATTAAGCTGGAAGCTGTACAACACCGTGAATCACGTTTGAGAACTTTTTGTTCGGACTGGTTTTGACTCCGAAACGATTGCCAACCGAACGTGTGACGTATGGAATCCGTACACGAACGTGGCCGAATACACGAGAACGTAATATAATCGGTGATTCTATTGATTGATATGAAATCGTACAAAGCACCTGAATCACGATGTCACTTTCTCTCTCTAGACTTTCTCTTTAAACAACTGCGGGTACTTCGCTTTCATGTCGCTTTCGAGTTCCCAAGTGAACTCTGCGCCTCGTTTGCCTTCCCATCGGACTTTCATAATAGGAATGCGAGAGCGTCTGAGCTGCTTGGTTTGGCGATCCATGATTTCGAGAGGCTTCTCAACGAAGTGTAATGTTTCGTTTACATGCAGGTCATCGAGAGAGACATGTAAGTCGTGGTCGGCTAGGCACTTTCGGAGGTTTGACACATGGAAAGTCAGGTGGACATTACTAAGTTCCTCCGGTAGTTCGAGTCTGTAGGCGACTTTTCCGATTCTTTCCAGAATCTTAAAACGTCCAACGTATCGTGGCGCTAGTTTCCCTTTCTTGCCGAATCGGACCACACCCTTCCAAGGTGAAACCTTTAGGAGTACGTAGTCACCAACGTCAAATTCAAGGGGTTTGCGTCGTTTATTGGCATAACTTTTCTGTCTATTCCAAGCTTTCACTAGGTTGTCCCGGATTTGGAAAATTTTGTCTGTCGTTTCTTGCAGTAGCTCGGGACCGGTTAGTTGCGAGTGACCGATCTCGTGCCACACAATAGGTGATCGACATCTCCTTCCGTATAAAGCCTCGAATGGTGCCATTTGTATGTTGGAATGATAACTGTTGTTATACGAGAATTCGACTAATGGCAGGTATTTATCCCAATTACCACCGAAGTCTATGACACACGAACGGAGCATGTCTTCAAGAGTACGAATCGTTCTTTCAGTCTGACCGTCGGTTTGAGGGTGGAAAGCGGTACTTAGATTGAGCGTTGTACCAAGAGCTTTTTGAAACGTTTCCCACAGTCGCGAGGTAAACCGAGCATCACGATCAGAGATGATGTCACGAGGCGTCCCATGATTACAAATGATCTTGTCGGTGTAGATTCGGGCTAATCGTTCTACCTTGTAGTCTTCTCGTATCGGTAGAAAGTGAGCTGATTTAGTCAAACGGTCAACAACTACCCAAATGCTGTCGTGGCCTGATGACGTGTGCGGAAGCTTTGTTATGAAATCCATAGCTATACTTTCCCACTTCCACATAGGAATTGGTAGTTGTTCGAGTAAGCCAGAGGGTCTTTGATGTTCAGCCTTGACTCTTGCACAAGTTAGGCATTTTCCAACGTAGAGGGCAATATCCCTTTTCATGTCGGGCCACCAGTACCTGTAGCGAAGATCCTGGTACAATTTGTCAGCACCGGGGTGAATAGAATAATGGGATTTGTGGGCTTCGTCCATCAGGATCTGTCGCAAATTGGTTCGCTTAGGGACCCAGATTCGGTCCAGAAAGTGGAATATCCCATTGGATTTGCTCATAAGCTGGGCTCCATCGTGATAGATTCGTTCCCTCTTCAGCGTGCGTTCGTTAAAACACGCATGATGGGCTTCACGAATATGGGTTTCGAGGTCGTGTTGGGCTTGAACATTACGAGTGCTAAGCAGATAACTCTGTCTGCTGAGTGCGTCGGCAACAACATTCGCCTTGCCTAGGTGATAACGGATCTCACAGTCGTAATCGTTGAGAAGTTCTACCCATTGGCGTTGACGCATATTAACTTCCTTCTGATTAAAGATATGTTGTAGGCTCCTATGATCGGTGAAGATCGTACACTTGGTACCATACAGGTAGTGTCGCCAAATCTTTAATGCAAAAACAACAGCGCCTAGCTCGAGATCATGGGTTGTATAGTTCTTCTCGTGGATCTTGAGCTGACGAGATGCGTAAGCTATGACCTTGTCCCGTTGCATGAGAACACAACCAAGACCAAGGTTGGAGGCATCACAATAGACAATGAAATCGTTGTTTCCGTCCGGCAATGTGAGAACAGGAGCATTGCAAAGCATGTGCTTGAGGGTTCGAAAGGCAGACTCTTGCTTGGTTCCCCAAACAAAAGGCTTGTCTTTATGCGTGAGAGTGGTAAGTGGCACAGCAATCTTCGAGAATCCTTCGATAAATCGTCGATAATAGCCCGCTAGTCCGAGAAAAGAACGGACTTCAGACGGATTCTTTGGTGTAATCCAACTCTTGACGGCTTCAATCTTCGTGGGATCGACATGAATACCTTGACTATTAACGATGTGACCTAGAAACTGAACTTCTTCCAACCAGAAGTCGCACTTGGAGAATTTGGCATAGAGTTGGTTCCCCTGGAGTAACTCGAGAACCAAACGTAGATGTTGCGCGTGTTCGACTTTCGATTTGGAATAGATCAAGACATCATCGATGAACAGGATGATGAAACGATCGAGATATGGTTTACACACGCGATTCATCAGATCCATGAAAACCGCGGGTGCGTTGGTTAAGCCAAAAGGCATGACAACGAATTCGTAATGACCGTAACGAGTGCGAAACGCGGTTTTGGGTATATCCTCCTCTTGTATGCGTAGTTGGTGATATCCTGAACGTAGGTCGATCTTTGAGAAACACGTAGCACCTTGTAGCTGATCAAACAAGTCGTCAATACGTGGTAGGGGATAGCGGTTCTTGATAGTTAACTTATTCAATTCCCGATAGTCGATGCACATCCGGAACGACCCATCCTTCTTTTTGACGAAAAGGACTGGAGCGCCCCATGGAGAGGTGCTCGGGCGAATGAAGCCTTTCTCAAGTAATTCCTGGACTTGGTTTGAGAGTTCACGCATTTCGGATGGCGCTAGTCGATAAGGAGCTTTGGCAACAGGATTTGCTCCAGGAATGAGGTCGATACGAAAGTCGATATCACGACTTGGTGGCAAACCTGGAAGATCATCAGAAACACATGAGGAAATTCACGAACCACAGGAACCTCTTTCACTTCCTTCTTCTCTTTCTTTTCCTTCTCCGCTACTACAATGTTCGCTAAGAAAGCTCTGTATTCCTTGCGGAGATACTTGCTAGCTTGGACACATGACATGAGCTTGAGCCCTTTCGAGGAAGTTTCACCGTATACACACAATAAATCACCATTCACGAGCGAGAATCGAATCATCTTATCGTAACACACAACTTCAGTATGGTTTTCGCGTAGAAAGTCCATGCCTACTATGACGTCAAAACTTCCGAGTTGCATCGAAATAAGGTCGATTGGGAAGATGTGATTGTTGAGCTCAAGAGTACAATCACTGATAACGGAATTGATGGCGACAGTTCTTCCAGTGGCGACTTCTACATCGAACGTCGAAGAGAGTTTGGAGCGTTTACGATTAAGGAGTTTCTCGAATTCGAACGACACAAAGCAATTATCGGCTCCAGTATCAAACAAACAGGAAGCATAAATACCATTCACAAGGAACGTATCATTAACCACGTTGTTGTCAGCCCGGGCTTGGCGCACATTAATGTTGAAAGTTCTGGCACGTGCGGCCTGTTGTTGTTGTTGTTGCTGGTGTTGTTGTTCCTGTTGAGGCTGTTGCTGCTGGGGCTCTTGTTTCACAACCCTGTTTGGGCACATGTTGGCGAAATGGTTAGGATCACCACATGCGAAGCAGGCTCTGGCTTTGACCGCGGGTGCCGGAGGAGCTTGTTGACCCTGAGGGGCAGTGAGTAGAGCTTGATGAGCAGGAGCTTGTCGAATGCGACATTTAGCAGTAAAATGGCCGTATATATTGCAATGAGCACAAAAACGGCAAGCAATGGCAGTTGGGTGGTGGTAGGTACAGGTAGGGCAGAGCGGATGGGGCCCAGTGTATGCACGCTTAGCAAGAGGTGCATTGGCCACAGACGCTGCCACTTGGCGTTGTTGAGCTGGTACGGCTTGAACTGGTGCAGCTGTGATCGCACAGTTCTTGTTACTGGAGCTGTTCTTTCTCTTGTTCTTCCTTTTGTTGCTCGAGGAGGTGGGTTCGGCAGTTGGTGCGGTGGCGGTAGCTTGATGCAGATGCTTCGAAGTCTTATTCCAGACACCAGCCTTAACCCGCTTGTCGTTGATTTCAGCGGCCAGTAGATAAGTTTCCTCGATCGTCGTAGTCTTAGCCGCTTGCACGAAATCAGCAACGCAGTCGGGCAGGGCCCGGATGTACTTCTTGATTGACATGTATGGAGTCTTGACTTGGTCGGGACAGATAATGCTGAGCTGTTTGAAACGAGCAGTGAGACCAGCATTGTCACCATCCTTTTGCTGTATGTGCCAAAATTCATCTTCTAGCTTTTGACGTTCGTGAGGACGGCAGAATTCCTCTAGCATAACTTCCTTGAGCTCGTCCCACGACAGACCGTAGGCTGCATCGTTCCCTCGCTTGTTCCTCTCGGCCGTCCACCAGTCTAGTGCACGGGACTGGAAGACGCCGGTAGCATTCAGAGTACGGAGGTCATCAGGACAACCGCTCTGTCGCAGAGTAACCTCAATGGAATCAAACCAGTGGAATAATGCAGTAGGACCTCCCTCGCCAGTGAATTCTTTTGGCCCACACGACTTGAATTGCTTGAAATTGAAGGTCTTCGCGGTAGCTTTGGGAGCTTCGGTTCTCGATTCCTTAGACGATTTGCTGGCATTCTCAGAAACATCACTCACGGCCTTTGCCACACTCTTAGCGATGATGGCAGCAAGGCGTTTGTCTCTCTTTTCTTGACGAGAAAGTGAGGGATGACGGGATCCAGACGACATTGTCTGCAACAGACATTGTCACAGGACTCAACACATGTATTCGAATCTCACCTCACACGTCTACTATTACTAAAGCTCAGGAACACGCATAGACACACAACCACGTAGAACACAAAATCACATAAACACATAAGCACGTAGAGCACAGAATCACATTAACACATAAGCACGGAATCACAGAAACATTTTCACACAAGAGGCAGTCAGAATACAGAAACCTATCATTCAAAGCCTGCGATTTTTCGGGAATAGCATAGTATTAGCGTATATCGTAGCATAAAGTCGTCCAAAATTTCGCGGTTGGTTAACGTTTTGAGGTAGAAAAGCAGTGCGAGTCGTATGTGTCGATCGAGTGAAAGCGAAATCGAGTAAATTCCAAAATTTTAAACACATAAACAGGTAAACACACATATAAACTTATAAAATCGACGAATTATCAGAGTCAGCAGTTCCGGGCTCAGAATTGAAACACGCAAAAATCGAGAGATAGACTGTCTGCGGCTAGTAGACTTCGACTAACCAAAGCGATTCAACTATTCGCAAGGACTTGTCGTCTACGTTTGACTTTCAGGACTGTGTCCTTGCCTCGATTCTTGGGCGTTTGGCACACATCCCGTTAGTCGTGTCGTCACTTCAGGTCATTGGAGTCCGTCGAGGCTTTGGTGGGAGTTTTGTAAAATGTACGGAACAAGTCGTCAAGGTTAGGGTTTCACCCCTGGCTCAATAACTTCGTCCCTGTTTTTTGATAAAATAGAGGAGATTATTCATCAAAATATGGATTTCACTCCTGATTTGGTATAATTCCCCCGTTGAACAAGCGTTCGTTATTGAAAAAGAAAGAAGAAATCATTGATAAGTTGATAAAACAGCATTAATTCAAGCAATTTAGTCAAGAGTTTGTGGTTTTCACACCTAATCTTGACTTTATCGCCTATTTATAGCTGTAAATTCGAGTGTAGTGATAGTGTAGCAAAAGCGAGAATAGCGAGAAATAAGCTCGTACATAATCCCTACTGGTTATGCACAATCGGTCTGTTGGTTCCTAACTATAGACTAGGTTTCTAAGACGTCGACCCGGACTAGGTCGAGTCTTGCCTAATTCCCTATAGTTATGGCTCTGATACCAATCTGTCACACCCCAACCGATGGCGGAAACATCGGGGCATGGCACTGAGCGAAACAGATTGTCCAGAAGTTTCCATAACAACTATCAATACTATTCAATTTAAATAATACGTCCCATACCGTACCTCAGACAGCAAAATAATTATCACAGACAAAAATCCAGGCAAATATTCTGTTCCGACAACTCAGATTTAAATAGACAGCAGTTGTTTTTTCTGCTTCTAGAGACCCTTAGTTTGACCACTACAGACAACTATTTGTTGGACTCTAAAGCTTTATTCTAGCTTCAAATTCCTACCAAGTGTGCGTCCTAAGCACCTGTCACATACGTTAAAATAATGTCAATACATAAAATGTAAAGGTGAGCATACAAGTTTGATAATAGCATATAGAGTTCGAATTCGTTTACGCATAACCAGCACGTACATATAGTGAAATGAAGCATGTTAGTTATCGACATAGACCCATCGACACCAATGACTGCGGGTTGACTGCCCGAGGCAGTTCGCAATACATGATTACCACCGTAATCCATGCAAGTAGTGGTCCTTAACAACCCCCGTGTGAACGGGTGCTGAGTCCAAACTATAGTACTATCGTTGCTAAGGCAGGTAGACAACATTCCATGTGTAAACATAACAAACAAGCATTCATAAGCCACGTATAACATGCATTAACGGTTAGCGTTCAAATAGTATTGAGTAGTGTGATTGTTGTAGTTTGAATATTCGTAACGTTTGTAACACCCAAAAAGGGATCGAGTATACTCACAGCGGTTGATGGATTGAAGGGAGCGCTTAGCGAGTAAGATTAGCCTGAGTAGATTAGATTGTATAACGATAAGTGACGTTTACGCGTCAAATGGTGCAAAATGTAACTGGGTCGGATAGTGGTTTGATCGGATGGTAATCCGATCGGACAGCAATCCGTGCGGATAACAATCCGTTCGGATGGTCATCCGGTCGGACAGCTTGTCCGGTCGGGTGACGATTCGAGTGGATTGTTTCTTCTTATAAGAAGGATGTGTTTGTGTATGATGGTTTGACTTTTGAAGTTTTCGTTGTAGTATTTTGAAAATACGGAAGTATCTCTATCCATCAAGTCGGTCGATCGGATGACTGGTCGTGCGGATGGCAATCCGTTCGGATGGTCATCCGGTCGGATAGTGGTCCGGTCGGACGGCGACTTAGTGATGAGGTTACTTACAAAAGCAAGTTCACAACAGAAGCATCATTCGATCGGATGGTAATCCGATCGGATGGCAACCTTGTTATTGAACATGTTGAAATTGTTAAGTCTTTAAAGTCTTAGTATCTCATGATCCGAAGAGTAATCCAGTCAGATGGTCGTCTGATCGGATTGCAATTCGTTCGATACTCAAACTTCAGATAATGTTATTCAAGTGTGGGTCCCAAGTGTGATCCATTCGGATGACAATCCATTCGGATAACCTATCCGTTCGGACAGCAGTCCGATCGGAAGACATTCCGTTCCGATTGTTCCGTTTGTCTTACACTTGGTGGTTTTTGGTTGTTTGTCGTTTTATCGAGACGTTGTGACTACGTGTCAGTCAATAGAACTCCGTTTCGACCCAAGTGACCAGACCGACCAGGAATCACCCTAGTTTGGCTGGTTATCGGCTCGGGACGGTTGTTCTTGTTTAACCCGGAATCGGTGGTCTCGTGAGTAGAATCCAGACCTTGGACTAGTACAACACTATGGATGAGCCGGAGACTAGAACCGGGTCCGATTCTATCGGTTTTGAGTGTAATGAGTGTAAAAGAGTGGAAAGAAAGTTAGAAACCATCTTTCAATCCTGTGTCACCATCCTTGTGTCGAGATCTTCACAAGATCTTTGTATATTTGCGTGGAAATCGGTTAGATCTTGCTTGTTCTTGGTGGATTGAAGTCAAAACATGAAGTTCTTGAAGAACACATGATGACGTCACCCTAGAACACCCGAAATCTAGTGATTTCACGGTTAAAAGTTAAGATTTAAAAGATATAAAGGTGTAGGAGTGCATGTAGATCAAGAACGTACAAGATTTAGGGCGAGATCTTACCTGGATTGAGAGAAATCGAAGAAAAGGTGGGGAGCACGAATGGTTTAGACAGAGAGTTTCCAGAAATGGAAAGAATGACAATGACAGGGGTATCTATAGGATTCCAAAAGAGGAAAGGGTTATCCGATCGGATGGTTTACCGCCCGGATGACGATCCGGTCGGATGACATCCTTGTCGGATGACACCTGACCTGTGGCGTAGTGGCTATCCCGTCGGATGGCACTTGGTTCGATCGTTTGACGCGACGATTTTTGATGTTTCGATTTCGATTGCGAGCGGCTCGTCACGATAGGGTTTCCTAGTCAAATTACTTTTAGTCCCAACTACTAATTATCATAGTTCGATTTCGATTCGGGTTCGAGTTCGATTACGTTTCGAGTTTCGATTGAGTTCGATTGAATTCCACAACATATATATATATATAACACGCACAAGTAACACATAAGGCACACACACACGTATAATAACAAGATTAAGTCGAGTTGCGGTTCGTATCACGATTCAATGTCGAGTAGCATAGCTTGATTATTGATTAGTTAACTTTATCGCATTGTTACTTCCTATAATTCACAGTCGTAAGTCGATTAAATAGCGATTAACGCACATCGATTTTAGCAATTAACAACACTTACTCCACATAATACAATTAAAATAAGGAAATTACTATAAGTCAAATTTGTACAATCGGTCGTTGACTTTGACCTTGACTTTGACTTTGACTTCCGAAAACACGGGGTGTTACAAAACCTCTCGTTGCGCATTCGTGCCGCGCAGAGATAAGCTCTTAAAGAAAAGAATCTTGAGGATGAATATCTCCGTGGGATGGAGAAACAGTTAGTACCCAACAAGGAAGGGACATTGTGCTTCATGGGAAGAATTTGGGTTCCCCTTTTTGGTGGTCTTAGAGACGTGATTTTTTATGAAGCTTATAAGTCAAAGTACTCGATCCATCCCGGAGCAGATAAGATGTACCAGGACTTGAAGGATTTCTATTGGTGGCCGAGATTAAAAGGTGATGTTGCAACGTATGCTGGCAAATGTTTGACTTGTGCCAAGGTAAAGGCCGAATATCAGAAGCCTTCAGGTCTTTTGCAACAACCTGAAATACCCATGTGGAAATGGGAGCAGATTTCAATGGATTTTATAACGAAGTTACCACCAGAGGTCATGACACGATTTGGGTAATCGTAGACCGTCTGACGAAATCTGCACACTTTTTGGCGATCAAAGAAAAAGATAACACAGGTAAGCTAGCCGAACTGTCCCTCAGAGAGATAGTTGCATGACATGGAGTGCCTCTCTCGATTATTTCTGACAGAGACGGAAGGTTTGTGTCAAGGATTTGGTAATCCTTCCAAGAAGCGTTTGGTTCTCAATTGAATCTGAGTACTGCTTTTCATTCGCAGACGGATGGCTAGAACGAACGATTCAAACGTTGGAAGACATGCTGCGAGCCTGCGTAATGGAGTTGGGTGGAAGTTGGGACACTCACTTACCCTTGGTAGAATTCTCGTACAACAACATTTACCATGTGAGCATTCAAGCTGCACCATTTGAAGCTCTTTACGGATGCAAGTGTCGATCACCGTTATGCTGGGCAGACGCGGGTGATAGACAGCTTGTTGGTCCTGAATTGGTTCAAGAGACGACAGACAAGATTATACAGATCCGAGAGCGCATCAATGCAGCTCGTGATCGACAAAAGAGCTATGCTGACCAAAGAAGGAAACCTTTGGGGTTTCAAGTGGGAGATATGGTTTTACTAAAAGTCTCGCCTTGGAAAGGGGTAGCACGCTTTGGGAAGCGTGGAAAGTTGAACCCGTGATACATTGGGCCATTCAAAATCATGGAAAGGATTGGTCTTGTAGCTTACAAGTTGGATCTACCCGCAGAACTGAACAGAGTTCATGATACATTTCATGTATGTAATCTGAAAAAGAGTCCAACTCAAGAAACAGTTGTCATTCCTGCCGATGAAGTTCACATTGAAGACACACTCCACTTTACCGAAGAACCTGTTGAGGTTACTGATTGGAAGGTTAACAAGACGCGTAAGAGTAGTGTTAAACTCGTCAAGGTTCGTTGGAACGCGCGTCACGGCCCAGAGTTCACTTGGGAGCGTGAAGACCGCATGAAAGCAAAGTACCCACATTTGTTCCCCAACTCCCCTGCAGCTAGTAGCGGAACTAAAATTTCGGGACGAAATTTTCTTAACAGGGGGAGAATGTGACAACCGTCAAAAATTCAGGTATCCGTACAATTTAATTAACCACGATTAGTGCTTAATGACTGTGCTGAATTACAAATGACTGTTTTCTGACTACTGCATCATACTTACATGTGCATCACACATTTCTTAATGTCACATCATTTTTACATGCAAACTTCATTGACATAAATGATGCACAAAGCACAGTTAGCGGATAACTCAGAAAAATGCTGACGAGGTTCAGCACATAGACAGACAGTGTTTTGAGACCCAGTATGGGCCAGATACTGAGTACTACACTAGTATGGTGTGTAGGGAAGTAAGGACCACAAAACTGCTTTTATAAGTGATAGTTTGAGTGCCGTAAAGTGCCTAAAACTCACTCAAAGTGCTGAATTCAGCATAATTTAGCAAAATTCAGCTTTTTAACAAGCTAGTTACATGCAAAAATATGACTAAATGGTCATGAATGCTTTCCTAAGTGTCGGGAATTAAAAGTGTCACAAAAGGTAATATGAAGAGCACTAAACGGTATAGTTTGACACTTTAATGAACCGGTATCTAACCGGACACTACCCGAAACACCAAAATTACACTAGAAGCATTGTTTTAATGTTTCCAAGCTAGTTATGATCCCCGAACATCATAACACCCCATACAAAATATCTAGTGACTAAAACACTTAACTAATACTTGGTTTTGAACTAAATGATAACTTTATGGTTTAAACTTACACTTAGGCCCCCTCCCCCATCTAGTAATCGGCCCACACATGGCCTAATTGATAGATTTTATGTGATCTATTTTGATATGATTAGAGATTTGTTATGTACTTATGAAGCATATTATCCAATGGTCAAAACTCTAAACTTGAATATAAGATAAACATGAAGGATTAGAACTCATCATCTCTCACACACTTCACCTTCATCTCTCTCCCTCTTTCTTCCCCCTCTCGGCCGAACATAACCCACCACACCACCACCATCTTCATCTAACTTCCATCCATTTCAAGGTCATCACAAGGTGTAAGGAGCCATACAAGAAAGCTTGGTGGTCTTGGAGATTGAAGGACCTCTTCCATTTGTTATTATCTACCACATTTGTCACCTTCATCATCTTGTGTTCATCCCTAGCCATAGAGCTAGTAGTAAGGCCCTTATAATCCCTTGTTACTTCTAATTTTGTTGGTTAAAAGATGATGAACATTGTTAATCTTGAAGAACACTAAAGAACATGATCATGAAACTTTAACATAAGCTTAATAACATACGAATACATGTTGATTAGTGTTGATTTGCTTCTTGATGATTGTTGATTTGTGTTAGTGATGTTAGACATCATAAGAAACCTACTAGATTGTGATTAAACACATGACCTAGTAAGTTAAGTTGATGATCTTGTGAAAACCAAGATCATCATACCTTATGTCTCTCATGAACTTAAAGAATGAAAATGATTTTATGAATGATGAAGCATGTAACATGATTACTAGACATAAATTTGGATGATTTCAAAAATAGTCCTCCAAAGAAACCAAGTTAAATAACAAGATTTACATAGATTTGGTTCTTACTTAAACATACACTATTTTTGGTGATAAAACAAGTGTAGAAACACTTGTGAAGCAAGAAGATTTCATAAAGAACTGTTTTTGTAAAACATGTTTACAAGTTGTAAACACCTAAATCTTTCAAGAATGAAGTTTATAAAGAAGTAAATACATTTTGGAGGGTAACTAAACCTAATAAACACACTACCAAGTTACTACAAGTTTTTATGAAAGTTCATGATTGTTATGTAAATAACATTGTTTTGGCACTTGGTAAGTGTAAGTTGTTTAGGGTTGATTGTTGATTGTTTGTGATGATTTTAAAAAGAAAATGATATGCTTGGATAGCATGGACACCTCCATTTTTAGGGGAAACTATGGCAAAATTTTCTAAAAATATAAACACTTAGAGAAATATTTTCTAACAGATATTTACAAGTGTATTTTAACTATGGTTTTCAATATAAACTTTGCCATAATTTTTGTAACAAAAATACAAATATTGGAGGTTGGTTTTTGTAAATAAAAATAACTAAATATGTATTTGAAAGGTATATATTTAGAAGACACGTTGTGTGTGATTATTTGTATACTTTGTGTAATAGTTATATTATTTTAGGGTTAAAGTAATATAACTTAACAAAATACCAAGAATTCACAATCCAAAATATTACCAAAAATCTCATGGAATAAAAATACAAGTTACACGCATAATATTGTGAAACCGAACGAAAGAATGTAACTTACAAAATATTCTGGAAAATACATTTATAAACATATTTTTGGTAAATAATATTTTGAATACAAGAAATGAAAATATGATTTTTCTAAATATCACCAAGTTATATCATATTTCGACATGGAGAAAGTATATTATTTTAGGAAGTAAAAATATATTTTTTTTCTTGGAAGATTTGGAAGATATATGATTTTTGAGAAAAATATATATTTTCTTGAAATACATTATTTTTGGACAAAATAAGTTTATATATATTTTCTAAAGTGAGACTTGAAAATATATTAATTTGGAACTACAAATATTTTTTTTCCAAAAGAAAAATTATGAATAATTTTTCTAAGTAATATTCCTTTAAATATATATTTTGGAAATATATATTGGATACTTATTCCGGAATAATTAATTAGGAGTTAAGTATAAAAATACTTAACAAATACAAGCATACGAAAATACATGTATGAGATACCCCCATCCTTAGGAAAGAAATATAAGTATAAATACTTGAGAAGTATTAATACAAAATATTGTTTAGCAATTATTCCAAAAATTTATAAATATAATTTAAGTTAAAATATTAATTATTTTGACAATAATTATATTGGAATGATATCAGAAACGTAACTAAAAAACATTAATACTAAGACAAGGCACGACCCGTTCGTCTAATAGACGTTAGTACATTGTAGGTAGTCGTGTTTGCTGAAGGGATTTGAGTTACGAGTACTGAAGATGCAAGACAGTGAGTTCATGTCCCCCTTTTCTTTAAACTGTTTTGTTTATTAACTTCGGGGGTGAAATACATGTTACAAAAGGATTACATACAAATACAATTGGTATGGTTAGCCTAGGAAAGTACCATAGATCATGTGAATGGGTAGGTGCATACTTGAGACCATTAATCCTCGTATAAGGACCGAGGGGCATGAGTGATAGATCTATTTGGGTGTAGCGAGCCCACACCCATGAGGACCAGGGTGGCCCATAGGGTGACTATGTCTTCCAGCCGGAAGCCCGGTACAAATTTGCTAGGTTTGAGCCTTCCTACGCTGTCACACATATCAGTGGCCTTGCAAACCATTGGTGATCTTTTCATTGTTTGCTTTCATACCGGGATTACAAACATACATACTTACACTGTTTACAAAGGTTTATACATACATATACACAAACACATGAACTCGCTCAACTTTTGTTGATGTTTTCAAATTACATGTATTCCAGGGAACTAAGTGGATCTGGCAGGTGTTTGCATGTTTTCAAGCTGCGTCATGAATAAAAGATGTCATCCGAGGTCGTAGTGTTTAGGAGATGTATCTTATTCCTGGACGAGATACATAGTTCTAAACTCGGTTTTATTTAAGGTCTTTTGTCGTGTCTTCGTGAACTCATTTAAACATGTTGTGGTTGTAACTTAAATTTGGGGTCTACGTTTCAGACAAGTATGTTGTGGTATTTTCAAAATTAATTTCATGGATGAACATCTTATGGTTTTATCATATAGCGTTGTTATGATTGAATGCTATGGTATTAAGAAAGTCACACCAATAATCACGCTTCCGCAAAATTCAGGGTGTGACACTTCTCACAGTGACAGTGATGGTGATGATGAAGGTGGTGATGGTGGAGATGCAGGTGCTGGTGCTGCTGGTGCACCTGGTGCTGCTGGTGCATCTACTGCTGGTATAGCTGGTGATACTTCAGCTGGCGATGATGAGGAGGATACGGAATCGGATGATAATCCACCTGAGCCTGGGTATGAAGTTTATTTTGACGAACGTGGTGTGAAAAGGGTCAGGAGGATTAGGCAAGAGGATGACGCTAAATACGTTCCTTCGGATACCGAAGCTGAACGTTTGAAGAAAACGCAAACGGTTGCCCGTCGAAAGAAGAAAGCAAGAAAGTACATTGGTTCTTCATCTGCGCAGTAATCTGTTCCACAAGAACCTACACAAGAAGCAGAAATTGATCCAAACCTTGGATTCATGGTCACTGAAGCTACTGTTATGGTGTCTTCTCCTCCAAGATCTTCAGAACCAACTCCTGTAGTGTCTTCAGTTCCTGAAACTCCTACAGGGACTCCTCAAGAACCTGCTCGCTCAATTGCATCAACCATTCATGCAACGACTTCGCAGCCGGCCTCAGAGCCCAGACAAAGTATATTCTCTCAGATGCAGCAAGATGAAAAGGTAGATTTCCTGTTCTCTCAATTGAAAGCTGCTGCAGGTCAAATCAATAGGCAATCGGAAGTGATAAATGCTACAAGAAGCGACATGATCAAACAACAGTTGGAAATAAATATGTTGAATTCCACTGTTGGTCATCAACAAGCAGAGATCACTCGCCAACAAGCAGAAATAGAGCAACTAAAAGCTGAAAATGCTCGCTTGAAAGATGCAGATGAAGAGAGAGAACGTCAGTTGCAACAGAAGCGAGCTGCAGATAACATTCATGGTATTGACATGAACCCCTTGAAAGAAAGAAGCATTCAGGTTCAAAAGTTGTCCGATACTCTTAAACAAAAGGATGATGATATGAGAGAATGGTACAATTCTCGCAACACCACGATAACCGAAGGGGTGAAGAAAATCACTGAAGGCTTTGAGTTTGTTAGAAAGCGTGTCAGTATTTTGTGGGGCGATCGATGCAAGCAACAAGAAGTGTTGAAGAAAAAGGATCATGATTCTGAGGATCCAGGGAACCCTGACCCTTCTGCCACATCAGAGCAACCGCCAGCCACTGCCTCTACTGAAATTGTTGTCTTCCAGCCTTTGCAGCTTGAATCGTCACAAGGAACCTCTAGTGGAACCGTTGAAGAGATACAACAACTGGAGAGCAGTTCTTTCATTGAAAGCTCTATGGCTGGTACTTCTTCTGTTCCTAGTACTGCTGATCTTGCTTTGCAGGTTGTTCTTCCTATTACTGGTGAAGTTCTAGAAGAGGGAGAGTTTGTTGCGGATCTTTCACATGAACAGTTGCTTGCCTTGAATGAGATGAAAACAGTTGAATATTCAGTGATCGATCAAATGCCGATTGAACCAGAGTCTGTTGATACCGAAAACATTGAAGAGATAGTGTTTGAAGGTGAAACAAGAAAATCAACTTATGTACGTGCTGATGGAATGGAGTTTGATCCGTTTGATGAAGAATGGATGAAAGAAAATCAGGAAGATATTGACGAGCAGTTAAAGAATCGTACGTCTTCAGATAATCCGACGGATTCATTCCAAGAATGGAGAAAAAGGTTCTTGTCAAAGGTCGAAAAGCCTACACTACTGAAGCACAAGTTGATTTTCTGCAGTTTGAAAAAGTTAAGCCGCATGGAAAGATTCTGAGCTGGATGTTCGTGAAGGAAATTCATTGTGTTGCAATCAAGTGCGAACACAGAATCCAGTATTTCAATTCAATGCTAAGCATCTTATCTTTGCCGTCTATGATGTTGCCGCCTTATCGAAGCTGGAAATAATCAATCGTTCAAATTATTTCGGCGCAACATTATTCGCAAGGAAAATCAAGTTCGAACGGAAGAAAGAATGGAAGGATGAATCGTATAAACCACAGTTTCCACCTTATCAACAAATCAAGTTCACGTTGGATCCATCGACCAACACGGCTCGTTACAAGCTCATATATCAGCCGGCGAAGGTCATGAACAAGATTCCATTGATGCCTATGGAACAGAACTTTCTTGAAGAAATGGCGTTGTGGTGTTACGATTCGGATACTCATGAAGCGGTGATTGTGTTCAAGGGTGATCGAGAGAACTTTCGGATGCTAGATCCGATGTGGATTGTGAATATGTTGGCAAATGACATCAGCAAGCTATTCCGGCATGACATCTTTTATGAAGACAAGGACGCACATCAAGCGCTACAATTTCAATTCGTCGCTTGTTTCTGTTTTTACCGCGGAATTCACGCTGGAAGCACCTGGTCGCTGAAGCACTGAAGATTGAAGACCGAAGACCAAGTAACAGACAAGGGGGAGTTTGTTGATGCATATTTTGTGTCTGTAACTTGTTCATCATTAAGCGTTGTAATTTACGGTCTTTATTTATTGAGTCTGTAATGTCCGTTAGTCGACCAAGTCGGATATCCTCCTATTCTACTTGGGTCTGACAATTTTTCTCGTTTGATTTGTAATGTTTAAAGACTGATGCATGTTGCATTTATGTAGTAGAATATGTTTGTGTGTTTAACTCGGATCTGCTGCAAACTGTTTAACAGTTTGCAGCATATCAGTTTGTGTAGCCTTCGACGAAAGACCTTCTTTCATCGAACACATGCATGACGAAGGACCTTTATGGTCACAACTCAATGTTTCGTCGTGATTGGTGACGAAAGACCTTGTCTTTCGTCGCCCTTGGTATTTCGTCATGCCCATCTTGTGTTTCGTCAACTCTGGGCCGGGCTGCCTATATAAACACCATTTGGTTTCTGTGTGAAACCATGAGAGCATACCCCTACGAGAGTTTACATTCAAACATTGTGTGTATGTGTTTGATGACTGTTCTCATCCATTTTAATCAATAGACTGTGAATCGTTGGTTACTTCGTGTTGTTATATTCTGTGTTTGGTTTGGCATCGTCACGGGGATTCCGCACTCGTGACCGCGTTTTGTTATAAAAAAGTGATTTGGTTTCGTAATCGATCCTCTGAAAACGGACCTACACCGATCAAGTCATTCAGAGGTGTGTGCCCGAGACTGAAGTGCTAGAGATTTTGACACATGCCCATTCATCCGCTTGTGGGGGTCATTTTAGTGGCCATAAAACGGGTTACCGGGTGCTTTCATGTGGGTTTTATTGGCCTATGATTTTTAAGGATGCATGTGAGTTTGCTAGGAATTGTGTTAATTTCCAAAGGATGGGAAGTATATCAAAGAGGGATGAAATTCCTTTACAATTGATTTTGGTGGTAGAAATATTCGATGTTTGGGGCATTGACTTTATGGGTCCCTTCCCGAACTCGAATGGGTTTTTGTACATCTTAGTAGCGGTGGATTACTTCTCGAAATGGATTGAAGCTATTTCTACAAGAACAAATGATCATTTGGTTGTTTGCAAATTCGTTCAATCCAACATCTTTTCTCGTTTCGGTATTCCAAGAGTAATTATTAGTGATGGTGGGTCGCATTTTAAGAACTTTAATTTCAGAAAACTGTTGAAGCGGTACAATGTGAACCGCCGGATGGCTACACCGTACCATCCGCAAATAAGTGGACAAGTCGAAGTGTCTAACCGTCAAATTAAAGAAATTCTCATGAAGACGGTTCGTACGGATAGAAGGGATTGGTCAAGTAAACTAGACGATGCATTGTGGGCATATCGGACGGCCTACAAAACTCCGATTGGTACAACTCCTTACCAGATGGTGTGTGGGAAGGGATGTCACTTACCAATGGAGTTAGCTCATCGGGCGGATTGGGCAATTAAAACGGTGAATGCGGATTACGATGAAGCGGGCAAGATGCGAAAGTTACAACTAAGTGAGATAGAAGAAATTCGAGATGAAGCTTACGAGTGTGCATCGGCATACAAGGATAAGTTGAAAAAGGTTCATGACGCGAAAATCAAAAAGCGAACCTTTGAAGTGGGCCAGAAAGTGTGGTTGTATAATTTGAGGTTGAAGCTATTCGCGGGCAAGTTAAAAAGCAAATGGATGGGCTCATACGTCATTAGGCGAGTCGGTCGATTTGGTGACGTTGATATTCAAGATGTTAACACCAACAAGCAACAAACGGTGAACGGACATAGGTTAAAGCCATACTTGGAAGGAAACGACATCAATAATTTGGAGCTTGACAAGTTGGGCTACATTCTACGCCCGGTAGATGAGGAACAACCAAAAGAGGCCCAGGTTTGGTATTTGTACATATGTAGTTTAGTTTGTTTTGTTTTGTTTTGTTTTGTTGTGTTGTTTTGCATCATTACCGTATCTGCTTGAAATATGTGTTTGAAACAAGTGTGGGGACGATCGTATGAATGGTTCTAACATGGTGTTGAGGACAACACGGGATTTTCGAGGGGGTATGGTAAATTTCCATGTTTTTGAAAAATATAAAAAACATAAAAATTATAAAACTGAAAAAAGAAAAAAAAACATCTTAAAACTGAATTTTTGGCGAAGTGCAAATCCCCAGGTGCTACCGTAATTTATGGTAGGCACCGTAATTTACGGTAGCCTGGGGATATTTGTTTCTATACGCTGGTTCTTTACTGTCTTACGGTAGGAAGTTTGTGCCAGAGCTCACCGTAAATTACGGTGGCTACCGTAATTTACGGTAGCCTCTGGTAAATGATGGGTCGCTGCAGGTTACGGTTCACATAAAAAATACTAATAACTCACGTGAAATTAACCCCATCCATTCATTTCCTGCACATCTTCCCCCATCACACATATCATCTATCATTATCATCTCCCCCACAAAATCCATTAGAACCCCACTTCCTTCAAACCTTCAAATCCTCGTATCTTTCTCATTTTGGGTAGAGATTTGGAAGAAAACCTTCAAATCCTCATATCTTTCTCATTGGCCAAATCGGGTGAATTTTAGGTCTAACTTGACTAAAATTTCACGAGCTTTCTGATTTTGGGTAGAGATTTGGAAGAAAACCTTGTTTTCTTGCCCGCTTTTGGAACCCTAGGTGCCAAAATTTTGGGGGTTTTGAAGCTTTTGTTTTTCTTTGTGTTCTTGCATCTACAATTCAAGGTATGTGATATTTTCACTTTCTTTTTAATGATGCATTGTGAAGTTGAAGGTTATTGTTCTACTTGTTACATACAAAATTGCTTGTTCTTAGTTTATGTCATGAAAATTGTTAGTTGAAAGATTGTTATGGTTGTAGATGTAGGTTGATGCTAAACTTTTGAACTTTTGGGAACCTTTACATTGTAGAGGCATCATGCCCAAATTTTGTGAAAATATCATCTGAAACTTTGTGTTAATTAGCATCTACAACCATAGTAACAAGCAAGTGTTGGGATTTTTGGGATGAAGGGGACTGATTTTGTCCGGTTGTTTGTGTGTTGTGATTGTGATGTGTAGGAACATGGGTCGAAAAGGAAAAGAGCCTGCGGGATCATCAAGTCAGCCAGCAGAGAGTCAACCAAAGAAGCGGAGGTATCTCGGAAGAGATGATGATAGTGATGAAGAGGAAGAGTTCGAGTTGGACCCGGCGGACAAGCCGAAATGGGAAGCGGGTCCATTAGATGACCAACCGGAAGAGTGGCAGCCAACATTGTTTAATGACCGTATGAATCGTTTGAAGGACAAAGCTGCTGCATTCGTTTGTGAAAGAGAAGTTAGGGAGGTGGAGTTTGGTCCGTTCAATGTGTTTGCTAGATTTCATGCTTTGGGTTGGGAGGCGGCGTTAAATTGCTATGATAAAGATAACAAGAATTTGTTCAAGGATGAAATTCAGGAGTGGATGGCCACTTTTAAGTGCAACAAGTATAGCAAGCCGTCCCAAATGAAGTTAACCGGCACTGTGAATGGGATAGAAGTGGAGATGTCATTTGACACGTTGAGGAAGTTGGCAAAGTATGATAGTTTGCCCGCGCGTGAGTATATGATTCCGAGTCTAAACGATTTGCTTCTCAAGCCGGAAGCCCACCCAAGATGGAACGACATGTTGGAAGCATTTGTAAGACCCTAACACGTATTTGACAAAAGTCGCAGCGGAAATTCGTGCCATAAAATTTCTTTCATTACAAACGTCTTGACTTACTTGAAGGTTTATTTTAAAAATATCTCTTTTACAAAACAAAAGCATAACTCCCGTTTACTAAAGTACATACTCGATTATTCCCGTACAATCTATCTTGTGACTCGGTCTTCGATCTCTATTCCTTGTGATAATCGCCCGTGATCCGTACAACCTGCACTCACCACATACATTCCTAACATTAGCACACATTATATAAACAAGATTCTTTCACGTACACTTCACATTTCGTCCTTTTCGAACTTTAAGCATTTCATCTGCTTATCCATTTCCTGGTGAGGCTTCAATAACGTACCTGCATTACTTTCCATTCTCAAGGTACACCATTAATAACGTTAACACTCAACGTGTCTAAATCATGCATACATACGTACTTACATACATACATACATACATACATACATACATACATACATACATACATACATACATACATACATACATACATACATACATACATACATACATACATACATACATACATACATACTTACACATCTACATACGTACATACCTTTCCTACGACTTTACATATGTGCATACACTCATACATGTCTTTATTCATACATACATACACAACTACATACGTACATACCTTTCCTACACCTTTACATACATGTATACACTCATACATATCTTTATACGTACATACATACACATCTACATACGTACATACCTTTCCTACATCTTTACATACATGTATACACTCATACATATCTTTATACATACATACATACACATCTACATACGTACATACCTTTCCTACATCTTTACATACATGCATACACTCGTACATATCTTTACACATACCTACATACACATCTACATACGTACATACCTTTCCTACATCTTTACATACATGTATACACTCATACATATCTTTATACATACATACGTACACACCTACATTCGCGTACAAGATCTTGCATACTTCTTACATACTCATGCGTTGATTACATGGGACTTAGACTTTGATTTATAGCCCATAAACATCTAAGGATCGATCAAAATCATGTTTAGGAAGCCCGCCGTAGTCCACGGATAACAAACCGAAGCCTACGATACATGAATCAACTTAAATAACAAATTTCATGTTTTTGGACTTGGGGAGGGCGTCGGCGACGACCCGTGGTTCTTCCCGTAGCCAAAAACCCCGTAGACAGGTAAATAACCCGTCAGCAAAAAAACTAACTTTCTAGAGCCCGTCGGCGACTACCCTTAACCCGTCGGCGACTACCTCTAGAAATGGCACTTTTCTGCAGTTCCGTTTCGTCGTCCGTACGCACTAAAACGCGCATAACTTTTTAACCGTTTACCCGTTTAACCTCCCGTTTCTTCCTACATGCTTGTAAATTCACATTCTATTATATGAACATAAAATCCCACATCCGGATTAAGGAAATTCTTAACTTACACGCTATCGTCTTATTATTCATTTATGATTTATTCGACCCGTTCATGCATTCATCCACATAACTTGTTTGTTTGACCATAACTTCTTATGAACCTAATAATGTCAACATTATCTATCATAAAAGATTAAGTTCTCGGATGTCTTGCATCCTCTTGACCCATTTTCGCTCAATAGCTTATTTTGACCCGTTAAGGGTATTTGCGCATTTTAAGGTCCTTAGCTTACGAAAATCATACTTCTCGCTTTCTTACTTTTTCAAAACATTCATTTAATCAAATAGCTTGTTTGTAATCAACTTTTAAGACCATTTGCTCGTTTTACCCATCAAGGGCGTTTTTGTCAACTTTGCTCTATCCTTAACAACAAAGGACTCCCTTGCATAAGTAACCAATCCTACTACTTAGCTACAATTCTTAGTCACACATACCTTGCTCGGATCAAAGCTAAGATCCGTTTAATACTTCATCGGTCTCATACAATTCTTTCCTACTTGACCTCGATCATCATACTTAATTAAATTGCACATAACTTCACATAAACAACTAAGAAGTGATTACGAAAATCACTTACCTCATGCATCCGTGTTCACATTCGTTCCTCGCCACTTCTTGACCCGTTAGCCTTCCGTGCTTGATTCCGTCTCGACATGATTCCTATACTTCCATGTCATCGAAATCACATTCTCATTAGCATACACAGTTGTACATGTTAACGATCATATCGATCGCATAATTCACATTTGACGTTATAGTCACTTCTAACAAGCATAATACCTATAACCAAATTCATACCATTTCCAACTCGTGAAATCCGTCATGTCGTCGCATTAAACACACATACGTCTAACACGTACCGTATAACTTACTTTAATCTTACAATTATGACAACATGTCTAACCATTCTTCTTATACACAGTTGACTTATTAGAAGTCAACGGTCCATTTACTTTAACTTTCGACTTATCATTATATACCCGTAACGTCATAATCGACTATACGGACGACAATATATACATTTTATCATACGATTGGTGTGCGTACCACCTTTTAAGCATAACGTACAACTAATTCATGCACAATCTTCTAAATTCATACATAGTTCATCAAATCCTTCTACTAATCAACATGTGGTATTTAAAATTAAACATCAAACATATTATCATCACATTTTATTCACTTCATCTAACAACAATTCATCATTTCTTATCCAATTTCTTTAAACATTCACACATATAAACGATTTCAAACATCAATAATATAAGCATATTATCATTTTCATCATATCACCAAAACCCACTTCATAACTATTTCTCTAATCACTTACAAGTGATCTAATCTTAAGTTCTTCATAATTTCTTCATGCTTTTGATGTGTGTACTACTTCCTAAGCACAGTGTACAACTAGTTCATGCATATCCTTCTAATCTCATACATAATTCATCAATTTCTTCCTTATAATCAACATGAATCATACATGCATAAACATCAAACATACAAGTATCACATTTCTTTCAATTCCTCTAACAAGAATCCATCATACAAATCAAAATACATTAACATTCAACAAGAATTAGACATGGATGATGATTCAAATCATCATTCTCACCATAACTAATGGGTTTCACCCTTAAATATCAAATTAACCTAATTCATGCATAAGCCATGTTCTAGATGATGATTCTAACACATGTTCATACTCAATTTCATACCAATTCACGGATTAGAACATAACCCACTTCGTTGAAGATCACCAATCTAGAATTTAAGACATACCTTACGATCCCCTTGTGAAGGTGATCGTTATTCTATGCTCGGTTATGAATTTAAGCTTCGTTTGGCCTTTCAATTTGATGAAAAAGATGATGTTAGGGTTCTTGGCTCCATGGGAGCCTCCTGCTCCTTCTCGAACACACGATGTGTGTGTGTATGTGTGTATTTGTTTTTCTTTTATAAATTCCACTTTCATTTACTCCACTTTAGTCCCTCAAGTTTGCCATTTATAATAATTGGCACAACTCTCATCCCTAAATTGTTTCTTTCATATTCTTAACTAGGTTAAATAACCTAGTCATTTATTCCTTGATGCACCATATCATAACATTTAACGAATATAAACATTCGGGTTTTGGGGTGTTACAAGTCTACCCCCCTTAAATAAGGTTTCGTCCCCGAAACCTTTCTCATTTCCTCTTACACACACATACATTTATGTTTGACTTAACACTCACATCATAATCATAAGTAATCATCCTATCTCATTTCATAATTATTCATACAATTGGCATCTTCTTCTTAGTGAGAGTTGAAGCCACAAATGTAAATAAATAATGCTTATCTTTGATGAGAGTGGCAATGGGTGGGGGTGCATTAGAACTTGTGCTTGAATACGGTTTGAGGCCTTAGTTAAACATGAATGTAGAAAGGATAAAGGCATTTAGGTAGCCTCGTCGTAGTGTGTGCGAGTGTGGGATTTGGGGGGTTGGACCTCATAAATTATATATATGAGCTTGGTAGTGAGAGGGGCGGAGGTTTGGACATTTAGTTGCCCATTTTGTGCCTAAAGCCAATCATTTATAGTTCCCCGAAATTCACCCGATTTGACCCAGTCTTGTAGTGTTAGTAGTTTGTTCTAGTTGTGTTTAGTTATGTTATATTTTGATGTTTGCTATGAAAAAAAAAAAAGAAGAAAAGAAAAAAAATGAAAAAAAATAAAAAAAGGAATGAAAAATAAAAAAAAATGATGCATGAGTTAGTTGTATATAGTTATTTATGTTTTGTTTGTTTATTTAATGTGCAATAAGAAGAACGGGTTAAGTCGTTTGCTACTACATATATATTTCCATTTCCTACCCATATGCCTAGCCATGTTACAACCTTAAAGTCCCTTTGATTTGCATTCATGTTTTGGCATTTGTTAGGCGGAGGACCGATTTAAGTACAAGCATATAGTTGTGCAATCACCCGTTTGCCTTTTGTGTGTCTAGCTTATCTTTGCTAGTGCTTACTTGTCGCCGAGGGGAGAGATTTAGCGAGGGGTGTGTTGCTTGGGTGTTAGGAAACAGTTAGTAAAAGGATGACATGTTTTTGCTTGGTTTTTGTTGATCGCTTGTGCACTTGAAAATGGTTTCTGATGGGTTGCTTGGGGCAGGCAACGGTTAAGTGTGGGGATGTGACGGGTGGTCCATGGGAAAGCCTTTAAGTGTGATAAAAGACGAGCTAATCCCTCATTTAATCATGTAATTGTCTTGAATTAGATAACTACAGTTGCTTTTGTTTCAGGTGCGTTTGGAGCTTAAAACGAGGGAAAACGCTGCTTTGGATGGAATGGAGTGGAACGGGATTCACAAGGATGGAAAGAAGAAACAAAGAAGAATATTCAGGGCTCCACCGTAAATTACGGTGGCTACCGTAATTTACGGTAGCCCCTGAATGTATAAAAAGCCACTGTAATCCAGTAGATTGACAGCGTAACAACATGAAGGCCACCGTAAATTACGGTACCTACCGTAATTTATGGTAGGCTCTGACGTAAAACTTGCAACTGCCCCTTTTAATACCATTTTCAAGTGCCTTTTCACCTATCTCATTATTGGAGACGTTTCTCAGAGTTCCAGGGGCAATTTTTGGCTGGGGATAGTGTTTGTGAACAATTTCTAATATTTTGGTTTGTCTTTCGATTCGTATGAACTTCAATCTTGATGTTATGATGATCCACCAAACAATGTCCGGCTAAACTTTCGGTGATCATCTTAGGTGAAGGTTTCTTTATGAATTTTGTGTGTTTATCCTTATTTCTAGAATAATGAACTTGGTTTGTTTACTATGTTTGTTATGATGCATGAATGTTTGATTGTAAATTAGTAATTGATGTTTTGATCTTATTCTAAACCGTACGTTCTTGGTGTCGTTGACAATCGAGATATCACGGGAGGGGTTAGGGTTGGATATTGGTTAATTGGTCATCGGGTAATAACCTTGCGTTTATCTAATCCGAGTACTTAGTTTTCTTTTATCTCAATAAACGTTTATGCATGAGTTATGTCTATGTAACTCTTTCTAGTTGGATTTAGGCGCAATTGTTAATGGAAACCGGAAACCTAAGATGGTCATTCACTCTTAATATGTTTAAAACCCAATTTTGATTTGCAATTAGTTAGTAATTTAGTTCTTAAAAACCAAACAATCAAGCTCTTGAATTTTAATTTCTACAAAGTAGTTTAATTGTAGTTAACTCACAAAGCTATATAATCAACACACTTTCCACAAACTCCCTGTGTTCGATACCCACTTGCTGCTATCTATTAGTGTAATTGGATTAAATTTGCGTGTGACTACGACAGCACGTCAGCAATCATACAATATTAAAATAAGACGACAATAAATAAATAAAGTAAAATAAATACTTAATAGATTTGTCCTCTTCTTTTTTTGATAGCTTGAAATCGTTCCATCACATCGTCGTCTTTTACTTCATGTAAAAAATCATTTTCGACCGCACAAACCATAACATTGCTCAAAAATTCCGGGCCCATTCGATTGCGTAAATCCGTCTTGACAAGCTTCAATTTCGAAAAAACATCTTTCAACGGTTGCGGTTGCAACCGGTAAAAGCAATGCTAGCTTAACTACCCGATAAACTGAAGGACAAGAACTATGCGTTCCCGTTTCAACCATAACACACGCAAGATCACTTATTCCATTCAAGTTTGCAAAGTTATCATCATCGCTTATTGTGTGACTAAGTGACTCAATATCAACCAAAAGAGTCCCTATTTCTTGTGTAGTAAAATCATCCGGGTACATCTTAGCAAACGCCAATAATACCTCGTGTTGTTGGAATTGAAGCTGTAGGATTATCATTATCAACATTCAGACTTGCATCAACGTCATCATTTGCTTGGATATTATCATTATCAACATTCGGACTTGAATCAACGTCAACATTCGTAGGAGTTGTTTCATTCGGAATTGTATCATCATCATTAATTTCTTCGTATTTTCTTTTGAAAAAGTTCCTAATTAAAGATTGTTTTTTAGATTGTGGTTTCGGCATCACTTCAAAGAATTCAAGATTCAACAACAATTCCTAGTTTAACAACGAAAAAAATAAAAGTATAAACATACAATCAAACAATCATAGCCTGTTCGAAATTAAGAATAGAACTAATCAAACAAGAACAGAAATTAAGAATACTCACAGCCAATCAAACTAATCAAACAATCACAGCCTGTTCGATGATGTGTTGTTGCTAATTCTCTTCTGCTGCTGATGCCAATCAAACTAATCAAACAATCTTATGTTCTGTCTCTGTTCGTTCGAAGATGATCATCAGCGACCAAGCAATCCCTTTGGACGTCTAGTCGACGTTTGATATCCCCTGATGCTGATTGATGTGCCGCCCATTATTTAGTTTGGGCTATTATTTAGTTATTTGGGCTATTATTTAGTTATTTGGACTAATCTAATGTGCTATTATTTAGTTTCTTATTGGGCTTATTATTGGTTTGTATTCATCATCACCAGCTGGGCATATTATTGGTTTGTAAATTTTCTTTTGAGGGGTGTCCTTTGTATAAAAATCGAAAACAAATTACACTACTGGTAAAAAGTTGAGCTGTAGCCCGTGCTACGCCTGGAATAGAGCCAGGTCCGCCCCTGTCGCCAACCACCACCACCACCATAATCACCAGATCCAGAACAACCCTAAACTGTAAACATCAGCCACCACCGACACTTGCCACCACATCAGCCACCAACACATCAACCATGAACTGTATTAGAAACAAAATTAGAATCTAGATACAAATATTTGAACCAAAAAGGTGTGTTTTGGTAAACAAATGGCAGCCGATTAGTAGCCATTCTCATATATGTTGATGATGTCATACTTACCGGTGATGATGTTGACAAAATTGACCAAACCAAACAGTTTCTCCAATAGGAATTCAATAAAAGATCTTGGAGTTCTCAAGTATTTCTTAGGCATTGAGGTTGCAAGAACGACAAGCGGAATGGTTCTTAGCCAAAGAAAATAGACATTGGACATTCTTGAAGATAGTGAGCTAATAGGATGTCGACTAAGTTTGTTTCCAATGGAGCAAAATCTAAAGTTAACATATTGTGGTGAAAGTGAAAAAGTTGATGCTAGTCGCTATAGACGAATAGTGGGACGACTCTTGTATCTTCAAGCTACGAGACCCGATATTGAATACTATGTGAATGTTCTAAGTCAGTTCGTCTCTGATCCTCGACATGAACACATGGAATGTGTCACTCGGGTGCTACGCTATTTAAAATCTAATCCGGGGCAAGGTATTCTTTTATAAAAAATTGGAGGCACTAATTTGGTTACTTATTGCGATGCCGATTGGCTCGGGTGTCCTCTCTCGCGACGCTCTCGAATCGGTTATTTATTGAGTCTGGGTGGTTCCCTAGTTTCTTGGAAAACAAAGAAGCAGTCGGTTGTTTCTCGATCATCAGCGTAAGCCGAATATCGTGCAATGGCAAGCACCGTAAGTGAGATATTATGGGTATGATGGTTGCTTAGTGAGTTGCAGACACCACAATCTGGACCGACGTCTATGTTTTGTGATAATCTAGCTACTCGACACATAGCTAATAACCCCGTGTTTCATGAGCATACGAAACATTTAGAAATGGACTGTTATTTTGTACGAGAACGAGTAGAGTCCAAAGAAGTATTGACGTTACATATTGACTCAATAAATCAAATTGCTGACTTGTTTACAAAAGCATCAGGTGCTCAACAGTTACGCTTTCTTCTTAGCAAGCTTGGCGTTTGTGATCTTCACGCTCCAGCTTGAGGGGGAGTAATTGGATTTATTAAAAACGTGCATAGGTTTATTAGTCATATTTTTCTATTAGTCATGTTTATCTCTTGTAACCATGTTTTCCTATTTCCTAGGATCTCTGGTGTGTATCACCGAGATATATACCCTCGTTTGTATGTTCTAAGTATTGAATGAAATCAACCCTTTTGATATCATAATTTTATTTACTGCCCTACACGGAACTAGAACATCGCTAATGTTGTATAGCTTACCATCACCACCATCCACCCACCGCACCACCACTGTGCCGTGTAGTCTTTGAATGAAATCAACCCTTTTGATATCATATTTTATGCTTATGATATGCTATATTAATTCCTAAATTTTCTTTTACTTTCAGGTGAAACTTTGATTAATTTTGTTTCGTTTCTTTGTTAATTGCCTTTTTTTAATTCTATATTCTCAACTCTAGTGATAAACCCTAAAAAATATTTTAAGTTGCAAGTAATGTGGTTCGTTTAGAAAAAAAGTGCTAATAATTATTATTTGACTTCTATGAGATATAAGACAAGTACAATACACATAAAAAAAAGTCTTGATACATAGTGCTTTCTTGGCACTTGGAAGCAAAATAAACACATGTCACTTTTGTTCATATCAAAGTAATCATACAATTAGGTTTCTTGATATTCATTTGTAACTTGGTGTGAGTTGCCACTGAAATCAGTTACAGATTCTGCTCCACAAATTAAGTCTTGATACATAGGTTTCTTGATATCAAAGTTCTCTTGCAAGCACAGCAGTTACAGATTCTGCTCCACAAATTGCCACTGAAATCATTGCCACAACGGTAGTTGGGGAATTCATTGGCATCAATTTAACTGGCTTCGAGTCTGAAACTCGGGAGGCCATCGATGGAGAAGGTGAAAAAATCGGTATCCAATGAATATATTATCCATCAATTCAAGGGGGGTCCGGGATTGCCGGAAGATTGAATGGATACGGGGCCTTAAAACGAGCCATGGGGTTCACTTCCTCAGTGTTCAGGAGACAAAATTGCAGGACTCTTCTAATTTTGCATTCAACCAGATGTGGGGGAAATCTGTGTTTAGGTTGGCATCAGTGGACTCACATGGACAGTCTGGGGGTCTGGTTTCAATATGGAATCCAACAGTTTTTTCAGGTACTGAGGTCATTAAAAATAGGTATTTCTTATGTGTTTGTGGATCTCTTATTCATTCGGGCATAAGATTGAACCTCGTAAATGTATACGCTCCAAACGATGTGGCGAGGCGGAGAGTATTGTGGTCAGAGTTATTACAGTTACGAAATTCAAGACAAGGATTGTGGGCGTTTATGGGAGATTTTAATGACGTGAGACAGCCGGAAGAACGTCAAAATTCGGAATATGTGGCAGCAAATGCCGATGCTTTTAACGATTTTATTCTGTCAGCTGCTTTGCAGGAATTCGATATGGGCGGTGCAAAATTCACTTACATATCTGATCGCGGTGACAAGCTTAGCAAACTGGATCGGTTTCTGGTGTGTATCGGATTCATGGAAAGCTGGCCGGGGGCAGCTGTAACGGCTCTTGACAGGTTACATTCGGACCATAGGCCCTTGCTATTAACTACTACTCCTTCGGATTTTGGCCATGTGCCTTTCCGATTTTACAACTCATGGCTGGAAATGGAGGGCTTTGTGGGATTTGTTCTGAACAGATGTAATCAATTTTCATTTACTGGGCCTGGGGATCAAGAGCTCGCCACCAAGCTCAAGTGGCTAAAAAATCGGATAAAGGAATGGGTTTCGGTGGAGCGAAGGCGGAATGAAGAGATTTACTACGCTCGTAAGAAACAAGTGGTTGATCTGGAATTATTGGCGGAAGAAAGGGCATTAAACCAAGCTGAATTAGACATGAGAATGGAGTGTAAGCAGTTTTTACTGGAATTTGATAAACAGAGGCAATCAGATACAAGGCAAAAATCGCGAGTCAGGTGGGCAGTGGAAGGAGATGAAAATACTAATTATTTTCACTCGATTGTGAATGCCAACATTAGTTCGAACCGAATCAATGGGGTGTTTATTGGGGATGATTGGGTCACAAACCCGGCTATCATCAAACAACAATTTTTTGATTACTATTCCCAGCTTTTCTCCGAGCCGGTAAACAACCGACCTCCGATAGTGTGTCCGTTTCTAAGTGTCTTATCATCTAGCGAAGGCGAGGAACTGATCCGACCCTTTACCCTGGAGGAAATAAAAAGTGCAGTTTGGGATTGTGATGGTGACCGGGCACCCGGACCAGACGGGTTCAATTTCAAATTTCTTAAAAGATGTTGGAGTGGGTTGCAAGATAATTTTGTGAAAGTGTTTGAAGATTTTTATTGCAATCCGAATTTAAATAGAAGTTGTTCCTCCTCCTTTATAGCTTTGATCCCAAAAATAAAAGACCCGTTGAGACCATCGGACTTCCGCCCCATTAGCCTTATCGGGTGTATTAACAAAGTTATTTCTAAAGTTTTGGTGAATCGGTTGAAATGTGTAATTGGTAAGCTTATATCCGAGGAGCAAACGGCATTCATTGCAGGTAGAAATATCACGGACGGGCCACTTATACTGAATGAAATTCTAGCTTGGTTGAAATACTCAAAAAAAATGGGTATGATATTCAAAGTGGACATTCATAAGGCGTACGATTCACTAAGTTGGGTTTTCCTAAATTCGATAATGGAACAAATGGGCTTCCCAACTAAGTGGTGTCAATGGATTATGGCGATTCTCCACTCTGCTCATGCATCCGTTTTAGTTAATGGCTCACCTACAATGGAGTTTAAATGCACGAGGGGGCTCCGTCAAGGAGATCCTTTATCTCCATTTCTTTTTCTTATGGCTATGGAGGCACTGTCTGGGATAATGAAGAAGGCGTCGGAAGTGGGTTTATTCCAAGGCATTCGATGCAACAATAATGGTATGGTTCTAACTCATCTCTTGTATGCAGATGATGTGGTTTTTCTTGGGGATTGGTCGGTTACAAACATTCAAAATTTACGTCGGATTTTGAGATGTTTTTACTTAACGTCCGGGTTAAAAGTAAATCTGTCCAAGTGTAGTTTGTATGGGGTTGGGATTGAAGAAGGTGAAATAGTTAGTATGGCGAACACATTACGGTGTAGAGCCGGGTCCTTTCCTTTTAAGTACCTTGGATTGTTTGTGGGGGCTAACATGAACCTTATAAAAAACTGGAAACCGGTTGTTGAATTATTCAAGAGTAGGTTATCTATTTGGAAGGCGAAAAAACTATCCTATGGGGGGAGAATCACACTATTAAAATCGGTGTTGTCATCCTTACCAACTTATTTTTTCTCCTTATATAAAGCACCGGTTCAAGTTTTGAATCAACTTGAAAGACTACGACGGACGTTTTTCTGGGGAGGGTCGGATGAGGTGTCAAAAATGAGTTTGATGGCATGGGAGAAAATAGTCGTTCCGGTTAAGTATGGGGGTTTGGGTTTCGGCTCATTAAGGGATGCGAACTTGGCAATGCTTGCGAAATGGTGGTGGAGATTCAAGACGGAACCAAATGGGTTATGGAGGAGATTAGTATGGTCTATTCATTTCAACTCTAGGTCATGGAACCCGATTCCGGCTAAAGTATCATATGCAGGTCCGTGGAAGCAGATTCACAATATGTCAGTGATTTTACTTAGGCTAGGGGTGGACATCTCTAGAGCAATTAAGGGTGAAGTTAGAGGAGGGGCTGAAGTGGCTTTCTGGGTCGACATATGGGCTGCTACGGAACCTTTTATGACAAAATTTCCGCTACTTTTTCAGTTGGAAAAAGATAAATGGTGTTCGGTAGCTGAACGAGCTCGGGTGGGGGCAAACGGGACCTCATGGGGCTGGGAATGGAGACGTAATTTAGTAAACAACGATGAGCTGCGTGAATTTCAGCAGCTTAGCATGCTACTGCAGGGGGTCTCTATCACGTCGGGTACCGATCGATGGGTTTGGGAGCTTGATCCATCGAGATGGTTCAGTGTTGGTAGTGTAAAAAAGCTGATAAATGAAAGTAATTGCGAGCGGCCGGAGTATATAGTGAAATGGAATAGTTGGGTTCCGATGAAAGTAGGTGTCGTTGCATGGAGGGCCGAGAAGGAGCGTCTGCCAACCAGAGATGCTTTATTTAAACGAGGTATTTCAGTTCAAAATGTGGAGTGCATACTTTGCGGGGAGTATAACGAAACATCTGAACATCTATTAGTATCGTGTGGCTATGCTCAAATGGTGTGGCAAATAGTGTATCAATGGTGTAAAGTGCAACCAATTATCGCTTTTTGCATCAGAGATATACTAGATGCACACTACCAGTTTGGGGGGTCTTTGAAGAGAAAAAAAGCTTTCCATGCTGTTTGTTTGGTAACAATATGGAGGATATGGATCATGCGAAATGAACTTATGTTCTCAGGAAATAGGAAATCGGTTACAAGTATAGTGGAAGAAATAAAATCCAACAGCTACCAGTGGGTAAAGCACCGAGCAAAGGAGCCGAATTTGACGTGGGAACAGTGGCGCAGTTTTGATGTTTTTTAGCTTGTACTGATGTAATTGAATTGGTGTAGTACAGTCAGTTTTGCTGTATGTAATCTGTTTGGAGTATGTAAGTTTGGTGCTAGCCTCTGGCTAGAAGTTTAATAAAATTTAACTTTTGTTGGCCGTTCAAAAAAAAAAAAAAACTTGGTGTGAGTTGACTATTAATTAAATAAAATAACAAAATAAATAAAGAATAAAAGTAGCACGTATATGTCTATAATACAATTATGTACTAAATTTAGCTTGTGGATCTACAGAACCTTAAACCATTCTTCAGATCACTAGAATGATCGGTTTAATAATTTAATCATTAAATTAATGATTTTTAAAAACTTAAACAAAAACAAAAACAAAACAAAACAAAAAAAATTTAAAAACTTCTTTCGGACTCCACTCATTTTTATAGTCAATTGATACATCATTTTTACCTTCTAAAGCACTATAACCTTTTAACACTTCACATCTTATATTCATTTTTTATAGTTAATTTCTTTACGTTTGCTTTTATAATATAAAATCATGATTCAATGCTTAACTCATCTTCTTTACGATAAATAAATTTATAAATAAACTAATTATATAAATTTGCAAATCATTTACATGTCATTAAAGATAACCCACGAACAATTAAGCTATTTTTTTTTTGAATGGCTAATTGCATGTCATGGGGATTGAACCCATGACCTCCACATATTCTACACCTTATCTAACTCACCAATACCATTGGGCTATTCCGCATGGATAATTAAGCTAATTACACAACACTTCAAATATAAATATTCACAATGTATGAATCTCATAGCTCATGGGTTCATGATAAGGACAAAACACCACCTACACAAAACATCTCACCCAACCCCAACACCCACACCCACAAAAACACACCCACCACACACCCCTTTCCCTATCTCCCCATCTCTCACCAATGGAGGACCCTGCAACCGCTGTGCCATCATCTCTCTGGGCTTCCCTCAACAGCTGGTTCACCTCCACCGTCTTCTTTGTCCTCCTTAACCTCATGATCGCCACTATCGTTTTCACATCTAACTTACCCGACAACAAACACCAAAACATCCAACAAGAAGAACAACAACAAGAACAACAAGACCAGAAGAAAACCACTCATAACAACCGCGACCAACAACAAATCGCCAGATCTCCTTCACTCCTCTATCGTCTCAAATCCTTCAATCTATACCCACAAAAATCCCAACAAGATGAGTCTTCAGAGACCCATTACCACCAACACCCGTTAGAAGTAGCCGCTACACAATATGTTTTCGACCAACCTGACTACCAACATTTCGATACCAGTTTTACAAACCCAGGTCAAATCCATCATCATACACAAGCTGTTGACACGGAGTCACGTGCCGAGCACGTGACCACCCGTTATGATTCCGACCAGATTCGTCATGAGACCAGTAGAGATACCGATACCGGTTTCGGTTTTGACCCGACCCGACAAGAGACCCGCGGAGACTCCGGATTTGGTTTCGACACGACCCGAAATGAAGTACGAAGAAACAACGCGTTTGATTTTGACCCGACCCGACAAGACGACTCGACCCGAAATGAGACGGGATCTGTTTTCGACACGTTCGATGAAGAAGAACACGAGTTCGAGAGTTTGGATGAGGTGTACAGTAAGCTGAAAACCGGAGGACACGACAGGACAAAATCTGACGGCAGCATCCGACAAAAGCCGCCGGCGAAGATGAAAAAGTCGGCGAGTTTGAAAGTGGGTTTCACGCATCTCGAGGAGGAGGAGATGGTGGAGGCGCGGCGGCCGGCAACCGTGAAAGAGAAAAGGACGGCGGTTAAGGTGGTTGCCGATGATGACGTGGAGGTGGACTCACGTGCGGACGACTTCATCAACAAGTTCAAGAATGATCTGAAGTTGCAGAGGATTGAGTCGATGATGAGAACAAAGGGGGCGACGAATAGAGGGGGTGGAAATTGAATTATGTTGTTTTAGAGGGGGGGTTTTCTAAGATTTTGGAAAGTTGAAACATTGTTTTGCAAGGTTTATAGATGCGCGTTGTGGAGTTGGATCTCTTTTGGCCTTTTGGGTCAAATTTTCACGTGGGGTATTCTGGTGAATGTGGAGGGTTTCTATTGGGTTTAAGTAACGAGAGGTTAAATTTAGTATGAAGGTATTGGTTGGTGTAATTTTAAATTTAGAGATGACTATCATTTTCGTTTATCTAGTTTGATGGAAAATGTCACTTCAGTCCGAATTTTTTTTTTTGTCAGTTTCGTACTTAACATTTTTGAAACGTGCAACTTTAGTCCAAAAAGATAACATCTGTTAAAAAAATCTGTTAAAACTAAGAGCATTCTTATTTTTAACTAATAAGGGCTGATTATGTAAATTTGTTAATATAAATGACCATTTAAGTAATTTATTTAATTAGAAAAATATACATATACGTATTACAAATCTTCTGTACTTCTCATCTCTCTAAACATACACACACAAACACATACACGACTTCTTCTCTTTAAACACATCAAACCTTAACTTTACTCAACCCAACTAATCGGTTCGAACAAATAAGCGAGAAATTAGAGTAGTTACCAAGACAATATATGGACTGGAGTCGGGATTGATGGCGGCGGCAATTGGCTCTGGTGACACGATGGTGTTGCGATGGCTGAAATGCGACAACGGCAGGGACTGGTGGTGTGGCGGTGGTTGGCTCGAGCGGAATGGCAAATCAGAAATACAAGTAATGAAGGAAGCAAGATTTCTTGTTGAATTTTATTTCTAGGTTGGAGCGAAGAAAGAAAAAAGATTGATAAAGATTAATGGCGACATAATCGTTGTGGGTTTGCGGAGCTGCTTGTTGCAGCGGTGGAGAAGGAGGGTGACAATGGTGGCCGGATCTGGTGGTGATGACGACGGTGGTGGTGGTTTGCAGAGCTGTTGGTTGCAATGGTGGATATTGAGGGTGGCACGGTGTGAACGGTGGTGACCGGTGGGGATTCTATGGCGGAGGTGAACGGTGGTGACCGGAGCTGTGGTGGAGGTGGTAGCTGTGGTTGGTGGTGGCAGTGGCTGTGGTGGGGACCGGTGGTGTAGGTGGTTGGCTGTGGAGAGTGTAGAGAGAGAATAGAGTATTATCAGAGTTTGTGTGCATGTATATGTATTATCAGTGTATGTGTATGTATGTATGTATAAATATTTATGCAGATATAGATTATCTGTGTATATGTATTTTAATAAATTTTTATTCTTTATTTTTCTAATTAGATAAATTATTTAAATGGTCCTTTATATTAACAAATTTACATAATAAGTCCTTATTTAAAAATAAGAATGCCCTTTGTTTTAACGAAACATTTTAACGGACTTTTTTTTTGGACTGAAGTGACACCTTTCAAACGTTGAGGACTAAACTGACCCAACTTTTTTTTTTAACTGAAGTGACATTTTCTATCAAATCATACAAATGAAAATGACAATTAACTCTTTATATATGTATACTAGTGGGTACGTATGGTGATGACTGCCTGGATACACTCATGCACGTGCTGATGTTGATTGTATACTTCATCTTAGCCACTAGTACATTAATGGTGTTTTTGCCGACATGTTGGGGGTATAAATGGAATAAGATTTACGTATAGGAATTTAGTACTCATTTAGACAATTCTTGATATGAACTTTTTTATAATTATTCACACAATCTCTTACCCAACAAATGAAGGGTGGTCCAAATATGCAAAGGGATTTCTTTTAACAGCAAAATCAGGATTCATATATTCAAAAACCACCAAGTGTACCAAGGTGTTGTTGTAAAATAAGGTTTCTAAGGCTGTAAACTCTCCGAGTAAACGCTACAAGGTAGCATGTCGAGACGACTTTTTTCAACTCCGCCTAATTACTCGGAATCGATCAAACACGGTCAACCTTGGTTACAGTGGCGTAGCTTGACCAAAAGTTTCGATGGGGCGGAAAGTCATGAGACCCAATTTATATATTGTATAAATATTTAGACAAAATAATTAGGGGGTGATCCTACATAATTTTAAAATTTTTCGGACGAGAAATCAGAAATTTACACTTCTAACCGAAACATTGGAGAGGGCAGGTGCACCCCCGGTTCCCACTAAGCTCCTTCCTGCTTGGTTAGAATCGGATCTAGTAGGTCAACTCAGGCCGATTTGATTTAAAAAATAAAAAATAATTTCTACGTCTATCATATTAAAGAATAAATATCATTTTCATGTATTTTGTAATAATATTAGTAAATTTATGTTATTTGACATATATTTTATTTCCGAAAACTAATTTCGTTATAATTTAACATGTCCGAGTACTCCCCGAGTACTCTCCACCTAAGCCGAATATTCTTAGCTCTTCGGTCGACCGACTAGAAAATGCCTAACGACTTTTGTAACAATGGGTGCTAGTCTGCTAGAGCCCAGTTACAAGTACAGACCACCGACGTTACATACACCAAAACTCACACGCCACCAACACAAACTATTACGCTAGTTTTCAAATTCTAACATTTGCAAATTAGCCCTATTGTTGACCCATATGAAAAACCTTATTTTAATTTCATGGAGATGATTTAACGTTTAAAAAATATTTATTTAAATATACGTAAAGTGTATCATACAAGTTCTATAGTATTTTACTTGAAAGTGCTTTTGTAACACTCAACCCCTAACTAAATTGTATTACTAAACTGTATTTTAGTAAAGTTACATGCAATTTACAAGTCAACAAAATATCTAGCCATTGTAACTTATGTATATTTTAACAGGGCCGGCTCTGGGCCCGACAAACCCGTGCCAACGCCCGAGGCCCAAAATTTTAAAGGGCCCGAAAATTCGTTATAAGCTTGTATATATTTATTAAATTATATATTTAATATATTCATCCGTTTATTATGCAAAAAATATTGGTGGTGTAGTGGCAAAAAAACATCTCAAAATAATGTAAAGGTCTCAAGTTCAAGTCTTTGCTCCATCACTAAGTTTTTATTTTTGTAATTCATTTACCCGTAACCATAATTTTGGGCCCAATTCTTTTCGTCGCCCGAGGCCTAAATTTTTTCAAGAGTTTTCAGGGACGGCTGTGTATTTTAAGTTATAATTTTTTTCTTTTACGAAAATAAAGCATGTCGTTTATTTGAATTCTTTATTAAAAGAAGAAAGGTTATGATAGGGGTGTTGTGGGCCAAATATATTATTAGTGGTGGGAGCTGGGAAATGGGCAGTTGAGTAGTTTTCCAACCATTGATTTCTACTTTCTACAGCGAACGGCAGGAGGGGACACCAAAAAGCCAATATTCATGTCTCATTTGCTTACTTTCGAAGACTTTAAAACAATATAAAATATTTAGATCTATATATTTATTTGATAGATCACTAGATCAGTATGTGTACATCCCACTTTTTTGTTTTGTTTTTTTTTTTCTATTTATATTAAATGATATTTTAGTTATTTTATAGATAGTGTATGATTGTAGGGGTACCCCTGGTGAAATGCAAACACCATATAACAATAGCTAGATTTTAAATTATAGGTACAACATATCTAATCAAAATATGATGTTAAGGTTGGTATTTTAACCCGTTTGATTAAAAGAGGTAATCCATCATTATATTAAAATAAGAAAAAAATATTAGAAAAGGTCAACTTGTTTACAATCCATCTAGTTCATTTACAACCATTAACCCGTATAACCAATTTAGAACCCATCACAAGCCGATGATCTATCTATCTCATTTAATGAACTGATTATAACTTATTTACAACATTTGCAACTCGTTTAACATTTGTATATAGATTTGGACCAAATTCACCCTCCAATTTGATTAATTTGATGATCGAGGGTTTTGGGTGTTCTTCCCTTCTCTCTGGTCGCACACACACATACACACACAAGAGTGTGTTGTGTTTTTATTTTATTTTGTTTTAATATTAGCCACTTTTCCTTATTTACAACTTTAGTCCTTCAAGTTGTTTCATTCAAGTATAAATGACTACCATCCATTTTTATAAGTCTACTAAATATTAACTAGGTTATTTACCCCTAGTTATTTTATTTTACTTAGTAATTTAAAACGTATTTTTATCCATATATTTTGATATTTTTGGGGTGTTACATTTGTATTATATATAATATTTTAATATATAATTATAATTTGATTAAGTTACAAAAATAACCCATGTAATAAAATAGATATAACTACAAAAATAGTCCCTCTACTTAATAAAGGGCATTTTGGTCATTGTAGCAAAACTTAATACAAAAATTAAAGTGGCAGTAGTAGCAGTGGCCTTAATAACTCAACATATTACAAAACCGAAATCATATAACCTAAACTTGTTACAAAAAAGCTTAATACACAAACGTGTTACTTTTAGTCCAAACTTTTTTCTTATTTTTCTAGACCGATTGTATAATTTATAAATTTAACTATTAATTAAAGTAGAAATTATAAATGAACAAATTTGTGTGTTATTTTTATAATTTTAGGAGGTTAAAATAATATTTGAATTTATAAAATTGTTTTTATGTATAGGTTGATTAAATACAGGGCGGCTCGATATTTTTAGGCCCAAAGCGAATAATAAAATTGAGGTCCTTTTCGTAAAACAAGATGCTCTAGATCCTATTATTCATGTATGATCTTTGTGCATATGCATAACTATAAATCATAAATCTCAATGTTAACAATCTCAAAGTCAAGACCACCTACATATATATTAGAATTTGAGACCCTAGGGAAGCGGTCCCAAAAACTCTTGTTGTATTTCACTCTCTCTTAAGCCGGCCCTGATTAAATATTAATATCTAAATATTAATAAAAGACTACAAATAATACGACATGTCATTCTCTCCTTCAAGCTCATAATTTTTATTTACATTTGTTTAATATTGTTTAATATATTTTTTTAATATTAATAACCAATATATAGACATCACTTATCTTTATCTTTATCTTTATCCTTATCTTTATTTTAATATTAATAAATTCAATTAATAATATTATAAATATCTAAATCTAATATCTAATAAATTATTAATATCTCTTCAACTAATATGAAATTAATTAATTCATAAATATTAAACTAATAAAAAAATAATAAAAAGTTTGAAGCCATATTTTGTATTATGCCGATAATAAATAATTACTTAACCATTAACCCATTAACTAGAGTTTACTCTACTAATATAATAGTTTATTCAAGTTTTACAAAAACAAAACTTTTAACTTTTTTTTTGTAATTTATGGTGTTTTACCTCATGTATAGGATTTTTTTTCTTTTTTTCATTTCTAACCCAAAACTTTTACTCTTTTGCAATTTAGACCCTTTGTTTTTTTACTTTTAACCTAAAGCATTTCATCTTTTGGAATTTAACCCCAACTATTTTTATTTTTCAATTTTGGTCCACCATATTTTTCATCATCGCAAGTTTTTCGTTTCGTTCTAAATTTTGTGAGTCAACGCACTGTAACGTGCGTGTAGGGTTCAACATTTTTTCGTGTATTTTTTCCCGTTTGGCCCGTCGCAACGCGCGGGTCCTGGATTGACTTAGTTATTATTTCTATGTTTTATGTTTCGGTTTAATTTCTCTGCAACGAGCGTGCGTAATTCAAAGATTTTACGTCTGCTTTTCGCGTGATTTTATTTTTTCCGTTTTTATTTATTTTGTTTTTACGAGCTTTTCCGATGTTGGTGATTGCTGATAGTAGTATAGCATTGGTACTACTTGACACAGTTTTACGACAACCGCTGCAATGTGGAGGCTTAATACTAGTATTGATAATAATATCTTCATTTGAAAATTTAGATATTATTAAATTAAGAAATAGTCATTTTGAGTTCGATTTAAACCGAGTATATTTTATGAAATAAAAAGAGTTTTATATGTCAAGTATCCACTTAGTCAATGTGGATATGATTTTAAACAGTTAGTGGTTTAGTGAATAATGCCCTTACCTTTGGGCGTTTTCCGTCATGTAGAAGTTCAGTCAGCAATGGGGCTATTATTGGGCGTTTTTACAAAACGGGCGTAGTGGAATAATACCCCAACCAATCATTACACAATTATTATTTTTTTTTAAATTAAAAACTAATAATACTTCGTTAAATAAAACAAAAATTACAATACTAAAAAATTACATTGCAAAATTATACTTTTTGAAACTTGAAATATTAAAGGGTTTGAAGTTTAAAACCTTTTTTTAAATAGAATCAAAGTTTAGGGACTGAATGTGCAAAATCATCTTCTTCTTCCTCACAACAACCTGCAACATCATCTTCTTCAATCTTCTTCTTCTTTTAAATACACACACAAATATTATTTCTTTTGTTTTTTTAATTAAAACTAATTATACACAAACATGGCAAGGTCCTATTGGGCAAACAAAAATCTTCTTCTTCCTTTCAGCCAGTGGCGGATCTAGGATCCACGCCAAGCAGTAACGTTTTATAAGAAAAGCGGTAACGAAATCGAAAAAACGTCAAATTTTTCCAAAATTTACACTAAAAAGGTCAAATTTTTCCCCGCCTAGCGGTAGCGGGCGCTCCCCCGAGTAACCACATAGGTCCGCCCCTGCTTTCAGCGTGTTTCAAAACACGCCGGGGGGGGGGGGGTTGCCCGGGATCTAACCCACTACGGGTGGTCTTAGTAAAAGAAAAGTTCGTACATAACAACTTGAAATTGTTTCTATGAGGCTTTATGGATCAGATTTACATTTGGGCCAAACATTAAATGTTAGCTGGACTGTATTGGTTTAGTTTTTAGTTAAATTTTTTTATTAGGTTTTTTTCTTTTTAATCTTAATCTCTCTTTGCTTAGCTTACGGGAGTATTAGAGAAAATAATGTAATAGGTTAGTACAGGGACAATAACTGAAATATTGTGGTCTATATTAACCACACCTCATATAGCCCTGATTACATCACTACAATCCAATACAATGTACAAGGTTTAGTTTAGGGTGATCGGGGCGTAGGTTGCAAGTTATTAGGCTTTGTTGGTTGTTTTATGCTTCTTTTGTAATCTGTGTACTATCTGCACATCCAGCTCCCGGCTGTTGCGTGTTAGAACTTTTTTTCTATATATATTTGCTTTTTTGTGGCTGTTCAAGAAAAGAAAAAAAAACATGAACTTTAGGGAAAGAAATTGAATCAGGTAACATCATATGAGTTCGTCTCAACCGTCCTTACAGATCTTTCCTGTCGTGATATCTTTTTAACGAATTTTGTAATAACGAGACAAATGGGAGCTCAAGAACCTTAACCAAATGGCTTGAATATTAAAAACCACTAGTAACTACAACTCACTTAGAATTTTTAATGGACACCTAGTGTGCTTAAATCCAAGTTCCAACAGCATCCAACATAACCTTAAAGCAACAAATATAACATCTTACAAAATGTGCATTTATGCATTCCATCAAACATTTGGTGTTTCATCAAACAAACATAACCTTAATCCAACCTCACTTCGTATTAATTAAGTCCCAAGAGGGTTTGTAAAAGAATATAAGAAGCAAATGAAAAGTATTCACAACAGAGAGAAGGTAAAACCTGGTTGAAATTGTTGAAGCATTGTGCGTGAGATCTACGATTTCCTCGGAAACATAACGAACACCAGCAACAAATCCCCAAACCAGGTAACGTAAGATTTTGGGGGCCTAAAGCGAGGGTTTCTTTTGCCCAAACTTTAAGGCTGCCCCTGATTTGTAGCATCCATATATGTATAGGAGTAAACATACAGCTTGTCAAGTTACATACTGAACAGGACGAAATTCAATGCCTTCAAGAAAATACGTAATTCTTGAGGAAGTAATATCGAAGAGTGGCAAGAACTGAATCCCAAGAACATGTTCACTCTTGTGGCTTGTAAATTGGTATAGTTCTGTCATTAGCCATCCATCATCTCTCACATGTGTCATGCATGAATTTGAGTAGTATCTCTCCCCTTCCAGTCTGAATTTAAAGGGTATATGTGTCCCATGATCCGGACCACTATGTTTGAAGACAAGGCTTACGGTGTACATTGCCTTTGGTGACAAGAATTGAGTTGTCACTTTTACTGTAAAACCGTTGTACATTCCACCCTTTATGACGTTTGGAAACCTGCAATTATCACAATCATATATATCTCAACTCTCATATTTCATTTATTTAAAGATCTGAAAATATTAATTTATGCAATCTGTAGTTTTCAAAAAGTCATTTGTGTTTCAAAGTAAATCAGTTTATACACGAGTGTGGATCTAGAAAATCTTCGTAGCAGTAACGTTTTATGAAAAAGCGGTAACGAAATCGAAAAAATGTCAAATTTTTCCAAAATTTACACTACCGTCGGAGTGCCAAGCGGTAGCGGAGGCTACCTCGCCCCTGGTGCTCTCCGTACATCATAACATGCATTTTAGCTTAACCTGAAAGGTTGAAATCTCTCTGGTCTCGTGTCCAATCTCAACAACTCCATTTCATTAGTTTTTAGGCTCACTAGTTTTCCTATCTCTATCTCTCACTAGTTTTTTCTCGGTAATAAAATTTTGTTTTAAAAAAAGTTTTAAATATGAAATGAGTTTTTTAAGTTAGTTTTGAAGTTTGTTAGTTAAACACAGAGAGAAAATTATACCTATGGAAGCAGCCAAAAGAAAATTAAAACGATATGTATAGACTATAGTAATTTAACAAGGAACTAATTTCAAGAAGAGATAAAGATATCAGGTGAACGAGAATTAGAGCATCCACAATGGTAAATTATTCAAACACGTTCTCAACTAACACATCAGATTTCAATCATCCTTTAAAAAGACCCATTTTTCCTACAACGCTACCTTCTTTTTCAAACACCCACTTTTTATATAAAAAAATATTTATATAATATTATTTGTGTGTTTGTGGAGCTCACTATGTCATATGAAATGGGTTTGGAATCCTAGATGGAACAGTGACAGAGCTTGACCAAAAGTTCCGTAGGGGTTGAAACTCATGGGACCTAATTTTTTTTCTAGCCCTATGTTTTAAGTTATATGTTCGAGTCCTCAGTGATTCAGTTCGAGTCGGGTCAAACAATAATAACTCCAAATATCTAACTGATAGACTCGTTCAAGTTTAAAAACAAGTATAAAAATTATATATATTTATGTTTCCGTTAAATAAAAACTGAATTTGTACTAATCTCAGCCATCATCAGATCAACTCGAAACAAAATCCTGACCATTTAAAATAACAAAATGCTTCTAGAAGTAGAGGTTCCAGGAGGTTACAGGTGAGTTCTCCGTAGAGTGGTTTCCGCTTTTTTTAATTTTGCTTTCTCTATCTTAAAGTCGGTTCTCTTTCTCAAAACACGCTTCTGAGGGCTCCAATTCCACTATTGTTTTAGGGAAGAATTTAAGTGGTTCTCCGATTTCGCGGCCATCTGCTACCATCTCGTCGAGAAGAAGACTCCACTCCGTTGTTGCTTCTGATCTCAAAATCATTTAGAGAAATCTTCGAATCAAGATCAGGATGCTTTAAAATTGGCCTTTAAAAGGGGGGGGGGGGGGGTGGAGAATCTGAAATCTCGCCTGCTTCGAAAGCCTCTCTCTACTACGTCCACGTACAGAAAGTCTGCCTCTTTCCGCCTCATGAAATGAATGGTTAGTTTGTATCGATTTCACCCTAACTCTCACTCAATTTGGAAACTCAAAATCGTTTATATCTAATTGCATAAACATGTTCGATTGATAGACAGAGTTTGAACTGTGTAGGGATGTGAAGAAGGTGTCGGGAAGGAGTAACAAGGGATCAAATATCATGTTATGGTTACCAACAAACAAGACGTTGTTGGTAAAATCACTAATCTCTCTTTTATTGTTCAATGATTGTTCCAGGTTTAGGCTAAGAAGACTATTAATGAATTATGTGAAACAGGTTTCCGGTACGACAGCTGATTTCGTGGCGCATTGCTTATGATGCTCCTTCACAAGAACCAGATAGCTTAGCAAAAAAAATAAGAGAGGGAAGATGAAGAAAAAGATTATCAAAGATCATAAATTTTTAAAGATAAAAGTACGTTTTAAATATTTTATTGAATCGAATGGAATATGAGCAAAACTTCGTTGGCGCTTGCTTATGTTGATGAGGGGTGGAAAGAACAGAGGTTCGCTCTTCAACTCAAAAACATTTCCTTTTCTCATTATTGTTAGTTTCTGGCAGATATTATGTGCAAAATGTGGACAGATAGAAGCGTAGCTTGACTATGATATTATTCTTTGTGATGGATTGTGTGAAGTTAATACCATCAATTTTGTTTGGATCTACCATTACTGAAAGAGCAAGGTAGCGTATCAATCTCGACCCGTTCACCTTCTAATGGGTTGATCTGGCTTTTTGTCTAATGTGTCGAATGAATTGATATCATTGTAGTTCAGTTCAGATTTTACTTTTGATTCAAGATTATCTTAGTGATATGAAGAATGAATTAGCATCAACCTAAGTTCAAGGGCTTGATATGCCTAGAGATAAACAAGAGTTACTAGAATCGCATACGGAAAATGGCGATTTTGGCCCATAACTGCAAAGAGAAATGTTGAGAGACTGGAATAAAAAACGCTGAATGAGGTGAGTTTTTCACCTTTTAAAAATTTGGTTGACTTGGGTTGTATTTGATCTCAAACGTACCAAGTAAAAGAAAACCCCAACGGGCTGAAAGTGGCATAAGTATTTTTTAATGCATAGAACTTCTTTAAACATTTTATTTAAAGATTTAGATTGTGTTGTTTCAATACAGTTTTTGTAGTCATAATTTACACATTTCATTATTTGTAACTTTCTATTTAATGGACAAGCAAATGTTAGCGGGTCAATCCAACCAGCCTAACCAATTTTAGAGAATTTTCAAAAATGACCTGAACCCCATTTTGTCATGTTACTTGAATTGCCTATGGTAGTCGGCTTGCCACCTCTAATATTGATCCAATATATTTGCCAAAATTTTGACTAAACTTACATAAATATTTTGTTTTTGGCTATGGCTTAAGTGGTGGATATTAATATGTGTGTATATTGAGGGGTGTTTGTGTTTTCTTTTTCCTAAACTATGATAATTATTGATTTCTTATTGTGAAATAGAACATTTATGCCGATCTTAATTCCCACTTTTTGACAATTCAACGAGTGGGTGGCGTTTGCTGAGAATTTCTCGTCAGGCTTTTGACGTCAAGCTTTTGAGGCATGCCTAAAGGGTCTAAGCCAATTGAATGACTTCACTAATTGTTCTATTCTCACTGGTGGTGCATACTGACCTTCTGATGCTGCATGAATCATGATTGTTTTCTCAGCTGTGGTATGTAATACTCAGTTTAGTGATAGTTAGGTTTTCACCATGGCACCATGGTCAGTGACTTACTATTTATCAATTTGTGGCTTTTAAAGTACAAGATGAGTTTGTTCTCGAGACGTCATGTACTTTTTAAGTTTTGTTCTTATCACAAAAGTAATAGCATTTATAAATTACAAAAGTAAGAAACCAGTTCAATAAAATGAAGATTTATATTGGCATTTGTCGGTTTCCTTCTAAGGTGACTAGGTGTATCTGTTGTTCTTTATTTTATATGATAGACGATGGGTATGTTTGGCATGGAGCTTTTAGGAGCTCCTAGCTTTAAGCTTTTAAGAAAAAACTCCTACTTAATAAAAAGTCTTGTTTGGTTGAAGGAGCTTTAAGCTTTTAGGTTAGGAGCTTGAAGCTTTTGGTTGAACGCTACTACTAGTAGCGTTTAGAAGGAGCTACAAGCTTTTAGGGAAAAATGACTATTTTAACCTATCAAAATAAGGAACTTTTTAATGCACCAACTTTCTAAATTTTTAGTTATGTCCATTTTGGTAATTTTATACATTTTATTAAAAGCTTCAGCTACTTTACCAAACACCAAATATATCTAAAAAGCTACAGCTACTAGCTACCAGCTACAGCTACCAGCTTCCAGCCACCAGCTTTCAGCTACCAGCCACCAGCTACTTTTGCCAAACATACCCGATATCTTTTTTTTATTTTCTCATTATTATACAGGTTTGCATATGTGGTCTAAAACCAAGTTAGACGTTTTCATGATTTATGGCTTATTTTTGTGACTAGCGTGATCAACTTGGTGTTCAAGCTTTTGCAGATGCGCTCCTTTGTTGTTGGTTGATAAGTGTCGCGGAATATTATAACCAATCATCGTATGGTTAAACCATGTTCTTGACATCTTGAGTATTGTTGGCTCTTTTTTTTTTTTTTGTATATTATTGAGTTATCATGTTGCATATAATGTGCCTTTTAGACTTAAGAGATTGGGTAATTGGTCATAATAGGTACTCAAATAGGCCGAGTCGGGTTGACCTGAAACACTCTTTGTCGAATTTTTTTATTCATCTAATGAATATATAGTCAAATCTGATTATAAATTTATATTATGGTGATGGAACTTTGTTTTTTATATAAAAATTGTTAGGAGGTTTAGTCTGCTATTGCTAATGCATATAAAGGCTCCTGTCCATGTCCAGGTAGAAGCTGCATTGCAATGGCCCATAAAAAAATTAAATGCAATCTGATTTCACTTAAATTGCCTCTAACCTTGCTTTGCTAGGTTTTTAGCCATAATATACATGTAAATATTCCATTTACTTACTCATGCTGATAAAACATTTCACACATTTTGTCTCTTTCTTAAACAAATAATGTTTTTGTTTACAAGTAAAAATATTTATGTTATGATGACCTTAAATTGCCCGTCCACCAGACGGGTATAGAACTAGTTTATTAATAGATCCGTTCTTCAAGTTTTTTTATAACTCAATACTACAATATGTATAATCTATACTATATAATAAAAGAAACCATATTAGGGACACTTGTCATCGTATTAGGCCTTCTCTTATAGATAATTATTATGTTAGTTTAATCTCTTTTAATTAATAATTAACAACTCTATATTAAATTAAATAAATAAATAAACAAAACCCGAACTAAGAGAAATGATTTAGTGTGTAGATTCCTAAATTTTTGCAACCACCCGAACAAAAAAGTGTTGTGTTTTTTTATTTGTGGTTGGGATGCTTTAGACTCATTTTATATATTCTACTTTTTTCCTTACAAATCGTCTAAAGAATATTTTATATTATATTCGTCTTTCCTTGCAAATCGATTAAAGAATCTATCTACTATAATAAAACAAACTAAGTTTTAGACACGTGTCATTTATAGAAGGTATTCTCAAATCTATTTTTATCTTATATTAACTAAATAAATAAATAATAAATTAATATTAAATCTTATCATACTTTAATAAAATATTATCCTCAAATCTAAATTGTTAATTTAATATATTTTTAAAACAAATACCTCTCTTTCCTATTTATCTTATATTAAATATATAAATAATAAATTAATATTAAATGTTATCCTAATTTATTAAAAATATAACTTTTTTTATTAATTGGTATACAAAATTATAATTATTCAACTCGTGTAAAACGCGGGGTTTTTAAAAATATAACTTTTTTTATTATTTACTATACAAAGTTACATTTATATAGCACGTGTAATACACGAAGTTTTTAAAGATATAACTTTTTTATCATTTGCTATGTAAAATTAGATTTATTCAACACGTGTAATACACGAGGTTTTTAAGGATACAATTTTTTATTACTTGGTAGATTTTTCAACCCGACTATACACGGGTTTTTTAAAGATACGACGTTTTTAGTATTTAATATACAAAATTACATTTATTTAATATGTGTAATACACATGGTTTTTAAAGATATAACTCTTTTTTAGATCTATTCAACACGTGTAATATACAGCGTTTTTAAGAATGTAATATTTTTTATGATTTGGTAGATTTATTCAACCCGATTATACACGGTTTTTTTTAAAGATACGACGTTTTTAGTATTTAGTATACAAAATTACATTTATTTAATTTGTGTAATATACATGGTTTTTAAAGATATAACTATTTTTTTATTATTTGATATATAAAATTACATTTATTTAACCCGTACAATATACGGTGTTCATAAATATATAACTTTTTATTATTTAATAGAGTTAAATGCCATTTTAGTCCCTGTGGTTTGGGCCATTTTGCCAGTTTAGTCCAAAGGTTTCATTTTTAACATGTGGGTCCAAAAAGGTTTCACAGTTGCCATTTTAGTCCACTGGGTTAACTTCGTCCATTTTTTCTGTTAACGAGAAGGCCAATTCGGTCATTTTATATGGCTGAATTGCCCTTTTAGTTAACAGAATTACATACAAAATGACCAAATTGGCCTTCTCGTTAACAGAAAAAATGGATGAAGTTAACCCAGTGGACTAAAATGGCAACTGTCAAACCTTTTTGGACCCACATGTTAAAAATAAAACCTTTGGACTAAACTGGCAAAATGGCCAAAACCACAGGGACTAAAATGGCATTTAACTCTATTTAATATATAAAATTACATTTATTCAACCCGCGTAATACACGGAGTTCTAACCTAGTATTTTTTTTTTAAGAAAACTGGTAAGGGCCAGGAATTTTTAGGCAAAATAAATGGTGGGGGCCGACCTCTATACTTATGAAAAATTTCTGACGAAAAATTAACCCTAGTAACCGAAACATCGGCAGGGCCCCGGCACCCCCTGACTCCTTATAAGCTACGCCCCTGTAGACGAAGCAAGCAGAGGAGGGCAGTGGGCGAGAACCACAATGGGGGATGTTTGGAATTGGGCTGGTATGGAAATATGGACGGTGCCACATAGGCATCGTCGTCGATGCTCTTATATAAAAGTATAGGTGGAGAAAGTCACTAATTAACCTTGATTTTTGTGTGCTGTTATGTACAAGGGAGTCCGCAGTGATGCATTTTGTTGCAGATATTACTTCACACACTTTTCCCTTAAGTATTGTAAGCCACTGTCGAGTAAACATATTCAAATAATTAATTAATAAAATAAAATGAGCATATTAAAAATTTTTATATTTTTTTCATCCAATCGTTTTTAACTTTGTAATCTCTATACTAATAAATAAAAATAAAGTACACATGGATGATTTTTAGGCTTTCTTTTTTAATTTTTTGCCACTTGTCATTTATTAGGATTATTTTTGCCACGTGTCATATTGTGAGTATTCCTATATTTTATTAACCCTTTTATTTATTCTTGATAATAATAATAATTAATAATTAATACTTGATGGTTGATTGATTGATTTAATTGATTTTAATTTTTTAGTAAGAAATGTTTTTTCTTCACAAAATTTAGGTATTTTGTAAACGTGGTCAACATTTAGATTTAATTAATGTATTTACTGCAAGTAAATTATAAATCAGTTGTAATGACCTAAATTCAATTATGCATATCTTTAAATGCGTATCTCAAGGTATTACGATGCATGCAAATATTGTAGTATCATTCTTAGTTGAAAAATCATTAGTTCATTACAATCTTGATAACTTAAATGTGACATCTTGGGTTCAAGTCTTATGAAAAACATGATATTTGTTGTTAAAAAACAACATATGTATCTTTTTTTTTTTCAAAAGGGTGTAGTGATTTGGTGGCGATAACCATGAAGTCCCCAGATTTAACAAGGAAGAAGATAGGATGGTTAGGGGAATTTTTAGAATTTCTTTATTTTTTTATAAAAGAACCCATTTTGATAAATACTTTTGAAACAAGTCATTTTAATAAATAATTTTATCAACTACACCCTTAAAAAAACAAAACCTCATCAAATGTACACCAAAAGTTGTATAGTTTAACTCAATAATATTATAGGTATACTTGACACTACTAAGATAATTAAAAAAATGTAAATGAGGTGCTTGAAAAATACGTGGAGGTATATTGTCATATTTTTTTTATTTTATTTAATTGTTTTTCAAAGGTATACTTTTAGAAACATACTTTATAAGTAAAAAAGTTTTCTTTACATGGGTTTATAAAAGATTGCTTCTTGATGAGTTTAGCCAGCTATATATTGCATTTTATATAAATAGGCATTTAAATTTTATGATATATTATTATAGCTTTTATTTTACCATTATTACATATAACAATATGTAATTTCGGTGATGAGATGTTTGGTAAAAAAAAATAAATTATACTGTTTTTAATGTACAACCCCGTGTAATACACGAGTTTCTAACCTAGTAAATAAATAAATTTAAATGCACAAGCACAATCATTTTATTGTTAAAAATTAGGGTAAATTACACTTTTCGTCCTTTATGTTTGTAGCGGGTTGCAATGGATGACCTTTAACTTTAATAATTACAGTCACAGTCCTTTATTTGAAAAACTTGTTACACCTTAGGTCCTTTGACCCTAACCTGGTTAAAACTTTCAGTTAAGTGAGGTCATGTGCAACCCATATGAGGGCAAAACAGTCATTTAGGGTAAGCGGTATGGTTGCGAGGACTCATTCAGGGAAGGGGGTCACCGATCGGTGAACCACACCGTGGTGATGAAGGTGTTCGGTGAGGATATTCGGTGTATAGTCATCGATTTGATTGAGTGGTGATTGAATGAAATTTGACTGTTAAAAAATATATAACTCAAACACCCTAGAGTGATTGAACCATACCTAGTGATTGAGTGTAAAATGGGGAGTAGAATGAGGAGTTGACATGACATGCTATTATTGGGTAAAGAATGACTCAAACACGCTAGAGTAATTGAACCATACCCTCCACCCTTATAAAAAAAAGAATGTCAAAAATATAAGGGCATGTTTGGCTAAGCTTATTAGAGTTAAAAAGGACTTTTGGGAAAAGGACTTTTGGGAAAAGGAGTTTAAAAAAAAGTGTTTGAATTAGCTTATAGGGTGGGAAAAACCAATAAGTCAATAAGTTATTTTTTAAAAAGTGTTTGTCTTAGCTTATTGATGTAAAATGACTAAAATGGGCATTCTTTTAGAAATAAAGGGGTAAATAAGGGGTATATTGGTAATTTGATGTTTGAAAAGTTATAAGCTGGCCAAGAAGTCACAATATACTAACTTCTCAAAACTACTTTTCCTTCATCTCAAAAAGTCATTTTAAAAAGCACTTTTGCATTTGCCAAACACTAAAATGACTTATTGGCTTTTTGATTAAGCCAATAAGTCAATAAGTTGGTTTGAAAATCTTAGCCAAACATGCCCTAAACCTAAACCATCCATGTACTCTCTTTTTTTATCCCCTGTACTCTCTCTCTCTCTCTTTACATACCCAGATCCAAACAGGCAAGAATGCACTTTCATATACTCATCAGCCGATGAATCACAGTTTCTGACATCAGGATGCAAAACTCTGGCTAATCTCCGGTATGCCGCCTTGATCTCCACCGTATCGGCTCCGATTTTATTCCGAGCACATCGTAGAGTGAAGATTGATTAGTAATCCGTTGAGATTTGGTTGAAAACGATGTCGTTCGTTCAGCTGTGGCGGAAATTGGAGACGATTTAGGTTGTCGATGGACGGTGAAATTGGGGGAAGTGAAAAGACATCACTGAACTCATTGCATCCGGAACGGAAATTGGCGGTGTTGCAGTTGCTGCTGCAGCTGGTGACGGTGGTAATGTTGCACCTGCAGCCGCTGCCGAAGAGCCAAAGAAAGAGGAAACGATGTCGTTCGTTCAGCTGTGGCGGAAATTGGAGACGATTTAGGTTGTCGATGGACGGTGAAATTGGGGGAAGTGAAAAGACATCACTGAACTCATTGCATCCGGAACGGAAATTGGCGGTGTTGCAGTTGCTGCTGCAGCTGGTGACGGTGGTAATGTTGCACCTGCAGCCGCTGCCGAAGAGCCAAAGAAAGAGGAAAAAGAAGACGTGGAGTCTAATGATGTAAGCATTTCTTTTACTATTAATATTATTGTGTCAAACTTAACATGTTTGACAAATATTTGTCGACATATTTGATTGTGTTTGATTTGCAGGGATTGGGATTTGGCTGATTTGCAGGGATTGTGTTTTGAGTTGCAGTATAGGGGAGAGAGAAGAGAGCACAGTGGAGACGATATGGTTTAGGTTTATACTTTTGACATTTTTTGTTTTGTTTTAAATGACTGTTTTGCCCTCACATGTGTTGCACATGACCTCACTTAACTGAAAGTTTTAACTAGATTAGGGTCAAAGGACCTAAGGTGTAACATGTTTTGCAAATAAAGGACTATGACTGTAATTATTAAAGTTAAAGGTCATCCATTGCAACCCGCTACAAACATAAAGGACGAAAAGTGTAATTTACCCTAAGAATTAAGCTATTACCGTATTATCATCATCAACAAGAATTCCATTCGTAAACCGAATGAAATTTTGATCCTGGGATGTGTTTAATATTGGAGATTTCAGGAGCTTTTGAATCCTCATCGTCTCCTGTACATATAATTGGTGTTAGCTCTTTTATATCAGTTTAGTAATTTTCAGAAAAGGACAGCTATACTAACTTGCTACATGTGATACTTCTAAAACAGAGAAAGAAAACTTACTTCTTGTTCAATTGCAATCTCAAGTTGTTTCGTAACCTCAGCCATTGATGGCCGTTCTTCACGATCTTTTTTTAGACATCGATAAGCAAGGGATGAAAACGTATTCAAGGAACACGAGTCCATTTTTTCCTTTAGATCAGGAAATATAATCTCATCTAATCTCTTCTCATTATAGAAATGTTGCCATGCAGGCACAAGAATTCGGTATGGATGACCATTCCTAGATTCAATGCATAATTTACCACACATTAATTCAAACAGCACCACTCCAAAAGAGTACACATCAGACTCTTTTGTCAGGAAATATCCACGTGTACCAACTGGACCAATTTTTGATAAACCAAAATCAGAAACTTTAGCCGTCCAATCTTCATTCAAAAGTATGTTCGAACTTTTAATGTCTCCGTGTAAAACTCCCTGACGTGTGTCCCCAGGATCATGAAGGTAGTTGATTGCATGAGCAACCCCAACACATATCTTCAAGCGTTGAGCCCACGTGAGACCAGGCTCACTAAGATATCTATCGAGGCTCCCACGAGCTTCATAGTCATATACAAGTATCAACTCATCACCTTCATTACAAATTTTCAAGAGAGAGACCAAATTTACATGTCTGAATTGAGAAAGAAACGAGATCTCTTTCAAAAACTCAACATCCCCTTGCCCGAGTCTACGGTCTAGTCGCTTAAAACAGACCATGCGTTGTCCTCCTGGTAGATAGAGTTCTCCCTTGTACACCTTGCCAAACCCACCGCGTCCAATTAGGTTATCGTCAGAGAAGTTGTTGGTGGCCAGTTTTATATCTTTCAATCGAACATTGAGGTAGTCAAATTCTTCCTCAAATCCGTACAATGTTGGCATCTTAGTCTCTCTGACTTCGTGTTTCATAGGGTTCTGCAAAGAATCAACATTTTTGTATCAACTCATATTTATTGAAATATTAGACACTTCTTAGAATATAAAACTTACTTGTTGATGATGCAGTGCAACCTCGAGTTCTCTAACAACCTCAGTCATATCTGGTCGTTCTTTTTGATCCCTATTTAGACATCGTCTTGCAATGGCTGCGAATGTCAACAAAGAATCCTGATTTATTTGTTGCTTTAGATCAGGAAAAATAATATCATCTAGTCTATCTTCATCACAACGATTTGTCCATGTATGCACTAAAATGCATATGAGCTTATCCTTATCAAATTCACAACATAATCTTCCACACATAATTTCGAACAACACCACTCCAAAAGAGTAGACGTCACACTCTTTTGAAAGAATACCTGTCTCATAATAGACTGGATCACAATATCCAAGTGTACCTGCAACATTAGACACTAGATATGAACGCGTTTGGTTAGCAGGAGTGACTTTTGATAGGCCAAAATCTGAAACTTTTGCAGTCCATTTATCATCCAGAAGGATGTTTGAACTTTTTATGTCACGGTGAAGAATTCTTCGTTGGGTCTTCTTTGGATTATGAAGGTAGTCAATTGCTCTTGCAGCCCCAATACATATGTGGAGCCGTTGGATCCATGTGAGGCTAGCTTTATCAAGATAGTTATCGAGGCTCTGACGAGATACATACTCGTATACAAGGATTCTCTCTTCATCCTCCTTGCAAAAATGTAAAAGGGAGGCCAAATTTTCATGACTCAGTTCAGAAAGCGTCGTGATCTCCTTCCAAAATTCAACTTCCCCTTGTCCAAATTTACGGTTTAAGCGTTTAAAGGCGACCATTCTCCGCCCGTTGGGGAGAAGTAGTTCTCCTTTGTACACAGTTCCAAACCCACCGTTTCCAATAGGCTTGTCGCTAAAATTGTTGGTAGCTGCCTTTATATCTTTGAGTTGGATTTCAAGGTGTCTAAAATCATCTGTGTAAGACATCTTTTATCGATTGTAGAAACAAATTTGACAGGTGAAACAAATCATCTGGAGAGAGAGAAACAATTCATATTGAGAGCAGCATCACAATATGTGGAAAATTAATATATGACATTTACACAGGGGCGGACCCACATGATGTGGGTCGGGGTCCACGGACCCCAATGGTTTTTAGAAAAATAGTAGAACCGGTATGTTAAATTTTTCAAGGAACTCATAAAATAAATTAGTTAGACCCCATAATATAAAAAACAAAGATGGTACTGTGGTAAATCTCCTTGTGTTCCAACAAGTAGGTCTCAAGTTCAAGTTTTACATCTCTTGATTTTAGTTTATTTTTTCCATCAAAATTAAACTAGTGTTTTAAAACACCACAACCACCCATTGATCCTCTAATTTGTTTTTTTTAAATGACAAATTTAATGTATTCGAATGATTTTATTTCACATTTGATTACCAAATAAGACTTTTAACATATAGTGGCGTTCAAAAAAAAAAAAAGCTTAAACAAAATTTTGAAGTTATGTGAAGTAGTTGTGTTGTTTAGGTAGCTATTGGTTTCAAGCAACTTATTAATCACCACAATTTGATAATTTAATTCTTAAAAATGGTTCTTAATAATGTAGTGGTTTCATGTCCACTAAATGATTTTACATTATTTCCTAGCCCCGACCCGACCCGACTACGATGACCGACCTGAAAATTTTAATGGTGGTTGTGAAAAATTCTAACACAAAAAATGGACACCAATGAAAAAAATTCCTAGGTCCGCCACTGCATGTACAGAGCTATGGGAAACGATTAAATACAAGTATAAGTTAAAGGCATAGCAAACACAATAAACTCAATAGTTAATCCATATATCCAATCACAGAAAACAATTATATTGCTAGAACAGTTGATAATATTCTTGACAAACTCTTAATTTAATTTCAACAAGTAATGACTAGACATCAGTATCACATACCAAAAGTAATGACAAACAAAGGAGCACACTACTAGAAAACACATTATTTTAGTCATTTCAATATTAGATTTTGGGCGTTTTATCACTTAACATCGCCCAAAATATTACTTTTGCATATTCCTAACAATTTTTCGCCCAAAAAACAAAAGAATAGCCTAAAAAAGTATACAATATGGGCGAATTCAGTGGAGCATTATTTTGGGCGAAGACTTGTAAGTGCAGGCCAAAAATAACAGTTTTTTTGGGCGAAAATTAATGTGGCTCAAAAAAGCATGTTATATAAATAGAAAAAACCCTAATAAATCCAAAGCAGTTACTTCAATTCATGCATTTCTTGATCGATTAATGATTCCTCTACATCAAAGCCTTACCATCAATTTATTTGATTCTTTCAACTTATTGATTTATTTCCATTGTTCATTCAATTCAATCATTCAATTAACAAAGGTATATAGAGTTTCGTCATATTATCGCTTATATATTTACTCATTCTTGAATTCTTTTATGATCACTAATTGATTATATGTTGCTATTAATTTGTAGATAAAAATTGTACGTATACTTCGAAACATTTCTCTTCAATATTCTATCAAGACTTAAAGGTATGTAATTTTGGTTTTATCAATAATGTATTCTATTTTTATTTAAATATTTGTGTATAATAAAAGCAATAATAGTCTAACATTTTGTGTATAATATTTCTAATATAGATATGTATGATATGTGTGCATTGAAGATAACCCTTTATAGTATACCCGTCCAAAATTTATCTAATAGAGATAAATTTTGGATTGTCCCCGTTTGGGACTGCTTTTTAAATATTCTATCTCATTAGGATGTGTATGTATTTTAACTTGTTAACATTTTAAGAAAAAATTGGCAGTATTTCCCTGATGCGTGTGAAGTGTCGTATATTTTAGGTGTATATTTTAAGCCCTTTTTAACACTTATTTTAGCCAAGTTTTAAATTTATAAAACACGATATTTCACTAACACTAAACACACATATGGGCAAGTGCACCCATCGTTGAGTGTAGTATAGCGTTGGTAAGATACCGAGGTCGTCTAAGGACACAAGAGCTTTTAATACCGGTTTATCCTCAACGTCTAACCAAAATAAAAGTTTAGAAAAATGTTTTAAACTAATAAAAATAAAAACTAACTAAAATGCTGAAAATAAAAATAAAATAAAAACAGATAGACAAGATGAATCACTTGGTTCCGACTCGTATCTAGTATAACCTTTGATTATTTCCGCACTTTTGCACATAATTAAGAGATTATCTTAGTTATTGTAGTAGGCCCCTCTTTTGAAGGTGACGTTACCCTCACCCCAGTAGTTTGAGTCAGCAGGGATACAATCCTAAAGGGGTGGATTATTGGAAGATAATGAATTAAGTTATTAATGCAGTATTGTGGTAGGCCCCGCTTTTGGCGGTGACGTTACCCTCGACTAAGTAGTCTGAGTCAGCAGGGATACAGTCCTAAATAGCCGGGTTATAGTATTAATAGTAGTTAACTTATGAGGGGATCAAAGAGTTTGGACCCCCGCCATCCAATACCGTGAAGTATTGAAGGAGGTCCTACTAAATTTGACCCAGGTCCATTGCAGGACCTCTAAACGCTGAACAATGGCAAGACCTTTACCAAACCGTTCCCTTAACCCCCTACCAGGTAGCCAACATACCTCCATATAGACCGTGGAGATATGAATGGTGAAAATCCTTTATTTTATATAGACAGTAAAATAATGCCAAGACACCACGGACAAACGATAAGGAAAGATCACCTTCAACATAAGTAACTAGTTATTAAAGTCATTAATACAAAACCAAATAAAAAGTGCAAAAGATTAGAAATAAAAAGTATTATACTAGACACTTTGTCTTCACCAAGTGATGTAAGAGACTTAGGCAAACATGGCCTTGATTGTCAAGAACTCTTACGATCAATCTTGGATCCCGAGACGACTCACACACTCTATGATGGACAATGGATGATGGTGGTGGATGATGGTGTTGTGATGGTGGTGGGTGGTGGATGAAGTGTGAGAGAGGTGGTGCCAAGGGATGAGTTGCAATGAAACCAAGCACTCCTATTTATAGGCTGAACAGAAGCCTGGGCACGGCCCCGTGTTCGCTGGGCACGGCCCCGTACCCGTCTGACACTCTCTCTCTTCATTAATTGTAATTCGCAATTACAATTAATGCGCCTGCAGTACTTTCGGCACGCCCCCCGTGTCCGCTGAGCACGGCCCGTGGTGGGCAATAGAAGCTTCTATAGGTTTGTCTTTTCTGCTGCTTCTTGGGCACGGCCCCGTGCTGGCTGAGCACGGGGCGTGTTCAGCCTTCTGTTTTCTCTATTTTGCTTTGGAAGGTGCCGTTGAGGGTTCGGGCAATCCACTAATGTTCCTTTTCTTGTATTTATGTTGGATTTAGCTGTCTTTTTGCTTCTTTTGCGTTTTTGAGCTCATTTAATCCTGAAAATACAAAAGGAAGACAAAAACACTCTTTTTCCAATATTAGTACTAAAAAAGGGTTAGTTTTATGCCTCATTTGATGTAATTTATATGTTGCATTTTACACACATCAAATACCCCCACACTTGAACTTTTGCTTGTCCTCAAGCAAAACTCTTTAATATTTGGCTTACACTCCCAAATGGAATAGGTAGAAGAGAAGGTTTTGGGCTTGTCATAGAGTGTCGGGATTTCCAAGATCTTTTTGGGGTTTTATTTTTATTTATTTACACTCCTATTCGTAATGATTTAATTAGAACTGTTCATAAAAGAAATTACTTATTTGGGCATAACATGCCTTTTTAAAATTCTATTTATATACAAGTTCACATACCTCGCGGGGAAATCACTCACACTCGGCCGAAGGTGTATTTTTAGTGAATCACTCGAGAGCGGCACGGAACTTATTCCTACCATAGGCTTGCCAAAAAATCAATCCTCCTCCTTTTTAACTTTTATACTTTTGTAGATATCAAGAGGACTTTGTGGGTTAAGGGTTGGCTAGGGTTAAAGGTAGGTGGTTGGGTTAGTGGTTAGTAGAAAAAGGGCTAAAAAGCGTAACAAGTGTCGGTTTTCGTATTTTTGCAACTTTTTATTTTTGATGAAGCTTTTATTCAAACAAAGTTATTTTTGATTACTTTGTTTGTTTATTTTCTTTTTGCTTCATTTTTTTTTTTTCACGAAGAACCGAACTTGTTACTAAAATAAATGGTTAAAAATGAAAAAGGTTTTGGTGGGTGAAAGGGTTTTTTGTTTTGGGTGATGAAACGAAAAGGTTTAGGCTCAAAGGGGCTAACTAGGGGGATTTTTGGGTAGGTGGTAAAAGAAAAAGAAAAATAATGGTGTAGAAAAAAAATGTTAGTCCTAATGCCTCCATCATTTACTTACTCGGGTTTAAGTTGATAAGGACCGGGAATGTATTGTTATGGCAAGTTCTAGAGTCGTAAGAACCAAGCGGCTATTCACACAAGAAACGAAAAATGAGCATTTAGTCAAATGATATGGAATTGTGTGCTCAATAAAGGCTCAAAACTCACTTTTGTGGGAATGAGTTTTTATGTGATCAAGTATATATAATCGAATTTTAAATAAGTTTGTCATGCCTTTTCATAATTTTCTTATGTTGGTTCTTTTTATCACTACGCTATCGGTTGTAAATTTGTAAAAATATAACCTTTTTGAGAGCTTGAATTTCCCGAGTTAAACCTAGACAAGTAAAAATGAAATTTTTGAAAAAATTTGGGGTGATTAGCGGTTCCAATAGAGTTTTGTGTAAGGCTTGTATTTAGGACTTGCAAAATTCAAGGTTTTAGCATCCCCCCCACACTTAAATTACACATTGTCCTCAATGTGTCCCAAAAATAAATTTTTAGGTTGATTAGATGTGTAAAATAGTGTTTAAAAAGAAAAAATTTGTGTTACTGGGCACTGAACACGGCCCCGTGTTATCCGGGCACGGCCCCGTGTTCAAGTGCCAGTAACAAAATTGAAATAAGAGAAACAGAAGTCTGGACACGGGGGCGTGTTGGGTGAACACGGCCCGTGTCCAGTTACCTGTACTGGGCGTTTTCTGCAGGTGGTTCGACACGGGGCCGTGTTGGTTGGGCACGACCCGTGTTGAACCTTCTGAAAGGGAGAAAATTGTCGGGTTGCCTCGTTCTTGTGCATGGGATCATTTTTCTCGTTCCCCTTTTCATCCTTTACCACCATGAGTGTGTTTTATTCATTACAAACCATCCAAACATTAAAACCATCATTTCATTTTATCATAGAGAGAACTTACATAATCCTAAATTAAACTAGATAAAAGAAATAACAAACCATGGAGTCCTAGCCTTTACTTTATTTTAATTTAGCAAAATTTCCAAGAAATACTCAATCTTGGTTAAACAAGGCCTTAGCGAACTCCTTCTTCCGAGTGCGGTTATCCTCAAATGTCGGCGAGCCATTCTTCTATCTCCCTTGGAAGGAGAAAAGAGGGCTCGTTGGCATTAGTTTGAGGAGTTTCAACTTCCACCGGGATCTCTTGTTGGTGTTCCATGGGAGGTTCCGCCGGAAAGTCTTCCCACCCGGTAGGGTTGTTGATTCCGAGAGCCAGGTTCCAATCCTGTTGAGGAAGGACTGGTTCCATTGGAGGTGCTACAAGAATATTTAACCTCTGGTGCAAGAGGTTAATTTCTTGGAAGCTGCTTTCGAGTCCCATCGTAAGATCGTTAATACGGTCGATAAGGACCTCCTCTACTGAAGTCATTTCGTCGAGAGCCTCCCTTAATGCTATCACATAGTGAACAAGTGTAGCTTCAATGGAGGGTCTTCTTCTTCTTCTTCGGTTGTTTGACGAATGCACAGAAGATGTATCGCTGTTTTCACTCGACATCCTACGAAAAATAAACTAAAAATAGCTTATTTAATGAAACAGTAACCGGACACGGCCCCGTGCTCACTGAGCACGGCCCCGTGTCCATCTTTCTGCAGAGTTTTGGAACAAGGAAACTTGTATTTTTAAGTTATTTCTGAATGTTGTAGGCCCTTTTTGGCTACTAATAACTTAAAACCATGTTTCATAACATGTTTTTACCAAGATTCTTTGAACAAAACTCATTTATCTCTACCATAGAGTTGGAAGAATTCCAAACTTTCAATGGTAGTTCTTGGAGAAAGATGAAGAAGAAGGAAATTACTAAAAGAGGAAGGGACAAGCTGGGTTGTTGGAACCTTCTTTTAGACTTACCTAGGATAGTTTGAGAGAAGATTCCTGCAAATCTTTGTCCCAAGTTGGTCCAAATGTGCAGAATTCTTGGCTGCATTTATAGAAAATGACAGCAACCTGGACACGGCCCCGTGTTCAGTGGACACGGCCCCGTGTGCAGGTGGAGTTCTGACACAGTTTGTCCGTATTCTGACGTACTGATCAGAAAGGAATCTTTCGATGGACACGGGGGCGTGTTGGCTGGGCACGGCCCCGTGTCTACGGACTGTTTTATGAAGTTGTCTATTTTGTTAAGGAACTTGTTTGTATCGGGTGGTTCATGACTGGTTGGAACAACCCCAAAGTGCCTAATATACCTTAATTGTCCTAGACTAAGGCGAGAACGCAAGAGGTTGTCGGTGAGGGTAATTCCTATTTTCATTCTAGGTGGACAAGTCCAACCCTTTTCCGGGCTCTTGTTAAAGAAGGTATATGCCGAATCGCTCAGGTCTATGTATGCACCGAACGAAGTCGATGGAGAGTCCTTCATGGCACAATCGACACAAGGACGACTATCGTCCAAGTCTTTGCTAGGTAAGAAGGTATTTTCGGGAGCAACGAGGTTGTCGGAATGCGGTTCCAACATTTCTTCATGGGTATCGTCTTGGGGCGGATCAATAAAATCCTTCCTAAGCTCTTCTATCCATTTCAGAATTAGCTCTTCTAGTTGAAATAATTCGCTAAGGAACATTTCCCCTAGAATATCTGGCTGGGCGCATTCGAGGGAGAAATAGTGCTTATTTTTACTTTCGCCCCTCTTAAGGTTGTGAAAAGATCGTGGGTCCATGTAGTGGGGCCTATAATTTAGGAAGTAGCATTTTACTTCTTCATGTTCGCCACCACATAATTGACACCACGTACCATAAGAGTGCCGAAAGTAAAAATAATTACTATCACTCATGTTTATGTCAGAAATTACCAACCGTCGGGATCTAACGGTTCTGTTTTCAGTAACTGAAACTTGGGCACGGGGGCGTGTTGAGTGGACACGGCCCCGTGTTCAGCTTACTGTCTGATGTAAAACAGGATTGCCAGTTCCAATGATTGAGCACGTGGGCGTGTTCAGCGGGCACGGCCCGTGCTGAGCTCTGCAGAAGCTGAAAAACTAAGAAAATCCTAAAAAAAATAAAAAAGAAAAATAAAAGATGATTAGGCCGTTGATTCCTAACTTTCTTAAAATCCTTGTGTCCCCGGCAGTGGCGCCAAAAACTTGATGCGTGTGAAGTGTCGTATATTTTAGGTGTATATTTTAAGCCCTTTTTAACACTTATTTTAGCCAAGTTTTAAATTTATAAAACACGATATTTCACTAACACTAAACACACATATGGGCAAGTGCACCCATCGTTGAGTGTAGTATAGCGTTGGTAAGATACCGAGGTCGTCTAAGGACACAAGAGCTTTTAATACCGGTTTATCCTCAACGTCTAACCAAAATAAAAGTTTAGAAAAATGTTTTAAACTAATAAAAATAAAAACTAACTAAAATGCTGAAAATAAAAATAAAATAAAAACAGATAGACAAGATGAATCACTTGGTTCCGACTCGTATCTAGTATAACCTTTGATTATTTCCGCACTTTTGCACATAATTAAGAGATTATCTTAGTTATTGTAGTAGGCCCCTCTTTTGAAGGTGACGTTACCCTCACCCCAGTAGTTTGAGTCAGCAGGGATACAATCCTAAAGGGGTGGATTATTGGAAGATAATGAATTAAGTTATTAATGCAGTATTGTGGTAGGCCCCGCTTTTGGCGGTGACGTTACCCTCGACTAAGTAGTCTGAGTCAGCAGGGATACAGTCCTAAATAGCCGGGTTATAGTATTAATAGTAGTTAACTTATGAGGGGATCAAAGAGTTTGGACCCCCGCCATCCAATACCGTGAAGTATTGAAGGAGGTCCTACTAAATTTGACCCAGGTCCATTGCAGGACCTCTAAACGCTGAACAATGGCAAGACCTTTACCAAACCGTTCCCTTAACCCCCTACCAGGTAGCCAACATACCTCCATATAGACCGTGGAGATATGAATGGTGAAAATCCTTTATTTTATATAGACAGTAAAATAATGCCAAGACACCACGGACAAACGATAAGGAAAGATCACCTTCAACATAAGTAACTAGTTATTAAAGTCATTAATACAAAACCAAATAAAAAGTGCAAAAGATTAGAAATAAAAAGTATTATACTAGACACTTTGTCTTCACCAAGTGATGTAAGAGACTTAGGCAAACATGGCCTTGATTGTCAAGAACTCTTACGATCAATCTTGGATCCCGAGACGACTCACACACTCTATGATGGACAATGGATGATGGTGGTGGATGATGGTGTTGTGATGGTGGTGGGTGGTGGATGAAGTGTGAGAGAGGTGGTGCCAAGGGATGAGTTGCAATGAAACCAAGCACTCCTATTTATAGGCTGAACAGAAGCCTGGGCACGGCCCCGTGTTCGCTGGGCACGGCCCCGTGCCCGTCTGACACTCTCTCTCTTCATTAATTGTAATTCGCAATTAAAATTAATGCGCCTGCAGTACTTTCGGCACGCCCCCCGTGTCCGCTGAGCACGGCCCGTGGTGGGCAATAGAAGCTTCTATAGGTTTGTCTTTTCTGCTGCTTCTTGGGCACGGCCCCGTGCTGGCTGAGCACGGGGCGTGTTCAGCCTTCTGTTTTCTCTATTTTGCTTTGGAAGGTGCCGTTGAGGGTTCGGGCAATCCACTAATGTTCCTTTTCTTGTATTTATGTTGGATTTAGCTGTCTTTTTGCTTCTTTTGCGTTTTTGAGCTCATTTAATCCTGAAAATACAAAAGGAAGACAAAAACACTCTTTTTCCAATATTAGTACTAAAAAAGGGTTAGTTTTATGCCTCATTTGATGTAATTTATATGTTGCATTTTACACACATCATTCCCCTACTCCTTCGGGTTTGTGGTTTATCCGCATACTTGGGGAGTTGAGGGGAAACGCTGCCGATTTTTTCTTAAATAGTTTTCACGTTAAAATATATACATGTGAGATAGATTATTTAAAAAGTGGGTTAGGATCCATCGCCTAATTGCATATCACTTATTTGATTATTTTAATTTTTCAGATGGAAGGTAGAGAATATTGGATGTACAATAGTAGCGTCGTGCGTACTTCCGAAATATATACGAAATGCGTTTCTACTTTTCTTAAGGTTGCTGAAGCTAATCGGAGGAATGTTGGCTCCAAAGAGATTTGGTGTCCTTGTATGAGTTGTAAAACTTTTCAAAAATTCGGAAATATTCGTGATATAGAGTATCATTTGCTTGCAAATGGTTTTATGCCTAATTACACTTGTTGGTCAAAGCATGGGGAATCACGGATTGATGGTGCCACAACATCGACTAATATAGACAATGAGGACAATGAAAATCTCTTATATGATGGCAATTTAAACGTTGATGATTTAAATGATGACGATTTAAATGGTGACGACTTAACTGATGACACTTTAAATGATAAAAACTTAGATGACATGTTTAAGGATTTAGAGAATGATATCGACGATGATGATTATATAAAATTACAACATCTAATTGAAGATGCACAAAAACCATTATACAACGATTGTGAGATTTCAAAACTTGAAGCTGTGTTGAAGTTATTTAACTTGAAAGCAAAAAACAGATGGAGCGATACAAGTTTCACAGATCTATTAGTTGTTTTGCATGACATACTTTCGAAAGATAACGAGTTACCAATTTCATTTTACCAAGCCAAAAAAATGATGAATCCAATGGGATTGGAAGTGGAAAGAATACATGCATGCCCGAATGATTGCATCTTGTATAGAAATGAGTATGAGAGCAGTCATAAATGTGTTGTATGTGACGAATCTAGGTACAAGAGAAAAATTAAAACTGGTGAATATCATAATGATGTGACGAAAAATGGACCACCGGCCAAAGTATTGTGGTATTTTCCAATTATACCAAGACTAAAACGATTATTTTCAAACGAGAAAGAAGCAAAACTGTTACGTTGGCATTCTGATGAGCGTATAAAAGATGGGAAATTAAGACATGTGGCAGATTCGATTCAATGGAGAAATTTTGATAGGAAATATCCAGAATTCGGTAACGAGGCTAGGAACATAAGGTTTGGGCTTAGTTTTGATGGAATCAATCCTTTCGGAAACGCTAGTAGTGGTCAAGTACGTGGCCGGTTCTTCTTTGCATCTACAATCTTCCACTTTGGTTATGCATGAAACGAAAATACATAATGATGTCGTTGTTGATTCAGGGTCCGAAACAACCTGGTAATAAGATTGATACTTATTTGTCCCTCTGATTGATGACCTAAAAACTTTATGGAGTTCTGGAGCAGATGTGTATGATGCTTATAAGAAGGAATATTTTAAATTGAGTGCCACGATTTTTTGCACCATAAATGATTTCCCAGCGTACGCTAATTTATCAGGATATAGTACGAAAGGTAAAAAAGCTTGTCCTGTTTGTGAAGACGAGACAAGTTCGGTGTGGTTAAATAATTGCAGAAAAACGGTATACATGGGACACCGAAGGTTCTTTCCGCGTGGTCACAATTATCGGTTTAACACAAAGGACTTTAATGGAAGTACCGAGACTGGAAAAGCACCCAAGAATTTTGATGCATTTTTACGAGTAAAAAATAGAAACTGTGTTGGGAAAAAGAAATCGTGTGAAGCAAGGTGTTAATTGGAAAAGAAGATCAATCTTTTGGGACTTACCATACTGGAGACATTTACAAGTTAGATTGTCTAGATGTTATGCATATCGAGAAAAATGTATGTGATACTTGATAGGATTATTATTAGACATTCCCGGAAAAACTAAAGATGGTATCAATGTTCGTAAAGATATGGAAGAAATGGGAATACGTAAAGAGCTTGCCCCTTTTGATAAAGGTAATCGTATTTATCTGCCACCTGCGTGTTATACAATTTCAAAGGAAGAGAAAACAAAGTTTTGTACGTGTTTACACAATATTAAAGTTCCATCTTGCTACTCTACAAACATTGGAAGGTTGGTGTCAATGAAAGACCGTAAAACCGTTAAGCCTCCGCATCAATATAAAAAAGAATGGTGTATTAAATTATGTATTTGATGTACAATATAATTAATTTTCTAAATATATCTTGATTATAGGACACACGAAGGTTCGGGGAGGTTTGTTTCAAGGTGGGAGACAAGATAGTCAAAATAACGTGCCTACTAGTCAAAATAATGTCCCTACAGGTTGTGCGAGTGATGCGTCGGGTGGATCTAATATTGAATACCCATCTATTGAGGTAATTATATTTGTACGATAATAATGTACCAATTGTTATATATATGATAGTTGTTTTAAAAATGTAAAATTGTTTTGTAGGAACCCACCTTTTGTGAGTTGTTATACACGCATCCTTCCAAAAGAGAAAAAATAGTTGGTACAGCATATCTTCATCCTAATTCGACTAGGATTATACATAACAGGCCAATGGCTGATGGTTATGTGAAAATCGAAGTAATTGAAATATATCCCGAATACAAGAAAACGTCGCTTCCTGAACTTTCATGCTACGAGGAACTTGAAGATTATGGTGATTCCATTGGTCATTTCATTCAGTGGCCACTTTCTTCAATAAAGGTTGTTTAATGTATGAATTATATATTACTTTCTTTTACTCTTACCTTCTAACATGTTTGTTAAACTGTAGCTTTCAAACATAGAGGCAACTCATCATATTCCAACCATGATACAACCAGCTCATGAAAACACATGTTATTCACCAAAGGTTAGGAGTCTTGTTTGGGTCTCGGGTCGGGTTACTCGCGTTCGGGTAGTATATTATGTAGATTATTTTTGTTTTATATGATAACAATTTCATTTGCTTTTAAAGTTTGAGGATGTCACTGAACAATATCAAATTCATGAAAATCATCAAATTGATATGACAATGGTCGAAAATGTTGGCGATGAGGTAATCATGTACTAACACTTAGATTGATGAGGTAATAAAATCAATCAACTAATAGTATGTTTATAATTATGTAGTTTCTATTTGGCCCGCATGATGTTTCAACTGAACATGACGTTGACGGATCAGAAGAACTAGATATGATGGTAATCGAAAACTCAAATATGCTATATATGTTTGTGTGCGTATATGTAACTACCATTTTTATGAAATTTTGTTTGTTAAATAATGTAGTTTTCGGAACCTGTTGAACAAACTCAAGCTTCAATGCTATCAAAGGAACAACAAAGAATACAAGTGGCCTTGTGGAATATCGAACATTTGCACCCTAAAAGTATAAAATCATTGGCCGAACGATTAAGAAAACACTATGGCGGCGAGATGAGCATTCAACTTAAGTGTCCTACTGGGATGTATCCCACTACCGATTCCAGTCACTCATATGACTACGTCGAATATGAGGGGGTGTTGCAGTTTTTAGCAAACGGATTGCCTGATGCTAGCTTCGTACATTGGTGTCAAATGTAAGTTATATTATAATTATCATCAGCTCTCTGACATCTATATTTTATTTTTAAATATGGTTAAGTATTTTAACATTCTGTTTATTTTCTTGAGATTAGGTTTTTATATAATCACATACGGTCAAAAAAAGAGAACGCAAAAGGAAAAACTCATGTTGCCTACTTCAATACCCAATACATCACCGGGAAAGAATGTGAGAAAAATCTGGCAAGTGTTAAAGAACACTTAGTCGAGGTCTACAAACTTCACAAGGACAAAATGTATTTTCTCGCTCCATTTTTCTACGGGTAATGTATATTATTGTATTTTAATGTGTTATATTTATTTTTTTAATTTTATTATTGATCTTTTATAATGACTATAGCTTAATTACTTTTTTGAAGTGGTCATTGGGTGTTGTTTATTGTGTCCCCTTCGGACCGGAAAGGTTGGATTTTGGATTCAGTGTCGATTAGAGCCGAAAAGAATAAAAATCATTATCCTCTAACAAAAGCAATTGAAACTACCTTTGGAAGTCAATTTACATGGAAGATGGCAAAGGTATGTTATCCATATATATTTTGTATTTTATAAAATGAAGTGATTATTTTAATGCATTTTTGTTTGATTCAATGTAGTGTATGCAACAACATGGCTCTTGGGAGTGTGGATATTTGGTAATAAGAAACATGTTCAACTTTGTTCTCGAAAAGCAATATGATTTTCCGAAAAAGGTAAGTGTTGTATTTAATTTACATATTTTGAATCAATTCTACATGTTTGAATCAATCTCATTTTGTTTACTTGTTTTTTCAGATTTGGAACGACACAAGAGATGTCACTGAAACGGAAATCGATGAGTTGGTTAAGAACATCATGACTCGGTTTTTCAGAGAAGTGTTTAATGATACCACCAAGAAATAGTATTGTGTTTGAACAATTTTTGTAAGATATGTCCGCTATCGAACATGTTTGGGATATATCTGTTTAGGTTTGTTGATGAAACACGTTTGTGATGTTTGTTTGGATGTTTAATGTAATTTTGGTTTCATTTATATGCATTTGTCTTTGTTTTTTTACATATTTTTGGGTGGCTGCATTTATTGAGAAATTCTTGTCATTCAACAGGGGTTTTATAGAGCATTGTAAAAATATTTTTTTGGGCATTTTAAAGGGTTTTTTTTAGCGTTTATGGTTCAAGTAATTTAGACTTTTAGGAAAGTCTTTTTGGGCGTTTTGGGATTTATTTTGAGTGATTTATGGAAGGGTTTTTTGAGAGTTTCCATGTTATTTTGGGCAGTTTTGAGCAGGGCTCTTTTTAGGCGTTTTATGTACAATATGGGCGAGTTAATAAACGCTCAGAAAGAGTCCTTTGTTTTTTCCAGCCACTATTGTTTGGGCGTTCCTAAATCTACTGAAAACTGCTCAAAATCAGTGTTTTGAACGCTCAAAGAAATAATTTTTGTAGTAGTGGCAACTAAAACAGGAAACTTGTTTCTCTCTCTCCAGACACAAGAACTCGCATTAATAAAACTTGGAACTAAATTTATTGAATCAGAAACAAGAACCCGGATGAATAAAAATCTATTGCGGAAAGCAATCAGGGAATGAAGAGGAACAACAGGTGGTGGGAGTGGTGGAGATGAAGAGGGGGCCATGAGGTTGGTTTATTATTATTTTTTATTTTATTTATTAATAATACAAATTGTTCACGTGGTTAATTATCATTTTATACAAGAATCCTAAAAACATGAACTTTGCGGACGAAGACTAGAACTAGATTTTTTCGAACAACTTTTAGGGTAAATTAAATTTTTCTTCATGTTTGTATCAAATTGGAGTGGATAGCCTTTAACTTCGATAATTACAGTCACGATCCTTTCTTTAGCAAAACCACTACACCCTACGTTCTTTAGTCTTAACCTAGTTAAAATTTTCAGTTAAATATAGCATGTGCTTCGCACATGAGGGTAATCGAAGAGCTGATACAAATATAAACCCAGGATCAACAACAGAATCCCCATCGCAAAATAGAAAAATCAAAGAACAATACGAATCACTTACACATCGCTATCCAAGTCGTGAGTAGAGAATCAGGTGTAATTGCAAAGAAGAAAAAGTAGAGTGAATAAAAGAAGCTGAATTGAATCATAAGGTTGTGAAAGGGGACACGTGTAACCAAAACAAACCACAAAAAGCACCTTTAGACACAATAAACCTTTAATGCAACATGTACAATCACACAAAGCACATACTGCTGATTAATCCATAACTTACAACTAGCCATCGTCAATTCATGTTGAAAATTATAGTATATATAAATTAGCATTAGCAAAATTAATTGTATTAGGAAAGATCAAGTAAATTTTGATAAATAGAACTAAACAAAAATGTATTAGTAAAAATTCATATATGATATAAAACAATGGTAAAATTCTGTAGAATCTATTCAGAGAATGTATTTCATCTTCACTCTTTATTTCATAGACATTTGTATCAAGAGTACATGTATATTTATATTACAGTCAATGTAACTGCCAAACATTTATTGTGAAGCCAAAACGGTTAGTGGGAGATAAACCCATAAGGAGTATTATGTATGTATATCTGATTCATAACACTCCCCCTCAGATATACATTACTTGTTCATTATACACTGTTAACATCATGCTTCAGGATGATGTTAAAACGATACTTCAGGACCTATGAGATAAACTAATACTGTAGGACCAATTATGCTGCCTCGTTAAAAACCTTACTAAGAAAACCCAATGGGACAAAACTTAGTCAAGGAAAAGAGTACAGCGTGTATAATTCTCCCCCTGAATTCAACAAACATCTTTCAATCTACGGAGACCGATCTTGTGTGATAGTTGCTCGAAACTGTTTCTTGGTAAAGATTTTGTGAATAGGTCAGCTAAATTTTCACTTGACTTGATTTGGCAGACATCAATTTCCCCTTCTTTCTGCAAGTCATATGTTGAGAAGAATTTTGGTGAAATGTGCTTTGTTCGATCACCCTTGATGTAACCTTCTTTGATCTGAGCTATGCAAGCAGCATTGTCTTCATAAATAATCGTCGGCTCCTTCTTGATTTGTTCTAATCCACATGCTTCTTGTATGTGAGTAATCATTGATCTCAACCACACGCATTCTCGACCAGCTTCATATAGTGCAATTTATTCGGCATGATTTGATGACGTTGCTGTAAGTGTTTGCTTAGTTGACTTCCAAGAAATTGTTGTGCCACCATATGTGAATACATAACCTGTTTGAGATTTTGCTTTATGTGGATCTGATAGATATCCAGCATCAGCATACCCAATAAGCTGGGACTTTTGATCTTTCTGGTAGAAAAGACCTAAGTCTTGTGTCCCGCAAATATATCGTAATATGTGTTTTATTCCATTCCAGTGTCTACGTGTTGGGTTTGAACTATATCTTGCTAGTACATGTACCGAGAATGCAATATCGGGTCTCGTGTTATTTGCAAGATACATAAGAGCACCGATCACACTTAAGTACGGTACTTCTGGACCAAGTACTTCTTCGCCTTCTTCTTGAGGGCGGTAAGGATCCTTTTGAGGATCTAGCGGTCAGACAACCATGGGTATGCTAAACGGATGAGCTTTGTCCATATTAAAACGTACTAACATCTTCTGGATGTAGTTTGACTGATGGACGAATGTACCGTTTCGTAAATGCTCAAACTGCAGGCCGAGACATAATTTTGTTATGCCAAGGTCTTTCATCTCAAATTCTCTCTTTAATATACTAGCAGTTTTTTCTATCTCTTCAGGAGCTCCGATGATGTTTATATCATCAACGTAGACTGCTACAATAGTGAATTTTGAGAGTGATCTTTTTATAAAAACACATGGACTGATTACATCAGACTTGTATCCTTCTTTTTTGAGATATTCACTGAGCCGATTGTACCACAAGCGGCCAGATTGTTTAAGACCATATAAAGATCTTTTTAGCTTTATAGCACACGTGTCTTGAGGTATTGATTTTAATGCTTCGGGCATTTTTAACCCTTTAGGTATTTTCATGGAGATGTCATTTTCAAGTGTCCCGTACAAGTATGCAGTGACGACATCCATAAGTCTCATTTGAAGTCCTTCTGAGATTGCAAGGCTAATTAGAAATCTAAGGGTTATCGCATCCACTACAGGGGAATACGTTTCCTCATAATCAACTCCTAGGATTTGGGAAAACCCTTGTGCTACAAGACGTGCCTTGTATCGTACAATCTCATTCTTTTCATTTCTTTTTATAGCAAACACCCATTTATAACCTACTGGTTTGACGTCTATGGGTGTTCGGACTACAGGTCTGAAAACATTTCGCTTTTCAAGCGAATCTAACTCAAACTTTACGGCCTCTTGCCATTTTGGCCAATCAATTCTGTGCATGCACTCTTCTAGAGGTTTAGGTATGTAATCATTTTCATTGATTACATCTGTTGCTATAGCATACGCAAATATATCATTAACACGTGTTTCATTTCGGTTCCATATTGTACTATTTTTACATAATTGATAGAGATCTCGTTTTCGTTTCGTACCAGTGCGTCTTCTGGATTTTCATTTTCCTCTGGAATTATATTTGTCTCTTCTGGGACATTTACCTCTTCTAGGGTTTCATTTACTAAGTTTTCACCAACTGATTTATTCTGCTCTTTCCGTTTACGTGGGTTCTTATCTTTGGAACCTATTGGTCTCCCACACTTTATTTGTATGGTAATCGCTTCTGGGATTGCTTCAATTAGAGCAGGTGCATTTGATGCTGGTATATGTGACTTTGTCACCCTATTTGTGTCTGTGAATGCATCTGGTAATTCATTTGCGATTCTTTGCAAATCTATAATCTTTTGGACTTCAGATTCACATTGACCACTTCGGGGGTTGAGATTTGATAACGATGATGCATTCCATGTTAACTCTTGTGTTACCAGTCTTTCTTTAGTCTTATCTCCCCCTAAGACTGGGAATATTGTCTCATTAAACTAACAGTCAGCAAAGAGTGCTGTAAACATGTCACCCGTTAATGGTTCTAAATATTTAATAATAGAAGGGGAATTAAAACCAATGTAAATGCCCAGTCTTCTCTGTGGTCCCATTATGGTACGTTGTGGTGGCGATATCGGTACATATACCGCACAACCAAATATTTTGAGGTGGGACAGATTTGGTTCTCTTCCGGAGACCAGTTGTAATGGGGAATATTCATGATCGGCAGTTGGTCTTAATCGGATTAGTGCAGCAGCATGTAAAATAGCATGTCCCCATGCAGAAGATGGCAATTTGCATCTCATCAGGAGAGGTCTAGCGATTATTTGTAATCGTTTAATTAATGATTCAGCTAAACCATTTTGTGTATGAACATGAGCTACTGGATGTTCAACCTTTATCCCAATCGACATACAATAATCGTTAAAAGCTTGGGATGTGAATTCTCCTGCATTATCCACTCGTATGGTTTTAATTGGATTTTCAGGGAAATGAGCTCTCAACTGTATGATTTGCGCTAATAGTCGGGCAAACGCTACATTTCGGGTAGCTAAAAGACTCACGTGTGACCATCGCGATGAGGCATCAATTAAGACTAAGAAATAGCGAAATGGACCACAAGGAGGATGTATAGGCCCACAGATGTCCCCTTGGATTCTTTCCAAAAATGAGGGGTTTTCTTGTGTCAATTTAGTTGGTGAGGGCCGAGTAATGAGTTTGCCTGGAGAGCATGCCGCACATAATAAATCTTTTGATTGTAAGACTTTTAAATTTTCAAGAAGGTGCCCATTTGCGTTCTTAATTATTCGCCTCATCATTATGTTACCTGGGTGACCTAGTCGGTCATGCCATATTGTGAATGTGTCTTTATCTAGTAACATATGGTTACTCACCACCATGTATGCTTCAATAGGAGTAATATTTGTACAATATAATCCAGAGGATAAAGCTTTTAGCTTTTCTACAATGGTATCTTTGTCATTTTCATTTGAAGTAATTTGTATGTATTCAATATTATTTTCGGATGTTGTTTTGAGGTGGTAACCATTTTGTCGAATACTTTTAAAACTAAGTAAATTTCTTCTTGATTTACTAGAGTATAATGCATTATTTATAATTAGTTTAGTACCCGATGGTAATATGATGCTTGCTCTTCCAGAGCCTTCTATAAGATCACACACACCAGAAATAGTACCCACAAGTGTCTCTGCAGGAGACAACTCAGAGAAAAATTTCTTATGTTTGAGAATAGTGTTGGTAGTACCACTATCAACGAGACATTCATCACCAATGATAGCTTTATTGGAGCTTGTAAACATATTTCCTTTGGTAATAATAAAACAAATTAATATAACGAACTACTTGCTTGAGTATGATAAAAAAAACATCACATCACATCACACAAATATGAATCAAACATCACAAAGATTTTAAGTGAAACCATAACAAAAGTTCAAAACATAAAATACCAATAGAGTTGAAATAAAATCTACTAACAGTCCTAGGATCTCGTAGCCTTAAATGAACCCACTTGTAGCAAGTTTTAGAGAATAAGACCAACTTCAGGTGATCAAATCTTTCTTGAATGTTTTTCCATAACTCGAGAGGGTCCTTGACAGTACAGTTTTCCCTCTTTAATGAAAGCCTTTTTTTTAAGTGAAAAAAAATTTCAAGTAAATAATGAAACATGATTGATAAAAAAAATAAAAAGAATCCGTAACTTTAAAATTAAGAATCTGAAAAAAAAAAATTCAAATACCAATTAACAAAAGGTATATAATTTGTTTGATGATTACTTATCAACCATATATATAAATAATATCCTATACCATATACCAAATACTAATAAAAAGGTATATAATTTGTATCCTATACCATATACCAGATACTAATAATATAATTAAAGTCTATTGAAATTACGAAACTTTTGGTGTCCACATAACAAGATCGTTCCCGAAGAAAAAAAATACATACTCAACTAGTATTGTTTATTGTTTAATATAATAATACTATATATGTAAACATATCGATTGCTAAAAAAACACAGAAAATAAAACTTAAAATATATTACTAACGATAGAAGGGTCTGGATAGTCAAAAAGGCATTAATTTGATGATGCAATCTGAGCCATTTTGATGAGGCATTAATTTGGTCAGTTACGTATTTAATTTGGTTAGTTACGTATTTAATGAGCAATTAATGCCTTTTACTTTGAAAAAGCTACGTCAAAATTAATGCCTTTTAATTTGGTCAGTTACGTATGCTTTACTCTTTTTATAACATTGACGTTGAACAAACAAACAAGAAAAAAAAATATGTTTTGGTTTTAAAACTTCATTTTCTGGATATTGAAAAAGATATATACCATGACCCACCACTATTTATAAGCAGTGAACCAAAAGTTAAATCCCTAAAAGTAGTACCATCTTAATTAACACAATAAACAGAAACATCTATGATAGAACTGAAACAATAGCAACTCCAACTTACTGGGCCTAAAAACACATTTAATTTTGCAAACAACATAAGTTAACCATCATTTGGATCGAGCCTTCAACTTTTTGTTATATTATAATAAAAGAGAAATATTAAAGAAATCGAAATGATTATATGTCCAGGTTTTGTGCACTAACAGAAGTTCATGGGTGGATAGTGGATAGCCCCCGGGTTTTAGTAGCGGAGGTAGGGTCACTCATACTGAGTTAATAGTGCTAGCTGTGTGTCCGAGGATGTGTTAGCCTTGTCTTGGAAAGGTAAAACTACTATCTACTAAGAAAGCTTGTTCTAACTTCTAACAAATGTATTCTATATACATATCTAATCACTTTATTAGAAATGGCCTTATATAACCTATACATTTAATCAACAAATACTGAAGTGATTGTTTCTGATAAGCTTATCATTTCTGATAAAAGTATTTTAAGCATTCAAAAAAAAAAAATATTTGAAGAGATCGAGATTAGAAGCCGATAAATTTCAGATCTAAAAAGTTGTTTTGATTAATTTAACAATCCAAATATAAACACACTATTTTTAAAATTTTAAAAGCTCAAAAAAAAAAAATCAGAAGTCATAGTTTGTGTGTTTCTAATATGCCCTTTTGCAATACGAATTCAACCCAAGCCGAAAACAATTTTCATATTTTTTTTCTTTCTTTTAATCAGGTGTTCGGGTGTGTAAGAGAGCATATATCACCCAAATAATTAAAAAAACACAGGATATTGAGGGCTGTTACATACCTGAATGGGTGAATCTGGAAAAAAAAAACTACATGGAAGTTGGAAATGGTGGCGTCAAGGTCAGCAAACACCAAACAAGAACTTGAGGGATCTTCAATAAAATAAGAACTACTTGTGCTGATAACGTGATCTAAAACAATGGTAAAATTCTGTAGAATCTATTCAGAGAATGTATTTCATCTTCACTCTATATTTCATAGACATTTGTATCAAGAGTACATGTATATTTATATTACAGTCAATGTAACTGCCAAACATTTATTGTGAAGCCAAAACGGTTAGTGAAAGATAAACCCATAAGGAGTATTATGTATGTATATCTGATTCATTACAATATATATATTTAAAGACCATAAGGGAAATAGTGCCAGGTAGCTGTTTGGCACCTCTGGTCATAGCTTTTTGTATTTAATTTTTAAACCTTCAACTTCGCTAGTATACGTGTTTAGACCATCTGTTTAAAAAAAATTCATTTTATTGGTTAACTTTGTTTATATGCGTTTTAGTCCCCCTGCTTTAACTTTGGTAGTGTACATATTTAGCCTCTGTACTTTGATTCCTTTTAGTAATTGATCGTGGCTTTTTGTTTTTTACTTTTAAACATTTAACTTCGCTAATGTACATGTTTAGCCCCTTTATTTTAAAAAAAAAAGCTATATTTTTGTTAACCGGTAGTGTATATGTTTAGTCCCTCTACCTTTATTTTTTTAGTATTTCATTTTTTAGCCTTTTCCCCTTGCTACCGTGATGAACCAACTCAGGGGAATAGTGATTGTTTGCTATTGGTGGACAACTGCTACTACTCCTGGACTTTAATAAAGTTAATATATGTCTTGATGTAATTTTAATTGAGATCGTGTTATGAATTGTATGTACAAGTAACCGAAACACAGACGTGCATGTTATCAGGGTCGTTCCAAGCTTTTTGGAGGTGCAAGGCGAAATGAAATTTTGAGGCCCTTTTTTCTTCTTTGATTATTATAAACGATACTCCTTTATCTGTGTTTGTAACCATACAAAAATCTAACACAATTATAACACATAGTGGTTTGCTTGTATAAGGAATCAAAGAAATCTTAATAATAAGTTTGCACTAATATTAATAGTTAGCATATTAATTTTCTTTTAAGTGGAGACCCTATGTTTTTTGGAGACCCTAGGCCAAAGCCTAGTTTTATTATACTATAGGTCCGTCCCTGATCGTATCAAACAGAGAAATATTCTGCTTACTACCCCGCAACACGGGCGGTGCGTACAACTAGGTTAGATTAAATGTTAAACGAACAACCGGAAAAACACAAACAAATAACTGTTCCATCTGGTCCACTCGATCAGTCAACCCAATTGTCACACACGCGTTTAATTCGTACTAACCTAAAGTTTGTGGTATTCTTGGGTCTCTAACCGGAAAATCTAATTATCGTTAGTTTTGAAAAATCAGTCATTAGTTTTTGGTATCTTATCTATGCATGTTAAATTCGAAAATTGAAGCAAGGACAAAAGAAGTTCCTATAAATTTACCAAAATAAACGACTTTCATTAAGTAGAAAAGGTTTCATACATTCGAACTCACAAACGTACATTCAATCAAATCTAATTCAAAAAACAAGAAAAGAATGTATATCTTGTCAACTAACTTACATACTGGACAGGACGAAGTTCAACGCCTTCAAGAAAATACTCGATGCTTGAGGAAGCGATATTGAGGAGTGGCAAGAAGTGAATCCCAATATCATGTTCTTTTTTGTAGCTGGTAAATTGGTATAGTTCTATCATTAGCCATCCATCATCTCTCACATGTGGCATGCACAAATCAGAGTAGTATCTCTCCTCATCCAGTTTGAATTTAAAGGGTATATGTGTCCCATGATCCGTACCGTTATGTTTAAAGACAAGGCTTACGGTGTACCTGACCTTTCTTGACAAGAATTGAGTTGTCACTTTTATCGTGAAACCATTGTTCATTCCACCTTTTAGGACGTTTGAAAACCTGTAAGTATTATTCACTCAAAAATCTGAAGATGATAAAGATCAATAACAAAGCTAAAAGATTTAAATAATTAATGGAAACATAATAATTTAATAAGCTGAGACAGTTAAGTTAATTTATGCAATCCATAATTCCATAGTTGGGTTTTCAAAAGTCAATCATGTTTAGTCCTTGCTTAATCGGGCTTTATGAAGCGCCATACATCCCATAGCGCCAGGGTTCACCACCCCCCGGGTGCTATGGGGTGAAAATTTCGAGTCCCGCGATGTGTATAATGGTGCCAAACAAGAAAGATTTCTCACACACACATATATACACATACATATATAACCCCACATCTACATAACCTCCCACCACAAACTCAAGTTATATAACCCCCTTTTCTTACACATTTGGGCTATAACCCCACTACACATGGCCTTAGAACTAAATCAATTTATGCGTGCTCTCCTCACATTATAACCTGCATTTGACCTTAACCTGAAAAGTTGAAATCTCTTCGGTCTCGTATCCAATCTCAACAACTAGTGGTTTCTCGGTATTATGATTATTTTTTATTAATATAAATTTTATAGAAATCTCTTCGGTCTCGTATCCATAGAAAAAGTCGTTAGTTAACCTTAAATTTTGTGTGTCGTCATGTACAAGTGAGTCCGCAGAGATGCATTTTGTTGCAGATATTACTTCACACACTTTTCCACTCTTAAGTATTGAAAGCCACTGTCGTAAACCGATTCAAATAAAATGTAATTAAAATTTTGATATTTTCTTTATCTTACAATGAATTTCAACTTTAAGCAATAAATAAATTTTAATAGCAAAGCCAATCATTTTAGTGTTAGTACTAAACTATTACCGTATTGCCATCTCCAACAAGATCTCCATTTGGAAATCGCATGAAATTTTGATTTCGGGGTGTCTTTGATATTGAAGATATCACAAGATTTTGAATCCTCATCGTTTCTTCAAAATCCTCCTGTAACAAGTTTTTGGGTCAACTTTTATCTATGAGTTTAACTCTAGGAAAAGCACATGCAACTACACTTGTTACATGTGATACTTCTAAAACAGTGAAAGAAAACTTCTTGTTCAAGTGCAATCTCAAGTTGTTTCATAACCTCAGCCATTGATGGCCGTTCTTCACGTTCTTTTTTTAGACATCGATAAGCAAGGGATGAAAACGTATTCAAGGAACACGAGTCCATTTGTTCCTTTAGATCAGAAAAGATAATCTCATCTAATCTCTTCTCATTATAGTATCTTAGCCATGTAGGCAAAAGCAAGGCTAGCTCACGATTACGATAGATTGTGCACAGTCTACCACACAATAATTCAAACAACACCACTCCAAAAGAGTACACATCAGACTCTTTTGTTAGGTTACCTGTCTCCATATACAACGGATCACAGTATCCATTTGTGCCAACTACTTCTGAAATAACATAATCTTCGCTTTCTTTTTCGGAGACAGTTTTTGATTGAGTAAAATCAGAAACCATTGAAGTCCAATCGTCATTCAAAAGTATGTTCGAACTTTTAATGTTTCGGTGTATAACTCTTTGCTTTCTGTCGTGAGGATCATGAAGGTAGTTCAATGCATTAGCAACCCCAACACATATCTTCAAGCGTTGGGTCCACGTGAGACCAGGGTCACTAACATACCTATCGAGGCTCCCACGAGATGCACAGTTATACACAAGGATCCTTTCATGACTGTCATCACAAAAGTTCAAGAGAGAGACCAAATTTTCATGTTTGTATTTAGAAAGAAACGAGACCTCTTTCCAAAACTCAACATCACCTTGCCCGAATCTACGATCTAATCGCTTAAAACAGACCAGTCTTTTTCCCCCTAGTAGAGAGAGTTCTCCTATGTATACCTTTCCAAACCCACCACGTGCAACTAGTTTGTAGTCAGAGAAGCTGTTGGTCGCCACTTCTATATCTTTCAATCCAATTTTGAGGTAATCATATTCTTCCATGAATCCGTAGGGTGTTGGCGTCTTGGTCAGATTGGCTTTGTGTTGTTTAGAGTTCTGAAAAGGATCAATATTTTATATCAACTCCTATCTACGGAAAAATTAAAACATAACCTGCAATAATTTGAATAAAAGAAAACTTACCTGTTGATGATAAAGCGTGATCTCAAGTTCTCTGACGACCTCCACCATTTTTGGTCTTTTCTTATGATCTCTATTTAAACACCGCAAAGCGATGGTGGCAAACGTAGACAAAGCTTCCTGATTTATTTGTCGCTTTAAATCAGGGAATATAATATCGTCTAGTCTGTCTTCATGGCAACGATTTCTCCATGTATTCACTAAAATGCATATGAGCTTATCCTTATCAAATTCACAACATAATCTTCCGCACATTACTTCAAACAACACCACTCCAAAAGAATATACATCACACTCTTTTGAAAGAATACCTGTATCATAATACGATGGATCACAATATCCAGGTGTACCTACGATATTAGACACTAGATATGTACGTGGTTGGTTGGCAGGAGTGATTTTTGATAGGCCAAAATCTGAAACTTTAGCAGTCCATTTATCATCCAGAAGGATATTGGAGCTTTTGATGTCACGGTGAAGAATCCTTTGTTGCGTCTTCTTTGGATCATGAAGGTAGGCAATTCCTTTTGCAGCCCCAAGACATATTTGGAGACGTTGGATCCATGTGAGGCTACCTTTATCAAGATAGCGATCAAGGCTCTGATGAGATGCATACTCGTATACAAGGATTCTCTCATCACCCTCCCTACAAAAATGCAAGAGGGAGGCCAAATTTTCGTGATTCAATTCAGAAAGCAACGTGATCTCTTTCCAAAACTCAACATCACCTTGTCCGAGTTTACGGTCTAAGCGCTTAAAGGCGACCGTTCTCCATCCCTTTGGGAGATGGAGTTCTCCTTTGTACACCGCTCCAAACCCACCACTTCCGATAGGCTTGTCGCTAAAATTGTTGGTAGCCGCCTTTACATCTTCAAGTTGGATTTCGAGGTGTCTAAAATCATCCATGTAAGACATTTTGTATCGGTTAAAAAAATAAAACCTGACAGAAGAAACAGAAAAACTAGAAGCAATTGTAGATAGATAGCTTGAATCTTTCAGTAGCAAATTGCACGGTGCTGCTGGTAATTAGTGTCAACAAGTTTTGTTTCAAGCGTCCTACAACAACAAACATAACTACATATGTTAGTTTAGTACAATAACCAGCACATACCAAAAGGCGATAGTGACCAGGGCCGGCTCTTGGGCCGGCCAACCCGTGCCGATGCCAAAGCCCCAAATTTTCAAAGGGCCCGAAAAGTTATATATTTATTAAATTATATATTCAGTATATTCAACCATTTATCATGTAAAAAAGTGTTGGTGGTGTAGTGGAAAAAAACCATCTCAAGATGATGTACAAGTCTCAAGTTAAATCTTCGCTCCACCACTAAAGTTTTATTTTTTAATTCATTTCCCTTAACCACGATTTTGGGCCCAATTCTTTTTTTACCCCCGAGGCCTAAATTATTTCGAGAGTTCTCGGGGACGGCTCTGAGAGTGACATAACTTAGATTTTGTAGTATTGTATGTATAAGAATTGCAAACAACATTGCATCATATAAGACTTCAAATTAAGAGCAGCAACAAATATGAGTATGTATAATAACGACGAGAGGAAATACATGAGCAGATCTATGAGAAATTGTGATTAATTACAGTTAAAGGCATGATCGAGCAGAAATAGAGGCGTGTAGAATATGTTACCTGTAATCTGCCACCGCCCACAACTAAAAAGTAGCAGTAGGCCAGAGATGGTGATCTTGTTTGTATCAGAAAGTTCACCAAGAGAGAAACAGCCAACTGTTTGAGATATTTTTTTCAATATTTTGGGCGTTTTGGTACAGCCGTACAGGAAGTTGTTTAGTCAACAACAATAAAAAAAACATTTTGTTTAAGAAAAAAATGATAAAAAAATATGGGTAAATTACACTTTTCGTCTTTTATGTTTATAGTGGTTTGCAATGGATAACATTTAACTTTAATAATTACAATCACAGTCCTTTATTTGGAAAACTCATTACACTCTACGTCCTTTGGCTCTAACCAGGTTATAATTTTCAGTTAAATATATATTATATAAACCCCTTTCTCACTTTCACCAATTTCAAGTTGCTGCTCAAGTAAGCCCCAAAATCGGTATTAACCTAGCTATCCATTTTTGTAAGAATATTAGTTCATTCTGATATTTTTTTAAAGTTGAAGAAGCAACAGATACTATTGCAACAACAGCAGCAGTACCAGCAAATGGTTCGGGGAATGAACAAGCCGTTAGCTGCTTGGGCAACCCTACAACAATCTCAGCAACAGCCGCCATCTGGTTCGGGTATGAGGGCTGTTTTCTTGGTAACCCAAACCCGAAACGAGAATGTATTGGTACTGGTGTGTTCTTGCCTCGACAAGTCGGAGCCCCACCGAGTCCCGCAAGAAACGAGGTTTCATCTACTGCTCTCTGATTGATAATGAGATGGTGAAGACGAACCTGGATATATCCTTGGTGGTGCTAGACTGGTGATGGCGATGATGCGTGTGTAGCGTGATATACTTTTATTGATATTTTAAGCCCTTTTTAACACTTTAGTCAAGTTTTAAATTTATTAAACACGATATTCTACTAATACTAAACACACATATGGGCAAGTGCACCCATCGTGGGTGTAGTATAGCGTTGGTAAGATACCGAGGTCGTTCAAGGACACAAGATCTTTTAGTACCGGTTTATCCTCAACGTCTAATCAAATCAAAAGTTTTAGAAAAGGTTTTAAACATGAAAATAAAAACTAAAAATGCTGAAAATAAAAATAAAATAAAAACAGATAGACAAGATGAATCACTTGGATCCGACTCGCCTTTAATGTAACCTTTGATGATTTCCGCACTTTTGCACCTTTTAAGAGATTATCTTAGTTATAGTAGTAGGCCCCTCTTTTGAAGGTGACGTTAGCCTCAACCCAGTAGTTTGAGTCAGCAATGATACAAACCTAAAGGGTCGGAATATTGAAAGATAATTAATTAAGTTATTAATGCGTAATGTGGTAGGCCCCTCTTTTGAAGGTGATGTTACCCTCGGCTAAGTGGTTTGAGTCAGCAGGGATACAATCCCAAGTAGCCGGGTTAATGTATTAATAGTAGTTTACATATGAGGGGATCAAGCCATTCGCACCGCGCCATCCAATACCAGTGGGTATTGAAGGAGGTCCTAGTAAGCTTGACCCAGGTCTTTGCAGGATCTATACACTGAACAATGCAAGAACCTTACCTAGCCATTCCCTTAACCCCCGATCAGGTAGCCAACATATCTCTATATAGACCGTAGAGATATGAATGGTGTAAATCTTTTATTTTATATAGACAGTAAAATAACGCCAAGACACCACGGACAAATGATAAGGAAGTTTCACCTTCAACATAAGAAACTAGTTATTAAAGTCATTAATACAAAACCAAATAAAAAGTGCGAAAAGATTGAAAATCAAAAGTATTACATCAAATGCTTTTCTTCACAAGTGATGTAAGAGACTTAGGCAAACATGGCCTTTGATTGTCAAGAACTCTTACTATCAATCTTGGATCGTGAGACTACTACACACACTCTAAGATGGATGATGGTGGTGGATGTGGGTGTTGTGATGGTGGTGGAGTGTGGGTGAAGTGGGAGAGAGGTGGTTTGCCAAGGGATGCCTTTGAAGTGAACCAAGCACCCCTATTTATAGCCTGCACAGAAGCCCGGACACGGCCCCGTGTCCATTGGGCACGGCCCCGTGTCCATCATCTTTCTCTTTCTTCATTAATTACAATTTATCTGCATTAGCTCCACACGCCCCCGTGTTCGCTGGGCACGGCCCCGTGTGCAGAAGCGTATCTATACTATCAAGATTTGCTGGATTCTACGAATCTTAGCGTTGACCACTGCCCGTGTTGAGCTGGGCACGCCCCCGTGCTGGGAATAGAAGCTTCTATGGCTTTGTCTTTTCTACAGGTATCTGGCCACGCCCCCGTGTCCGCTGGGCACGGGGCCGTGGTCAGCCTTCTATTTCTTTGTTTTTTTCTTGGGAAGATGCTGTCGAGAGGTCGGGCATGTCACGTTTATTCCTTTTCTTTGTATTTATGTTATATTTGGCTGCATATTTGTTCATTTTGTTCAATTACGCTCATTTAGTCCTGAAAATACAAAAGGAAGACAAAAGCACACTTTTTCCAACATTAGTACTAAAAAAATGTTAGTTTTATGTCTCATTTGATGTAATTTATACGTCGCATTTTTACACACATCAGCGACAGGTGGTGATTTCCGACGACCCAAGCTAGGGTTCAGATTGGGGGGGGGGGGGGTAATGGTGGTGGTGTGTAGTTGTTCAACTGGGTGGGTAGTGGTGTACTGGCAAGTGGTGATGGTGTGGTGGTGGTGGGTAAGTGGAGAAGAAGGAAGAAGGAAGCAGCAGATTTAGGTTTTCAGACTTTGCAGGAAAGAAAGGGGTTTATATATATATATATATATATATATATATATATAGGGGGCCGCTAGAATGAGAACCACCACGAGTTGTAAGAACCACGAGAACCGCGCCCCGCGGGTGGCCGTTGACCACGAAATTTTTTTTACACCTAGATCCGTATATTTTAACACCGGGGGTAAATTTTGGGTTCAAACGGCGCACCCGAGGGGGTAGTTTTTTAGGCCCAAAGTTTGGTTAAAAAAAAAAGAAAAATTAAAAAAACCCAAACTTTGGGCGTAAAAAACTACCCCCTCGGGCGCGCCGTTTGAACCCAAAATTTACCCCCGGTGTTAAAATATACGGATCTAGGTGTAAAAAAAATTTCGTGGTCAACGGCCACCCGCGGGGCGCGGTTCTCGTGGTTCTTACAACTCGTGGTGGTTCTCATTCTAGCGGCTCCCTATATATATATATATATATACTTTTTACTTTTGTTAAATATACTTCTAAAATGACTAAACTATCCCCATGTGCAATTCACATGCTATATTTAACTGAAAATTATAACCTGGTTAGGGTTAAAGGATGTAGAGTGTAATGAGTTTTCGAAATAAAGGACTGTGACTGTAATTATTGAAGTTAAAGGCTATCCATTTCAATCTCCTACAAACATAAAGGACGAAAAGTGTAATTTACCCAAAAAAATAATAATATAGAGTTAGACAATAGGATTCAGAAGGTTTAACAACATTAATTGATTTTCTTAACAGCTGTTAAAGCAACAAGAGTACGGCAGTGAAGAAGGTCTACGATCAATTTCAAAAGGTAGCTCCATGGTCGAAATCTGCAATCAAATAACACCGTTAGTCTTAACACGAGAGGTGGCCTCCCGCGTTTGAACTCCGGCGTGAGAATCAATGAATGGTTCTTTGAGTTTTGGGTTATCAGTGTTTTCCCTATTTACGTCCTTATAATCACCACAAAGTGGATTTTCGATCGACACCGTGTGTATTCCTCGATTATAGCCCATCACACCATGGTTGTCGGTGTTTTGACATCGCTACTGAGCGCATCTATATTGCCCGCTATGTTCATTTTAATGAACACATCTTTCCCTTTAATCCACCTGCCCAATCACCAATTCCAAACAACGCACCTTCCTTTGGGCATGTTTGGCTAAGCTTTTTGAAACAACTTATTGACTTATTGGCTTTTTGGAAAAGTCAGTATAGAGTGACTTATTGGCTTTTTCCCCTCACATACACCCTCATTGCCAACCATCATTTTAGAGCTTATGACTTTTCAAAAAGCAAATAAGTCAATAAGTTGTTTCAAAAAGCTTAGCCAAACATGCCCAAAGTTTCTATTTCTCCAGACCCACCTCCTTTGTTTCCCGACAACCAGCCTCCAACCGAACCAAACCAACCAGCCACAGACCAACCTGCACACAGCCCCAAACAGCCTTGGACCAACCTGCCTAGCAACACCCAGCCCCGTCCCATCCTTCACAGCCCCTACCAGCTCATCTTGCACAGCCTCGGAACATACAGCACCATCCCAATCATTCTATAATCACACAGAACAGCCCCAAAATGTACCACCATCAGCTATATCCACACCAACTCCCCCACCTCCTCATACAAGACCATCTAATCTAAGGCAAAACCCGAAACAAACCAAACTTTACAACCCATCAGCCTACTCTGCCACCACTTCTTCTGGTCCCACTACTTTTATCGTCGCCAACAAATTCCCGGAGTGGCGTCATGCCATGAACCAGGAGTTTCAAGCGCTTATTAAGAACGGAACATGGTCTTTAGTCCCTTATGATAACCGTTCTAATTTGATTAACTGCAAGTGGGTTTACATGTTAAAGTCTGATGCACAGGGCAAACTTAGTCGCTACAAAGCTAGATTCGTGGCGAAAAGTTTTCGTCAAAAACCAGGTGTAACTATAAGGGTAATTTTATCACTAGTTGTTACTCAACAGTGGTCTATACGTCAACTGGACGTGCAAAATGCTTTCTTATATGGTGACATCTGAGAAACTATTTTTATGAGGCAGCCTCTAGGCTTTGAAGACCCGAGCAAACCCAATCATGTGTACCTACTTCATCGGTCATTATATGGGCTCAAACAAGCCCCCCCCCCCCCCCCCCCCCCCCCGCGATGCTTGGTTTCATCGCCTCTCCACTGTGCTTCAACAACTGGGTTTCCACGGGTCTAGAACGGATCCATCTTTGTTCATTTTCAAAGCAGGTGCCACCTTCCTTAGTCTACATTCTCATTTATGTGGATGATATTATCATCACTGGTAACAACGATTCAACCATTCACAATATTACTAAACAGTTGAACCTGTCTTTTGTCATCAAAGATCTAGGCACACTCCATTACTTTTTGGGGAATTTAGGTAATCCATCATCAACAGAAAGTCTTATTATCACAAAGAAAATACATCTTAGATATTCTACAGCGCTCTGTTCTCTCTGATTGCAAACCCGTTAATTCGCCTATGAGTACCTCTCAAGTGATGACAGTCCTCTCCTATCAGACCCACACAATATCGCCAAATAGTGGGAGCATTATAATATTCCACTCTCTCCCAACAAAATATCTCATTTGCTGTCAACAAAGTGTGTCAATTTATGCATGCGCGATGCGCCCACAGAGAATCATTGGTCTGCTGTCAAACATATCCTACGTTATCTAAAGGGCACAACTAATTTTGGCTTACTCATTCGACATAACTCGGGCTCCTTTTTACATGCCTTCACAGATGCACATTGGCAGGACACCGCCCTTTAGGCCTACTCTGACTCTGATTGGGCTGGTTGTCCTGTCGATCGTTAGTCCACGGGGGGATTTGCAGTCTATTTGGGATCTAACCTAATCTCTTTGACCACTCGCAAACAACAAAATCTGTCTCCATGTCGTCAACCAAATCAGAGTACAAAGCTCTTGCAAACACAGTTGCAGAACTACGTACTTTGGCTAAAAGCACTTCTACATGAACTCTGCTTTGCTACCAAATTTTCACCCACACTTTGGTGTGACAATCTTAGAGCCACTAATCTCTCAGCTAACCTTGTTTTTCATGCTCGCACAAATCATGTTGAAGTAGATTATCATTTAGTTAGAGAACAGGTAACTCAAGGACAACTAAATGTCAAGTTCTTCTCCACCAATGACCAGAATGTTGATGTGTTCACTAAGCCATTGTCCTCACAAAGGTTCATCTTTCTACGATCCAAGTTGCAGGTCGCACCCCGCCCTCAACTTGTGGGTGAATGTTAGATAATATTAGAACTAGTATTTCACATGTTTTATTTTAGCGGGTTTACTTTTGTAATTATTAGCTCTATATATAGAGCCACGTTGTAATCTTTATTAATTAATCAAAATCAATTACAATTATACCAAATATACTTTTTAATTTTGGTTGACACAAAGTAAAGAACGGTTTTGTTCTTCTGTTCGATATATACGAATAGTGGGGTACGGTTTCATGATTTCTCATACAATCACAAATTCGTTCTTGTGTGTTCTACTCATCTTATCCGATTAATCATTGGTAGTACCACCAAATAGGTTAATCTGAAAGTGAACACACGATTTGTGTAGAAATCCAAGTTTTTCTTCATCCCAGTTTTCTTGCAATTGGTTCGAAATTGGTTACTAATCGCTCACAAATACAACAAAAATTGCCAAAATTGGGTACCGGTACCAAAAATGACCGGTACGGTGCATTGAAGGTAAAAATTGGTAAAATACTCATTTTGGTAAATATTTCCTCCACCAACGCCCATTTGGAAAAGAACGTGGCTATCTCAAGGTTCTAATCAACAACATTAACCTTCAACAAGTAAAAGGACGGGACAAAAGCTCGTGAAACTAATCAAAATTTTTGCATTTAGGAAATTCTTACATGGATTTAGGTGATAATTTTTTGGCATGATTTTTTTGTATCATACTGGATTAAAACTTTAGAATTTGTTTTTCATTCTATGATCATCTGACCAACACAGCAATATGATTCCCAGACATTCAGCGAGTAGCAAAGCTTTCATATACCCACAAACATACATTTAATGAGACCTAATACTAAAACAAGTAAAAATAATGTATAGAAATTCAAGTTACATACTGGACAGGACGAAATTCAATGCCTTCAAGAAAATACTCGATGCTTGAGGAAGCGATATTGAGGAGTGGCAAGAAGTGAATCCCAATATCATGTTCTTTTTTGTGGCTGGTAAATTGGTATAGTTCTATCATTAGCCATCCATCATCTCTCACTTGTGTGATGCATGAATTGTAGTAGCATCTTTCCTCATCCAATTTGAATTTGAAGGGAATATGTGTCCCATGACCCGTACCATTATGTTTGAAGATGAGATTTACTGTGTACGTAACCTTTGGTGACAAGAATCCAGTCGTCGCTTTTACTGTGAAACCATCGTACATTCCACCCTTTATGACGTTTATGAACCTGCAAATAACACAACCATATATATATCGCAACTCTCATAGTTCATTCATCCAAAAGTCTAAAGATGAAAAAAGATATATACCAATCTAAAAAATTTGGCCTTTAATGGAAACACAGTAGTTTGATATTTATGAAGAAAGCCACCAACTGACCTTGAATTTTGCGTGTTGTCTTGAACAAGCGAGTCCGCATAGATGCATTTTGTTGCAGATATTACTTCACAAACTTTTCCATTCTTAAATTTTGAAAGCCACTGTCAAGTAAACATATCAAATATAGGTACTTAAACTTCAAAAAAGAAAATTCTTTTAATAGATTTTAACTTTTAAATAAATAAAACAAATAACCCAATGAACAATTACATTATTATTATTAAAGTAAGCTATTACCGTATTGCCATCTCCAACAAGAACTCCTTCCGGAAATCGCATGAAATTTTGATTTGGGGATGTGTTTGATATTGGAGATATCAAAAGTTTTTCAATCCTCTGTGTTTCTTCAAAATCCTCCTGTATATTTATTTTGTCTCAGCTCTTTTATATCAGTTTACTAATTTTCAGAAAAGTACAACTACACTTGTTACATCATATGGATGCTTCTAAAATAAGAGAAAGAAAACTTACTTGTTGTTCAAGTGCAATCTCAAGTTCTTTCATGACCTCTGCCATCGTTGGGCGTTTTTCACTAGCTTTCTTGAGACATCGATAAGCCAGGGCTGAAAACGTATTTAAAGAGCACGAATCCATTTGTTCCTTAAGATCAGGAAAGATAATCTGATCTAATCTCTTCTCATTATAGCATCTTATCCATTTAGGCACAAGCAAGGTTAGACGAACTTTATGATAATCGGTGCATAATGTCCCACACATTAATTCAAACAACACCACTCCAAAAGAGTACACATCAGCCTCATTTGTTAGGATACCCGTCTCTTGATACAATGGATAACAATATCCAGATGGACCCATTGTATTCGGAACATGATGTATTCTGCGTTGGTTAATTGGGATGAATTTCGATCGACTGAAATCAGAAACTTTAGCCGTCCAATCTTCACCCACAAGTATGTTCGAACTTTTAATGTCTCCGTGTAAAACACTTTGTTTTTTATCCTGAGGATCGTGAAGGTAGTTCATTGCATGAGCAACCCCAACACATATCTTCAAGCGTTGGGTCCACGTGAGACCAGGGTCGATAAGATATTTATCGAGGCTCCCATGATATGCATAATTATACACAAGGATCATCTCATCATCTTCATTACAAAAGTTCAAAAGAGAGATCAAATTCTCATGTTTGTATTTAGAAAGCAACGAGATCTCCTTCCAAAACTCAACATTCCCTCCCCCAAGTCTACGATCTAACCGCTTAAAACAGACCATACATTTTCCACCTGGGAGAGAGAGTTCTCCTTTGTATACATGTCCAGATCCACCACGTGCACATAGATTATCAACAGAGAAGTTGTTGGTGGCCAGTAGTATATCTGTCAATCGAATTTTGAGGTGATCAAATTTTTTCATATATCTGTATGATGTTGGCGTCTTGGCCACACTTACATTGTTTTGCTTAGAGTTCTGCAAAGAATCGATATTTTAGGTCAACTCCTACATATTGACAAATTAGAATCTACTAACACTTCATAGAATAGAAAACTTACTCGTTGTTGATGAAGTGCGACCTCAAGTTCTTCGACGACCTCAACCATCTTAGGTCTTTTTTTATGGTCTCTAAATAAACACCGTTTTGCGATGGCTGCGAACGTCGACAAAGATTCCTGATTTATTTGTTGCTTTAGATCAGGGAAAATAATATCATCTAGTCTATCTTCATCGCAACGATTTTTCCATGTATGCACTAAAATGCTTACGAGTTTATCGTTATCAAATTCACAACATAATCTTCCGCACATTACTTCAAACAACACCACTCCAAAAGAGTATACGTCACACTCTTTTGAAAGAATACCTGTCTCATAATAGGCTGGATCACAATATCCAGGTGTACCTACGATATTAGACACTAGATATGTACGTGGTTGGTTAGCAGGACCAATTTTTGATAAGCCAAAATCTGAAACTTTAGCAGTCCAATTATCATCGAGAAGGATATTCGAGCTTTTGATGTCACGATGAAGAACCCGTTGTTGTGTCTTCCTTGGATCATGAAGGTAGGCAATTCCTCTTGCAGCCCCAATACATATGTTAAGACGTTGGGTCCATGTGAGGCTAGCTTTATCAAGATAGCCATCTAGGCTCCGACGAGATGCATACTCGTATACAAGGATTCTCTCATCACCCTCCCTGCAGAAATGTAAAAGGGATGCCAAATTTTCATGACTCAATTCAGAAAGCATTGTGATCTCCTTCCAAAACTCAACATCCCCTTGTCCATATTTACGGTTTAATCGCTTAAAGGCGACCATTTTCTGTCCTATCGGGAGGATTAGTTCTCCTTTGTACACAGCTCCAAACCCACCGTTTCCGATAGGCTTGTCGCTAAAATTGTTGGTAGCTGCCCTTATATCTTCAAGTTGGATTTCAAGGTGTGTAAAATCATCCATGTAAGACATTTTTTTTACAATTAAAGGTATTCAAATTGACAAAAGAAAACTAGAAGCAGTTGTACGTAAAAAGCTTAGATCCCCAAAAGTGTTGCTAAGTGCAGCATCATCATCATAATATGAGTATGTATAACAACCATCTGTGGAAAGAAAATAAAGGACATGTAATGATCTATGGAAGATGATTAAATACAAATACAAAATCAATATAATAGAATAGAATGAGCAGCAACAAAGCTTAAGGAATGAGCAGAGCACAATATAAAACCCCTCTTAATATATATGAACAAGACAATCTAACCTTTTAACAATGAGATTTACTAGCTGGGAAATGAAGCAAAACCAATCTCTGTCGGTAGCCAGAAACAGCGGCACTAACTCCAGGGAAATGAAGAAAAGTCTGGTATTGTGGTCGTAAATGGGTAGCCAGAAACAGCCCCTTAATCTTTAAAGCGAGATCCAAATTCTGGAAAAAGATATACTTATTTATTAGAGTAAACTTCCATTTTGCTCCCTGTGGTTTGGTCACTTTAACGGTTTTGCCCCAAACCTTTAAAAACGGACATTTTACTCCCTGATCTATGACGCTCATCTCTATTTCACTCCCCGCCCTTAACGCCATCCAATTCAATTGTTAAATCTCGGTCACATTCATGCCCCATACATGAGGGGCATTTTAGTCTTTTCCACTCAAACTTATTAATTTCCCTTTTTTTTTTATTTTCACACACTTTCTCTCTACACCATTCCTCTTTCAAACTACAGGTAAGTTCATCACAATCAAACCCTTCAAAAATCAATTTCAAACCACCATTCCTCTTTCTGAGCTGGATTTAGATCAAAGTTGCAGATTGTTGCTTTTTGTTAGATGTTAATTGCTAATTGCAGCTCGATTTTGTGTATTTGCAATGTATATTTTCTGTTTTTATGAAAAATGTTGCAAAAATGAGCGCAAATCTGGTGAAATTTGACATTTCAGAGCTGATTTAGGTTGAGTTTGCAGATTTTTTTTCTTTCGTTAGATGTGCTCATTAGGCTCAGAGTTGTTATTTAGATAAATAAAAAGCTTACATTCGAATGAAATGAATATATTATACAGCACTGCGGAAACAGAGAAGAGGCAGAAACAGAGCATTTACAACTCATCAATGGAAGCAAGGTAAAAACAATCAACACTGACTCACTGAGTCGACTCTGTTGCCTGCTTTAAATGTACTGGTTATGCACTTTTTAACTCATGAAGAACACCTCAAATGAAACAAAATCACAACCGTTGAGATTCCAAATTTCTAGATCTGGACGGTTTATTTCCGTTGTTTGTTGTTCATCTCGGATTCCTCTTATTCATTGAATCATTAGTTCATATATTGCATTTCTCTTTGTTGAGATTCGGATAATCGTTTCCAGTTTTATGATAATGAGAAGAGTTTGATTTTGAAGGTGGTTTAAAATTGATTTTTGAAGGGTTTGATTGTGATGAACTTACCTGTAGTTTGAAAGAGGAATGGTGTAGAGAGAAAGTGTGTGAAAATTAAAAAAAAGGGAAATTAATAAGTTTGAGTAGAAAAGACTAAAATGCCCCTCATGTGAGGGGCATGTGACCAAGATTTAACAGTTGAATTGGATGGCGTTAGGGGCGGGGAGTGAAATAGAGATAAACGTCATAGATCAGGGAGTAAAATGTCTGTTTTTAAAGATTTGGGGCAAAACCGTTAAAGTGACCAAACCACAGGGAGCAAAATGGAAGTTTACTCTATTTATTAATTTTTAACAATATATTTAATAACATTTAATAAAATTATTTTGGATATTTGAAATATCCGATTTTTTTTCTAAAAAAGTCTACACGAAATATCTAAAGTTTACTCCACGGCTCCACCTCAACATCTTCTTCTTTCTCTTCCTCTTCCTCCATCAACAAGAAATGGTTCCCCCCATCTATCCCTATCAATCCCCATCCTATAATATTAAGAGAGAGAGAGAGAAGCAATTTCAGGATGAACGGAGAGAATCCCCCGATTGCACCGATGTTGGGAGGGGACGGTGTTCCCCTTCAGGGTCCCCATCCACGTCTGCTCCCTACAGGCCTTCCCGAACCCACACCCAAGAGTCTTATATACTTATGCTTGTGTTAAGGTAGGGTAGTGACTTCGGTATGAAAGCGAGATGGAAAACATGGCACCATGGTACCAACACTGGCTCACCTACACGACAGTTGCCAAATCAAAGCTGCCCCGGGGATGTCTACGTCAAAGGTGGTGTCAAACGGTATGTTTCCATCCTTGGGGATGTTTATAGTACAAATCAACTAATCAAAATAAAGATGTGGGATGGGAGGGATGAGAAAGATAGGTATTTTCATGGTAGAAAGATGATTGACATTGGCTTCTCAATATTCATCCCTATAATTTATCTAAAAAACATGTTTATCTCCAATTTTGTTCACCTTTTAAAGATACCCAACATCTTATTCTCCATATCTATCTATATTTAATTAAATTATTATTCTTTATTACTTCAGCTTTTTCTTACATTCACAAACATTTATAGAGATATGTACGGAGAATGAATAGTGAGTCTCTATAATCTCTATTTTTTTTTCTCTATTTTGAAGAATAGGATGCAAGAATGATTTAGGTAGTTTTCTTTTTATACATTATCTATATTTCTTTTGAAAATTTCAAGGATGGAGTATGGGATAGACTCTAATGTGAATGCCATTAGGGATATGATGGATTGAGAAGTAATAACAAAAAATTGAAATGGAACTAATGTGGAAGAGGGATAGTGAAATATAAGGAGGTGAAAATGACACCCCCACCCTTCTAACAGTATGATCAAACCAGGGGACTGATGGTGGTGATGCAGATCCCAGTCACCAGGCTTGATGGTTTCCGGCTTGCATGTCGTGTATAGGCCTGATGGCCTTGTAATTGTCTGACAATTTCTTTGAACAATTTACCTTATGCTTTGTAAACAATTTACTCTTGGTTGTTATGTCTGTTAACATTTTGGTACACTTGGTATGTTTAATGCTAACTGTGGGTTTTGCTCTTTATTTGTTGTGAATTTTGCTATCGTTACAATATGTGCATGTGTAATTACTTTGATTAGGTATCACGAATGAATGATGGCTGAGATAGGTTATGCTGTGTTAGTTATCCTAGCATTACACAGTATTGTGTTATGCTTTGGAGAAAACTCTACAACGTTTGTTCTGTCGTTAAGCACATAGTTTGATTCGTGTATACGAAGTGATCGATTTACAGGTTATTGTGTTGACCCGGCTGTGTTCAGCTTTGGGGGTCTTACAATGTTTGCTTTACCATGTTTATGATGCTTTCGTGTTTATATGGGCACGAAGTGTTATTTGGCGTGATAGGCTTTAGTTGTGTTTTTGACTCGGCTGTGCACTTAGTTGTGACGAGCCTTGGAGGTCTACAACGTTTCCTATTTCTGAGCCATTGATGTTTTCGTGTATGCCCGAAGTAATATATGCAGTTGTAACAAAAATTCGCATGAAAATAAGATAGCCAACACTTCTTGTATAAAAGTAAACTGTGTTGGGCGCGCGGCCATTACAAGTAGAGATAAAAACTGTGACCGTCTACATATAACATTTTCTTAGTTGCTGAGCATTCCAGGTTCTTAGGACTTCTTTGTTCTCAAGTGTGCGTAGCTTGTACGCTCCCTTCCCGAGGACTTCATTTATAACGTAAGGCCCCTCCCACTTGGGAACTAATTTTCCCTGTCTCTCGGATTTGGACGCCTCGTTGTCCCTTAGGACATAGTCTCCGGGGTTGAACGTGCAAATTCGGACCTTACTGTTATAGTATTTTTCCAGCTTGGTTTTGTATTTCGCCTCATTAATTGCTGTCATCTCTCTTCTTTCTTCTAGAAGGTCCAGATCTAACCTTCTTTCTTCCTCATTTTTGATCATGTTCACGGAGAGCATCCTTGGAGATGGCAGGCCAATCTCTGCTGGTATCACGGCTTCGGACCCATAGACTAGACTGAACGGTGTTTCTCCATTACTTGTCTTTGGCATCATCCTATGGGCCCACAGTATGCTGGGTAACTTGTCAACCCAACCTCTTCGATGCGTTCCCAATTGTGCCTTAATACCGTCCACGATGCTTTTGTTCACTGCTTCAACCTGACCATTTCCCTGCGGGTGCGCTACCGAGGAAAAGGTGTGCTCTATGTGCAACTCCTTGAACCAGTTTTGGAGATCTTCTGCAGCGAAATTTGTTCCGTTATCGGTTATGATTCTCAGGGGCAGCCCGAATCAACAAATTATTTGCTCCCAGATGAACCTTCGCACCATGGTAGATGTGGTTGACGCCAGCGCCTTTGCTTCCACCCTTTTCGTGAAATAGTCTACTGCAACTATGATAAACTTCACTGCTCCTGGGGCTTCTGGAAAAGGACCAACCATATCTATCCCCCATTGTTGGAACGGCCATGCCGTTGTTACGGGGACTAGTTCATTCTTTGGGCGCATCGTTTTCGGAGCATGTCTCTGACAACCGCTGCATCTCCTCAAAACCTTGACTGCATCTAGATGCATCCCGGGCCAGTAATACCCGGCGTTCAATACTTTCGCTACTACCATTCTTGGGCCAGCATGAATGCCGCAGATGCCCTCATGTACTTCGCGAATTAGATAATTTGCATCTTCTGGATCGACACATCTTAGTAACGGCCCGAGGTACGATTTCCAGTACAAAATTCCATCAGCCATCTGATAATGCTCGGACTTATACTGTATTTTCCTTGCTTCAGCTTTGTTTTCGGGTAGTATTCTAGACTGGAGATACATAATGCTCGGCGTCATCCAAGATGTTGTTCCTAGTTGGATAACGTTCACCAGCCTTAGTGGTACCGATGGATTGCTTAGAACTTCAATGCGCATGTCCTTGGCCAGGTGCTGGAAACTGGCGGACGCGAGCTTACTCAGTGCATCTGCTGGTTTATTCTCGCTCCTGTTAATGTGATGCACCTTGTAGGAATTGAAGTTTTGTAGCAATTTTTTTGCTTTGTCCAGATATAGCGCCATCACATCTCCTTTGGCGTCATACTGGCCATTGATCTGCCCCGCAACGAGCATGGAGTCTACATGCGCCTCTATGTGTTTGACTCCCATCTTGATAGCTAACCTCAAACCAACAAGAAAAGCTTCATATTCGGCTTCATTATTTGTGCTCTTGAAGTCTAATCGGATGGCGTACGTAAACTCATGTTTTTCCGGACTTACCAATCTAAGTCCTGCGTCTGCGCCGTCTTCGTTAGACGCGCCATCTGTATATAGTAGCCATGGTTCTTCCGAATGTTGCCTTTCAGCCTTTTCCGTTGCCTTGCACTCCCTGTCTTTATCGTCTGGCACCTCTGTCAGAAAGTCGCCCAATACTTGACCCTTGATTGCTGGTCTTGGCCTAAAAACTACGTTGTGGCCTCCCAGTTCTATGGCCCATTTTGCCAATCTTCCTGATATCTCGGGTCTTGCGAGGATGTTGCCGATATTGTAATTCGTTAAGACATGAATGACGTGGTTAGCAAAGTATCTGCGAAGTTGTCTGGACGCGTGAATCAATGCGAGGACCAGCTTTTCCATTATGGCGTATCTTGTTTCTGGGTCATTCAAGGTGCGAGAAACATAATAGACTGGTGTTTGTACGCCTTGTCGGTCTACCAGTAGAACTGCTCCTACCGCTTTCTCTGATGTTGATAAGTACATCACTAGGGGTTCCCCTTTCATAGGTGTTGTCAGTGTTGGCAGTCGTATGAGATAATCCTTCATTTCTCAGAATGCAAGCTCGGCTTCCGGAGTCCACTGAAATTGATTCTTCTTTACACAATTACGGAGGGTTTTGATGAATGGGATGGATTTTGCTGCGTGATTGGCGAGGAAACGGTTGAGTGCTGCTAACCGTCCAGCTAACTTCTGCATTTCCTTTATCGTCGATGGTGAAGGCATTCGCTCGATCGCTTGCACCTTTTCAGGATTGACTTTAAACCCATCCTTTGTAACGATGAAACCCAGGAACTTTCCTTCTTCCATCCCAAAGAAACATTTCGCTGGATTTAGCTTGATATTCACCCCGCACAATGTGTCGAACGTTTTTTGAATGTTTACCAGCATCATACTCTCTTCTTTGCTCATGATGACCAAGTCATCCATGTATACTTCAATGTATTTGCCAATAGCATCGCTGAACGTTTCGTTCATCAGTCTCTGGTAAGTTGCGCCTGCATTCTTTAAGCCAAAGGGCATTTTGGTGTAACAGTACAGCCCTGTTGGTGTGCGAAATGCAGTTTTGTCTTCGTCTTGGATAGCCATCTGCACCTGATGGTATCCTTTATAACAATCCAGAAAACATTTCCACCTGAACGATGCTAGGGAATCGATCTTTTCGTCAATTTCTGGTAAAGCATAACAATCGCGTGGGCATGCCTTGTTCAGATCTTTGTAATCCACACACATTCTCCACCCGCCATTTCCTTTAGGAACCATGACTGGGCTTGCTACCCAAGTTTGATAACGGACCTCTCTGATGATGCCAGCGTTTAGTAACTCTGTGATCTGTTCTTGCATGGCGTCATGCTTTATGTCTCCCAGATGATGCTTTGTATGCACCACAGGTTTGGCATTCTCGGAAACATTCAGTCTGTGCTCTGCTATGTGCCTTGGAACACCAACCATATCAGCCGGTGTCCAGGCGAACACATCCATGTTCTCAAATAACAACTTTTTTAGTGCTGCGCACGTGAGATCTGACATTGCTAGACCCAAGGTGACAGTTTGTTCTGGATATTTGTTGTTCAGTATCCATTTTTCCGCTTCTACGCGCGGTGCGGATTTGCTTGCTTTTGCTGGCCTGATTTCGTCAGTCGCCAGGACTTCTTTGCTTGCGTAAATTATTGCTATCCCTGTTTCTGTTGGGAATCCGACAGCTGAATGTGGTCCTGAGCAGATCATACTAAAATCTCCTTGGGACTCCCTTCCCAAGAGGATATCATGTCTTGAGCTTTCTGGCAACACCATGAATGTAACTTCTTCTGTTCTTGAGTTCCTTCCATCTGAGAGCAACACCGGGAATGATATCTGGCCAAGAGGAAAAACGGCTTCGTTGCAGAAACCAGTTAGTGGGTAATCTACTAGTTCTAAGCGCGCTTTATCTTCCTGGTCGAATTGATTAAAGCATTGTTCGTAGATGGTATCTGCGGTGCTCCCTGGATCAATGAAAATGTAGTCAGTCTGGTAATGACCGATCACGCCAGAAATGACTATAGGTCTTCTCTCTCTTGGGCCCCTCGCACCACGGGGAAAACAACTTGTTTTTCGCGCCAAGAGTCATCTTGTGTGCGCTTGTTATAGTTCTTTCGCGATCTCCGTGGACCCCCTTGAATCATGTGAGTTTCTAATTTTCAAAGCTTTTTGTTGTCCAGGCCTTCTTCCCTTCTTTGAATTTGGCGATTATCACGCTTTCCCCCTTTTACCAGATGGGTGAGCCTTCCATCTCTCCGAGCTCTTTCTATCTCTTGCTTTAGGCTAAAGCAGTCGTCGGTCAGGTGACCTGTGTCTTTGTGGAACTCGCAAAAAAGATTTGGGTCTTGGCCCCTTTTGTTTCGCATCTGTAGAGGGGGTTTGAACTGGTGGTTCTCAGTTGACAGGACCTCGGAAGGGGTTTTTTCCCTAGTTTCTCTCTTAACCTCTTTGCGATGACTGATCTGGTTGATTGTATTGCGCGCATCTTCTCTTATCGGGCTTCTTTCTTTGTAGCCAGATGTTCTCCGCGATTGGCCTTTGCCTTTCTTGTTGCGCCGATCATTTTGGATGTAATTGTATTGACGGCTGTCATCGCCGGTCTATTGTTTATCGGTGCGCGCAATCGTCTTTGCTGCTTCGATGAAGGTGTCCCAATCTTTGGGGCCTCCGTCTCTTCCTTTCAATCGTTTGATCAGGTCATCACACTTTACTGCCCTCATGAAGTGTGCGTGCATCATCTTCTCGCCCACGTCTCCAATTTCCAGACATTCCTTGTTATATCTGGTAAAGAAATCTTCTATGCTTTCGTGATCTTTCCTCCATATATTTAAGCAATCAGCTGGATCTCTAGTATGCATGCGCTGTTGGGAGAAGTGCGCGAGGAAATTGTCTCGAAAATTGATCCATGATTTAATTCTTCCTGCTGGCAGGCTGTCAAACCAGACGCGCACCGCGCCGACAAAGGTTTGTGCGAAAAGATGACACCAAGTTGGTAATGTCCAGCCACCTGTTAACCCTGCGCCGTTGAAGACTTGGATGTAATCGTCAGGATCTGTTAAGCCATTGTATTTGCCTACATTGTGTGGCAGTTTTGTCTTATCGATATCGGCTGTTGCAATCTCTCTGATGAACTTGGAGTTTTAAGCTATGCCATCTGGGCGATAGCTCAACGAGTAATCATGTTCTGCATTTGGATTGTACCCCGCGCGCTTGTGGGGTTTATATGCTTCATGTTCCGGTGGTAATCTGCTAAATACCGTGCTTTCTTTGTTGTATGTCGGGTCATCTTCTTCATTGTAGCTATTCCATTCGTCGTTTATGTTGCGTGGACCTAAACGACTATGCATTGGCTTTTTCTGCTGATGAGTATGTTGCACATAATTTCTTTCCGTTTCACCGTACGTGTCACGCGTATCGTGCACACTTTGCCTTCTAACGTTGGGTGCTTTCTCAGAATTTAAGTTCCACGCGTTGGTCTGCTGAAGCACGTGAATGCTTGGAGGCCTTTGCGGTGGAGTAACAAAAGCGGATTGATTAGCTTGTGCTTGGAGCAAAGATTGATGTGCGCTGAGTTGCGCATAGACAAGGTTCAGAGAGGCTGTTTGTTTGGCATACCAGGAAGCCAGAGTTTTTCCTTCGGGTAGCCCTAAAAGTGCTGAGAAGTTCAATTGTGTTTGGCCCGATGGAGCTGAAGGACCAGCTCCATGGTTTGGTGTTGGAACTTCTGGAGGTGTTTGGTTAACTACCCTGGATGGGGGTTGGAAAGTGGCTTCGTTTGTGGTTTGGTTGATAACTCTGGAAGCGCTTCCAAAGATATCAGGGAATTCCTTATTTGCTTGCCCTTCTCGGATGGTCTCGTTCCCTTGGAACCTTTGGACGTGAGTAGTGTCCGAAATTAGTTCAAAGGAAGAGACTTCTCCGTCCACGTGAGGTGAAGGGTTTGGTTCAGTCATTTAGGGAGCTTTTTTGAAGAGAAAGGATATGAGAATGGTTTGCAAAAATTGCAGTGGGCGCCAATGATGAAACACTGGTTAACACCGATGGTTAACTAGCTGGGTCGTCTCTTATGTGGGTTCAATCTCCTTCTCTGCTCGCCAATTACTAAGGTCCTGCAAAACAGCAACACCGTTAGCTCGTTAAGAGGAGAATATGGGGGTTTCTCTCTTAACCGGGCTCCGGCGTGAGAATAAGTACTGCTCTGAGGAAGAAAACAGTGTGTGTTATGGGTGAAAGGTGAGGAGAATAGAATGGATAACCTAAATGATGAAGGGTCCTATTTATAGCCGGAGGCTGAAGGAGGGAGGGGCGACCTTGCCAGCTGTTATCGGGCGCCGGCTGTCCGATCAAGGGGAATATCCTCTTGGTCTCCTCTGCTGTGGTCAGAATAGTGGTCCACGTGGCGCGCAGATATTCGTCCATGCTGGAGAAATCGTACTACTGCTGTCGGTCTGCCCCCAGATTTGTTGCAGGTCTACCTGGCGCTCGATTACTAGTGACATGTGTCGTCCTTTCTGTCGGAAGGAGCATCTTTGGTGCCACCTTGACGTCTTCCAGAAGCTTCTAGAAGCTTCTAGGTTTATTTGCTGATGTAGGCGCCATGTTGGACGGAAAAAGTGGTGTGGTCCCTGCCATGTGGATATGGAATTGGGACCATATCTCTTCAGAGTTGAAAATGATGGATTTAATCCATCAAGTGAAGATTTCATGGTGAATTTGGGGTGGCGGCTTTAAAGAGTTTTCTAGAGAGAGAAAGAAGAGAGAGAAAAAAATGGCAAATGAAAAATCTTTGAATAATGTTTTTTTAATTTATAAAAAAATGTGAAATTTAAAAAAAAAAAAAACTCTTATTAAGCGGCACTTTCTAACCCAGTTAGATGTGTGGATGAAAATAGCAAAAAGTGCCTAACGTAAAGGGCAATATGACACAAAAAGTCATTTTGGATGAAACTGACAAACAGACCCAAACCTCAGGGATGATTTTGGCAATTTACTCAAAAATAAATTATAAAAACAAGTTTCAATGCACATTTCTTCTCCAACTTTTTGTTGCAATACTGGAAGACAGAGATTTAAAGATAAACTCAATATAGATTTGAAGTTTAACAAAAAACAAGTGACTATTAATTCATTTTTTACTAGACAATCTTAAATTTAGAATCTTTTAGTAATTATTAATTTATCGTTTCGTTGGGACCAATATATACAGTGGCGGATCTAGAAAATAATTATAGGGACAACGTTTCAAAAAACATAGGTAGCAAAATCGTAAAAACATTAAATTTTCAAAAAATTTACACTACCGCTGGAACGTCAAGGGGTAGCGGTGGCTACCCCTTGTTATAAGGTATATCCGCCCCAGAATATATATACACTAGGATTTCAAAAAAAAAATATTATCTTATTATTTTATCGACTGAGATCCAATTTTGTACTGGTCTCAAGTTGAGATTGGACAAATTATTAATTTTACCGGGGTCATTAATTTATTAAGTATTAATTTATAGAGGTTTTTCTGTATATACATTTTTTTGTCCTCAAACTTATGTACTTAGAGTTTTACCTAGCAATATCTCTATTTGTTGATTAGAAATCACAATGTGCCCCTAAATAAGTATATCTAAAACGTATTTCATATGTATAAAATGGTAAATTTTAATCAAATTTTAAAATGACATGTGAAGGGTCAAATTAAAATGCCCAACCTTTTGTCATTTTCTTCCATTTATATCTTTCTTCACTTAATCATTAATCAATGACATTTATGTTTAATAAATCTATACTATATATTATATTATTTATAAATAATAAAAAATAACCGTATGTGTTTATGGATAATAAACTCGCACATTCATCAAGAACGTATATTCAAAAATACATTCTATTGTATTTGTGTATTTGGACTAAAGGACTAATCAATTAACCAAAATTAAAATGTGTTTTGTAATCGTAGAGAAGTTAGTTAAGAATTTAGATGTAAATTGCCAACTCCGCCGCAACGCGCGGGTTTCCCACTAGTTAATTTTTTTGCAGTAGACTATATAATGTTTATCATAAGGGTTTTCTTGTTTATCATAAGGGTTTCCTGTGCGTTGCAGCCGCGAAACGCGAGTGCTTTTACCAGGGCCGGCCCAAGCCCAAGTATTTTGAGGCTTGGGCTTTAGGCCTCCAAATCAATAGGGCCTCCAACTTAAAAAAGTTATATATGATATTTGTGTTAGGTTTGGCTGAACTTATCTTTATACATACAAAAAAAATACAAAAAAAATTAAGTTAACTTTGCCAACGATAAACTTTTTAGTTTATTTTGCCGGTTCCAAGCCTAGGTAAAAGAGGGTTTTTTCTCAAATAGTGTTTTTATTTGGAAAAAGGCCTCGAGTTTTTGAATTTGCTTTAGGCCACCAAAATGGTTGAGTCTGCCCTGGCTTTGATATATATACACACAACGTATATACGATTTTTTAACGTTTTTAGGTTTGAATCATGTTCTCGGCCCATATTATCGACTCCGCTGCAACGCACAGTTCCTCACTAGTATCTATAAATTACGATAAATGAACTATACAAATTATAAAACCTTCTAGAATCTTTCGTCTTCTTTTGCGGTGTAACCTTCACGACTATTTCAAGGATAAATAGAGGGTATTAGTGTATATCTATAATGTAGAGGGTTAAAACTTAAAAGTATAGATAAAGTAGAGGGTTAAAAGTATAGGCTTTTTTTCTATTTCTGCAACATGTATGGAAATTACCTCGATACTACGCCCTTAGAAAGTAACTACAAATACAATGTCGGTTACCTATGCGAGCAGCCGAGCATACTTTTAAACGAGTTTTGACAGTCGGTCGATCGTCATTCACATTGGTCGAAATAGCATAGAAACTCTCAAACTCCGATATATTTAGAAAAAAGAATCCAATTGAACGACTTTTAATAGATGTGAACACATTGACATGGAAAAGCTATTGATTTAAACAGAAAAACCGCTTTATACAAATAAAAAACCCGATTGATCTTTGTTTAGTTATGAGTATGAGACAAATATAACTCTATATAATTTTATAGACTCGTCGATCTTTGTTGCCGCCTCTTTAAAGGAGAGAGGGTGTCACTGTCGACATAGAGGAGAGGGAGAAATGCAAGACCATCACTACGGACCAAGTGTATAAGATGGGAGGGGAGGGAAAAAGTGAGCTTCGTGATGACGATGACGAAGGTTAATGGGTGTGTGATGGATGTGAACGGAGGAGGTCGTGGGTGTACGGTGGGTTGAAGGTGGTGCGGTCTTTGAGGATAAGAAGATCGCGTCACTCTGTGAATCTTGATCGATATTCACCGTTGATTTCTTTGGAACACCTTCGAAATTCATCGGAGTCTGGAGCATGGGCGAAGCTTTTAACGGGCGGGAGGGGGCGGCCGACCCCCCAAACTTTTCGCTCAGTAGTGGAGAGTATGTAGTTTTCGTATAGGAATTTTTTGGTATATACTTTTTCGACCCCCCGGCTTTTATATAAATTTTTTGGTCCGGTGACTTCCGCCCCCGATCGGAAATCTCAAGCTTCGCCACTGGTCTGGAGATCTGTGTTACGCAAGACACAACTTCTTGAGCAAAAGACAAGAAGCTGTTTCTTATAGATCCAGCACTCAATTTACTAAAGTTTCAGATGAAAGAAACCGGTTCATTGATGGATCTGCGAGGAAGAGAAAGGTCACCGATTGTGTGGGACAGATTTGATGAGAAACAAGTGAAGATTTGTTCTAAGAATAGAGTTTATTCCACTAGCTCTGTTGTTAGTCGGTTTTTGTCGCTTGAAATCGGTTTGGTTGCTGGTAAAAGTAAGTGTCGAATTTCTTCTGTTGAGTCTGTTGTTTCTAACGTTTCAGATGACGTGGAATCACCAAGGTTGTTGGCTACAAATTCTCCCGAAGATGGAGAGTATGTTGAAGATGGAGAGTATGTTGCGGCTCCGAACTTATCGAAATCGATGATGAACATGAAACCTCTTTATGTACCGGGTTTGGCTTATGGTCGAGTTGTAGAGGACGGCGGAGGTTGTGTGATGAAGTGACAATGGTGTTGAACGTGGTGCTGCAAAATGGTGTTGGGTTACGGTGTAGAAGTTCAAATGTTCATCAAGATTATGATTCTTATTCTTGAGTGATTGATCCAAAATGAAGATGAAGGGGATGATGGTTCAGATGAGTATAAGGTTGAAGATGAAGTAAATTAGGGTATTAAAAGGGGGAAAGAAAAGTGGGGATGTGAAATGACCGTTCTACCCTCATGTGCAGTGCACATAACATAACTTAACTGAAAATTATAACTGGGTTTGCCCTAAAGGACATAACGTGCAACATTTTCAAACATTAAGTACAAAAGCCATCAATTTTAAAGGTAAATGACAACGCCTGAAATTTGGGACAAACATAAAGGACAATACTTGTAATTTACTCTATCCTTTATAAATAAACTTCAAATTATGCCATTTGGGCAAATTTGTAATTTTATCTTAAAATTAACTGAAAGTTAACATTAGTTAAAATTTATAAAATAAATGACATTTTGCGTGATTGATAAAGACAAATGATACAGAGTGCAATTTAATATATAAATAAAGGACAATTTGTGTAAAGATCACGTATTTGACTGATTTTTATCATAATTTAAATTTACTCTTTAAATTATGATAAAAATCAGTCAAATACGTGATCTTTAACTTTTTTATCCTATCATTAATAAATAAGCATACCATATTAAAATATTTTATCCTTTCATATCAAATAGAATAAAGAGTTAACTGCCATTTTCGTCCCTGTGGTTTGGTCACTTTGGCCATTTCAGTCCATTTTTCAAAAATGCGCCATTTCAGTCCCCGACGTTCTGGAAAGGTGCCATTTCAGTCCAAAAATCATAACCCAGTTAAGTCAGTTAGTAAAGAAGGACTGATTGTGTAAATTTGTAACATAAAGGACTGATTGTGTAAATTTATAACACCACCACCACTAGCCCTGCCACCACCACCACTCCGCTGCCACCACCACCACCACCACCGCCACCACCACCACCACTCCGCTGCCACCACCACCACCCCCACCGCCGCCGGTTCTCTCTCTCTCTCTCTCGTCGTTATCTCTCTCTCTCTCTCCGACTGTGATGATGATTGATGAAGATGAGTTGCAGGTTGTCGGTTTTACAGCGGTGAACGGAGGTGATGACAGAGGTGAACGGTGGTTTACGGTGAAGTGGTGGTGGGTTATGGTGATGGTGCAGCGGTGAGGAGTAATTATCTCATGTAAACTTCCCACCACTTCAAAGAATTTACCTTCCCAATCAGATACATCTCCTTCCTAACAGAATTTACCTTCCCAAAAATTCCGTAAACTACAAGAAACAGATAGTTAATTACTCAAGTGGAGCTTATCAAACTTGTTAACTTCAAAGAGCCTCAATGAAGTCAGAAGTCCACATGCTTCTAATTATCTCATGTTTGGTTAATAAAATTGACTTAAACTATTGTCAAAACATACTTCGGTATAAAGGAGAATTAATCGCATTAATAGTATATGTAGTTGACCAGTTCGTTTCTTATTCTGAAACAGTTTCCATCCTAGACTAAACTAGATATGATTCTGTTCACCGATTTCATATTCTCTAACTAATTAGTGTAAATTATAAGCTTAGCAATTATCATTTCATACTTTTAGTTTGGTCAATAAGTATATCAGAAGCTTACATTTAACTACAGCAGGCAAATAGCATGTTAGTTACGGAATTGAAAGCAGCATAAACTCATCGTTCACCACCATTGTTCACCTCCGTTCATCGTCGTCATCCTCTTTCAACTCTGTGATGATGATGATCGGCTGTGAGGCTATGAACTCGAAACCGACACTCGAAATCCGAACTTGAAAATTCAAATGGAGATGATGATAGTTGCAGGTTTGGTCGCCGGTGGGAGTGAATCGGAGAATACGGAGATGAAAATGAATGGTCTGCAATCACCACAGCCACCACAATCGAATCGATTTTGACATAACTCAGTGGATTTAAACTCCACTTCGGTTAAATTATAAAAACCGCCACCACAGCCACACCGCCACCACAGCCACTGCCACCACCGCCACCACAGCCACATCTCCACAACCTGCAACATCATCGTTCATCCGAATTCAGGCAGATTCGAAACCGGTCACCGGAACCTGCAACTTCACCGGAACCTGCAACTTCATCCGGTGGTGGCAGTGGCGGTGGTGCCGGTGTGGCTGTGGTGGCGGTGTGGCGGTGTGGCTGTGGTGGCGGTGGTGGCGGTGGTGGTGGTGGTGGCAGCGGAGTGGTGGTGGTGGCAGGGCTAGTGGTGGTGGTGTTACAAATTTACACAATCAGTCCTTTATGTTACAAATTTACACAATCAGTCCTTCTTTACTAACTGACTTAACTGGGTTATGATTTTTGGACTGAAATGGCACCTTTCCAGAACGTCGGGGACTGAAATGGCGCATTTTTGAAAAATGGACTGAAATGGCCAAAGTGACCAAACCACAGGGACGAAAATGGCAGTTAACTCTAGAATAAAACAATCATTTTTCCCTTAACAACGACATTTTTATTCAAACATAAAAATGGGTACACGAGGCCAACAAGAAGCTAGAAATCACAAGGAAAAACAAAACTATACCATTACATTACATTACGCACATTAAAATCAATCTATCTTGCCCACTCAATATTATTAAACTGGGTTCTGTTTTTCAGACACAAAAACGTAACTTTTTTGACTAAATCCATGACTTATGTGGCCAAGAAATGCCCGTTGTCAAATATAATTTCAATTCTGGTTTTCCACACTCTCTAGAGGGTAGCATAGACCACAACTTCCATCATTTTTTCCGTAACTTTGGACCTTTTAATCTCTCCAAGTCTTCCAACAGATCACTATAGGAAGACATATTGACATTGAAAGGAATTTTTAACCATATGCAGATGTTCCAACAAATAGCTTTTGTCATTACACAATCAACTAAGTGGTCACTAGTCTCATTAACCTAAGCCCAAAGCTTGGAACCCGCGTCCCCCACACATACGCCCCATTTCTTTAGAGCCTCTTTCGTTGGAATGAAGCCCAAAAAAGCTTACAGACAAAAAATAACGCTTTTCTTGGCACCTGAGACTTCCACCTAAACCTTCCAACTTGAACTTTCTCTCCTATTTTCTCGTTGACTTGGTCTCGAAACAGTGTCACCGAGAACCTGTCTTGAGCCCCATCCATTGTTTTGACCCCCATGTCTTTCGATCTCGTAATCCCGGCTTTCACTATATCTTTATCTACCAAGACAATATCTTCCAAAGCCCTGTCAGATCCCTCCTAAGAGAGATTTCTAAATTCTATCGGTATATAACACAATTCTCTTCATCAAATTATTTCTTATGACTCCTTCATAAATCATCATTCAGTGCGTTGTTCAATTGAAAAATTGCTAAAAGAGATATCAGGCAACAAATCACTTTCTCATTAACATTCACAGTTAATACAATACCTATTTATAGATCACTCACACCCACAACTAACTATCTCAACTAACTCCAACTAACTCAACTATACATACATACTACAAATACATGCACTCTAATATGCCCCCTCAAGCTAAATGGGGAGCATCCACGTGAAGCTTGGACCTCAGATTGTCAAAACGAACACTAGACAATCCTTTGGTCAAACAATCTGCAATCTGAAATTGTAGTGGGAACATACCGAACATGTAAAGTACCACCCAAAACCATATCACGAATAAAATGCAAGTCAATCTCCAAGTGTTTGGTACGCTGATAAAACACCGGGTTAACTGCAAGATATGTAGCCCCGATATTGTCACACCAAATAGATGGTGGACAAGTCATCGTGATATGCAACTCATGTAATATAGATGTAATCAAACGTAACTCAGCAGTTGTATGTGCAAGCGCTCGATACTCAGCCTCTGTACTCGACCTAGCTATCGTATGTTGTTTCTTAGAACTCCAACTAATAAGGTTGGGCCCAAGAAAGACACAACAACCTGTGGTGGAACGTCGATCATCGGGACATCCAGCCCAGTCAGCATCACTATAAGCATGTAAATCAACACAAGTAGACCGACGTATACATAGCCCATGAGAAAAGTTACCCTTAAATACCGCAAAATCCGCTTGACAATGACCCAGTGTCGATAAATAGGTGTCTAAAGAAACTGTGACACCTTACTGACCGCATAAGCAATCTCTGGCCGTGTCAACATAAGATACTGTAATGCACCAACAGTGCTCCGATACATAGTAGGGTCGGACAAAGGATCACCAGTATGTCGAGAAAGCTGTCTACCAGAAGAGACATGAGTAGATAACAGTCGACAATCAGCAAGACCGGTACGCTGTAGTAAATCAAGTAACTAGCGCTGCTGTGATAAGTGTAAAACATCCTCAGAAAATGTGGCCTGAATACCCAGAATATATGACAACTGCCCCAAATCCTTGAGCGCAAACTGAGAATGTAAGAGCCCAATCAAGCCAGTAACAAAATCAGAAGAACTCCCAGTAATAATGATGTCATCAACATAGATCAAGACATAACAGAGTATCGAATCCCGACTGTAAACAAAGAGAGATACATCTGAAATACACTGAGTGAAACCGCCAGCAATAAGAGCTGTGGATAGCTTGGAAAACCAAGCTCTAGGAGCCTGCTTCAGGCCATAGAGAGCCTTCTGCAGACGACAAACATAATGTGGTCTAGATGTGTCAACAAAGCCTGGGGGTTGTGTCATATACACAGTCTCAGAAAGATCCCCATGTAAGAACGCATTATTGACATCAACCTGATGAATAGACCATCCTCGTGAAAAAGCGACAGAAAGAACAAGACGAATAGTAGTGGGTTTGACCACAGGACTAAAAGTCTCAGTGTAGTCAACACCCTCAGTCTGATGAAAACCCTTGGCAACAAGCCGGGCTTTGTAGCGACTCACTGATCCATCAGGATTACGCTTAATCCTATAAACCCACTTACAACCAACAATGTTGGCGTCAGTAGGAGCCTGAACCAGACGCCAAGTTTGATTGGCATGAAGAGCATCAAGCTCAGCACGCATCGCATCCCACCAGACAGAATACTGCTGAGCCTGGCGAAATGTAGAGGGCTCGGTAGTAGGAGTAGTGGAAACATGAAGAATAACATGATCAGGAAACTGGTGCGGCTACCGTGTATGATCACGAGATCGTGTAACCATCGGATGAGTCGGAGGAGGAGGAGGAGGAGGAGAAGGAGAAGGAGACGGAATAACAGGAGAGGAAATATCAGGACAAGATGAGGAAGAAGTAACAGGAGAAGATGAAGATGAGGGAGAAGAAACAAAAGACGGAAACAAAGGAGGAGGAATATCAAAAGGAATAGAATCAGATGAAGATATAGGAGTAGAGGAGCTCTGCGGAATATCGAAAATCGTCTCATGAAATCTCACATGACGAGACGTATACGTACGAGACGTATGAGGATCATAACAGAGATATCCAAGATGAGAAGGTACATAACCAACAAAAATGCACGGAGTAGACTTGGGTGAGAGTTTATCCACTCGCGTGTCACCAAGAAACGGATAACACAAACACCCAAAAGTACGAAGAATAGAATAGTCCGGTCGAGAACTGAACAATGTCTCAAAAGGAGAAGAGTAGTGAAGAACCGGTGTAGGTATCCGGTTAATGAGAAATGCTGCAGTAGCATAAGCGTCATACCAAAATTTCTTTGGTAAACGTGCATGAAACAAAAGTGCTCGAGCAATCTCAGAAAGATGACGGTTTTTCCACTCAGCAACCCCATTTTGTTGGGGTGTGTATGGACATGAAATGCGATAGGCGATTCCCGATTCAGAAAGATATCGTGCCATCTGTCCATGAATAAGCTCTGGAGCACTATCACATTGAAGATGTTTAATGGAACATGAGAAGAGATTCTCAACAAGCGGTTTAAAATGATGAAATGAATCAACCGCCTGTGAACGATGTGTCAACGGATAAATCCATGTAAATCTGCTAAAATCATCAATGAACGTAATAAAGTATCTGAAACCATCACGAGTCATAACAGGGGATGGGCCCCAAATATCACAATGAATCACATGTAAAGGTACAACAAAATGTGTAACAATAGTCTCAAACGGTAAACGTTTAGATTTCGAGATACTACAAACAGTACAATGTGAAAACACGGATTTATTCGCAAAGTGTAAAAATGGAAATCTAGCTAAAATAGCATCAGACGGATGTCCAAGGCGAGAGTGCCACGTCTCTCGAGGAACTGTAGCAGTAGCAGTCAATGAGTACAACTGGTGTGAACTACCACGCGTGTGGTGGAGGGGCTGTCCATCGAGCGTCTGAATAGATAAGCCAAGATGTGAGAAAATAACAGCAATGGAATGATCAATACCAAGCTGTGTAATAAACAGTAAGTTCTTGGCAATGCAAGGAACTACTAGAACTTGTTTAAGTAAAATAGTACGACTAGACAAATGAAGTGAGGCATATCCAATATGAGTAATAGCTAGTGACGTACCATTGCCGACAACAACACGCTCAGAGCCAATGTAAGGAACAGCTCCAAAAACAAGAGAAGAATCAGCTGTCATGTGGGCAGTCGCTCCAGAATCGGGTATCCAAGAGTCCACTTTATCACAAATAGTGGACAAATCTGCCATAAGCCCAAAGTGTGGCCCATTAGGCCTAACGGATGTGCTAGTCTGCCCAACATTATTTTGATTTTGCCCATTTGACATTCCAGCCCATTGAGCAAAATGATTTGGTCCAAACTGATTGCAACCATGCCCAACTTGATTATCAAACATAGCAGGCCCAAAAGAATTCGCTGAAACATTCTGTTGTAACTTTGTATGTGGCCTAGTAAAATTAGTTTGATCAAACACATTACTTGGGCCAGGCACTAAGATTCCCTGGTTATAATTTTCAGGACCAAAAATGCGACCATCAAAACCTACAGGCACATTTCCCCCAATTTGCGACACCTTGTTACCACCATAATCTGCCATCATTCCAGCGAAATTGCCTGATTGACCATTACGTTGACCTGTAAAACCACCGCGTTGACTTGTAAAACCACCACGTCGACCTCGATTGGATCTCCATCGTCCACCAGTTGAACGTCTGCCGGTCGCCGGTGAGAAACGTTGATAGCTGTTTACTGCTTTGTGTCCAGATTTATCACAGATTTGACACACAACAGATGGACTCGACAAATTTGATTGATGAGGAGCTGTTTGTTTGATGTTCATGGCTGCCATAGCAGCAATCGGAACAGTGGTTGAATAAACCGACTGTGACTGTTTCAGTCGAGCTTGGTATGTCAACAACTTTGCTCTTAACTGACAATAGGTAGGTTTAAGATCTTGATTTTCAATATTGATCACAAACATCCTATAATCAGGATGTAAGCCATTTAAGATTTGTAACACCAAATTCTCTTATGTAATTGGATCTCCTATGGCTTGCAACGAATCAAATAAATTTTTTGCTGAATCACAGAATTCTAAAGCTGTTTTGTCATCTTGTTTTAAAGAATGAAATCGTGTGCGATACAAATTTTGATTTGCAAAAGCTTGTTGATGAAACAGATCTTCAATTCTCTGCCACATATCTGAAGAAGAAGTAGTACCTCTTGCTACGTGTATGAGTGACGGTGATAAATTTGCTGTGATGAAGGCAGACACATAAGCATCAGTTCTTTCCCAAGCAACTCGAGCATCAATATCCACCGGCGGAGTATGATTTTGATTCAGATACTGAAGTAATCCAAGTGTTTTTAGAATTGTGAGTGTCTGATGTTGCCAGTTTAGAAAATTTGTGTCATCTAGCTTACTAGGCATTAGATTTGTGATGTTTGGAAATGTATTGTTTGAATTTGAGATTGATTCACTCATGGTAGATGTAGGTGATGACTGAGAAGCCATGAATTTTGGAAGACACATATTTCGCCGGAGAAAAACTCACCGGATTTTTGACTGGAGAAGAATGAAGAAAAGGTATTTGACCGAAAAAGAATCAGAAGAGTAATTGCAAGATAAAAGAAATAAAGAAACGAAGAAAGAATCGGAAAATATCTTTGACCGGAGAAGAATGATCGGAAACGTAACAGATTGCCGGAAAAAATTGATCGTCGGAAAGAAAACAGACTTTATTAGAGTTGTGCTCTGATACCATAAAAGAGATATCAGGCAACAAATCACTTTCTCATTAACATTCACAGTTAATACAATACCTATTTATAGATCACTCACACCCACAACTAACTATCTCAACTAACTCCAACTAACTCAACTATACATACATACTACAAATACATGTACTCTAATAATTACCAACTATTATGTAACTAAATTATAAATGTACAAATATAACATTCATAGTTTTTAATTTAAATATATATATATATATATATATATAGGTAGAGGATCCTGTAAAAATGAGAATCACCTCGAGTTGTAAGAACCGTGAGAACTACACCGTACGGGGCGAGGTGGACCAAATTTTTTTCATAAACGTAGATGCGTGTATTATAAACATATTTGTAAAAAAAATTCAAAAAAAAAAATGTCGTGTGTGTAGTTTTGAGCACCACAAGTTTGTGTTTACGGGTACCGTAAATCCTACCGGAAAATTTACGGTACCTGTAAACACAAACTTGTGGCGCTCAAAAACTTTTTTTTTGAATTTTTTTACAAATGTGTTTATAATACAAGCATCTACGTTTGTGAAAAAAAAAAATTGGTCCACCTCGCCCCGTACGGTGTAGTTCTCACGGTTCTTACAACTCGAGGTGGTTCTCATTTTAGCGTGATTCTATATATATATATATTACCAAACATGGTCCTTTTTTTATTGAACGGCTAATGTTACTCCTTTACAACAATTTCTTTGGAATGGTTAATTTTTTCCCCCTTAAATAGTTACACCTCCTAAGGAATACATTGGTCTCCTCACAAGAAATAATTCGTCTTGACTACTAGACAATAGCCTAAGTGGCACTCCTTTACACCAATTATTACTCGTTTGTCTAGGTTTGAACCTGAGAACTCTCTTTAAGAGACATGTGCCTCTACCAAGCGGGCTACCTCACATTCTCCTTAAAAATATAATCTTCTTATAGCTTTATAAGACTAAGATTTCTTTAGAACACAATCATGATAAGACCATGTGTAGTGGGATGAGGGAAGACCCTTGGGTATTTTGGTCCAGTTAGCATGTGAGTATTGTGGGACATTATGTTAAAAGAAATGTAGGGGGATGTGGGCATTGTGGGACATTATGTTAAAAGGGGTGTAATAGAATTAAATAAAAAAAAACTATCAAAAAAATGTTATTCGCCAAAGAAAAGCACGCTGCAGACCTCTTTTTTTGAAAAAAAAAAAAGACCCCTGAGGCGGTTGTTGGGCGTTTTTTTTTTTTTTTTTTTTGGGAAAAAAAAAACACCAAAAAACCCCACTACGGGCCGTCTAATATAATCTTCTTATAGCTTTATAAAACTACGATATCTTTAGAACACAATCATGATTAAAAGAGTTGCCCACTCTTAATTGTACATGGTAGGTTAATAGAGAGAAATCTAAAGATAACTATATTTTACGTCAACTTTCTCTTCGTTTTCTTAGTTAAATTAGACAATTAATCTTGAAATTTTTTAATTGACGAAGACGAAGATGTCTTATTCAGGTTGCAGAGATGAAAATTTGACTACTTGAAAATAGCCTTTGATAATCATTGTTATTTCCTAATTCTTTTTCTTTATAATTTAGCTAAAAATTATTTATCTTTAAATTATATTTATCTTTTAAAAACCTTTTTTGTTTCGTTCTCTATAAATATCTTTATTATAACTAAAGAATATATATTTTTTTTTCATTCTTTTTTTCTTTTTTTCCACTCACAAAATGGGTTAACATAAAGAATGAATAGTGAGAGCTGTTTCTTTACCTTTGATAAGATTCTTAATGTTTCAGACCTCTTACTCGTTCAACACTTAATGGTTCAGACTGTTTGTTTTACGAGCAGATGTCTGAATGGTTCAGACATTTGCCTCTGAATGGTTAAGCATTATACATAGTCTGAATGGTTAAGACCTCTAATCTGAATTGGTCATATATTTGCCTCAGAACGGTTAAGCATTATAGAGGCTCTTAATGGTTCGGACCTCTTATTGGTTCAGCACTTAATGGTTTAGACCTCTTATTAGTTTAACACTTAACCATTTAGATGTTGTCAAACTGCCCCTGAGTCTATACATAGAGAGTCAGAGGTGAGTCCCTAAGTTTCCCTATTTTGAAGAATGGAACAGAGTAAAAATATGGGTGAAAAACCGATTTTTTTCCTTAAATTATGGGGATTGAGTTAATGCGGGAAATTCAATGGGGATGCTTTGTCATCTTCTCTAAGATCATCCGTAATGGTTAATGTCTTTTATGGGACATTTTCTACCACATTAGTATCAAAATGTCCCTTTAAAAAATGGGAAATGGTTAACGCCCCTTGATGTTTTTACAATTATTACTTTATATTTTTTTTTCTCTTCATTGGGCATTATATGAGAAACGCCGATCCTTCTTAATGCTCCTATAACACCCAGGGGACGGTGTTGGAGGCGTTATCAAGCACCTTCACGCCCCTGTAATGCCCCGTTACGCATGGCCTAGTGAGATAACTCGTGAATTTTCATAAATGCGACAACATCACATTTTCTTTTCGATCTCTACAACCCCCCCCCCCCCCCCCCCTCCCTCTTATACAATGGCGTAAGGTCCCTCACTATGACCAAAAATTCCTCATTACAGATGCTTAAACTACAACACATCAAATAAGTACATTTAATAAATATCTGGTGGTATGCAATATTTTATAATGATGTCAACGAAAACCAATGATGTGTGACTTAATGGTCGCATATCTACCTTTAGCTCACGTATGATTTTTTTTTTTCTAATGTATCCAAATCAAATGAACGTAGTCGCGTATGAACTTTAATTCGTGTACATCTTTTTATTTTGATGGTTGATTTTATTTGGAAAACTCTCTAGGTGTTAATTGCCATAGGTTTGTTATGTTATGGATTTAGGTGTGGTAAAAAACGAGTAGTGAAATGTTGAAGTTTTAATACTGAATTCCTGATATTCAAACGTAAAGATAGATGATTATTCACGAGTTGACAAATATGATGGAAGATTTGTTCGTACAATCATGTATTATTGAAGTTATGGTAAATCCTAATCAGAGTTTAATCGGGTTTAACATAATTCAGAAGGGTTAAAGATCTCGGGTTTAACATAATTCAAAAGGGTTAAAGATAAAGGTTGGTTTATTTATATATGAGTAAACTGCCATTTTGGTCCTTGTGGTTTGGCCAGTTTTACCACTTTAGTCAAAATCTCAAACTTTTTACATCTGGGTCCCCGTGATTTGCATTTTGTTGCCATTTTGGTCCAAAAGTGATATTTGACTAGAATCCCCAAATTAAAACCCCCTGTTTTGTCATTACCCTCAGGGGTATTTTGGTCATTTTAAAATTATTATAACTAAATATTGAGATTTGAACATCATAAAAGCATCTTCATCTTTCCCCAGATCTTCATCTTCCCCATATTTCATCCAAACCCTGCAACCATCATCTAAACACCCCTTTGTCTCTCTCTCTCTTCTCTCTCTCTAACACCACCGCCACCATGAACTCCACCACCGCCACCACCTCCCCCTTCTCACCACCGCCACCACTACCTCCTCACTACCGCCACCACTACCTCCTCACCACAGACACCACTTGAAAGCAACCCGGTGCCACCACCGTCACCTCCGAAGTTCGAATCCCAAACCCTACCATCGGAGATCACCTCCACCATTATCACCACCCTCCCCACAATCGCACCACCCCTAACCCTTCCCACAGCGCCTCCGACAAAAATCACAGACCCGAACCAAAAACGCACCGGAAAACTGTTAGGTCCTAATACGTATTTGACAAAAAGTCGCAGCGAAAATTCGTGCCATAAAATTTCTTTCATTACAAACGTCTTGACTTACTTGAAAGTTCGTTTTAATATGAATCTTTTACAAAAATAAAGTATAAGTCCTGTTTACTAAAGTACATACTCAATTATTCTCGTACAATCTATCCTATGACTCGGTCTTCGATCTCTAATCCTCGTGATAATCGCCCGTGATTCGTACAACCTGCACTCACCACATACATTCATAACATTAGTGCACAATACATAAACAAGATTCATTCTCGTACACTCCCCATTTCGTTATCTTTCTAACTTTAAGCGTTTCCTCTACGTATCCATATCCTGGTGAGGCTTCAATAATGTACCTGCATTACTTTTCATTCTCAAGGAACAGTATTAATAACGTATTACTCAACGTATCTAATTCATGCATACATACATTCTTACATGCATACATACATTCTTACATGCATACATACACATCTACATATGTACATACCTTCCATTATCTCTACATACATGCATATACACATACATATCTTCAAATATACATAAATACACATCTACATACGTACATACATCCCTACGTGTCACACCCCGATTTTCCACGTGTCACCGGTGGGCCCGGTGGGGGGAGTATCGTGACGTGGTTGGCAACATCATGGTCAAACAACACAATATAATAATGCACAGCGGAAGCAAAAGATAAATATATTACATTCCGAATATAAGTAATGTCAAAGTATTACAACGGAAGGTAAAGGATCCACAGGCGGATCAATAAAAGAAAACTGTTCAACAGACTTTAGGCATCTAGAACTTGCAAGATTCCCTAGTGACGCCCTGAGCTCCCAGCCAATTACGCATAGTACCTGTCACTTAGCCTTTTGGAAAATACGTCAGTTTACACTGGTAAATACAATTAACTGACTCATTTTGGAAAAAGAGTTTGAAAAGTGATTCGAGTGCAAACGGCACAAAATATCTTGACACATTGATTAAAATGCACAGAGGCAAAATTAATCTTTTATACTTGGGACAATTTTATTAATAAAAATCTTGTATCCGATTTACATGGTTGTCCAACATTTAGGGCCGGTGATTATACAATACAAGCCGGACAAGATTAATCGACACACCACAAATATAATCTCACAAGAAAATACCCTTACGAGTGAGTATACGTTATACATATGCAACAGGAGGTGTTTTGCCTACACCTTGTGCTTATGTCGTGGCCATTCACTTTTTAAAATGAGCCAAGGATATCCAGGACACGGTCATTAACCCCCAATATTATTTGTTATCAATCAATACAGATTAAAACGGGATTATGCAATTTAATCATCTCCGATTAAAAGGTTTCTACACCCGACCAAGCGGTATTTTTATAATACCGTATCCCAAGCCCGTATAAGGGAAAATAAGTTAAAAGTATTTACCTGAGCTAGCAATGCAATTTACACTCAGCCGTATATCTTAATCAGCAAGCACAAGTACTTCTACTGGGGCTCTTAATCTGGAACGAAGGTTTTATTAACCTATTAAATTCCTAACGGGTCTTATTTAAGTCGTAACTTAGACCGGTTAGTTTTAAGGAAAGGTTTACGGTTCAAAACGCATGATTAAGCGAAGACCGGAATAGGATGTGATTTAGACCCGACAAGTCTGGAGACTTGTATAATATGGGTAAACTAAACACATTCTGGATTTTGAGATAAAACCGATAAGGTTTGACCCGTTTCGGCTAATTTATGTAAACTTGTTACATAAACTGAACCGAACGCGTAATAAGCGTAACGGGTATCTGAAAGAGCTATATACAGGTTTCCTAAGTTAATATGCTTCAAATATGTTGTGACATCAGTAGGATGTCTTTCATTATGCCCCGAACTAATTTAAACACAAACTATGCCCCGTAGGGGTAGTTTGGTCATTTTAAAGTTTGTAAAAGCGTTTAGATGTTTAACTGAGTTACAGGTCTGATGTAAACAATAAACATACTCAATTGGATGAGTTATAACAGTAGGCTAAAGCATATATGTGAAATTTATCATTTTTAACCAAACTATGCCCAGTAGGGGTATTTTGGTAATTTCACATAAGCCGAAAAGCTCAAAAACGAAGTCTGAGTTAATCAACCTTTTCTTACTGTTAAAATATCCTAATTTGCCTTATATATCAGTGGGTATCAACCCGGGTATGTCCAATATGATTTTAAAACATACTATGCGTTAAAAACACTAATTAAGGCGATTGAAGGCCATTTCCGGGTTCGATACTTAAATCTGATATTTTTATATTTCCAGAAGGCTTAAAATAATTTATTTATCATGTGTGATCAGAAGCAAAAGGTTTGGAGTCGTTTAGATAAGTAAAACCCATTTTATGGCCCGTGAGGGCAAAACCGACAATTACCGGATTAAGCCTACGACTACTAGTTATGCTCAGCCTAAATTAATTAAAAATCTTTAAAAATCCCAAAATAATATATTATATTAGTGGGTATTAATTTTGATACCAAAAAGTAGGCTTAACTAGGCTATACGCCAATTACGCCGTTTTATTAACATAAAGCATTAAATTTGCGATATTGAGCATAACTCTTAATCTACAAGTCAAACTGATGTCAAACTTTGCATACAAGTTTATATATCAGTAACTAAGGTTTCTACACTTTTACATTTTCATAAATCATGTTTTAAGGTAATAAGGGCATAACGGTCAACATATGAGCAATTAACGGAAACATGCATATTAATTGGATAACTAATGAACCAAGGTGTGTAATCACAGAGGGTTGTTCTAACAAGTAACCTAATCCAATTAAAGCTCTGAGGCATTTCTAAAACATGCCTAAACGGGTCAGAACTGAAAGTCAAAGTGAAAGTCAAACTATGTGACTTTCGGTTTCGAACCGGGTCTAAACAGGAAATAGTCGGGTTGAACATGTTTGGACATGTTCTTACACTAATTACTAAGCTATAACAATGATCAAACAGGTTATATATGTTCTAGATAGCTAATTATGCATAAATGACATTTTAAGCATCCTGTTGACTTTTTAAGTACATGTTTGACCCGACATTTGAACTAGTTAGAGTGGTGATCAGGGGAAACCCTTTTGGGGTTTTATTACCCACATAAATACCAACTCATAACTACTTTTAATTCGAGATATGACTGAGCCATTAATGACTAATCTCGAAGTCAAACCGTATTTACGACGGTTTGACTTTTAGCTAATTAAACAAGCTAAACTCAAATAAAGAAGGACTAGCATACTTACAAGAGTCCTATGCACAACTTATGATCAGTTGGACCTGCTTGGGAGCTCCAGAATTGATCAGTTATGCACTTGAAGGTGTGTGGAAATGTTGTGAACTTGAAGGGCCTTATATAGTGAATTAACCCACCACAACTTGTTGACAACTAGCTCTATGATCAACCACAATCATCCAACATGTGTCTCTAAGGCTTAGGGGGTGTTTTAGGGGTCAAGGGATGTGAAAAATCGAGTAAGGGTCGCGCATATAGGCTTTAGGAGACAACAGCCCTGATTTCACGTTTCTGGGCATCCCTCGCGTAGCGCGAGGGACCCCTCGCGTGGCGCGAGCACCTGCAAGTCTGCAACATTGTTTTCATTTTGCGAATCAGTCCTTGGCTCTTCAAAACTCGAATAGGTACTTGTTTCTTGCATGGTAAACCCTTATAATTGATCTAGTAAGGCCTTAAAACATATACCCAATTTGCCAAGTCCCCGGGTAACTTTATTTTCACCCGAAAAGTCCTAACTTCCAACGTTTACGCTCTAACACTTCGCACACGAATTTGATCATAACTTTCTCATACGTTAACCAAACTTTATGAAATTTTTATGGTGCATTCTCATGAGCATAATTAATATTTACAAAGCTTCGGGTTTGTCAAAAGGTCACTCAGAGGTATAATTTGAACATGTTGACACATTTGGTCCCTGTAGTTTGAAATCTCTCACTTTTAGCTCCGTATGATCCATGATTTATTCGTTTGAAGGTATGAGCATCTTGTCGGGTTAATATATAATATATTTATTCACAGTTGACACTTAGAATACGTATATTCACATACTTTCCACGTTTGTCAACTTTAGTCCTTCCATAATATTTCTTTCACACGTTTAAACTTTATGACACGTGTCAACACATTATAGGACGTGAATTTTTCGAGGTGTTACATCCTCACCCCCTTAAAATAAATCTCGACCCGAGATTTACTGAAATAAGTAAGGGTATCGAAACCAACTGGGGTAGCCCAGTTGGCCTGTCCCACCCTTTCTCTCCCAAGAGACCCGGGTTCGACTCCAGTGATGGTCACAAGCCACACGCCTCTTCCCAGAGGAAACGGAATCAACTCGGGACAGGGTATTCACCGCCAGGCAGCATTGGGACGGTGCTAGCTTGTGGAGTGGGATCACTCCAGCGGCCGGGAGGTCCGTGCAATAACCCCCCTACTTTTCTTTCATCGTGGATTCACCCTCTCACGTGAATTCGGGGCCTCTACGGGCATCCCATTTGACCTTTACAATAGGTACGTGCTTCCTTCGAATCTTCTTCACCTGTCGATCTTCAATCGACAAAGGTTTTTCAACTAATTTTAAGCTCTCGTCTATATCTGTATGGGGTATTACCAGTGATTCGTCAGCGAAACACTTCTTCAGATTGCAGATGTGGAACACATTGTGAATTCCACTGAGCTCTCCCGGTAAGTTTAATTTATAGGCAACTGACCCGACACGTTCGGTAACCTTGAAAGGTCCTATGTATCTCGGGCTTAGCTTGCCTTTCTTACCAAACCGCATTACTCCTTTCCAGGGTGATACCTATTGTTGAACCTTATTTCTTAACAAGAATCTAGGAGGTTTGCTATTTTCATAATCCTTAAATTTTCTGCCGTATACTGGCATCTTACTGATGATTATGAATTTGCGTGATCTTATTGATTGCCTATAATGCAACTTTCAGATCTTAATGTTTGGACTTATTGTCCTATCAATGGACGTTTAACATTCCATCTATACAAGGTCTTCAAGGGAGTAGCCTTGATATTTATATATCAAGTATTATGGAGAAGCTTATCCTTGTCGTTAGTCGAACAATTCGACGATCCTGGGTAACTGATGGCAAATTCTTAATCGTTGCCTATTTAGGGTTGCGGCATGCATGCATAAGCAATATGAACCGTCTTTCTTATTTAATAATATAACACCCTCAGAATATTGAGTCTGGCTATATGAGCCTATGTCTTAAAACCTACTTACTCAAGGTTTCGTTTATTCCATAATTAATATGGAGTTTTCACAATACTCCAGCCCACGGCGGGCGACAATTCTTAATTCTACCTGCCTTCCAGGAGGTGAGCAGGGACATCTTTTGAGAAGATAATTAAGATACAAGGAGGCTACAGAGATTTTCCATATCTCAGGCTCCTAGTTCATCCATCATTGTTCGTGTCAATGAGTGACACCTTTATGATATAAGTCCTCGAATTCCTTAATCGGGAACATTTACTTGAAATTTTTTTTTTCATTTTTGGATATCTTCTTTGAATACTACTAGTCGACTTTAGTACAATATGATCATTGGGACATCTCAGGGGTTCCATGTATTAAACCTCCATGCTGATCAGACATGGAAATAATCTATGGGACCCACTAGGATACGCCAATCCTCATATGACACTTTTATCAAACATAGTTTGGCATTCACAGGTGATAGAAAAACAATGAGAAAATAATTAAAATAACATATGTCGTCGTACTCTATGCGAAGAAAGAGTACTCTTAGATTTTTCGGAAGGATTCCTTGCCGATACTAGAAGAATCGGTTACTATGGTTTCCTTGGTAAGTTATACCTTGTGGATGATAATAAAAATTTTGCTAAGTTTATGGTTCATGAAGATTTATTATTGCCTGTATTAAAAACAGGACACTTAGCAGAAATTATCATTGATAAATGATAAGGAAGTTTATTGTACAAGTGCTTATATTTAATTAGAATGGAAATTTTCACAAACTAGGCACCTAGCTCAGTTGGCTAGGCGCGCGAAAGGGTGCGGCCGGCCTAGACCTAGGTTCGATTCCGGGGACGGCCAGTTCCACCATTTTTTATGTTTAATATTGATTAATCGTACGGATACGTGTAATTTCGAGGGTTGTCTCATAAGGAGTCTTGATAATTAATTGCTTCTTATCACTCACAATATGGGCTTGATTTTTAAGGCAACCAATCGATTTTTATCACTATATTGAGTCCTTAAGTATGCAACCAAAAGTTTGCTATAAGGGTATTAGAAAAGAGTGATTTCTAATAGATATTAAATATCAATATAGGATTTGTTGGAGCATTTTCTAACGTAACATCGGTCACTTCCTATCGTGCATTAAATGACCGGAGTTTTAATCAGGTGGAGACAACAGTTCTCAACCTTTATCATTCATAATATATTTATATGTGCCAGTATCAAATAAGTTTCTACATAACTGCTTGATAAGGAAAGGTACATATTATATTATTATTATTCTGCCCCATCTCTTGGGCGTTCATCCTGACAACTCGTGCGTTTGTTCTCTTGGCCTACTCGGGCTTCTTCTGGTTCCTAGGGCAGTTGGTCTTGATATGCCCCTTCTCGTTGCAACCATAACAGGTTGCATCTTTCAACTTCTTGCAATCCAGGGTTTTATGTTCCCTAGATTTGCAAATTCCACACGGTAGAGGCTGAGACTCAAACCTGCATTTCCCGTAGTGGCGCTTCTTGCATATCTTGCATACAGGTTTCTGATTGGACTTTTGTTTATTCTTTTTCTTAGAACTCTGGGAGTTATCTACCTCCCTTTTTCTTTTTAGTTCATCCTTTGCATCAGAGGCATGAACGGGATCCTCCTTAAGAGTAAGGAAGTGTGGTCCTAGATAAAATTTGGACCGAGCAGCATGGGGCTCCTTGAACTTTTTCACAGCCTTCTTCACAGCTTTTCCAACAGCTGCGTCTATCATAGTTTGAAGAATATCTTTGGAAATTCTAAGGTTCACAATTTCAGCATCATTAGCATGCGTCGTGCCATCAATGGCGCGATCGACTGTTGTCTTATCCGAGTTTGCCATTACTTTCTATTGGTTCCTAACACCAATAAAACAATTTCTTAGTTGAAATCCAACAACTTCTATTTTTCATTCTGATGGCCTTAATATATACTAGCCCTGGTGTCAATAACCTATACAGGCTATTAAAGCACTAACATTCTTAATGAACATTATTTAAAATATTTTAATATTACTTAACCTAGGTCGCAAAAGACCATCAATGGCATTAAAGATTTTGGACCTAGTCCATCACTTTTCTGACAGAGGATCAAAACGTCACATCTGTCTTTATTATATTTAAGCATTTAGGTAGCTTGAAAGCTTGCCGTAGGAATATCAGAAAGGAGTGATTCCTATTAGATATAATATATTCATCTAAGGTTTGTTGGTTATATTAAATTAGTATATTTTTTTTCCATTATAATTTATCCTAGTTATAAAACGTTAAGGATATTAAAGTGGCGCATAAGGCCTAGTCACAAGGACAGTTCTAAATTTTGTAAGCCATGATTTCAGAGAATCTAGGCATTAAGGTTTGAATCACGTTCATTACCTTCTCTTGACAGGGAGTTGTAGACTTCAACTGTCTTTTGTCTTTTAGGACAATAGATATAGCCCGTGGGCATTTCCCTTCTGAGGGATGGTTATAATATGATCATCTTCTCAGATGCTATTAGTCGAGATCGTATGGATCCTACCGACTTTTATGCTTGGACCTGGTCCAACATTTTTAGACAGGAGGTCAAAGACCACCACTGTCGTCGTCTTATCGGATAACAAGTTTAGCCCGTAGGCACTTCATCACTACTGGATGTTTATAATGTGATCATCTTATAGGATGACACGAGCCATGATTTCTAAACCACTAGGCTAGATAAGAAAATTGGAAGAATCTAATATAAGGATGACTGTTGTGATTTTCTCGAGTCACAATTGTCAAGAGTGCTAACACGTTCTTAGGTGTTAGCAAGGATCTAAATCCTTTGAGTAGGTTTCACCATCTTGGCCGTGTAGGCTAGGTTTCACCTTTAAGATTCCCTTTTAAAAATGCATACTGACAGGGAAGGAAGGATATTTATTTTATTCAGGATTTTTATCATAAATCCTAATTCATAAGTTAATAATAATAGCACAAATGGCCTAGTCGCGTAGACAAGTTAAATTTATAAGCCAAGATTTCAGAGAATCAGGGCAATTTATGAATTAGTAATGGCACAAAAGGCCTAGTCACGTGGACAAGTTTAATTTATAAGCCATGATCGTCTGGGATCGAGGCATTTAGGTGTGAATCAAAGTTCATTACCTTTTCTTGACAGGGAGCTGTAGGCTACCACCGTCTTTAGTCTCAGAGGACGTTAATTATAGCCCGTAGGCACTTCCCTTCTAAGGGATGTTATTTTCCATTCAATTCATATTTCATGTTTAGAATGAAAACTTAATTTAATCAATCCACTATATGAAAGTAAAAGTACAAAGTTGCCCTAAGTGGGTCTTTGAAGGGATAATGTGTCCTTGAAGGGACTGAAAGATAAATATGTCCTTATAAGGATTATCAAGGAAACGATCTGTAGCAAAAGGAGTTTCCTCTTCATCTTATGTCTGTATGCTTTCTCCTTGGTTGCACGTTTCATCCTGGCCGCGGTACGAAGCTCATCATCTCAAGGCTCCGGGTGTGGAGAACTCCTATTACGGCTTCTTCGCTTGGCGACGTATCCAATATATATATAAATTTTTGGAAGAAAAGATTCCCAGATTAGGATTGAGAATATTCCTATGTTAAGTCTAGACTCAGAAGATTTAGGAATGTGCAATTGTGTCATTGAGATTAAACACAAAAAGCTAGTGTTTAATTCACTCAATGTTGGCTCTGATACCAACCTGTCACACCCCGATTTTCCACGTGTCACCGGTGGGCCCGGTGGGGGAGTATCGTGACGTGGTTGGCAACATCATGGTCAAACAACACAATATAATAATGCACAGCGGAAGCAAAAGATAAATATATTACATTCCGAATATAAGTAATGTCAAAGTATTACAACGGAAGGTAAAGGATCCACAGGCGGATCAATAAAAGAAAACTGTTCAACAGACTTTAGGCATCTAGAACTTGCAAGATTCCCTAGTGACGCCCTGAGCTCCCAGCCAATTACGCATAGTACCTGTCACTTAGCCTTTTGGAAAATACGTTAGTTTACACTGGTAAATACAATTAACTGACTCATTTTGGAAAAAGAGTTTGAAAAGTGATTCGAGTGCAAACGGCACAAAATATCTTGACACATTGATTAAAATGCACAGAGGCAAAATTAATCTTTTATACTTGGGACAATTTTATTAATAAAAATCTTGTATCCGATTTACATGGTTGTCCAACATTTAGGGCCGGTGATTATACAATACAAGCCGGACAAGATTAATCGACACACCACAAATATAATCTCACAAGAAGATACCCTTACGAGTGAGTATACGTTATACATATGCAACAGGAGGTGTTTTGCCTACACCTTGTGCTTACGTCGTGGCCATTCACTTTTTAAAATGAGCCAAGGATATCCAGGACACGGTCATTAACCCCCAATGTTATTTGTTATCAATCAATACAGATTAAAACGGGATTATGCAATTTAATCATCTCCGATTAAAAGGTTTCTACACCCGACCAAGCGGTATTTTTATAATACCGTATCCCAAGCCCGTATAAGGGAAAATAAGTTAAAAGTATTTACCTGAGCTAGCAATGCAATTTACACTCAGCCGTATATCTTAATCAGCAAGCACAAGTACTTCTACTGGGGCTCTTAATCTGGAATGAAGGTTTTATTAACCTATTAAATTCCTAACGGGTCTTATTTAAGTCGTAACTTAGACCGGTTAGTTTTAAGGAAAGGTTTACGGTTCAAAACGCATGATTAAGCGAAGACCGGAATAGGATGTGATTTAGACCCGACAAGTCTGGAGACTTGTATAATATGGGTAAACTAAACACATTCTGGATTTTGAGATAAAACCGATAAGGTTTGACCCGTTTCGGCTAATTTATGTAAACTTGTTACATAAACTGAACCGAACGCGTAATAAGCGTAACGGGTATCTAAAAGAGCTATATACAGGTTTCCTAAGTTAATATGCTTCAAATATGTTGTGAAATCAGTAGGATGTCTTTCATTATGCCCCGAACTAATTTAAACACAAACTATGCCCCGTAGGGGTAGTTTGGTCATTTTAAAGTTTGTAAAAGCGTTTAGATGTTTAACTGAGTTACAGGTCTGATGTAAACAATAAACATACTCAATTGGATGAGTTATAACAGTAGGCTAAAGCATATATGTGAAATTTATCATTTTTAACCAAACTATGCCCCGTAGGGGTATTTTGGTAATTTCAAATAAGCCGAAAAGCTCAAAAACGAAGTCTGAGTTAATAAACCTTTTCTTACTGTTAAAATATCCTAATTTTCCTTATATATCAGTAGGTATCAACCCGGGTATGTCCAATATGATTTTAAAACATACTATGCGTTAAAAACGCTAATTAAGGCGATTGAAGACCATTTCCGGGTTCGATACTTAAATCTGATATTTTTATATTTCCAGAAGGCTTAAAATAATTTATTTATCATGTGTGATCAGAAGCAAAAGGTTTGGAGTCGTTTAGATAAGTAAAACCCATTTTATGGCCCGTGAGGGCAAAACCGACAATTACCGGATTAAGCCTACGACTACTAGTTATGCTCAGCCTAAAATTAATTAAAAATCTTTAAAAATCCCAAAATAATATATTATATTAGTGGGTATTAAGTTTGATACCAAAAAGTAGGCTTAACTAGGCTATACGCCAATTACGCCGTTTTATTAACATAAAGCATTAAATTTGCGATATTGAGCATAACTCTTAATCTACAAGTCAAACTGATGTCAAACTTTGCATACAAGTTTATATATCAGTAACTAAGGTTTCTACACTTTTACATTTTCATAAATCACGTTTTAAGGTAATAATGGCATAACGGTCAACATATGAGCAATTAACGGAAACATGCATATTAATTGGATAACTAATGAACCAAGGTGTGTAATCACAGAGGGTTGTTCTAACAAGTAACCTAATCCAATTAAAGCTCTGAGGAATTTCTAAAACATGCCTAAACGGATCAGAACTGAAAGTCAAAGTGAAAGTCAAACTATGTGACTTTCGGTTCCGAACCGGGTCTAAACAGGAAATAGTCGGGTTGAACATGTTTGGACATGTTCTTACACTAATTACTAAGCTATAACAATGATCAAACAGGTTATATATGTTCTAGATAGCTAATTATGCATAAATGACATTTTAAGCATCCTGTTGACTTTTTAAGTACATGTTTGACCCGACATTTGAACTAGTTAGAGTGGTGATCAGGGGAAACCCTTTTGGGGTTTTATTACCCACATAAATACCAACTCATAACTACTTTTAATTCGAGATATGACTGAGCCATTAATGACTAATCTCGAAGTCAAACCGTATTTACGACGGTTTGACTTTTAGCTAATTAAACAAGCTAAACTCAAATAAAGAAGGACTAGCATACTTACAAGAGTCCTATGCACGACTTATGATCAGTTGGACCTGCTTGGGAGCTCCAGAATTGATCAGTTATGCACTTGAAGGTGTGTGGAAAAGTTGTGAACTTGAAGGGCCTTATATAGTGAATTAACCCACCACAACTTGTTGACAACTAGCTCTATGATCAACCACAATCATCCAACATGTGTCTCTAAGGCTTAGGGGGTGTTTTAGGGGTCAAGGGATGTGAAAAATCGAGTAAGGGTCGCGCATATAGGCTTTAGGAGACAACAGCCCCGATTTCACGTTTCTGGGCATCCCTCGCGTAGCGCGAGGGACCCCTTGCGTGGCGAGGGACCCCTCGCGTGGCGAGGGACCCCTCGCGTGGCGCGAGCACCTGCAAGTCTGCAACATTGTTTTCATTTTGCGACTCAGTCCTTGGCTCTTCCAAACTCGAATAGGTACTTGTTTCTTGCATGGTAAACCCTTATAATGGATCTAGTAAGGCCTTAAAACATATACCCAATTTGCCAAGTCCCCGGGTAACTTTATTTTCACCCGAAAAGTCCTAACTTCCAACGTTTACGCTCTAACACTTCGCACACGAATTTGATCATAACTTTCTCATACGTTAACAAAACTTTATGAAATTTTTATGGTGCATTCTCATGAGCATAATTAATATTTACAAAGCTTCGGGTTTGTCAAAAGGTCACTCAGAGGTATAATTTGAACATGTTGACACATTTGGTCCCTGTAGTTTGAAATCTCTCACTTTTAGCTCCGTATGATCCATGATTTATTCGTTTGAAGGTATGAGCATCTTGTCGGGTTAATATATAATATATTTATTCACAGTTGACACTTAGAATACGTATATTCACATACTGTGACAACCCGAATAATTAAGGTTAGCATTACTCGAAACCCCACAACTTTTAATGTGTGTTTTATGCTAATATGCCTGCCTTGTGTATCACGACATAATTACATACATTTATTTGACTAACTGTACATGATTGTGTGCGTTCAATTAACTAACTGATTTAGAAAACTAAACTCAGCGACATGAGCATTTGGGCCACTTATGTAGATCACACGGACTACCCTAATGCGTAACATAAATATGGGCCGAACAAGCCCCTTTACACACTTTGTGTTCGACCCGAAACCTGGGATTATCGGCCCACTCACTTAGGTATTAACCTTGTATAGAGGCTGAACGTACATTTATTTGTAATCCCTAATTACAACAAACCCTACCCTCTTACAAGTGCATCGGCAGTAGCAGACCCCCCCCTGTCGTGATCATCATCATCATACTCTCATCGGTCGTTCGGTTAGTGTTTCATACGATTATTGAAATTAGTTGGTTATTTGACGATTGTGCATCTAAGTGAAACCTTTGTGTGATATTCTCTGCATGTTGTACGATCAGGAACTAGTGACATCAATATTATTGTATTAATAAGTGTATACCTGAATCGAGTTGTATGCTGTGGTAGCCATGTGATTTGAGTAGCATGATAATTGGATAGTAAATTATATTTTGTGGTTTGCATGTAAATGTAGGGTTGTGTAGAGTGTCATGTGCAGTCATGATATGTGTTTATTGAATATGATCATTACTATCCTCAAAGTTTGAGTAAATGGATAAGTGACATGGGCTGCACACGTTATTCTTTTGATTATCGGTTGACTAAATGGCTGCAAGTTATGATTAAATGTATAATTTATGACTAAATGGATGAGTGACATAGGCTGCACATGTTACCCTCTTGATTGACAAAATATATATATTGGTGGTAGCCTAGTAGGATGTGCAAGTTATGAATCATTTAATAGTTAGATGAAGATGTTGGCTGCTTATTGTGATTCAGCCGAACTAAACAGAAAATATATGATAACTGTGGAACTTGTTTGATTGATAAGGAAAATAGTGCACATGAAGTTGTTATGATTAGATGTACTTGACTACATGATTGCTTGATGATAATAAATACGATCAGAAATAGTTTGATAACATACTGCATCAATAGAAGGTTAATCCAATGAATAAGTTAGTTGTTATGTTAATATGATTCTGATACATGATAACTGGGTAACTAAAGGTTTAGATGGAATTATAATTGGCCGGGCCGGTTGTAATGTTTGGGCCGCATCATACACGAGCCACACCCAACAAACAAGTTAGTGGGTTGGTACAAATGGTTATTCATGCAATTGTGATAGGAACTGTTGGGTTGTAAAACTATTACTCGAGCTAGGGGGCTTGAGTAGGGAATGTGTTTTGATGTGAATAATTGCGATGTGTTGAGCGATGTTCAAGTCTAATGCCGGTGTACTATTTGTGAAACACGTGACGTATATTAATGTGGAACTGATTGTTATGCGTAATATGATAGCGCTTGATTGATCATTGTGAGAAACGTGAAATAAAACTTTACCGAGCAAAACCAAGGTGAGTTCACTACATTCGAGCATGCGTCCCAGTGGTTGGGGACAGTCAGTGGTTTGGGTAAAAACGGGTATATTGGTTAATATTCTCACCTATCATTTTTGTAAGTCCCTTATTCGGGTATTAGTTGGTAGCGCTACTTAGGTTTGGCACCCTCACACCGCTCCTGGATAGGACGGATGTGAACTAATGACCCAATCGGGCCCAGTACTAGATAAGAGTACGTGGGATAGGGCAGTCATGTACATCAGGAGCCGTCTTGTTCGGAATTGAGATATTAACAATATTACTTGCATTGGTTATTGAACTGTTTTACATACAACTGGTAACAAACGTTTTCTAAAACTGTGAACTCGCCAGCTTTGTCTGATACACTTGTTACATGCTCGCAGGTCGTTAGGGGATGGAAACAGGAGCTTGCTGGCTGGAGGGCAGGAGTGGTCATGGTCACACTGATGGGCTCATTTGTTAAACACTTATTCATCATGTTGATTAGTATTACTTTATGATACAATAATGCTTCCGCTGAACTTGTGTTCTCTTTTGAATGACTTATGATTGGGATTTTTATCAGTGTTATTGAAAGAACTTTATTTTAAACTTATGTATCAATATAATTAGTGGCTCATTGCTGGTGGTCACACGCCTAACAGGGACACCCCCTAGGTGGTAATTTGAGGGTGTGACACATACTTTCCACGTTTGTCAACTTTAGTCCTTCCATAATATTTCTTTCACACGTTTAAACTTTATGACACGTGTCAACACATTATAGGACGTGAATTTTTCGAGGTGTTACACTACGTTTCTACATACATGCGTACACTCATACGTATCTTCACATATACATAAATACACATCTACATACGTACATACATACTATGTACACGTTCAAGATCTTATATACCTCTTGTATATCCATACATTAATTACATGGTACTTAGACTTAGATTTATAGCCCATAGACGTCAAAAGAATGATCAAAATCATGTTTGGGAGGCCCGTCGTGGTCCACGGATAACAAACCGAAGCCTACTATACCCAAATCAACTTAGATAACAAATTTCAGGTTTTTGAACATGGGGAGGTGTAACACCTCGAAAATTCACGTCCTGTAATGTGTTTACACGTGTCACATGTTTAAATGTGTAATAGAATGTTATAAAGGACTAAAGTTGACAAACATGGAAAGTATGTGAATATACGAGTTCTAAATGTCAACGGTGAATAAATATATTGTACATTAACCCTATTTGATGCTTATAGCATCAAACGAATAAATCATGGATCATGCGAAGCTAAAAGTGAGAGATTTCAAACTACAGGGGTTAAAAGTGTCAACATGTTTAAGTTATACCTCCGAGTGACCTTTTGACAAACCCGAAGCTTTGTAACTGTTAATTATACTCACTAGAATGCACGATATAAATTTCGTAAAGTTTCGTTATCATATGAGAAAGTTATGATCAAATTCGTGTGCGAAGGGTTAAAGCGTAAACGTTGAAAGTTAGGACTTTTCGGGTAACAATAAGGTTAACCGGGGACCTAACAAAGTGGGTATATGTTTTAAAGCCCTTATAAATCAATTTGGAGGGTTCAAGATGCAAGAAACAAGTGCCTAAACGAAGTTTGAAGAGCCAAGGATCAAATAGCAAAAAATCAAAAATTCAGATTTTCTGCAGACGACCGTCGCGCCACGCGAGGGACTCCCAGTTCCGAATTTCTTGGTTGTTGTCTGCCATAGCCTTTATGCGCGACTTTAACCGAATTTCCTCATCCTTCTTGGCTCCTAGGCACCCCCTAAACACTTAGGGACATGTGTTGATGATTTATGGTCAGTGGTAGAACCATGTGTCAACAATCTATGGTGAAAAATTCACTATAAAAGGGCCATGAACTTGCAAACATTCTTCACACCTTCCTTCAAGCTTTCTGATCATTCCTGGAGCTCAAGTCTTCTTCCAAGTGATCACTAATCAAGCTTAGGACTTCAGTAAGTTGCTAATCCTTTCTTTAATTGAGTTTAGCTTAGTTATTTAGCTAAAAGTCAAACCGTCGTAATTACAGTTTGACTTCGAGATTAATTAATAATGGCTCAGTCAAATCTCGAATCAAAAGTAGTTATAAGTTGGTAATTATGTGGGTAATAAACCCTCAAAAGGATTCCCCCTGATTCCCACTCTAACTAGGTCAAATGTCGGGTCAAACGTGTTAATAAAAAGTCAACAAAATGTTTAAATTACAATTTATGCATGATTAGCAATGTAGAACACATACAACCTGTTTGATCATTATTATAACTTGGTAATTAGTGTAAGAACATGTCTAAACATGTTCAACCCGACAATTTCCTATTTAGACCCGGTTCGGAACCGAAAGTCGCATAGTTTGACTTATACTTTGACTTTCAGTCCTGACCCGTTATGGTATATTTTAGAAATGCCTTAGAGCTTTATTTGGACCAGGTTACATGCAAGTATAACCCTCTGTGATTATACACCTAGGATCATTAGTTATCCAATTAATATGCATGATTCCGTTAATTGCTCATATGTTGACCATTATGCCCTTATTACCTTAAAACATGATTTTTGGAAATGTAAAAGAGTAGAAACTTTAATTACTGATATATAAACTTGTATGCAAAGTTTGACATCAGGTTGAGGTGTAGATTAAGAGTTATGCTCGTTAGCGTAAAATGAAAGCTTTATGTTAATAAAACGGCGTAATTAGCGTATAGCCTAGTTAAGCCTACTTTTTGATATCAAATATTTTACCCACTGATGTAATATATTATTTTGGGATTTTTAAAGATTTTTAATTAATTTTAGGCTGAGCATAACTTATAGTCGTAGACTTAATCCGGTAATTGTCGGTTTTGCCCTTACAGGCCATAAAATGAGTTTTACATATCTAATTGACTCCAAACCTTTTGCTGCTGATCACATATGATAAATAAATTATTTTAAGCCTTCTGGAATAATAAAAATATCAGCTTTAAGTATCGAACCCGAAAATGGCTCCTAATCGCCTAATTAAGCGTTTTTAACGCCTAGTATGTACTAGAACTATTTTAAACATACAAAGGGTGATACCTACTGATATTTGAGGCAAATTATAATATTTTAACAGTAGGCAAAAGTTGTTTAACTCAGACTTCAGTTTTGAGCTTTTCGGCTTATGTGAAATTACCAAAATGCCCTTACGGTGCATAGTTTGGTTATAATTGATAAATTTCACATATATACAATACCCTACTGATATAACTTAGCAAATTGATTATCTTTGCTGATTACATCAGACCTGTAACTCAGGATATTACTTAAACTCTTTTATCAACTTATAAATGACCAAACTACCCCTACGGGGCATAGTTTGTGTTTAAATTCATTTCGGGCATAATAAATGATATCTTACTGATGTCACAACATATTTGGAGCATATTAACTTAGGAAACCTGTAAATGGCTCTCATTATTACCCGTTACGCTTATTACGCGTTCGGTTCGGTTTATGTAACTAGTTTACATAAATTAGCCTAAACGGGTCAAACCTTATCGGTTTTATATCAAAATCCAGAATGTGTATGAAATACCCATATTAAGCAAGTCTCTGAACTTGTCGGGTCTAAATCACATTCTATCCGGTCTTCGCTTAATCGTGCGTACGAACCGTATCTTTGAAACTAACCGATCTAAGCTTAAGCTTAACTAAAGACCCGTTAGAATTCTAATAGGTTATTATAAACCTTCGTTCCAGATTAGGAGAACCAGTAAAAGCTACTTGAAATTTGCTTATTGTGATTATTACATTGCTCAGGTAAATACTTTTAACTTATTTTCCCTATACGGGCTTGGGTTACGGTATATAGAATACCGCTTGATCGGGCATCAAATCTTCCATCGTTGGGTGGTTAATTGAATAATTTGATTGGCTCGTTTAAACAGTCTTGTTACTTAAAGCCTTTGGGGGGTTAATGACCATGTCCCAGATATCCTTGGCATCATTTTACGAAATGGCCACGACTTAAGCGCGGGGTGTAGGCGTACACCCGTCAGTGCACAAAAGAATAATGTGGTGTGTCTATTGATCTTTAACCCGAACAAGATCCGGGCTACTGAACGCACAAGGAACATGTAATTCGTTCACAAGATTATAATATTAAATAATTCTCCCAAGTTAAATAAAATGTTTATGCCACGTGCATCCAAATCAATTTTCAATCATTTTCTAAAATGAGTCAGTTGATTGTATTTACCAGTGTAAACTGACGTATTTTCCCAAAAAGATTAAATGCAGGTACTAAGCATAATTGGCTGGGATTTCTCCTTAGCATCACTAGAAGTCTCGCAAGCTTAAGATGCCTAAAGTCTGTTGAACTATTGTTTCCATTTTGTTTCCGATCCATCTGTGGATAAACTTCCGAATATTGTGACATTTGATATTACAATATTAAATTCGGTTGTATTAAATCTTTTAAATTTGCTTCCGCTGTGCATATTAAATATTGTGTTGTTTGACTATTATGTTGCCAACCACGTCACGATACTCCCCACCGGGCCCACCGGTGACACGTGGAAACCGGGGTGTGACAGGTTGGTATCAGAGCCAACATTGAGTGAATTAAACACTAGCCTTTTGTGTTTAATCTCAGTTACACAATTGCACATTTCTAAACTTTCGAGTCTAGACAAATAACATAGGACAAATTCTACCCTGTTTGGTTTTTGTTTTGTCCTTTAAATTTTTATATATTATTGTTGTTATCTCATGTTATATTGACAGGATTGAAAATGCCGCCAAGATTCTTTAGGAGAAGAGGACGAGGCAAGGGGCCAATCACCGCCCCCAATGACAACGAAGCAGGACCTTCGAATGTGCGAGCTCCTTCGACCACTGAAAGTGACGATCCCCGGCAGAACCGGAGGAACCTCTTTGAGCCGGCTAGACGGTCGGTCTCACACAGTTCAACACCTCCTGTCCATAACCCTTACGGGCCACAGCCGGAGTATGAGCCCAACAACCCTCAACCTTCATACATACCCTAACAGCGATCCTTATCGCATAATTCTTTTGGTGACCCTACACCTGTCTTCAGGGGCCGGTTTAACCCGGCCAATTATATACCAGAACCAGCGGGTTTTAACCCACTAGGGCCAGATGACCATTTCTCAGGTGATCACGCGGATGATATGGACGAGGATACGGACCCCGTCGAGCCTGCCAGTGGTACACCAAACCACCCGATAGAGATCTCTGACGGATCTTCTTTCCACGGATAACCCTATGTTGGTCCAGATAGCTTTCAAGCTATGTTTACCTGGCACAAATGGTACTACACACCTCCTCGCCATTCACCTCCTCAGCAACAGCAACAACGGGATCCCTCTGAGGATCCAAGATTTGTGGCAGTCACGCCACCACCTCCACCGCCACCAGTTCAACCGGCACCTCCGCACCCGCCAAGGCGTAGGAGAACCGGAGCGCGTATGTCAGCGCGAGCGGGAGACTTTCATTTTAGTTCTCCACGACAATCAAGTGGCAGCCATTACCCGCCACTTCAGGAGGACCCACAAATGGGTGGACCCTCACACCCGGTTTCACCGCAACCACCGCCCATGGGTTTTGATAACCCAATTCCGGCATACACGGGTTCCATGGCGTATAACTCGTTTGAACAGCCAGTGCACACCAACTTACACAGAAGCCGAGCCATACTTGGTAGCGGCTAACTATAACCCCCAAGGACCGTATGGAGACCCATGGGGAGTAGGGTACCCAACTCATGGGTACCAGATACTGGCTAGACCTATCATTCGGACGCAATCGCAGCCGCCACGATTTTCTCCCCCAGAACGCGAGGAAATTCTTCATAGACTGGATCAGGTTGAGCGGGACTTTCGCCGCGACCGCCAGGAGAGACAAAGCTTATTCCAAGGATTGACAAGCTTGATCAAAGGAAAGAGCAAGAAGGACCGCTGAATCCTTCCACTTGTTGTGGAGCCCCTGCGTGGGCCAGTCTTACTGTATAAACCCCTGCGTGGGTATGTATGTTTGTTGTTTGACCCCTGCGTGGGTCTATCTTTCTGTAAACCCCTACGAGGGTATGTTATGTTTTAGTCCCTATGTGGACATTTATCGGTGTAAGTCCCTGCGTGGACTATTATGTTATTAAGCCCCTGCGTGGGTAAGTACTTGTTTAAACCCCTGCGTGGGTAAGTTTGTTATTTTAAAAGACCCGTTTAGGGCAGCGTGTAATATTTATATAAATTAATGGAATGTTATGTTTATAAATTTCATTTTGCTATTATATGCATAAATGTATTACATGAAATAAATAAATCAAAATCATTCCTTTTTAATAATAATCTGCCTATTTAAATATTGAATAAGAATCTTAAGTGTGAAACCTAGCCTGAGTGTCATTATGAAGACCCGACCATGATGGTAAGACCTGTTAAAAAGATTCAAATCCCAGTTAACATCTGAAAACATGTTAACACTCCTGGCAGACATGATTTGTTAAAAATCACACACGTCATTTTTATATAAGGATTCTTCAAAAGATTCCTAACCCAATTTATATGATCTCTGAATCATGGGTTTAGGTCATCAATTAAGATGATCATATTTGACCATACGTGGTAAAATAGCGCCTACGGGCCTTGCTCATTTCTACATGAGCCAAAAAACAGTGGTAGCGATGACTCCCTGTCCGAAAAAAGGTAATGAACTAGGTTCAAACCTTCATGCCTTGATTCTCTGAAATCATGGCTTATATCATCCTATAAGATGCTCATATTATAAACATCCCTTAGAAGGGAAGTGCCTACGGGCTATAGTTAATGTCCTTTGAGACCAAAAGACAGTGGTAGATGACTCCCTGTCAGATAAAGGTAATGAACTAGGTTCAAACCTTCATTCTTTGATTCTCTGAAATCATAGCTTATAATTTATAAATGTCCTTGTGACTAGGCCTATTGTGCCTGTATACCTTCGTGCTTTGATTCTCTGAAATCATAGCTTATAATTTATAAATGTCCTTGTGACTAGGCCTATTGTGCCAGTATACCTTCATGTTTTGATTCTCTGAAATCATAGCTTATAAATTAAAGTGTCCATGTGACTAGGCCTTTTGTGCCACAAATAAAACTGTATTGTTCTATAATTAGGATAAATTATAATATAAAATCCTAAAGTAAATATGATTTATAAATTAACCAAATATGGTCTCTGTTTACCATGGTTAATGAATTACCCTAAGGGGCAATTCCATAATAAACTCCCAAATAAACTATTGTCCTTGTTTTCTGCAACAGTTCAATTAAAATGGCTAACTCTGACGAAATGAATAGCCATCCAGTGGAGAACATTGATAACGCCCGGATTAATTTAACGGGTGCTGAATTGAAAGCGTTGGTAGACGACGCAGTTACAAAAACTTTAGAACGGCAATACGAAGAGTATAGTGGGACTCGTAGTAGGACCCTATCTACGCAGCCTTCAAAGCCACCGTCCAAGAAGGACGAACCGAAGAAAGATGATGATCGACACTCCTCGAACCACCACAGTGCTCCATCTCAGCAGGTTGTACTAAACCAGGGACCCCGTGACAAGGGTTGCTCTTATAAATATTTTGTTTCCTGCAAACCCCGGGATTTCACTGGGGAGAAAGGAGCCATTGACTGTATGACGTGGCTGGATGAGATGGACACAGTTGTGGATATTAGCGTATGCGCTGAGAGGGATATAGTCAAGTTTGTGTCGCAGTCTTTTAAGGGTGAAGCTTTAGCATAGTGGAGATCACTGATTCAAGCCACCGGGAAAATCCCATTGTACAATATGTCTTGGGAACAATTTGTTGCCCTTATCAGGGAAAATTATTGCCCTCAGCATGAGGTGGAGAAGATAGAGTCTGATTTTCTATCATTGGTGATGACAAACCTTGACTCTCAAGCTTACCTCACGAGCTTCAACACGATGTCCCGGTTGATCCCGTATCTAGTAACCCCGGAACCAAAAAGAATAGCTCGTTTTATCGGTGGTTTAGCCCCGGAAATCAAGGCAAGCGTGAAGGCTTCTCGGCCAGCTACTTTTAGATTTGTAGCTGACATATCCTTGTCCCTCACTTTGGATGCGGTCAGGCAAAGATCGCTGAGGAATAAGGAGGCTGAGAAGAGGAAACGTGAAGATGATAGTTCACGAAGATCGAACAAGAAGCACCGTGGGAACGGTGACAACAAGAAAGGATCGGAGTCAAGGAAAGATGGGCATCATTCTGGTGAGAAGCCCAAATGCAAAATTTGCAAGAAACAGCACTATGGAAAGTGCAGATTCGAGTCGAACTCGCAGACTCAGTTAAAAACCTATGCATGTGGAATATGCAAGTCCACGGATCACAAGACCCTGGATTGCAAGAAGATGAAAGACGCAACGTGCTACCGTTGCAATGAAAAGGGGCACATTAAAACCAACTGCCCTAAATATGCCAAGAAGCCTGAAGAGGCCAAGAAGACAAATGCTAGAGTCTTCAGAATGGATGCCAAAGAAGCAGTGCTAGACGACAACGTTATTACAGGTACTTTCCTTGTAAATGACGTCTATGCTAAAGTACTTTTTGATTCAGGCGCTGATAAGTCTTTCGTTGATAATAAGTTTTGTGAATTGCTGAAATTACATGTCAAAAACTTAAAAGTGAATTATGAGGTGGAGTTAGCAGATGGCACCCTAGAAACCGTTTCTACTGTGTTAGATGGATTTTTTATATCCATTAAGAACCATTCTTTTCCTCTGTCTCTACTTCCCTTTAAGTTGGCTGGTTTTGACATAGTTCTGGGTATGGACTGGTTATCTCATAACCAGGCCCAAATTGTCTGTAACAAGAAACAAGTGGTAATAAAGACTCCGTCTGGTGAATCACTTACCATTCGGGGAGATACCCGGTATGGGCTGCCTGAGCAAGCGACTATGCTCAAGGCTTCAAAATGTTTAAAGAAGGGTTGTGTCATCTACATGGCACAAGTGATTATTAATGAGCCTAAACCGAAGATCGAAGACATCCCCATCATTTCTGAATACCCTGAAGTTTTTCCGGAAGAACTACCTGGTTTGCCACCAGATAGGCAAGTGGAATTCAGAATTGACATCATCCCCGGAGCAGCACCAGTTGCTAGAGCACCCTATAGGTTAGCACCAACGGAGATGAAAGAATTGAGAACACAGCTAGACGAATTACTAGCTAAAGGTTTCATTAAACCTAGTTCGTCACCTTGGGGAGCGCCAGTCCTGTTTGTCAAGAAGAAGGATGGATCGATGCGTCTGTGCATCGATTATCGTGAGCTTAACAAGGTCACGATCAAGAATAGATATCCTTTGCCCAGGATCGACGATTTGTTCGATCAGTTACAAGGGGCAAGTTATTTCTCGAAGATTGACTTGAGGTCAGGCTACCATCAACTGAAGGTTAGAGATGAAGACGTACATAAAACTGCATTTAGGACTCGTTATGGTCATTACGAGTTCCTAGTGATGCCTTTTGGGCTCACTAATGCACCGGCCGCGTTCATGGATCTCATGAATCGCGTTTGCAAGCCATACTTAGATAAATTCGTCATCGTTTTCATCGACGACAATTCTTATCTACTCTAAGAATCAGGCTGACCATGAGAAACACCTTCGATGTATTCTCAAACTTCTACATTATGAGAAACTCTACGCTAAATTTTCCAAGTGTGAGTTTTGGCTTCGAGAAGTCCAATTCCTTGGACATGTGGTGAGTGAGCGTGGTATCCAAGTGGATCCCGCTAAGGTTGAAGCAGTTATGAACTGGAAAGAGCCAAAGACGCCTACTGAGATTCGTAGCTTCCTGGGATTGGCAGGATATTACAGGCGTTTCATTGAAAATTTTTCAAGGATTGCTGCACCCCTAACCTCCTTAACTAAGAAGAAGGTAAAGTTTATCTGGGGCCCTAAGCAACAAGAATCCTTTGATATTCTGAAGCAAAAGTTGAGCAACGCCCCAGTACTGACATTGCCAGATGGAATAGAAGATTTTGTGGTTTACTGCGATGCATCGCACACTGGCATGGGGTGTGTGCTTATGCAGAAAGGCAAAGTTATTGCCTATGCATCGCGACAGTTAAAGGTGCATGAAAAGAATTACACCACCCACGACTTGGAATTGGGTGCCGTTGTATTCGCACTAAAACTGTGGAGGCATTATCTATATGGAATCAAGTGTGTGATCTATTATGATCACAAGAGCCTCCAGCACCTGTTTAATCAGAAAGATTTAAACATGAGGCAACGCCGTTGGATGGAGACTTTAAACGATTATGATTGTGAAATCAGATACCATCCCGGCAAGGCGAATGTAGTCGCTGATGCCTTGAGTCGAAAGGAGAGGGTGAAACCCATCCGAATCAATGCCAAGCGCATGGAGATAAAGAACAGTTTGACTGAAAGGTTGTTAGCTGCACAGAAGGAAGCTGTGTTGGAAGCTAACTATCCTAACGAAAAGCTAGGGGTAACTGAGGAGCAGTTAACTCTTAGCAAGGACGGAATTCTAAGATTAAATGGACGAATATGGGTTCCAATTTATGGAGGACTTCGAGATGTCATCCTCCAGGAAGCCCATAGTTCCAAATACTCCGTTCATCCTGGAGCTGATAAGATGTACCAGGATCTAAGGGCAAATTATTGGTGGATAGGCTTGAAAAAGTCTGTAGCCACCTATGTAGCTAAGTGCTTGACTTGTGCGCAAGTCAAAGCAGAACATCAAAAGCCGTCAGGCTTGCTACAACAGCCTGAACTTCCTACATGGAAGTGGGAAATGGTAACTATGGATTTTATCACCAAGTTACCTAAGACGAGGAAAGGAAATGACACAATATGGGTTATAGTTGATAGACTGACTAAGTCAGCACATTTCTTACCCATCAAGGAGACTTATAGCTCCGACATGTTAGCCCAGTTATACGTTGATAAGATTGTAGCCTTACATGGCATACCTGTGTCTATTATCTCTGACCGAGATACTAGATACACGTCACATTTTTGGAAGAGTTTCCAACAATCTTTGGGCACGCGTTTGAATTTCAGTACGGCTTACCACCCTCAGACTGACGGACAGAGTGAGCGTACTATTCAAACGTTGGAAGACATGCTACGTGCATGTGTGATTGATTTGGGTGGTAGTTGGGACAACCACCTACCATTAATCGAGTTCTCCTACAACAATAGCTACCACACCAGCATAAAGGTTGCGCCTTTTGAGGCATTATATAGTAGAAAGTGTAGAACGCCCGTTTGTTGGGCGGAAGTTGGAGACGTCTAATTATCAGGACCAGAGATAGTGTTCGAGACGACGGACAAGATTGTCCAGATTCGTGACCGTCTCAAAGCTGCCCGAGATAGGCAGAAGAGCTACACTGATCCAAAGCGTAAAGCTTTTAACTTCGAAGTAGGTGACAAAGTCCTACTTAAAGTATCACCCTGGAAGGGAGTGATGCGATTTGGTAAGAAAGGCAAGCTAAGCCCGAGACACATAGGACCTTTCGAGGTTATCGAACGTGTCGGGTCAGTTGCCTATAAGTTAAAATTACCGGAAGAGCTCAGTGGAATTCACAATGTGTTCCACATCTGCAATCTGAAAAAGTGCTTCGCTGATGAATCACTGGTTATACCACATACAGATGTGCATATAGATGAGAGCTTGAAGTTTGTGGAAAAACCTTTGTCGATTGAAGATCGACAGGTAAAGAAGCTTCGAAGGAAGCATGTACTTATTGTAAAGGTCAAATGAGATGCCCATAGAGGTCCCGAATATACGTGGGAGGTTGAATCCACGATGAAAGAAAAGTACCCTTATTTATTTCAGTAAATATAGGGTCGAGATTTATTTTAAGGGGGTGAGGATGTAACACCTCGAAAATTCACGTCCTGTAATGTGTTGACACGTGTTACATGTTTAAATGTGTAATAGAATGTTATAAAGGACTAAAGTTGACAAACATGGAAAGTATGTGAATATACGAGTTCTAAATGTCAACGGTGAATAAATATATTGTACATTGACCCTATTTGATGCTTATAGCATCAAACGAATAAATCATGGATCATGCGAAGCTAAAAGTGAGAGATTTCAAACTACAGGGGTTAAAAGTGTCAACATGTTTAAGTTATACCTCTGAGTGACCTTTTGACAAACCCGAAGCTTTGTAACTGTTAATTATACTCACTAGAATGCACGATATAAATTTCGTAAAGTTTCGTTATCATATGAGAAAGTTATGATCAAATTCGTGTGCGAAGGGTTAAAGCGTAAACGTTGAAAGTTAGGACTTTTCGGGTAACAATAAGGTTAACCGGGGACCTAACTGTGACAACCCTCACTAAACCAGGTATCCGTACGACTTAATTAATAATTAATTACTGCTTAATTACTGTGCTTACTTGAACTTGTGGATAAACTGCTACTTGAATGCTGATACATGTACTTACTTGCATCATACTTTACTTGCTGTCACTCCATGTTTTGCTTACAGCACCTTTGTGACAACCTTGATGCACCAAAAGCACAGTAGCACAATGAACGGATAACCTATTAAACGTGTTGTCATAACTAGCACCAGGCAGGTACTGCCTCTAAGGCCTGTAAGAGCCTGAGATAGTTTGCTACACTAGAGGTGAGTGTAGGGATATAAGGATTGTAGAACTGCGTCACTAGGGATGAGATTACAGTGACCGGATGTGCCTAAAACGTACTTTAAGTACAAAATTCAACACTTTAATTAAAATTCAGCATCTAGCTAACTAATAAGTGCCAAAACATGAGAAAAACATTACTAGACACTTTCCAAAGTGTCGGGAATAAGTTGGGTCACTAGAAATAGTATTAACGACAATTTAAAGCTTTGTTAAGCGCTTTAACGGATTATTATCCAACCGAACAACCGGACTTTACCCGGAACATAAAAATATTGCCATTCACATTGTTTTTCTTTTTCTAAACCAGTTAGGGTCCCCGGATACCCTAACACCCGTCACAATGCATAACATGCTAGTAAATGGTTACACCTTCTAATTACTTAACTAAATGGCTAACTAATGGTTGAAATGGAACCGGATAACCCCCCCTCAACCGAACTCGTCCCCTAGGGGGACACCCTTGTCCTTTGTTGATTATAATAATCATATGTGTTTAATATCTAGTAGACACTAAAACCATTGGTTAATTGTGAAAGGTTTTGTCTATAAGTAACCATCTTAAACCATCATGTTCATTTCATCACAACACTTAACCACAAAACACTCTCTCCCTCTCTCTTGGTTCTCGACCGAACACCACCCACAACCATCCATCCATTTTCGATTTCCTTCAACCCATTCCAAGTGCATACAAGTGTTAAGGATCTCATACAAAGGAGCTCGGTGCATTCGGAACGCGAAGGACCTCACCTCATTGCTTTTATCCACCCAATCTTCGACTAGTTTCTTCCCTAGCCTCGAGCTAGTAGTAAGTGACTTCAAACACACTCTTGATCTATTCTAAAGTGGTTAATATGAACTTTGTCGGGTGAAAATCATGAACATACTAAATCACATACTAAAAGTTTACAAGAATGAGAAATAAGTTGGATAAAAGCTATAGAGTTGTGTAAAACTTGTAAGACTTGTTTTGTTGTGATTATTTAGTGTTGATCTATGATTGTAGTAGCTCGGATCGTCATCTAACCCGGCTAAGTCATGTCCATGAAACATGACCTAGAGTATGTTTAAGTGTAAAAGGGGTTAAATGATGAACACTACTACACATTAAGCATGAACTTGTGTAAAATCAATATTTCTTATGAAGTAGAGTGGTAAACTAGTAGATCTACGGATCTACAAGCGGTATTTTCAAAGGACCAAATGTCAAGGAAATCTTATTTTCTAAAACCGGATTTTACTTGAACAAGAGTGATTTTTGTAAACACACAAGTGTGTAGACACTTGCAACACAAAAATTTTGACAAAGGAACTATTTTTGTAAATGTTGACAAGAAGTTGTAAAGATGTAACTTCTTTAAAAACGAGACTTTCAAGTAACCGAATTGATCTATACAAAGATCCACTAAAAATAATGGAAAGATACTACATATTTTGGAAAAACCACAAGTTCATGTATTTCTGCGATTATATCTATTTTAACTAGTTGAATATTGTTTATTGTTGATTGAGGAAATTGTTGATTTGGATTTTAAAAGAAAATGATACGCTTGAAAGCGTGGCCACCTCCAGTTACAGGGGAAACTCTGGCGAAATTTTTCCAAAAACCTAACACTTGAAAATATTTTCATCACAAGTGTTAGAAATACATTTTTAACTTGTTTTCAAAGACGCAAATTTCGCCATGATTCTGTTTACAAAATTTCTAAGTGTCGGAGGTGGGATTTTCACAAAATAAAACCTGAAATATATATATTTAGAATATATGTTTTTCATAACAACACTTGTGAATTTCTATGATTATTTTGTGAACTATACAAATATTATTTTTACGGTAAAAATAATATTACCGAATGTTAACGATTCCAAAAATAATACAAACACCTTCATAATAAATAATAAGTTACAACGGTATAATTATTACCACCTGATCTTTAAAACGTAACTTACGCATTTTAAGAAAATATTTATGAGCGCGTATTTTTGTCAAAGTATTATTTTGGGAAGAATATTTATATTTTGAAGTAAGAAATAAAATATATTAAGTGAGACTTAATAATGTATTTCGAATTTTACGAACACGCATGTATTAAATCCCCCATCCTTGGGAAGGAGAATAATTACCAAGTATTTACAAAAATATAAACACGAAATAGTTGTCTAACTATTTCCCAAAAACTTAAACCTTAAGCTAAGGCACAGTCGTCCGTCTAATAGATTTAGTACGTGTAGGTCGTCGCACAGCTGCTTGATCAGGAGATATACTTGGTAGAGACGCACCACTGTGAGTTCATGTCCCCCTTTTCTCTAACTGTTTTCAGTTTTCTAAACTGCGGGGGTGAAATACATGTTACTATGATAACGAATAATTCTTACATGGTATGGTTAGCGTAAGGAGGGTTATTATTCAGATCATGTGAGTGGGTAGGCGGAAACTTGAGGCCATTAATCCTCAGGGTAGGACCGAGGGGCAGGAGCGGTAGATCTATCTGGGTGTAGCGAGCCCAGCCCCAGGCCCAAACAGAACGGACCTCAGGGTGACTTTGTACCCAACGCATAAATCTGCTAGGTTTGAGTCTTCCTACTTGCACTTCACACATATCAATGGCCTTGCAAACCATTGGTGATCTCTTTTTCCTTATTTGATACATACCAGGGTTTTTATACATACAAAGGTTTATTTACTCACTTACACATGAACTCGCTCAACATTATTGTTGATTTTTCAACTTACATGTATTTCAGGGAATTAAAGGATCTGGCGCGGTATGACACGTTTTCCCGCTGCATTAGTCTCGAGGTCATCCGAGTTTAAGGGATGTGACTTTTTCCTGGACGAGTCACAGTTCTTAAACTGTGTTTATTTCTTGTTGGTGTTGTGTCCTTTGAACACTGTTTATGTTTGTTAGGATGTGATATCCGTTAAGACAATGTTGTGGTTCTTTACTCTTCAAACTTATTTTAATGGATGATCTTGCATGGTTTTTATTTCATATAGCTTGTTATGATTAAGCTATGGTATTAAGAAGTCACACCAAAATAACCCCGCTTCCGCAAAGCCAGGGTGTGACAGCTTGGTATCAGAGCTCTGATCATAGCGAACTAGGATTCCTTCTCGAGTCTAGACTATGATCACTAGGGCTCTCACGAAAACATTTTTACACTGCATACCACTCAAGTCCAGATCCAAAACTTTTTACAAACAAATGTTGAGCACATTTATTTATTATTTATAGGCTCAGTCTGGGAGGCTGAGGCTCGGTCTGGAAGACCGAGGCTCGGTCTAGGAGACCGAGGTAGTTGTCTAGTGGAACTAGGGAGTCAGTCTGAGAGGCTGGGAGAATAGGCTAGTGGGACTAGGAAGAGCAGTCTGAGAGGCTGGGAGGCTAGTGGGACTAGGAGAATTATTTGATTGCTTACTTGGTGACTAATGTGCTTATCTGATTGTATGATTGATTATTTGTACATATTTGTGTTTATGTTACAGACACCATGGACTCGTCCGGCACAGGTGATTCGGACACCACGGGCCCTAGACCCATAGTATCAGACGACTTAGAGTCTTCAGAGCACGAGGACCACACATCAGATGTTACCAGCACAGACGAGGACGACGTTCAGCCCTTTGCGCTGCCCGACGCTGTCGATGAGCCCGCTGATGGCCCTTTTGCTGGGTACCTACCACTCGTAGAGATCCCTGCTCCCATACCTTTGGTCGTTTATCCTGCTTACGATATGCTCCTCGACGCCGACGTTGACGACGACGTCGATCTGTTTGATGATGAGCCCCTGGAGGACGATGTTGAGGGCGAGGCCCTTCTAGCTGACGGTGGTCTTTTGTTACTCGCAGATGCTCCAGCTGAGGAGTCACCTGCACACTCACCCGCTCCAGACTCCTTCGAGTCTGTGGCCTCCGCACCGTCACACACTCGGAGCGCACAGCACTATTCACACGGTTCAGATCCTGACAGGGCATCATCTGCTGTCTCTGCTCCTAGATTTGCTTTCGATCACGACCTCGATGAGGATTCAGACCCTGCTTTTCCCCCTGGATTTGACCCGGACCAGGAGATAGAGTTCATCCACTTGGATCAGCCTATGGTTGACCCAGTAGACCCAGTTGACCCTGCATTCGCTGATCATGCAGATTTTGATATGGAGTTCGTTGATCCCGAGCCTGCCATGGCCCTTGAGCCAGTAGCTGCTCCTGACCCAGTGTTTGAGCATGACCCTGTTCATGCTGGCATGCCCATTGATCCTGTGATTGCTGACCTACCCATTGATGATCACCCTGCTGATGCACCACTACTGGAGGGTGACCATGTTATTGCTGCTGATCATGTTGATCCCCCACTTATCGCTGATATACCTGCTGACCCTCTTGTTGCACCCCACCTTGACCCTATGCCTGTACAGTTTGATCGAGTACTTTTTGAGGCACAGATTGACCCACGAGATGAGCACGCCCAGCATGGGTGGATTCCTGCGGAAGATGAGCTTCCACCTATTCCTCCTCATACCACCGATGCACGTCACGTTGATTTCTCTTTTTCATTTGCACAGTACACACCTCCAGCTCGACCTGGAGAGGGTTCCTCGGCTCATCCCTTTGGACATGTGCAGACATCTATTCCAGTTATGCCACAGTCTTCATCTGCTATTCCCCCTGCACCAGCATTCTTTGTGCCACCTTTTGATCCAGCCAGCGAGCCATTTCTCTGGACGTCACCGTCTGTTATGCCACCGACCGACCCCTACCATCCTTTCCATATGGGGTATTCTAGTGAGGATGTTCTGATGTCGTTTATTGTCCAGCAGGAGGCACTCACACGGCGTATTCGGGAGCTTGAGAGAGCTCAGCCACCGCCGTGCCAGTGTCAGGGTCAGACCCACCCTGCTTCTTCGCAGCACCCTCGACCATTGTTACCTGACTATGCTGCACGCCTTTTGGCACTTGAGCAGCAGGTTGCTTCTTGGTTGCGTACCCAGAGAGCCATGGAGGAGGACTGGCTCCATTTGCGACGTTTGTTCTACACCCATTTTCCCCCTCCTCCACCACCATCAGTTTAGGGCATCTTTAGTACAGCATGGGTAGACGTTGGTGAGAAGACGGCAATTGCTCTGACCACACAGCATTTTTGGAGACTGCATTCTGATTCTGACTTTTGTTGATCATGTATATGGGATGTATTGACACTGATTTGATATTCTTTTGGACTGGGGTGATGTAGCCCTTAGTCGATGATGATGTATGACACTATTATGTACTTGTACACTCTACCATGTGGTCCCGATTTTGGCAATGCAATCGCAGTATTCTCATCATATGTGATGTTTTGATTGATTATTTATGTCTTATAACATGGGATGTTGTGTGATTAATATGATTATAACATGAGATGTTATGTACTATTACTATCATTATATACGTACGCTTTATTATGGTCTGACCGACGTGAACCCATCTTTTAGAAGATGCCGCCGAGACGTCAAACGCCGATGCCTACCAATGAGGCAGAACTCCAACAAGTCATCGCTGCTGCCATCGCGCAATACGCCGCCTCGCAAGGAGGACCCAGCGGAAGCAGCTCAAACAACAATGGCAACAACAATCCACCTCATGGTAATACTAAGTCATTAAGACGTACCATGATCTAATTGGATATCTCTAGCAAGGATGCTAATGCCATTCATATGTTGTAACGTATGTGCAGGGTGCTCCTACAAGCAGTTTCTAGACTGCAAGCCTCTCAACTTTAATGGCACCGGATGTGACAACCCGCACTAAACCAGGTATCCGTACGACTTAATTAATGATTAATTACTGCTAAATTACTGTGCTTAACTGAAATTGCTGATAAACTGCTACCTGCATACTGATACATGCACTTACTTGCATCATACTTTATTTGCTGTCACTACATTATTTACATGCTGAACCTTGGTGACAAACATGATGCACAAAAAGCACAGTAGCACTAAACGGATACACAGTGAACATGCTGATATAACCAGCATCAGGCAGACACTGCCTCTAAGGCCTGTTAAGAGCCTCAAATATCTGACTACACTGGTAGTGAGTGTAGGGTTATAAGGGTTGTGGAACTGCGTCTCTAGGAATAAGATACACTGATTGGATGTGCCTAAAACGTACTTTAAATACAAAACACAGCACTTTAATAAATAATCCAGTTTCTAGCTGACTAGTAAAGTGCCAAAATATGGGAAAATACTACTAGACACTTTCTAAAGTGTTGGAAATAAGTTGTGTCACTAAAAATAACAGTAACGACACTTTAAAGCTTTTGTAACGCTTTAACGGATTACTATCCAACCAAACAACCGGACTTTACCCGGAACATGAAAATATTATTATTTTCACTATTTATATTTTTCTGAGCCAGTTAGGGTCCCTGATTACCCTAACACCCGCCATAACACATAACATACAAGTAACGGGGTTAATTACTTAACTAACCTAATTAACCTAACTAAACTCCCTAACTATCTACTTGTAACCGAACTAGATACCCCCCCCTCCAATCGGCCCTAACTATGAGGGGATAATACTTGGTACCTAAATCATTATTTTAATCTTGGATGTTGGATATCAAGATGACACTATTACCATTGGTTAATACCCTCTTAATTTTCCTATAAGATAAACCTTTAACCTCATGTCCATTATCACTTAGCACTCAAGACCAAAACTCTCTCCCTCACCCTTGGAGCTCTCGGCCGAACCCCACCCTCACAACCACCATACTTTTGGCTCTTGACCACCACATTCCATCATCATGCAAGTGTTAAAGGTTGCGTATTAGGAGCCTTGGAGCAAACGGAAGTGGAAGGACCTCGTTATTTAGCTTTTATCCACGCGTTTTTCATCAAAGATCTTCCCTAGCCTTGAGCTAGAGGTATAACACTTAAAACTCGTTTTTACACTTGTCTAAAGTGGTTAAAAGGATTCGTGTCGGTTAAATATCGTTAACATACAACTTGGTGCTTAAAAGTCTAGTAAAAACTATAAAAATGGTGGTTCATAGCACATAACTTGTGTAAAAGTTGTAGTATTTGAAAGTTGTGAATATCTAGACCCGATCTATGATTGTGGTAGCTCGGATCACCATTTAACCCGGTTTGGTAAGATCGTTGATCTTAACATAAGCTTATTTTGGTTAACACAAGGGTTAAAAGGTGAAACTCTACCACACAAGAGACATGAACTTGTGTAAAAATGTTTATTTGTGTAAAAGTGATTTAACTTGTACAATAGTGTTTAAAACTAGCGGATCTACGTATCTGCAAGTGGTATTTTCAAAGAACCACACGTTAAAGAAAACATGTATTACAAAGATGGATCTTACACTAACAAACATGATTTTATAAACCACAAGTGTGTAAACACTTGTGAAATGAAAAGATCCGGCAAAGAACTAGATTTGTCACTTGTTACTAGAAGTTGTAAAGACGGATTTCTCTAAACACGAGGTTTTTACAAGATTAAAGTTACTTTATATAAAGATCTACAAAATATAATGGGATTTACATTATAGATGCGGAAAAACTACAGGTTCATGCGATTATACAATTTACATACTGGTCGACTAGTTTGATGTGTCGGAAATTGTTTGTTTGGATAAAGAAGTTGTTGAATTGATTTGTTAAAAGAAAATGATACGCTTGAAAGCGTGGCCACCTCCAGTTACAGAGGAAACTCTGGCGAAATTTTCTAAAAACCTAACACTTAGAATTATTTACACAACAAGTGTTAGAACTATTTTTGACATATTTTCGAAACACAAATTTCGCCAGAACTATATTTTACTAAATATTCGGAGGTGGGATTTTCACTAAGTTAACGTGATAAATATGTTTTGTCACAACACTGTTTATGATTATTTTGTGAAATTACATAAATATTATTTTAGGGTGAAAATAATATTTACAAGCGTTAATGATCCCAAAACTTTGCGAACGTTTTCACCATAACTATATAAGTTACACCGGTAATTACATTACCACACGATTGATAAAACGTAACTTACGCACATGTATTGTATCCCCCATCCTTGGGAAGGATTATAACTACCAAGTGTATACAGAACATAAACACGAAATAGTTGTCTAACTATTTCCCAAAAACTTAAACAATAAAGCTAAGGCACGGCCATCCGTCTAATAGAATTAGCACTTGTAGGTCGGTGCACAGCTTTCAGATTCGGAGACACTTGGTAGAGACGCACCGACTGTGAGTTCATGTCCCCCTTTTCTCTAACTGTTTTCAGTTTTCTTAACTGCGGGGGTGAAATACATGTTACTTTGTTTACAAGTACTTTTATACATGGTATGATTAACGTAAGGAGGTTTTAGATCATGTGAATGGGTAGTTAGAACACCGAGGGACTTAAGCGGTAGATCTATCTGGGTGTAGCGAGCCCAGCTCTAGGCCCAACAGAACGGACCTCTCTGAGGACCAACAGAACGGACCTGGAGTGACTTGGTTGCCCAACGCAAAAATCGGCTAGGGTTGTGTCTTCCTACTTGCATTTCACAACATGCTAATGGCCTTGCAAACCATTGGTGATCACAAGTCCTCTTACACTGCTACATACCACGACAACTTTTATACTACAAGTGTTTTACTTACTCACTTGCACATGAACTCGCTCAACATTATTGTTGATTTTTCAACTTACATGTATTTCAGGAAATTAACGAGATCTGGCACGGTATGGCATGTTTTCCGCTGCACTTGTTTCCAAGGTCATCCGGGGTTTAGGGGATGTGTCTCTTTCCTGGACGAGACACAATCCTTAAACCATGTTTGTGTTATGTTTTAAGTATGTAATGTCTGTTGAACAAGTTAATGGTTGTTAGGGTATGTTTTCCGTTAAACAATGGTATTGTGTTTGGTTTTCGAAACTTAATGGATGATCTTGCATGTTTTTAACTCATATAGCTTTGGTATGATTAAGCTATGGTATTAAGAAGTCACACCAAAATTAACCACGCTTCCGCAAAGCCAGGGTGTGACAGCTTGGTATCAGAGCCCTGATCATAGCGAACTAGGATTCTTTCTCGAGTCTAGACTATGATCACTAGGGCTCTCACGAAAACATTTTTCTGCATACCACTTAAGTCCAGATCCAAAACTTTTTACAAACGAATGTTGAGCACATTTTTATTAATTATAGGCTCAGCTTGGAGGGCTGAGGATCGGTCTGGAGGATCGAGGTGATCGAAGTAGTTGAGCACGTTGGTTTGTTATAGGTTCGATCTGGAGGATCGAAGTGACCGAAGTAGTTAAGCACGTTGGTTTATTATAGGCTCGATCTAAGAGGTCAAGGTGGAGGATATAGCAGTCTTCGAGACTGGGAGAGATTGGCTAGTAAGACTAGGAGAATGATTTAAATGCTTACTTGGTGACTATATGATTAACTGATTATATGATTGATTATTATACGTATATGTGTTTGTGTTACAAACGTTATGCTTACATCAAGTACTAGAAAGATGGACACTACGAATCCCATGGCCATAGTATCAGACGACATAGTTTCGACGAAGCACGAGGTGTACATTTCCGATACTACCGGCACAGACAATGACGACTTTCAGCCCTTTTGCGCTGCCTGAAGTCGTAGCAGAGCCTACTGATGGCCATCTTGTTGGGAACTTGCCACTCACGGTGATCCCTGCTCCTGTGCCCCTTGCCGCTTATCTCGTTGTTGATATGCCCCCGACGTTGTCTCTGAAGACGATGTCGAACTATTAAGAGGAGGACCCACTTGAGGGCAAGGCCCTATTACTGCTGGTGTTAGACTACTGCATGCGGACGCTCCTGTAGGGGAAACTCATGTCCATTCCCCTATCCCAGACTCATTTGAGTTTCTAACATCCGCATCTTCGCACATACAGGGAATGCAGCACCACTTACACGACACCGACCCTGATATGGCATCATCAGCTGCACCGGATCCCGCACACAGATTTGAGTTTGATCGCGATAATGAGGACAATTCTGTTTTTTCCGCCTGGTGTTGATCCAGACCATGACATTGAGTTCATGCACTTAGACCAGCCCTTGGGGGATCCTGTAGCCCTGTCGACCCCTGTGTTGTTGATCCAGCTGATTTTGAGATGGAGTTTTTGATTCGGAGCTAGCCGTGGCCCCTGAGCCAGGCGTTGCTCCTGACCCCGCATTGGAGCATGACCCTGTTCATGCCGATGCACCTGCTGTTGCTCCTTGATTGATCATCTGCTTGGATGAGAGAAAATTTGGGGTAACTGTGCAAGACAATTTATTATTACGGGGGCCCACGTAATAACGATTTGTGGTGCACAGGAATCCTGGTGGACTCTGCAGGTCAAGCTAATGATAACCAATGCAGCAGGAAATAACTTAACCACGAATGACCAAGGCGATGTAGCCGCGAGTTCACTCTATTACGAGCAACAAGCTAAATTGGCAGGCCTATGTGAAGGCTCAGAAATTTACTTCCCCACTCATACAATGAGTATATTTGCGTGTGAAATTGGGTGATTACATGATGGCTTATGTTGCTATATACACCTTATAGACAATTGAAACGTTGTCTAACCCGCTTCACACTTTTTTTCGACAAAAGGGAATGTCACCTAGACATGACACAAACACCAGTACGTTGCCAAGGACAGAAGCCGAGCTGCAAGAACGCATCTCACCGATAAATGCACGACATGAAGCCCTCCGCTCTAAGTGCAACGATGGCATTACTGGAAATAACCATCCAACTGGCTGCACCTATAAACAGTTCCTGAACTGCAAGCCTTTGAACTTTGATAAAACAGGAGGCACCGTTGCATTTGTTCGTTGGTCCGAAAAGACCGACTCCATTCTAAGAATGAGTAACTGATCGCCCCAACAGAGTGTTACCTACATCTCGGGGATATTTCTAGATGGCACACTCTCTTAATGGAACCTCCAGGTTCAGACCCTTGGCACAGACGCTGCTTATACACTGAGCTGGGACGAGCTCAAGGAAACGATTGAGAAGAAATGTTGTTTTAGGACTGAAATTCAGAAACTTGACGTGGAGTCCTGGAAATTGAGAATGGACGAACCAGAGACTCCTGCACATGTCCAGCGATCGCACGACTCGTCTAGGGTCGTCCCCTACTAAGTCATTGATGTCGTACGATATAGTGGTGTACTTGTAAGCTTTACATTGTGGTCTCGAATTGTGGCAATACAATCGCAGTATTCTCATCACTTGTGATGATTCAATCTATTGTTTATGTCCTATAACATAAGATGTTATGTGATTGATTTGTTGATGGCATGAGATGTTATGTGTTGGTATTGTTGAATGCATACGTACGCTTCACTTGCTATGACCTAACCTATGTGAACCATCTTTTAGAAGATGCCGCCAAGACGTCAACAACAGCCTATGCCTACCACTCAGGAAGAGCTACAACAAATCATTGCTGCTGCCATAGCGCAGTACGCAGCTTCTCAGCCAGGAGCGAGCGGGAGTGTTAACCAAGGCAATAACAATCCACCTCACGGATGCACCTACAAGCAGTTTCTAGACTGCAAACCGGTCAACTTCGATGGCACAGGAGGTGCAGTTGCCTTTACCCGCTGGGCTGAGAAAACCGATTCTGTCCTACGCATGAGCAAATGCGCGTTAGATCAGCAAGTCACTTATATCTCAGGGCTGTTTCTAGATGGAGCCCTATCCTGGTGGAATCTACAAGTACAAACACTAGGCGAGGCTGCTGCCTACGCGCTGACCTGGACCGAGCTAAAGGAACTCATGCGCAAGAAGTACTGTTCCTGCGCAGAAATCCAGCGATTGGAGACCGAGTTCTGGCACTTGAAAATGGACGGTCCAAAGGTAGCGGAGTACGTTCAAAGATTCCATGACTTATCTCAAGTGGTTCCTTACATGGTTACGCCAGAATACAAGCGAATCGAGCGCTTCATTTGGGGTTTGGCTCCCCAAATCATAAGCATGGTAACCTCCTCCAAACCAGCGACTATCACTGAAGCCATCGATTTGAGCGTGGCTCTCACCGAGGAGGCAATTCGTTTGAACAAGTTTGATGAGATCAAGACGAAGAAGGCAGAGACTCACGTGGAGTCATCAGGAGGCAACAAAAGAAAGTTCTCGAACTTTAAACAGGGTATTGGCAGTGTTGGTAAGAAAGGGGAACCAAATGCACCAGCTCAGGTTACAGCTGGTAGTGGAAGGAAAGGAAGAGGATACATGGGCACCCAGCCCAAGTGTAATGCCTGCCAGCGTCACCATTCTGGTCAATGTGGGCTAAAAGTATGTGAAGTATGTGGGAAACGTGGTCACCTGAAGGATTCTTGTTGGGTTAGTGCTGGCCGTGGAGGCCAGGGAGGATTTGGAAATAGGAATGATAACCGTGGTGGAAATGGAAACCGCCCACAAGGAAACTACGGAGGAAACGGGAGTCGAGGCAACAATGCAAATCAGGCTGGAAATGCCAACCAGAACAACAACCCAGCTGGAAATGGAGGTGGAAACGGGCAGAGACTTGGATGCTATAACTGCGGTGAAATCGGGCATTTTAAGAAGAATTGCCCAACGTTGAACCAAGCCCGTGGAAGAGTGTTCCAGATCGAAGCTAGGGAGGCGCGCCAGGATCCCAATGTTGTTACTGGTACGTTCCCTATCAATCAACGCTATGCATCCGTTTTATTTGATACTGGTGCCGATTATAGCTTCGTATCATTAGAATTTAAGAATATGCTTGGGTTAGCCGCTAATAAGTTAGATATTCCCTACTCGATCGAATTAGCCAATGGGAAGTTAGTAGGAGCCAATGAAGTGATTAGAGGCTGTGTGATAGAATTGGGAGAACGTGAGTTTACTTTGGATCTACTACCAGTCCAATTGGGAAGCTTCGACGTGGTGGTAGGAATGGATTGGTTGTCTGGCAACAAGGCAGAGATAGTATGTCACGAGAAAGTTGTTCGTATCCCAACCGATGATGGTGAGACAATTGTGGTTCATGGAGAGAAGCGTGACACACCACTAAGGATTATCAGCTGCTTGAAAGCAAGGAAGTGTTTACAGAAAGGATGTGTTGCTTTTCTGGCACACATTGTGGATAAGAAGGCTGCTGAGCCAAGAATCGAAGACATCCCTGTCGTGAGGGAATACCCAGAAGTCTTCCCAGAAGACTTGCCTGGATTACCGCCTCTGAGGCAAGTAGAGTTTCACATCGACTTAGTTCCAGGCGCCGCGCCTGTAACTAAGGCACCTTATAGACTTGCTCCATTTGAGATGCAGGAATTGTCGACACAACTTCAAGAGTTGTTAGACAAGGGTTTTATCCGACCAAGCTTCTCGCCTTGGGGAGCTCCGGTCCTGTTTGTCAAGAAGAAGGACGGTAGTTTTCGAATGTGCATTGACTACAGAGAATTGAACAAGCTGACGATCAAGAATAGGTACCCTCTGCCAAGAATCGACGATCTGTTTGATCAACTGCAAGGCTCAAGCTTTTACTCAAAGATCGATCTTCGATCTGGATACCATCAGTTAAGGATTCAAGAGGAAAGTATCCTGAAAACAGCCTTCAGAACTCGTTATGGACACTACGAGTTCCTCGTTATGCCATTTGGTTTGACAAACGCGCCTGCGGTATTCATGGACTTAATGAATAGAGTTTGCAAGCCGTACTTGGACAAGTTCGTGATTGTGTTTATCGACGACATCTTGATCTATTCAAGAACAAAGGCTGAACACGAGCAGCATCTTAGAACCATTTTGGAGCTGCTAAAGAAGGAGCAACTGTACGCCAAATTCTCTAAGTGCGAATTTTGGCTACGTGAAGTCCAATTCCTTGGGCACGTGGTAAATGGAGATGGAATCCACGTGGATCCCACCAAGATCGAAGCGATCAAGGATTGGGAGACGCCAAAGACGCCAACCGAGATTCGGCAATTCTTGGGTTTGGCTGGCTATTACCGAAGGTTCATTGAGGATTTTTCAAAAATCGCTCAACCTTTGACGCTCCTCACCCAGAAGGATAAGACGTTTGATTGGGGAATCAAGCAGGAAGAATCATTCCAGATACTGAAAGATAAGCTCTGCAACGCGCCAATCTTAGCTCTACCGGAAGGTACTGACGATTTTGTGGTATACTGCGACGCATCGCGACAAGGATTGGGTTGCGTGTTGATGCAACGCCAGAAAGTTATTGCTTACGCATCGCGTCAGTTGAAAGTGCACGAAAAGAACTATACCACACATGATTTAGAGCTTGGCGCAGTGGTTTTTGCTTTAAAGATCTGGAGACACTACCTGTATGGTACGAAGTGTACAATCTTCACAGATCACAAAAGCCTACAGCATATATTCAACCAGAAGGAGTTGAATATGAGGCAAAGACGATGGGTTGAATTGTTAAACGATTACGACTGCGAGATAAAATATCATCCGGGGAAGGCGAATGTGGTCGCCGATGCCCTAAGTCGAAAGGAAAGGATCAAGCCCATAAGGGTTAGGGCTCTAGAGATGATTATCCGAACCGACCTTTCCTTGCGCATTCGTGCCGCACAAAAGGAAGCTCTCAAGGAGGGAAACCTTGAGGAAGAATATCTCCGTGGAATGGAGAAGCTTTTGGTACCAAACGAGGAAGGAACGTTATGTTTCGAGAAAAGGGTTTGGGTTCCTCTGTTTGGTGGATTAAGGAAAGTTATTTTCGACGAAGCGCACAAGTCACGGTACTCTATCCACCCTGGATCGGATAAGATGTACCAGGATCTCAAAGAATATTATTGGTGGCCTAGGATGAAAGGCGATGTTGCTATCTACGTGAGCAAATGTTTAACGTGCGCTAAGGTTAAGGCGGAATAGCAGAAGCCTTCGGGACTTCTGCAACAACCTGAAATTCCCAAGTGGAAATGGGAACAAATCTCCATGGATTTTATTACGAAATTGCCAAGAACGCCAAGAGGACATGATATGATTTGGGTAATAGTTGACCGCCTAACAAAGTCCGCACACTTTCTGCCAATCAAGGAGAAAGACAGCACTAGTAAACTCGCGGAAGTTTACATGAGAGAGATTGTCGCACGCCATGGAGTACCTCTCTCGATCATCTCTGATAGAGACGGAAGGTTTGTGTCAAGGATAGGGCAATCCTTCCAAGAAGCCTTTGGCTCACAGTTGAATCTGAGCACTGCATTCCATCCGCAAACTGACGGCCAGAGCGAGCGAACGATACAAACTTTGGAAGACATGCTGAGGGCATGTGTTATGGATTTGGGCGGTAGCTGGGACAAACATTTGCCTTTGGTCGAATTTTCATACAACAACAGCTACCACACCAGTGATGGTGTCGCGCCATTTGAAGCCCTATACGGACGCAAGTGCCGATCACCCCTATGTTGGTCTGACGCAGGTGATAGGCAGCTTGCTGGCCCCGAGATCGTCCAAGAGACGACAGACAAGATTGCGCAAATACTTAAACGCATCGAAGCAGCTCGCCACAGACAAAAGGCCTATGCGGATCCAAACCGGAAGCATGTGGATTTCCAAGTTGGAGAAATGGTGTTATTGAAAGTTTCACCCTGGAAGGGGGTGGCACGCTTTGGAAAGCGTGGGAAGTTAAATCCGCGCTACATTGGTCCTTTCAGAATTCTGGAAAGAATTGGAATAGTAGCATACAAGTTGGACCTACCTGCTGAACTGAATGGCGTTCACGATACATTTCATGTATCCAATCTAAAGAAAAGTCCAACTCAAGTCGACGTTGCCATTCCCATCGACAAGATTCATGTTGACGACACGCTCCACTTTGTTGAAGAACCTGTTGAGGTCACGGATTGGAAAGTTAACAAGACCCGCCGGAGCAGTGTCAAACTCGTCAAAGTTCGTTGGAATGCCAGACATGGTCCTGAATTCACCTGGGAACGTGAGGACCGGATGAAAGAGAAATACCCCCACCTTTTTCCTAAGAACTCTGCATCTACAAGCAGAACTTAAATTTCGGGACGAAATTTATTTAACGGGGGGAGAATGTGACAACCCGCACTAAACCAGGTATCCGTACGACTTAATTAATGATTAATTACTGCTAAATTACTGTGCTTAACTGAAATTGCTGATAAACTGCTACCTGCATACTGATACATGCACTTACTTGCATCATACTTTATTTGCTGTCACTACATTATTTACATGCTGAACCTTGGTGACAAACATGATGCACAAAAAGCACAGTAGCACTAAACGGATACACAGCGAACATGCTGATATAACCAGCATCAGGCAGACACTGCCTCTAAGGCCTGTTAAGAGCCTCAAATATCTGACTACACTGGTAGTGAGTGTAGGGTTATAAGGGTTGTGGAACTGCGTCTCTAGGAATAAGATACACTGATTGGATGTGCCTAAAACGTACTTTAAATACAAAACACAGCACTTTAATAAATAATCCAGTTTCTAGCTGACTAGTAAAGTGCCAAAATATGGGAAAATACTACTAGACTCTTTCTAAAGTGTTGGAAATAAGTTGTGTCACTAAAAATAACAGTAACGACACTTTAAAGCTTTTGTAACGCTTTAACGGATTACTATCCAACCAAACAACCGGACTTTACCCGGAACATGAAAATATTATTATTTTCACTATTTATATTTTTCTGAGCCAGTTAGGGTCCCTGATTACCCTAACACCCGCCATAACACATAACATACAAGTAACGGGGTTAATTACTTAACTAACCTAATTAACCTAACTAAACTCCCTAACTATCTACTTGTAACCGAACTAGATACCCCCCCTCCAATCGGCCCTAACTATGAGGGGACAATACTTGGTACCTAAATCATTATTTTAATCTTGGATGTTGGATATCAAGATGACACTATTACCATTGGTTAATACCCTCTTAATTTGCCTATAAGATAAACCTTTAACCTCATGTCCATTATCACTTAGCACTCAAGACCAAAACTCTCTCCCTCACCCTTGGAGCTCTCGGCCGAACCCCACCCTCACAACCACCATACTTTCGGCTCTTGACCACCACATTCCATCATCATGCAAGTGTTAAAGGTTGCGTATTAGGAGCCTTGGAGCAAACGGAAGTGGAAGGACCTCGTTATTTAGCTTTTATCCACGCGTTTTTCATCAAAGATCTTCCCTAGCCTTGAGCTAGAGGTATAACACTTAAAACTCGTTTTTACACTTGTCTAAAGTGGTTAAAAGGATTCGTGTCGGTTAAATATCGTTAACATACAACTTGGTGCTTAAAAGTCTAGTAAAAACTATAAAAATGGTGGTTCATAGCACATAACTTGTGTAAAAGTTGTAGTATTTGAAAGTTGTGAATATCTAGACCCGATCTATGATTGTGGTAGCTCGGATCACCATTTAACCCGGTTTGGTAAGATCGTTGATCTTAACATAAGCTTATTTTGGTTAACACAAGGGTTAAAAGGTGAAACTCTACCACACAAGAGACATGAACTTGTGTAAAAATGTTTATTTGTGTAAAAGTGATTTAACTTGTACAATAGTGTTTAAAACTAGCGGATCTACGTATCTGCAAGTGGTATTTTCAAAGAACCACACGTTAAAGAAAACATGTATTACAAAGATGGATCTTACACTAACAAACATGATTTTATAAACCACAAGTGTGTAAACACTTGTGAAATGAAAAGATCCGGCAAAGAACTAGATTTGTCACTTGTTACTAGAAGTTGTAAAGACGGATTTCTCTAAACACGAGGTTTTTACAAGATTAAAGTTACTTTATATAAAGATCTACAAAATATAATGGGATTTACATTATAGATGCGGAAAAACTACAGGTTCATGCGATTATACAATTTACATACTGGTCGACTAGTTTGATGTGTCGGAAATTGTTTGTTTGGATAAAGAAGTTGTTGAATTGATTTGTTAAAAGAAAATGATACGCTTGAAAGCGTGGCCACCTCCAGTTACAGAGGAAACTCTGGCGAAATTTTCTAAAAACCTAACACTTAGAATTATTTACACAACAAGTGTTAGAACTATTTTTGACATATTTTCGAAACACAAATTTCGCCAGAACTATATTTTACTAAATATTCGGAGGTGGGATTTTCACTAAGTTAACGTGATAAATATGTTTTGTCACAACACTGTTTATGATTATTTTGTGAAATTACATAAATATTATTTTAGGGTGAAAATAATATTTACAAGCGTTAATGATCCCAAAACTTTGCGAACGTTTTCACCATAACTATATAAGTTACACCGGTAATTACATTACCACACGATTGATAAAACGTAACTTACGCACATGTATTGTATCCCCCATCCTTGGGAAGGATTATAACTACCAAGTGTATACAGAACATAAACACGAAATAGTTGTCTAACTATTTCCCAAAAACTTAAACAATAAAGCTAAGGCACGGCCATCCGTCTAATAGAATTAGCACTTGTAGGTCGGTGCACAGCTTTCAGATTCGGAGACACTTGGTAGAGACGCACCGACTGTGAGTTCATGTCCCCCTTTTCTCTAACTGTTTTCAGTTTTCTTAACTGCGGGGGTGAAATACATGTTACTTTGTTTACAAGTACTTTTATACATGGTATGATTAACGTAAGGAGGTTTTAGATCATGTGAATGGGTAGTTAGAACACCGAGGGACTTAAGCGGTAGATCTATCTGGGTGTAGCGAGCCCAGCTCTAGGCCCAACAGAACGGACCTGGAGTGACTTGGTTGCCCAACGCAAAAATCGGCTAGGGTTGTGTCTTCCTACTTGCATTTCACAACATGCTAATGGCCTTGCAAACCATTGGTGATCACAAGTCCTCTTACACTGCTACATACCACGACAACTTTTATACTACAAGTGTTTTACTTACTCACTTGCACATGAACTCGCTCAACATTATTGTTGATTTTTCAACTTACATGTATTTCAGGAAATTAACGAGATCTGGCACGGTATGGCATGTTTTCCGATGCACTTGTTTCCAAGGTCATCCGGGGTTTAGGGGATGTGTCTCTTTCCTGGACAAGACACAATCCTTAAACCATGTTTGTGTTATGTTTTAAGTATGTAATGTCTGTTGAACAAGTTAATGGTTGTTAGGGTATGTTTTCCGTTAAACAATGGTATTGTGTTTGGTTTTCGAAACTTAATGGATGATCTTGCATGTTTTTAACTCATATAGCTTTGGTATGATTAAGCTATGGTATTAAGAAGTCACACCAAAATTAACCACGCTTCCGCAAAGCCAGGGTGTGACACCGGAGGTGCTATCGCTTTTGTTCGTTGGGCCGAGAAGACTGAATCTGTTCTCCGCATGAGCAAATGTGCACCAGACCAGCAAGTCACCTACATTTCTGGACTATTTTTGGATGGAGCCCTATCTTGGTGGAATTTGCAAGTGCAGACACTTGGTGAAGCTGCTGCCTACGCACTAACATGGACCGAACTGAAAGAACTAATGCGCAAAAAGTATTGTTCTCGCGCTGAAATCCAAAGATTGGAAACTGAGTTCTGGCATTTGAAGATGGAAGGTCCGAAGATCGCGGAATATGTTCAGAGGTTTCACGACCTGTCGCATGTGGTACCCTATATGGTCACTCCAGAATTCAAGCGGATTGAACGCTTCATTTGGGGATTAGCTCCTCAAATCATAAGCATGGTGACCTCCTCCAAGCCTGTAACAATTACTGAGGCAATCGATTTGAGCGTGGCTCTCACTGAGGAGGCTATCCGCCTGAACAAGTTCGATGAGATCGAGACAAAGAAGAAAGAGACTCACGTCGAGTCATCCGGAGGTAACAAACGAAAGTTCTCGAACTTCAAACAAGGCGCTAGTGGTATTGTTAAGAAAGGAGAGCCAAACGCGCCAGCTCAGGTTACAGCTGGTGGTGGAAAGAAAGGAAAGGGATATATGGGCACCCAGCCCAAGTGCAACACCTGCCAGCGTCACCATTCTGGCCGATGTGGTTTGAAGGTATGTGAAGCGTGTGGGAAACCTGGCCACTTGAAGGATTCTTGTTGGGCCACTGTTGGCCAGGGAGGCCAAGGAGGATTTGGAAACAGAAACAATAACCGGGGTGGAATTGGAAATCGCCCACAAGGAAACAATGGAGGTAATGGGAATCGAGGCAACAATGTGAATCAAGCGGGCGCTGTGAATCATAACCAAAGGAATAACCAAGCTGGAAATGGAGGTGGAAACGGGCAAAGACCTGGATGCTTTAACTGTGGTGATATCGGGCACTTTAAGAGGAACTGCCCAGAGTTGAACCAAGCCCGTGGAAGAGTGTTCAATATCGAAGCGAGGGAAGCGCGCCAGGATCCCAATGTCGTTACTGGTACGTTCCCTGTAAACCAACGCTATGCATCCGTTTTATTTGATACTGGTGCCGACTATAGCTTCGTATCGTTAGAATTTAAGAATATGCTTGGTTTAGCCGCTAGTAAGTTAGATATTCCCTACTCAATCGAATTGGCTAATGGGAAGTTAGTAGAAGCCAATGAAGTGATCAGAGGTTGTGCAATCGAGTTGGGAGAACGTGAGTTTACTTTGGATCTACTACCAGTCCAGCTGGGGAGCTTTGACGTGGTAGTAGGAATGGATTGGTTATCAAGCAACAAGGCAGAAATTGTTTGTCACGAAAAGGTCGTTCGTATCCCGACCGAAGATGGCGAAACAATTGTGGTACATGGCGAAAAGCGTGATACGCCATTAAGAATTATCAGCTGCCTCAAAGCGCGAAAGTGTTTGCAAAAGGGGTGTGCTGCCTTCCTGGCACACATTGTAGACAAGAAAGCTGCAGAACCGAAGATCGAAGACATCCCTGTCGTGAGGGAGTATCCGGAAGTCTTCCCGGAGGACTTGCCTGGACTGCCACCTCAGAGGCAAGTGGATTTTCACATCGATTTAGTCCCAGGCGCCGCGCCTGTGGCTAAGGCACCTTATAGACTTGCCCCGTCTAAGATGCAAGAATTGTCGACACAACTTCAAGAGTTATTAGACAAGGGATTTATCCGATCAAGCTTCTCGCCTTGGGGAGCTCCGGTCCTGTTTGTCAAAAAGAAGGACGGTAGTTTTCGAATGTGCATAGACTACCGGGAGCTGAACAAGCTGACGATCAAGAATAGATATCCTCTGCCAAGAATTGATGATCTGTTTGATCAACTGCAAGGTTCAAGCTTTTACTCAAAGATCGATTTGCGATCTGGATACCATCAGATAAGGATACAAGAGGAGAGTATCCCGAAGACAGCCTTCAGAACTCGTTATGGACACTACGAGTTCCTTGTTATGCCGTTTGGGTTGACAAACGCACCGCAGTCTTTATGGATTTGATGAATAGAGTTTGCAAGCCGTACTTGGACAAGTTCGTGATTGTGTTTATCGACGACATCTTGATTTATTCAAGGACAAAGGCTGAGCACGAACAGCATCTAAGAGCTATTTTGGAGCTGCAGAAGAAAGAACAGCTGTATGCCAAATTCTCTAAGTGCGAATTTTGGCTACGTGAAGTCCAATTTCTTGGACATGTGGTAAATGGAGATGGAATCCATGTGGATCCAACCAAGATCGAAGCGATCAAGAATTGGGAAACGCCAAAGACGCCAACCGAGATTCGACAATTCTTGGGTTTGGCTGGCTACTATCGAAGGTTCATTGAGGATTTTTCAAAGATCGCTCAACCATTGACGCTCCTCACTCAGAAAGATAAGAAGTTTGATTGAGGAATCAAACAGGAAGAAGCGTTTCAGCTGTTGAAGGATAAGCTCTGTAATGCGCCAATCCTAGCACTACCGGAAGGTACTGACGATTTCGTGGTATACTGTGACGCCTCACGTCAAGGATTGGGTTGCGTGTTGATCCAACGCCAGAAGGTTATTGCTTACGCATCACGTCAGTTGAAGGTACATGAGAAGAACTATACCACGCATGATTTGGAGCTAGGCGCAGTGATATTTGCTTTAAAGATCTGGAGACACTACCTATATGGTACGAAATGTACAATTTTTACAGATCATAAGAGCCTACAACACATATTCAACCAGAAGGAGTTGAATATGAGACAAAGACGATGGGTTGAGTTGTTAAATGATTACGATTGCGAGATAAAGTATCATCCAGGGAAAGCGAATGTGGTTGCCGACGCCCTAAGTCGAAAAGAGAGGATCAAGCCCATAAGGGTTAGGGCTTTAGAAATGATTATCCAAACCGATCTTTCCTTGCGCATTCGTGCCGCGCAGAAAGAAGCTCTTAAGGAAAGAAATCTTGAAGAAGAATATCTCCGTGGGATGGAGAAGCTATTGGTGCCAAACAAGGAAGGAACATTATGTTTTGAGAAAAGGATTTGGGTTCCTCTGTTTGGTGGTTTAAGGAAAGTTGTTTTTGATGAAGCTCACAAATCGCGGTACTCTATCCATCTAGGAGCGGATAAGATGTACCAAGATCTCAAGGATTACTATTGGTGGCCTAGGATGGAGGGCGATGTTGCTGTTTATGTGAGCAAGTGTCTAACGTGTGCTAAGGTGAAAGCGGAATACCAGAAGCCTTCAGGACTTCTGCAACAACCTGAGATTCCCAAGTGGAAGTGGGAACAAATCTCCATGGATTTTATTACAAAGTTTCCAAGAACGCCAAGAGGTCATGACACTATTTGGGTGATAGTTGACCGCCTAACAAAGTCCGCACACTTTCTGCCAATCAAAGAGAAGGATAACACCAGCAAACTGGCAGAAATATACATGCGAGAGATCATCGCACGTCATGGAGTGCCTCTCTCGATCATCTCTGATAGAGATGGACGTTTCATATCAAGGATTTGGCAATCCTTCCAAGAAGCTTTTGGCTCACAATTAAATCTGAGCGCTGCATTTCACCCTCAGACCGACGGTCAAAGCGAGCGGACTATTCAGACCTTGGAAGATATGCTGAGAGCATGTGTTATGGATTTGGGCGGTAGCTGGGATAAGCATTTGCCACTGGTCGAATTTTCATACAACAACAGCTACCACACCAGTATTGGAGCCGCGCCATTTGAAGCTCTTTACGGACGCAAGTTTCGATCACCCCTATGCTGGGCTGACGCAGGTGATAGGCAGCTTGTTGGTCCCGAAATCGTCCAAGAGACGACAGACAAGATTGCGCAGATTCGAAAACGCATCGAAGCGGCTCGCGACAGACAGAAAGCCTATGCAGATCCAAACCGGAAACATTTGGAATTCCAAGTTGGAGATATGGTTTTATTGAAAGTTTCACCCTGGAAGGGTGTGGCACGCTTCGGAAAGCGTGGGAAGTTGAATCCGCGTTACATTGGCCCTTTCAGAATTTTGGAAAGAATAGGGCTAGTAGCATACAAGCTGGACTTACCTGCTGAACTGAATGGAGTTCACGATACATTTCATGTATCCAACCTGAAGAAAAGTCCAACTCAAGATACCGTTGTCATTCCCACCGACGAGATTCATGTTGACGACACGCTCCAATTCGTTGAAGAACCTGTTGAGGTTACGGATTGGAAAGTAAACAAGACCCGCCGGAGCAGTGTCAAGCTCGTCAAGGTTCGTTAGAATTCCAGGCATGGTCCTGAATACACCTGGGAGCGTGAGGACCGGATGAAAGAGAAATACCCCCACCTATTTCGCAAGAACCCTGCTTCTAGAAGCAGAACTTAAAATTTCGGGACGAAATTTTTCTAACAGGGGGAGAATGTGACAACCCTCACTAAACCAGGTATCCGTACGACTTAATTAATAATTAATTACTGCTTAATTACTGTGCTTACTTGAACTTGTGGATAAACTGCTACTTGAATGCTGATACATGTACTTACTTGCATCATACTTTACTTGCTGTCACTCCATGTTTTGCTTACAGCACCTTTGTGACAACCTTGATGCACCAAAAGCACAGTAGCACAATGAACGGATAACCTATTAAACGTGCTGTCATAACTAGCACCAGGCAGGTACTGCCTCTAAGCCCTGTAAGAGCCTGAGATAGTTTGCTACACTAGAGGTGAGTGTATGGATATAAGGGTTGTAGATCTGCGTCACTAGGGATGAGATTACAGTGACCGGATGTGCCTAAAACGTACTTTAAGTACAAAATTCAACACTTTAATTAAAATTCAGCATCTAGCTAACTAATAAGTGCCAAAACATGAGAAAAACATTACTAGACACTTTCCAAAGTGTCGGGAATAAGTTGGGTCACTAGAAATAGTATTAACGACACTTTAAAGCTTTGTTAAGCGCTTTAACGGATTATTATCCAACCGAACAACCGGACTTTACCCGGAACATAAAAATATTGCCATTCACATTGTTTTTCTTTTTCTAAACCAGTTAGGGTCCCCGGATACCCTAACACCCGTCACAATGCATAACATGCTAGTAAATGGTTACACCTTCTAATTACTTAACTAAATGGCTAACTAATGGTTGAAATGGAACCGGATAACCCCCCCCCCCCCCTCAACCGAACTCGTCCCCTAGGGGGACACCCTTGTCCTTTGTTGATTATAATAATCATATGTGTTTAATATCTAGTAGACACTAAAACCATTGGTTAATTGTGAAAGGTTTTGTCTATAAGTAACCATCTTAAACCATCATGTTCATTTCATCACAACACTTAACCACAAAACACTCTCTCCCTCTCTCTTGGTTCTTGGCCGAACACCACCCACAACCATCCATCCATTTTCGATTTCCTTCAACCCATTCCAAGTGCATACAAGTGTTAAGGATCTCATACAAAGGAGCTCGGTGCATTCGGAACGCGAAGGACCTCACCTCATTGCTTTTATCCACCCAATCTTCGACTAGTTTCTTCCCTAGCCTCGAGCTAGTAGTAAGTGACTTCAAACACACTCTTGATCTATTCTAAAGTGGTTAATATGAACTTTGTCGGGTGAAAATCATGAACATACTAAATCACATACTAAAAGTTTACAAGAATGAGAAATAAGTTGGATAAAAGCTATAGAGTTGTGTAAAACTTGTAAGACTTGTTTTGTTGTGATTATTTAGTGTTGATCTATGATTGTAGTAGCTCGGATCGTCATCTAACCCGGCTAAGTCATGTCCATGAAACATGACCTAGAGTATGTTTAAGTGTAAAAGGGGTTAAATGATGAACACTACTACACATTAAGCATGAACTTGTGTAAAATCAATATTTCTTATGAAGTAGAGTGGTAAACTAGTAGATCTACGGATCTACAAGCGGTATTTTCAAAGGACCAAGTGTCAAGGAAATCTTATTTTCTAAAACCGGATTTTACTTGAACAAGAGTGATTTTTGTAAACACACAAGTGTGTAGACACTTGTAACACAAAATTTTTGACAAAGGAACTATTTTTGTAAATGTTGACAAGAAGTTGTAAAGATGTAACTTCTTTAAAAACGAGACTTTCAAGTAACCGAATTGATCTATACAAAGATCCACTAAAAATAATGGAAAGATACTACATATTTTGGAAAAACCACAAGTTCATGTATTTCTGCGATTATATCTATTTTAACTAGTTGAATATTGTTTATTGTTGATTGAGGAAATTGTTGATTTGGATTTTAAAATAAAATGATACGCTTGAAAGCGTGGCCACCTCCAGTTACAGGAGAAACTCTGGCGAAATTTTTCCAAAAACCTAACACTTGAAAATATTTTCATCACAAGTGTTAGAAATACATTTTTAACTTGTTTTCAAAGACGCAAATTTCGCCATGATTCTGTTTACAAAATTTCTAAGTGTCGGAGGTGGGATTTTCACAAAATAAAACCTGAAATATATATATTTAGAATATATGTTTTTCATAACAACACTTGTGAATTTCTATGATTATTTTGTGAACTATACAAATATTATTTTTAGGGTAAAAATAATATTACCGAATGTTAACGATTCCAAAAATAATACAAACACCTTCATAATAAATAATAAGTTACAACGGAATAATTATTACCACCTGATCTTTAAAACGTAACTTACGCATTTTAAGAAAATATTTATGAGCGCGTATTTTTGTCAAAGTATTATTTTGGGAAGAATATTTATATTTTGAAGTAAGAAATAAAATATATTAAGTGAGACTTAATAATGTATTTCGAATTTTACGAACACGCATGTATTAAATCCCCCATCCTTGGGAATGAGAATAATTACCAAGTATTTACAAAAATATAAACACGAAATAGTTGTCTAACTATTTCCCAAAAACTTAAACCTTAAGCTAAGGCACGGTCGTCCGTCTAATAGATTTAGTACGTGTAGGTCGTCGCACAGCTGCTTGATCAGGAGATATACTTGGTAGAGACGCACCACTGTGAGTTCATGTCCCCCTTTTCTCTAACTGTTTTCAGTTTTCTAAACTGCGGGGGTGAAATACATGTTACTATGATAACGAATAATTCTTACATGGTATGGTTAGCGTAAGGAGGGTTATTATTCAGATCATGTGAGTGGGTAGGCGGAAACTTGAGGCCATTAATCCTCAGGGTAGGACCGAGGGGCAGGAGCGGTAGATCTATCTGGGTGTAGCGAGCCCAGCCCCAGGCCCAAACAGAACGGACCTCGGGTGACTTTGTACCCAACGCATAAATCTGCTAGGTTTGAGTCTTCCTACTTGCACTTCACACATATCAATGGCCTTGCAAACCATTGGTGATCTCTTTTTCCTTATTTGCTACATACCAGGGTTTTTATACATACAAAGGTTTATTTACTCACTTACACATGAACTCGCTCAACATTATTGTTGATTTTTCAACTTACATGTATTTCAGGGAATTAAAGGATCTGGCGCGGTATAACACGTTTTCCCGCTGCATTAGTCTCGAGGTCATCCGAGTTTAAGGGATGTGACTTTTTCCTGGACGAGTCACAGTTCTTAAAGAGTGTTTTTTTCTTGTTGGTGTTGTGTCTTTTGAACACTGTTTATGTTTGTTAGGATGTGATATCCGTTAAGACAATGTTGTGGTTCTTTACTCTTCAAACTTATTTTAATGGATGATCTTGCATGGTTTTTATTTCATATAGCTTGTTATGATTAAGCTATGGTATTAAGAAGTCACACCAAAATAACCACGCTTCCGCAAAGCCAGGGGGTGAGGATGTAACACCTCGAAAATTCACGTCCTGTAATGTGTTGACACGTGTCACATGTTTAAATGTGTAATAGAATGTTATAAAGGACTAAAGTTGACAAACATGGAAAGTATGTGAATATACGAGTTCTAAATGTCAACGGTGAATAAATATATTGTACATTAACCCTATTTGATTCTTATAGCATCAAACGAATAAATCATGGATCATGCGAAGCTAAAAGTGAGAGATTTCAAACTACAGGGGTTAAAAGTGTCAACATGTTTAAGTTATACCTCTGAGTGACCTTTTGACAAACCCGAAGCTTTGTAACTGTTAATTATACTCACTAGAATGCACGATATAAATTTCGTAAAGTTTCGTTATCATATGAGAAAGTTATGATCAAATTCGTGTGCAAAGGGTTAAAGCGTAAACGTTGAAAGTTAGGACTTTTCGGGTAACAATAAGGTTAACCGGGGACCTAACAAAGTGGGTATATGTTTTAAAGCCCTTATAAATCAATTTGGAGGGTTCAAGATGCAAGAAACAAGTGCCTAAACGAAGTTTGAAGAGCCAAGGATCAAATAGCAAAAAAAAAAAAATTCAGATTTTCTGCAGACGACCGTCGCGCCACGCGAGGATCCCTCGCGCCACGCGAGGATCCCTCGCGCCACGCGAGGGACTCCCAGTTCCGAATTTCTTGGTTGTTGTCTGCCATAGCCTTTATGCGCGACTTTAACCGAATTTCCTCATCCTTCTTGGCTCCTAGGCACCCCCTAAACACTTAGGGACATGTGTTGATGATTTATGGTCAGTGGTAGAACCATGTGTCAATAATCTATGGTGAAAAATTCACTATAAAAGGGCCATGAACTTGCAAACATTCTTCACACCTTCCTTCAAGCTTTCTGATCATTCCTGGAGCTCAAGTCTTCTTCCAAGTGATCACTAATCAAGCTTAGGACTTCAGTAAGTTGCTAATCCTTTCTAGAGAGCAAGGGCCTAAGGATTAGTCGAACTAAGACTGAGTATCTACACTGTGATTTCAGTGGTGTAGCAGATGACGATGACACCCAAATCACCATTGAGGATCAATTGGTCCCGCAGGCAACTAAATTTAAGTATTTGGGGTCGTTTGTACAAAGGGATGGCGACATAGATAGTGATGTAACCCATCGCATACAGGCTGGCTGGTGTAGATGGAAGGCAGCCAGCGGGGTATTGTGCGATAGGAGGTTCCCAACTAAACTAAAGGGGAAATTTTACAGGGTAGCAGTTAGGCCCGCTATGCTATATGGAACAGACTGTTGGGCTATCAAGAAGACACAAGCGCGCAAGATGGAAGTAGCAGAGATGAGGATGCTGAGGTGGATGTGTGGACACACGAGGTTAGATCGGATAAGAAATGAGGTTTTTAGGGAAAGATTAGGAGTGGCTAGTATATCGGATAAGATTAGGGAGGGGAGATTGAGATGGTTTGGGCACGTAAAGCGGAGGCAAACGACGGCACCAGTTAGAGTAGTGGAAACTCTTACTGTGGAGGGGAGGAGAGGAAGAGGCAGACCCAAGCTGACATGGGATGAGCAGATTAGGCATGATTTACTAGAGTTGCATCTGTCTGAGGACATGGTCCAAGATAGGACTTCGTGGAGGCGTAGGATTAGGGTTAAGGACTTCTAGAGGTTATTGTAGTAAGGTCTTAGGTGTATTTTAGGGACGTAGGTTTTTCTTATTCTTTAAGGGACTTTAACGGTGAGTGACCTCTTGTGTTTATGCCCAAATGTTGTTGTATGCCATTATACATGATTTACATTATACTGTGCCACTCTGATCACTTTCTTGATATAGGTGGCTTCTTTTTCTATATTCTTTGACTTGATGTTTTGGTATGTTGTTCGTTTTGGAGCCGGGGGTCTCTCTGGAAGCAGCCTCTCTATCCCTAGGGATAGAGGAAAGGTCTGTCTACATCCACCCTCCCCAGACCCTATAAGTAGCTTTGCTATTTGTGGGATTTACTGGGTATGATTGATTGATTGATTGATTAGTTATTTAGCTAAAAGTCAAACCGTCGTAATTACGGTTTGACTTCGAGATTAATTAATAATGGCTCAGTCAAATCTTGAATCAAAAGTAGTTATAAGTTGGTAATTATGTGGGTAATAAACCCTCAAAAGGGTTCCCCCAGATTCCCACTCTAACTAGGTCAAATGTCGGGTCAAACGTGTTAATAAAAAGTCAACAAAATGTTTAAATTACAATTTATGCATGATTAGCAATGTAGAACACATACAACCTGTTTGATCATTATTATAACTTGGTAATTAGTGTAAGAACATGTCTAAACATGTTCAACCCGATAATTTCCTGTTTAGACCCGGTTCGGAACCGAAAGTCGCATAGTTTGACTTATACTTTGACTTTCAGTCCTGACCCGTTATGGTATATTTTAGAAATGCGTTAGAGCTTTATTTGGACCAGGTTACATGCTAGTATAACCCTCTGTGATTATACACCTCGGATCATTAGTTATCCAATTAATATGCATGATTCCGTTAATTGCTCATATGTTGACCATTATGCCCTTATTACCTTAAAACATGATTTTTGGAAATGTAAAAGAGTAGAAACTTTAATTACTAATATATAAACTTGTATGCAAAGTTAGACATCAGTTTGAGGTGTAGATTAAGAGTTATGCTCGTTAGCGTAAAATGAAAGCTTTATGTTAATAAAACGGCGTAATTAGCGTATAGCCTAGTTAAGCCTACTTTTTGATATCAAATATTTTACCCACAGATGTAATATATTATTTTGGGATTTTTAAAGATTTTTAATTAATTTTAGGCTGAGCATAACTTATAGTCGTAGACTTAATCCGGTAATTGTCGGTTTTGCCCTAACGGGCCATAAAATGAGTTTTACATATCTAATTGACTCCAAACCTTTTGCTACTAATCACATATGATAAATAAATTATTTTAAGCCTTCTGGAATAATAAAAATATCAGCTTTAAGTATCGAACCCGAAAATGGCTCCTAATCGCCTAATTAAGCGTTTTTAACGCCTAGTATGTACTAGAACTATTTTAAACATACAAAGGGTGATACCTACTGATATTTGAGGCAAATTATAATATTTTAATAGTAGGAAAAATTTGTTTAACTCAGACTTCAGTTTTGAGCTTTTCGGCTTATGTGAAATTACCAAAATGCCCCTACGGTGCATAGTTTGGTTATAATTGATAAATTTCACATATATACAATATCCTACTGATATAACTTAGCAAATTAATTATCTTTGCTGATTACATCAGACCTGTAACTCAAGATATTACTTAAACTCTTTTATCAACTTATAAATGACCAAACTACCCCTACGGGGCATAGTTTGTGTTTAAATTCATTTCAGGCATAATAAATGATATCTTACTGATGTCACAACATATTTGGAGCATATTAACTTAGAAAACCTGTAAATGGCTCTCATTATTACCCGTTACGCTTATTACGCGTTCGGTTCGGTTTATGTAACTAGTTTACATAAATTAGCCTAAACGGGTCAAACCTTATCGGTTTTATCTCAAAATCCAGAATGTGTATGAAATACCCATATTAAGCAAGTATCTGAACTTATCGGGTCTAAATCACATTCTATCCGGTCTTCGCTTAATCGTGCGTACGAACCGTATCTTTGAAACTAACCGGTCTAAGCTTAAGCTTAACTAAAGACCCGTTAGAATTCTAATAGGTTATTATAAACCTTCGTTCCAGATTAGGAGAACCAGTAAAAGCTACTTGCAATTTGCTTATTGTGATTATTACATTGCTCAGGTAAATACTTTTAACTTATTTTCCCTATACGGGCTTGGGTTACGGTATATAGAATACCGCTTGATCGGGCATCAAATCTTCCATCGTTGGGTGGTTAATTGAATAATTTGATCAGCTCGTTTAAACAGTCTTGTTACTTAAAGCCTTTGGGGGGGTTAATGACCATGTCCCGGATATCCTTGGCATCATTTTACGAAATGGCCACGACTTAAACGCGGGGTGTAGGCGTACACCCGTCAGTGCACAAAAGAATAATGTGGTGTGTCTATTGATCTTTAACCCGGACAAGATCCGGGCTACTTAACGCACAAGGAACATGTAATTCGTTCACAAGATTATAATATTAAATATTTCTCTCAAGTTAAATAAAATGTTTATGCCACGTGCATCCAAATCAATTTTCAATCATTTTCTAAAATGAGTCAGTTGATTGTATTTACCAGTGTAAACTGACGTATTTTCCCAAAAAGATTAAATGCAGGTACTAAGCGTAATTGGCTGGGATTTCTCCTTAGCATCACTAGAAGTCTCGCAAGCTTAAGATGCCTAAAGTCTGTTGAACTATTGTTTCCATTTTGTTTCCGATCCATCTGTGGATAAACTTCCGAATATTGTGACATTTGATACTACAATATTAAATTCGGTTGTATTAAATCTTTTAAATTTGCTTCCGCTGTGCATATTAAATATTGTGTTGTTTGACTATTATGTTGCCAACCACGTCACGATACTCCCCACCGGGCCCACCGGTGACACGTGGAAACCGGGGTGTGACAGGAGGCCATCGGCGACGCCCTCTATATTTTGCATTTTTCTGCAGTTCCGTTTCGTCGTCCGTACGCACTAAAACGCGCATAACTTTTGAACCGTTTACCCGTTTAACCTCCCTTTTCTTCCTACATGCTCGTAAATTTACATTCTATCATATGAACTTGAAATCCAACATCCGGTTTAAGGAAAATATTCACTTAAAGCTCTCGGCTTTATATACCCGCTTTCACTTATTCGACCCGTTCATGTTTTCGTCAAACTACTCATTTGTTTTAACCCAAAACTTACATAAACGTTGTAACTATAATACTTTTAAATTATCCGGGGTTCGTACTTGGGATTTATGCACCCGATACCCGGTATGCGTTAAACCTATTCATGTCATTCATTTATACGAAAGCCAACTTTGTTAATACAATTTCAAATGCGAAATTGTTTGTCCATTAACCATGACTCACAACCGAGTCTTTAGACTATTAATCCGTGTCTCCGATTCTTGGTTAGCGTACTTATGTACAATTCTACCCATACACGGTTATAGTACCGTAATCAATTACTTATACAACCCTTCCGGTATAGTAATAAAACCACATTTTGACCCATTCGGCCTACTTAACGTAAATCATCAATTTCATACAACCCTTCCTTATTTGACTTCAATTATCATGCCTAATTAACTAGAACATAACCTTACTTAACAAACTAAGAAGTGATTCGGAAATCACTTACCTTGTGCATCCGTGTCCGTATCCACTTCCTTGCCTCCTCTTAACCCGTTAGCCTTTCATGCTTGAGTCCATCTTGATATGATTCCTCTACTTTCATGCCACCAATTCACATTCTCGTTAGCATACACAATTGTACATGTTAAAGATCATATCAATTGCATATTTCACATTTGACTTTCATTAGTCAATTATAACAAGCATAAGACATATACCCACTTTCACATACTTTCAAACTCATATAATTCAACATGTCATTCCATGTAACGCGTATTGATGTAACATGTACCATACGACTTTCTAATATCCTATCTTTACAAAAACAAGTCAATTTATGCTTCCTATGTGTAGTTGACTTTCAGAAGTCAACGGTTTATCAAATGAACTTCTGACTTATCCACATATATCTGTAACATCATTTATGCTATATCAATGACACTATATACATTTCTTACTCACGATGCAAATATGCTTACAATCATATGATCACCTAGTGATATTAAACACAACGTACAAGTCCTTAATGCATTGTCTTGACCAAGACATACATTCAACCCGAATTCTTGTATAAGTTCCATCTAAAGCACATTCTCCAAGTTAGTATACTACTAATTACATCATTACCTCATCTCATTCATATATATCAAGCCATTTCATACAATCTCACATCTTAACTTCACTTAGACATTTCATCATACACTTGGTGTGCGTACACCATTTAGTGCACATTGTACAACCAACTAAAGCACATTCTTCCTAGTTCATCCATGAATTAACATAATCTTTCACAAATCATTATCATAACCAAGCATCATATGTTTTATATCAAATTATCCATCTAACTACTTTCTATAACGCTACTCTAACATCAACATTACACAATTCATCATAAATCTTCACTAAACTTCATATTCCTACAAATTCTAAGTGGGTTTTATCCCAACTCATCAATACAATCAAAATTAAGCACAATACAACTTTACATGTTGATATTATCTAGTATTCATGCTCAATTTCATTGAACATTCACGGATTACACATAACCCACTTCATCAAAATCACCAAAACAAGAAATTAAACTTACTTGATGTCAAGCACACTTAGCTAATCAAAGTTCCTGTCTCATGCATTCGATTAATCTTTGATTTCCCTTTCAATTTGAGGGATTTAGGGATGTTAGGGTTTTGAAGGGAAATGTTTCCCCTAGCCTCATCTCACGATCGCACATACACACATATGAAGCACTGGGCATTTTTTGTTAAGTGTTTTGATGAGATATTGTTCCTTTTAACCCCTCATCTTTTCATAACATGTCACTTTCCCCCATTTCTACATACTAACCTAGTAAACCTTCATGTATACATAAGAATTTTAGATTTACTAAAATTTATAAAACTTTAATAATGGTAGAAATCCATGTTTACCATTTCTTTTCGTCAAAATATTGTGATTAAAACATTATAATATGTCTTACAAAATTTGGGGTGTTACAAGTCTACCCCCCTTAAAGAAGGTTTCGTCTCCGAAACCTTTCTCATTCTAAGTAGACCAATACTACTCTTACTTTTTCATCTATTCATTCACGATGCTCTTTACAACATGAATACATTCGGGATCTTGGTCAAAAGTTTGTTTCATACCTAAATATGATTGTACGCATTGTCCTTACGTTTTTAAATTATGTAATTTGCTTTCATAATCACCTAAAACTCAAAATCTGATCCAGAGCTCTTATTAGTGTCGTTTTCATTGTCTGATGCTAGTTCCTAGCAAACCTCCTTACTAGCGATTCATTCATCGAATTTATTCCAATTGTATACAATTATTAATCGTACAAACCTAAGTCTATGGCTTGTTACTAACTTCCTATTTAAGCATATTACATTCATATATTTACTAATCGAAATAAATCGATTTATTTCGTACTACTCATACATCATATGCTATCTTTCATTTTGTTCACTATGAGCCATCCTAAACATTCCATTACTAACATTACTTCTAATTACTTTTAAGCTCATAGGAGGGGTCGATATATTACCATACGCATACTATAATCATTCAAAGACTTATTATTTCAACCAAATTCACCCTTCTTAAACTTACTTATCCGTACTTAACACGAAGACTAAGCATTATTTCCATGGTTACTATTGTTATTTATGCCATGCGTATCTTTTCTACAACGTCTTGTTCAAATGAACATGGCCAACAAGCCGAGCATCAAAGTTAGCATTTCTTAGCGATACTTGTCGTCTCGTATATTCTATCAGAATTTCCACAGTTACGAGCATTCAGGTTCAATACCACTCGACGATCATTGCGAACATTTTGAAATTCACTCCACATTTTGCTTTACGGTTTGTATATATACATTCTATTCTGACACATCCATCTCTAGTCGAGTCATAACCTCCTATTAAAGTTACAACCCTTTTTATACATACCTGACGGAAGTAGATTCCATTGATTCGTTATCCTTATCTTACGATGATCATTCCTTTCCGATTGGTGACATTGCGTGTCCATTCATCAAGCTCACCTATGAGTACAAAACTTAACAAATCAAAACATTAACTACCGAGTTCAAATGGTGATCGCCATCTGACCCGTATGACCCATTTATCCTTTCGACCATTCTTGCATGCAACGCATTTGCATAAATATATTTATATATATATATATATATATATATATGAAAGTTTAAACATAATTTGAATCATATCACTTAAGGAATATTTACTTGTTTGGTCCGTAATTACTTACACATTAGGATATTTTCATTCTTATCATTCTTTTGTTCATTTGCTTTACATTTACTTATATGAATTGTTCGACGCAAACATGGTCAAACTATCGACGCATCCTGAGGTGGGCTAATTTCATCCTTTTTGTGTTTTAAATCCGTTTCGCGGATCCAAACGTAACATCCCTACCCTTCATTCCTTCTATGTTTGAATCCGTCTAGCGGTTTCAAACATATCGTTCATATCTTCCATTCCTTACATATGTTGAATTCGTCTCGCGGATTCAAACAGGTCATTCATACTTTCATTCCTTTTCATGTTTCGAATCCGTCCCGCGGATCCTAACATATCATTCATACTTTCATTCCTAAAAGTCTTGCGTTTCTCTTTACCCTCACGTCCACCTACTACCTAATTCTAACGGACATACCTGTAATAATTATCACGGTCTTGTGAACGTCATAAGTTTCTTGTGTACTGGCCAGGTACACAATCCACATACTAGTTTCGTGTCTTCGTGTAATCACCACCTTATGTCCGAAGAACTAAATTTCGGCACGTGTATCATTTTCAAAACTTCATTGCCATATCACTATTATATATTTCATTTAAAAATTTTCTTTCACTCGCTTAATTATACCATTTCATACGCCCACACGTTAAATTTACGTACCTGGGGTCCATTCGTCTTATCACTTGTCTTGATGTCGGTTCTAAACCGCATTCCTGGATCATCCTTTCCAAGCAATTATGCTTACCTTTAGATCTTGATCGAGTCATGGATTGTACGGGTTCCTTATCACAAGAGCACGCAGGTTTGAGTTCAAGTACCTATCCTCTCGTACTTGATTCTCTCAAACCAAGGCTCTGATACCAACTTGTTAGGTCCTAATACGTATTTAACAAAAAGTCGTAGCGGAAATTCGTGCCATAAAATTTCTTTCATTACAAACGTCTTGACTTACTTGAAAGTTCGTTTTAATATGAATCTTTTACAAAAATAAAGTATAAGTCATGTTTACTAAAGTACATACTCAATTATTCCCGTACAATCTATCCTATGACTCGGTCTTCGATCTCTAATCCTCGTGATAATCGCCCATGATTCGTACAACCTGCACTCACCACATACATTCATAACATTAGTGCACAATACATAAACAAGATTCATTCTCGTACACTCCCCATTTCGTTATCTTTCTAACTTTAAGTGTTTCCTCTACGTATCCATATCCTGGTGAGGCTTCAATAATGTACGTGCATTACTTTTCATTCTCAAGGCACACTATTAATAACGTATTACTCAACGTATCTAATTCATGCATACATACATTCTTACATGCATACATACACATCTACATATGTACATACCTTCCATTATCTCTACATACATGCATATACACATACATATCTTCATATATACATAAATACACATCTACATACGTACATACATCCCTACGTTTCTACATACATGCGTACACTCATACGTATCTTCACATATACATAAATACACATCTACATACGTACATACATACTACGTACACGTTCAAGATCTTATATACCTCTTGTATATCCATACATTAATTACATGGTACTTAGACTTAGATTTATAGCCCATAGACGTCAAAAGAACGATCAAAATCATGTTTGGGAGGCCCGCCGTGGTCCACGGATAACAAACCGAAGCCTACTATACCCAAATCAACTTAGATAACAAATTTCAGGTTTTTGAACATGGGGAGGCCGTCGGCGACGACCCTAGGGGTGTCGGCGACGGCCCTTGCAATTGCCCGTAGCCCAAAACTTCCGTAGACAGCCAAATAACCCGTCAGCCAAAAACTGACTTTCTAGAGCCCGTCGGCGACGCCCCTAAGGCCGTCGGCGACGCCCTCTAGATTTTGCATTTTTCTGCAGTTCCGTTTCGTCGTCCGTACGCACTAAAACGCGCATAACTTTTGAACCGTTTACCCGTTTAACCTCCCGTTTCTTCCTACATGCTCGTAAATTCACATTCTATCATATGAACTTGAAATCCAACATCCGGTTTAAGGAAAATATTCACTTAAAGCTCTCGGCTTTATATACCCGCTTTCACTTATTCGACCCGTTCATGTTTTCGTCAAACTACTCATTTGTTTTAACCCAAAACTTACATAAACGTTATAACTATAATACTTTTACATTATCCGGGGTTCGTACTTGGGATTTATGCACCCGATACCCGGTATGCGTTAAACCTATTCATGTCATTCATTTATACGAAAGCCAACTTTGTTAATACAATTTCAAATGCGAAATTGTTTGTCCATTAACCATGACTCACAACCGAGTCTTTAGACTATTAATCCGCGTCTCCGATTCTTGGTTAGCGTACTTATGTACAATTCTACCCATACCCGGTTATAGTACCATAATCAATTACTTATACAACCCTTCCGGTATAGTAATAAAACCACATTTTGACCCATTCGGCCTACTTAACGTAAATCATCAATTTCATACAACCCTTCCTTATTTGACTTCAATTATCATGCCTAATTAACTAGAACATAACCTTACTTAACAAACTAAGAAGTGATTCGGAAATCACTTACCTTGTGCATCCGTGTCCGTATCCACTTCCTTGCCTCCTCTTGACCCGTTAGCCTTTCATGCTTGAGTCCATCTTGATATGATTCCTCTACTTTCATGCCACCAATTCACATTCTCGTTAGCATACACAATTGTACATGTTAAAGATCATATCAATTGCATATTTCACATTTGACTTTCATTAGTCAATTATAACAAGCATAAGACATATACCCACTTTCACATACTTTCAAACTCATATAATTCAACATGTCATTCCATGTAACGCGTATTGATGTAACATGTACCATACGACTTTCTAATATCCTATCTTTACAAAAACAAGTCAATTTATGCTTCCTATGTGTAGTTGACTTTCAGAAGTCAACGGTTTATCATATGAACTTCCGACTTATCCACATATATCTGTAACATCATTTATGATATATCAATGACACTATATACATTTCTTACTCACGATGCAAATATGCTTACAATCATATGATCACCTAGTGATATTAAACACAACGTACAAGTCCTTAATGCATAGTCTTGACCAAGACATACATTCAACCCGAATTCTTGTATAAGTTCCATCTAAAGCACATTCTTCAAGTTAGTATAATACTAATTACATCATTACCTCATCTCATTCATATATATCAAGCCATTTCATACAATCTCACATCTTAACTTCACTTAGACATTTCATCATACACTTGGTGTGCGTACACCATTTAGTGCACATTGTACAACCAACTAAAGCACATTCTTCCTAGTTCATCCATGAATTAACATAATCTTTCACAAATCATTATCATAACCAAGCATCATATGTTTTATATCAAATTATCCATCTAACTACTTTCTATAACGCTACTCTAACATCAACATTACACAATTCATCATAAATCTTCACTAAACTTCATATTCCTACAAATTCTAAGTGGGTTTTATCCCAACTCATCAATACAATCAAAATTAAGCACAATACAACTTTACATGTTGATATTATCTAGTATTCATGCTCAATTTCATTGAACATTCACGGATTACACATAACCCACTTCATCAAAATCACCAAAACAAGAAATTAAACTTACTTGATGTTAAGCACACTTAGCTAATCAAAGTTCCTGTCTCATGCATTCGATTAATCTTTGATTTCCCTTTCAATTTGAGGGATTTAGGGATGTTAGGGTTTTGAAGGGAAATGTTTCCCCTGGTCTCATCTCACGATCGCACATACACACATATGAAGCACTGGCCATTTTTTGTTAAGTGTTTTGATGAGATATTGTTCCTTTTAACCCCCTCATCTTTTCATAACATGTCACTTTCCCCCATTTCTACATACTAACCTAGTAACCCTTCATGTATACATAAGAATTTTAGATTTACTAAAATTTATAAAACTTTAATAATGGTAGAAATCCATGTTTACCATTTCTTTTCGTCAAAATATTGCGATTAAAACATTATAATATGTCTTACGAAATTTGGGGTGTTACAAAAACGCTGGTAACTGAGCTCCAGGTTGGTAACTGAGCACCGGAAAACCTAGCTGATCTTCACCTCCGATGAGGTTTGTTTAGGCCCGATTTTATCATCACGCTGGTAACTGAGCTCTGATCTTCACACTGGTAACTGAGCTTCACCTCTGATCTTCAGCCTGGTAACTGAGCTCCAGGCGGATGACGGAGGAGATACGACGGAGGAGAATCGTATAGTTTTTTATTTTGACCCGACTGGGTTCGGGTGTCTTCATAACCAATCCGGGTTCGGGTGAAAGGGGTTTTTGTTCAGGATTTTGAGTAGGGGTTGGAGAAGATGATGTTGAGTATTTGGGTAGGGGTTCGGGTGTCTTCATAACCAGAGGATTTTGAGTATTTGGAAACGAAGGAAGTGAAAGGGGTTTTTGTTCACGATATAAATGACGGCGGCAGGTGGTGGTGCTGGTGCGAGAGGGTGTTGGCAGGTGGTGGTGGTGCGAGAGGGGTGTGGCAGGGGTTGGAGAATATGATATTGGGTTGGGGATGATATGATAAGCTGCTGCACTCTTCTTTTTTAAGTTAAGAAATTAATTAATTTAATTATTTTAATTAATCATTTATTAAAATAATAAAAGAAATGACCAAATTACCCCTGAGGAAAGGGACAAAAACCAGGTTTTTTTTTTAAATCTTACCTGATTTCAGTTTTGGACTAAAATGGCAATAAAAGTAAAACCACAGGGACTCAGATGTAAAAAGTTTGAGATTTGGACTAAAGTGGCAAAACTGGCCAAACCACTGGGACCAAAATGGCAGTTTACTCTTTATATATTTATTATTATTTGGTTATTGGGTTTAAATAAGTATTAATATTTTTTTAATGGGATATGTTTATCTAGTTTGGGTTTAATGATCATTTATTTGATGTTTGAGTCATAGTAGGTTTGGGTTTAGTTAAGTATAATTAGATGGTTAAGTTTATTGTAATTAGTGTATTTTGGTGTAATAATATAAAAGAGTCTAGCAGAGTTCGTTCAATCTCGTGTTTTTTTGTGTTCGATAAAGCCCTGATTTCCAGTAATTTGGTATCAGAGCTTAGCGGTTTGAGAGTCGTTTTCCAAGGAGGAGGAGTAGCCCTTTGCGGGGCTGCTACGGAGGTAAAAAATGGCAGGAAGGTTCGGTGAGTTCGGCAATTAGAGGTGATGGTAGAAGCACCTATAAGTTCATCTTGGACGTTAATTTTGTCGGTAGGATAATATTGAAGCAAAAGGTGGTGCGCAATACAGGCAGTGCACGGAGAAGATCTCAAAAGTGAATTATTATTGATTTGATTATAGTGTTGTGGGTCGGTGTTGTTGGCATGGAATTTATCACATGAGTTTGCATTGCATTGGTTGATATCACACAAATGCATGTAATTCACTTGATTGTGATGGTAGACGCCATTCAATTAGTGAAATTAATTGGTGAAAGCTACGTTTAATACAATTTTGAGGAAGTCCAAGTAGGTGGAAAGCCTCCGGGTGATACCGTGTTCAATTAGTGAGGGCTGTCAACTAGTGTTAACGGCAGTTGCGAGGCCGTTCGGGTCAACTGATGTCGCAAAGAGAGTGTCAATTTGAACATTAACGGTCCGGTAGTATTCGGCAGCGATTGGCGGGTCAAGAATTAAGGCAACGAGTATAGTCAATAGATTAGTAGGGGTCGATTGAGAAAAATCGAAAGATTTAACCTAAGTTTGATCGTGTTTTTTGTCGGAGACTCTTCCTAGCCAAGGAGAAAAATCGCAACGGGGAGTGCGATTTTTTTTGCAGAAAAACCAACAGGTGTGTCATGAAAGGAACGGAAGAGTGAGATGTTTAGGGATTCTTGGTGAGGGACAGATCAACAGGCGGTTGTTGTGTAACACCCCAAAAACGGGTTTATTAATTATAATAAAGTAACCGAAAATAAACGGGTAAAATACGGTAGTGATAAAAATAAACCCGGAAAATATTAGGATCTAAATAAGTAAGCCTAATATTAACTAAAAAAGTGAATCAAAGTTTTGGAGGAAACAAAGTTTATAAAAGACCCGAGGTAACGGGGTGTATGTAACACCCCTAAAATATAAATCCTTTTATTATAAATCCGACGTTTATATTAATGAGATAAACTAACTAGTGATAAAACTAACCTAGTTAGATAAGAGTTTAGTGATAATAAATTAGAGTGTTAGAAACACCCAAAATAAAAACCTCATGAAAGTAGGAGGGTTAAAAGTGTCAAATATGAAACAAGTTTTATTAAAAAAAAACAAATAAAAGAAAAATCCAACACACACACTGGTGTGTGGATCGACTAGAACACAGAGGGGGCGACCAGGTTTCTTCAAAACCCTAACTCACCCAAAAATTCACAAATTGAAGGCACAAATCCATTCCAAAACGAAATCCGAGCTTAGATTGATGATCTCCACCGTAAGGGGGTCACAAGGTATGTGAATTTCATGAGAAATCTCTAGTTGAATTTCTGGGTGATCTTAGAAAATTCGAAATTTATAGTTGCATGTTTGTTATATGGATGGAATAGGAACAATATGGTGTCTAGGAGTAAGCCCTAGACAAGTATATGATGAAATCATGCCTAATTGTAGTAAATTCCATGAACACCATTGAAGGTGATTAGTGGGTTGTTGTGAACTTGATGAACACTAGGATTTCGAATGTTGTTCTAGTGTAATTTGATATTTATGAAGCGATTTCTGATTTATTGATGTTACCCTTTATATGAAATAGTCCGATTGATGTTAAATTTGGCTATATGACAAGTTATGAACATGATAATGAATCATGTAAATTATTGCCCATAAGGTGTTTGTTAAAATGCCTAAGAGAAAGCTAAGATGTTAAGTTTCGAATAAAAACGCATATTCGAATAACATTGTGAAATATGTGTTATATGTCATGAGTGGAGTTCTAAACAAATCGTTGATTGAACTCTATAGACAAAGGAGTCGAGTTTTCAAGCGGACAGACCGGAGTCGACATGCGCTTGAAGGGAACGCTTTAAAGGTACGCGACTTGTCGTCTCGTTACATTTATATAGACAAGCTTAGTTAAAATATGTTTAAGGTTGATATAGCGAAAATGGTCATGTCGACTAAACGGGTCAAATGGTGTGTTAATATCATTTGACATTAATAACTGACGACTACTTGTTGAGTTTTATGATTTCATGAAATAACATATGTTGCGTTGCTTTAATTAGAAAATTTAAAGCAAGAGGTATGTAAACGGGTCAATGCTATGACCCGAGCCAGGTACATATAGTTAGATTTATAGTTAAAAGTGGTATTGTGGTCAATTAATTAGTGGAAGTCCTTCGTCGTAAATTGAGGGATTAAAAATTGACCAAAAAGCCCTTGATGGGTATATTAGGCAAACGACCCATATGGGTTGTTTGGAAACTTGCATTATGGTTATGAGATATAGGTAGATACCTTGAATGTGGAATTATGAAGTGTGAAAGGAAAAGAACGAGTTTTACACTAGAATGCTTAATATTCTCTAAATGGGTCGAAATGGTTTCATGTGCATACGTAATTCAAAATAAAATTTCGAACCCGAGCAAAAAATTTTGGGTTAAATACATTGGTGTATATTTTGTTGTTTAAAACCAAGCGAGTGGTTTTAAATACAAACGGGTCAAAATGTTGATTTTGAATAATAAGCCGACTGCTTAAAATTTTGGTATTTTATTAGTTTGAATGATAAATTTTAACTCCATATGATGGAGAATTAAATTACGAACGCGTAGGAAAAAGAATCGCCTAAAACGGACTTACGGATCAAAAGTTATGGTGGTTTTAAGTTTGGACTTGATAAAAGGTTGAGCTGGTAAAGTGCAGCAACAAATAAACAACTTGCTGTCAAAAAGGGGGCTAGGTGTAGCGTCTAGCCCCCCCTGATTCCGAAAATTGTTTAATTTTTGTTTGTTTGACCCATATAACTTGTTTAAACTTGTTATTTAACTATCAAAGCTAACTTTTAAGTTGGTTTTGATCATAGGTGATAGCCAAGAGTGCCCGGATGAAGATCAAGCTCGAAGAAGAACCGAACACGATAAAGTTAAAGCTTCCGCACGGTGTTTCGTCCTAACTCTCAAACGACGAACTCAAATTCATTACGATGTATATAAATCTTCATTTGTAAAAGTTTTAAATTAACCGTATTTTTCAAAGTACATGTAATCAAAATTACATGTTTATTTTCGTAAGCTATATGAAAACCTTAAAATAATAACAAGGGTGTTACATGTTGTCTTTGTTGATGGTTGTTATTAGCGACGACATATCAAGGAGGAGTGTAACATTGTGGTAAAACAACGATTAAAGGAGGGCTTAATCTGTTTTAGCATCAAGTAAAGTGCAGTGGAAGTTCAAACCATGAAGGCATTAAATGTGTCTGAGGTAGAGGTTAGGAGTCCGAGAAACATCGAGATTGTCTAGAATAGCAGGGTTTGATCAAGCAATTAGGATTGAGGGGGGAGATTAAAGGGTTGATCCTAATTGGAGTTGAATTGGGTTCAACATAATTCAAAAGCGTTAAAGATAAAGGTTTGGTTTGTTTATTATTATTTAGTTATTGGGTTTAGATAAGTAGGGGAAGGTTCATTTGAGAAGAAAATTAAATTAAGAAGAAAAAAAACAAAGGATACAAATGTAAAACATTAAATAGGTTTTTTCTCAACTCATTTATTATTATCTTTAACTAATTATTTAGTCATAAACACTATCATCCTCCACACTTAAATTTTTGGTTACACATATCAAAAATTATCCTATACGTTTTGAAATTTATCCTACACACCTCGTAATTTATGCTACACTTTAAATTATATATTTTTTCTTTTTTTGAAAAATATGTTTTTTTGAAAATAAGTTACAAATTTAATGTAGTTAGCAATTAAAAAGGAAGACTATCAATTAATGATCCATCTAAGTTTACCAATATACCCTTACACTAATATTAAATGCAAAAATTAAATTAAATAAAATGAAGCATTCTTATTGGTTGAAAATTCTTCTTTTTTATTCTTACAAAAAAATTATTCTCATTTGAACTCTCCACTAGATGGGGTACGGTACTAAACCCGACCCGAGCGGTCGGATTGCCGTTACGTATTGCTTTTATATTAATTATTTATTATTGTTGCTACTAACCCAACCGCGAGGCCCAACGCGATGTAGTTTACACTACTTTGGGTCGGGGCTTGTAGAGATAACCCCTAACTGGGCCTGGCCCATTGAGGTTAGGGGAGGCCCATATCCCTCTATATAAAGAGGTCTTCACCTCTTGAATAGGGGAGAGCATATGGAGCCGCCACACTTTTTGTAGCTGGAAACAGGAGAATCTTCTCCTACCGGCAATCTCTACAACCCCACTTTCTTCTCTTCTCTATGGCAGATCTAGGTTCAAGAGGAAGAACGAGATGTGATTCTTCACCCTCATGTAGAACGCGGTCCAGTCATCCCGGCGGTGAACCCGTGTTTCTTCATTGGCGCCCACCGGTTCAAAATCTAAATCCCAGAATCACAACTGGTCTCCTCCTCAAATCTCAGATCTGTTTTGTTTGAAGTTACACATGGTTCTTGATCAAAAAACTCAACATCGATGGTGTTCTTTGAAGTTTTACGTGGGTTTTTCATGACCCGTTCTGCTGGGGCCAAGATACCAGATTTGCTCCCGGTCTGTTGGAGCTGATGTCGGCTCGTTCTGTTGGGTGTCAAGCTACCAGATCTGTTTCGTTCTAATGGGGCTCAACAAACCAGATCTATTTTTGTGGCTAAATACAAAGTTGCAATTTCCAGATCTAAGGATAAGAACATTTTGCGTTTTCCCATTTCTAAAAATATGATTCATGCTTATTATATGTATTTGCTTATGATGTGTATGAGAATCTGCAGAAGCTTGAAGTGCACACCAATTTGGACGATGATGGTTAAAAGGGAGGTGCATCCCACATAGCTAATGGTACAACCATGAAGTATACATACTTTTGCTTTTGGGGTTCACCCTGTTTTGAGCACTACACGAAGATCCAAAGCTCTCCAAATCCGGTACGTGTAATCAACTACGATCTATCAACGAATCTGATAGTTATCAGCAAAACATTATATATAATCCAAAAAGCCTTGAAGTTAGTTTACAACAGAGATTAAAAATTAGTATTGATATAATTATTTATTACAAAAAAAAAAAGTGACCTTATCTCAAAGGTAGACCAACTTTGTCACTTAGCCTGAGACCATGACAGTGCATATGGCCAACCAATTTTGTCACCTAGCCTGAAAAAAGGGCTGGCACATTACATGTGGGGCCCGCACCACAGGCTTTTTTCGTTGTATTATTTAATGCTTCATTTTGAACATCTACACAAGACTTGCTGATGCACATGATTTAGTTCACTATTACAAAACTTTTTACAAATGAAAAAACTGTCCGGAGATGCTCCACCGCGCAGAAACATGCACCATTGACGGACATGCTCCGCCGTGCGTGAGCACATGTGTCTCTCCACCGACTCGCGCGCCATGCATACTTTTCACCGGCTCGTGCGCCGAATATACTTATACTCGCGCGCAGTGAACAAACTTCACCGACTCGCGCGCCATACATACCGTGCATCTTGCGCATAATGAACAAGCTTCACTACCCGCGCGACGTACATGCTTTTACACCTCGCGCATAGTGAACAAGCTTTACTACTCGCGCGACGTACATGCTTTTACACCTCGGGCATAGTGAACAAGCTTCACTACTCGCGCGACGTACATGCTTTTACGCCCCCGCGCATAGTGAGCAAGCTTCACTACTCGCGCGACTTACATGCTTTTACACTCCACGCATAGTAAGCAAGATCCACTGACTCGCGCGACATACTTACCTTACGCCTCACGCGCGATGAACAGCTCCACCCGGCTCGCACGACACACATACTTACACCTCGCGCATAGTGAGCAAGCTCCGCCGACTCGCGCGACATACATACTTACACCTCGCGCGCATTGAGCAAGCTCCACCGCTCGCGCGACATACACGCGTTACATAGCCGCTCGCATGCACGCGCCAGACAAAAACCTCCATCACCCCGCGCATGTCTGGTGGGGGAGTCATTTGGAGATAGCAACAATTGTCTTGTGCAACTTACTGTTGCATGTTCTTCTTTTTATATAGATAAAAGCAAAATGGGAAGCCACGTTATACATGTTTTGCTTGAGGTTTTTAACTTCATCTTTACCTCAAAGGTGTTAAAACTTTATTTTGTGATTGTGGAATCACACGTTTAAAATGCATAAATATTTCATGGCTACTCCTCATATCCGAAAATATCTTTGTAAGGTGTACCGGTAATAAGGCGAAAAAGCCACTCACAAAAGCCCGGGCACGACGAAGCCCCGCGCATGATGGACAAACTCCATCACGCCTGACAACGGAACACGGCGAGGTCTCCCACGCAACAGCTCGTATAAGATTGACCATGGCGAGGGCCCGCCAAAAAAGCTTTGTGCCCCGTGTGAAAACTTCGCGTCAGCCGGAAAGGTCTCACCGCGCACCTACACCGGTCCACCGTTTTTTTTATAAATCAATCTTTTAGATAACCCCCTTGTGGACGTCATTCTCGCCGGACCAATGTTGCACTTCCGACTGGTGGAAATCGCTGCAATGGATGACCTTCCCAAGCTTGTACAGCCTAGTCGGTGGCCATTATTTCGCTATTTGAACACTCACCTCGAGTTTTAAGTTGAGGCCGCTTTAGAAATAGTAAAAAACAATCATATAAAAAAAAGTGTCGTATATAACTAATAAAATGGCTAGTGACTTTTCTGACACCTTTAAGGTGATTATTTAGCATGTGGATCTTATCCACACATTTTGTTTCTTGGAAACACTTGAATTATTTATAAGGTTTAATTACTATACAATGCCACCAATAAACTAAGGTGACCAAGTTCAAGCGAATCGAATCAATTCAACGACATGGTTAACAGTTTATCGTTTTAACGATTAACAACCATGTGGTGTTTCCTAGACATACTGTAACATTGCTTATTATTATCATATTTCAATGCTACTAACATCTATTTAGCAGCAATAAACTGATATCCGTATGGTGCAACACCATTGAGAGGGTCAAAGTCGCTTTAACATATTACGAAGTATGGATGTATGGAACGAGCACCTCCTAAGGACAACGTTTCGGTACAAGGTTTTCCATATATCTGACTCGTTATACAAGGTTTTCCATATATCCTTTACATACGAGCACGCTAGTCTCCGTGCGAGACTGCTGCTCTACATACGAGCATGTAAGTCGCCGGCTGGCGCATGCTCCTTTACATACGAGCACGTAAGTCGCCACGCGCGCATGCTCCTTTACATACGAGCACGCTAGTCTCCATGCGAGACTGCTGCTCTACATACGAGCACGTAAGTCGCCGGCTGGCGCATGCTCTCTTACATATGAGCACGTAAGTCGCCGGCTGGCGCATGCTCTTTTACTTACGTTCACGTTAGTCGCCTCGCGCGGATACTCCATTACTTACGAGCACATAAGTCGCCAGGCGCGCAAGCTCTTTTACATACCAACACGTCGATCTCCATATGAGTCTGTTGTTCTACATACGATCATCTCAGCCTCCATGCGAGCCTTGCTGCTGCACATATAAGCACGCTAATCTTCACGCGACCCTGCTGCTTTACATACGAGCGTGTGTGTCGCCCGTGCGCGCATGCTTAGCCATATATGAAAACGCTTACAAAACGTAAACTGTGCTACAAATGCACGCACCACTTTGGGTATACGCAAAAACGCATTGGCTGAAATAAAGTTTCGCTTACACCTACAATCTTCAAGACAAGCCACATCTCCTTGCGTCATGCCACATTGTTGTTATGTCACACCAGAGGATTAGCGCAGGCTCGGGTCTCCAGTTCATTATTCCTGACGCAACTTTATGCCAATTCTCATTCGCGATACCTTTTCAAAGTGGATTAACACGTGCAACTATTATAGACAGCAGTTTACAAAGATTCAAACACTATAAATACATACGCTTCACGGCTTAAGACACGCGCGCACCTTGCGCTAACCAACAGAAGTCACACCATAGGGTGAATATTTTACAATAGCCACACGACTGTGTGCGCACCGCGAAAGCTGGGCCACACTCACCCGACAAAGGCGAATCGTCAGTGACAACATAATGATCGTCGTGTCAGCAGCCAACTCAAGGGTCACCATCAACGACATTTGCACCAACCTGTCAGATTTGAAATTCGAGAAATTTCTCGCCTAAAATTACAACGAAACTGCAAGTCGAAGCTAGCAAGGGTTGTGCCGCATGCTTCATCAACCAATGATCATGCGCGCCGGTTCTCAAAAGCAACAGGTATCAATTAACAAGCCTGGTAGCCGCGCCGTAGTCATTGACAAACACTTACACGCGCGCCAACTACCAAGACCTAGCAAATTCTTTAAAGACCAACACGCCTTTCCTTTCTCTTTTTTTCCTGAGTCCAGAGCTCCAACCATTCACTTCGCGCATGGAAGCAGCACTGGACTGGGGGGACTTGAAAGGGTATGGTCCCAAAAAGCCGTACAGACCATACTCCTTATACGTTAATCAAACTAATCTACAGACCACGCGCGGACCGCTTAGACAAAACTTAATCCGCGCGCGAGGTTCAAACAGGATTGAAGATCAGATTCAGCACTTAGCATCCTGAATGAAGGCCCTCAGTCCCTAAACCTTGCGCCGGCTGGTTGGACACACACTAAAGGCCGCGCAAGGACGCCCACGTGGCTCCAATCAGGGTGCGCCAACACCGAAGATCTTCTAGAAGACACCAACGGTTGGCACCAAAGGCGCAGAGCGGATATTCCTTGTCGTCGTCTTCGGGACCAAGGCCCATCAACCCATCTCCTTCTAAACTACTCCGACTAAAGATAGGGTCCTTCATACACAGGAATGACCATAGCTAAGCTCAAGAAGGATTAAGAAGATCAACCCTTATGGTCGAAACATAAACCCAACTAATAAACCTAAAACTAGTTACGTACGCGCAACCTTGACAAGTTCATGGCAATGCGCCAATAGCAACGGCCCGCAATCAAACAGCTAAAAGACAGGCGCAACAAGCATGGCCAACAACTTTCCCGCACCTGGGCGACAGGTAAGCCTAAAACTCAATCTTTACCTTCGAGCACTCCTAACAAGTCTAGTACCCCTACCACGCTTGCACGCGGGAGCAGCACTAGACTGGGGGACTTGATGGGGTACGGTACTAAACCCGACCCGAGCGGTCGGATTGCCGTTACGTATTGCTTTTATATTAATTATTTATTATTGTTGCTACTAACCCAACCGCGAGGCCCAACGCGATGTAGTTTACACTACTTTGGGTCGGGGCTTGTAGAGATAACCCCTAACTGGGCCTGGCCCATTGAGGTTAGGGGAGGCCCATATCCCTCTATATAAAGAGGTCTTCACCTCTTGAATAGGGGAGAGCATATGGAGCCGCCACACTTTTTGTAGCTGGAAACAGGAGAATCTTCTCCTACCGGCAATCTCTACAACCCCACTTTCTTCTCTTCTCTATGGCAGATCTAGGTTCAAGAGGAAGAACGAGATGTGATTCTTCACCCTCATGTAGAACGCGGTCCAGTCATCCCGGCGGTGAACCCGTGTTTCTTCAGTATTGGTATTTTATTTAATGGGATTTATTTATCTAGATTTGGTTTAATAATTATTTAAACGGTGTTTGAACCATAGTAGGTCTCGGTTTTTTATTTATTTTTATTTTTTTTTTACAGTTAGAATCTTTAACTTGTTTGAGCCATAGTAGGTCTCGGTTTAGTTTAGTATAAATGGATGGTTAAGGTTATTGTAATTGATGTGTATTGCTGTAATAGAAAGAAAGAGTCGAGCGGGTTGTGTTCGATCAAAAGCCTAATTTCCAACATAAAGGGATTGGTATTTAGAAGATAATTAAAAAGAAAAAAGAAAACTTTACCATCAAGTTGGCTCTTGCTTCTAGGGGTGGAGGAATGGTTGCGGTGAGTTAGGGTGTTTGAGTTTTACTTATCCAATAATCTAATGTCATGTCAACTCCCCCTTCACTCCCTATTTTCTACTCAACACCGGCAATAATTTAAACACCCACCCAATTAAAAAAAATTGATTGGTTCTCTCTCTCAACTCTCCTCTCTCTTCTTCACCTTCGGTGAATACTCACCACCCACACCCCTTCTCTCCTACTCCCCACTCGCCGATCCACCACCAGCAATCGTTCCCCGCTCGGCAACCCCCCTCCCCGATCACACTCACCGGAACCATACCCACCACCCTAAGATGTTTATAAACTCAAGCCTCTGTGTACCAAGCCATTGGCATGTTGATTATTACTAAAAGTAAATATGTACTTGTTGATACTAAAGAACTGATTTGTACGATCATACAAACACTGCTAATTAGTCGTTTGTAGTGTCTAAAATAAATGGTATGATAAAATTGAAGAAAAAAAATATATACTTTTGATATCTTCATCATCACCCAAATCCTACAAGTTGTTTATGCACACTATCTTGAGAGCAAGGACCACTTTCACACTTGAATACGTGCTCAAAGCATTACACGATAATTAGTTGTATAGGATCTCAAAATAGGTATAAACTTCAACATGAAGCTTCAAGTCGATATACGATCTGATATCGTGTAATCGCGTAATCGTAGACGATGCTCAAAACCTCGTAATTTCGAATGACACTTTCACACACAAAATGTCATTTACACGCTCGTTGTCCACATTTTGCCATTTTGGTAAAGATCCAAATAGTTTACGTTATACAAAAGGAAAGTATATTGTATGATCATTGTGACCAAAATTTCCTATTTCCAATTAAAAAATATAAAATGATTAGCGATCCATGATTAAATATTAAAATAATAAATTACACCTGTCACCTTTAGATTTGCACTTTCAGTAGAATTAATCACTTTTTGAAACTACTTAACCCCTTCTATTCATTCACCTTGATTTCATCACACCACCTCTTCATTCAGTCAACCATGGCAGACAAACCCACCGCCGCCGCCACCACCACCACAAAACCACCACCACCAACCAAACCCCACCCTAACAACCTCAACCGCCACCCTTACCGCCCCAACCCCACCATCTACCACCGCAACCACCGCCGTAACTACTTCTGTTTATTCTGTTTCTGGTCAATATTAATAATAATCCTCTTATTATTAATCGCCACCATCGCCGGCTGCATCCTGTATCTCTTGTACCGGCCGCACCGGCCTACATTCGACATTACGTCACTCAAAATCTCCCACTTCAACCTCACAACAAACGCCGATGACGTCACACATCTAACATCGAACATGAATCTCACTTTCTCTACGAAAAACCCCAACAAACGAGTCGTGTTTTTCTACGATCCGATCACGATTAACTTACTTGTAGCAGATACCCAAATTGCTAACGGGTCGTTTGTGAACTCGTTTGTGAGTGAACCGAATAATATTACGGTTGTACGGTCGCAGCTGTACGGAGCGAATCTGTTACTGGAATCGAGTACGGTGAATCAGATCAGAGTAGATCTGAAGAAGAAATCTGGAATGCCGTTGAAGATTTATCTGGATACGCAAACGCAAGTGAAGATCGAGTCGATTAAAAGCAAAAAAGTTGGGATTCGGATCGTGTGTGAAGGTATTCATAGCTTGGTTCCGAAGGGTGGTGGCGGTGGTAAGTCTGGTAACTCGACGGCGGCGACGGTGGCGGTGGCGGCGACGGTGACGGATGCGAAATGTAATGTGGATTTGAGGATTAAGATCTGGAAATGGACGTTTTCGAGTTAGGGTTGTTTCACACGGTTTGATTTGGGTTTTTTTTTTTTTTTTTTTTGGAATTAAATGAGGATTTGATGAAATTTGATTAGAAGGATGATGATAGAAGAAGAAAACGGTGGTTTTCTCTAATTTTTCGTTAATCTTTGGTGATGATAGTGAAATTATTATTATTGTAATTGTTTGGATACTTTCTTTTTACTACATTTGATTTAGTGTGTTTCTTGACTCGAGGAGAAATATTCATTGTAAATTATTGTTAGAGTTAAATGCCATTTTAGTCCCTGTGGTTTGGGCCATTTTGCCAGTTTAGTCCAAAGGTTTCATTTTTAACATGTGGATCCAAAAAGGTTTCACAGTTGCCATTTTAGTCCACTTGGTTAACTTCATCCATTTTTTCTGTTAACGAGAAGGCCAATTTGGTCATTTTGTATGTAATTCTGTTAACTAAAAGGGCAATTCAGCCATATAAAATGATCGAAATGGCCTTCTGGTTAACAGAAAAAATGGATGAAGTTAACCCAGTGGACTAAAATGGCAACTGTGAAACCTTTTTGGACCCACATGTTAAAAATGAAACCTTTGGACTAAACTGGCAAAATGGCCCAAACCACAGGGACTAAAATGGCATTTAACTCTTATTGTTATTAATGATTATTTCTTTTTCTTTGCTTCAAGCAATCTTTGTTGGGAAAATTTTGTTTGATTTTTATTTTGGTTTTGTTGACATGGAGAGTATATGATATTGTTATGTTATTAAAGCATGCGTAGTCGTTGATGCGTAGTCGTTGGGGTGAATAATGCCTCATCCGATGACGTTTTGCGTCATGTGACAGCCCAGTCAGTAATGGGGCATTATTGAGCGTTTTTACAAAATGGGTGTAGTGGGGATGTGGGACATTATGTTAAATAAAACAAAAAACCATCAAAAAATCTTATTGGATAAAAAATAGGAAGATGGAAGGTCATTGGTTAAACTCTCGCCCCAACCGCGTGATTCAAAACACGCCAAAACCAAAAAAAGCTTAAACACGCCCCAGGGGGCGGTGCTTGGGCGGAATCGGGCGTTTTTATGGGTTTTTTTGAAAAAACCACGCTCATTACGGATTTACGGGTGGCCTTAAGGGAAAATGGGTTTGAATTGTTGTCAACTTATATGTGTTTATTTACTTTTGTTTTATGAATTTTAGAGTGCTTAAGTTAATGGTTGAAATGTAAACTTATTCACCTTTCTTGGAATTAAAAAAATAAGGAATTCTATATATTTTTAAGGCAAATTAGATTTAAATAACTGTTTTTGATTACTAATAATCTTAACTGAGTTTATTACTGATAGTGGTTCTACGTCTTTCATTTTGTTTGTGTAATAATCTACCGTTAAAAAAACATAACGGAGTTATGTTTTTTTTCCCAAATTACAAACCAATATTTTAGGGCTTTTGATCAGAACGAAAATACCAGTCAATTAATGTAAAATGTACCTTGAAGCAGTGTTCCAAACTACGAAAATGATGCTTCAATTTGGGTGTTTAAACTTCCAATTGACAAAAATCAAGCCGTTTGGGGCACCGTTTAGAGGTAAGTTTTGTATCAATCGACTCGTATACTCATTTTGCTCAAAAGCTCTAAAACATCGGTTTGTAATTCGAAAAAAACTTAACTCCATTAAGTTATTTTTTACGACAGACCACTATACAAACAAAATGAAAAAGATTGGGCCACTGTTGGGAATAATCTCAGTTAAAATTATTATTGGTCAAAAAGAGCAAGTTTAAATTATTTAAGTCCAATTTGTCTAATTTTAAAACGCATGTCACATAACCTATGTGTTGTTGGTACAAGTTTAAAAGTAAATAAAACACATAAACAACTAGTTTAATGGTTAGGCTATGAGGTGTGGATGGATCCCCATGGGCTTTATCAAGTCCACCTAAGTTCCACGTCAGCGCCACCTAGGATCCAACTCAACCATGGAGCCCCCTTTAAATTGCAGGGTGTGGATGAAACCCTATATTAAAGAAAATTAAAAAAAAAATTCATTGGTGCAAAACAAGTGGGTCCCACCTATAGAGCCCGTTGCAGCTCGTTACCATGGTGGCGGAGGTTCAATGGCGCCCCGTCTATGGCGCCGGGGGTGTGGGCGATGGCGGAGGGGAGGCGCTATAGGTGTCCATGTGGCGAAGGGTGGCGCCCCACACCCTCCAGCCTTATACGAAAAATGTAAAAACCATAATGCATCATTAACAGAAAAATTATAAAATAAATTATGTTTGTTTTTTGTTCGAAACAATTTAATGTTCCGAAATGAACCTCATTGTATTCAACTGTTGTTATATTATAACAGTTTTACCCATATATCTATGAGATATTGAATGGGTGCTACTATTCTCACCCCCCCCCCCCCCCTAATTACTTTTCTCACCCCCCTCCCCTCACATACGATCAGGTGGGGCCTGCGTGGGACCGACAGTTTTCCTCTCACAAGGGGGGGTGTAATCAGTAAAGAGGGGGGGTGTGTATAGAATTAGCCTATTGAATATGTGAATTCTTGATCACTCTTTCAGTCTAGTAACAATACAATGCCGTACCAAAAACATATGTTATACGAATCAGATTTACGAGTCTACTATTTTATATTCATGTAAATCATGGTTTATATACTAATTTCATACATACTAAAAGACTTTTGAACATGACTGTAGTTTTGAATATATTAACAAGACTATATAGTTATGAATTTGTTAACATGTGACTACAGAAAAAAACATGCATTTTTATAAAATTGTGTAGTATGCTCATATAATATGCTTGTAAAAGACATAATATTTTATTTGACATATTAATACAATAATTTGTGAGCTCTAATAGCTAATAACAGCTAGAGTTGTGACATGAACACGATAACACGACACGAATCTACACGAAGTTAACAGGTTTCGTGTTTAACCTTAGCATGTTTCGTGTCTATAACAGGTCGACACGATAAGACCTGTTTAATTTCGTGTCGTGTTCGTGTTTACCTATTTCGTGCTCGTGTCTTATCGTGTTCGTGTCTTAACAGGTCATGTCAGGTACAATATGACATGTTAAGACTTAAGACCATTATACAATACATGTTAAGACATGTTGAAGGTTAAATATCAAACATGTAGTAAGAGGTTGTGTTTATGTCTTAATACTTCGTGTTCGTGTCAAAACAGGTTGTATGATACGTTGGTGAATTTTCCGTGTCTTAACAGGTCGTTTCGTGTAACCTGTTTATTATTAGGTTCATGTTTATAAAATCTGACACGATAAGATTTCGTGGCGTGTTCGTGTTTATCTCTTTCGGGTTCGTGGTCGGATTGACATGATATGCCAACCCTAATAACAACACGTTACATATTATTATTTATCAACTACTTTCATGATTATTCACCTTTCGTTACGGTATTGAACACTACTTAATTAAGGTAGCCAGACAACAACATAAAAAAGAGTAAGGGGCTATTTGTTTACCTCTTAATAAGGCTTTTAATTGCTCAGACATATTACTGGTTCAGCACTAAATGGTTCAGACTATTTGTTTCACGGGCAGATGTCTGAATGGTTCAGACATTGTTTCTGAGTGGTTTGGTGGTAGTGTGAGAGAGTGATATGTAGGCCTGTAAACGAACCAAACGAACACGAACATAGGCATGTTCATGTTCGTTCATTTAACTTTAACCGAACTCGAACACGAACACGAACATATAATCGAACACATTTTTTTGTTTGTGTTTGTTCATTAAGAAATCGAGTATGTCCGTGTTCGTTTATGATCGTTCGTTTAAAGCCTAAATGAACAGTTCACGAACATAAACGAACATGAACAAAAAAAACTGAATATATTTGAATAAACATAAACAAAAAATAAATTAACATGATTGAACGAACATAAATGAAAACAAATGAACGTAACTAAACAAATATAAACAAATACAATTTAACATTAGTGAACACAAACAAACAAACAAGTCTAATATATTATAGTTCATACGAAAACACATCTAAATTAGGGTTTATAAATACTAAAATTAAGTATTTTTTATATAAATATTAAGTAAGTGATCAGTTACGATCTAAGAAAAATTTTAAAATTTCATTTACAAGAAAACTCAATTACTAATTAGTTATATTTATATAAGTAGTTAGCAAACCTAATATTTTATGTATTTACTAAAATTTAAACTAACATAAATAAACGAACGTTCACGAACATAAATGAACGAACATTCATGAACACAATGTGTGTTCATGTTCGTTCATTTAACTAAACGAACAAAATTTTTTGTTCATGTTCGTTCGTTTATTAAATAAATGAACATAAACGAACTTCCCGCCGAACAAGTTTATGAACGTTCAGTTCGTTTACAGGCCTAGTGATATGAGATGATTGGGAACAGGTTGTATATTAGTGAAGACAGAAAGGATATGTAACATGGTAAAAGAGGAGGAAAAGAAAACATCACGTTATGAACAAAAGAGAATGAATTTGTGATTCATTTCTAAAATTTCAAAAACATTTTGGTTTGAAAATATTGACTCTGGAAGATCTCCTGTCTTGGCAATTGTTCCTGAGGCATGATACAATTATATGAAGCACATGTGGGAGAATTATTTAGTATTATTTTGAGATCTAAGTAAAATTTATTTTGTCGGTGTATGCATACAATAAAGAGTAATGCCATGTCTCTTTTATTGATTCATTTATTTAATAAATTCAAATATGAGGATAACGTACTTGCTAGCAACATGTTAGTGGTCTGACGTTAAATATAAAGACAACTAGTTGATTTTCCGCCTGTGAGTTGCGGCGAGAAACTAATGTCTGTAAAACGCGTGTTGGCAACGGCAAGCAGATACCGAATATCAAAACATAAATAAAATTGACGTGGTAACGATAGTCACTCCGTCCTAAAAAAGTGATTTTAAATAATCTAATACATAATAATAGGACTCACACGTCCTACACGTTGGAAATTCGGTTGTTTTCAGTTTAGTTATTACGGTGCTAAGATGTTAAAATATGGATGAGCTCGGTACCGGTAACGGCACTGAAAGTACCGATCCGGAAAATCATTGAAATTAGGTACCGGCACCGAAAATGCTTGGTACGATACGGTATGTTATGGTATTTGACGGTAAAAATCAGTAAATACATGTATGGTGCTAGAACGGTGTCGAACCGAAAGTAACGATTCTGAAAACGCCAAAAGGTGGGTACCAAATTGGTACCGAAAATGATTGGTATAGTAAATTTGGTACCGATACGATACCGGTTTAATTACATGATTTGATACGATTTTCTCATTAATAATCTAGATATCCAAGTTAATTTTACATGCTATAATTCATTTATTATAGAAAAAGACAAAAAAGAAAACAAAATAAGTTGTTGTGTATATAAAACCTCATTCGAACGAAATACAGTTTACTTACAGTATGTATGAAAAGTAATCTAAGCGGTGCAATTACTTGTGTTGCTACGTTGCTACAGGATTTGATGAGCTCGGTACCAACCGGTACCGAAAATACCGTTACCGAAAATCCCCAAAAGTGGGAACCGGTACCAAATATACCTGGTATGGTACGGTTCGGTACCAGTCGATACGGGTATGGTACCGGTATTTGAGGGTAAAAACCGGTGAATACCGGTGCCGAACCGATACCGAAAATGTCAAAATTCGGTACCTATTCGGTACCTAAAATATACCCGGTTTGGTAAATTTGATACCAGTACCGGTAGCCGATACCATTTGCTCATCCCCTTGATGATGTTACTATTCATTAGGTTGTGTATGACAAGTAATCTAAACGGTGCAATTACTTGCGTTGCTACGTTGCTACAGGATTTGACGAGCTCGGTACCGAAAATACCGTTACCGAAAATCCTCAAAAGTTAGTACTGGTACCGAATATACCTGGTACGGTACGGTTCGGTACCGGATAGTACTAGTACGGTACCGGTATTTGAGGGTAAAAACGGGTGCCGAACCGATACCGAAAATGTCAAAAGTCGGTACCGAAAATATACCCGGTTTGATAAATTTGACACCGGTACCGGTACCCGATACCATTTGCTTATAGCGTTGATGAGGGTAAAAACCGGTGAATACCGGTGCCGAACGGTACCGAAAATGTCAAAAGTCAGTACCGATTCGGTACCGAAAATATACCCGGTTTGATAAATTTGATATCGGTACCGGTACCCGATACCATTTGCTTATACCGTTGATGACGGTTTGATAAATTTGATACGGATACCGGTACCCGATACTATTTGCTTATACCGTTGATGATGTAACTTTTTAATACATGTGATGTTACTATTCATTGTGTTTGGAATTTAATTTAATAATAATAATATATAGAGAATATATAGAGAATATTTAGAGAATGTGATGTTACTATTCATTGTTTTTGGATTTTAATATATAGAGAATTTGATACGGATACCGGTACCTGATACCATTTCTTTATACCGTTGATGATGTCACTTTTTAACACATGTGATGTTACTATTCATTGTGTTTGGATTTTAATATATAGAGAATTTGATACGGATACCGGTACCCGATACAATTTCTTTATACCGTTGGTGATATCACTTTTTAATACATGTGATGTTACTATTCATTGTGTTTGGATTTTAATATATAGAGAATATATAGAGAATGTCATTTCCTTATACCGTTGATGATGTCACTTTTTAATACATGTGATGTTACTATTCATTGTGTTTGGATTTTAATATATAGAGAATATATAGAGAATCTGATGTTACTATTCATTGTGTTTGGATTTTAATATATAGAGAATAAATCTCCACATAACATATTATTTGTTTATTTCCTATTTTTTTTTTTTTTTTTGAAAGGTAAACTTTATTAAAACCAACAAACCGCCCCATGTCTCCAAGGAAGAGACATAGACACGGGCAACCAAATTATATCACGTCAAATTTACACCATGAGTTCCAATCTATAGAACCCTTATTGTATCTACATCTAAACCATAGAAAACTTAAACTTTTAATTTCCTATTTTCTATAGTCGTAATTTTTCAACATGTTCAAATGGAAAAACTTGTAAAAATTTAATAATTTGTTTTTGTGAATTTTTATAGTTGTTACATGATAATGTTTGTTACATTAGATCAAGTCCTTGAGTAAGAAGTCTTTAAGACTTATTACTGTAATTAAATGTTAAATAGACTAGTGTAAGATGTTAGTGTGTGAGTTCTTGGATCCTGCTGGTGGGAAACCAAGGTCACTCTTCTGATTGCCGAATAAGAAACGTAGAGCCCTTATGGGTCCCTAGCACCTAGCCACCTAAGGTCGTCAGGTTTAGGATCGGATGGGTGAAAAGCCGTACGTTATGGGTTTTCCATCAAGAGTCACAGCTTAAATAGCTAATGCAGACTATAGGAATTGAACTATAACATATGAGGAGAGGTATGGGATATTTACGTTCAACTTTGATACTATGTTCATTTAAAGAATGTGTTGTCTAAACCTACGAACATCACTACTCGTCATTAAAGTGGTTGACACGGAAGTTATTCCAAATATAGTCGATTAAATCCGCACATAATTTTCCATGCACATGCTCACTGCGTAGCGCCCACATATAGATGAATGGGAGAGAAGAAAATATAAAAGATGGAGAGTGTGATGATTTTGGGGGAATAAAATAAGGGTTATATAGTGTTTAAAAAAAATGATTTTTTTTATTGGAATTAGCCGTTGAATAACGACATGATTTTGAAATATTCATCTGCACGAACGGGAAGATTTCCCTGATTAATTACCAAAGGTGAGACCCGGGGGGGGGGGGGTGTTCCCCGTCGGGGTCCCCAGCCACGTCAGCCCCCCCGAACCACACCCACCCATCTTAAGGGTGTAAGGACGCTCCACCCGTCGGAGTAGCCCCTTACAACCCCCAACCAATCCAACTTTGTCATGTCAACTCCACTTTCCACTCACCATTTTACACTCAAATATAAGGGGTGCTCCACTTGTCGGAGTAGTCCATTTCATTATTTTTTACTTCTAAAAATTATACATAATAATTAACACATTTTAAACCAAATAAAATTAAATTACATTAGAAAAAATACATTACATTGATTTAAAACTAGGAAAATAAAAACATAAAACATAACTAAAAATTACAAATTACACGACCAATTATATTTTTTCGCTATCTTGCGTTTTCGAGCTAGAATAAAGGGCAACATCTCTGGTAGAACATTGTCGTGTGCCCGATTATACGTCTCCATGTCCCGATCATACATAAGTTGTCTCACATTCCCACTGCCTCGCGTTATTCCGAAACTAAAACTTGGGAGTAAAAATGTTGAGGTTGAGGGTGTGGTGTATACCCGAGTGGGGATTGAATCGGTGTACTCGGACCGCTCGAACCGCCTCGCCTCATATGCGAGACGCGTCCCCTCGGGTTCAAACAACATTTTTTGGTGGCATCAACTTTTTTTTTTGTTTATAAATTGTGTGTTTGGTTTGTATATTGTATTGTTTGGTTGTGAATGGTTGTGTATAAATAATAAAATGTAAAATTTTTTTTCTAAAGTCAAACGGCATTATAGTCGTTGGTGTTGGTCCCAACTGTTAAAAAAAGGTTTCCAAGCGGTGAATGCTCCCCACCTATTCAACATCACCGGGTGGTAACCGGGGTTAGCGGTGGTGTTCCCGTGCGACATCATTTGCCTTCCCCAGGTGACGCCATGTACACCCTTATGCTAATAATGTGGTATGTATAGGGGCTTTTTTTTTGAAAATGAGAAGTTAAGTAGACCTCCTCAAATAGTGGCGAGGCAATATACAAGGAGGGGTTGCCCGGGCTACTTCTTAACTCCGTATTTGTAGTGTAAAAATATCCTTCAACTCGGTTTACGTAGTGTAAAATTTTTATCTTTTTATACAAATGATACACCTAATCCCAAAAAAAAAATATAAAAATTGGGATACCTCTTAATTTTTGGGCTAGCTCCGCCACTCAGAGATGGTTTTAAAGTTGCAAATCATCTTCTTCTTTCATGTACTATTAAAATTCTTCGATGACGAAAAAGGTGTTAGCGAAAGGTTTGATAATTACTTCATATTATACATATACTGCAAATATCTAAAAATGCATCTTTGAAAAAAGTTGTGGGTCGAGTAGGTAGCATGGTGAAGAAACACGGAACTAATTACGAGACTAATCAGTTTGGTTTATTTTTCTACCATGATGGTTAATCTTCTTATGGTTTCCTGAGCTCCTTAATGACCGTGGTTTATCTGCAAAACAAAACACCGTTACTCGTTAAGAGGGGAATGTGGGGGTTTCCCTCTTAACCGGGCTCCGGCGTGAGAATAAGCGACTGCTTTAGGGAGAGAATTAAGTATTAAGTGAGAGAGTAGAGGGAATGGAATGTTTAACCTGTGAAATGAGATCTCTATTTATAGCCGGAGAGGTGTAAGAGGGTGTGGGCCGATGGGCCTTGGGCCAGAAGGCGACAACTTGGAGGATATGCTCCTTGTCTCACTGGTGTCGACCGTTAGTGGCCTCTAGGAGCTTTATGGAGTTGGCGCAATGTGATTGGAGCCACGTGTCACTGTTGTCGGCCTTGCTGCCCTTCTGCCATCAGCAGGTAAGTGGAGATCGTGGGGCAGTTGTCTCTGCCCTATGATTGGTGCCACATAGGCGTCCTTAGGTACTTTTTGTCTCCTGCATGTCAGACGATCGTGGAGCACGATTGCGCAGGATCAGAAGGACCCTGATTGGCTCTTTTATTCTGCCACTTGTACCTTATGTACTATCTGAAAAGGCCTTGTGCCGTAGTCACGCATGATTCTTGCTGAGCACGTTACTACCTCGCGCGCGGCATGGGCTTTCAGATATTCTTTTCAAAATGCTAAGTGTTGCTAATTGGAGTTTCTTCTTATGTAGACCTCGCGCCGTATTATGCAGATGTGCTCTGGCCCGCGCGAGGTTGATAATCAAGGAAATTGCTGAGTAAGGAGTATGGTCCCGCGGGACCTTGCAGGAGGTTGCACAGCTTTTTGGGACCATACCCCTTCAAGTCCCCCCAGTCCAGTGCTGCACCATGCGCAAGGCAAGTGGTTAGAGCTCTGGACTTAAGAAAATGAAGTAGAAGGATGCTCCTGGCTTTGGTAGACGGCGCGCGTGTAAGTTGTTGGTTACTACGGCGCGGCTACCAGGCTTGCTGCTGGCTTTGTTGTTAGCTTGTATATGAAGTTTCTAATGACTTTGGGCGGGAAGAACCTCGAAATTTGAATTTCTGACAGGTTGGTGAAAAAGTCGCGGTTGGTGACGTTTGAGTTGACCTCTGACGGTTGTCATCAACTTGTCTCTGACGAATCGTATTTCCGTCAGAGAGTGAGGCCCACGCGCGCGTGGTAACCGTCACTCCGGGAAATACGCCTTACGTGGCGTTTTTTGATTGGCCTTGCTTGCGGCGAACTCGGCACGATTACCCATCGCATTAAATGCGATGGGTATATATATCCGGAGAGACGTGAGGTTTTATCACTTTTCTCTTCTACTATTCCTTTATTTGCTCTCGGAACTTCTTTGAATCTTCAAAGTTTGAAGAACACGGTTGCAGCAGATCTTCAAGTTCTTGAAGACCATCGTAGCAGATTATCAAGCTTGTTTCCAGAATATTCAAGACCATTGTTTATCTATCGATGGCTGAAGAACAACATGAAGATAACCCCGGAGAAGAAGGTCCTGTGCCTGTTCTCCGGTGGGATTTAGGGCTTTTTGAACAGCTTTCACGTAGTTTCCGGTTCCCACCGGAGTGGGATGCCCGGTACCCCGGCCAGAACCAGACGGCCGCTGATGCACCACCGGGGTACATCACTTTGTTCGAAGACTTCTTTCATCAGGGCAACTTCCGGTTGCCGGCGACGAACTTCATGGCTCATATTCTTCAATTTTATGGGTTCCATATATCTCAAATGAGCCCACCCGGGATGGTTCATGTTCGACATTTCGAGTTCCTGTGCTGGGCTCATGGCATCGAGCCAACTGTCAATAGATTCCGGGCCTTTTATCAGCTTCAGCGAAATATGGGTTTCTACTCTTTTGCCAGTCGAGGCGCAGCGAAGAAGGTACTTCTAAATCCTCCCAAGAGTTTCCATGACTGGAAGCCGAAATTCTTTTATATTCGCGAGGAGGTTATTCCGATCCCCATGACGTTTCGCGCCTGGAATGAAGCGATTGTGAAGGAAGACTTGGCGATACCCAAGACCGAGGCTTGGTATCGGGAGCTTACTGCCACCCCAAACCGAGTGTTTGGGGAGAATGTCTTGGTAGCGGCGAGGATGAGTGATCAATGGCCGCCTGAAAGCAAGGAGGTTCCTATCTTGATGATTGATGATAGAGGTTAGTAATTTCCTTGGTTTTACTGATATTTCGTAGCTTGTGTTTTACTTATATGATTTGTCGTGTAGAGGCGCGTTTGTATCAAGCTGCCTTCGCCACTTTTGGCGGTTCCATGGGCGTGCGCCCGCTTCAAGACGGAGAAGAATATTGGTATGACCAGATAAAGGTTAACTTTATGTATCCTGTTGCTGATGCGTTCGCCTCGCCGCCTACTGCAAACGAAGGTGCGCGCATATCGAACCCTCGCCCTTTGCGCTCTGTGACTTCTGCTGGGAAAGAGGTTGTCTATATTTCCAGCGAGGAGTCTGTAGGGTCCTCGAACGGAGAGCTAAGTTCGTGGTCTAACGTCTTTGCAGGTGTGTTGCGCGACTTGGGTATTGACCCAGAAGAGAAGAAGAAGAAAAAACCAGTGAAGAAGAAGAAGGATGCTGAGGTGACCAGCAAGGGTGCTGGGAGTAGTCGCGCAACCACTGGTGTTGTGGATAAAGGTATTTTTCGCCTCCGTCAGAGTGACTTGAGAGATTTCGTGATTGTTAGTGACTCACTTGAAGGTTTGTCGCGCGCAGGCGGAAAGAAAACTGGAACTGGTGGCTCAGGGAGCGCGGGTTCTCGCAACCCGGACGCTGGCGCTACTCCTTCCTCTGTTGCGCATGAGGAGGAAGAGGAAGAGGAAGAAGAAGAGGAGGCTGCTGAAAAGTTGATCAGCAGAAAAAGAACGAGGAGCGAGGCGCCTGCTGGTGTGTCCGTTGCGTCGAAGGTTGGCGGGGCTCTCGTGCTTGGTAAACAGAGCAATCTGCGCTCGCTTTATAGGTTCTCTCCTGGTAAGTTTGTTTTTAGCTCGTCCTTGTTGTTGCTCTTTTTCTTGATCCCTTGGTTTTTGCAGAGGGTAAGAAGAAAACCCCTGAGAAGGGTGTTGTGATTACGGAGCCAGAGCCAAAGAGGCCCAAGATTACCGTTAAATCTTCCAAGGCTGCTGGTGCTGAGACTGCCAAGGATAAACATGTTGCTGAGGGTGATAAGGCGAAGGCTGCCGCAGAACAGAGGGAGGTTGATGAAGAGCGTAGGAGGAAGGCTGATGAGGATAAGAAGAAGAAGGCAGAGGAAGAGAAGAAGAGGAAAACCGAGGAAGATAGGAAGGCTGAGGAGGCGAAGAGGAAGAAGGCCTCTGATATGGAGAAGGAGAAGCAAAAAGTTGTTGAAAAGCCTATTGATGATTCATTGAGGTATACCGGTGCCGCTGCTATCACTATTCAAGAGAAAGCGCAGGGTCCGGAGGTTTCGAGCGTTGTGGGGTCTGCAAAGCCCCATCAAGAGAGAAGGAAAGATCCTGAGGTTGAAAAACCTACCCGCCCTACGTATGTTTCTAGTGGCACGAGGTCTGGTGGCGCCGGGGGTTATAATCCGCTAGCTATCGGGGCGAAGGATACTCTTGGTGATATCTATTATAAAAGTTATACCGAAGAGGAACGCGATAATGCCCCCCATCAGGCTCCCTGGAGTTTGAGGCAAAAGGACACCTTTCAAGAGTTCGGTCCTTGCCGCGATTGGTTCTTCAACTCCTTCACTCCTGGAGAGGTTAACCGGCAGAGGGCGAAGACTCATGAAGCGCTATACCGTACTTATATGCTCGGGGAGGCGAATACTCGCGCTGCTAACCAGGAGATTGTGCGGGAGTGGCGAACAATGGTTAGGGAGCGGTCGGACTGGGAGAGGTACCGCGAGCGGATGCTGAAACGTATTAGTGAGTTTGAGAAGTCGAAAACTGCCCTTGATGAAGAGAGGGCCAAGCTTGAGGCTGATAAGAAGGCCGAAGAATGGGGGCGCGAGGGCCTGAAAACTAAACTTCACGCTGCTGAACAGCAGCTAGCTAAGGAGAAAGCAGAATTTAAGCGCATATGCAAGAAGGATAACGAGCGCGCGGCCGCGGCTCGTAAGAAGATTGTCAACCTTGAAGCCAAGGTTGTGGAGTTGATGGGCAAGGTCGAGGATGCGCAGGCTGCACAGGTTACTAAGGCGCAGATTGAGGTTTGTAAAACTCACATGCCTTTCCCTTTTGTGCTTGTTGGCAAAATAGCTAAGTCCTTTGTCGCTTTCTAGGTTGAGTTGGCTGATGTGAAGTTGCAGCTGTCAGGCAAGGACAAGGATCTCCAGGCCAAGGATGTTGAGATCGCCGAACTGAAGCGTCGCCTGCGAGAGCAGGTTGACAAAAGTGAATCTTTGGAGATCGATCTGGAGGCTGAAAAGTCTAAGGCTGCCTCAGCTGAAGAGGCAAAGTTGAGGGCTGAGGAAGCGCATGATGTTAGTACTGCGGCTCTTAATGTAGCGCAGACTAATTATGCTGAAGCTCAGGGTATCGTGGATACTCTCGTCTCTGATGCCGAGTGGCTGCGCGGCCGGGGAATAGTTCTGGTATATCTTAAACTTTGGTTTTACTTACCAAGTTAGTTCCTTATTTGCTTATTTTGATGCAGATGGCTAACTCGATTCTGAATGCTGGTGAGCTGGACAAGACTGTCGCCGCTCTCATAGATGCTTCCCGCGCCGTCGGTCACCGCGGTTGTCACGGCCCCCGACCCAGTTTGACCCGTTTCAGGAGCCGCGGAACAGAAATCCCGTGGTATTTATTTAATTGAGTTTAACAGCGGAAGTTTATCATCAGGATCGTTTAAAGCTAAAATTTTCCCGATTTATTTTATTTCACAATTCGGGATAAAACCCCGATAATTTACAATAGTATGATTTTAATACGAAATCGTGATATTACAAAACATATTTCTTTATTTTATAATGAGCCACTATCTTAAGCTTGAAATGCTCCTCAGCACTTTTCCTGAATTACAACAGATCACCTGAAACATGTTTGAAAAAGGTTTTGTCAGCGGGAAATACTGAGTGAATCATTCTATTTACTAAAATGACACATTTGTTATAATTTACAGTATTAAGAGCGATTACAATGTTTCTATTATCAAACCAACTACCCACGGTATTTGTCACTCGACCGAATCTGTGACTATGGTCATATCCCCCAATTGGCTGCCCCAATGGTGACGATTATCAAGTAATGTATACAAAACCCCACATACCGGCTGTAACTTGGTGATTACAAAGACTTAATCCCCGTAATTATAACTTTGAAAATAAACAGGATTTTGTAAATTGATTTGATAAAAAGAGAGAATGACTCACATTGCTGATTTAATACGGACATAGTCTAGTCTATGAATTAGCCTGATTAACCTAATTTAGATAACAATGCACACAAAACTGGGTTAGTAATCAATACAACATTTACGACAACTCACGAGATCAACCATCACAACGAGTAACAAAGTGCTATGCTTAACATCTGTCGAATTAACGACTAATGACAAAGCATCACCCTAATGTGGGTAGCACTTAAACACCCGTTGAGTACATTGATCGATCGGAAAATGAATCGTAGCAGCGATCGTGCTAATACCCTGTTTTGTGGCAGAATTTCGAGACCCGGGGTGTAATTTGGAGTATTCAGAGTGTATCTTCGTGTGTATAGTGAATTTTTACGTCGTTTTTCTTCCAAAAATCAAGTCCCACTGCCCTCTATTTATAGGTAAAATTTGACCCTGAGGCAGCCCGCGTGAGAATTAAGCTAACCTGAGGCGGGCCGCGTGAGACCTATTTTTAGACCTAGGGTTGCCACGGTTGGGACTAGCCTTGCTGAGTTGACAATTTTCGAAAATTCCTTGCTGCCAACGTTTTAAGTGGATAATCGTTAATAGGGTTTAACCCCCCCTGAGTTTTAGGGGCCCTAATCCTGATTCTGAAAATTATGAAAATTTTAGGGTTTGTTCAGAATCACTTGGGTGTCTCAATTAGGGTTTCCTATTGGACTAATTAATTTAATAATTATGACTTTTGATGAGAGTTGTTACATTCTCCCCACCTTAATAAAATCTCGTCCTCGAGATTTATTGGAATAATTGAGGATACTTTCTCTTCATTTCTGATTCCAGCTCCCAAGTGTATTCAGGTCCTCTTCTTGAATCCCACTTTACTTTAACTAACACTAATCGTTTGTGCTTGAGAAACTTCACTTTTCTGTCTTCTATCTGAAGAGGTTTCTCCACAAATTTTAACTTTTCGTTTACCTCTATGTCTTGAAGAGGTATTACCAGAGATTCATCTGTTAAACATTTCTTGAGATTGGATACATGAAATACATCATGTACTCCAGCTAATTCTTCCGGTAGTTGTAAACGATAAGCTACTGGTCCTATACGTTGGATCACTGGAAATGGTCCTACGTATCTTGGACTTAGCTTTCCTTTCTTACCGAATCTAACAACTCCTTTCCAAGGAGAAACTTTCAACAGTACTCTGTCTCCAACTTGGAATTCTAACGACTTACTTCTATTGTCTGCATAACTCTTCTGGCGATTTCTAGCCATTTTCAGTCTTTCTTTGATTTGGGTGATTTTATCAGTCGTTTCTTGCACTATTTCAGGACCTGATAATTGACTTTCTCCTATTTCTGCCCAACAAACTGGAGTTCTACAATTTCTTCCATATAATGCTTCAAATGGGGCGGTTTCAATGCTTGAATGATAACTATTGTTATAGGAGAATTCAATTAATGGTAAATGATCATCCCAACTTCCACCAAAATCTATTACACATGCTCGGAGCATGTCTTCTAGAGTTTGGATTGTCCTTTCACTTTGTCCGTCTGTTTGGGGATGATATGCAGTGCTCAAATTTAATCGAGTTCCCATAGCTTGCTGGAAACTTTTCCAGAAATGGGAAGTGAAACGACTATCCCTATCTGATACAATGGAGAGTGGAACTCCATGTAAGGATACAACTTCATCTACATACAATTTAGCCAGTCTTTCCATGCTAAAGGTTTCTTTCATAGGTAGAAAGTGAGCAGATTTGGTTAATCGGTCCACAATTACCCAAATCGCATCATTACCTTTTCTGGTTTTGGGTAACTTAATAACAAAATCCATTGTTATAAGTTCCCATTTCCATACTGGCATTTCTAATTGTTGTAGTAGACCTGAAGGTTTCTGATGTTCTGCCTTAACTTGTGAACAAGTAAGACATTTAGAAACATAGCTGGCTATGTCCTTTTTCATTCCTATCCACCAAAAGTTCTTTCTTAAATCTTGGTACATCTTATTGTTTCCTGGATGCATAGTGTACCTAGATTTATGAGCTTCTTCTAAAATCTTAGGTCTTAAGTCTCCCTGCTTAGGTACCCAAATTCTACTTTTGTGGAATCTCCAAATTCCATCTGCTCCTTGTTCTAATTCCTTGATTCGTCCTTTCATTCCTTCAGTATCGTCTTTGATTGCTGTAGTTTGAATATTCTTCAATTGTTCCATTAAATCTATTTGTAGATTTAATCTGAGAGCACGAACTCGTCGTTGTTTTTCATGATACTTACGACTTAAAGCATCTGCAACTACATTTGCTTTTCCTTCATGATATTGAATATCACAGTCGTAGTCGCTTAAAATTTCCATCCATCTTCTTTGCCTCATGTTTAACTCTTTTTGCCCAAATATATGTCTCCAAATCTTAAGGGCAAAAATTACGGCTCCTAACTCTAAATCATGAGTCGTATAATTCTCTTCGTGCTTTTTCAATTGCCTTGATGCATACGCAATTACCTTCTTGCGTTGCATAATCACACATCCAAATCCTAATTTTGAAGCATCATAATATACTTCAAAATCTTCAGTTCCTTCTGGTAAGGCTAAGATTGGAGCATGGGTTAGTTTCTGTTTCAAGATTCTAAAAGCTTCTTCTTGTTTGGGTCCCCATTCAAACTTAGTAGCTTTACAGGTTAGCTTAGTTAATGGTACAACTATCTTGGAAAAATCCTTAATAAACCGTCTATAATACCCAGCTAATCCTATAAAACTTCTAATTTCCATTGCTGTTTGCGGAACCTTCCAATTGGTAATTGCCTCTATCTTAGCAGGATCTACATGAATACCTTCATGATTCACCATGTGTCCTAAGAATTGTACTTATTGTAACCAAAATTCACATTTCGAGAATTTGGCGTACAACTTTTCTTTTCTTAACAAAGTTAAGAGTGCATGAAGATGTTCACAATGCTCTGTCTGACTTTTGGAATAAATAAGTATATCGTCTATAAAGACAATTACAAATTTATCCAAGTACGGTTTACAGATCCTATTCATCATGTCCATAAATGCTGCAGGTGCATTTGTTAACCCGAAGGGCATAACTGTAAACTCGTAATGACCATACCTAGTTCTGAAAGCAGTCTTAGGTATGTCTTCTTCTTGTACCTTCAATTGATGATATCCGGAGCGTAAATCTATTTTAGAAAAATATCTAGCTCCTTGAAGTTGATCAAAAAGATCATCAATCCTAGGTAATGGATATCGATTCTTAATTGTAACCTTATTCAATTCTCTATAATCGATACACATTCTCATTGAACCATCCTTTTTCTTCACAAACAACACTGGCGCTCCCCAAGGGGATGAGCTAGGTTGTATGAATCCTTTACTTAGTAATTCATCTAATTGCTGTTTCAGTTCTAACATTTCTGTGGGTGCTAACCGATAAGGTGCCTTGGCTATCGGTGTAGTTCCTGGAATTAGATGAATCCTAAATTCTACTTCCCTATCTGGAGGTAATCCCGGTAAATCTTCTGGAAATACATCAGGATATTCTGAGACTACTGGTATTTCCTTAAGATCTTTACCCTTAGTGCTAATGATTACCGAAATCATATACACTATTCCTTGTTTTCGTTCATAATTAGCAACTTTCATTACTGATATGAACTTCATGGGCTTACGTGGTTTATCTCCTGTAATCCTAATCACTTCTCCGGTGGGTGATTGAATTTCTATGGAATTCTGATCACAAAGGATTCTAGCATGGTTGGCTACTAACCAATCCATTCCTAATACAACATCAAATTCAGCCAAATTCATCGGCAATAGTTTTGCAGAGAATTTATGTCCTAAAAGTTCTATGTTTCCTTCTTGCAAAACTTTATCTATTTTAACTGAATTTCCGTCTGCTGTTTCAACTGTAAAAATCTGCCTAATATTGGTTAAAGGTAAACTAAGAGCTTGGAAGAATGAAGTATTTATAAAACTTTGGTTTGCACCAGAGTCAAATAATACTTTTGCGTACACGTTGTGAACTAAGAACGTACCCGCTATCACATCCGGAATGAGTTCTGCTTCTTGAGTGGTCAGCTGAAATGCCCTGGCATTCTTCTTAGTAGTTCCTTCGGTCGCCTTGGGTTTGTTATCTACTGGTTTGATTAATTTAGGACATTCTGTTTTATAATGCCCCGCTTCTCCACAGTTAAAACAGATTACGGTCTTCTTTTTGCAGTTTTCTTCACGATGTCCTACAGTTTTGCAAAAATTGCAAGTGATATCGCATCTTCCATAATGTTTCTTTTTGCATTTCCTGCAGAATGACGGAGCTGGAGATTGCCCTGTTCCTTTTCTTTTGAAGCTGTTATTATTACCCACACGAAATCCTTGGGTAATTTTCTGAGCTAGTTCCTTTTTCCTATCTTCATCTCTTGTGCGCACCAGTTCATCAGTTAGAGTATTAGCTAATTCTACCGCATCATCAATAGTGCGAGGTCTCGCAGCTTTAACAATATTGCGGATTTCGCTAATTAGCCCCCAAATATAGCGAGAAATGAGTACCGGTTCTGGCGAAGCCAGTGTTGGTACCACTCTAGCATATTCAAAGAATGTCGAGGTATAACCGCGACAATCTACACCCATCATCCGATGATTTAGAAACTTATTTGTCATCTGTTCCTTTTCATATTCGGGACAGAATTTTCTTTCCACCAAACCCTTAAATTCTTCCCAAGTCATAGCATAAGCTATTACTCTTCCTTTTGATTGTAACACAGTGTTCCACCATTCGAGTGCTCCTTCTTTGAAGAGATTTGATGCGTATATGACCTGATCATCTTTACCACATTTACTTATTGCAATGACTACTTCGGTTTTCTCTAACCAACGCAGTGATGCAGTTGCTCCTTCATTGCCTGCAAATTCAGTGGGTTTACAAGCAAGGAATTCTTTGAAAGTGCAACCAGGCGTTGCAGTTTTCATTTTCTTGGGTAATGGAGCTTGATGTGGTTCCCTATTATGATTTACATGATTATTGCCTCCATTTACACTATTACTGAAGTTATCTTCAGTAATCTGTCTACTAGGGACAATTTGTTGCGGTTCGATTGGATTCTTTATAGCAGCAACGAATGCTGGAATAGCATTGGCTATCCCTTGAGCAACAATGTTTTCGATATCTTGCCGAGTCATATATTGATCTCTTGAATGTTGCTCAGACTGATTTACTTCATTTATAGGTTCATTACCAACGTTTGCCATCTGATAATATATATATAAATTTTATTAGTATCTGCTAAATAACAATTATATACAAACAATCAGAAAATTTTACAATACAGGTATAGTCAAAACAATCGATTTCTCGATTTCATTTTATATCTAGTATAGTATGCGTCATTACTCGCCAATATCTTACAGAGTTTTATTCGTTATTTACAGACTAATTTTACTATTACTATTATACAACCACCGTTTTACCATCGTACTATCTCTCGTCACTTGTCGTTCTTAAAACGCAGTTCCCTCTCATCGTACTTCCAGGCAATTTGTCCCCCTATTTCCCTGATTCTACTTCCCGCATCAAACAACTCTTCACCAAAGTGGCGAAGTTCAGCCATGTTTTCATTACTCATGGGTGGATTAGGTAGGGGTTCTGGATCGAATTGTGGAAGAAAGGAATAAGGATCGTTGACAATATTTTGAAATTGCCAATCGTTCGTCCACCATTCGTCCATTCCTATGGGTTGGGAGTGGACTATTGGGTCTGGAATTGCTGGTTCCCAATTCATAGGGAGTTGGTTTTCAAGAGGATAATTAAAAATATTAGCATTAACAGGCTGAATAGTTTCACAGCTTGCCAATAGAAAATCTATCTCATCTTGAAAGGTCCTTCCCTGGTTTTGATTGGAACTTTCTCCGATTTCTATCTGAGTTGGTCTAGAGCCTTGCCCAACTTCCATTACTATTTCTTTAGTACCTTCCTCCATCTGCATTCCTATCTCCTTAACCTCTTCCTTGTCTTCAGTTTCCATTTCCTGCTGTTTAGAACTTTCTCCGGTTATAATTTCTTTTCCCTTTTTCAAAGGATTGTTTATTTTGGGAAGTTTTGTAGCTGGCTTTTTCTTACGTATACGACTCCCCCAAACGTATATCCTTCTTTTCTTGGGTTTTGGCTTTTTCAAGGGTGGAGCATTGAATTCTACAGGTTGTTCTATATCAGGAAAGTATCCAGTAAATTCTTTGGAAACTTCGATATTCACCGGGTAAAGATTAAGGTTCTGAAAGGCTTCAGATATCCCACTCATGCTGATGTAGCATATATGCAAAATGCATAAAATACTAAGTTAAAATTCATAAATAACCTTTTAATTTATTACATACTGTGTACTAATTTATTACAAAGATAACTGGAAAACACACTTAGGTTTTGAAATTTTATTTATTGCACAGGGTTTCTAGATTGTAAGGGTAAGGTGCTAAAACTTTAAAATATTTAAAGATTTATATTTTCTGCTACTGTGGCTAGCATATATAAATTTGCCCATTTCTCATCTAGCTTATCTTCCCAAGGTGATTTATCAATTAATTCCTGGGTTTCCCGTTTAATCTTCTTTTGTCGAATTTGCTCTTTACTTTTCTTAATAATCATCTCCCTCCTTCTAGGAGAAAGTGATTCCTCGTAGTGTGCCTTTCGCACAAATATTCCTTCTTCAGGAATTTCAGCCTGATTCGAGGATTTGGTTCGGGATGAACTTCCCTTTCTCATTGGATGATCTATCTAATTTAAGATAGATGCTTGACAGCTTTTGCTTACCCATACTGTAACTAACAAATAATCAGTTAATACACACATAATCATATAATAGTAATCAGGAAAAATTAAGTATTTCTAAATACTTAATTAGCTTAACTCAGTGGCTCTGATACCACCTTTTTCTGTCACGGCCCCCGACCCTGTTTGACCCGTTTCAGGAGCCGCGGAACAGAAATCCCGTGGTATTTATTTAATTGAGTTTAACAGCGGAAGTTTATCATCAGGATCGTTTAAAGCTAAAATTTTCCCGATTTATTTTATTTCACAATTCGGGATAAAACCCCGATAATTTACAATAGTATGATTTTAATACGAAATCGTGATATTACAAAACATATTTCTTTATTTTATAATGAGCCACTATCTTAAGCTTGAAATGCTCCTCAGCACTTTTCCTGAATTACAACAGATCACCTGAAACATGTTTGAAAAAGGTTTTGTCAGCGGGAAATACTGAGTGAACCATTCTATTTACTAAAATGACACATTTGTTATAATTTACAGTATTAAGAGCGATTACAATGTTTCTATTATCAAACCAACTACCCACGGTATTTGTCACTCGACCGAATCTATGACTATGGTCATATCCCCCAATTGGCTGCCCCAATGGTGACGATTATCAAGTAATGTATACAAAACCCCACATACCGGCTGTAACTTGGTGATTACAAAGACTTAATCCCCGTAATTATAACTTTGAAAATAAACAGGATTTTGTAAATAGATTTGATAAAAAGAGAGAATGACTCACATTGCTGATTTAATACGGACAGAGTCTAGTCTATGAATTAGCCTGATTAACCTAATTTAGATAACAATGCACACAAAACTGGGTTAGTAATCAATACAGCATTTACGATAACTCACGAGATCAACCATCACAACGAGTGACAAAGTGCTATGCTTAACATCTGTCGAATTAACGACTAATGACAAAGCATCACCCTAATGTGGGTAGCACTTAAACACCCGTTGAGTACATTGATCGATCGGAAAATGAATCGTAGCAGCGATCGTGCTAATACCCTGTTTTGTGGCAGAATTTCGAGACCCGGGGTGTAATTTGGAGTATTCAGAGTGTATCTTCGTGTGTATAGTGAATTTTTACGTCGCTTTTCTTCCAAAAATCAAGTCCCACTGCCCTCTATTTATAGGTAAAATTTGACCCTGAGGCGGCCCGCGTAAGAATTAAGCTAACCTGAGGCGGGCCGCGTGAGACCTATTTTTAGGCCTAGGGTTGCCACGGTTGGGACTAGCCTTGCTGAGTTGACAATTTTCAAAAATTCCTTGCTGCCAACGTTTTAAGTGGATAATCGTCAATAGGGTTTAACCCCCCCCCTGAGTTTTAGGGGCCCTAATCCTGATTCTGAAAATTATGAAAATTTTAGGGTTTGTTCAGAATCACTTGGGTGTCTCAATTAGGGTTTCCTATTGGACTAATTAATTTAATAATTATGACTTTTGATGAGAGTTGTTACAGCGGTGGTTATATGGAGTGTGCGCAGCATGCCGAAGAAATGTTTGGTCAAGAGTTTGATACCAGTCATTGCTCGGTGACCGATGGAGCTGATGCCGAGTTGGCTCGTGCTGAAAATGCTTACAATCATTTAGCCTTACCTATGATGGACTTGGTTTCGAAGGCTTTGGAACATGATGACTGGTGCGGACGTATAAAGGCCATTCTCGACCCACCGATAACTGTTGAATTATCAGATGAGGAGCCAGCTGGTGATGATGGTGGGAACGATGGTGATGATGGTAAACCTGATGATGATGATGGTGATGAAGGCGATAAGCGCGACGGCAGTGGGAATGATGAGTTTGAATAGGATTGTGGACAGGCTTTGCGCCTTGTAATTTTTGTTTATACTTTGAATGTAAGTTCTTGCGCAGTCGCGCTAGTTTTAAATGGAATGAACGTTATCCGTTGTCTATATAACTGCTGCGCGGCTGTGCTTGTTTTGAATATGATGCTTGTTTATTTTTTCCGTTACAATTATTGCACTGTTGCTAGAAACTTTGGTTAAGTTAGCGCGGATAAATGTAAGTGTAGCTCTTGTGTGTGTAGCAGCCCGGTCTCGCGCTATGTTTGCGGAGGACCTTGAAGGCATAACTCAAGAGCACGTAATTTACTGGAGTGTTTTCATGCTAATCAAAAGTTTAACATGCATTTGTAACTGGAAAATATCGTAGGAGATAACAAGGATTCAATATGTAAAGAACGCTCGTATTAGCAAACTTGATGGGCGCGTGCGCCCTGTTTTCAGTAGTGATGCATTACATTTTCCTGTTGCCTTGGGTCCTAAGTACGTTCATCCGTCATAGGTGACTCTTTTCTTGTGCACACCACCTGGGAACACCGACTGCCGTCGAGTGCGGTGGAATTTTGATTCTTCACGGTGTACCACCTGAAAACGCTGACCGCCGTCAAGCGCGGTGATTTAACCGGTGTTTATTCTAGATGGGTGATGTGGCGAGACCATCGATCACCCATTTCTCTAGATCTTCTTGATGTCTTTGCGCACGCTCTTTAGGAGGTGGTCCAGTTTGCCACTCTTCAGAGCCTTCTCGATTTCTATGCGCAGTTGGAAGCAGTCATTAGTCAAGTGGCCTGTGTCCTTGTGAAATTCACAAAACAGGTTAAGGTCCTGGCCTTTTTTGCTGCGCATTGGTAGTGGATCTTTAAGATCCAATTTCTCTGTGTTGAGGACTTCGAGAGGCGATTTGGTTAGTTGGGTCCACTTCCTTTCTTGGTTTTCTTCTCTGTCTGTCTTCCTATAACGATCTCTGTCGATTGTCGAGCGAGCATCTCCCTCTCGCCTGCTGCTGTCTTCATATGACCTTGCACTCCAGTCAGAGTGTCTCTTCCTCTTATCGTGTCTGGTAGAATCGCGTGAGTAATCCCTGGGGTAATGATGAGATGAGTGATGCTCTCTGGCATAATAATCGCGCGACTGGCTTCCCTTGAAAAATTGATCTTTGGTATAATAATTCTTGTTTGCAGCGAGTGATTCTTCAGTTTGCGCGACTATTTTCGCGGCTTCCATTAGCTTATCCCATTCTTTGGGCATTCCATCCTTCCCAGTGATAGTTCTGATGAGACTATCACAGCGAATGGCTTTCTTGAAGTGGCAACGCATGAGTTGTTCGCTTACGCCGCCGATTTCCAAACACTCTTTGTTAAAGCGAGTTATGAAATCCTCCAAACCCTCGTTATCTCTGCGCCAGATGTCTTCAACTTCAGCTGTGTCGCGCTGGTATCGCCTTTGTTGACTGAAGTGGCTCAAAAACTGAGTCCTGAAATCTACCCATGATTTTATCTTTCCCGGAGGAAGGCTGTCGAACCAGGCACGAGCAGCCCCCGTTAATGTTTGGTTAAACAGATGACACCACATGGGCATGTTCCAACCTCCCATGCAGCCCACGCTAGTAAACACTCTGACGTGATCGTCGGGATCAGTCAATCCGTTAAACTTTCCGATAGTCGGAGGCAACTTTTCTCTCTTGAGCGGCGCTAGTGCTATCTTTGGGATGAACTTTGAATGCTCTATAGCTTCCTCTGGTCGATAGGCGAGGCGAAAGTCACGCTCTGCCTCTTCGGTATACCCAACGTGCTGCCTTGGTTTGTAGTACTCGTGATTTCTTTGCAAACGATTGAAAACCGAAGATTCGTTATCGTTCTCCCAGGTTGGATCATTCGGGTCAGTTTCTTCCCACTCATCGTTCATGTTGCGCGGCGTGAGCCGGCTATGAACTTGGCCTCTTTGGAAGTTTGACGGTTCGTCATAGTAGCTTTCTGTCTCCCCCCGCGTATCGCGCGTGTCCTGCGCGCTTTGTCTTCGGGTAGGGGGAGGTCTGTTGGCTCTTCCTTGGATATTTTGCGGTGGTGGCATCTGGCGCGGCCCGTGACTTGGGCCGGTTGGTGTAACCAAGGAAGGTTCTGCCGTTAAAACTGCTTGTTGCGCGCTCAAGGATTGATATGCTGCGTTAATGGTGGCGAGTTGCTTGGCATACCATGAGGCTGGGGTTTCGCCCTCTGGTAGCCCTAATATCGCTGAGATATTCTGAGGTGGAGCTGGGTTCGAAGGTCCAGCACCATTGTTCCCTGGGGTAGTTTGAGTGATGCGGGTGAAGCTCCCGCGCGGACCCCCAGTGTTGGCTATCTCAATCTCGTCGATTTCTTCAACGTGTTGGGGATGGATGTTTTGGTTATCCACCCCCAACGCTGCGTTAGGGTCTGCTCCAAGACCCACAAACTCGGGAATGATTCCTTGACCAGCCATGATCGAAGGAAGAAAAACAACGAAAACTCAGGAAAGAAGATGAGAGTGGTTTGTAAAAAAAAATCGGTGGGCGCCAATGAAGAAACACGGAACTAATTACGAGACTAATCAGTTTGGTTTATGTTTCTACCATGATGGTTAATCTTCTTATGGTTTCCTGAGCTCCTTAATGACTGTGGTTTATCTGCAAAACAAAACACCGTTACTCGTTAAGAGGGGAATGTGGGGGTTTCCCTCTTAACCGGGCTCCGGCGTGAGAATAAGCGACTGCTTTAGGGAGAGAATTAAGTATTAAGTTAGAGAGTAGAGGGAATGGAATGTTTAACATGTGAAATGAGATCTCTATTTATAGCCGGAGAGGTGTAAGAGGGTGTGGGCCGATGGGCCTTGGGCCAGAAGGCGACAACTTGGAGGATATGCTCCTTGTCTCACTGGTGTCGACCGTTAGTGGCCTCTAGGAGCTTTATGGAGTTGGCGCAATGTGATTGGAGCCACGTGTCACTGTTTTCGGCCTTGCTGCCCTTCTGCCATCAGCAGGTAAGTGGAGATCGTGGCGCAGTTGTCTCTGCCCTATGATTGGTGCCACATAGGCGTCCTTAGGTACTTTTTGTCTCCTGCATGTCAGACGATCGTGGAGCACGATTGCGCAGGATCAGAAGGACCCTGATTGGCTCTTTTATTCTGCCACTTGTACCTTGTGTACTATCTGAAAAGGCCTTGTGCCGTAGTCACGCATTATTCTTGCTGAGCACATTACTACCTCGCGCGCGGCATGGGCTTTCAGATATTCTTTTCAAAATGCTAAGTGTTGCTAATTGGAGTTTCTTCTTATGTAGACCTCGCGCCGTATTATGCAGATGTGCTCTGGCCCGCGCGAGGTTGATAATCAAGGAAATTGCTGAGTAAGGAGTATGGTCCCGCGCGACCTTGCAGGAGGTTGCGCAGCTTTTTGGGACCATACCCCTTCACATGGATTAGAATCAAATATGATGTTATAAAGGAAACTCTTTTGCGAAAACTAGATTGGATGACTTGTTTATGGTTTACCATGTAATATTCATATGTAATATTCATATGTCTACACTTAACACAACTTTATGTAGATAATCATGTTCGTTCTGATACGCTTCTCTTCCCAAAGTCACACGTTATTAAAATAGAGAGAAATGAGAATGAATATTTATAGTGACCATACTGGATTGGATGACATAGAATAAAATTATCGAATGGAGGTACTCATTGTTCAAGAACAAGCATTGGATGACATTGAATAAAATTCTCGAATGGAAAATAAAACACACGCAAACACTCACGTGCAGTTTGTTTTTTAAGAGCTAAAATGTCTATAGTATACGAACCATATCTGCATACATTTGTAGAAGAAGAGGTGGACCAAACTTCTGCAGTCTGCAAGAAGAAGATTGTTTGTTTTTAACGAATGTAGACTTCTAAAATAAACTCGTGGTGGTATACGGACGTTGGTGCTGGGTGGTGGTAGTGGACGGTGGTGGTAAACGGTGGTGGAGTTTAACCCTCTGCAGACCTTAGAAGATCTTAGAAGTGGCTGGGCAAAGCCTGCACCAAGAAAAGCTCGCGCAGACGTTTTTTTAGTGAAACGTCTTTGGAAAAACAAACATTCTGCAGATGGTAATGTCTGTGCGTGGTCTGCGCGACGCATAGAGAAGAGCATGCACAATTTTTTTTAGAAAAACAAATACCACCTCAATGTTTTCATTTTAACCCCTTACACTAGACATATATAAGTGATAGTTGACACAAGTAATTTATAAATCCTTATATGATAATTATTAAATTGAATAGTTATTCTTTTTTTTTTAATAGCACTACGGATCCTTTTATTACCCAAAGAAAAACCAACTGGCATCATAGCAAGGTACTATGATACCCAATGTTCTTACAGCCAAAAACTAAAACATACAGAGAACTAAAACTAAGCATTAAGTCACCAACATTCACCATGTAAAGTAAAGCCACTTTTCCCACGAATCCAAGCTCACCTTCGTTTTTTGTTTCATCCATTGGTACGATTCTTCTTTGATTTCTTCGATCATCTTGTATACTTCACCGTCTCTTGCTCTAAATAATTTTCCATTCCGATTCTTCCATATTACCCAAGTAGTTAGTAGATAAATTGCGTGTACAACTTTTTTCTTCACCTTTGGCCAAGTACATTCATTCAGCGAATTGAAAACCTCACCGAGTGTTTCCGGCTTTGTTGTCGTTGATGCTTTAACCCATGAGATAACTTGTTCCCAAACTGATTCGGCCGTCCTGCACTTAACAAGGACGTGATCCGGTGTTTCCTCCTCTCTATTGCAGACCTTACATATTTCGGTTGGAACTGGGACGCCTCTTTCCTTCAGTTTTGTGGCTGTCGGGATCTTGCCTTTTATTGCTCTCCGTACGAACATGCTACACTTTTGTGCTGCCCAATTATTCCAGAAAAAATCGTCTGCTGGTTCGTTTAAATTTATGTTCCTTGACAGTGTATACCTTACCTTTTTAACCGAGAACTCCATATTATCCTCCCCTTTCCATATCCAGTTGTCGCTGGCCGTCGATAGTCGCACATGGTTTAAAATAACCTGCATTTCCTCCATTTGATGTTTTGGAAGACTGGTCAAAAGATGTTTTAGTATGAATTTGTAGCGAATGTAACTTACAAGTGGTGACCAACATATAATACAAAAGATAATGTAATTATATAACATGGTTATGAATTACAATGTCCCGTTTGATCTATCTGGCGGCTTGTTACTTACTTTTCTCTCGCTTTTATGTCTTACTATCACAACATAACATGTTAAATCTTGCGAATCAATAAATGGGAATCAAGTCTTCGCAAACGAAGATGAAAAACGCCCTTTGTGTGAAAGTAAGTTTCCGCAACAAAACATCAAATACTTCCTAATTGGCTTTATAGAAGCATAAACGCAATATTAAATACATTTCTAATGCAAAAGCTTTAGGGGTAAAGATCCGGTACAAAAAGTTCTTAACCTAGGAAATGTAGGAAATCAGGTCAAACGAACTCCGATTGAGCTCATTTCAGCGGCGTTGGAACCGGCTCGTCGAAACCTAACCAGAAACCCTAACCCCTTAAACCTAAACCCTAAAAAAACCCTATAGCTAAACCCTAAGGCTAAACCCTATGCTAAACTCTACGCTAAACCCTAAAATCTAAATTATAAACCCTAAAAGCTAAACCCTAAATGCTAAACCCTAAGGCTAAACCCTAAATGCTAAACTCTAAAGCTAAACCCTAAATACTAATGCCAAACCCTAAAACTAAACCCTAAAGCTAAACCCTTAAGCTAAAATCTAAAGCTAAACCCTAAAAGTTAAACTCTAAACCCTAAAAGCTAAACCCTATATATATTTGAATAGGATTCGATGAGCCGGTTCTAACGCCGCTGGAATGAGGTTAATCGGAGTTCGTTTGACCCGGTTTCCTACACTTTGTAGGTTAAGATTGTTTTGTATTTACCAGATGGGATACAAAGAATGGGGTTGGGTTGTTCTTTGGTTTTTGGACAAGTACTGGGTTAGGATTTGCTGTAATAAGGAGAACTTATAAAACTTGGGTAGTAATCTTGCCTTTTGGGCTTCCTTTGTTTCTTTTTTCTTCACTTATTCCTTGGTGCTGTGTTAAGTGTGCGTGTGTTCTCTTAACAATGCTGTTCATTCACGAACACAGTGTTAAGTCTGCAGATGATATTAGGGGGTTAGGATTTTTGAGACTGGAGGTTAGTCTATTCCCGGGAGTTATAAGGAAGGATCAAGTCTTTGTGGTTAGGCATTTGTGCTCTTTCTCAATTTTTGTTTTTAGTTCCTTGCAAAGACTTGATAACCTACTTTTAGGACAGATACCTGCGTGTGTGGGGTTTTTTAGATCCTTTTGGATCAGGGGAGGGGGGGGATTGTTTTTGGGAAACAGCAGGAATAAGGAGACTTTATAAAACAAGGGTAGTAATCTGGCCTTTTAGGCTTCTTATTTCTTTATTGTTTATCTTATTCTGCTTGTGCTGTGTTCAGTATGTTTATGTTCTCTTAGTTCTGACTTTCTTTATTGAAGTTGGAATTAAGTCTGCGATCAATTGCTGGGATGTAGGTTTGTTGAGGCTGGAGGTTAGCCTTTACCTGGGAGAAACAAGGGTGGATCAAGTCTTTGTAATTAGGCATGGTATTTCTCTTTCTTTTCTAGATCTATACAAAGGCTTGAAAACCGTTGGGTAGGACAGGGACCTGTGTGTGTGGTGTACATTAGATCCAGTTGGATCAGATCCTTTGGGATCAGGGGGATGGGTTGTATTTGGCAAACAGGAGGAATAAGGGTATTAAAAGCTTTTCGGGTAGTCATCTTACTAAATCCTTGGCCTATTAGTACTGCTTTTGTTTTTTTATTCTGATTTAAGTTGTTATTATTTAGGAAATTTAAGCCTGTTTATGATTTTGTAGCTAGTCTATTCGGTTTATTGACCATTCTAGCTACTTTAGCGGTTATTGATGGGAATTTAGGGATTATTGTGCTTTGGGGATGCACACAGCTGGGAGTTATAAGGAAGGAGATTGCTATTGTTGTAAGGACATTTATCTCCTCCCCCAAATTTTTTTGTATTTTTGTAGATCTTAGCAATGGCAATCAACCCTGGTCACTGTGGTTTTATAGTTTCCTTTCTATACCTTTTCTTGCTTTGTGTTTGAGTCAGTTGAGTCAAATTTTGTTTGGTTTGGAGGGGAAGTTTTATGTTATGATTGTTAAAGGATTTGGTGTGAGGAGACATAAGTCTGGGATTGGTGAGAAAGTTTGGTGTAGGTATGGATATGTTGAAAGGTTGATTAATCTGTATGAGGCTGCTGTTTTGTGGTTTTTAGGTGGGTTAAAGGATAAAGGATGTTTAAATAGATTTGGAGTGGATTGCTCTAGAGATATTGAGGTAATGCTGGATGGAAACAGAAAATGGCGGGAAGAGGGGTTGGCAGCTATATGGATTATTTGGTTCTGGTTTGGATTGTATGGGTGGGTATGGCTTTCTGGTGTCATTCTTAGGCTGTTATTTGTTCTGATTTTGAGAAAGTTGAGAGGGGTTTCATTATGGGATATTTGGGATGGTAAACAGTGGACGGAAAGAGTTTGTGTTTTGTGGGGACAGAAGTTTGGGGTTATTGAGGAATTTTGGGATTGCTAAACGGCAAAATAATAAGGGAAGTGGGGCTACTGTTAGTTTGCATATGAATGGTTTGTGGTTTAGGATTGTACTGGGTTGGGGTTGGGAGAGATTACAAATGGTGATTGTGAATAATGAGAGGGATAGGGTGATGTTGAGAGTCAAAGTTATAATAATGGATATTGTTGTTAAAATAGGATGGTTTGGAGCTGAAGATTGGGGGAAAATTTTAGAAGTATTAAGGAATTTAAAGATAGTTGTTTTGTTTATTATAAAAGAGAAGATGTTGTTTGGTACTGTTTGTTTAAGGAGGTATGGCTGTAGTAGTTTTCAGAAGTTAAAGATGAGGGGTACGAGTTGCTGGTGGCAATGGGTTATCTGTTATTGTTTGTTGGTTGATTGCATGAGTGGATGGGCTGATGTTATACAAGAAGAGTTATAATGGATAGGAGATCTATGGAAATAGAGGGTTGGAAGATTGCTAAAAGGCTAAATATTATGAAGATTGAAGCTGCAGCTAAGGATGAGAAGGGGATAGCTATGGAAAGTATGAGGGTTATGAGAAGTTGCTGGATTGTTTTTGTTTTTCTGTTTTAAGTTGTTTTTTTGTTTTGTGTCTTTTGTTGGGGTGTATTGGTGGGATAACTGCGAGTCTTTTTGTTGTACTGTTTAGGTCTGGGCGAGGGGCCGGGGTTTTTTTAACCATTTTGTTAGGTCCCTTTCCTTTTTAGGTGTACATAGTTTTATTTTTTAACAAATTTTTTTAACGAGGGTGTTATCCTCCTTAAAAAAAAGATTGTTTTGTATTTGATCCTACCCCAAAGCTTTAGACCTACTATGCTACATAATATACTACACATAAGCTTATACGCAGACAAAATGAACACTTGCATACAAATCACGTAAATTGGGCAACATATGTACAATTCTTAAAAAGCTTACGATTATAAGAGGCTTGCATAGCAGCTGCCAATTGGTCACTTTTTTTTCTTTTGTCTTTTAGTAACTTTTTATTTATTTTAGCATTTACCCTTCAACATTTAGTATTGACATTTAAACTTTTCAGTTTTCTAAAAACTTTATAATCATTTTTACGTGCTTATATTTTTGTACGTGATAGTATAAATTCAAGTTAATTATGTTTCTCTTTTTTTTTGGTCTTTTAATAAGTTTTTGTTTATTTTAGCGTTTACCCTTCGACATTTAGTATTGACAGTTACAACCCTTCAACTTTCTAAAAAATTATAATCATTTTTTGCGTGCTTATATATAGGTATGTGTCGTATAAATTCAAGTTAATTACTTTTTTTTTAAACGGGTAGGCTCAGATATAATATGTTTTTTTTTTTGCTTTTTTGTACGTTTTCAGTTGATCTACGTCTTCTCATAAATTTTGTTTTACAAATTCGACTTACTTTACGTTTCAGCCCCACCGCAACGTGCGGTAACATTTTTAACTTAAAAACATAATTTTTTACTTATTTTTATGTACGTGTCGTTATAAGTTTAGGTTGATGTTCGACGTAAATTTTCTTCACAAATAAATCAGGCCATATATAATACGCTTCCGTGTTTATTTTTATGTGTATCTTCAGTTTATCTACGTTTTGACGTAATTTTTGTTTAGAAACATTCAATTCTTTGCTGCACAAATCCGAGTTATTTTACATTTGGACCCGCCGCTGTCACACCTCGATATTTCCACGTTTGTCCGGTGGGCCCGGTGGGGGAGTATCGTGACGTAGTTGATATCATCATAGTCAAACAACACAATATATAAATGCACAACAGAAGCAAAAGATAAATATATTACAAACCGAATATAAAGTAATATCAAGTATTACAACGGAAAGTAAAGGATCCACAGGCGGATCAAAATAAAAAGGAAACAACTGTTCAACAGATTTTGACATCTAGAGCTTGCGAGACTTGAGTAATGATGCATGGAGTAGCCAGTGTAACGCCCCGCGTTTTCATACTTTCTATATTTAGAAACCATCGTTTGTAAAACTATTTTTAGAAACTTCGTAGTCTTGTAATCGTTCTTTCATTAAAAGCGATGTAAAATCCGAGACTTGGATCATGAATAAAACTCGTATTTTGTTGCAAATATGTTAAACACACTTTATATATGCTCGTATGCTCGAAACGGTGAATCAATCGAGGTTTAATCGTTATTCTCGGAAACTATGTGCTAAACTTGTAATTAATCTAAACTTATGCCTAAAACGTGTTTTGAACGAGAACGATACTTGATTTCGAAATTCGTACGCTTAAATATACTTGGTTTATACTCCTCATACTTGGCTTTATCTTAAAATATGCTTTTATGGCAAGTATGGTCCTTAAAAGCCCTAAAATGATCAAATGAACAAGCTTGGGGGCTAAATTGTATTTTTTTGAAACTTGTACACGAATCAGAAGTGGCGGGCGGCCCGCTTCAGCTTACTGGTTATCTAATGCGGGCCACATGGCCTCTATCTTCGCAGAAAACAAACACAGCTGCTGATATACGCGATTATGGCACGAAATCCAACTTCTAAACACTCCCCAATCACCATTTAGCCACCTCTAAACACCTCCAATCACACTCAAACTCTTCCACTATAAATATACACCTTCTCCTCACCATTTTACACTTTCACAACTCTCTACAACTCACAAATTCACTCTCAAATCAGTTGCAAATATGCATTTTCGGACAGATTCATACACTTGCACTAAAGTGAGCATAACTTGCTCATTTCTCAACGAAATCACTCGATTCTTCTTCCTACTTGCTTGGATAATCATAGGGTATGATTCCTTGACTTCTCCTTGGAGAAATCAGACCTGGAAATCCCCTGAAATGATCCAAAAATTTCTGTTTTGATTTATGTTCTTCAAACTTTTTTAAACTTCAACAAACTTGTGTCTAACACATCTCATACCTATGTCCCAATGCTTACAACCCCTTCTATGGTTGGTTAGGCTTAAAAACAAGGTTGAGACACTTGAAATCAGAGGATTAAACCTCAAATACTTTCTGTTTTGTTAGGGTATTTAACCCACAAATCATGTTAAGCTTAGACCTTGATGAATGAGTGATTATGGAACAACTTGGGTTGTCCTACATACAATCCTCACATGATTTGATGATTTCTTATAGATTAGATTGATTATATTATTGTACTAAATCCTAGTTCGTGACCCTCCTTGGTTGTTTTTACATCAAGTGAAGTGGTGAACATACAAGGGGTTCCTAAATGGAAGCATGTTCTTCCTACCCCATACATGACATCTATGATACTCGAGGTGCCTAAATGAAGATCCTAATCTTCTACCTCCTACTTGAATTATTGGACTAAATACTATGTAATAATTAACCTAGATATATAAATATACACTCATTCGAACCTTGAATGTGAACTTGTGTTTATATGTTAAAGTAGTAGACCATCATCTAAGACCTAAACCTTGTTGTGATTCTTATGGGTGTTCAACTCATGAAAACATTATCATAACCCTTGTGGTTACCAAGTGTCATACAAGTGTTAAGTGTTGAAGATAATTATTTTCACATGTTATTCTCATATCTTATTTTTATGTTGTTTTAAATACCGAATCTCGACTCTAAACATACTTGAACCTTAACCCTTACACATTCAATCTTTTAACCTCATCAACTCGTCAATTATTGGATAATTGGAAAGCATATGCAAACTTTGTGAGTATACTCGTATTTTCCCCTCTTTACTTTTACCACTTTTGGGGTGTAACATGTTTATCTATCAACAACTTACACATGAACTTTTGCTTAAACACATGAACATTCTTATTAACATGCTTGTATACGTGATGGCTTGATACTTTAAACTTGGATTAATCTTATGTGTTGAACTTATCATTAACTTGTACGAGCCAAACCGTGACATATGTAGCGCTATAGGATTAACGACCCGCCGCCCGTAACTTGTGGTTATGTCATGAGCATATTGCGTTTTCTTGGTTTGATATGTTAGACACATACCATGTTTTTATGTTTATCTTGAATCACATGCTTGCTATGAGGAATTGTTCAAAACTTATCATTTGTTATGTACGTACCAAACCTGTATACTCGCCTTTGCTTTTGCATTGAACTTTATTTTAAACATGTTACAGGTTGAGGATGATGATGCCATGAAATGAAGTAGCGTTGATACCTAGATACACATATAGACGTTTAGGTCAAATACATTGTATAATGTCATAATTGTTGTCGTATTGTTTTTCTTGTACTTAACATGTTGTATTTCAAATTTCATGTATTGTAACATTTATTTATGAAAGAAGTCAATTTACCTTTTAATTCTATTGTCACAATTAGTGTTATGATGTCTCGAGCAATCTTCACACTTCGTCTCATCCCGATGTTTCCGCCATCGGTTGGGGTGTGACAGATTGGTATCAGAGCCATAACTATAGGGAATTAGGTAGAAATGTCATGCTTTTACCTAGTCTATAGTTTTTAGAGCCTTATTCGTATGTTTTGCTTGAACAACTACATGATACTTTATTTGTTTCTTATTTATGCTATTTTAGACATATGTATCACTTGTGAGAAATATTCAACATGTTATTCTTATGCATTAATGCTTGTCTTATTATGTGTTAATACTTGCTTCATTGTTCGATTCGTTACATGTTACTCTAAACATATTTCTCTATGTGTTAATACATGTTTTTATCATTTCGTAATCCAAGCACCATTCTTGATATGCTTTCTTATGTGTTTATACTTGTTTATGTATTTCCTTCGACATACACTTCCCTCATGCTTTTTACTCGATTATTCCAAATCCGACAACACTCATATTGCAAAAATGAGACGACTTCACCAAAATAGGCGTGAAACCCACAATTTGGTGAATGACTCTCGATCCTTCTACTTTTCTTTTCTTACACGAAATTCCCCACCGAGTTAGGAGTGAAATCCTCACCTTGATGGAGAAATTCAAATTTTGAATTCTAGTGGACCCTCGTCAAAGTGTTGAAATCAAATTTTGACCCGACGAGTACCAACCACACTTAGGATACTAAATCGCCAAGTTAGGGGTGAAACCCGCACCTTGTCGACTAGTTCCACTCCTTGATTTTCATTAATCCCGCCAAGTCTCGAAATTTCAAATGAATTAGGGACATGTAGTAACCGGAAGGGTAAATACCATTAACCGACTTGTCGGCAAGAGTATTTCACCTATTAGGCCAAAGCATGCTCCTCAAATTCAAAAGACTTTTCGACCACTTTGGTTAGTCAACGTTCCGTTATGGAACCATCCAAATTTTGATCAAACATGTGTTTCTATTATTCATTTTATACGATGCAATCTTTCAAATTCGAATTTACTTTCGATATTCTCTTTTCACGCACACAACACATTGAATCTTTTCATACACTTATACGTATGCATGATTTCATATAATTTAAATTCATATTTCTTGTAACGAAAGGTGGAGGCATATCATCGAGATAGGAGTGATTTCTTTACCTTGACGATTAACTCCACTCCCCTTTTCTTAAAACGACATCACCAACGAGTTAGGGGTGATTCTCTTACCTAGGTGATCGTTACCAAAACGCCTCTTCAAAATATCTTATTATGCAAACTCGCTCATGTTTATATCTAAATTATTGATCATTATTCAAAATACATACGTGTACGATTTCAAAATACATTGTTTCATCAAGCATACTTTCTATCCTACAACTTATTCTTACCTAACTCACATACACGGATTCTTAACTTATCTTAAACGTTTTACTACACAAATTTCCAAACCTTACGAAATGCTACCTATCACTTTAATCGGTCAAACAAATCTCTTGCCCATGAACTTCATATTCGACTTAATCACTAAAACGCACTCATGATATATATCACCAAACTAAAGACTTTCATTCTCAATCGGAGGATCAAACCAACCTTTCTTTTACACCTATAAGATCTTATGGATGTTATATGATCAAAGATTCTTTTCACATCAACAAATCATTTGTTAGAACTTTTAACAATCTCAAAGTCCTTTTGCTAAAATTCTTTTCTAAGAATCCTCGTTTTCATAAGAACCTCCTAAATTCATAACTTCTTGTTTGATGAAATGAAATTACTTTTGATTGAAAACCTTTTTACACCAATTTACAAAACACGTGGGCAAGAAGACTTCTTGGAGACTGACCACCCTTGGATTTCGTAAACCTTTTTAAAACAAAAGTAGCATTTCCATTTATTACAAAATGCATTGGGCTTAACCAATGAGTACCTTATGTCCTTTTTCATATGCAACTACATTCTACCTTTCAAACCAAGCTCAATCTAATTTTGATACGATAAACTCAACGTTTCATTTAAACAACTATACCCACGTATCGTCCTACACGTTTTAGTCGTTTTAACGCGACAATTCACTTATAATCATTCGTATTTACATACTTAACCTTTTGGACGATTTTATACACCTAAGTCCGTGATGTTCCAACGTACCCTATACACGTAAATTTAAATATTCATACCTACACTTACATTCATACGTTTTATGCCTATACTTATAATCGTATTCATACTTATACTCATACGTTTCATGTTTTACTTATACTCATTCGTTTCATGATTTTACCTATACTCATATATTTCATGTTTTCACTTATACTCATACGTTGCGTGCTTATACATATACACATACTACTCGTACATGTCAATACACATACTTGCGTGCTTATTCATACCTAAACTTATACTTATGCTCACACTTTCATTCATACTCATGATCCATACATTCGTACCCATACGCGAGTGTAATCCGAGGGATTCGCTTGCGTGGGTCCCATACATACTCAAGTATGGACTTGCTTACATACTACATTCTTACATGTGCATATTCTTAATTTTTAAATTATGGATACCCTAATTCATACACAACTAGTACAAGCTATGCGGATCAGGCGACGATCAATATAATCACGGGTGCACACGGGATTATAGTGATAGGCGTGTGAGAACCATAGAGTGTACTACCGTGTATGGTGAGACACGGAACGTAACATGACACGAATAACGAAACGAACGTAACATGGGTGTTTTCAGAATAAACGAATGTATGGTGAGACACGGAACGTAACATGACACGAATAAACGAACGTAAAGTGGGACCGGGGGGCGGTGTTCCCCGTCGGGGTCCCCAGCCACTTCAGCCCCCTGAACCACACCCACCCATCTTAAGGGTGTAAGGACGCTCCATCCGTCGGAGTAGCCCCTCACAACCCCAGCCAATCTAACTTTGTCATGTCAACTCCCCTTTCCACTTACCATTTTACACTCAAATACAAAAGGTGCTCCACCAGTAGTCCATTTCATTATTTTTTACTTCTAAAAACTATGCATAATGATTAACACATATTTTAAACCAAATAAAATTAATTTAAATTAGAAAAAATACATTACCCATATATTAAAAATACAATAGAATGAACAGTTACATTATTAACATATGAGTAAATGGTATCGCGTACCGGTACCCGATTTATTAAACCGGTGTATTTTTGTTACCGGTTCGGTACCAGTATTGACCGGTTTTTACCCTCAAGTACCGTTGTCGTACCAGTACAGACCGGTACCGAACCGTACCGTACCAGGTATATTCCGTACCAGTACCAACTTTTGGGGATTTTCCTAACGGTATTTTCGGTACCGGTTGGTATCGAGTTTATCAAATCCTGTAGCAACGCAGCAATGCAAGTAATTGCACTGTTTAGATTACTTTTTATACACACAGTAATTAAACTGTATTTCGTTTGAATGAGGTTTTATATACACAACAACTTATTTTGCTTTTTTTTTTGTCTTTTTAAGTAATTAATGAATTGTAGCATGTAAAATTAACTTGGACATTTAGAATATTAATGAGCAAATCGTATCAAATCCTATAATCAAACCGTTATCGTGTCGGTACCAAATTTACTATACCAAATCGTTTTCTGTACCAATTTGGTACCCACCTTTTGGCGTTTTCAGAATCGTTACTTTCGGTTCGACACCGGTCTAGCACCATACCTGTATTTATTGATTTTTACCTTCAAATACCATACCGTATTGTACCGAGCATTTTCGGTGCCGGTACCTAATTTCGATGATTTTCTGAATCGGTACTTTCGGTGCCGTTACCGGTACCGAGCTCATTCGTATTTTAACGTGTTAGCACCGTAATAACTTAACTGAAAACAACCGAATTTCTAACGTGTAGGACGTGTGGGTCATATTATTATATATTAGGTTATTAAAATCGTTTTTTTAGGACGGAGTGATTATCTTTACCACGTCATTTTTATTTATGTTTTGATATTCAGTATCTGCTTTCCGTTGCTGACACGCCTTTTGTAGTCATTGGGTCACCGCCGCAACGCGCAGGAGGAAATTTAACTAGTTACATTGATTTAAAACTAGGAAAATAAAAACATAAAACATAACTAAAAATTACAAATTACACGACAAATTATATTTTTTCGCTATCTTGCGTTTTCGAGCTAGAATAAATGTCAACATCTCTGGTAGAACATTGCCGTGTGCCCGATTATACGTCTCCATATCCCGATCATCCATAAGCTGTCTCACATTCCCACTGCTTCGCGTTATTCCGAAACTAACACTTGGGAGTAAAAACGTTGAGGTTGAGGGTGTGGTGTATACCCGAGTGGGGATTGAATCGGTGCACTCGGACCGCTCGAACCGCCTCGCCTCATATGCGAGACGCGTCCCCTCGGGTTCGAACCCGATCCTCGACTAGTTGAACATTTTTTGGTGGCATCAACTTTTTTTTGTTTATCCATTGTGTGCTTGGTTTGTATTGTTTGGTTGTGAATGATTGTGTTTAAATAATAAAATGTAATTTTTTATCTAAAGTCAAACGGCATTATAGTCGTTGGTGTTGGTCCCAACGGTTAAAAAAAGGTTTCCAAGCGGTGAATGCTCCCCACCTATTCAACATCACCGGGTGATAACCGGGGTTAGCGGTGGTGTTCCCGCACGGCACCATTTGCCTTCCCCGGGTGACGCCTTGTACACCCTTATGCTAATAATGTGGTATGTATAGAGGCATTTTTTTTTTTAAAATGAGAAGTTAAGTAGACCTCCTCAAATAGTGGCAGAGGCAGTATATAAGGTGTCCGGGCTACCCCTCAACTCCGTATTTGTAGTGTAAAAATACTCTTCAACTTCGTCTACGTAGTGTAAAATTTTTATCTTTTTATACAAAGAATACCCCTGATCCAAAAAAAAATTGGGAAACCCCTTAATTTTTGGGCTAGCTCCGCCACTCAAATATGGTTTTAAAGTTGCAAATCTTCTTCTTCTTTCATGTATTACTAAAATTCTTCGATGACGAAAAAGGTGTTAGTGAAAGGTTTGATTAGTTCATATTATACATTTACTGCAAATATCTAAAAATGCATCTTTGAAAAAAGTTGTCGGTCGAGTAGGTAGCATGGATTAGAATCAAATATGATGTTATAAAGGACACTCTTTTGCAAAAACTAGATTGGATTACTTATTTATGGTTTACCAAATCCGTGAAGATAGAAATGTAGCTAGAAGTGTATTTTCACATCGAGGGTCATGTAATATTCATATGTCTACACTTAACACAACTTTATGTAGAAAATCATGTTCGTTCTGATACGCTTCTCTTCCCAAAGTCACACGTTATGAAAATAGAGAGAAATGAGAATGAATATTTATAGTGACCATACTGGATTGGATGACATAGAATAAAATTCTCGAATGGAGGTACTCATTGTTCAAGAACAAGCATTGGATGACATTGAATAAAATTCTCGAATGGAAAATAAAACACACGCAAACACTCACGTGCAGTTTGTTTTTTAAGAGCTAAAATGTCTATAGTATACGAACCATATCTGCATACATTTGTAGAAGAAGAGGTGGACCAAACTTCTGCAGTCTGCAAGAAGAAGATTGTTTGTTTTTAACGAATGTAGACTTCTAAAATAAACTCGTGGTGGTATACGGACGTTGGTGCTGGGTGGTGGTAGTGGACGGTGGTGGTAAACGGTGGTGGAGTTTAACCCTCTGCAGACCTTAGAAGATCTTAGAAGTGGCTGGGCAAAGCCTGCACCAAGAAAAGCTCGCGCAGACGTTTTTTTAGTGAAACGTCTTTGGAAAAACAAACATTCTGCAGATGGTAATGTCTGTGCGTGGTCTGCGCGACGCATAGAGAAGAGCATGCACAATTTTTTTTAGAAAAACAAATACCACCTCAATGTTTTCATTTTAACCCCTTACACTAGACATATATAAGTGATAGTTGACACAAGTAATTTATAAATCCTTATATGATAATTATTAAATTGAATAGTTATTCTTTTTTTTTTAATAGCACTACGGATCCTTTTATTACCCAAAGAAAAACCAACTGGCATCATAGCAAGGTACTATGATACCCAATGTTCTTACAGCCAAAAACTAAAACATACAGAGAACTAAAACTAAGCATTAAGTCACCAACATTCACCATGTAAAGTAAAGCCACTTTTCCCACGAATCCAAGCTCACCTTCGTTTTTTGTTTCATCCATTGGTACGATTCTTCTTTGATTTCTTCGATCATCTTGTATACTTCACCGTCTCTTGCTCTAAATAATTTTCCATTCCGATTCTTCCATATTACCCAAGTAGTTAGTAGATAAATTGCGTGTACAACTTTTTTCTTCACCTTTGGCCAAGTACATTCATTCAGCGAATTGAAAACCTCACCGAGTGTTTCCGGCTTTGTTGTCGTTGATGCTTTAACCCATGAGATAACTTGTTCCCAAACTGATTCGGCCGTCCTGCACTTAACAAGGACGTGATCCGGTGTTTCCTCCTCTCTATTGCAGACCTTACATATTTCGGTTGGAACTGGGACGCCTCTTTCCTTCAGTTTTGTGGCTGTCGGGATCTTGCCTTTTATTGCTCTCCGTACGAACATGCTACACTTTTGTGCTGCCCAATTATTCCAGAAAAAATCGTCTGCTGGTTCGTTTAAATTTATGTTCCTTGACAGTGTATACCTTACCTTTTTAACCGAGAACTCCATATTATCCTCCCCTTTCCATATCCAGTTGTCGCTGGCCGTCGATAGTCGCACATGGTTTAAAATAACCTGCATTTCCTCCATTTGATGTTTTGGAAGACTGGTCAAAAGATGTTTTAGTATGAATTTGTAGCGAATGTAACTTACAAGTGGTGACCAACATATAATACAAAAGATAATGTAATTATATAACATGGTTATGAATTACAATGTCCCGTTTGATCTATCTGGCGGCTTGTTACTTACTTTTCTCTCGCTTTTATGTCTTACTATCACAACATAACATGTTAAATCTTGCGAATCAATAAATGGGAATCAAGTCTTCGCAAACGAAGATGAAAAACGCCCTTTGTGTGAAAGTAAGTTTCCGCAACAAAACATCAAATACTTCCTAATTGGCTTTATAGAAGCATAAACGCAATATTAAATACATTTCTAATGCAAAAGCTTTAGGGGTAAAGATCCGGTACAAAAAGTTCTTAACCTAGGAAATGTAGGAAATCGGGTCAAACGAACTCCGATTGAGCTCATTTCAGCGGCGTTGGAACCGGCTCGTCGAAACCTAACCAGAAACCCTAACCCCTTAAACCTAAACCCTAAAAAAACCCTAAAGCTAAACCCTAAGGCTAAACCCTATGCTAAACTCTACGCTAAACCCTAAAATCTAAATTCTAAACCCTAAATGCTAAACCCTAAGGCTAAACCCTAAATGCTAAACTCTAAAGCTAAACCCTAAATACTAATGCCAAACCCTAAAACTAAACCCTAAAGCTAAACCCTTAAGCTAAAATCTAAAGCTAAACCCTAAAAGTTAAACTCTAAACCCTAAAAGCTAAACCCTATATATATTTGAATAGGATTCGATGAGCCGGTTCTAACGCCGCTGGAATGAGGTTAATCGGAGTTCGTTTGACCCGGTTTCCTACACTTTGTAGGTTAAGATTGTTTTGTATTTACCAGATGGGATACAAAGAATGGGGTTGGGTTGTTCTTTGGTTTTTGGACAAGTACTGGGTTAGGATTTGCTGTAATAAGGAGAACTTATAAAACTTGGGTAGTAATCTGGCCTTTTGGGCTTCCTTTGTTTCTTTTTTCTTCACTTATTCCTTGGTGCTGTGTTAAGTGTGCGTGTGTTCTCTTAACAATGCTGTTCATTCACGAACACAGTGTTAAGTCTGCAGATGATATTAGGGGGTTAGGATTTTTGAGACTGGAGGTTAGTCTATTCCCGGGAGTTATAAGGAAGGATCAAGTCTTTGTGGTTAGGCATTTGTGCTCTTTCTCAATTTTTGTTTTTAGTTCCTTGCAAAGACTTGATAACCTACTTTTAGGACAGATACCTGCGTGTGTGGGGTTTTTTAGATCCTTTTGGATCAGGGGAGGGGGGGATTGTTTTTGGGAAACAGCAGGAATAAGGAGACTTTATAAAACAAGGGTAGTAATCTGGCCTTTTAGGCTTCTTATTTCTTTATTGTTTATCTTATTCTGCTTGTGCTGTGTTCAGTATGTTTATGTTCTCTTAGTTCTGACTTTCTTTATTGAAGTTGGAATTAAGTCTGCGATCAATTGCTGGGATGTAGGTTTGTTGAGGCTGGAGGTTAGCCTTTACCTGGGAGAAACAAGGGTGGATCAAGTCTTTGTAATTAGGCATGGTATTTCTCTTTCTTTTCTAGATCTATACAAAGGCTTGAAAACCGTTGGGTAGGACAGGGACCTGTGTGTGTGGTGTACATTAGATCAAGTTGGATCAGATCCTTTGGGATCAGGGGGATGGGTTGTATTTGGGAAACAGGAGGAATAAGGGTATTAAAAGCTTTTCGGGTAGTCATCTTACTAAATCCTTGGCCTATTAGTACTGCTTTTGTTTTTTTATTCTGATTTAAGTTGTTATTTTTTAGGAAATTTAAGCCTGTTTTATGATTTTGTAGCTAGTCTATTCGGTTTATTGACCATTCTAGCTACTTTAGCGGTTATTGATGGGAATTTAGGGATTATTGTGCTTTGGGGATGCACACAGCTGGGAGTTATAAGGAAGGAGATTGCTATTGTTGTAAGGACATTTATCTCCTCCCCCAAATTTTTTTGTATTTTTGTAGATCTTAGCAATGGCAATCAACCCTGGTCACTGTGGTTTTATAGTTTCCTTTCTATACCTTTTCTTGCTTTGTGTTTGAGTCAGTTGAGTCAAATTTTGTTTGGTTTGGAGGGGAAGTTTTATGTTATGATTGTTAAAGGATTTGGTGTGAGGAGACATAAGTCTGGGATTGGTGAGAAAGTTTGGTGTAGGTATGGATATGTTGAAAGGTTGATTAATCTGTATGAGGCTGCTGTTTTGTGGTTTTTAGGTGGGTTAAAGGATAAAGGATGTTTAAATAGATTTGGAGTGGATTGCTCTAGAGATATTGAGGTAATGCTGGATGGAAACAGAAAATGGCGGGAAGAGGGGTTGGCAGCTATATGGATTATTTGGTTCCGGTTTGGATTGTATGGGTGGGTATGGCTTTCTGGTGTCATTCTTAGGCTGTTATTTGTTCTGATTTTGAGAAAGTTGAGAGGGGTTTCATTATGGGATATTTGGGATGGTAAACAGTGGACGGAAAGAGTTTGTGTTTTGTGGGGACAGAAGTTTGGGGTTATTGAGGAATTTTGGGATTGCTAAACGGCAAAATAATAAGGCAAGTGGGGCTGCTGTTAGTTTGCATATGAATGGTTTGTGGTTTAGGATTGTACTGGGTTGGGGTTGGGAGAGATTACAAATGGAGATTGTGAATAATGAGAGGGATAGGGTGATGTTGAGAGTCAAAGTTATAATAATGGATATTGTTGTTAAAATAGGATGGTTTGGAGCTGAAGATTGGGGGAAAATTTTAGAAGTATTAAGGAATTTAAAGATAGTTGTTTTGTTTATTATAAAAGAGAAGATGTTGTTTGGTACTGTTTGTTTAAGGAGGTATGGCTGTAGTAGTTTTCAGAAGTTAAAGATGAGGGGTACGAGTTGCTGGTGGCAATGGGTTATCTGTTATTGTTTGTTGGTTGATTGCATGAGTGGATGGACTGATGTTATACAAGAAGAGTTATAATGGATAGGAGATCTATGGAAATAGAGGGTTGGAAGATTGCTAAAAGGCTAAATATTATGAAGATTGAAGCTGCAGCTAAGGATGAGAAGGGGATAGCTATGGAAAGTATGAGGGTTATGAGAAGTTGCTGGATTGTTTTTGTTTTTCTGTTTTAAGTTGTTTTTTTGTTTTGTGTCTTTTGTTGGGGTGTATTGTTGGGATAACTGCGAGTCTTTTTGTTGGACTGTTTTGGTCTGGGCGAGGGGCCGGGGTTTTTTTTAACCATTTTGTTAGGTCCCTTTCCTTTTTAGGTGTACATAGTTTTATTTTTTAATAAATTTTTTAACGGGGCTGTTATCCTCCTTAAAAAAAAGATTGTTTTGTATTTGATCCTACCCCAAAGCTTTAGACCTACTATGCTACATAATATACTACACATAAGCTTATACGCAGACAAAATGAACACTTGCATACAAATCACGTAAATTGGGAAACATATATACAATTCTTAAAAAGCTTACGATTATAAGAGGCTTGCATAGCAGCTGCCAATTGGTCACTTTTTTTCTTTTGTCTTTTAGTAACTTTTTATTTATTTTAGCATTTACCCTTCAACATTTAGTATTGACATTTAAACTTTTCAGTTTTCTAAAAACTTTATAATCATTTTTACGTGCTTATATTTTTGTACGTGATAGTATAAATTCAAGTTAATTATGTTTCTCTTTTTTTTGGTCTTTTAATAAGTTTTTGTTTATTTTAGCATTTACCCTTCGACATTTAGTATTGACAGTTACAACCCTTCAACATTCTAAAAAATTATAATCATTTTTTGCGTGCTTATATATAGGTATGTGTCGTATAAATTCAAGTTAATTACTTTTTTTTAAACGGGTAGGCTCAGATATAATATGTTTTTTTTTGCTTTTTTGTACGTTTTCAGTTGATCTACGTCTTTTCATAAATTTTGTTTCACAAATTCGACTTACTTTACGTTTCAGCCCCACCGCAACGTGCGGTAACATTTTTAACTTAAAAACATATTTTTTTACTTATTTTTATGTACGTGTCGTTATAAGTTTAGGTTGATGTTCGACGTAAATTTTCTTCACAAATAAATCAGGCCATATATAATACGCTTCCGTGTTTATTTTTATGTGTATCTTCAGTTTATCTACGTTTTGACGTAATTTTTGTTTAGAAACATTCAATTCTTTGCTGCACAAATCCGAGTTATTTTACATTTGGACCCGCCGCTGTCACACCCCGATATTTCCACGTTTGACCGGTGGGCTCGGTGGGGGAGTATCGTGACGTAGTTGATATCATCATAGTCAAACAACACAATATATAAATGCACAACAGAAGCAAAAGATAAATATATTACAATCCGAATATAAAGTAATATCAAGTATTACAACGGAAAGTAAAGGATCCACAGGCGGATCAAAATAAAAAGGAAACAATTGTTCAACAGATTTGGACATCTAGAGCTTGCGAGACTTGAGTAATGATGCCTGGAGTAGCCAGCCTATTTCGTCTAGTACCTGCACTTAGCCTTTTGGAAAATACGTCAGTTTACACTGGTAAATACAACTTAACTGACTCATTTTGAAAAGAGTTTGAAAATTGATTTGAATGCACTTCGGCAAAATATCTTTTATAACTTGGGACAATTATTTGTATATAATCTTGTATACAGTTTTACTTATTTGTCGTCCATCAGGGCCGGTTTGTAGGGCCGGACAAGATTTACTGACACGCCACAGGTATAATGCCCACAAGGATTATATTCCTCTAAGTGGATTACCAGTTTTTACATAATGCATCTGGCAGGTGTACGCCTACACCCCGTGCTTAGGTCATGGCCATTTCGTAAAATGATGCCAAGGATATCCGGGACATGGTCATTTAACCCCCAAAAGCCATACACCAAATAATACATATTAAACGGGACATGCAAATACATTAATCACAATCCAATTTAAATGACTACACACACCCGACCAAGCGGTACTTTTATAGTACCGTATCCCTTGCCCGTATAGGGAAATAACTTAAGAGTATTTACCTGAGCTAAATTTAAATTCAATCCCAGCCGTATATCAATTCAGCAAGTACAGATAGCTTTTACTGGGCTCCTAATCTGGAATGAAGGTTTTTAATAACCTATTAGAATCCTAACGGGTCTTTAATTAAGCCTAGACTTAGACCGGTTAGTTTTCAAAAGGAAGACACGGTTCAAACGCATATTAAAGCGAAGACCGGTTCAGGCTGTGGTTTTGACCCAACAAGCTTGTATGCTTGTTTAATATGGGTAACTTAAACACACTCTGGATTTTGAGATAAAAACGATATGGTTTGACCCGTTTCAGCTAATATGTGTAAACTAGTTACATAAGCCGATCCGAACGCGACAAGTGCGTAACGAGTAACCAAAAGAGTCATATACAGGTTTCCTAAGTTAATATGCCTTAAATATGTTATGATATCAGTAGGATATCTTCCATTATGCCCAAAACGAGTTTAATCCCAAAATAATCCCCGTAGGGGTATTTTGGTCATTTTAAAGATTATAAAAGAGGTTAATTAAAATTCTGAGATTCGGGTCCGAATACATCAGTAGAATAACTCATTTTATTAGGTCATATCAGTTGGTAATAGGTCTTATAAGGAAAAAATGGTTTTAAACCCAAACTATGCGTTTAATACGCGTAAAAAGCCATTTTAAGCGATTTCCGGGTTATACAGGAAATCTGAGTTTTCTGTTCAGGTTATAAAGTTCAAAATACTTCATTTGTTATATAAAATCAGTAGCAATTGGATTGGTGTCAAAATATTATGTAAAACTCATTTTATACACAAAAAGGGTATAATCGGTATTTACCGAATCAACGCCATAACCTTAGGTTATGAGCAGGTTAAAAATAATTAGAAATCTTTAAAAATCCCAAAATATTATATTACATCAGTGGGTAAAAGGTTTGATGTCAAAATTTGGGTTTAGATAGGCTTTATGCTAATTGCGCCGTTTAATTACTAAAAGGCGTTATAATTACGCTAATGAGCATAACTCCTAATCTAGACCTCCAACTGATGTAAAATTTTAGGGACATGTTTATAAATCAGTAATAAAGATTATTGTCCTCTCACATTTTCAAAATTCTCGTTTTATAGTCAAAAGGGCATATTGGTCAACATTAGGCAATTAACGGAAACGTGTAAACGAATCGGACAATCAATGAACCAACCACAGAGGGTTATACCAACATGTAGCCTAGTCCTAAGGAAGCTCTAAGGTATTTCTAAATCACACTAAATCGGGTCAGAACTGAAGTCAAAGCAAAAGTCAAAGTTTTGCGACTTTCGGTTCCGAACCGGGTCTAAACAGAAAATTGTCGGATCAAACAAGCTTAGATCAGTTCTTATACTTATTACCAAGTTATATGAGTGATAAAATAGGTTACATGCCTTCTACATTGTTAATTAGGCGTTAATTCGAAGATTAGCATTCTGTTGACTTTTTCTAATCAACTTTGACCCGACAAATGGTCTAGTTAGAGTGGGAATCAGAGGGTGCCTTTCTAAGGGTTTATTGCCCACATAATTACCAACTTATAACTACTTTTAATTCGAGATTTGACTGAACAAATACTGATTAATCTCGAAGTCAAACTCTAGTTACGACGGTTTGACTTTTAGCTAATTAACTAAGCTAAACTCAATTAAGGAAGGTTTAGGAAGCTTACCCAAGTCCTATGCACGATTAGAGATGCTTAGGGTCTGCTCTTGAACTCCCAAAAGCTCCAGAAATGCAGAAGGAATGAATGATCACAATGTTGCAACATGAATGGCCTTTTATAGTGATTTTGATCCATTAAGATCATGACAATTCATGCTACCCTTGTTCCCTGATCATCAACATGTGTCCCTAAGGCCTAGGAACTGTTAGGGGTCGCCCATGGATGTTAAAATATCTAACTAAGTCAGTTACAACGCTTAAACAGGCTGTTGTCCGAGTTTCTGCATCTGGGGACTCCTTACGGACCGTAAGGGTCGACCTTTACGGTCCGTAAGCCATTCATCAGGGCCAAAAATCTCTAGACCTTTCAAGTTTCAAACGGGTAACTAGTGTAATACGATTTTTGGCCATTATTTTCAGTATGGGGCCTCTTGTTTGGTTCTTGAATGTCACACCCCGATTTCCACGTGTCACCGGTGGGCCCGGTGGGGAGTATCGTGACGTGGTTGGCAACATAATAGTCAAACAACACAATATTTAATATGCACAGCGGAAGTAATTGAAAGATATAATTCAACCGAATATAATATTGTAATATTGTGTATCACAACAGTCGATTGTTTATCCACAGACGGATCGAAAATAAAATGGAAACAATAGTTCAACAGACTTTAGGCATATTAAGCTTGCGAGACTTCTATTGATGCTAAGGAGAAATCTCAGCCAATTACGCTTAGTACCTGCATTTAACCTTTTGGGGAAAATACGTCAGTTTACACTGGTAAATACAATCAACTGACTCATTTTGGAAAATGATTGAAAATTGATTTGGATGCACGTGGCATAAACATTTTATAACTTGGGAGAATTATTTAAATATATAATATTGTGAATGAATTACATGTTCCTTATGCGTTTAGTAGCCCGGATCGTGTCCGGGTTAAAGATCAATAGACACACCACATTATTCTTTTGTGCACTGACGGGTGTACGCCTACACCCCGCGCTTAAGTCGTGGCCATTTCCTAAAATGATGCCAGAGATATCCGGGACATGGTCATTAACCCCCCAAAGGCTTTAAGTAAACAAGACTATTTAAACGGGCCGATCAAATTATTCAATTAACCACCAAACGATGGAAGATTTGATGCCCGACCAAGCGGTATTTTATATACCGTAACCCAAGCCCGTATAGGGAAAATAAGTTAAAAGTATTTACCTGAGCAAGGTATAAATCACAATAAGCAAACGCAAGTAGCTTTTACTGGTACTCCTAATCTGGAACGAAGGTTTATAATAACCTATTAGGATCCTAACGGGTCTTTAGTTAAGCTTAAGCTTAGACCGGTTAGTTTCAAAGATACGGTTCGTACGCACGATTAAGCGAAGACCGGATAGAATGTGATTTAGACCAGACAAGTTCAGAGACTTGCTTAATATGGGTATTTCATACACATTCTGGATTTTAAGATAAAACCGATAAGGTTTGACCCGTTTCGGTTAATTTATGCAAACTAGTTACATAAACTGAACCGAACGCGTAATATGCGTAACGGGTAATTATTAGAGCCATATACAGGTTTCCTAAGTTAATATGCTTCAAATATGTTGCGACATCAGTAAGATGTCTTTTATTATGCCCGAAATGCATTTAAACACAAACTATGCCCCGTAGGGGTAGTTTGGTCATTTACGAGGTTATAAAAGAGTCTAAGTATTAACCCGAGTTACAGGTCTGATATCATCATCAAAAATACTTAGTTTACTGATTTATAACAGTAAGGTATTATATATATGCAAAATCTATCAATTATAACCAAACTATGCACCGAAGGGGCATTTTGGTAATTTCACATAAGCCGAAAAGCTCAAAACTGAAGTCTGAGTTTAACAACCTTTGCTTACTGTTAAAACATTATAATTTATTCTAAATATCAGTAGGTATCACCCTTGTATGTTTAAAAATAGTCTTAGTACATACTATGCGCTAAAAACGCTTAATAAGGCGATTAGAAGCCGTTTCCGGGTTCTATATATAAAGCTGATATTTTTATTATTCCAGAAGGCTTAAAATAATTTATTTATCATATGTGATCAGTAGCAAAAGGTTTGGAGTCAGTTAGATATGTAAAACTCATTTTATGGCTCGTAAGGGCAAAACCGACAATTACCGGATTAAGCCTACGACTATGAGTTATGCTCAACCTAAAATTAATTAAAAATCTTCAAAAATCCCAAAATAATATATTACATCAGTGGGAAATAAGTTTGATATTAAAAAGTAGGCTTAGCTAGGCTATACGCTAATTACGCCGTTTAATTAACATAAAGCTTCTTAATTACGCTAATGAGTATAACTCTCAATCTACACCTGAAACTGATGTCAAACTTTGCATACAAGTTTATATATCAGTAACTAAGGTTTCTACTCTTTTACATTTTCACAAATCACGTTTTAAGGTGAAAAGGGCATAATGGTCAACATATGAGCAATTAACGGAATCATGCGTATTAATTGGTTAACTAATGAACCATGGTGTATAACCACAGAGGGTTATACTAGCATGTAACCTGGTCCAAATGAAGCTCTTAGGTATTTCTAAATCATACCAAAACGGGTCAGAACTGAAGTCAAAGCAAAAGTCAAAGCTTTGCGACTTTCGGTTCCGAACCGGGTCTAAACAGTAAATTGTCGGGTTGAACATGTTTAGACATGTTCTTACATTCATTACCAAGTTATATTAATGATCAAACAGGTTGTATGTGTTCTACATTGCTAATCATGCATAAATTAGAATTTAAGTATCCTGTTGACTTTTTATTTACAAGTTTGACCCGACATTTGACCTAGTTAGAGTGGGAATCAGGGGGAACCCTTTTAAGGGTTTATTACCCACATAATTACCAACTTATAACTACTTTTGATTCGACTAATCACTGGACCATTAGTGATTAATCTTAAAGTCAACCGTTAATTACGACGGTTTGACTTTTAAGCTAAACTAAGCAAAAACTTAACTAAGGAAGGACAAGCAAACTTACAAGAGTCCTATGAACGACCAGAGATCACTTGAGAGAAGTCTTGAGCTCCAGAAATGATCAGGAATGCAAGAGAAGGTGTGAAGAACTTGGTTGCAACTTATGGCCCTTTTATAGTGAATTTTTCACCATAGAATGTTGACACACAAGTCTACCACTGACCACAATTCATCAACAAGTGTCCCTAAGTGTCTAGGACTGTTTAAGGGTCGCCCACAATGTGAAAATATCAGTTAAAGGTCGGTTGAGCGCGATAACAGGCTGCTGTCTAGTTTTTCTGCATCTGGGCGATTGACGCGGCCCGCGTAAAGTCTTATTAACCTTTACGCGGCCCGCCTGAGACCTGTTGTCAGCTTTCACATTTTCAAGTTTTTGCATATTGTCCTTTGGCCTTTCGAAAGGGCAACCAAGCTTATTCTTTGCATTTTGACCCCTTCTTATTTACCTACAAGGGCTTTAAGACTTGTACCCACTTTGCCAAGTCCCTGGACACTTCTGGTTAACCCGAAAAGTCATAACTTTCAACGTTAACGCTTTAACCCCTCGCATACGAATTTGATCATAACTTTCTCATACGATAACGAAACTTTATGAAATTTATATCGTGCATTCTAGTGAGCATAATTAACCGTTACAAAGCTTCGGGTTTGTCAAAAGGTCACTCAGAGGTATAACTTAAACATGTTGACACATTTAACCCCTGTAGTTTGTAATCTCTCACTTTTAGCTTCGTATGACCCATGATTTATTCGTTTGGTGATATAAACATCATGTAGGGTTAATGTACAATATATTTATTCACTGTTGACATTTAGAACTCGTATTTTCATATACTTTTCATGTTTGTCAACTTTAGTCCTTTCAGAACCTTCTTTCACACGTTCAAACATATGACACGTGTCAACACATTATAGGACGTGAATTTTCGAGGTGTTTCAATGAACATTTTACACCACCTTGTTATGATATAAAGTTTCCTTAGATCCTTTTGAAAGTGACGTAAATGAAGGTTGTCATGCACATCCTCGTAGGATCCCATTCTTGTGTAATTCAAATCAATCATTGCTAGCATTTACCGGATTTGAGTATACCAGATGTTTATAATATATATTAGGGTCTTGGGATTTATAATTAGGTCGTTCAGAGGTGTTTAATTAACATGTCGACGCTTTAAATCCTACCATACATCTTTGACTATATCCGGGTTTCTAACATTTTGTCTTGTATGACACGTGTCGTTATTTTATTGAACACGAATTTTCGAGGTGTTACATCCTCACCCCCTTAAAAGAAATCTCGACCTCGAGATTTACTGAAATAAATAAGGGTACTTTTCTTTCATTGTGGATTCAACCTCCCACGTATATTCGGGTCCTCTTCGGGCATCCCATTTGACCTTTACAATAGGCACATGCTTCCTTCGAAGCTTCTTAACCTGTCGATCTTCAATCGACAATGGTTTTTCCACAAATTTTAAGCTCTCATCTATATGCACATATGTATGTGGTATAACCAGTGATTCATCAGCGAAGCACTTTTTCAGATTGCAGATGTGGAACACATTGTGAATTCCACTGAGCCCTTCAGGTAAGTTTAACTTATAGGCAACTGACCCGACACGTTCGATAACCTCGAAAGGTCCTATGTATCTCGGGCTTAGCTTGCCTTTCTTACCAAATCGCATCACCCCCTTCCAGGGTGATACCTTAAGCAACACTTTGTCACCTACTTCGAAGTGAAAAGATTTACGCTTTGGATCTGCGTAGCTCTTCTGCCTATCTCGGGCAGCTTTGAGACAGTCACGAATCTGGACAATCTTGTCCGTCGTTTCGAACACTATCTCTGGTCCTGATAATTGGACATCTCCAACTTCTACCCAACAAACGGGCGTTCTACACTTTCTACCGTATAAGGCCTCGAAAGGCGCAGCCTTTATGCTGGTGTGGTAGCTATTGTTGTAGGAGAACTCAATTAGTGGTAGGTGGTTATCCTAACTACCACCCAAATCGATCACACATGCACGTAGCATATCTTCCAAAGTTTGAATAGTACGCTCACTCTGACCGTCTGTCTGAGGATGGTAAGCCGTACTAAAATTCAAACGCGTGCCCAAAGATTGTTGGAAGCTTTTCAAAAAATGTGACGTGTACCTAGTATCTCTGTCAGAGATAATAGACACAGGTATGCCATGTAAGGATACAATCTTATCCACGTATAACTGGGCTAACATGTCGGAGCTATAAGTCTCCTTGATGGGTAAGAAATGTGCTGACTTAGTCAGTCTGTCAACTATAACCCATATTGTATCATTTCCTTTCCTTGTCTTAGGTAACTTGGTGATAAAATCCATAGTTACCATTTCCCACTTCCACGTAGGAAGTTGAGGTTGTTGTAGCAAGCCTGACGGCTTTTGATGTTCTGCTTTGACTTGCGCACAAGTCAAGCACTTAGCTACATAGGCAGCTACAGACTTTTTCAAGCCTATCCACCAATAGTTTGCCCTTAGATCCTGGTACATCTTATCAGCTCCAGGATGAACGGAATATTTGGAACTATGGGCTTCCTGGAGGATAACATCACGAAGTCCTCCATAAATTGGAACCCATATTCGTCCATTTAATCTCAGAATTCCGTCTTTGCCAAGAGATAACTGCTCCTCAGTTACTCCTAGCTTTTCATTAGGATAGTTAGCATCCAACACAGCTTCCTTCTGTGCAGCTAACAACCTTTCAGTCAAACTGTTCTTTATCTCCATGCGCTTGGCACTGATTCGGATGGGTTTCACCCTTTCCTTTCGACTCAAGGCATCAGCGACTACATTCGCCTTGCCGGGATGATATCTGATTTCACAATCATAATCATTTAAAGTCTCCATCCAACGGCGCTGCCTCATGTTTAAATCCTTCTGATTAAATAGATGTTGAAGGCTCTTGTGATCAGAATAGAACACACACTTGATTCCATATAGATAATGCCTCCACAGTTTTAGTGCGAATACAACGGCACCCAACTCCAAGTCGTGGGTGGTGTAATTCTTTTCATGCACTTTTAACAATCGTGATGCATAGGCAATAACCTTGCCTTTCTGCATAAGCACACACCCCATGCCAGTGTGCGATGCATCGCAGTAAACCACAAATTCTTCGGTTCCATCTGGCAATGTCAGTACTGGGGCGTTGCTCAACTTTTGCTTTAGGATATCAAAGGACTCTTGCTGCTTAGGGCCCCAAACGAACTTTACTTTCTTCTTAGTCAGGGAAGTTAGGGGTGCAGCAATCCTTGAAAAATTTTCAATGAAACGCCTGTAATATCCTGCCAATCCCAGGAAGCTACGAATCTCTGTAGGCGTCTTTGGCTCTTGCCAGTTCATAACTGCTTCAACCTTAGCGGGATCCACTTGGATACCACGCTCACTCACCACATGTCCAAGAAATTGGACTTCTCGAAGCCAAAATTCACACTTAGAGAATTTGGCATAGAGCTTCTCATGATGTAGAAGTTTGAGAATACAGCGAAGGTGTTTCTCATGGTCAGCTTGGTTCTTCGAGTAGATAAGAATGTCGTCGATGAAAACGATGACGAATTTGTCTAAGTATGGCTTGCAAACGCGATTCATGAGATCCATGAACGCGGCTGGTGCATTTGTGAGCCCAAAAGGCATCACTAGGAACTCGTAATGACCATAATGAGTCCTAAATGTAGTCTTGTGCACGTCTTCATCTCTAACCTTCAGTTGATGGTAGCCTGACCTTAAATCAATCTTCGAGAAATAACTTGCCCCTTGCAATTGATCGAACAAATCATCGATTCTGGGCAAAGGATACCTATTCTTTATCGTGACTTTATTAAGCTCACGATAATCAATGCACAGACGCATTGATCCATCCTTCTTCTTGACAAACAAGACTGGTGCTCCCCAAGGAGACGAACTAGGTTTAATGAAACCTTTAGCTAGCAATTCATCTAGTTGCGTTCTTAATTCTTTCATCTCCGTGGGCGCTAACCTATAAGGTGCTCTAGCAACTGGTGCTGCTCCAGGGATGATGTCAAATCTGAATTCGACTTGTCTATCTGGTGGTAAACCAGGCAGTTCTTCAGGAAAAACTTCTGGGTATTCAGAAATGACGGGGATGTCTTCTATCTTCGGTTTAGGCTCATCAATAATCACTTGTGCCATGTAGATGACACAACCCTTCTTTAAACACTTTGAAGCCTTGAGCATTGTCACTTGCTCAGGCAGTCCATACTGGGTATCTCCCCGAATGGTAAGTGATTCACCAGACGGAGTCTTAATCACCACTTGCTTTCTGTTGCAGACAATTTGGGCCTGGTTATGAGATAACCAGTCCATACCCAAAACTATGTCAAAACCGGCTAACTTAAATGGAAGTAAGGACAGAGGAAAAGAGTGGTTCTTAATGGATATAACACATCCATCTAACACAGTAGACACGGTTTCTAGGGTGCCATCTGCTAACTCCACCTCATAATTTACACTTAAGGTTTTGACAGGTAATTTCAGCAATTCACAAAACTTATTATCAACAAAAGACTTATCAGCACCTGAATCAAAAAGTACTCTTGCATAGACATCATTTACAAGGAAAGTACCTGTAATCACGTTGTCGTCTAGAACCGCTTCCTTTGCATCCATTCTAAAGACTCTAGCATTGGTCTTCTTGGCCTATTCAGGCTTCTTTGCGTATTTAGGGAAGTTGGTTTTTATGTGCCCATTCTCATTGCAACTGTAGCAAGTTGCATCCTTCAGCTTTTTGCAATCCAAGGTCTTGTGGTCCTTGGACTTGCTTATCCCGCAAGCAAAAGTTCTTTGCGAGTTCGATTCTAGTCTGCACTTTCCAAAGTGCTGTTTCTTGCAAATCTTGCATTTGGGCTTCTCACCAGACTGATGCCCATCTTTCCTTGACTCAGACCCCCTCTTGTTGTCACCGTTTCCACGGTGCTTCTTGCTCGACCTCCGTGAACTATCATCTTCACGTTTTCTCTTCTCAGCATCTTTGTTCCTCAGCGATCTTTGCCTGACCGCATCCAGAGTAAGGGACAAAGATATGTCAGCTACAGATCTAAAAGTAGCTGCTCGGGAGGCCTTCACGCTTGCCTTAATTTCCGGGGCTAAACAACCGATAAAACGAGCTATTCTTTTTGGCTCCGGGGTTACCAGATACGGAACCAACCGGGACATTGTGTTGAAGCTCGTGAGGTAAGCTTGACAGTCAAGGTTTGTCATAACCAATGATAGAAAATCAGACTCTATCTTCTCAACCTCATGCTGGGGGCAGTAATTTTCCCTGATGAGGGCAACAAATTGATCCCATGACATGTTATACAATGGGATTTTCCCGGTGGCTTGAATCAGTGATCTCCACCAGGCTAAAGCCTCGCCTTTAAAAGATTGCGACACAAACTTGACTATATCCCTCTCAGCGCACCCGCTGATATCCACTACCGTGTCCATCTCATCCAGCCACGTCATACAGTCAATGGCTCCTTTCTCCCCAGTGAAATCCCAGGGTTTGCAGGAAACAAAATATTTATAAGAGCAACCCTTGTCACGGGGTCCTTGATTTAATATGACCTGCTGAGATGGAGCACTGTGGTGGTTCGAGGAGAGTCGATCATCATCTTTCTTCAGTTCTTCCTTCTTGGAAGGTGGCTTCGAATGCGGAGTAGATAGGGTCCTACTTCGAGTCCCACTATACTCTTCGTATTGCCGCTCCAAGGCTTTTGTAACTGCGTCGTCTACCAACGCTTTCAATTCAGCACCCGTTAAATGAACTCGGGCATTATCAATATTCTCCACTGGATGGCTATTAATTTCGTCTGAGTTAGCCATTTTAATTGAACTGTTACAGAAAACAAGGACAATAGTTTATTTGGGAGTTTATTATGGAATTGCCCCTTAGGGTAATTCATTAACCATGGTAAACAGAGACCATATTTGGTTAATTTATTAATCATATTTATTTAGGATTTCTATTATAATTTATCCTAATTATAAAACAATAACAGTTTTATTTGTGGCACAAAAGGCCTAGTCACATGGACATTTTAATTTATAAGCTATGATTTCAGATAATCAAAACATGAAGGTATACTGGCACAACAGGCCTAGTCACAAGGACATTTATAAATTATAAGCTATGATTTCAGAGAATCAAAGCATGAAGGTTTGAACCTAGTTCATTACCTTTATCTGACAGGGAGTCATCGCTACCACTGTCTTTTGGCTCATATGGAAATGAGCAGGGCCCGTAGGCGCTATATTACCACGTATGGTCAAAGTATGATCATCTCAATTGATGATCTAAACCCATGATTCAGAGATCATTAAATTGGGTTAGGAATCTTTTGAAGAATCTAATAATAAGAATGACGTGTGTGATTTTAATGAATCACGTCTGCCAGGAGCGTTAACATGTTTACAGATGTTAACAGGGATTTGAATCTTTTAAACAGGTCTTACCATCATGGCCAGGTCTTTATAATGACACTCAGGCTAGGTTTCACTCTGAAGATTCTTATTCAATATTTAAATAGGCAGATTATTATTAAAAGGGATGATTTTGATTTATTTATTTCATGTAATATATTTATGCATATAATAGCAAAATGAAATTTATAAACTTACATTCCATTAATTTATTAAAAGGTTACACGTCGCCCTAAACGGGACTTTTTAATAAACAAACTTACCCACGCAGGGGTTTAAACAAGGACTTACCCACGCAGGGGCTTAACAACAAACATCATAATAGTCCACGCAGGGACTTACACAAATAACATGATAGTCCACGCAGGGACTTAAACAATAACATACCCACGTAGGGGTTAACAGAAAGATAGACCCACGCAGGGGTCAAAACAAACAAGCATACCCACGCAGGGGCTTATACAGCAAGACTGGCCTATGCAGGGGCTCAACAACAATTGGAAAGATTTAGTGGTCCTTCTTGCTCTTCCCTTTGATCAAGCTTGTCAATCCTTGGAAGAAGCTTTGTCTCTCCCTGCGGTCGCGGTGAAAGTCTCGCTCAACCTGATCCAGTCTCTGAAGAATTTCCTCCCGTTCTGGGGGAGAAAACCGTGGCGGTTGCGATTGCGTCGGTATAATTGGTCTGGCAGGTATCTGGTACCCATGAGTTGGGTACCCAACTCCCCAAGGAGCGCCATAGGGTCCTTCTGGGTTAAAGGCGTTGTAATTTGCCGCTACCATGTAGGGGTCGGCTTCACCGTAACCGTAGTTGGTGTGAGACGGCGGCTCAAACGGGTTGTACGCCATCGAACCCGTGTATGCTGGAATCGGGTTATCAAAACCCATCGGAGGTGGTTGCTGTGCAATGGATTGCGAAGGCCCACCCATCTGTGGGTCTTCTTGATGTGGCGGATAATGGCTGCCATTTGATTGTCGAGGAGAGCTAAAATGAAAGTCTCCTCCTCGCACGGACATCCGCGCTCCGGTTCTCCTACGTCTCGGCGGTTGTGGAGGTGCCGGTAGAACTGGTGGCGGTGGAGGTGGTGGCGTGACTGCCACAAATCGGGAATCCACAGAGGGGTCCTGCTGCTGCTGCTGTTGGTGAGGTGATGAATGGTGCGAGGGTGTGAAGTACCACTCGTGCTGAGTAAACCTCGCCTGAAAGCTGTCTGGACCACCGTAGGGTGATCCGTGGAAAGAAGATCCATCCGAGATCTCTATGGGATGGTTTGGTGTACCACTGGCAGGCTCGACGGGATCCGTGTCCTCGTCCATATCCATAGCGTTGTCTCCCGAGAAGTGGTCCTCCGGTCCCAATGGGTTAAAACCCATTGGTTCTTGTATAAAATCTGCCGGGTTAAACCGGCCCCTGAAAACTGGTGTAGGGTCACCAAAGGAGTAGTGCGATAAAGATCGCTGTAAAGGTATGTAGGAAGGTAGAGGGTTGTTGGGCTCATTTTCCGAATGTGGCCCATATGAGTTATGAACAGGAGGTGTCGAATTGTGCGAAACTGACCGTCTAGCCGGCTCAAAGAGGTTCCTCCGGTTCTGTCGAGGATCGTCACTCTCGGTAGTAGAAGGAGCTCGCATATGCGAAGGTCCTGCCTCGTTGTCATTGGGGGCGATGATTGGCCCCTTTCCTCGTCCTCTTCTTCGGAAGAATCTTGGCGGCATTTTGTTAATCCTGTCAATATAACATAAGATAACAACAAGAATATATATAAAATAAAGGACAAAACATATCAAAACAAAATAGAATTTGTCCTATGTTATATGTCTAGACTCGAAGTTTAGAAATGTGCAATTGTGTAACTGAGATTAAACACAAAAGGCTAGTGTTTAATTCACTCAGTGTTGGCTCTGATACCAACCTGTCACACCCCGATTTCCACGTGTCACCGGTGGGCCCGGTGGGGAGTATCGTGACGTGGTTGGCAACATAATAGTCAAACAACACAATATTTAATATGCACAGCGGAAGCAATTGAAAGATATAATTTAACCGAATATAATATTGTAATATTGTGTATCACAACAGTCGATTGTTTATCCACAGACGGATCGAAAATAAAATGGAAACAATAGTTCAACAGACTTTAGGCATCTTAAGCTTGCGAGACTTCTATTGATGCTAAGGAGAAATCCCAGCCAATTACGCTTAGTACCTGCATTTAACCTTTTTGGGAAAATACGTCAGTTTACACTGGTAAATACAATCAATTGACTCATTTTGGAAAATGATTGAAAATTGATTTGGATGCACGTGGCATAAACATTTTATAACTTGGGAGAATTATTTAAATATATAATCTTGTGAATGAATTACATGTTCCTTATGCGTTTAGTAGCCCGGATCGTGTCCGGGTTAAAGATCAATAGATACACCACATTATTCTTTTGTGCACTGACGGGTGTACGCCTACACCCCGCGCTTAAGTCGTGGCCATTTCCTAAAATGATTCCAGGGATATCCGGGACATGGTCATTAACCCCCCAAAGGCTTTAAGTAAACAAGACTATTTAAACGGGTCAATCAAATTATTCAATTAACCACCAAACGATGGAAGATTTGATGCCCGACCAAGCGGTATTTTATATACCGTAACCCAAGCCCGTATAGGGAAAATAAGTTAAAAGTATTTACCTAAGCAAAGTATAAATCACAATAAGCAAATGCAAGTAGCTTTTACTGGTACTCCTAATCTGGAACGAAGGTTTATAATAACCTATTAGGATCCTAACGGGTCTTTAGTTAAGCTTAAGCTTAGACCGGTTAGTTTCAAAGATACGGTTCGTACGCACGATTAAGCGAAGACCGGATAGAATGTGATTTAGACCCGACAAGTTCAGAGACTTGCTTAATATGGATATTTCATACACATTCTGGATTTTAAGATAAAACCGATAAGGTTTGACCCGTTTCGGCTAATTTATGCAAACTAGTTACATAAACCGAACCGAACGCGTAATATGCGTAACGGGTAATTATTAGAGCCATATACAGGTTTCCTAAGTTAATATGCTTCAAATATGTTGTGACATCAGTAAGATGTCTTTTATTATGCCCGAAATGAATTTAAACACAAACTATGCCCCGTAGGGGTAGTTTGGTCATTTACGAGGTTATAAAAGAGTCTAAGTATTAACCTGAGTTACAGGTCTGATATCATCATCAAAAATACTTAGTTTACTGATTTATAACAGTAAGGTATTATATATATGCGAAATCTATCATTTATAACCAAACTATGCACCGAAGGGGCATTTTGGTAATTTCACATAAGCCGAAAAGCTCAAAACTGAAGTCTGAGTTTAACAACCTTTGCTTACTGTTAAAACATTATAATTTATTCTAAATATCAGTAGGTATCACCCTTGTATGTTTAAAAATAGTCTTAGTACATACTATGCGCTAAAAACGCTTAATAAGGCGATTAGAAGCCGTTTCCGGGTTCTATATATAAAGCTGATATTTTTATTATTCCAGAAGGCTTAAAATAATTTATTTATCATATGTGATCAGTAGCAAAAGGTTTGGAGTCAGTTAGATTTGTAAAACTCATTTTATGGCTCGTAAGGGCAAAATCGACAATTACCGGATTAAGCCTACGACTATGAGTTATGCTCAGCCTAAAATTAATTAAAAATCTTCAAAAATCCCAAAATAATATATTACATCAGTGGGAAATAAGTTTGATATTAAAAAGTAGGCTTAGCTAGGCTATACGCTAATTACGCCGTTTAATTAACATAAAGCTTCTTAATTACGCTAATGAGTATAACTCTCAATCTACAACTCAAACTGATGTCAAACTTTGCATACAAGTTTATATATCAGTAACTAAGGTTTCTACTCTTTTACATTTTCACAAATCACGTTTTAAGGTGAAAAGGGCATAATGGTCAACATATGAGCAATTAACGGAATCATGCGTATTAATTGGTTAACTAATGAACCATGGTGTATAACCACAGAGGGTTATACTAGCATGTAACCTGGTCCAAATGAAGCTCTTAGGTATTTCTAAATCATACCAAAACGGGTCAGAACTGAAGTCAAAGCAAAAGTCAAAGCTTTGCGACTTTCGGTTCCGAACCGGGTCTAAACAGTAAATTGTCGGGTTGAACATGTTTAGACATGTTCTTACATTCATTACCAAGTTATATTAATGATCAAACAGGTTGTATGTGTTCTACATTGCTAATCATGCATAAATTAGAATTTAAGTATCCTGTTGACTTTTTATTTACAAGTTTGACCCGACATTTGACCTAGTTAGAGTGGGAATCAGGGGGAACCCTTTTAAGGGTTTATTACCCACATAATTACCAACTTATAACTACTTTTCTTCAGAATGTCAAAAGATTCTTGCTGCTTAGGTCCCCAATCGAACTTAATCTTCTTCCTTGCTAAGGAAGTTAGGGGTGCAGCAATCCTTGAAAATTTTTCAATGAAACGCCTATAGTATCCTGCCAATCCCAAGAAACTGCGAATTTCTGTGGGCGTCTTCGGCTCTTGCCAGTTCATGACAGCTTCAACTTTAGCGGGATCTACTTGGATACCACGCTCACTGACAACATGTCCAAGGAATTGGACTTCACGAAGCCAGAATTCACACTTTGAAAACTTGGAATAGAGCTTCTCCTGATGTAGTAATGAAAGAATACATCGAAGATGTTTCTCATGGTCGGCCTGATTCTTTGAATAAATCAGAATGTCGTCAATGAAGACGATAACAAATTTGTCCAAGTAAGGTTTGCAGACACGATTCATGAGATCCATGAATGCGGCTGGTGCATTTGTGAGCCCAAAAGGCATCACTAGGAACTCGTAATGACCGTAACGAGTCCTAAATGCAGTCTTGTGTACGTCTTCATCCCTAACCTTCAGTTGGTGATAGCCTGACCTTAAGTCAATCTTAGAGAAGTAACTTGCCCCTTGAAGCTGATCGAACAGATCGTCGATCCTGGGCAAAGGATACCTATTCTTGATAGTGACCTTATTAAGCTCACGGTAATCGATGCACAGACGCATCGATCCATCCTTCTTCTTGACAAATAAGATTGGTGCTCCCCAAGGAGACGAACTAGGTCTAATGAAACCTTTGGCTAGCAATTCATCTAGTTGTGTCCTCAATTCCTTCATCTCTGTTGGTGCCAACCTATAAGGTGCTCTATCAACAGGTGCTGCTCCGGGGATGATGTCAATTCTGAATTCTACTTGCCTATCTGGTGGTAAACCAGGTAGATCTTCAGGAAAAACTTCAGGGTATTCAGAAATGACGGGGATATCCTCAATCTTGGGCTTCGGCTCATCAATAGTTACCTGTGCCATATAAATGACACAACCCTTCTTCAAACACTTAGAGGCCTTGAGCATAGACACTTGCTCAGGCAGTCCATACTGGGTGTCTCCCTGAATGGTAAGTGATTCACCAGATGGAGTCTTGATCACCACTTGTTTCTTGTTGCAGACAATCTGGGCTTGGTTACGAGATAACCAATCCATGCCTATAACTATGTCGAAACCGGCTAACTTCAAAGGAAGTAAAGACAATGGAAATGAGTGGTTCCTAATGGATAACACGGTTGATGCGGTTTCTATGGTTCCATCAGCTAATTCCACCTCATATTTCACACTTAAGGTTTTAACAGGCAATTTCAACAATTCACAAAACTTATTATCTACGAACGACTTATCAGCGCCTGAATCAAAAAGTACTCTTGCATATACATCATTTATGAGGAAGGTACCTGTGATCACATTGTCGTCCTGGACGGCTTCCTTTGCATCCATCCTGAAGACCCTTGCATTGGTCTTCTTGACCTCTTCAGGCTTCTTGGCGTATTTAGGGCAGTTGGTCTTAATGTGCCCTTTCTCATTGCAATTGTAGCATGTTGCGTCTTTCATATTCTTGCACTCTATCGTCTTGTGCTCTTTAGACTTGCATAACCCACATGCAGGTGATCCTGACTTAGAACTGGACTCAAGTCTGCACTTTCCAAAGTGGCGTTTTTGGCAAGTCGTGCACTTTGGCTTTTCCTCTGTTCGCTGACTAATCCCTCCAGACCCAAACTTCTTAGAATCAGTGTTTCCCTTGTGCTTCTTCTCTGACCCTCATGAGTTATCATCCTCACGCTTCCTCTTACTTTCTTCAGAATTCTTTAGCGATCTCAACCTGACCACATCTAAAGTAAGGGACAGAGAGAGATCAGCTGCTGACCTAAACGTAGCAGGTCTTGAAGCCTTAACACTGGCTTTGATTTCTGGGGCTAAACCCCCAATGAAGCGAGCAATCCTCTTGGGTTCTGGTGTTACTAGGTAAGGAACCAGTCTAGACAGGGTATTGAAACTGGTGAGGTAAGCTTGACAATCTAAGTTTGTCATAACCAATGATAAGAAATCTGACTCAATCCTCTCAACCTCGTGTTGAGGGCAGTAGTTCTCCATAATGAGAGCAACAAACTGCTCCCATGACATGTTGTAGAGTGGGATCTTCCCAGCAGCTTGAATGAGAGACTTCCACCACGCTAATGCCTTTCCCTTGAACGATTGGGATACATACTTCACCACATCCTTTTCAGCACAACCGCTGATATCGACAACTGTGTCCATTTCATCCAACCAGGTCATACAATCAATTGCCCCTTTCTCCCCAGTGAAATCCCGGGGTTTGCAGGAAACAAAGTATTTATAGGTACAGGACTTGGTACGCGGTTCATTATCGAACACTATCCTCTTGGATGGAACACTGTGTTGATTAGATGAATGTCGATCATCATCCTTCTTTGGTTCCTCTTTCTTGGAGGGTGGCTTGCTGTGAGCCTCAGAATGAGTTTTAGGGACAGATTTAGAGTGGGGTACAGATGAGGCTTTACTATGAGTTCCACTATACTCCCTGAATTGCTCCTCTACAGCTTTAGATACAGCTGTATCAATCAGTGTACGAAGTTCTCCTCTGGTTATATTAATCTTATCATTCTCATTATTTTCCAGGGGATGACTGTTGATCTCGTCAGAGTCAGCCATGTAGTCTTAATTGCTACAAAAAGAAAATAAGGGCAAGGTTTATTTAAAAGCCCATACAGTACTATCGTTCTTGACGATTTATTAACCATGTTTTTAATACACATTTTAGTTAATTTGTTAAATATATAATTGTTTAGGATCTTTATCACAATCCTAAATTATAAGTTACTAATAGCACAAAAGGCCTAGTCACGTAGACAAGTTTAATTTATAGGCCTTGATTTTACGGAATCGAGGCATTAAGGTTTGAATCAAAGTTCATTACCTTTTCTTGACAGGGAGTTGTAGGCTACCACTGTCTTTAGTCCAGAGGACGTTAATTATAGCCCGTGGGCACTTCATCCTTAAGGGATGATTATATAAATAAGGGAATTTTAGAATAACCCATTTAAGAATGACTTATGTGATTTTATCGTATCACATTTTTGTCAAGCATGTTAATATGCTTTCAGATGTTTAACAAGGATTTGAATCTTTTTGAATAGGTTTTACCATCTTGGCCATGTCTGCAATGACATTTAGGCTACGTTTTACCCCTTTAGATTCTTTTTAATATTTAACGCAGAACAATCCTAAATTGAAATGTTAACAAGGATCTAAATCCAATTGTGGTACTACCATCTTGGCCCTGTCTTAATGTGACATATGGCTAGGTCTTGTCCTTTTTAGATTTTTGCCATTTTATTATAATGGTAGATCTTATAATATAGGAATGATATTTTAAATATAATCGTTCCATTAAAATTTAAACAAGTACATGGTTGCCCTAAACGGGACTTCTAACAGAAAATGACTTGCCCATGCAAGGGCTAATTAGAAAAATAACAAAGGAACCAAATAAGGACAAAATAAAACGAATTTGGATTAGTCCTATGTTCTTGTCTAGACTCAAGAATGTGCCACTGTGTAACTGAGATTAAACACAAAAAGCTAGCGTTTAATTCACTCAGTGTTGGCTCTGATACCAACATGTCACACCCCGATATTTCCACGTTTGACCGGTGGGCCCGGTGGGGGAGTATCGTGACGTAATTGATATCATCATAGTCAAACAACACAATATATAAATACACAGCGGAAGCAAAAGATAAATATATTACAATCCTAATATAAAGTAATATCAAGTATTACAACGGAAAGTAAAGGATCCACAGGCGGATCAAAATAAAAAGGAAAGAACTGTTCAACAGATTTTGACATCTAGAGCTTGCGAGACTTGAGTAATGATGCCTGGAGTAGCCAGCCTATTTCGTCTAGTACCTGCACTTAGCCTTTTGGAAAATACGTCAGTTAACACTGGTAAATACAACTTAACTGACTCATTTTGAAAAGAGTTTGAAAATTGATTTGAATGCACTTCGGCAAAATATCTTTTATAACTTGGGACAATTATTTGTATATAATCTTGTATACAGTTTTACTTATTTGTCGTCCATCAGGGCCGGTTTGTAGGGCCAGACAAGATTAACTGACACGCCACAGGTATAATGCCCACAAGGATTATATTCCTCTAAGTGGATTACCAGTTTTTACATAATGCATCTGTCAGGTGTACGCCTACACCCCGTGCTTAGGTCGTGGCCATTTCGTAAAATGATGCCAAGGATATCCGGGACATGGTCATTTAACCCCCAAAAGCCATACACCAAATAATACATATTAAACGGGTCATGCAAATACATTAATCACAATCCGATTTAAATGACTACACACACCCGACCAAGCGGTACTTTTATAGTACCGTATCCCAAGCCCGTATAGGGAAATAAGTTAAGAGTATTTACCTGAGCTAAATTTAAATTCAATCCCAGCCGTATATCAATTCAGCAAGTACAGATAGCTTTTACTGGGCTCCTAATCTGGAACGAAGGTTTTTAATAACCTATTAGAATCCTAACGGGTCTTTAATTAAGCCAAGACTTAGACCGGTTAGTTTTCAAAAGGAAGACACGGTTCAAACGCATATTAAAGCGAAGACCGGTTCAGACTGTGGTTTTGACCCGACAAGCTTGTATGCTTGTTTAATATGGGTAACTTAAACACACACTGGATTTTGAGATAAAAACGATATGGTTTGACCCGTTTCGGCTAATATGTGTAAACTAGTTACATAAGCCGATCCGAACGCGACAAGTGCGTAACGAGTAACCAAAAGAGTCATATACAGGTTTCCTAAGTTAATATGCCTTAAATATGTTGTGATATCAGTAGGATATCTTCCATTATACCCAAAACGACTTTAATCCCAAAATAAGCCCCGTAGGGGTATTTTGGTCATTTTAAAGATTATAAAAGAGGTTAATTAAAATTCTGAGATTCGGGTCCGAATACATCAGTAGAATAACTCATTTTATTAGGTCATTGATGTGTGCAAAATGCAACATATAAATTACATCAATTGTGGCATAAAACTAACCCCTTTTTAGTACTAATGTTGGAAAAAGTGTGCTTTTGTCTTCCTTTTGTATTTTCAGGATTAAATGAGCTCAAATTAACAAAAGAAGCAAAAAGACATCAAAATCTAACATAAATACAAGAAAAGGAACAAGACGTGACATGCCCGACCCCACGACAGCATCTTCCCAAGCAAAACAAGATAACAGAAGACTGAACACGCCCCGTGCTCAGCCAGCACGGGGGCGTGCCCAAGTGTCAGCAGAAAAGACAAAGTGGTAGAAGCTTCTATTGCCCACCACGGGGCTGTGCTCAGCGGACACGGGGCCGTGGTCAACTATAAGATTCGCACAATCTAAGCAAATCTTCATAGTACAAAGATTCTTCTGCACACGGGGTCGTGCTCAGCGGACACGGGGGCGTGGTCAACTAATAAGACAAGCTGCATTAAATGAAGAAAGAGAAGGATGTGGACACGGGGCCGTGCCCGAGCTTCTGTTCAGCCTATAAATAGGAGTGCTTGGCTCAAGCTCAAACCATCCCTTGGCACACCACCTCTCTCACACTTCACCCACCACCCACCACCACCATAACACCATCATCCACCACCATCATCCATTGTCATTCATAGAGTGTGTGAGTCGTCTCGGGATCCAAGATTGATCGTAAGAGTTCTTGACAATCAAGGCCATGTTTGCCTAAGTCTCTTACATCACTTGGTGAAGACAAGTGTCTAGTGTAATACTTTTTATTTCTAATCTTTTCGCACTTTTTATTTGGTTTTGTATTAATGACTTTAATAACTAGTTTCTTATGTTGAAGGTGATTCTTCCTTATCGTTTGTCCGTGGTGTCTTGGCATTATTTTACTGTCTATATAAAATAAAAGATTTACACCATTCATATCTCCACGGTCTATATGGAGGTATGTTGGCTACCTGGTCGGGGGTTAAGGGAACGGTTTGGTAAGAGTCTTGCCATTGTTCAGCGTTTAGAGGTCCTGCAATGGACCTGGGTCAAATTTAGTAGGACCTCCTTCAATACTTAACGGTATTGGATGGCGGGGGTCCAAACTCTTTGATCCCCTCATAAGTTAACTACTATTAATACTATAACCTGGCTATTTAGGACTGTATCCCTGCCGACTCAGACTACTTAGTCGAGGGTAACGTCACCTCCAAAAGAGGGGCCTACCATAATTTGCATTAATAACTTAATTAATTATCTTTCAATAATCCGACCCTTTAGGATTGTATCCTTGCTGACTCAAACTACTGGGTTGAGGGTAACGTCACCTTCAAAAGAGGGGCCTACTACAATAACTAAGATAATCTCTTAAATAAGTGCAAAAGTGCGGAAATAATCAAAGGTTACACTAGATACGAGTCGGAACCAAGTGATTCATCTTGTCTATCTGTTTTTCTTTTTATTTTATTTTCAGCATTTTTAGTTAGTTTTTATTTTTCTCAGTTTAAACATTTTTTCTAAACTTTTTGATTTGATTAGACGTTGAGGATAAACCGGTACTAAAAGCTCTTGTGTCCTTGGACGACCTCGGTATCTTGCCAATACTATACTACGCTCACGATGGGTGCACTTGCCCATATGTGTATTTAGTGTTAGTAAAATATCGTGTTTTATAAATTTAAAACTTGGCTAAAAAAGTGTTAAAGGGGCTTAAAATATACACCTAATATATATAACACTTCACACGCATCAAGTTTTTGGCGCCGTTGCCGGGGACACAAGGATTTTAAGAAAGTTAGGAATCAACGGCCTAATCGTTTTTCTTATTTTTCATTTTTTTCGGATTTTTTTTAGTTTTTCTGTTTCTGCAGAGCTCAGCACGGGCCGTGCCTGGTCGGACACGGGCCGTGCCCAGCATCCTCACTGGCAGTTTTTATTTTCTGAGTTACAGAGAGCTGAGCACAGGGCCGTGTCGGTGCAACACGGGCCGTGTCCAACTCCCAGTAACAGGGATCCGGAAAACAATTACTGTACCTCTGACCACGGGCCGTGTTCACTGAGCACGGGGCCGTGGTGAACATTCTGACCAACGTTCTTTTCTGTTTTTATTGCAGGACTTGGAACCCAGGCGCCACATTTGAACCTCCTACATAGTGCATGAGCTCCAGTTCTAGTAGAGACATAAAAGAACCTCTAGAAGAACCCGAACGCTTTCTCAGAAAAAGACTTAAAGCTAAAAATCAAGAGAAAGTTTCGGGGGACCCACTTCCAATGGCGGACCAACGTACCCTCATGGATTACCTACGGCCCACCGTAGGTAATCTCGGCGTCGCTATCAATGCACCAAATGTCGAAGCCAACAACTTCGAACTTCGGCCGCATTTGATACAAATGCTTCAAAACTCCGCAACCTTCCATGGGCTTGCGGACGAGGATCCCCATCTACATATTACTAATTTCTTAGAAATATGTGATACCTTTCGGATCAATGGAGCATCAAATGACGCCATCCGTCTTCGAATGTTTCCATTTTCACTAAAATACCGAGCTAAGGCTTGGCTTAACACCCTCCCAGTTGGATCGGTAAACACCTGGGATGAACTAGCCCAAAAGTTTCTATATAAGTATTTCCCTCCTGCTAAAACGGCTAAATTAATGACTGAAATTAATACATATTCACAAGAGGATGGGGAATCCTTATATGAAACTTGGGAAAGGTTCAAGGAGCTACTAAGAAAGTGTCCTCATCACGGTCTTGCGGTATGGCAACAAGTATCCACTTTCTACAATGGGTTGTTGCCACACACAAGACAAACACTTGATTCTAGCTCCGGGGGACTTTTAGGTAATCGGCGCCCAAATAAAATATATAATCAAATTGAGGAAATTGCTCAAACCAATTTTCAATGGCACACTCCCTGAGGTAATAAATATATTGCCCCGGGCGCCCATAAGGTTGATGAAAGCACTTCTTTACAAGCCCAAATCGAGGCCCTCTCTTCGAAATTCAAAAACCTAGAAATGACAAAAACGGCCTCGGTTATGGCTTGTGAAGGATGTGGTGGGCCACATGAAAATTGGAGTTGTATGAAAGAAGTAGATGACCAAACAGAAACGGTAAACTACATTGATAATAGACCTAGGCCGTCGGGTCCACCAACGGGTACCTACAACCAAGGATGGCGTAACCACCCTAATCTTGGTTGGAGAGATCCCGGCAATAGTAGTAACCAACAAAACCAACGAACTAACTTTCAACAACCACAAAATTTCTCTCAACAACAAGGTGGACGAGAAAGGCTTGAAGATACTGTATCTCGCCTCATCTCCGACACCGAAAAGAAAAACTCGGATCGATTTCAGCAATTGGAATCGAATTTTAGAAATCAACAAGCTAGCATTCAAAACATTGAAAAACAATTAAATCAAATAGCTCAAAATTTCTCCGAGAGACCACAAGGCGCGTTACCTAGCAATACCGAAACCAACCCGAAAGCACAAGTACATCTCATCACATTAAGAAATCGAACCGTGGGTCCAGAGGAGGCTCCATTACCGCCAGATGAAAGAAGCCAGTCTAGCAAAACCATGACTCCGCCCGCATCAGAAAAGGCTTCTTCACCAAATTAAGAGCCCACCAAGACTCCTCCAATTCCGTACCCCGGTAGGTTAAATCGTCAAAAGACCGATGAGCAATTCGCAAAATTCGAAAATTTACTAAAACAATTGCATGTTAATATTCCTTTTATTGAGGTCCTAACCCAAATGCCTAAATATGCAAAATTCATGAGGGATTTCCTCACTCACAAAAGGAAAATTGAATCATTGCAATTAGTTAACTTAGGCGAAGAATGCTCCGCCTTAGTACTCAACAAACTTCCACAAAAGAAAATCGATCCCGGAAGCTTCACCATTCCTTGCTCGATTGGGGAATCCCCCGTTCGTAATGCATTAGCCGATCTTGGGGCTAGCATTAACCTCATGCCCACATCAATGTTCAAACGACTCGGCCTAGGAACAACAAGCCCTACAAAGATGAGCATACAACTCGCCGACAGATCCGTCAAATTTCCACAAGGAGTCGCTGAAAATCTATTGGTCAAAGTTGACAACTTCGTTTTCCCAACCGACTTTGTCATCCTAGACATGGAAGAAGACACCGATGTCCCTCTCATCCTCGGGAGGCCATTTCTAGCCACCGCCCAAGCAGTGGTGGATATGAATGACGGAACGTTAACATTGAAGTTTGGGGACAAGGAAGTGAAGTTTGAATGTGGAAAAATAGTAGAGGACGAAGACCCGGTCAACTACATGAAGGTCATAGACTCAAGCTTGGATGAGGCTCTCCGACGGTGTAACATGGGATGCAATACATCCCACTTGGGTAACATATGACCAAGCTTTGGGTCTAGCCAAGGACCCTTATAAACGTGGCGCACCACGGAGGCATTCCGCAGAACTATTCTTAGTTTAGTTTAGATTTATTTTCATGTTTTCTAGTTAGTTTTAATTTTCAGGAATAAAACACACTTGAGATGGCAAAGGATACAAGGGAACTTGAACCAGCACCCCATGCAGGAAAACAGGACCATCCGACGATTTTCTTCGTTTACAGTAAGTTCGGCACGGGCCGTGTCCGCCCAACACGACCCCGTGCTGCACAGTCTGCAGAAAAAGACCCAGTTCAGGTAACTGGACACGGGCCGTGTTCACCCAACACGCCCCCGTGTCCAGGCTTCTGTTTCTCTTGATTTAATTTTGTTACTGGCACTTGAACACGGGGACGTGCCCGGACAACACGGGGCCGTGTTCAGCGCCCAGTAACACAAAATTTTTGCTTTTTACACATTTTTACACATTCAATCAACCTAAAAACTTATTTTGGGACACATTGAGGACAATGTGTAATTTAAGTGTGGGGGGATGCTAAAACCTTGAATCTTGCAAGTCCTAAATACAAGCCTTACACAAAACTCTATTGGAACCGCTAATCACCCCAAATTTTTTCAAAAATTTTCATATTTTTTTTTTACTTGTCTAGGTTTAACTCGGGAAATTCAAGTTCTCAAAAAGGTTATATTTTTACGAATTTACAACCGATAGCGTCGTGATAAAAAGAACCAACATAAGAAAATTATGAAAAGGCATGACAAACTTAGTTAAAATTTGATTATATATACTTGATCACATAAAAACCCATTCCCACAAAAGTGAGTTTTGAGCCTTTATTGAGCATACAAATACATATCATTAGACTAAATGCTCATTTTTCATTTCTTGTGTGAATAGCCGCTTGGTTCTTACGACTCTAGAACTTGCCATGACGATACATTCCCGGTCCTTACCAACTTAAACCCGAGTAAGTAAATGATGGAGGCATTAGGACTAACTCTTTTTATTTCTACACCATTATTTTTTTTTACCACCTACCCAAAATCCACCTAGTTAGCCCCTTTGAGCCTAAACCTTTTCATTTCATAACCCAAACCAAACACCCTTTTACCCACCAAAACCTTTTTCATTTTTAACCCTTTGTTTTAGTAACAAGTTCGATTTTTCGTACGACTTTTCAAAAAAAAATAATAAAAAAAAATGTGTGTTGATGATGAAGCAAAAGAAAATAAACAAACAAGTTCATCAAAAATAACTTTGTTTGAATAATAGCTTCATCAAAATAAAAGTTACAAAAAAAATAAAAAGTCTTACGAAAACCGACGCTTGTTACGCTTTTCGCCTTTTTTTTCTACTAACCACTAACCCAACCACCTACCTTTAACCCAAGCCTAACCCTTCACCCACAAAGTCCTTTTGATATTTACAAACGTATATGAGTTAAAAAGGAGGAGGATTGATTGCTTGGCAAGCCTATGGTAGGAGTAAGTTCCATGCCGCTCTCGAGTGATCCACAAAAATACATTTTCGGCCGAGTGTTGAGTGATCCCCGTGAGGTATGTGAACTTGTATATAAATAAAATTTTAAAGAGGCATGTTATGCCCTAATAAGTAATTTATCTTATGGAAAGTTTTAAATAAATCATGACGAATAGGATTGTAAATAAATAAAAATAAAACTAAATAAAGAATCTTGGAAATCCCGACACTCTATGACAAGCCCAAAAACCTTCTTCTCTACCCATTCCATTTGGGAGTGTAATAGCCACATATTAAAGAGTTTTGCTTGAGGACAAGCAAAGATTCAAGTGTGGGGTTATTTGATGTGTGCAAAATGCAACATATAAATTACATCAATTGTGGCATAAAACTAACCATTTTTTAGTACTAATGTTGGAAAAAGTGTGCTTTTGTCTTCCTTTTGTATTTTTAGGATTAAATGAGCTCAAATTAACAAAAGAAGCAAAAAGACATCAAAATCTAACATAAATACAAGAAAAGGAACAAGACGTGACATGCCCGACCCCACGACAGCATCTTCCCAAGCAAAACAAGATAACAGAAGACTGAACACGCCCCGTGCTCAGCCAGCACGGGGGCGTGCCCAAGTGTCAGCAGAAAAGACAAAGTGGTTCTATTGCCCACCACGGGGCCGTGCTCAGCGGACACGGGGCCGTGGTCAACTATAAGATTCGCACAATCTAAGCAAATCTTCATAGTACAAAGATTCTTCTGCACACGGGGTCGTGCTCAGCGGACACGGGGGTGTGGTCAACTAATAAGACAAGCTGCATTAAATGAAGAAAGAGAAGGATGTGGACACGGGGCCGTGCCCACTGGACACGGGGCCGTGCCCGAGCTTCTGTTCAGCCTATAAATAGGAGTGCTTGGCTCAAGCTCAAACCATCCCTTAGCACACCACCTCTCTCACACTTCACCCACCACCCACCACCACCATAACACCATCATCCATTGTCCATCATAGAGTGTGTGAGTCGTCTCGGGATCCAAGATTGATCGTAAGAGTTCTTGACAATCAAGGCCATGTTTGCCTAAGTCTCTTACATCACTTGGTGAAGACAAGTGTCTAGTGTAATACTTTTTATTTCTAATCTTTTCGCACTTTTTATTTGGTTTTGTATTAATGACTTTAATAACTAGTTTCTTATGTTGAAGGTGATTCTTCCTTATCGTTTGTCCGTGGTGTCTTGACATTATTTTACTGTCTATATAAAATAAAAGATTTACACCATTCATATCTCCACGGTCTATATGGAGGTATGTTGGCTACCTGGTCGGGGGTTAAGGGAACGGTTTGGTAAGAGTCTTGCCATTGTTCAGCGTTTAGAGGTCCTGCAATGGACCTGGGTCAAATTTAGTTGGACCTCCTTCAATACTTAACGGTATTGGATGGCGGGGGTCCAAACTCTTTGATCCCCTCATAAGTTAACTACTATTAATACTATAACCCGGCTATTTAGGACTGTATCCCTGCTGACTCAGACTACTTAGTCGAGGGTAACGTCACCTCCAAAAGAGGGGCCTACCATAATTTGCATTAATAACTTAATTAATTATCTTTCAATAATCCGACCCTTTAGGATTGTATCCTTGCTGACTCAAACTACTGGGTTGAGGGTAAAGTCACCTTCAAAAGAGGGGCCTACTACAATAACTAAGATAATCTCTTAAATAAGTGCAAAAGTGCGGAAATAATCAAAGGTTACACTAGATACGAGTCGGAACCAAGTGATTCATCTTGTCTATCTGTTTTTCTTTTTATTTTATTTTCAGCATTTTTAGTTAGTTTTTATTTTTCTCAGTTTAAACATTTTTTCTAAACTTTTTGATTTGATTAGATTAGACGTTGAGGATAAACCGGTACTAAAAGCTCTTGTGTCCTTGGACGACCTCGGTATCTTGCCAATACTATACTACGCTCACGATGGGTGCACTTGCCCATATGTGTGTTTAGTGTTAGTAAAATATCGTGTTTTATAAATTTAAAACTTGGCTAAAAAAGTGTTAAAGGGGCTTAAAATATACACCTAATTTAAATATAACACTTCACACGCATCAGTCATATCAGTTGGTAATAGGTCTTATAAGGAAAAAATGGTTTTAAACCCAAACTATGCGTTTAATACGCGTAAAAATCCATTTTAAGCGATTTCCGGGTTATACAGGAAATCTGAATTTTCTGTTCAGGTTATAAAGTTTAAAATACTTCATTTGTTATATAAAATCAGTAGCAATTGGATTGGTGTCAAAATATTATGTAAAACTCATTTTATACACAAAAAGGGTATAATCGGTATTTACCGAATCAACGCCATAACCTTAGGTTATGAGCAGGTTAAAAATAATTAGAAATCTTTAAAAATCCCAAAATATTATATTACATCAGTGGGTAAAAGGTTTGATGTCAAAATTTGGGTTTAGATAGGCTTTATGCTAATTGTGCCGTTTAATTACTAAAAGGCGTTATAATTACGCTAATGAGCATAACTCCTAATCTAGACCTCCAACTGATGTAAAATTTTAGGGACATGTTTATAAATCAGTAATAAATATTATTGTCCTCTCACATTTTCAAAATTCTCGTTTTATAGTCAAAAGGGCATATTGGTCAACATTAGGCAATTAACGGAAACGTGTAAACGAATCGGACAATCAATGAACCAACCACAGAGGGTTATACCAACATGTAGCCTGGTCCTAAGGAAGCTCTAAGGCATTTCTAAATCATACTAAATCGGGTCAGAACTGAAGTCAAAGCAAAAGTCAAAGTTTTGCGACTTTCGGTTCCGAACCGGGTCTAAACAGAAAATTGTCGGATCAAACAAGCTTAGATCAGTTCTTATACTTATTACCAAGTTATATGAGTGATAAAATAGGTTACATGCCTTCTACATTGTTAATTAGGCATTAATTCGAAGATTAGCATTCTGTTGACTTTTTCTAATCAACTTTGACCCGACAAATGGTCTAGTTAGAGTGGGAATCAGAGGGTGCCCTTCTAAGGGTTTATTGCCCACATAATTACCAACTTTTAACTACTTTTAATTCGAGATTTGACTGAACAAATACTGATTAATCTCGAAGTCAAACTCTAGTTACGACGGTTTGACTTTTAGCTAATTAACTAAGCTAAACTCAATTAAGCAAGGTTTAGGAAGCTTACCCAAGTCCTATGCACGATTAGAGATGCTTAGGGTCTGCTCTTGAACTCTCAAAAGCTCCATAAATGCAGAAGGAATGAATGATCACAATGTTGCAACATGAATGGCCTTTTATAGTGATTTTGATCCATTAAGATCATGACAATTCATGCTACCCTTGTTCCCTGATCATCAACATGTGTCCCTAAGGCCTAGGAACTGTTAGGGGTCGCCCATGGATGTTAAAATATCTAACTAAGTCGGTTACAACGCTTAAACAGGCTGCTGTCCGAGTTTCTGCATCTGGGGACTCCTTACGAACCGTAAGGGTCGACCTTTACGGTCCGTAAGCCATTCATCAGGGCCAAAAATCTCTTGACCTTTCAAGTTTAGAACGGGTAACTAGTGTAATACGATTTTTGGCCATTATTTTCAGTATGGGGCCTCTTGTTTGGTTCATGAACATTTTACACCACCTTGGTATGATATAAGGTTTCCTTAGATCCTTTTGAAAGTTCCGTAAATGAAGGTTGTCATGCACATCCTCGTAGGATCCCATTCTTGTGTAATTCAAATCAATCATTGCTAGCATTTACCGGATTTGAGTATACCAGATGTTTATAATATATATTAGGGTCTTGGGATTTATAATTAGGTCGTTCAGAGGTGTTTAATTAACATGTCGACGCTTTAAATCCTACCATACATCTTTGACTAGATCCGGGTTTCTAACATTTTGTCTTGTATGACACGTGTCGTTATTTTATTGAACACGAATTTTCGAGGTGTTACAGCCGCATTGCACGGGGAAATTTCCTAGTTATCTATATAATGAAAATTTTGAGTGTATAATTAGTTTAGGTACTCCCCCCTCTATATATATATATATATGGTGACGTTGAAAGCTGAAAGACATGGGGGTAAATGCACCAATCAGTCCCCGTCCCGATTGTTTGAGTGTTATGTGTCTTAGGTCCAAGGCTTGATACGAAACTACAATCGAGCCGGGGGTCTCACTGGAAGCAGCCTCTCTATTCCTATGGGGTAGAGGCAAGGCTGTCTACATCTATCCTCCTCAGACCCTACCTTAGCTTTGCTATTGATGAGATTTACTGAGTGTGTGTGTGTGTGTGTGTGTGTGTGTGTGTGTGTGTGTGTGTGTATATATAGGGGAATGTTCATTTGAGAAGAAATTTAATGTGAGAAAAAAAAAAAGAAAGGGTATATTAGTAAAATGTTATTTAATTTATAACTCATATCATTAAGTTTTTTCTCTTTAATTAATTAGTCAACTAATCATTAATTATCCGACATATAATCTACAAAACCTACACATATCAAAATTTTCCTACATATACTCTACACATTTTAGAATTTTATCTTACACAATCGAAATATATCCTACACACCTCGAAATATATCCTACACAACTTGTAATTTATCTTACACAACTAGTAATTTATTCTACACTTTAAATTAAGTTGTTGTTTTTTAATTTGGAAAAAGTATATATTTTGAAAAGGAGTTACAAATTTAACTTAGTTAGTTATTAAAATGTAAGAATACAAATTAATGATTTATGTAAGTTTACCATTATACCCTTATATTAAAATTAAATACAAATATTAAATGAAGTAAAATGAAGCATTCTTATTGGTTGAAACTCCTTCTTTTTTCTTCTTACAAAAAAATTCTTCTCATTTGAACCCTTCACTATATATATATATGGTTAGGATCGTGTAAAAAGTAGTAAGCTAATTGAGAAGGATTCTGAATCACACATTTTCCCTAAGAAAAAATGCAAAAAAAATGTAAAAAAGGTATTTTTTTTTTTTAAATCGAAGTTTATTCTATAAGGTTTTTTAGGGATTTATATACATGTGTACATTGCCAATCTTTTAACTATGTATATATATGTTTAGAATTGAAAAATAAATGTTGTAAATCTATGATTGAGGTGAATAATTTAGTTTTAGCTTTAGGGTTTAGCATTAGTGTTTAGGGTTTAGCATTAGGAGTTAGTTTTAGTGTTTGATATTAATATTTAGGGTTTAGTTTTAGTGTTTAGGATTAGTTTTAGTGTTTAGTATTATGGTTTAGCTTTAAGGTTTAGGGTTTAGTTTTAGGTTTTAGCTAAAGGATTGTATAATTCAAAATTGACAATAAACATATATGTATATATGTAAAAAAAAACCTTTTTTTTTGCTTAAGAAATGTGTGGTCCAGAATGTTTATCAAATTTCTCAAATAGTGTGTTCTTCTCTTAGAATCCCTACCATATATATATAGGGGAAAAATTATATGCAGAACACTAAATTTTGCGAGAACACGCAGAACAAAATGAATTATCTATTTTTTCAATCCTAATTATGAAGGCTCATTGGTAATGAAATTGGTATTCACACTTTTGACCTCAATTTTACATTCTAGGATGTTTTAGTCCAACTTACTAGCCATCACAATATAAATGGGTTTTTATCAACTTCATATAGAAAGAAATATCCCTATTATAATCCATCAAGTATTGTGATGTTACGACGTTGAATACTAGATGGAGATCATCCATGTCCCCACTAAGTTGGAGATACAGTTCCTAACCTCGGTCGATTGAGAGTCGGGATTCAACACGACCCTACTCGATAATAAGATAATAAGACACGAAATAAGCTTTTAAGGTTGTTTATGGGTGGGGCCTGGGTTTTAGACATTTGGGTGTGGCCCTTAATAATGTCGTACCAGTAGGGGTGCAAACGATCCGATCCTAACCTGAGTTTTACATGGCTTAAGCTTGAGCTCGAACCCGGTTAAGCTCTATTTCTGAAGCTTAAGTTCGGCTTATGTGTAGTTTTTCAAGCTCAAGCTCGGCTCGCTTATTATTTATATTATATACATTTATATTTTTTACATAATTTACTTAGAACTTTTATATATAACATAATTTTTATTATCTGGTTATTCTTATCATGGTTTTATATATAATAGTAACTATTAATATAAACTAGGATTAAGATCCGCCCGAGTTGCGGCGCGGGTACATCGTAAACATTGAATGGATTGGTCCAAACGTTATATGATGCATTAACTATATGAAAACATATTTTCGACGTATCCAGTTGAACTCAATGTAACCTGTATAAGCATTGTGCTTGGATCAAACGTAAAGTAAATCAAATTCATATCGAACAATCATAACGTATTATATGTGACCCAACTCATACATAGAAAACGTAACGGGTATGAAGGAAAATCTGCACATGTAATCGAAAGTGATTAATTAGAGCTTTTGAAAGAGAAAAAGAAATCATAATTTGACTCCACTCGATTCGAAACAAACTTTACGAAACATACATAAAATAAACACGAAAAATATTATATTTGACCTGAATCATTTCCCAAAAAAGTTTACGTCGAAACGTAGAACAACTTGAATTTATACCAAAGCGTACATAAAAATATGCACGTAAAAATGGTTTCTTTAAACGAAAACGTATTATTTGACCTGACTCGTCTATAAAAAAAGTTTACGTCGGAATGTAGAACAAATCATATTTATACCTAGCCGTACATAAAATATGCACGTAAAAAATAGTTTTTAAGTAAAGGAAGTATAGGGGCAAACCGAAACAAAATATTAGTAAAAAATTTAATAGGTTAAAAACGTTCGTAAACCGTGCCAAGTAGCACCAATGCCACAACGGCATCGACTCTCAACATCGTAAAAATAAAATAGATAAAATGGGAAAAATTACACTGAACGAAAAGCAGATTTAAAATCGTTGAACCACACACATCCGTTACAGTGTATTAATGCGAAGAAATTAACCAGAAACGTAAAATGTAGAAAATAATAACTTAGTCGATCTAGGACCCGCTCGTTGCGGCGAACTTGTCAAAAGGGAAAAAATGGACACGTTGCGACGGGTCTGTCAAATATTTTTTCCTCACATGCACGCTACGACGTGTTAACTCGCAAAATTTAGAACGAAACGTAAAACTTGCGAAAGATAAAAAGTACGGGGGACCAAAGTTGTAAATAATTAAGTGTGTTAAATTATAAAAGATAAAAAATTTTGAGTTAAAAGTAAAAGTTAAAAGAGGCTAAAATACAAAATATGCAAATATTTGGGTTAAAAATGAAAAATCAAAGTTTTTTTTTGAAATACTCCCCAAGCTTGGGGTACAAACCACAATGCAAGAAAGACTTGCTAATTTATAATATGGGAATATACTAATTGGAGTCTCCCCCTTGTCGGGCTCAAGGACAAGGGCTTTGTTGTAGGGCAAGCGGTGCTCAAGGCAGAGGCGAGCAAAGTGGCAAAACATGAGAAAGCCTGCCTGGAGAATCAACATGTGTTTGTCCCGTTTGCGTTTGATACCTTTGGTGGTCTCGCTCCTGACGCTGTGCGACTTTTGAATCGGGTTCAAAAAGTCGTTAATAGTAATTCTTCGGCGCTAAAGGTTTCAAACTTTTTATTTAGTAGAATTGGTTTTTCTATTCAAAAGGGGGTGGTGGCGCAACTTGTTGCCCGACTACCTGCCATTGCTTTGTAATTGCCCTTTTTCGTGTGGAATGAAAAATTTTAGTTATGCTTAAAAAAAAAGATTATATAAATAATAAGCACATTTATGAAACAAGATCAAGGACTCGAGTCATAAATAAGTTTAGTATCTTGAAAAAAAAAAGATTAGGCCCAAACTGGTACTCTGCACATATGTTAGTTTGAAAATTGTGAGATTGGCATTGTTTGTATCCCTTTATAACTAGTTTAATACCCGTCCGGTGGACGGGTTACGCTAACAGCGTAACAAACAAATATAACCTATATTGAGGGTGTTTGGGATTGCTTCTCCTTTTCTTCTTTTCGATCTCCCTTTTTCCTTTTTAAAAAGTCACAACCATCTAACTTTTTCTTTTTCTTCTTTTCAAACCACAAAAACTCATTCTCAACACATTATCCAAACACTACAAAAATGACTTATTAACTTTTAGTTCATTGTTTGTGCTTTCCACTATTGGTCACATAAAATCGTAGGCCACCACAAGACGTTACACACGACTTAGCCACGTAAAGCTATCCATGCGTAACAAACAAATATAGGCGTTACCAGATCGCACCCAGCGGCGGAGCTTGACCAAAAGTTCCGAGTGGGCGGAAAGTCATGGGACCCATTTATATATTGTATAAATATATAGGCAAAATAATTGAGGGGACAATCCTATATAATTTTAAAATTTTCGGACGAAAAATATGAAATTATGCACTTCTAACCGAAAACACCCCCCCCCCCCCCCTCCCCCGCTTTACACTAAGCTCCGCCATTGATCCCACCAACATGATTAAACGTCTGTTATGTTGTATCTCTAATGGGTCCACCGTATTAAATTGAAAGAATTAACAGAAAAGAAAACATGTCAAACTATACATTAGAATGCATAAATATTAAAATTGTTTGTATGTTGGCCCATTCATTTTGCCAAGCCTAGCGCTCATACACCGAATATCATGGGTTTGAGGTAGTTGCCTAGTTGGGAAAATGTCAACTTGAGTTCGGCCTTCTTTGCTGATGCATATATTACCTCAGCATCATCAGGTCAACAATTAAACATTTCAATAAGAATTTTCTATTAAAAAATAAAATATCAAGGTTTAAATATTACATGTAAACGCCAACTCGTCTAGTGTATAAAATAAACTACAACATACAAATTATATTATATTATATATCTATACAAAAAGTAACACGCACCTTTTTATTTCAAAAGTAACTAAACGCTACATTTTACAAAAACCGTCACCGCCAAACGACGCACCCCCCACCAACGCCCTCTCACCACCACCATACGTTCCCCGTAACAGTCACTTCCAACCATCCTTGATTTGGCGCCGATTCTGGAATCATCATATTTAACAAAATCGGTCACCGCCATACGTTTCCGGTAACAGTATCACTTCCAACCATCCTTGATTTGCCGTCGATTCCCGTATCATCATAAATCACGTAATCTTCAACTTTATGATCAAGAAGATCGAAGAACAGAAGAACAATGATGTGCCATTCATCGAATTGGAAGACGGATATTAACTCGGTTGAAATCAATTTAAGGGATGAAACTATCTTTTCATCACACCACATTTTAAGTTTTGAATATTGAATCGAACAGATCATCGACAAATATTGATTGATATCGGTCAAAATATCGGTACCGAGAATATCAGTGATGTTGACCGGCATTTGAACGATATTGGACCGGTATTTGATCAATATATTGCCGATTTTCCCGATATCAGTACCTTTCTGTAATGACATTAAAATGACATACAAACATACCTGTTGTGTTTCTGCAATGACATTAAAACCTTGTAACATCAAGAGATTTATACAAGTATTGTGCATGTGAAATCCTTCCACAAATTGAAAGCTCGACAAATGAGTACATTTTATTTCCTTTAGAACTTTATGTTAGACTTTTAAGTGGATGACCAATTTAAACCTCCAGGCCTGCAAAATCAGAAATTGAGTGAACATGTAAACATGACAAGTCTCTTGCATAGCCAGTGGCACAATCGTATTTAGTAATGTGAAAAGGGGATATCATATGCACATGCCTCCGAAGTATGAGTTCTGTTTTGTTTATGTGGATTCCGAAACTTGCCAGAAAATCTATAAACGACAAAATGTGCTTAAAATTCTGAAGCTTCTGTCACATCTAGAGTTGCAAATATGACAAATATGCCCCTGAATGTACTCGAAAGAATCATTTCTATATGGATTGTCGAAACATATTTGAGTAGATTCTGGGGTGCTTTTTCATTTAATGACTCCAGAGTGTCAAAAGCTTCCGGTTTAGGGGCATTTTGTCATTTTACAATTTACTTTTTTGCCAGATATGGCATAAACGAAACCAAATTGATAATTGGGTGGTCACCAGAATTGCTTTAACGATTAAGTGGATTTGATAACAGGCTTTTGAACTTGGCTGGTCTATGTATAAATCATCCCATTACAAAATAAATATTGTTTCTAAAATTTATGAGTGGAAGATACAAACCTTTTTCGTTAATGATAATTCCTATCTCTTTGGAATGAGTATCATCCCATTTAGTGATGGCCATGTGAAACCCATAATCCATGCAAGATGACTTTGCTTTTTCAACATATGCTTCATAATCTTTAGATAAGCTACCACCATGCACTTCAAAAAAAAAAAAAAGAAGAAGAAGATAATCTACCCGCATATACAGGAAGAACAAAATCAATATGCATTGTTGTCTCACCAGCTAATGCAGTTGCTTGACCGTTGAAAAAACTGTCAACGTGTGTGAGGATCACTCCTCCTGCAGTAACACAACCCAAAATGAGAATGTCATGATATCATGATGCAATAATAATTGGCCATAAGCAAATTCCAACTATAAAATAAAGTAATCATCCAACAATGACATTCAGTGAAAATAATAACGTAAATCGAAATAGAGTTTTCAGTCATCAACAAAGTACAAACTTTACCTAGCATAACAAACTTTCATATGGCATCAACCGTCTTTTGAGCAATATCTTTACTTCTGAATGCTACAAATGAAAAAACCTTACTCTCATTGTTGTCCCTATTTCTCACCAACCGTACCTGACAAATCCTATAAATACCGATTAATCCCAATTCTAAAAAAAATCAATTTACACAAATCCTGAAATAGCAAAAGTCAGTACTGAGCAAAAATAGCAAAATCACATACCTTGAAAAACCTACAAAATTCAAACCCTGAAACCAATACAATCATACTGCAGAAAAATCAGGGTAAATGATGAAGTCTAACGAAGATGTCGAAGAACAAACCTGTAAATGATGGTCGATGTTAAACGATTGAAGAACGTCGTGCGTCAATTGATGATGAAATTGAAGATTTCTTCCCCAATCTTCTTGATTTCAAAGGTTCATGGTCTTGATTTGTATCATCATCATCGACGCAGCAAGGCCTGGTCTTGATTTGTATTATGATCATCGTCGTAGCGAGGTTTGATGATGGTGAGCATTGAAACGATTTGGAAAAGATCGTAGGAGATAGTTGATACAAGAGGAGAAGTTGATTAGGTTTTATGTGAGGGGGAACGACGACTATTTAGGGTAGTGGTACACAACTGACGCTGGGAACACGGAACAGGAGAGAGAACGTAAAACCTCCGCTAACCGCTGCTTTTTCAGTTATTTTAGCTATTGCCGTAAACTGCCTAATTTACCGTTATTTTGGAAGAGAAAATTGTTCAGTTGATAATCTGTCCTAGTTTTATGGATGGACGTGGGAATGTGGGCAGAAAAAAATGCTAGCCAAAAAACCGTCGAGAACCGCCCCAAACCACCATCATAGCGGTTATTTTTGGGAGTTTAAACGGCTGAGATTTCATCTCAGCATGATCCGACGGTGGATATTGATTTAGAAAGCGGTTAGACTTAATGGGTTTAATATATATATATAATGCCATAGGTTCAAAGCTTAATTAAGATCTCTTTCTAAAGCTTAAGCTCGGTTTATGCGTAGTTTTTTAAACTCAAGCTCGTCTCGATTATTATTTATATTATATACATTTATATTTTTTAAATAATTTAATTAGAACTTTTATATATAACATAATTTTTATTATCTAGTTATTCTTATCATAATATTATATATAATAGTAACTATTATATAAATACATAAATAATAAGCTCATCTATAAAACAAGATCAAAGACTCAAGTCATAATTAAGTTCAGCATCCTAAGAAAAAAAAAAGATTAAGGCCCAAGCCGCTCCACTGCACATATGTTAGTTTAAAAATTGTGGGATTGGCATTGTTTGAATCCCTTAATAATGGCATACGTTCAAAGCTCAATTAAGATATAATAATACTGTCAATTTTGGTGATCAGGTTTTGTAAGTATAGCGTATGTGTTTGTATCACTTATAACTAGTAAAAATATTCGTTCTATGCGACAGCGTTTCGGTCGGTATCGGTTTCATTTGATATGGTAGCGGCATTTGGTATAGCAACCAAAATAAATAAAAATAAATCAACATGTGTTTTACATCAATCAAAAACTATATAAAATTACATCGAATGGTATCTTACGGTAGACCTAAATGGTATATATAATATAACATTTGAACTAGGAAAGAGGTTTGATGTTGGTGGTCCATTCTACGAGTTGCTCTGTGTAATCTTGATTGAAACACCATTTGACTCGACCCATTATACTTTTTTTTTTTTTTTTTTTTTTTTTTTTCTTTTACCCAACTCATTTTGATTCAACCCATGTTTGCCCCTTAAAAATCCTGGATCCGTCATTTGCCTCCGCTTGCACCAATTCAGCAGCAACTTAGAGATCTGCCCTTTTTAAATGAGAAACGGAATGTAACATCAACGTTATCACTTATCAACGTATTTTGTTTCATTAGTTTTTAACAAGAGTCTGTCTGATAAATCTCAAGATGTGAATCGGTATCAAAAACAGAAAACGAAAAATACGAATCTAGCTAAACACCCAGATTGCTTTATTAATTCAAGAATATTAACTCAAAACATGAATCATACAATCCATAATACTCACATCATGGTACTTATAATCTAAGCTATTCTAATATTACAATTAGGATTGCTAATAAAACATTATTATTGAACATGATATTTATCACCAACCACTTAAACCTAAACCGCGTTTAAATATTTTGATAATTATCCACTCCATAATTCTTTGCCTTGTACGCAAAGAAACCTTTTAATTCAAAATTTCCAACAATCACCCCGGAATTTCGAACTCGTATAAGACAAGTCATCAACTCCAAGCTTTTCAGTTATCTCCTTGAACTTGATCTTCCTAAGAGCCTTCGTCAAAATATTTTCCTTTTGATCAATGCCACTAACATGCTCGACCACGATATCTTCACGGTCTACACATTCTCGAATGTAGTGAAACTGGGATTTAATATGTATGTTTCTTCCATGGAAATCCGGGTTCTTCATTAGAGCTATTGTCGATGTATTATCAACACGTCATACTACCACTTGAATTTTCTTATCGAGTAATTCACTAATCAGTTCTTTAGCCAAACCGCATGACACGCGGCTACACTAGTAACCATATACTCCGCCTCACACGATGATAAAGCAGTTGTACTTTGCTTTTAAGAACACCAAGTAATTGGGGAAGACCCAAAATAGAACACGTGTCCCGTAGTACTTCTTCCATCTTCTGGATCTATCTTGTGACTGCTATCCCTCTTCCTCGAGTATTGGTAATTCTATAACTAAAAGTACCTTGTAAATAACGAAGAATGTGCTTTATGAGAGCTGCATGATATTGCTTTGGGCATTGCATGTACCGACTTGCTATTTTGACCAAAAACACCAAATCTGGTTGGGTCTGTAAAAGGTACCTTCTAATTCGAAATTTCTAACAATATCAAGATGTAACAAATGGCCTAGGTCAGATCGATTAAACACACTCGTGTTTTTTTATTTATGGTTGAACGAGTTATTACAAATGTGATTGGCGCCTCCCTTTTATACATTGCCGAAATCCCCTAGCGAACCGACGCCGCGTCGTTTGACTAAAGAACGCGACGTTATGATACAATTATAACTAATTGCAACATTAAGACAAACTATCTACTATTTAAACTTTAGGCACTAACTACACTAACAGAATTTTCTAACTAAACTTTAACAGGCTAATGAGAACTTTAACAAGACCATGATTAATCCAACAATGATGTCTACATAAAATTACGATCTCCACCATTTTACACGAAGTGGCATTCAAAGGGAGATCCATTTCAAGTACTCGAGGGTGATAAGTGGACAACACCATACTCCCAACAATATGCAGTCTCCCCGCTTCATAGCTTTGTGCTACTAGATTATGTCCCTCTAAATGTCTTAAAAAGGGTCGTTTTTATGCATTTCGGTGTCACTTAAATGTTTTTTTTTTATTGTGTGACATGCCATTTAGATAATGTGTACGGTGGTCGAAACCTAATATGGTTGCACCCTTTAGCGGGACTACGATGAAAAGGTTGCAGCAACCGCTTAAGGCTACTAATGTTGGGAGGTTTTGTATAACTGTTTGTAATGTAAATGATTAATAAAAAAGAAACTTACAAAAAGGAAAATGATTTTTTTTTTCAATCTTTTTAAAAGCTTGTCATATTTTTATCCAACCCAGTTGAAGTTTTTCCTTTTATTATGTATACTCTCCTTTTATTATGTATACTCTGGTGGGTTGCACCCCATAACTTATATATTCAATTTAATCACAAGTGTCCCCATGAAATTTTTTTCGCGAGTTGTCATTAACTCTCTCTGTTAAATCTTTATGATCTTGAAGCATATGCATACTTGCATTCACATTACACATGTAGGTTATTACACACGAACTAACATTAACTAGTGGAACTAATTTCATTGAACTTAATGTTATAATGCTAACTCTTTATGCAAGTTCTAAAGATTCGTAACTTGAGGGACTTAATGTACAATTAATGAAAACAACACCTAAATTCGGAACTACACCCAAATCCCACTCACAAATTTGAAATACCCAACCCATTCCCTAATTTGGACTGACCTATACCCAACCCCATAAATTCGGAAATCCCCCACACCCCACATACAAATCCCCCAACCTAATTTAGCATGCTTTGCAGGACGTTAGGTATGGCTCAAATGGGGGATTTGCAGCTTGGTGAGTGTCATGGCTTTTGGGTTAAACTATTTTCATTATTATGCTTGACAATTGTGGCTTTCCATTATGTCTCAATTTTATACTTTTGCTTTAGTTGATAACTTAAACATACATTATTAAACTTTAAAACCGACATCACTATTAATGTTGAATGTGGTAGTTAAACGTTTTGCAATTAATATGAAATGGTTCAACATAATTAGTGGTTTGATCCTGGTTTGTCACGTGTCTCTCGGTAAAACTCCGCAAGTAGAATTTGAGGGTGTGACACACAACCCCTCAGAATTTATTACACCGATCCTATCATCATCGCGATTGACACATAGCGAGGACAATGAGGTTTAACGGTGGCATATGAAGAGATTCATACGAGAATTTGGAAAAGAAAGGAGTGATTTGTAACAAACACTTATCTTGATACAAAAAAAAAAGAACCCAAATCCTTGAGTTTATATCCAGAATGCGTGGTTAACCCAATGGGATGGAAAGTCTATATTTTTTTTAGCATAACTATAGTTGTCATTTTATTTATATTTAGTTCAAAGATCATGCCGCAACCCGTGAAACCCTATTTTATTTAGAAATTTTCTATGTTTATGGTAAGAGCATAGATTTTCTGGTAAGTTTGATATTGATTATAAACATTTGTTAAATTGGAAAAGTTCAAAAAAGAAACTATGGGGCACCTCCTCTAATTTCTCTTTCAATTAGAGAAATTATAAACCCAAAAAAGTAGACAAATTGCATTTCAAATTATAATCATTCCTAAAATTATCCCTATAAGCCCAAACATACACTAAATGGAAACGGAGTTGCATTGTAACATCAACTTTTGTTATACATGAAAATGTCCTCTTGAGTTAAAGTCCGACAAACGCAGGAATTGAAAACAAATTTGCCGTTCAAAAAAATATATGGCACCCGAGAAGCTTAAACACTACAAACCATATTCCAACCCCTAAGGACTAACTGACTCGATCAATGGTCCGGACTAACTACAATTCATTTGGTTCTATCTTTGGTTTCGATATTTTTTATTCGTCTGTTCCATTCATTTGTATTTCTATTATGCAATTCAAATGACTATTGATACACTTTTATTATGAATTTGAAATTTAGTTTGTTTTTTTTTATGTAATTCGACACGACCTAAATCAAACCAAAAACATTTGACATGTAGCCGCTACAAAAATAATTCAACTCCATGAAACTTTTTTGGTCCGTCCCTGTGTAGACTATAAAGCATTTAATTCATAATTTAAAACTGACAATTGATTGATTGTTTTTTAAAGGGGTAGACAATTGATTTATTTGAAACCTTAAAAACATTTACTTCATTTTCTAAAACCGAAAGTTGTTTTATATTTGTCTGACTATATGTCGAGTATATATAGATGCCTTTGTTAGTTGTTTTCATCATCAATAAACGTGTCAAAAACCATACCACAACCCTATGGAAACCATCATGAAACACATATGTTTGCTTGTCTTCATTTGCCTTATGTGTAGAGGTATACAACATCCTTATGATTTTAATTAATATTTAATACTAACGTTGCTTTTATATCTCTTGTTTTGATGGTGTATGGTTATTAATATATTGTGTAATCGTATAGATGTTTACGGTCAAGATTTCAACCTCAGCATCCGTCAAGAGCAAACAGCTGCACCAGGAGAGTGGGACGTGACACTTGAAAACACAAGCCCTTGTGTCATACTGAATGCTTACTTAGATTGTAAAGGCTTCCAATCCCATAGAGAAATTGATCCTAAAGTCATCTTAAAACAAGGTGACGTTTGTATCGTCAATGATGGTCAGCGGATGAATCCTAGTGACAACCTTCACTTTATCTATGCTTGGGAAACTCAATTTGCTTTCAAATTGTTGAATCAGTCTATAGCTTGTTCATGAATAATTCGTTATTGTAAGATCAAATAAATAAGACATGAAATGAGTGTATAAACGAAAAGAGTTGCTTTGTTTCAAATTTCAAACTATTATAATCGTTGGTTTATCATCTATTAGAAAGCTATGAACGTGTTTAGTCGTCGACAACTTTCTCTATTTCGTCAGTTTATCATCTATTAGAAAGCTATGAGCGTGTTTAGTCGTCGACAACTTTCTCTATTTCTCCAACTTTTTTTGTACCAATTTATTTTGGAATGTTTATCTTAAAAAAAACTATTGATTTTTTTTGAAAAGTGTTCGAAAGACAAAATACGAAAAAGGGAAACAAAATAATTTTAAAAGACACACAAACTATAAAAAAAATTATGTGACACATCCCACTTTCCTATTTTTAGCGATGTAGTCCTTTATTTAGTATTATTTGTTACCTTTTTCATTGTGGTTACTATCGTTACAAAATAGAAAAAAAAAAAAAAACAATCATAAAAAGCACCTCGTTGAAGGATATATTGAGAATATATGTCATAATCAAAATATTCAAGAAGCATGAGTTGATAAAATATAATCATAATAAAAAATTTCAAATAGGATGAATTGAGAAAATATATATTTAGTGAGGAAATACGTTTAGAGATTTTTTTCCCAATGAAAATGAATTGAGAAAATATATATTTTAGTGAGAATTAGTGAGGAAATAAGTTTAGAGATTTTTTTCCCCATGAAAATGAATTGAGAAAATATATATTTTAGTGAGAATATAAGTTTAGAGATTTTTTTCCCCATGAAAAATTTAGAAAGTTTTCGTTGATGACAAAAGGTTAGGCAATTTGTTTTCTCTAATAACATCATTCTCTAACTATAATTATTTATGTTTAATTATTTTTCTTACAATTTGATTGCGACACGTGAATCTTGTAGAGTGAAGATGAGAACAGAGAATCGCATATAAAGACCATAGTTGTATCAGACACAAAAAGTAGGGATATATGTAATTATTCTTTTATCAATAACTATTATTTGGTCTATAATCAACAATTACAATTAACTTTAATTACTAATTATTACATTAATATTAATATTAATTTTAAATGTGTCTTTTAGTTGTATTCATATTTTAATGTTATCTTGTGTTCATATTTTAATACTATCTTGATCATTAAGATATCAACTATTACTAATTAACCTTAATTACTAAATTAATATTATTTTTTAAACGTGTCTTTTAATTGTATGCATATGTTAACGTTATCTTCAACACTAAGATATCAAGGATTACTAATTAACCTTTAATTACTAATTAATATTATTTTTAATTGTGCTATTATTAATTTTATAAAAAAATACTATATGTTTATTCTGTTATACTAATCGTTTACCCTTCTTAAGGTTTCAACCCTAGATTTTTATAAGGGAAAACTTTATAGAATAATAACCGGTTTTCATAGTGTTTTAATTAGGTAAGTCAAATTTTTTTTTTTTGTCTCAATTAAGTCACTCAACTTTAAACTCATGTTCTAATAATATAATTTTACCTATCTAAGGGTGAGAGGGGCACTCCCCTCTTAGGGGAGTCCCCTCTCTTACGCACGGCCAATCAGCACGCGCCACGTCAACTCCCCTCTTAACTCCTCTCACACCCTCAATTTGATGGCGACACTCCTCTCTTAGGGGACTTGGTTTTATTTTTTTTATATAAATATTTTTATAAAAGTAAAACATAATTTAAATAAATTAAAACTAAATAAAAATAAAAAATAGAACATTTCATTTAATTAAAAACAAGTTTGAGGGGTATTTTTAAAAGTAATAAAAAAATCACATGGAAAAAATCACAAGGAAAAAACAAAAAAAAAACAAAAAAGAAAATGGCATCTCTCATCCTCCTACATCTCCTTCTTCATTTACATGCATTTGTTCTTCATCCTCCTTCATTACCTCACTAGAAAAAAAAATGGCATCTCTCACGATGTGAACACCCACCGATCCACCTCCCCGCTTACACTCCCCGATTTGATGGCAGCGGTGTTCCCGCTCGGGGACTTGGGTCACCGCATGGGGTCACCGAGAGTGCCCCGTATACCCTAAAAGTAACTATAATTTGCTTTTCTTTTCTTTAATGCTTACATGGTCTCATAACATCGATTTTAACAAGTTTTATACAATTTTAAAATAGGATGGCATGAAATTCAAGAAAAGAAAATAAAAACACAAAAATACATTCATATTCAAAATTATCGTTTTCCTCATCTTTTCTTCACCCTAACACCATCACCACCCGCATTCCTAAACCAAAACCACCGCCACTTGAAATCTTCCACCATTTCTAGCCATCTCAATGCGTTTCTTTCTCCTCGTCTCACCAAACCAACAATGTAGTGCGACCACGAATTGTTGATAAAGAAGAGGCGACATGCAACTTCAATCATGACCACAACCCTAAGCCACCGCCACTGCGAATCAGAGAAAGCCATATCCACTTGTGCCGCTTGTAGGTGCGATAGTCAAATTTACTTCCTAGAGCCTAAATTTGGTTATGTGTGGTGATAGTTAAATGTTGTAATTTTCACTTTTAACATCAAAACAATAGTTGAACTATGGTTTGTAGAGCTTAAGCTGTCTATTGGTCAAAATATAATCTCATGTTTGTTTATGTTGTAATTATGTCTATAATGTGCGAGATGGTTCACTAAATGAGATGTTCCTTGTGTTTTGTTATTAACAAACTAAACAAATGTTCAAATGGAAGTGCATGGATGATTGTATGTGTGTGTTTGATCTATGAGAGTGTGTTCTTGATGCAAGTTAAAGTATGATAAAAAGTACTTGTATGGTTGTATGTTGGTTGTTGATGATCATGAGACATGATGGATGATATTATGTGGTTGATTTCACTAATTTGTGAGGGTTCATATGTGCATATGTGGCCATATTTATGTATGTATGTATGTATGTATGTCATGGGAAAATTGTAATCTTGAGTTTTATGATAAAACTTGATTGTTGATCTTTAGATCATGAAACATGCATGTATATATGCTTAGATATGTATAATATAATGATTTGTGATGTTGGTTATCATAACATGTTAAAGATGGTATAATTGGTTGGTTAAAGTGTATGTTATGCATTAAAAGCACCAAGTATGGTGATGTTGTGTTGGATGATCATGGGTTAAAATGGTTAGTTTGGTGATAAATATAAGATTTGGTGAATTAGTGGTTGAAAATGGTATTTTCATAAACTACGGGATTTCAAAATATACACATTTACACCTTATAGAAAACCTATCATTTTATATGTGGAAATAGATTATCTATATAATACAAAAAACAATTAGAGTTGCGTTTAACAAACGCCGTCAAATTAACGTTGCGGTGAACATATGTTGTACCCGCTCACATGCTTTAGCTGTGTTTACAGATAAAGCATGGCTTTTTTTCTTTTTAATTCATCGCAATAAAAAACAACTTTCCTCTCACAAACTTGATATTTTTTTTAAATAACCACTTCAACCCACAACAAATCCTCCATGATCTAGATATATATTTAATATATTAATTAAAAGTTATATAAATAATGAGGTCGTTCAGATTCTAGAGCCGACTCGAGCTCGATAAGTGAAGCTTGAGTTCGGCACCATATACTGAACTAGCTTATTTTTAGGCTTGGGTTCGGACTTGTGTAAGGTCGGCTCGTTTCGAGACTTTTTCGAGCTGATCTTGAGTACGTCGGCTCATTCACACCCCTAGATGGAGGTGAGGGATGAGAGGGACAGTGATGTAGCGCTAAGGTGCGAGTCAAAGATTACGAGAGAGTATAACGCATAACCCAATAAGAAATTATCTTTGTACTACTAATTTATTGTCAACCAAAAACACTAGCAGTAGAATGCTTCATAACCGGCTTCATGTCATCCATGCTTATCCTTGGCCCTCTCACAACTTAAATGTGCTCCAAAATGCAATCTTTCTTTACTTCTCACATAACACATCGTTGGGCATTTTTGAAGAAAAAACGTTCATCCTTCCTCTCTCTTTAGTCTCATACACTTAAGTATAACAACTGTGAACACACGTTTACGATGAACATCAACCATATGGAACATATGAATATACTTAAATCATGTATGTTTGTAGTTGACGTTGTGAATCATAATCTATGTTTATATGAGAATATTAAGATTTCATGAACATTTTGTGCAAGTGCGAATCTTAAGAACATCAACAATAACATTTCAAATCAAAACCTCAAATCATAACCCAATTGATAGAAAATATCGTAACCTAGATCGCCATAACCATCTAACGAGATTAATTTCCCAAATAAAATTGAGATTCAAGACTTATTTTGAAACAAAAACAAGACTCAAATTGAAATCCCAATACCCCACACACAAGAGTCTCGTACATACACCTAATGGAACTTGGCAGGGACCGTAGGCAGTTGGCAAACGATGATGTTGATGATGATGGCGAGACAGTTGTCGGCAAGAGATTATGATAGCCAAACGATGCTTGGCAAGTGGGTGAGATAAGATTTGTTTTTTTAATTATTAATAATTTAAATATTAATATTGAGAAAAAAATGGCGTGCTACGTGATAGTTACATTGAACAATAAGCATTCTTAATTGAAAAGGAAAATGTGTCAACCAAATTTAAATTTAGAACGCGTAGTATATATGACTCGATCCTATACTTTCCTAAACTAAGACGACCAGTGGCGGAGTCAGAATTTTTTTCCTACGGGTTCGGAAATTTTTGAAGGGCGAACGATCGATTGTCTATCACTAAATATCGACTTTTTCTACGGGTTCGATGTCAAAATACATGTGTATATAACACTAGTTTTTTTTTTGTACGAGTTCGACCGAACCCATACGTCTCTATGTTCCTACGCACCTGAAGGCGATAGGCTTTTTATAATTTTTCATATATCTAGTCTAGGTTTAACATTAAATAATTTTTCATATATTTAGTCTAGATTTAACATTAAAAGATGTTTTATGTAGATTATTAATTAGTGGTTCTCATTAAATGGATTTTTTCGATAACCGTTCCGATTTGGATTTTGACTCATTCGAAAAAATATAACCATGAGACCATGCGTAGTGGTTTTATAAATAATGCCCCCACCCTTGGGTGTTTTCTGTCACGTGGCAGTCCAGTCAGCAAAGAGACATTATTGGGCGTTTTTACAAATATGGCATAGTGGAATAATGCCCAATAACGCCCCATCCAATCGTTACACAATTATTAAATTTTTTTAAATTAAAAAGTTAAAATACTTCATTAAATAAAAAAGTACAATACTAAAAAAAACCCGACTAAACTTAAAAAAAAAACGGAAGTAAAAAAACAAATAAACTTAAAAAAAATGATAATCTAAAGGCCGTATTTTTTCCGAAGTTTTTTGGCGGTACACTTGCGCAACGATCAACGCGTCGCCTTGGAGGTGATCGATCGGTTTGGACAAAAACTCTATGTCCTTTTCCATTTGCCTTGCAGCTTGCATCTCGTTAAACTTTTTGTTTTCGGCGACTCGTTCTTTCATAGTCTCCAACGCTTGTGGCCGAGGTCTCGAATGTCTTGGAGACGACGGTTCATCTCCTCGAAATCTTCCTTCAACTCGAGATTATCGGAAGACGACTCCACCGTTTTTTTCCCAGTTCGCTTATCTTTTCTTCTACCGGGCGGTCGGGCCAACTCTTCAACTTTCTCGTCATCGTCCACAACAACATTTAAATCGACGGTGCGGGCATCGGAAGTTGGTGTTTCCGGGTCAACCGAGGATGACGTTTTCGACCCTTTACCTTTACGTCTACTACTAGACGTCATGGTCGGTACGCTAGCCCACTTTGTACTTTTTCTTAGAAGCTCCCAACATCTATAGTACGTGAAAACGCCTCTAGTTTTCTCGTACTCATCCATAGCCCTCGTTAAAACACCGACATCACCTTCTCCGCTCGGCCGATTATCATAGTTTCGTTGATAAACTTCTTGGAAGGCGTGACACTTGTTGTTGATATCGGTCCATTTGCTAGAGATGGAATCTTTGTCACGATGTTCACCTTTTCCCCACGTACTAGAAAAAAGCTCACGAATCATGTTTCAAAATTTTGGACCGGTTTGAAAGTTTGCTACAAAAAGTAAAAAAAAAAGTGATACGTTAAAAAACAAATTTGACGTGTAGAAAAAAAAAGTAAAAAAAATAACACTTACCCACATCGGGGTCCTCCGAAACATTGACCCACGCCCGAACCAAAGTATATTCTTCGTCCTCCGTCCAAATAACGTAAGTATGCTTACGACGAGGTTGGTTCGCGTCTTTTTTTATGTGACCTTCTACCGCGTTTGGGTGTCTCACGATCGGGTTCGGGTTGCGTCTTCGGCACGGTATCCACCTCGGGGTCGGCTTGTTCTTGGGATGGTTGCGAAGCGCCCGGTTGGGCAAAGCCGTAAGTGGGTGGCATGAAATGAGTAGAGCCGCTCAAGTAAGCCGCATACGAAAACACATTCGGGTCCATGTCATGAAGGTTAAAGTTTTGTTTCGGTTGGGTGGTATTTGGGTTCCCGGGTCTTGACGGAACACTAAACGGGGGTCGGAATGGATGCATGGTTAATAAGTTTATAAAAGTTGGAAGAAGTAGAGAGAGTTTGATAGAAAGTGAGATTTTTTTTATAAAAAATTGGATGAAAAGTGAGGTATTTATAGATTTAAATGGGAATTTAAAAAAAGTATTAAATGAATATTATCGTTTGAAAATGGTCAATTCTCAAACAATGTGCAATTTTGGCGTGTTTTAAATCACGTTGGAGAGGTTTTTTCGAAAATCACGCCCAAAAACGCCCCGGGGGTGGGGGTCCGACGTGTTGGGGCGTGTTTGGTGGCTAATTTTGAAAAAATATCGCCCACTACGGACGTTCGGAGAAAAAAAAATAATGCATATAAAATATATGTATTCCATTCAAAAACCTAATCCACAAATCAAATTTGATTCAGCTCGAATTTGATGTTTTTCTTGTTGATATACATCAACAAAGAGTACCCTTTGTGACAATGGTGGTTTCAATATCATATATTTTGTAAGGTTAGTTTCTTTTCTTTTGAACGGTATAAAAATTAAATTAAAATTCATATTTATTTATTCTAATATATATTAGGTTAAAAAGTATTCATGTATTACATTGGTGAACAAATGAACTATTAAATAATGAACATTTATTTATTATAAAATGATATTTAAAAACAAGATGTGATTGAAAATATTGATTAAAAAACCAAGTCGAATCGGGTTTTACCGCAGTGGGCTTTCGGGCGGACGGATTTTCCCTGGAACTGGTGGCTTGGTGGCTCAGATATGCATCTAACTCTGATCGTTATGAAGGAGATGATGTATTTTCTCGATTAATGGTATCCCAGTATACTTATCTAGTAATTTAGTTGACCGTTAAAAAAAACAAAGCAATCAGTAATTTGTCATTCATTGGGGGTGTTTGGGATTCCATTTAACTTATGACTTATAACTTCTGAGAAGTCATAAGTGAGAAGTCATAAGTGAGAAGTAAGAATTTCTTACTTCTCAATTTTCTCCTTCTCAAAGCCATTTGAAGGCACAGAAGTCCTTATTTGAGAGTGTTTGGAATTCCTTTTGATCATAAAAGTTCTTCTCAAAGGGTGTTTGGGTTTCCTTTTCACTTCTCAGAACTCAATAAGTGAGAAGTTGGTGCAAAATAAGGAACCCAAAAACACCGCCATTGTATTGTTTTATCCAATAAGTCTAATTTAAAAACATCCAAAACCTAAACAAAAAGCCGAAAACACAAATCAGCCAGGGGAGGTGAGAGAGCAAGCGGTTAATTTAATTCCCCGTCCCACACGGTAGCTTGGTGAACAAGTGTAACAACGACGATACCTCCTTTCAACCTTCATCTTCATCTTCAACCTTCAATCTTCATGTGAATTAATCACCAAAATGCCAAAAATGAAGCACCTCCTCCGTCGCCTCCACATCGGCGGCGGTTTCAGCGACCACAACAACCGCTTATCCCCCACCGACACGCCACCGCAGCCTCCGTCACCGCTACCTGCAATCGGTACAATCGGAGACGTTGATTTATCATCTGTTGAGAATATTAATAACAATTCGAGTTCAGTTTCGTCCGATGTGGATTTCAATTTCTTCGAGGAGGAGTTTCAGATGCAGCTTGCGCTTGCGATTAGTGTTTCGTCTGGATCGGCGGAGGCGCGTGAACCTGACGCGGAAACGGCGCAGATTAAGGCGGCGAAGCAGCGGAGTTTGGGATGTTCTCCGTCGGAATCGCTTGTGGAGTTTTTATCGCTTCGGTATTGGGTAAAACATTCTAATTTTTAGGTTTTAGGTGTTTATTGTGTGTTTTAAGATCAGTTATTGTGTTTATATTGTAGTTTTGTATGTTTGCCCTAATTGAGTTTGAAATTAAGTATTACTGAGATTAGTAATTGCCTTTTATTGTAATTTTATAGGTTTGACCTGCTTAAATTGTGAAGAATAACTATTACTAAGATCAGTAATGCTTTTTTTGTTGTAATATTGTAGGTTTGACCTAATTGGTTGTGATAGTAAGTGTTACTAAGATTAATGTGTTAAGTTTAGAGATGTGTAATGAAGTTTCTTAAATTGGATGTGGCTTTTGGAAGATTGATTGTTTAGTATGGAATTCTAAAAACAGTATTGTAGTGTTGTTATAGTAAGAATGTTGGGGATAACTTTATTTACATTTTAGGTTTTAAGGATTTTGGATGTGAACTTTAATGAGAAAGTGATGGATTTGTTTACTGTATTTGGTATGAGGAGAGTCGTGATGTTTTTGAACCGTGGTGTTGGAATTAATGATCGTTTTTGGTATGTGCAGAGTAATAATGTTGTGAACTACGATGAGAAAGTGATGGATGGGTTTTATGATGTGTACGGGATTGCCTCGAATGCGGTGACACAAGGGAAAATGCCGTCATTGGTGGATCTTCAAGCGAAAACTGTTCATGATGATGTTGATTATGAGGTTATTTTAGTGGACAGAAGGATTGATAAAGAGCTACAGATTCTTGAGGAGAGAGTTTCGAATATTTCACTAGAATGCAAGGCTTCGGGGATGAGCCAGATTGTTAGTAGGTTGGTTCAGAGAGTTGCTAATATTGTTGTTGGACATATGGGTGGTCCTGTTAGTGATGCCGATGAAATGTTGAGAAGGTGGACTGCTAGAAGTTATGAATTGAGGAACAGTTTGAAAACCATTGTGCTCCCTCTTGGTTCTATTGACTGTGGACTTTCCCGTCACAGGGCCTTACTCTTCAAGGTTATTTTTTTCATCTCATCTCAATATATTATTTTACTAGTTGGTTACACGTATGATTATATTACACATCTGTTATTATGTATGGTGTAAATTTGATGCATTATGCATGCTTACATATGCGTTTAAGGTCTGTATGCTGTAGTTCGTCTTTCATCTAAGTTGCTCAGTTAGCTATTAGCATATGATTGTAGCAGTTTGTTTAAGAGTTTTGGTTTGTATTTCAAGTAAAACGGCCTTTTTTGTTTTTATATAATATGTTTTCTCATAGCACCTCATCTGTATACCGTGGTGCCCAAAACTAAAAGTGCCTGATAATCGGAAAGTGTAGTTTATGTGGCACCTGGATTGCTTTAGTGTATTCAGACAAAGCTAAGTAAATGATATTAGAACATTAAGCCACTGTCAAGTGTCAATTACAATCTATATTTCTTCATTATGTATCAATCAATGTACTCATTTTGTAAATCAAGTCTTCAAGATCTTACTTTGGAAATCTGCAAATATGAAGCCATTGCAACATTTGATTCAATACGTTGTTCAGTGACTTTTGTCAAAGTGAGACTATTACTCATGCATGTAAAATTACCTTTAAATGATTGACACAATGCATTGTGTTGATTACATTCTACAAACTACAAAGGGTGATATTATTCAAAATTTTCACAACAGAAATGTTAAATCAATATAGGGGCATCCCAAAACGTACGTTGGTGAGTTATTTTGTCGAAGAGAGTGTCTTTGGCATATATATTATAAGCCATGTATCTGATGTGCAATAGACAAAACTATACACTAGTTATGCTTATAAAAACTATAATATGATGCCAGGTACTTGCTGATAAGATCAACCTTGCATGTAGTCTGGTCAAAGGGAGCTACTATACTGGCACTGATGACGGGGCTGTGAACTTCATTAAGCTTGATAACGGGAGGTATGCTTTTTCATGTATATTCTTTAAATCCAGAGTAAAATGCAATTTTCATTCAAAGGTTTGTTTTTCTGCATCTGGATCCAAGAGGTTTGAAATCTTGCCATTTTTATCCAACTCGTTAATTATTCATATTTTAACGTTAAGTCAGGGGTATTTTCGTCTTTTTAGACATATTTTTTGTGATGATTAAAGGGTTTGGGTGGGGAGAAAGTCAACAGAGGTAGAAATCTCTTTCTTACAGTGTTTTTTTAAGTAAAAATGTCTAAAAAGACGGAAATACCCTTCATTTAACGGAGAAAAATGGATGGAGTTAACGAGTTGAATGAAAATAGCAAGATTCCAAACCTTTTGGATCCAAATGCGGAAAACAAACCTTTGGACGAAAGTCGCAACAGTGGCCAAACCTCAGGGACGAAAATGACATTTTACTCTTAGATCAACTACATTATAAAAATAGGAAGTATGCGTTATATAATTATATGTGTGTGTACATGCAAATATATCTGGTCCTTTGAATCTTTAATTGAACTTGGTTATGCATTTGCAGCATTCATCTCTTTTTGCATTTTAGTGTTGGGAACAGGTGTGTGTTATATGCACATTCATACTGACGGTTTATTTTCGTGTTTGAATTATGCAGCGAATACATTATTGATCTAATGGGTGCTCCAGGAACCCTAATTCCTGTTGAGGTGCCATGTTGTAATTTTCAAAGTATTGAAGCAGGAGGTGCTAATTTTGGGTATACAGTGCCACTGCTTGATATAAGCAGCGATCCCTTGATAGTTACAGCTGAGCTCGATAGTTTGACCAAAGTTGACTCTTCAGATTTAGCAGTAGCTTCTATTATAAGCTCACAGCTGAGCAGTAAAGGTGGAACTGCTGTGGAGAGAAAACAAACCGAGAGGTTTGAGAACGATTTTGGCAAACTGCTTCCGGCTCTCGTTAGGCCACACGAAGTCCTGCCAGGTGGCGGTAACGGTGGAAGAACAAGAACATCATCTGCACAGAAGTCGCAGCTTAATGACGTATCGCAATGCGTCATAAACGCTGCAAAACATCCAGATTTTGCTCAAAAACTTCATGCGGTGTTATCTTCTGATTCACTTATAAATGTAAATAACAAGGAAGTGGGAGAAACAGGAGGGCGTGAGATAGTTCACTTATTAGATGCTGACATGTTGACTTTTGGTGGTCAAGATGGCTCATCATTTGGCGTGTCTAGCAACGAGCAGAATCTTATATCGTTTACCGAAGCCGAAATTAGCAACGTTAATGACCATTCTCAGCTTGTAGTTAGTGGACCGTTGATAAACGAGGCAAGAGCAGATAATATTAAAAAAAGCAAAAATTTAGATCCATCTAGTAGCAATAATAGGGAAGGAATTAGCCTCGATGAGGTTGAGTGGGAAATCCCATGGGAAGATCTTCAGATTGGAGCACGCATTGGTATTGGTAAGATATTAATTTTTTATTTTCATTTTCATTTTATGTAATAACAGGTAAGTGTTCGTCTAAAAAGCGTTAAATTCTTAAAAAGTCTAAGAAGCAGTAAGATTTAGACATGTAACAATCATTAAAATTAAGGGTGACTTGGTGAGGGGTATAAGAGTATACTAGACAACTATTCAATTATGATAAAAACACCATGTTCCTGCAAAATAAAACACTATATACCATTTGTTATATGCAAAATATAACACCATGTATCCTTTGTTAACTAAAAATAAAACACCATATACCTGCTACTAATAAAACACTACATAATGAATCATTTGTTACATACAAAATAAAACACCATGTACTTGCTACAAATGAAACACCATTGGATAAACAGATGGAAAAACACCATGGACTAAAAACACATAGCTGAAACTAATTTTTTTAATACACTAATATGGTACTCGTATTAAAAATAAAAAATACTCGTTAACGTTTAAAAAGATGGAGAGAAGTTGCATGTGGGTTTCTGAATTTAAGAGACACCAAAATTACATTTGTACCTCTATGCCATTAAATCAATCAATAAAAGTAAAACACAATTTACAAAAGTGCCACTAATCAATCTCATCCATCCAACGTTACAATCTAATGATCCATAACGCTTCTTAGACTTCTTAGGAAAAAGCACTCTTTGTAGGCTAGCTCTACCCTGTAATAACATGATTTTATTTTTCTCACAATATGTCATTCTATTCTTTTTCTTCTAGGTTCTTATGGTGAGGTTTATCGTTCAGAATGGAACGGAACCGTAAGACACACTCAAATCTTCTATTATTTTGTTGTATTTAACGTTGCAATGCCTGTAATACTTTTATACATGGTGTTGCTGAAATGTTTTACTTTAGTTGATCAATTAGTCACCATGTTCTAGTAAACTTATCTAGTGATCATGCTTGCTTACAGGAGGTTGCGGTGAAGAAGTTCATGAACCAAGATATTTCAGGGGATGCACTGACCCAATTTAAAGGTGAAGTAAGTGCCTGATGCTCTTTCCTTTTGTCTTTTTGTTGTCACAATCTGGTTTTCTTCTATATGAGGATTTGATTCATTGTTTTGTAGGTGGAGATCATGTTGAGATTGAGACATCCTAATGTTGTTCTTTTCATGGGAGCTGTTACTCGTCCTCCAAATCTTTCCATACTCACTGAATTTCTACCAAGGTTGAGTTTTTGCTTCTGTTTTTATCCTTATGTGATTTTTATATGAAGTCACTTGTCAGTAATATCTACCGGTCAAGTTTCATTTACTTGCATGCCAGTTTAAGTCAGTTATGTGTAAAAAAATCATTTTTTAATGTTTGTTATATATTAATTTAGGAATTATTAATTTTATTTTTGAATGTTAAGAATTTATAATCAAAACATTAACATATTTATTTATCTATGACTATGAAATAATTTATCTATTGCCTACAAGAAATAACAAAATTTAGCATAAAATTTAAAATGATTTTCAAAGTGTTATAAAAGTGAATGTCTTAACAAAAACTTCAGAGAAACATAAAATTAGATTAGGAGGTTAGGTTTATGTGAACAATATTAATTAAAAAGGTTAAATATAATAACTTAAATAGTTAAATGTAAACATCTAAGAAATATTCTTAAATTCTGGATTATACTATTTAATTTTTTGAATTTTATGTAATTTTGTTCCAAAAACCGTGAAAACAAAAAAACCGAACTGAACCGTTGCTAAAACCGAAAAAACCGAAACCGAACATTTTGGTTACGGATTTTTAATTTACTAGAAAACCGAACCGAACCGTGCTCAACCCTAGTTATGTGTTTGTGTGAATCTCTAAGTTTCTTAAATGCATTGTTGGCTGAAAATATTTTTCATTTCTCATGTTGTCTGATTTATCTAGATGTTTCTATGCAGGGGTAGTTTATTTAAGTTGTTGCATCGCTCTAATGTTCAGCTTGATGAAAGGAGGCGGATGCGTATGGCTCTTGACGTGGTAGATTTTTTATCCAGTATAATGCTTCGACTTTTACGTCTTATGTTGATTTTGTAGTAATTATGGTAATTGCTTGTAGGCCAAAGGAATGAACTATCTGCACACTAGCAATCCGATTATTGTGCACCGGGATTTGAAGACACCAAATCTTCTCGTTGATAAAAATTGGGTTGTTAAGGTTGGTTCTTTTTCTTGCGTAAATGCGTAATGTTTAACTTGTAGCTGTGTCCCTAGTTCAAAACATAGAATTATAACCTCTTTATGCAGCCATCGATCGCATATGTAGTGAAGTTATATGTTATATGTTATAAGTTATAACATGCTGTTATCTTGTTTATTTAATGTATGCAGGTATGTGATTTTGGGATGTCAAGAATGAAACACCATACCTTTCTGTCTTCAAAATCAACAGCTGGAACTGTAAGTTTTCCCTACAAAAAAAAAAGAAGAAATAAAAAATTAACCAGCGGTAGTTATTTTGAGGAAAGTATTGATGGTAATACCATTTCATTGCAGCCTGAATGGATGGCACCAGAAGTGTTGAGGAACGAACCATCCAATGAGAAGTAAGTTTCATCATTTTAATATTTCCATAGACAGAAAACTTTAAAATTAGAGGCAATGGTTTTGACCTCTTAACTTAAAACCGGTTGATTTGGAAATCGGGTTATGATTTACATTTAGATATCCATTTTGACTTGTTGCCCAATCTGTTGCTGAATAATGTTTGGGGTGGTGTGCAGGTGCGATGTATATAGCTTTGGTGTAATTTTATGGGAGTTAGCAACTTTGCGCATACCTTGGACGGAGATGAACTCAATGCAGGTTGTTGGGGCTGTTGGTTTTCAGTTCAGACACCTCGACATTCCAGAACACGTTGATCCTGCGGCTGCACAAATAATTCTTGATTGTTGGCATCTGTACGTCGCTTCTTCTGCCAACCAATCTTGTCGTTTTCTATATTTTTTCAATTGCAAGATAGTTACTGACGTCGAGGTTTTGTTTGTTTGTGTATGTAGGGAACCACAATCCCGACCATCATTCAAAGAGATCATTTCTCGGCTAAGAAGCCTCAGGCATCTATCAACGGACAGAACAAAAAACCAAACAAGTTAATAACACTATTCTTGTATGTCTATACATTGGGGGCTCAAAAGGAGAGCAAAGATTGTTGTAGATTGAAAAAAATGAAAAAGAAGGAAAAAAATGAAAGAAAAAGAAAAAAAAAAGAGGGAAAAGGTGTGGTTTGGGAAGTGTAGGTTTGGTTTAATCGAAACGACCAAGCACACAGCCAAACCACAACCTCCGACTCCATTGTTGCGGCAAGTGCAGTTACAAAGGGGGGCAAAAGTGTCGTTTCCTAGTTCTTTGTTCTTGTGAAGCACATACGATAACGTTATTTATTTGCGATTGAAATGTTCTAGGGTTAACTGAGGAATCTATGAATACAAATTGTCACATTTTCATGCTCAAATGAATCATAAATATGATAATCAATGTTCTGAAAAAAAAAAGAAGGATATTAAGATTTTAAAATATCAAAGAAAATAGCACTATAGTAATGGATGTTTAAATGTTGTATCTAATTGAAATCTATGTCGTTTTCTTTAATTTTATTTATTATAATCAGGTGAATTTAATTTTCATTTCTCTCAATCTGGTTGAGGTTTTACTCTAATGGTGAATAAAGGTTTGGATCAGAGGATGTATAAGTTAAACTGTTTTAATAAATCCAAATAAAGATTTAGATAAGAGGATGTATAAGTTAACTGTTTTAATAAATCTAATTTAACAAATAACTGTATGTGTTATGTGTTTTTTTTGTTTCTCTCATTAGACCAAATTGTATATATTTTTTAAGTTTAAAAAGTTAAATCTTTCTATACTAAATGAAAATCTTTTTTGACACGTGTCATATTCTCTGGTGTATTCTTATCTTATTTTTTAATTTCTCTCTTCTATTATTAAATAATAATAATATTAAAAAATAAGTTAACTAAATCTAATTTAGATAAAAGTAAAATTTGTTTTAAACTTTGAATTAATATTAATAATAATATATATTCTTTGTGTTTACTTCTTCTGCGTAAAAGATATATATTTTTTTAATTTATTCGTAGAACATAATTAGGATAAGTATATAAATTTTTATTTTTATTATTCAATTAAATTTAGTTAAATTATTGTTTCAAACCTTATTTCCTAATTTCTCACTTCTATTAAAAATAGTTTAACTAAATCTAATTTAGATAAAAATAAAGATTTTTTCAACTTTGAATTAATAATAATAATAAGAGTTAATTACATAGTTAGTCCCTGTGGTTTGCACAAAATTACATACTTAGGTACTAATAGATTAAAATCATCTTCGAGGGTATTAACTTTTCATTTTGTAACGTTTGGAGGTATTAACGTTAATTGTTTGTTAAACTATTAGTACCTAAATATGTTATTTTGTGCAAACCACAAGGACTAACTATGTTAATACCTTAGAAGTTAATACCTCCAAACGTTACAAAATGAAAAGTTAATACCCTAGAAGATGATTTTAAACTATTAATACCTTAGTGTGTTAGTTTGTGCAAACCACAGAGACTAACTATGTAATTAACTCTAATAATAATAATAATGTATTCTTTGTATTTATTTCTTGTGTGTAGAAGATAGAAGTTTTTTTTTTAATTTATTCGTAGAACCATAATTAGGATAAGTATATAAAATTTCGTTATTAAATTTAGTTAAATTAGTATTTAATATTATTATTTATTTAAATTTGTTTTCTAAATTATTTCTTTTATTTTTCTGCTTATTAATAAGCATCTAATATTTCATTGGTTTAACCCCGTGTAATACACATGTTTCTAACATAATAATAAATAAAAAATATATCATAAGTAAATAATATATCAAAGTTCATTTTTTAAATACATATCTTGATGATTATATATGTTAACCGATGATATCATATTTATTCAACTCGTGTAATACACGAATTTTTCTCTAAGATATATTCTTTTATTACTTAGTATATAAAAGTATATTTATGCAACCCATATAATATACGAGGTTATAATCTAGTTCAAAATAAAACAAAACATTACCTATTTTTTGTTACTAACTATATAATATTTTTTATGTGTAATTTCAATCATATTTTTTTCCTAAACTATCACTTTATAATTTTTAAATTTTCAGTTATTTAATATTTGTTATTCGACCCGTTTAATACGCAAGTTTCTAACCTATTAAATAAATAAAATAAATATTATTTGTAAAATTATATCGTAAAAGGTGTAGTTATTAAGATAGTTTAGGGGTGAGCAGAAAACCGAAATAACCGACAAAACTTAACCAAAAAAACCAAGTCGAGACAAAATCTGGCCGAAGTGAACTGATACGTTACAATAGTAGGCCTAGTCCATACATTTTTATATTTAAGTTTAAGTTGTTTAAGTGTTTAACCAATGCTAATAGAAATTATTAATTTTATTCTTGAATGTTAAGTATTTATAATAAAAACATTAATATGTTTATTTATAATTGAAATGATTTATTTATTGTCTACAAGAAATAAAAAAATTAAATGATCTTCAAAGTCTTATAAAAAATTTCTTGATAAAAACTTTAGAGAAACATAAAAATAGATTAGAATGTTAGGTTTATGTAAACAATACTAATTAAAAAAAGTTAAATATAAAACTTAAATCTTAACATACAAGAAAGATTCTTAAATTTTAAATTATACTTTTTATTTTTAATCATACATAATTTTGTTCCAAAAACCGAAATAACCGAAAATCGAACCTGTAATCGAACCTGTGTAAAAATCGAAACCGAAAACCGACATTTCAGTTTCCATTTTGTCGAAAAACCGAACCGAAGCGTGCACATCCCTAAGCTAGTTTATCATGTTTTTTTGTGTTTAAGATTACAAATTTAAAAACCCAAACTAATTGTACTGTAGTATTAGGTTTCTGTAAAAAGGACATTTTTCATGAGAAGTGTAAAAAGGTATAGGAATTGACATTTAGGTATCATGTTTTGGATTTATGCATGATGTTTTGGGTTGTTTTGTTAAGAAAAACACCAAACTTAACAAATTAAGACACAATGCAATGAATTCTTGGCTTAAAACTTAAAACACCTTACTAAGAAGTAAGAACGTTAAGTAGTGTGTTTTAGTTGTATTTTAAATTTTATATCTATAATATATTGCATTGTATTTTAAATTGTTATGTTTGCTGTTTTTCTTGCCAAAACAACCCAAAACGTTATGCTTAAGTCCAAAATCTGATGCCTACATGTTAATTCCTATGTTTTCTCACAATTTTTACAAAAAATATCCTTTTTACAGGAACCTCACATGTAGTTAATATTTATTTACACTGTTCTGAGGTATCTATCATAGAGTTTGTTAACATCTAATTTTGCTATAACGAAAGGGTTGATGTCCCAATAGCAAAAACAAAATCTTAAGAAACATCTAAGTTAAAAAGTATTAGCTAAAACATAATAATGTGTTAGTATAGGGTTAGAAGTGTAACACTCTGGTTTATATAAGTCACATCTAATGTAACCCTAATCACATCTTCTAATATAATATAAGGGTCAGGATATATATTAGGAAGTTTGTTTGGGTACCAATGATAGAAAGTAATTTTGACTATCAATTGAGTAATCAAGTGTTTGAATTAAATGGATAGAATTGAAAAAAAAAACAAGGAGGTGCGTGAGATTTCTAAGGGTATTCTAGTCCAGTCAATAGTTTATCTCTCCTCCAATTCCTATTCGTTTTTAAAACGTTAATAACTTTTTCATACGACATTATTTTTTTATAAAGTTTGCACCGAAAAAACGAACGTTTTTTTTTATCTTTAAAATGAGCACACTATTGCTATACTTTTGAAAAAAAGTTTTCGATATTCCAGATTCGTAAAATACAATTGACAAAAGCACATAAAAATGATTTTTTTTTCTAAAACGCAATTGGCTAAAAACACAAAAGAAAGTGTTTTTTTTTTCTTTCTAAAACGCAATGGATTAAAAACACAAAAGAGTTCTTCCTAAACCGCAATGGACTAAAACTACAAAATAAAGTGTTTATTCTGAAATACAATTGAATAAAAACATAAAAGAAAGTGTTTATTCTAAAACGCAATTGACTAAAAACACAGAAGAAAATGTTTATTCTAAAACGCAATTGACTAAAAACACAAAAGAAAATGTTTTTTTCTAAAACGCAATAGCCAGAAAGCACACAAAAATGTGTTTTTTCATTCTTTTGTGAAACGCAATGGACAAAAAACCGTGTTTTTTCATTATTTTGTAAAACGCAATAAAAAAACACAAAAATATGTTTTTTCATTCTTTTGAAAAACACAATGGAAAAAAACGTTGCTTTTTCATTCTTTTGTAAAACGCAATGGACAAAAAAAAAACAAAAATATGTTTTTTCATTCTTTTGTAAAACACAATTCTAAACGAAAATTTAAACTGAAAACTGTTTTGTAATTTTCTTTGAGACATTTTGTCAAACACCTGATGTGCAACTTTTCACAACTGATTTCTTAATAAAATTGGAACCAATAATATTAACTAAACGCAAGAATACATAAAGAGAAAGTTAGAATCATAGATATCTTCACTTTGCCTATAAAATGTTTGAGAAATTTGAGAAGAGAAGTATCTGTTTCAATCGATTTCTCATGTTCCATCCCATTATGTTAAACTGAAAAAAAAATGAAAAATTACATAAAAATAAACTGAGTTTCTTCAAAAAAAAATTGAAGAACACGTTGACTGAGTGTTTAAACCATTTATTGATGAAAAAATCCGCACCACGATGCAGTAATTCTAGAGAGAGAAAGTGAAAGAAAGGTTGAAAATGGTGAATTTTGAATATGGAAAGAACTAGGTTAGAACCCCCTGTATTACACGGGTTGAATAAATATAATTTTATATACTAAGTAATAAAATAGTTACATTTTTTAAAAACTCGTGTATTGCACGATTTGAATAAACACATGTCTTACACGAGTAATGTAATCCGTTAAAACATTTAGTCATCAAGATGTGAAAGGAACTTTGAGGTACTATTTACTTATTGTAACATCTCACTTTATTTTTTATTAGGATAGAGAGTTGTGTATTACATGATTTATAACATTTTACTTTGTTTTTTTATTTATTATTAGGTTAGAAATAGGGCTGCAAACGAACCAAACGGCGAACAGTTCGTGAACCGTTCGGCGGGAAGTTCGTTTGTTTACTAAACAAACGAACACGAATAAGAAATTTCGTTTGTTTAGTTAAATGAACAAACATGAACAGAGGTCGTGTTCGTTCGTTTATGTTCGTGAACCACTACTAGAAAACTTGGCAATTGTCACCAAAATTTGCTACCGAAAAAATTGGTGGCAAATTTAGCCACCTATTTCCCATGGATATGTAAATTAAGCTCGTTTAGTAGCAAATTCGTGGAAAAATAAGAATAACTTCCCTAGATTATCACAAATATATGCGTATTTTTTTAATTGCTACCATCTTAGCGGTGACAAAACGAAATTTTAAGTCCAAATTTAACTTTAACTAGGCGGGTTAATATCCCGCTCAATATTATTTAGGGTTTTGATTGAAAACCAGGCCTGCCATAGAACAGCTGAAACAAAATTCTGTTCTCTTCAATTCACGAATACATAAACAATCCACAAAAAGGACATGGTATGCCTAACAAGCCTCAGTTTCACAAAAAGGACATGGTTTGGCCACGATAAACCTCACTGATTTTCAACCAATTCGATTCTCCTGTCCCGTTCATCATCTTTCTAGGGTTCCAACATGAGCAGATCAGGTCAACCTCCAGATCTTAAAAAGTTAAGTTCCAATCTTATTTCCATTCTATTATCTATTAGCTTAGTACTTCTTCATTTTTTTTACTGATTTTTCATACAATTTACAGGTATATGGACAAGCAACTACAGAGTAAGTTTTCCATTTTCCGATATATAGTTACTGTTGTTGCGTAAACATGCTTCATATATGATTAAATCTAGTTATTTTTGTTGGATTTATGTTTATAATGAGAGAATTTTGCCAGTGTATATGTTTTGAGGTATAAACTATAGTTAGGAATAGGGTTAGCATTGTTAGGGTTGTTATATGTCAGGTATCAGTGATTTGGTTGGAAAAAGATTTGAAGTATGGTTTAATTGAGGAGTAATTGATAGCAGGAAGCAATGATATTTGGTGGTTTCATGGGGTGTGGTTGGATTTAGGGGTGCAAAAGAACCTGAGCTTGAGTCGTACACTACTCTAGCTCGAACTCTGCTTGATTCGAGCCTATGTTTATGAGCTCGAGCTCGTATACATAATTTGATGCTTGAGCTCGGCTCGAGCTAATTTGAGAAAAAACTTAAACAAGCCAAAGCACGGCTCAAGCTTGTATAATGTCTACAATACCTTAAATGAGCCGAAGCTTGGCTCGAGCTCTGCTGGATATTAATTAATATATATAAGTCTAAAAAGAATACGTGTCATACACTTTAGAGTTGGTGATGAAAATGTTTTAGTTGTGTACTTGAGATTGCATTCAGAACAAATGCAGTTTGATTTTTGGCTACTTTACCTTTCATTGATGTAGTTGTGCTGGAAGTTAGGGGCGAAACCAATGTAAAAAGGGGTTGTTTTGGTTCGGGTCAAAACGGGTTTCGGGTCGGAACGGGTTTGGGTCAGAACGGGTTTCGCGTCGGAATGGGTTTCGGGTATATATTTTAATGTATCTATTATGATATAAAATAGGAAGGAATCCAACTTCAACTGTCAAATAAAGACCTGTTAAGTTTGCTGGTGCATGAAAAAATTACACTTTACTTGATAATTTAACTTTGATCCATGTAGTTAGCAGCAACTGAAGTTGTTTTTATTTTTCTTGTGATGGTCCAAGTTTAATGTTGATGTTCTGTTCCTCTTCTAAAGAAGAGGGGACAAGTGCTGCATTTCAAGTACTAGATGGTTTAGCTGATTGTCTAGCTTGTCAAAGAGTTAAAGGTGGTTACAAACTGAAATAAAACCTCAAATAAACAAACAGCTTCAGTTGAAAATATGAATATGTCGATGAAATCGATGTGTCGGTTGTGAGTTCGACGAATTGCAGATCAGTTTGAACGTTTCTGTTAGTTCTAGAACATTTTCGGACTGATTTGATACTTTTTGATTGAATTACGGTGTGACGTTTTAGAAATACAGACAGAATCAGTGTAAAACGTCATCTGCTGAAACTGTGCCTATTCGCAGAATTATTCGTCCGTAAAAAGTTCACAGATTTCGCTGCAGAATTATTCGCTGAATTAACGTGCATTTGCAGTAACATTTGTCTGCAGAATCTACAGTTGAGACTATTTTTGCTCAGATTTGAGTTTTTTACTCGAAGTCAGGAGTGTGTTTAAGCTGGTTCATCCGCTGAAAACCAGTGGCTGCTGTTCATTCGCTAAAAGACACGGATCAGATCTGTTTCATGCAGAAAGTATTTGTGCAGAATCTGAGTTCATCCGCTAAACAGAATTTGGTTCAGTCGCTGAAAGTTGCTTAATTCGCTGAAAGTTGGTTAATTCGCTGAAGTTGGGTCATTCACTGAAATCTGATTCATCCGTGAAACAAGCTGGTGTGTCCAACTGCAGAATCAAGTTCATTTGCTACTGAAAAGTACATTCGCTGATATTAATTCGCCGTTATTTTGTACAGAACCACATATGCGGAAAAATACATCCTCGGAATCTGTTCGCTCAGAATTAGATCAGAGTTAGTTCGCTAAAAAATTATTCATTCGCAAAACAGATTCATCGCAGAACTGATCCGAAAAATCAAGATCATTCGCAGTTTCAGAATTTGATTCGGTTTTGAGTGGTTTGAATTTACGAATCAAGGGTTTCAAATTTTATACAAAAATCAGAAGTTGATTCGGACAGATCGGTTATTTACGTCTCTGATTTGCAGATTGATTTCATTGTTTCAGAGTTGATTCATTCGTTTGAATCTGGTCAGTTAAACGTTTTCATCCGAGTGAATACATTCAATTGCAGGTATATCAGTTTTATACTTACACATCCGGCCGATTGTCCATTCACAAGCACCTTCTAGTTCATCAACTATAGTTTTTTTTAGTTTATTTTGTTGGTCCCAAGGATGAAGAAGATGGGTTTTTATCACATAATCTTTTATCATATATAAATTCTGAATAGATTTCTGAACGATTCCGGATTTTGAACTGGTTTTCACTATGGTGTGGTGGTTAGAATTGTGACACTACAACAGGTATGTTTTTCATTCTAAACTGGTAAACTAGAAGTAGAAAATTTTCACCCAGTTTGTTTGTTTCTTTTGTATTTTTTTAAAGACCTCAATTTTGTAATTCGCTTTGGGCCACCAAAATGGTTGAGTCGGCCCTGCTCACAATTGGATATTGTTATCTTTGCAACCAACTTGACCCGTTATTAGTTTTTCGTCAATTCTAACTTCTTGATTCAATTCATTTGTTGTTTTGTAGATTGAAAAGTTAAACTTAGTTATCGTGGGGCTCGTTAAGGAAAAGGATGAAGAAAAAGAAAGATTAAATAGAATTATTGCAGGGTTGTTGGCTGAAAAAGAAAAAGACAAGGTTTCTATGCTCGATAGGATCTTACAAATTGAAGCTATGTTAACGAGTTCAGTTCGAAGATAGGCTATAAACACTTGGTTCTGAATGTTTCGATGTTTATCATATTAGGATAATTTTAGTTATTTGATGTTTTAGTTGACATTTATATTCGAATGTTTTATATGCTTTTCAAACATAGATGTTTTATATAATTTTGGGTTTTCGTGAACTTATTAGACTTTTTTATATAATTTTGTAATTTTATTGATATGTAATTTTTATGAAAAAAAATCAAGCAATCACAAAATGGTAGCAAATAATTCAACAAGTGTGCTAAATGCCATCGATTTTCAATGAAAAATGGTGGCAAATGGTTGGTGGTTAAATGGTGGCATAATCAAATGGTGGCAAAAAAAAAGTGGCAAAAATCCGTCACAACTCGGTAGCAAACAAGCCGGACCGTAGCAAACAAGAAGCGGTGGCAAATAATTGTGACCATTTTTGTTGTGGCAAAAATCTGGTAGCAAAATATAAAAATGGTGGCTATTTGGTGGCATTAGGGCAATTGACACGGGTGTTTTTGTCACCAAGTTTTCGGTGGCAAAATGGTGACAACAAGGAAATTACTACCGTTTTGTGACCAAAAGTTTCATGACAAAAACCCTCTTTTCTAGTAGTGAACGTTCGGTAACGTGTTCGTTTGTGTTCAATACTTCATTAGTGTTTTTAGTTTTTATATTTATTTAAATACTTCAAAATTCTGACAAATTAAATATTTAATAAGTGTCAGTGTATTATATATTCTGTTCATGAACGATTGTTTGTGTTCGTTTGTTTCCGTTTGTGTTCGTGAACATTAGTTTGTGCTCATTTGTGTTCGTCAACGTTCGTTGCCTAAAATTAACAATCAAACACAAACGAACACGAACAAGTTCATTTCCTTAACAAACGAACACGAACATAACATCTTGTTCGATAAGTGTTCGTGAACGGTTCGCGAACACATATATTTCTTAACAAACGAACACGAACATGGTCTCGTTCGTGTTCGTTTGGTTCGTTTGCAGCCCTAGTTAGAAACCTACGTATTACCTGATGTTGGATAATCAGCAGAAAAAAAAGAAAAGAAATATTTTAGTAAAAAAATTTAAATATACAAAAGATAAGCTGGATATTATGATTTAATATTATTATTTCATTGGAGTGTAAAACGGAATAATGAGATCCTTTATTAGAAATACGATTCTAAATATACCATGTATAAAAAAATATATATGTTCTACATGTATTAAATAAATCCTTTTAACGAAACATTTGATTAAAATAAATATTTTTATTTTAATATGTGATTATCAGTCATCCTTGTCGTTGTCATCAAAATATAAAAACAATTAAAACTACCAATTAAATAAAATCTTTATCTTTATAAATATTTAAAACGCTAATATATTTTTTTAGATTTTAATAATTAATATATGATTATAATAATTAATATATTATTATCAGTTATCTTTATCATTAAAATATCTTCTACAAATTTTAAATTTAATATTATCAATAATTGACTTTCCATAATAAATATTTAGAAAAATAATTAAGACTGACTCATAAAACACCATGTGTCCCTAACATTGTTTCTTTTATTATATGTACTAGCGGTAAGACCCGTGTGCAAACACGGGTCGTTTCTTAGAAAACCATGCATAACATATATTGACAGAACATATAGATATGTGTATAGATATTGTACCAAAACGTATTATTTATTATAGCTAAAAGACAACTATAAGTAAATATAAAAGATATTTATCAAAGTTAATAAAAGATGTCTAAAAGTTGTCTAACAAACTTAATAAAATTAATCAGTTACATATGATTATTTCCATTCTCTTATTCATAAAAGAGAGTATCCACCCATTGACAATATAAATTGTTATAAACATAAGTACATATGAAAGATGTCTAACAAACTTAATAAAATTCGAATACAATTTAACTTTAACAAACATTAACTAAGAACATACGATCACCTGCCTAAACAACACACATCAAACCTCACTCAAGAATTTGTTACCCAGCAACATGTCCTTCGCTACATGTTGTGATCTGGTTAAATATGCTACTGCAAACAATGTAACAGCTGCTGATCCAACAATCTCCCTATACAACAGATGATACGAGAACTCTTCTTTATTACTGATTTTTATTTCTCATCAACATCTCCCTGATTTGTCATTTGAATTGTAGTTCAAAGTCCAGGGAGAACATGTCTTCTTCATCATCCCTCTCAAGTTGAAGGTCCAACAAATCTTGGAGATCGTATGCATTCAGATTATATGCACTATCCATTTTAATCTCTTTAACACTACCATCTGATCTGATCAAAGTCAATACTTGGGTTTTTTAGCATGACTTCCACTTTACTATTTTTGGATCAGTTGGTTTTCTTGGGCAAAGAATTATTGAAGATGAGTTTGGTGATTGTGGCCTGCTAACAAAATTTGCAATTCATTCAGAAAAATCAGATGATGAGAGAAGGTTTTTCGAAGTACCGATTTTTGGAGACAGAGCAGCAGTTGTAAGATAGACTGAGTTTTGAAAAACATTTGAATGTTCAGCTCTAACTTCTTCCAGCTTTTTGTAGGACTCAACTATCTTCAGTTTAGACCATCTGGCAATGGATCTAACTGGACCATAATAAGCAGCCACAAGCTCTGCTCTCATTCTTTTAAACTTCAATACCTCATCTGAATCCACTGTTTTGACTTTCTTCCAATTAGGTTGAGTTGGCTTTACCAGAGGACCATTGTTCATTTTCGTGATTCTATCGATATGAGTTTTTCTCTTACGTGTGGAGATGATTTCTGGTGAAGGAGAATGTTTTGGTAGTGAAGATGAATGTATGGGAAATCTTTGTGACGTTGGAGATGGTTGGATTGTGGTTGGTGTAGTGAAAATGATCATGGCAGATGTTTGAGAAACTTCTGTTGAAACAACTGGTGTCTCAGCAGCTGTTTGGTAAACAACTGCTGATACTTTTGTGTTCTCAACATCTATTGACAAAATGGGTGATGATGGTGTGGAAGGTATTTTATCCTTCTTTTGTAGTGTTTTTTTTTTTAGAAGGTTGGGATTTAGGTTGAGCAGGCGATACAATTTCTGTAGGATTAGCTTTTGAATCTGGTGGAAACTTTCTCAATGAATCTTTCTCCCCCTTTTTGGCATCATTATCATCATCATCATCTTTCTCAAATATTGATGTAGAGGTGGAGCCAGTAAGTTCCAACAGATGTTCCTTAATGTTCATAATGTCTGCTTGTGTGTCTTTATACCTGGCATCAACCAAATTTCTGATAAATTCCAAACTGAAATTGCGATTACTTTCAGAAAAATTCCTCTGAGCTTGAAGGATGGGTTGCATAGAATTCCAAAGCTCATTGGCAATTTCCTGTCTGGTAGGTTGACTTTTAAAAAGCTCTATCATCTGCTTAATCAATTCTTTCATTTCAGCAACATCTGTTTCAATGGTAGATACTCTAACCGTCAAATCCTTATAACTTAATTCATCACCTACTTTAATAGGATCATCTAAATTCCCACCTGTAGTGGTTGTATTTGTTTTGATAATAGGAGAAGTCTCCATATCATCAGAAACAAATGCCCCTTTTTCTTCGTTCTGGGGACTTCCCACTGAAGCAGAGATTACAGTTGTAACCTCATCAGTAGTTGCCTTCAAAGGAGTCTTAATGATGTAACCACTATCCAACTGATCACCAATGGGTTCAACAGTTGTAGTGGCTGCTCCACTTGAACTACCACCAAGAGTTTTGTAATACTCAACGGGGATAACCTCCTCAACTGTTTGTAGGATAGGAGATTGAATTGGTTCAGACACAGTCATTTATTGCGATCTACTCTTATAATGTGTGCATTAGAGGAACTGTTTTCTTTCTGAAATTCAATTGCTTCAAACAGAGGTAATATTGTTAATGGAACTTGACCCGAGGGTTGTAGTGTAGAAAGAGTGATTGCCCTGGGAGATGGACTTTTAGACATACTTTCATATGAAAGGTCTACTTCATGTTGTGGTGTCCCTGTACTTACAAGATGATCCTTTTGTGACAATACATGAGGAGTTTGGATTGGTTGAGATCTTTCCAACAACTCTGAAGAAGTAGCAGCAGTGGTTTCAAGTGACATTTGTGTTGTCACTGCATTAACCTCTGGGATCTCATCTTCCAGAGGAACCTTTTTATTTTGTTTAGTTTTGATGGACTTTTTGGATGTGACAACTTTCTTTTTGCGTTTTCCTGGTGTGTGTTTCACAACACCGGTTGTGGTGTCATGATCACCAGGAGCAGTTCGCTCAACAACAGAAGTTTGAGCAACTGATGCGGACGCATCTAAAACAGGCTCATCTCCCTTTGTTTCAGTTTTTGAAAGTTTTGACTCTTTATCCATAAGTTTAGTAAAAGTTTTACTTGTAAGACTATTTATTTGAAAAGTTACACCTTGTTCAAAATCTGTTTGTGACACTTGTTTTCGTAGGTAGTAGCTTAGAAGTCTTGGATACAACAGAAAAGCATTACTACGAACACCTTTTTTCAATTTTTTCACATTTTTCACATTATTCAACAAATCAGAAAACAGAGCTTGTGATAAATTGTAATCAGATTTTGTTAAAATAGCATAACCGAAATACTGAATGTTCAAAGGTATCTCATTAAATGCGGTGGTCTTGGCTGAGAGACAAATTAAAATAGTATGAAACAAAAATTTCATTGGCGGAGGGAAGTTTCGTTTGTAGATAATAACTTCCTTTAATTGTGCATCATACCCTCTTTCAATGAACTCTGTATGAAGTTCAAGTTTTTCAAAGTTGTTCTTACCTCCCAAGTCGTCCAATGCAAATGTAGTGGAAATTGTAAAGGGAGAAATTCGTACCACACTTTCCCTGACCATAGATGTGATGGCAACTGGATTATTATCTTCAACCTCTATTTCAGCATTAAACCAAAATTGTCGGAGTGTTTCTTTATGAACCGGAGCATCAGCAGTAAGAATTGATTTGTATTTCGATGACATTAAAAGGTCAATTATTGAGTGATAGCTAGTATTTTTGCTGGTTTTCTCGAAGATGGGGAGGTAGTTGTGAGGGTTTTTGAAGTTCAGAGACATGATCGGAAAAGAAGGTGATTTGGAGATGAAACAGAGTTTAAATTGGAGGGTTTTTAATATGTTGGAAACTGTTTTTGAGAATTTTGAATTCGAGACTGCAGTGGTAGAACCTCGATTTAGGGATGAAACAACTTTTATATAGAGAGAAGAAGTGAATGCTGACGTGGCAGTAGTGTCGCAACCCCCGATCCCTTATCTGTCCCGGGAACTGGCGGCCGCGAGCCAGTTTCGGTGGTATCGTATATCGTCTAATTTGGCAACGGAAATTTTCATCAGGACCGTAGTAAGGAAATGTTTATCAGAGTAAAACCACCATTTATATATAAATAAACATATTGGGATAAAACCCAAGTTTTTATTACAAGCTGATTTACAGGGATAAATCCCATTTTATTTGAATTAAAATGCCTTCTTTATTTAGGTAACTTTTATAGCCACTTTTCCAAGCCTTTAGTGTTGTCCAGCTGGCTTCTAATTGGCTTTCACATTGTGTTATCTGAAACGCGTTTTAAAAACATTTGTCAGTGGGAAATACTGGTGAGTGAAACCCAGTTTAATAAAAAATTATTAATTTAATTTAAACTTAACAGTATTGAGGGCGATTACAATGTTTATATCTACCCAATTACTCATTCAGTACTGTCAATCCTGACTGGTAGGTCATATTACACATTGGCTAACTATTCGTCCAATGGTAACGTTACTCACATTTTGTATACAAAACCCCAACATACCGGCAGTAATCGTAGAATTACAAAGACTCAATCACTGCTAAATTGCATTGTAAAATAGTTAAAGTTTTGTAAAAACTGGTTACAAAAAGGAGATTACTCACATTGTTGTCTTAGATTTTTCGTAAGGATTTCCTGGTGATAATCTAAAATTTACACAAATGCACACATGTTAGTATAATAACCCATTTTAACATTAGTAATACCCTCCCCGAGACGGCATTCCAACGACTACGTCGGGCAGAACCACGACAGCCGTTACGGAACCCTAGATCAATCAGGCAATGTATTTAATACGTATCCAGGGGTTATAATACTTACAACGGAGCAGAACTTCGCTAATTAGGGGGTATAATACCCGCTTATAAAGCCTATTATTCAGAATTTGAGATTGAGAAATGAAAGTGGGACGAACAGACTGAAGATCCGATGGCTCCTTTATATAGTTGCTGATTCTGGTTTTCTCGCGACCCGCGTAAGAGTAGCCTAAGGGCTACGCGGCCCGCGTCAAACCCAGTCAACGCGTAGCTGGGCTGAGTCGATGTATAGGGTTGCCGAGTGTTGGGCCACGTGGCGGCCCAGGGTTGCGCCGGATGTTAAGTTCATGCGGCCCGCGTGAAGGTTGGGGTGGGGCTTAAGCGGCCCGCCTCAGCCCAAAATTCAATTTTTTATTATTTTTAATACTATTTAATATATTTGAGGCCCGTTTTCGCGTATGGGGTGTATTTTGGGATATTTTAAAATATATTAGGGTGTCGAAAAAATTATGAGGGTGTCGGTTTTATTGAGGACTGTTATATCCTACCCACCTTGTTTTAGAGCTCGTCCTCGAGATCTACTGGAACAAGTGTGGATATTTCCTTTGCATTTCTGACTCGAGCTCCCATGTGTACTCAGGTCCTCTTTTGGAGTCCCACTTCACTTTGACCAGAACTAATCTCTTATGTTTGAGATTCTTGACTTTCCTGTCTTCAATCTGTAGAGGCCTCTCTACAAACTTGAGTTGTTCATTTACCTCTATATCCTTAAGAGGTACTATTTGCGATTCATCAACTAGACATTTCTTGAGATTAGATACATGAAACACGTCATGTATTCCTGCCATTTCCTCTGGCAGTTGTACCTGATAGGCTACATCTCCTATTCTTCTAATAATCTCAAAAGGTCCAATATACCTGGGACTTAGCTTTCCTCTTTTGATGAATCTTACTACTCCTTTCCAAGGAGAGACTTTCAACAATACTTTATCTCCTACTTGAAATTCCAATGGCTTGCGTCGGTTATCGGCATAGCTCTTCTGTCGATCACGTGCTGCTTTTAGTCGTTCCTTGACTTGAATAATCTTGTCAGTTGTTTCCTGCACTATCTCAGGTCCAGATAGTTGCTTTTCCCCAATTTCTGCCCAACAGACTGGGGGTTCGGCACTTTCGTCCATAAAGTGCTTCGAATGGTGCAACATTGATACTTGTGTGATAACTATTATTATAAGAAAATTCTATTAAAGGTAAATGATCGTCCCAATTACCTCCGAAATCAATTACACAAGCTCTAAGCATGTCCTCCATTGTCTGAATTGTTCTTTCGCTTTGTCCGTCCGTTTGAGGATGATAAGTTGTGCTTAGATTTAACTTGGTTCCCATGGCTTTTTGGAAACTTGACAAAAAATGAGAGGTAAATCGACTATCCCTATCAGACACAATTAATAAAGGTATTCCATGTAATGAAACAATTTCATTTACATATAATTTAGCTAGCTGTTCCATACTGAAAGTTTCTTTCATGGGTAGGAAATGAGCTGACTTAGTTAGTCTATCTACAATAACCCAGATTGTATCATTACCTTTCCTTGTTTTGGGTAGTTTAGTGACAAAATTGTAACACCCCAAAATGGGTTTGGTAATTTAAACCCGGTTAATGTAAAGGAACGGGTAAAATACCGTTAGGGGATAAAAGTGAACCCGTAAATGAACATTAACTAGGAATAATTAACCTAGTTGATTGTTAATATCGTTGGTATTAAACGAAGGGTTGTAGCCTTATTTAATTAAAACGAAACATGAGGGACCAAAGTGAACAACTTGAAAGTTGTGGTATTAAAAGAAAACACACACACAAACACACACACTTGTGTGTGTTCTGGATCGATGTCCAGGAGAAAGAACCAAGGGTTCAAACCCTAGTTCTTGAAGAATCTTCAAATTAAAGGGCCAAACGAAGTCTAAATTCAAGAAGGAACATGAATTAACGATCACCCAAGCTAGGGGATCATAAGGTATGTTGAATTTTGATGTTTGATGAAGTTGAGAAAACTTGATGAACATCACAAGTAGTGATTTATGTATGAATCGTAGAGGTTGTGGCCAAATTGACGATGTATGCTTGTTTAGGAACAAATCCTATGTGAAAACTCTTAGTGAATTGCTATAATTTAGGTGTTAGGATGAATTACCACTTTTAGCTAAGTGGGTTTATGTTTAACCCATGAAATGGTATGAATTTGATCATGAATATGTGTAGTATGTGATGTGTGCTTGTATATGGATGAAGTATGGTATAGAATTTGAATGATGTTTACTTGGGTTGATGAATGAAAGGGATAATTAGGAAGAAAGGCATGAAACACGTGTACATTATGCTTAGAAAGTAGTACGCACACCAAGTGTTTGATGAAATGTCTAAATGGCCATAATATGTGAGGGTTATGTTATGATGATGTTGAGTATGCTATATGCTTGTTTGAATTGGCTAATGAAAGGCATATGTGAGATATGAACTTGATATGATCGTACATATGTATAATCATGTATGCTAATAAGGATGTAAACGTAATGACATGAGAGTATAGGAATCATGTCAAGAGGGATGGGAGCGTGGAAGGCTAACGGGCCAAGAAGACTCAAGTAAGCGGATGAAAATACGGGCGCATAAGGTAAGTGAATCCCGAACTTACACTTTAGATGTAAAATGTATTGTAGTATGATGGTTATTGTGAATTTTGTGGGAAAGTATGAATCAATGGAGGTAATAAGGTAAGTTTACGGAAAGTGAGTCGAAAGCTGGAAGAAAGTAATTTCTATTAAGTATGGGTAAGGTAGGGAACTTACATGTTAGTATTATGCACAAAGATAAAGTAAATAATTATACTTGTGGGTAAGATGTAAGTTGTAAATGAAGTGGGTATGTATAGTAAGGTATTATGCATGAAAAGGTAATTTAGTTAAATGCACAAATGAATGAGATTTGGTTATGTGTACTCGTGAGATTACACCTATGAGATAAGTTTAATGATGCTAACTGTTTTCTGTTAAGTATGAAATGGAAGTGCAGGTATATTAAAAATGAAGAATGAGGGTTAAGTATGGAGAGTCGGACTAGAGAGTTCGACCGGATGGATGAATGGATTCACATAAGCGAGGATAGGAAATATTGATGCTTGATGATGCATGTTTTAAAGTATATGTATTACGTCACCGGTTGCTAATGAAGTAATTGTATGTGGTGACTGCAGGTTATACGAGGTTACGAGATTCTCAACATGAAGAGTAATCGGTTGATGATCGAGTCAAGACATGGATTGTACGTGGGTGTGTATGTGGTCATTTAATTTGATATAAGTATGTTAGTTTTTAATGTATTTAAGTGAAAGAAAGAATAACTAATAAAGAAATTTTTAGTATGTTTTTTTTTCCGCTGCGAATCTTAGACTAAAACGGATTAGGGTCTTACAAAAATCCATTGTTATTAATTCCCATTTCCACACTGGCATTTCTAGTTGTTGTAACAAACCTTAGGGTTTCTGATGTTCAACTTTAACTTGTGAACAAGTTAAACATTTAGAAACATAGGCTGCTATGTCCTTTTTCATTCGTATCCACCAGAAATTTTTCCTTAAATCCTGGTACATTTTATCAAATCCTGGATGCATCGTATATTTGGACTTATGGGCTTCTTCTAATATACGATGACGTAGATTTCCTAATTTAGGTATCCACATTCTCTTTTTATGGAATCTCCAAATTCCATCTATTCCTTGTTCTAATTCTTTAATCATACCCTTTAGTTTTTCAGTATCATCCTTGATTACTGATTCTTGTGCTTCTCTTATTTGATTATTTAAATCTACTTGTAGATTTAATTTAAGAGAACGTACCCTTTTTGGCTTTTCATGATACTTTCGACTTAAAGCATCTGCCACTACATTTGCCTTTCCTTCATGATACTGGATGTCACAATCATAATCACTAAGCATCTCCATCCAGCGTCTTTGTCTCATATTCAACTCTTTCTGCTCGAAAACATACCTTAAACTCTTATGATCAGTGAATATGGTAAACTTACTACCATAAAGGTAATGTTTCCAAATCTTAAGGGCAAAAATTATAGCTCCTAATTCCAAATCATGGGTTGAATAATTTTCTTCATGATTCTTAAGTTGTCTAGATGCGTAAGCTATAACCTTTTGACGTTGCATTAATACACATCCATAACCTAATTTAGAAGCGTCACAATAAACTACAAAATCTTCAGTTCCTTCTGGTAACGCTAATATAGGTGTATTAGTTAATCTTTGCTTAAGAATTCTAAAAGTTTCTTCTTGTTTTGGTCCCCATTTAAACTTAATGGATTTACAGGTTAACTTAGTTAAAGGAATGGCTATTCTAGAAAAATCTCGAATAAACCTTCTATAATAACCGGCCAATCCTAAGAAACTTCTAACCTCGGTTGGTGATTCAGGGGTTTTCCATTTGGTAATTGCCTCGATCTTTGTTGTATCCACATGAATTCCTTCATGATTAACTAAATGTCCAAGAAATTGTACCTGTTCTAGCCAAAACTCGCACTTTGAAAATTTAGCATAAAGCTTTTCCTTTCTTAATAAACTTAGAAGTGCGTGCACATGCTTTGCATGTTCCTCTTTACTCTTAGAATAAATTAGAATATCATCTATAAAGACAATTATGAATTTATCCAAATATGGCTTACATATTCGGTTCATCATGTCCATAAATGCAGCTGGGGCATTGGTTAAACCAAATGGCATGACAGTAAATTCATAATGGCCATACCTTGTTCTGAAGGCAGTCTTAGGAATGTCCTCTTCCTGTACCTTTAATTGATGATATCCTGATCTTAAATCGATTTTAGAGAAAAATCGAGCTCCTTGTAGTTGGTCGAACATATCATCGATTCTCGGTAATGGGTACCGATTCTTAATCGTAACTTTGTTTAATTCACGGTAGTCAATGCACATACGCATTGATTCGTCCTTCTTTTTAACGAATAAAATTGGCGCTCCCCATGGTGACGAACTTGGTTGTATCATCTAATTGTTTCTTCAGTTCCTGCATTTCGACGGGTGCCAAACGGTAAGGTGCTTTGGCAATTGGTGTTGTTCCTGGCAGTAGGTGAATTCTGAATTCAACTTCTCTGTCCGGTGGTAGTCCTGGTAATTCTTCTGGAAATACATCTGAAAACTGAGACACTACTGGAATGTCTTTTAGTTCTTTTCCTTTAGTGTTAGTGATTATGGAAATCAAATACACTATAGAACCTTTTCTTATATAACTTGCAGTTTTCATCACAGAGATGAATTTCGTGGATCTAACTGGTTTATTTCCTTTAATTGTGATCTTTTCACCTTTTGGTGAATTTACTTGAGTTGACTTTTGATCACATAAAATACTGGCTTTATTGGCTATTAACCAATCCATTCCTAAAACGATATCAAATCCTGCCAGATTCATGGGATAAAGGTTTGCCATAAACTTTTGATTTAAAATTTATATTCTTGCTCCCTGCAAGATTTCAGAAATCCTAACTGTTTCTCCATTAGCTGTCTCTACGAGACATTCTTGTGGTAGTTTAGTTAATGACGGATTAAGGAGTTTGCAAAATGATGTATTAATAAAACTTCGGTTTGCACCAGAGTCAAATAATACTTTAGCAAAAAACATCATTAACTAAAAACGTACCAGCTATCACATCTGGAATCATTTTGGCTTCATCGGCAGTCAGAACGAATGCTCTAACATTTTTAGTGTTCCTGTTGTTCACAGCTGGAGCCAATTTTGGACAGTTCGGCTTGATATGACCTTGTTCTCCACAATTGTAGCATACCCTGTTGTTGGCTTTCCTCCTGCAGTCTTCTTCCTTGTGTCCTGATATTTTGCAGAAATTGCAATAGATGGAGCATTTACCATAATGCTTTCTTTTGCAATGCTTGCAATAAGGTGCGGAGGTAGAACCTATGTTTCTACGGTTGTAATTCCCAGAACGGAATTCTTGAGTAAGCTTCTGTGCTAGATTTTTCCTCTGGTCTTCTTCTCTAGTACGGACTAATTCATATGTCAAGGTGTTAGTTAGTTCTACAGCTTCTTCTATGGTTTGAGGCCTAGCTTCCTTGACTACGTGTCTAATTTCTCCAATTAATCCCCAGATGTAACGGGAGATTAACACTGGTTCAGGTGATGCAAGGGTTAGTACTATTCTAGCATATTCAAAGAATAACTTTGTGTACCCCTTACTATCCACTCCATTCATCCTAAGGTTTAGGAATTTGTTTGCTATTTGTTCCTTTTCATTAGGAGGGCAAAATTTCCTTTCTACCATATTTCTAAATTCCTCCCATTCCATATTATAAACCTTATCACTTCCTCTTGACTGAAGGATAGTGTTCCACCATTCTAAGGCTGAATTTTTAAATAGATTGGAAGCACACATTATCTTGTCCTCTTCCGCACATTTACTTATTTTCAGAACAGCCTCAGTCTTTTCTATCCAGCGTAGAGCTGCAATAGGTTCTTCATTGCCCGAGAATTCTATTGGTTTGCAAGACCAGAATTCTTTGTAAGAACAACCGTAAGACACAGTTCTTCTTCTTTTGGGAATGGGCGCTTGAAGTACAGGGCCATTGTTCACGCTGTGTTCTGGTTCAATTGGTCGCTTACTGTTATGTTTACTTTTATTATTCGCTTCTTGAATCGTTTGAATAATAAATGGCATTGCATCTATGATTCCTTGTGCCACTATGTGTTGAACAGCACTATTATCCATTTGGTTTCCATTGTTATTGATGCTCGGATTCTCATTAACCACGTTAATGTTACTCTGGTTATCGTTATTCAGATTTCCTTGATTTCCTTCGTCGGCCATCTGAATTTTAAACATTTACCCCATATTAATATCACAAAATAATATTTAATATAGTCATTCACATGACACGCATTTTTGCCAAAAGCGTCGATCATTGCGACTTTACTCTATTCATATACTATGCATCTATTACACACCAGTACTGAAATAAAAATTACAATATCAACAGAAATAAATAATAGTAGGCATCCGTACACACATATTTTATTTTATTATTTTATTATTTTATTTTTATTATTATATTATTATTACTATTACCGTCTCCTTCATCACATCACGGATATGGATTCATCCAAAAATCCATATTGCGCTCATCGTATTTCCATACGAGTCGCTCTCCCACCTGCCACATTCTCTCACTGCTTTCTAAAATTTCTTCACTAAAAGTCCTAAGTTCTTGTACGTTTTCTGCACTCATTGGGGGTGCAGGTTCTAGGACTGGGTTCGGAATTTGGGGTGCGGGTTCCTGGTGTGAGGGTGTAGGTGCCTAAAATTGGTAAGGATCTTCTAAGATCTCCCTAATGTATTCATCATGGAAATAGGGATCTAAAGGGTCTAAACCTAGGTAGGCTCCCACGTTCTGCATGGGTGTGTCTTCATGTATCGGGTAACGTTTCACATAGTCCGTAACATCATCCCACCAGGGATCGTAATTTGGGTCTAGGGGGTTTGGTGCAGGTACCCTAGGTATTTCCTTCGGGTTGAAGTCATGCATCTCTACTTGGTTTTCAGGGTTTTCTATCTCCTTGGGTCGGTCTGGGATTGGTGGCTGTGGTTGGGGTGCTATTATTTGCTCCAGATTTGGGTCAGCTGTAGTAGTGGCTAGGATGTGAATATTGGCTATACCCCTATTTATCATATCCTGGGCATAGGCATCTGTCTCTCTCTTGGCTGCAGCTAGTACCCTCTGATCTTGTAACTTTTTCATACGCTCGTGTGCCCCTCTACTGAACCATCCCCTCTTTTTCTGAGGAAATGGCTCTTCTGACTGAGCCTTAAACACAAAGATTCCTTCTTCCGTATCAGCAGAGTACCCTGAGAAGGCAGGCTGAGAAGAGGAGGTGCCTTCGCTTCTAGGCGAACCAGACAATTGACGATATGCGTCAGATGGTCCTTGTTCGCTCATACTGTAAACTAACAAATAGTCAAATAACACATAACAAATAAATTCAGTTATGCACGTATTTCCATAATTTATTTCCTAACATATTAAATTTTGATGTCAGCAGAACACCTCTGTGGCTGAATCAGTGGCTTAGCTCTGATACCACCTTCTGTCGCAACCCCCGATCCCTTATCTGTCCCGGGAACGGGCGGCCGCGAGCCAGTTTCGGTGGTATCGTGTATCGTCTAATTTGGCAGCGGAAATTTTCATCAGGACCGTAGTTAGGAAATGTTTATCAGAGTAAAACCACCATTTATATATAAATAAACATATTGGGATAAAACCCAAGTTTTTATTACAAGCTGATTTACAGGGATAAATCCCATTTTATTTGAATTAAAACGCCTTCTTTATTTAGGTAACTTTTATAGCCACTTTTCCAAGCCTTTAGTGCTGTCCAGCTGGCTTCTAATTGGCTTTCACATTGTGTTACCTGAAACGCTTTTTAAAAACATTTGTCAGTGGGAAATACTGGTGAGTGAATCCCAGTTTAATAAAAAATTATTAATTTAATTTAAACTTAACAGTATTGAGGGCGATTACAATGTTTATATCTACCCAATTACTCATTCAGTACTGTCAATCCTGACTGGTGGGTCATATTACACATTGGCTAACTCTTCGTCCAATGGTAACGTTACTCACATTTTGTATACAAAACCCCAACATACCGGCAGTAATCGTAGAATTACAAAGACTCAATCACTGCTAAATTGCATTGTAAAATAGTTAAAGTTTTGTTAAAACTGGTTACAAAAAGGAGATTACTCATATTGTTGTCTTAGATTTTTCGTAAGGATTTCCTGGTGATAATCTAAAATTTACACAAATGCACACATGTTAGTATAATAACCCATTTTAACATTAGTAATACCCTCCCCGAGACGGCATTCCAACGACTATGTCGGGCAGAACCACGACAGCCGTTACGGAACCCTAGATCAATCAGGCAGCGTATTTAATACGTATCCAGGGGTTATAATACTTACAACGGAGCAGAACTTCGCTAATTAGGGGGGTATAATACCCGCTTATAAAGCCTATTATTCAGAATTTGAGATTGAGAAATGAAAATGGGACGAACAGACTGAAGATCCGATGGCTCCTTTATATAGTTGCTGATTCTGGTTTTCTCGCGGCCCGCGTAAGAGTAGCCTAAGGGCTACGCGGCTCGCGTCAAACCCAGTCAACCACTGTTAGTATCAAATCCTCTGTTATGCATTTTAAGATTGAATATCATCTGTTGACCCATAGCAGACCTTTGCATCTTCAGACATTTATTCATCAGCAGATGCTCTCTTTTGTCAGACTTTAGCTACAACACACCTTTTATAACACAAAATATACCGTAAATTCTTCCAAAAAACTGTTGTTGATAAACAAAATTATATAATAATACTTATACTAGACGCTATATTATAATACTTATTCATCATTAGCCCAACCACTGTTAGTATCAAATCCTCTGTTATGCATTTTAAGATTGAATATCATCTGTTGTTCGTTAACATCTGTTGACCCATAGCAGACCTTTGCATCTTCAGACATTTATTCATCACCAGATGCTCTCTTTTGTCAGACTTTAGCTACAACACACATTTTATAACACTAAAATATACCGTAAATTCTTCCAAAAAACTGTTATTGATAAACAAAATTATATAATAATACTTATAGCAGACGTTATATAATAATACTTATTCATCATTAGCCCAACCACTATTAGTATCAACAGTCGTTAGAGTACACAGTTGTTTCATCATCAGCAGATGTTCTCTTTTGCCAAACTTTAACTACAACAGACCTTTTACAACTCGAAGTATTGACTCTCTGTAATTTGCAGGAGCACAGATTATTCAAAAAACTGCTATCAATTATGAAATTCTAAACATTTGTTTTATCTTTCCACTCATCTATTCACCATCAAACCAACCCTTGATACTATTAAACCTCTGTTGACTTACCAAACAGATGTTCAAACACAATTCAACATCAACATAATCTAAATCTTACTCAAACACTAAATAAGTAAAAACAAAACACAACATAGATTCTTAAAATTAAAATTTATTCATTTATTCATGACATTAAAACTAAAACTCCAATAATTACATCACATACTGAACAACATTAAAGGTCAAATCTAACAATAACAGCAAGAATTAAGAAACTTTAGCTTCAACTCCATCGATTGCTGAACCTCTCGATGTATGTCCTTCAACATCGCCATGAACTCCACGTCTCTATTACCGCACTCTATATTACTGACAACACAAAGCTCACGAACGGAAGTTGAAGGCATCCGCATAAGATCTCTGGAAACATGCTCTCTAGTGAACAGGCCAACTTGCAATCCATCAAAACATCTCTTCAACTCTTGAAGAGTAGCCCTATCTTCATACACCTGTTCCTCGATTTGCCTGACAAAACGCTGCTTTAAATCATCTGATTTTGCATTTGTGAATGACGCCATTTGAATAAACTATATTAGTCGACTTTCCTGAAAGTATGATATATTCGTAGGAAAACGTGATGAAAAACAGGTGAAGTGACTATGAGTTTATATACTGAAATTTGGTATTATGAAAACATGTACATTTAATATAAACATATTAATGTATATTTCAAAACAACAATCTTTTAATGCAAAAACCTTTTCAAACCCCAACTTTTATGGGAAAACTGTAAAATTAAATACCAAGAAAGCCAAGGGACAAAATTTCGAAGTTCAAAGAACAAAAGCAGATTATCAAAATTACAATTAATCTCTTGATTTACCATGTAGACACGTTTTTAAATTCTATAAAACCCCGATGATTACTTTTGATTCAAAACATCAACAAATTGTCCTACAAATCACTTTCTGTCAAAAGTTGTTCCAAATCAGAAAACCAACAAAAAAACTACATGGAAAACTTCAACTTCTACCACTGGTCTGACACCAGCAATGTTAAAACACAGTTCTCCATGTGTTCACTCAAAGAACAAAGAACAGACGAAGAACTAAACAGGAAAGTTGACATAATAAATGACACTAATTACAACAAAACCTGGAACAACATAGCATTGCTCGATGAAGTCCTCCACTCTCCTCCATCAGAGTTCCAGAAGAACGCAGAAGAGTTTCTGACACAACTTCTAAAACAGGATCAAAAAATCTGCAACATGCTAACTGACCTGAAAATCAAAAGAGAACATGAAATCACATGGAGAAAGGCCAGAGTCTACGAAATCCTAGCAAGTGTTAACTCTAGCGTGTAATATTTTATAAATATTTCTTTAAATTTGTATTTTTCTATGTAGTCGTTTCATTTTAATAATATAAACATGCATCTTAATATTCTAAAATGTCAGTGTCTATAAAAACTCTCAACATCATCAACAGTTAATCAAAATAAGAAACAAACCTAACATGCAAAGGTCTCTTCTCAACTGTTGTAGTACATCTGACATTTCACGATATTGCACGAATCTATCCTTTCTATAAAAGGAGAAAATCTTCCTGACGCAAGAAAACCTGACTTTCGATTTAACGAAAATCGAACAATGCAACTCTCCCATCAAAGAAGATAGCACATGCAACTTTTCACGATGTTGCAACTATGATACTGCAACATCGATATTGAAAGGTTGATGTGTGATGGGAAGCTTCATTGAAACGACGATGTTGGAACAATGATACTGGAACTATAACATGTAAACATAATCAACAAACATTCAAACAAAGAAGTGTAATCGGAGATTAGCGGCTGAATCACGAAAAAGATGCATTTGAGAGGGAGAGATACGATCACATATGTGAGCGGGAGAGATTTGAATGTGGAGCCAGATTATTAACCCTTATTTATAGGATTAGAATATATGGTTTGAATTTTGAATTTTGAATGTGGAGCCAGAATTTTGAATCTCAACAGATGTTTATTGGGAACTGATGTTTGATTATAAAATGTTGAGGGCAGATGTTTAAACAAAAGTTTAAATGTTATTTGATATGGGCAGACCTTTCCCTCAGCAGACCTTTGCATCTTAAATGTGGGCCAACTTTGAATATTAAAGTCTTTTAATATTAGGCATTATGATGCATTAAATGTGGCGGGTCTTCTATTAAAGGGGTGGTGGGTGGATTTCATGGCGGTGGTTAGATCGTTTCTTCCGTTCACTGTGATGGTTTGTTTTGGTATAAGCTTTGTTGGGTGGCCTTTCTTGATTGGTCTTTTGATGTTTTGTGCACTTCTTATGGTTGTAGTACATCTGATTCTTCTCAACTGTTGTAGTACATCTGACTTTTCACGATATTGCACGAATCTATCCTTTTTATAAAAGGAGAAAATCTTCCTGACGCAAGAAAACCTGACTTTCGATTTAACGAAAATCGAACAATGCAACTCTCCCATCAAAGAAGATAGCACATGCAACTTTTCACGATGTTGCAACAATGATACTGCAACATCGATATTGAAAGGTTGATGTGTGATGGGAAGCTTCATTGAAACGACGATGTTGGAACAATGATACTGGAACGATAACATGTAAACATAATAAACAAACATTCAAACAAAGAAGTGTAATCGGAGATTAGCGGCTGAATCACGAAAAAGATGCATTTGAGAGGGAGAGATACGATCACATATGTGAGCGGGAGAGATTTGAATGTGGAGCCAGATTATTAACCCTTATTTATAGGATTAGAATATATGGTTTGATTTTTGAATGTGGAGCCAGAATTTTGAATCTCAACAGATGTTTATTGGGAACTGATGTTTGATTATAAAATGTTGAGGGCAGATGTTTAAACAAAAGTTTAAATGTTATTTGATATGGGCAGACCTTTCCCTCGGCAGACCTTTGCATCTTAAATGTGGGCCAACTTTGAATTTTAAAGTCTTTTAATATTTGGCATTATGATGTAATAATGACATAAGAAAAGCCTTGTTGGACATGCTCTCCTGCTGACACATCAGCTTTTCTTATGTCACTGGGATTTCTCCTTTTATAGAAAGTACTAGCGGTAAGACCTGTGTCGTTTCTTAGAAAACCATGCATAACATATTGACAGAACATATAGATATGTGTATAGATATTGTACCAAAACGTGTTATTTATTATAGCTAAAAGACAACTATAAGTAAATATAAAAGATATTTAACAAAGTTAATAAAAGATGTCTAACAAACTTAAAGTTTAGATTGTGCAAACACGGGTGGTTTCTTAGAAAACCATGCATAACAAATATAAACGATGATTATAGTTATATTTATATAGACTTATAAATAAAATAAATAAATAAGTCAGTCAGTAAATACTTAAAGTTTAGAGTATAAAAACTTAAAGTTTAGATTGTGCTGAGTCTTGTTTTTCTTCCGTAAATGTCTGAAAAACCATTTTGATGATGTAATCTTCTTGAGCATTGTCTTCTTTTGTTAATTCATCCATCTGCTTTTCTTTCCTTCTTTGATAAAGGATGCTAGCATGTGGAGCAGTGGATCTCCTGATTGGCAATTTTTGTTGTTTGACTAGAACCACTGCTTCCGGATAATCAGGCTTTTTAGGAGCAGTGGGATCTCTCTTCCTTAACTCTTCCAACTTTTTGTAGGTAACAAACACCTTTTCTTCTCTCCACCTTGTAACCTGGTTCCTTGACCCATAATCAGCAGTTATCAGCTCTTCTTTCATTCTTTTCAGTTTCAAGGTCATTTCTGGTACATTTTTCTTGTAATTGGGCCAAACCGGAGGAGTTTGCTTTACCTTGTCTTGAATCATCTTTTGAATTCTGGCTGTCTCCTCTTGCAGTTCACTGATGGTCCATTCTTTGTATTGATACTTTTCTACCCTGTACTTCTTGTATGCTATTATGTATTCAAGATAGTAATTTCTCATGCTTTCATCATCTTTTTCTGATAATTTCTGACAAAAGACTTTTGAGAACTGCTCTAAAGTTCTAACTTTGGTGAGCAGGTATTGATAATTTCTTTGAATCTCTTTGTCAGACTTTCTCTCCGTATCTCTTTTAGATATATCCTCTGCTTGTTGGGCCTTTATTTTGAGATATTCTTCTATATTTCTTGGCAAAGGATAACCTTGAACAGATGGGAGTTTCCTCTTTTCAGGATCATCTTCAGAGTAGAAGGATTTGATTTCCTCCCTGACTGCTGGAAGATCTAGAGGATATTGTACTCCTGCAGGGTCAATGGCAGTGTTTTGTTTGAAGAGTTGAACTGAAGATAATGGAACAGGGTTTGGAATGGTGACAAGGGATAGTGGTTGTGTAGATGTTAGAGTTGGGGAAATGTCATCTTCCAGTACAATGTTTGTTATCTTTCTCCTTTTGTGATTTGGAGAAGTTGGTGGTGTATTTATGGGTTCAGTGGCAGAGATTGAAGTAGTTGGTATCTGATTAACAACTGTTGAAACAACTGGTTTTTCAACCACTGTGGTCACTACAACAGTTGATGTGTCAACTGTTGTTTTCTGCTTTTTGGCAGCTGGTTTTTGTGTGATGGGAAGCTTCATTGAAACGACGATGTTGGAACAATGATACTGGAACGATAACATGTAAACATAATCAACAAACATTCGAACAAAGAAGTGTAATCGGAGATTAACGGCTGAATCACGAAAAATATGCATTTGAGAGAGAGAGAGAGATACGATCACAGATGTGAGCGGGAGAGATTTAAATGTGGAGCCAGATTATTAACCCTTATTTATAGGATTAGAATATATGGTTTGAATTTTGAATTTTGAATGTGGAGCCAGAATTTTGAATCTCAACAGATGTTTATTGGGAACTGATGTTTGATTATAAAATGTTGAGGGCAGATGTTTAAACAAAAGTTTAAATGTTATTTGATATGGGCAGACCTTTCCCTCAGCAGACCTTTGCATCTTAAATGTGGGCCAACTTTGAATTTTAAAGTCTTTTAATATTAGGCATTATGATGTAATAATGACATAAGAAAAGCCTTGTTGGACATGCTCTCCTGCTGACACATCAGCTTTTCTTATGTCACTGAGATTTCTCCTTTTATAGAAAGTATAGATAGATGATAAATAAAATAGATAAAAGAAGATTGACTAAAATACCCTTCCTTATATTTTTTATTATTTGTCACGTATACTTTTATTATTACTTGATACATTTTCTACCCAAACTACACTTCCAATTTAATATTTTCCCTTTTATTTTCTAATTTAACTAAAGTTCTATTAAAAAGTCTTGAGTTCAAGAATAACACATGATTAAAGAAATTCTTCTTAAAAGAAATTATATTAATTTTTGTGTAACTAAAAACTTGCAACTAATTTACCGGGAGAGAATCTTATGTCATTCTCCTGAATCTTAAAACATCAATTTAGGGATTTAAGGTTTGCAATTCAACCAATAAAAACACAAAAAATCTTAATCACTTTTGCAAGAAATTTAAAAATTGATTGCTTACCAAATCTTGCAAAAACATTAAAAATTGATACATTTTAAATTTAAAAAATTGATTGATTGTAAAGTTTAACTGGACCACCACCGTCACCACAATCTAAATCCAGAGTCAAAGATAACATGGTTTTTAATTTTTAGGTTCATGCACCTTCCCAATTTCACTCCTTTTCTATTTCTATTTCACCCATTAAATAAATAAATAAATAATATATCACTATCGATCAATTTCACCTTAAATTCACATGTTTCTTCATCTTTTCAACTTTTCTTCACCGGTTCGCTTCACCATCGAAAGGTACGTGTCTTTTAAGTTCATTTTGCCCGGATCTTATTTTTGTTTTCTGGGTTTTGGTGGGATTTTGGGTAACTTAATAAGTTGGATTTCTTTATGGAGAATTTTTGAATTTGGGGTTTATTTTGTTTGGTTGATTTTCACAAAAAAAGGGTAAGTTTTGATGTTGAATTTGTTGTTCTCTTTTTTTTTTTTTTTTTTTTTTTATTATAGTGGCTGCAGATTGATTTTGATGTAGAATTAAATGATCTTCAATGCAGTTTGACTTGTTCCTAAAGATTCAATGTTGTTAGCTAGTTATTACTTCTTAGTTCAGAAATTTAAATGGAAATAAATATCAGATCTTACAGTCTCAAATCAAATTGCTATGGGTGTTTTTTTTTTTTTTTTTGCTTATGAGTTGTTACCTCCAAGATTGTTTTACTGAGCATGAAATGAAAAAGAAAGTTTGTTACTTTGTTGTGTACTTAACTTTGTTATGCCCCATAGCTTGATAGATGATAGAAAGTTGTTAATTAAGTAAAGAAACTGAATTTATCGTGTCGTGTTTCGTTATGCAATGCATTTGGGTTCGGATTAATGAACGAATGTCTCATTATGGTTTTCTTACCAGATTTTTAGATAAATATTCAAGCCAGATTTTGGAAGTGAGAACACTGTTATCACAACTTGCACTATATAATTAGAAAGGCAATTATGGTTGTACTCTTATAGTTTATAGTTTAAAACACAACACTTGAATATTAAAGATAAAACCGTGTGTTTTCTAATACAACTTGTTCTTTAAACATAGTTTATAGATGTGGAAAATGGGCATGTTGATGGATGGGTTAATTTTAGCATGGAGAGTTAGGGGTTAGGACAAGTTAGGTTGACCCGCATACACTTTTTGGATCGTATTTAACAAATATCAAATCATTAGTGTGATAAAGGTGTTTTGCTAACTATTTAATCACAACAATATTATTATTTTTCAAATAAAGCGGTATCTAATGCTGTGTGCCGTAAAAGTACATGTTGGGTGAGTTTTAACCCGTTTGACAATTTTCTTTTGTGATTGATTCTTTTTATTTTGACTTTTCGCCTGTTAAAAGTAAAACATAGTCCAAACTGAACCACTTATAAGTAAAAATCATTCGAAATTGACACCTCTAATATTTTCATGACATTTGGAATCTAAAGAAGAAATATTGTGATCTCTATTGACTAGCTTGTCTTTAGTCTTGATCTGCATGCTTTTTATTGCTTTTAGTTTTTAGTTGCACTAATTAACTAGAATAGAAAATTTTTTAGAATATGTTAAAACTTTCGTAGATATATCCAAGTTATCTCAACCTTTTTCCTTTACCTGAATGCCAGTGTTATGTGTTTGTACAGGTCTATGTATCATAAACTTCTGAGGCTGAATATAACAAGTTTATTCTGAAGAACGCTGCAAAAGTTGCTACCCTTTAAGATTATGATAAGATTATAAATTGTGTAATTTGATTTCTTCCATAAACTTGTCGTTGTTTGTTGTTGCAGAATCTGTTTTGTTGCAGTTGGTATGAAACTTTACTCCAAAACTGATATGCATTCTCTGATAATCAGAAGGAGATTCTATTTATCCGAACATTAATAACCGATTATTCCATCTTCACGTCTTAAAGAAATCATTTTCAAAATACAAGAAATCTTGTGACTTACATAATTTGACAGCTCGAGAATTTGTAGATACTTTTACCATGAAGCTAGTAACACTAGCACAAGCGAGTGACGTTGAAGATTTAATAAATACAAAAGGTGAAGATCATGATTTATGGCCACTCGATGAAATCGACCCTACAAAGTCAAGGTTCCCTTGTTGTTTGGTGTGGACCCCACTTCCAGTGGTCTCGTGGTTGGCGCCCTTTATTGGGCATGTTGGTTTATGCATGGAGGATGGAACGATTGTGGATTTTTCTGGTTCCAATTTTGTTAACGTTGATGATTTTGCTTATGGTGCTGTGGCTCGATACATTCAACTTGATCGGGAACAGGTACAGTTTCTTAAACTTTTAATAGTATCTTCCGATTTTTGTATTATTTTGGTAAAACTTAAGCCTACCCGTTCTATTTAGAGTAAACTGCTAAAATCGTCCCTGAGGTTTGACTCAAATTGCTAGATCAGTCCAAAATCAACTTTTGTTGCTAAAACAGTCACTGAGCCCAAGTTCTGTTGCTAGATCAGTCCAATTATTTAACTCTGTTTAAATTCTAGGTTTGACAGGAGGGCAAAGTTGTCATTATCCCTTTTAATTATTTTTCCAATTTATTTAAACCCTCACACCCACTCAAACCACAGATACAAAACTCTCTCTCTCATCTCTCACTCTGCTCTCTCTCTCTGCTACCACCACCCCACCACTGTATACCACCACCGTATCATCACCACCATCACCGTATCATCACCCCCACCACCACCGTATCATCATCACCCCCACCACCGTACCTACCACCACCACTGTATCATCACCACCACCACCGTATCATCACCCCCACCACCACCGTATCATCATCACCACCATCCATCTGCCGCCACCGTCAAGATCATCATCATCAACAACATCGCCGTCGTCGGCACCACCGTCAAGTCATCATCATCAACACCACCGTCTCTCTCTCTCTCTCTTCTCTCAATCTCACCACCGCCACCTGTCTCTCTTCTCTTTCTTGAAATTCGACTTCAAATCAGCATCATTATCCGACTTCAAACCACCGTATCATCATCACCACCACCACCGTATCATCATCATCATCAACATCGTATCATCATCGTCGCCAACGGCGGCGGCGGAGGAGGCTGCGGAGGCGGCGGAGGCTGCCGGAGGAAAGATGTCACTTTTCATCAGTAAGTTAAGTCTTTGCTAGTGGTGGTGGTAGGTACGGTGGTGGTGGTGTGGTGGTGTGGTCTAGAGAGAGAGAGAGAGAGCAGAGTGAAAGATGGGAGAGTGAGAGAGTTCTGTATGGACTGAATTATATATGCAGAGAGAGAGCAAAGGGAAAATGACTAATTTGCCCTCCTCTCAAACCCAGAATTTGAACAGAGTTAAATAATTGGACTGATCTAGCAACAGAACTTGGGCTCAGTGACTGTTTTAGCAACAAAAGTTGATTTTGGACTGATCTAGCAATTTGAGTCAAACCTCAGGGACGATTTTAGCAGTTTACTCTTCTATTTACTCATTTGGCCCACTACAAAACATGGCTCGATTGATCTGATCGTAAGTAAATGGGTCGAAGTTATACGTGTGTTCGACCTAATTTACAAGTGTAGAAGTAGGAATAATAAGGCAATTAGTACTCCTTTCATTCCCAAAATTAGAGAAAAGGGGAACTTTGGCTTTTGAGGTCAAATATTTTCGGTGGCATAATTTTTGTTTCTATTTGTCAAAACTGAACTTTTTAAGTAGTCCAAATAACATTAGAAGTTGACTTTTTAAAGAGTAAAATGTCATTTTTGTCCCTGAGGTTTGGCCAAATTTGCGACTTTCGTTCAAAGGTTTGTTTTTTCGCATCTGGATCCAAAAGGTTTGAAATCTTCCCATTTTCATCCAGCTCGTTAACTCCAACCATTTTTCTCTATTAAGTCAGGGGTATTTCCCTCTTTTTGTTTTGTTAACTTAAAGGGTTTTGAATACATGTACATTCTGCTAAATGCTTGTACATAAAGTGAAAAATCCGAATTGCCCTTTAAGTTAACAAAAAAGACGAAAATACCCCTGACCTCAACCTTTAAAACCGCATATTGACACCTTACTGTTATTTGTGCCTTAACAGTGTTGCTTCCCATCGAACCTCGCAAGTCACACATGTAAGCATCGTTACAAGCACGCAGAAAGAGGCACCGCCATTAGCTGGGACGACAGCATCAACTCAAGCAGGCGTCACTTTGAGCACAAATCCTACAACCTTTTCACTTGTAACTGTCACTCTTTTGTTGCTACTTGTTTGAACCGGATGTCTTATGGCGGCTCAATGGACTGGAACATGATCAATGTGGCGGGTCTTCTGTTAAAGGGGCGGTGGGTGGATTTCATGGCGGTGGTTAGATCGTTTCTGCCGTTCACTGTGATGGTTTGTTTTGGTATAAGCTTTGTTGGGTGGCCTTTCTTGATTGGTCTTTTGATGTTTTGTGCACTTCTTATTGTCTGGTTTGTGGTTGGTACTTATTGTTTAAAAACTCTGTTGGAATGTTAGGGGTGTTTGTATTTTGGGGGAACTTAAAGATGAAAATCTGAAACCAGATTTTAACTTTAAAAAGTTCTTGTGATGTAAAGGTCTTGAACAACCTAGGTTTTTAGGAAAGTACACATGGATGCATTTATGGATGTGGTTTCGGGATGACCGATGACAAACGAAGGGTATTCGGGTATGGGACTATGTATATGATTTAATCGTACTATGTCATACATGCGCCTGACTACCCGAAGGGTTGAATCCTTTTACTTAAGTTCAATTTCAAACAAAATTTCTATCAAAACATAGATGAAAAAATAAATACGTCGTAATGGTATATTCAGAATTTTATAACACTTTATATTATATTGTTAGAACGCAGAAAAGGGTAAACGATGGGAATTTACAAAAAATAATAAATAAATTGTGACATAGTTTTGATGACGTGTACATTTGTGCTTTGTTCAGTTGTATAATCCATATTGGGTCAAGTTATTCTACAAAGGCTTCTAATTGTAAGAAGTGTAAGAAGGATTTATAGAGTGACACGTGTCCAATAACCTAAAACTAAACCCACTACATCACCACCAAAAACCTAAACACCCACCCCACCACCACCCAAAAACCTAACACCCCCCCCCCCCCCCCAAAACCTAAAAAAATATATAAAAAAAACTAAACACCCACCCCCACCACCACCCAAAAACCTAAACACCCACCCCCCACCCCCTCGGGAAAAAAAAAATCCTTCTTACACTTCTTACAATTAGGATCCTTTGTATTTGATCCTAATCCATATTAATAACTCGGTTTTGAACAAAATTAATATTGTTATGTACATAAAAATAAGCGCGTCTTAACGACATACTGGCAACTTTATAAAACATGATTGGTTAAATAAATGAAGGAAAAAAAAACAAAAGTAAAAAACTTTAGGGTTTAGAAAATGTCATGCTTAAAACACTTGTACCAAGTGATTTAAGACTTGTAAAAAAGAAATATTGTTCATTCTCACACAGTCACACACCAAATTTGCTAAATAAGGATTCATATAATATGGTTGAATATTTTTTCTAAGTCAGTTCTTTTAATTGAGTTTAATTATTGGATTTCATGTAATTTGCATTCCAATGCAATAAGTTTCATAAACTGGTGTATGCGACTGTGGCGGAGCTAGTCTATTAATTTAAGGGTATTTTAAAAAAGATTTTTTTACCTTGCAATCATAAAATAATAAAAAACGATAATAAAAAAAATTGTTTTGACTATGTTTATCAATTGGGCGTCTTTCAATTATATTATACTTAATTTGGGCTTAATTGTTATACAAGTTTGGTGTTGTAAAATGTCTGTGCTTATAAAAATTTGGAATTTTAATAAATTAAAACATCCTATTTTTTAGGGGTATCCTTGTATTTGTTAAAGGGTATTTTTATAATCTTTTATAAAAAAAAAACCAAAAAAATTAATTTAAACTACGAAAACGGGGTTGAGCCGTAGCCCGTGATACCCCGTCATTACTTTTTAATTTTCTTTTAAGATATAAAAAATAAGAGAATTATAGCAATTGGGATGTGAGTAGGGCTGTAAACGAACCGAACGAACACGAACAAGGCCATGTTCGTGTTCGTTCGTTAAGAAACAACCTTGTTCATGAACTGTTCACGAACGCTTACCGAACGAGATTTCTTGTTCGTGTTCGTTCATTAAGGAAACGAACATGTTCGTGAACTGTTCACGAACACTTACCATATGCCAATGAACTCTAACAAATGTTCATTAACATAAATGAACACAAACGACGTTTATGAACACAATATTCATTTTAGAATAAAATCTGCATTTTCATCACAAACATTACGATGAATCCACAAAAAAAATAAAAAAATAAACACTTAACATAATTATCCGAGCAGAGTTGGCATGATTATAAAAAACATGATAAACACAAAATTAAGAGTTTGTTAAGCCTTAACACAAACTAAAATTGAAATAGTGAAATGAGGGATGTTGTTGGAGGCATATAAGATAACTAGGGTTTCAAAATTTTAAAAACTAGAAATAATAAAACAAAATAAAACATATAAAAACCTTTTAACGAACTAACACAAATAAATATTAACAAGCAAACATAAATGAACTCATTACCGAACGCTCACGAACATAAACGAACACATTACCGAACGTTCACGAACATAAACGAACGAACGCAACCTCTGTTCATGTTCGTTCGTTTAACTTAACGAACGAAATTTCTTGTTCGTGTTCGTTCATTTACTAAACGAACGAACATAAACGAACTTCCCGCCGAACGGTTCACGAACTGTTCGCTGAACGTTCGGTTCGTTTACAGCCCTAGATGTGAGTGCACAAAATGCCAAAAAATAACAACCTTATCTTTTAAAATGTAAATCTAAATACAAAAGTTATATGACGCACTATCGAAATTGTAGAGTTAAATGCCAGTTTAGTCCCTGTGGTTTGAGACATTTTGCCAGTTTAGTCCAAAGGTTTCATTTTTAACTTGTGGGTCCAAAAAGGTTTCACAGTTGCCATTTTAGTCCACTGGGTTAACTTCATCCATTTTTTCTGTTAATGAGATAGTTAATTCGGCCATTTTATATGGATGAATTGCCCTTTTAGTTAACAGAATTACATACAAAATGACCGAATTGGCCTTCTTGTTAACAGAAAAAATGAATGAAGTTAACCAAGTGGACTAAAATGGCAACTGTGAAACCTTTTTGGACCCACAAGTTAAAAATGAAACATTTGGACTAAACTGGCAAAATAGTCCAAACCACAGGGACTAAAATGGCACTTAACTCGAAATTGTATTATGGTACTTAAACGAAATAGTACATATCATATTACATACAACGAATAGGGAAGTATAATCCAACAATGTATGACACTATCTAATATTGTATCATGGTACTTAAACAAAATTGTACATTTTATAATATATACAACGAATAGAGAAGTTAATCCAACAATGAGTTAGGAATGAGTCACATTGCACGTTATATTCAGAAAACAAAATGATTTTGTTTTATAAGAGATAGGATATGTGTCCATGTCACTGTCTCTACCACCAAAGATGATAAGGGTACTAGGGCCACCCTTCGGGTTGCTCGGGTAGTGCCTTTTACACCGTAACAAGTGTGAAATACAAGGGTAGTTCTGTGTTTGAAGGATTGGCACCCCTCCCTTTAGGATACTTATGAGTACTTTTGAGTTTAAATGAGGTGGCAACTTTTAATTGGATGGTGTTGAAGGTACATAAGATTGTGCCCTTACTAACCTAAGAAATTGATGTATGATCAAATGTATGGATACCTCATATTCAAAGTCAAAGTATTTCCCTCAAACTATGTTATAATATTGTTCCCGAATAAGTATAAGTGGTTGGATTTTTCAGGCTCCGCAACGGGCTTTCAGTCGGTATTAGTTCCGGTTCATTTTGTTATATGTTTGTTAGTTACGGTACTAGTATGATATTGACGCTCGGTGTAGCAACAGAAAGAGATATGCTCAACAAGATATCAACATGTGTTCTACATAGATTGAAAACTACAAAAATGAATACGAGTACCGACACCAATGTTGTTTGGCTGGTATCGATTTGATTTGTTACCTATGTTACAGTACATGCACTCGCTATATGATCTAACGGCTACAATGTATCGGTAGGTCAAAGTCACGTAGAACTTCCGACGAACACCACCATACACCCCCTCTATCTATCTATGTACCTCTCTTTTTCCTCTACACAAACACACAAACTCACAAACACAACAAAACAAATCTGATGAAAAACCTACGACGGTGATAGGTGGGTGGTGCGGTGGTGGTGGTAGGTGGTTGTAGTGGTGGCAGAGGGTGGTAGGTGCGGTGGGTGGTTGTGATGATGTGGTGGTGGTGAAGATGGAAAGTAAAGATGGAAAATATAGAAAGAGAAAAAGGTTTGTGTGTGTGTAAGTGAATATAGGTGTGTGTATATATATATATATATATATATATATTAATAAAATGGATAGAAGTATTTTGTAAATATCTTAAGCATAAAGAGTGGTATCTAGGTGTGAAATGGCTGAAATATCCTTGTACTTAATCGACTTATTGAACACCGTGAATAAATTAGACTCAGACGGTTACATATTGAAAAATCAGGTGCTCAGATAGTTAAAAACTTGAGAACTAGACTATTTAAGTTAAAACCAACAAAACTCTGGGACTCAAAAAGAATTTACTCTTTATTTTGTAAGTACCTTGTGAATTAAATACTGGTACTTTAGGTGTAATGACTGAAATGCCCTTCTAGTTAACCTAATTCAATTCCATTAAAATTGGTGAAATTGGAGAGCACAATGGGGCTTAATTGATTAAGACTTCAAAGATTAGATTCAATTATTTAAAATAAGCCAACCAAATAGACTCAGATAGTAATTTACTCTGGTCAATAAAGCCGTTTTAATGCTCCTCTAAAAACTGTCATGTAATCCCCCCTAAACAGCCAATGATCTCTAGATCAAGTGGTGGAGAGCTTGCATTTCTCTTTTGAGATGCAGGTTCGACTCCCACTTGGTGCAGAGTGAGGCACTGGTGGGCAATGATAGGAGACCTAGGGAAACCTGGGTTGGATCCTTGAGCCAAACGGGTTTTACCGGTAATTTCACCGTCGTGCCTACGGGCGGGTGGGTTACCGGGTTTTCCCCGGAATTGGTGGTGGACTCGGGTTACTCTCGGAGTACTCCGTTTGTCCAGTGGGTGCCGAGAGTGCTCGGGATTGAGTTTGTTGGCCGTTCAAAAAAAAAAAAAATCCCCCCTAAACATGTCTTCAATAACACTCTCTTTAAAAAAAAAATAATAACAATAAAATAAAGAAAACTAAAAACACCTTCTCTTCACCCTTCTCTTTCACTATCCTAAACAAATGATGCATAGTCACAATCCGTATTAGGTTTTGAAATGACGATTGATTTACAAAAGTTCTCCTCGAAAACCAGCTGCATTGTATCACCCTTTTTGTGTCGTTATAAAATACCTTTAGTATGAATCTTCATTTTTCATCCATGTTTTTCGGATTTACTATATTGCATGATGAGCGCATCCAACGATTCATCGGTACAATTCCTCTCTTAGTTAACCGTCCAATATTAGTTTATTATCATCATCTCAATCATCATTGCTTTTAACATTTGGATGAATGTTTTGAGCAGAGATGGTGCTCCGGGGACAGGCTTTGTGCTGCATTTCTACCATTCATGGCGGCCATAGCTGAATTCATATTGTGCGGCATCTCTGGATGCTTAGATTTCCAGCCCGCAAATCGTTCTATTACTAAGAAGCTTCGTTTAGATCATCATCAGCTTTCTCGCCTTGCTTCCGAATCTAATTGTATGTCTTATTTTATATGCACTTGTTTTTGCTTAATGTTGTCGAAAACAACAATAATAATAATATGTGTTTTTGCCCGTGCTAGGGCTGACGTGTCACTTATACAGTAATTAGAATCAAACATAATTCCATTAATAATAAAAAGAAATTTCATTAAATAAAAACTTTGATCTTCCTCTGAAAAACCTGTGAGTCTTTTAGTCCCTTGAACCCACTTCTAGGTCTTCTCGAATGCCTGTAACCTAAAGTACATAAAAAACATATGCACGACTGAGTAAAATTACTTAGTGGGACAACTACTGTAAACAAAAAACAATTCCTACACTCTATATGATCAGATAATATTTGTATAACACATACGGTTAGTCACGTTCAGTTTTTCAGCGCATCACATGCTCTGTGCGTCGCAATCACATTCAGTGGGGTTAGTCACATTCAATTTTTCAGCGCGTCACATGATTTGTGCGTCGCAATCACATAATCACATTCAATAGTTTGATGGTCACCTTGTGGTGCAATAGTTCAGTGGTCACCTTTCGGTGGTATCAATAATACGATAAATATATCTATATCCAATCAATATCATATACTGTAACAATTTCAATAGCACATAATAACAAATTCAGATTCCTGACTACAAGGTAGTAATGAAATCCAAATCTGTACACATAAGTTGTTTAGAGTTCGTACCTTAGTTGTGTAGAGTTGAATTTTCCAAATGCTAAAACGCTCTTATTGAGACTCGTAATAAATAACCTAAATATAATTATTGAAGATCAATATTGTGATTGATTTTATGACGCCCTGAGTGTTTGATATTTCGTTTCCATGATCTCATTAGTTGGTTTCAAAGAAACGTATATAAAATATTAAACTAATTCATAATGTTGAAAACTAAAAGTGTAAAAATCGAATATTTGTAACCTCGTATTATCTATGAAAATTACTTTTGAAGAATAATAAAACTGACTTGGTAAAAATGTAATGTGAATTTACTAAACCATGTGACAGTAAGCTGTAAAATGTATTAAAATTAATTTAATAGAATTAACTTCTATTTGACTCCCTATGATTTGGTCATTTTAACGGTTTTACCCTAATAGTTTAAAAATAGCTATTTTCCTCCCTGAATTTTTTAACTTATCGTTACTTTGCTCCCCGACTCTAACTCCATCCAAAAAATCCATTAACTAGAAGAGTATTTTGGTAATTTTATAGATAAAAGCAAGGGCATGTAAGTCTTTTCACCTAAATAAACCTATAACTTGTTTATTTACATGTATATAAGTAATTATTTTCTGATCCCCATCTTTCCAACCACTCTTTCTACCGGCCACCACCATCCACAGTCATCCACCACCACCTGCAACTACCACCTGCCGACCACGACTTTAACTAAACGTTTTAATTAAGTTAGAGCCAGGGAGTATCCTACCGAAATACCCTTACTTTTAATTGAACGTTTTAACTGAGTTAGAGCTAGGGAGCAAATTGACGACAAACTCGAAAGATCAGGAAGGAAAATGACTATTTTTAAACTATTTGAGCAAAACCGTTAAAATGACCAAAAGATATAGAGCAAAACAAAAGTTAACTCAATTGAATATATATCGTCCAATTAATACATACGGGTAGATAACATGACATATCAATTTCATATCTTTAATATTAATTAATTATTACAAAATTCACTAAGTCACAACAGAATGGTTTAGTTGTTTTGACGAAAGGTTCCAAGTTGCACTAAAAAATATTAAATATTTAAGCATGAGAAATAACCATGCTAGCTTCTTCATCATGACTTACTGACAAAAACAATAACCATCATACCCAGTAAATTCCACAAATAGCAAAGCTATTTATAGGGTTTAAGGAGGGTGGGATGTAGACAGACCTTGTCTCTATCCATAGGGATAGAGATGCTGCTTCCAGAGAGACCCTCGACTCCAAAACGAACAACATGCCAACACACCAAGTCAAACAATATAGAAATATCATACATCATTTGGACATAATATAATGTAAATAGGAAGCCACCAATACTAAGAAAGTGATCAGAGTGACACAATATAATGTATATCATGTATAATAGCATACAACATCATTTGGACATAAACACCAGAAGGCAATCACCGGTAAAGTCACTTTAAGAATAAGAAAGACCTACATCCCTAAAAAACACATAAGACCTTACTGCAATATCCTCTAGAAGTCCTTAACCCTAATCCTACGCCTTCACGAAGTCCTATCTTGGACCATGTCCTTAGAAAGATGCAACTCTAGTAAATCATGCCTAATCTGCTCATCCCAAGTCAGTTTGGGTCTGCCTCTTCCTCTCCTCCCCTCCACAGTAAGAGTTTCCACTACTCTAACTGGTGCCGTCGTTTTCCTCCGCTTCACATGCCCAAACCATCTCAATCTCCCCTCCTTAATCTTATCCGATATACCAGCCACTCCTAATCTTTCCCTAAAAACCTCATTTCTTATCCGATCTAACCTCGTGTGTCTGATGCGTGTGAAGTGTTATATATATTAGGTGTATATTTTAAGCCCCTTTAACACTTATTTTTAGCCAAGTTTTAAATTTATAAAACACGATATTTTACTAACACTAAACACACATATGGGCAAGTGCACCCATCGTGAGCGTAGTATAGTGTTGGTAAGATACCGAGGTCGTCCAAGGACACAAGAGCTTTTAGTACCGGTTTATCCTCAACGTCTAATCAAATCAAAAAGTTTAGAAAAATGTTTTAAACTAAGAAAAATAAAAACTAACTAAAATGCTGAAAATAAAAATAAAAATAAAAACAGATAGACAAGATGAATCACTTGGTTCCGACTCGTATCTAGTGTAACCTTTGATTATTTCCGCACTTTTGCACATATTTAAGAGATTATCTTAGTTATTGTAGTAGGCCCCTCTTTTGAAGGTGACGTTACCCTCACCCAAGTAGTTTGAGTCAGCAAGGATACAATCCTAAAATGGTGGATTATTGGAAGATAATTAATTAAGTTATTAATGCAATATTATGGTAGGCCCCTCTTTTGGAGGTGACGTTACCCTCGACTAAGTAGTCTGAGTCAGCAGGGATACAGTCCTAAATAGCCGGGTTATAGTATTAATAGTAGTTAACTTATGAGGGGATCAAAGAGTTTGGACCCCCGCCATCCAATACCGTGAAGTATTGAAGGAGGTCCTATTAAATTTGACCCAGGTCCATTGCTGGACCTCTAAACGTTGAACAATGGCAAGACCTTTACCAAACCGTTCCCTTAACCCCCGACCAGGTAGCCAACATACCTCCATATAGACCGTGGAGATATGAATGGTGAAAATCTTTTATTTTAAGACACCACGGACAAACGATAAAGAAAGATCACCTTCAACATAAGCAACTAGTTATTAAAGTCATTAATACGAAACCAAATAAAAAGTGCGAAAAAATTAGAAATAAAAAGTATTACACTAGACATTTTGTCTTCACCAAGTGATGTAAGAGACTTAGGCAAACATGGCCTTGATTTTCAAGAACTCTTACGATCAATCTTGGATCCCGAGACGACTCACACACTCTACGATGGACAATGGATGATGGTGGTGGAGGATGGTGTTATGGTGGTGGTGGGTGGTGGGTGAAGTGTGAGAGATGTGGTGTGCCAATGGATGGTTTGAGCTTGAGCCAAGCACTTCTATTTATAGGCTGAACAGAAGCTCGGGCACGGCCCCGTGTCCAGTGGGCACGGCCCCATGTCCACATCTTCTCTTTCTTCATTTAATGCAGCTTTGTCTTATTAGTTGACCACGCCCCCGTGTCCGCTGAGCACGACCCCGTGTGCAGAAGAATCTTTGTACTATGAAGATTTGCCTGGATTGTGCGAATCTTATAGTTGACCACGGCCCCGTGTCCGCTGAGCACGGCCCCGTGGTGGGCAATAAAAGCTTCTACCACTTTGTCTTTTCTGCTGACACTTGGGCACGCCCCCGTGCTGGCTGAGCAATGGGCGTGTTCAGGCTTCTGATCTCTTGTTTTGCTTGGGAAGATGCTGTCGTGGGGTCGGGCATGTCATGTCTTGTTCCGTTTCATGTATTTATGTTAGATTTTGATGTCTTTTTGCTTCTTTTGTTAATTTGAGCTCATTTAATCCTGAAAATACAAAAGGAAGACAAAAGCACACTTTTTCCAACATTAGTACTAAAAAAGGGTTAGTTTTATGCCTCATTTGATGAAATTTATATGTTACATTTTGAACACATCAGTGTCCACACATCCATCTCAGCATCCTCATCTCTGCTACCTCCATCTTGCGCGCTTGTGACTTCTTGATAGCCCAACAGTCTGTTCCATATAGCATAGTGTGCCTAACTGCTATCCTGTATAATTGTCCCTTTAGTTTCGTTGGGAACCTCCTATCGCATAATACCCCACTGGCTGCCCTCCATCTACACCAGCCAGCTTGTATGCGGTGGGTTACATCACTATCTATGTCCCCATCTCTTTGTACAAACGACCCCAAATACTTAAATTTAGTTGCCTGCGGGACCAATTGATCCTCAATGGTGATTTGGGTGTTATCGTCATCGGCTACACCACTGAAATCACAGTGTAGATACTCAGTCTTAGATCGACTAATCCTTAGGCCCTTGCCCTCTAAAGCTACGCGCCACTCCTCTACCCTCGCGTTCAGGCACTGTTTAGTCTCTGCAATCAACACAATATCGTCTGCAAAAAGCATGCACCAGGGAACTGTCTCCTGAATCAACTTGGACAGCTCATCCAAGACAACCGCAAAAAGAAAAGGGCTCAACGCTGACCCTTGGTGGAGTCCTACCTCCACAGGAAAAAAAGTTTGTATCCCCTACAGGCGCGCGGACCCTAGTTTCCGTTCTGTCATATGTATCCTTAATTATGTCTATATACTTCCCAGGTATACCTCGACCCTCCAAACTATCCCAAATCAGTTGCCGTGGGACAATGTCATATGCCTTTTCAAGGTCGATAAACACCATATGTAAATCTTGCTTCTTCGCTCTATATTTTTCCATCAATCTCCTTAGAATATGTATCGCTTCTAGAGTTGATCTCCCTTTCATGAATTCAAATTGGTTTACTGAAACCTGAGTTTCTCTTCTAATTCTAGTTTCAATTACCCTCTCCCAGAGCTTCATAGTGTGACTTAGCAGTTTGATTCCTCTGTAGTTCCCACAACACCGAGCGTCTCCTTTATTCTTGTATAAAGGCACCACGACACTACTCCTCCACTGATCTGGCATTTTTTCCAGTCTTGAAAATACAATTGAACAAAAGTGTTAACCATCGGACTCCTTCTTCCCTCAAACACTTCCACACCTCAATCAGTATGTTGTCCAAACCCACTGCCTTGCCTCTTCCCATCTTCCTAAGTGCCATCCTTACCTCTTCATGTGTGATCCTCCTGCAGTAGCAATTATTCTGTTGTCGCATTTGAGTCATGGGATTGCTGCTAACTTGTTGGTATGCCCTACCGTCGTTGAAAAGATTATGGAAGTAGGTTTGCCATCTCAACTTAATGTCATGTTCCTTGACTAAAACACGTCCATCCTATCCTTTGATAAACTTTACTACTCCTAGATCTTGTCTTCTTCGCTCCCTAGCTTTGGAAATCTTGAACATATCATGCTCCCCCTCTTTTGTTTCCAAACGTTCATACATTTGTTTGTAGGCTGTGTTTTTTGCCTCGGTCACCGCCTTTTTCGCTTCCCTTTTTGCCTTCTTGTAAATCAACTTCACCCTCAGTCGTTCCTCCTCATCTGTGCACCTCAAAAGATCTCTAAAACTCTGTTGCTTATCATTTATTTTGGTATGCACGTCTTCGTTCCACCACCAAGACTCCTTATGCCCACTAGTCTTTCCTGTTGTGGTTCTAAACGAAAACAGTGAAAACATTGATTAATCTTCAACCAAACCAAGAAAACTTAGAACCGCCCCCATATAACTTTCCTAAAATCGATTTCAAAGCAATACAATTTGCAAAATAAACTTCAGCTCTTGATCAGAATATGAATACGAGTAGGATCATTTATCTTTCTGTGATTCAAATTGAAGTTTGGTAAAATTGTATCTTTAGAGGATTAGAGTGATATGTTGTAATTTCACATATGCCTTGTGTTCTAGGTGATGTTAAGTTGTTAACAAAGATCTTATCAAATTGCCAAAATAATATTTTACTTGAAACCGATCCAATGGCCCAGTTGAAGATATTCATTCCAATTTCCATGCAAACCAACTTGCAAGGGGTCCTGTTTTCTTGGTCTAGTTTGGTTTTTGCAACATTGGTTCTAGCTTTGATAAATTATGTGACATTTTATTAAGTTAAAGTTAAGTGCATGAGTTGAAAAGCTTTTAACAACTACCTTTTACTAGGGGTAATGTAGATTAGTTGAGCCACTCATGAGTTTGGGATCAACTCACTAAAAACACAAGCAAGTTTAGCTTAAACGAGCTCAAACTTAAAAACAAGTCCGTTTAATAAAGTAGCCTAAGTCTAAGCTTCACTTTAGAGCTCGACTAAACTCATGAGCATAAACATGTCCTATTATTTATATAGGCCTCGACTATTCCCACATCCTTATATATTATTTTACACCCTTTTTTCACTCTATCTCTCTCTCTATATATCTATGTATGTATAGAGAGAGATAAAGAAGAGAGATGCGTGAATATTAACTCTCATTTATATAACTTTAACTTAATATATATATGGTTACAGACACAATATGTATTAATAAACATAAAGGCTATTATAAAAATGACTACATAATATGTATATAAATTATAATTATAATTATAATTATAATTATAAATAAATATACATAATGAATAATTATAAATGTATATAAATACATTAAAAATAATAAGGGGTGTGATAAATATACCCAAGATAAAGATTAATATACCCCAAAGTCAAATTTAGTAATGATTAACTACTTTATTATATTATTTATGGGGTGCCTTATTCCCACACACCCTATATCTTATTTTCACATCCCCTATTGTATACGGCCGTATACAATTATACGACTCGTATAGAATGTTTTTGAATAGGAAAATGCGCAGAGAATGTTTTTTTTGGTTTTATTATATACGACCTGTATACAGTTATACGAGTCGTATACATGTGTATACGATTTGTAAAACGTATACGGCTCAATTGATTTATTTTTGTGGGTTTTTGATGTTAGGACATGTATACGGGCCGTATAACAATATACGGGCCGTATATATTGGCTTTTTTCAAGCATCACGTTTTATTCCCGTAAAAACACAATCATTCTAGGGTTTCTAAAACTCTTCATCACCTTTAACAATGTCGATAAACGTTGATCGGAACATGCCGCTTAAATCGGAGCACAGGTAGAGTAACGTTACCGATCAGTCCGTTGATGAAAACCTTAGCGATCGCAGAGATCTTCGTGTTGGTTATTTATCGATTCCGAGTAACTAGTAGAAGAACCTGCCACAAACAAGTTCTCCACAGTTTGCTATTCAGATCTCTGTTCGGTCATCTTTCCAAACTACAACACACGATACTTTTAATAAGCTGTCATAGTTGTCAAATTCGATTTCAACAAATCTTTTCATTCTCCTTCAATTTCTAAAACATTCTCTGTTACATGAAGACGTGTCAGGTTCTTCTACTAGTGGTATTTTACTGAAGTATTGAAGATTGAGGCGGGCATTGTTTAAATCTGAATATAACTAGATGTTACGTGTATCAGCGTTGTTTATCACCCTGTGTGAGCATTGGAAACCCGACAAACAGTCTTGACAACTGTGACATTTAACTACCAAAAGAATGCATACACAAATAGTTCTAGTAGACGAAGCAAAGAGACCGTTGTGTATCTGAATCAGGTTCTCAAACAAACACTACCAAAGATGGGTTGGTGAAAAATACCGGAGCTGTTATCTCGGTTGTTCAGTACTCTCCTATATCAACTTGAACGGTTGATGGTTACAAGGATCGTTCTAATAGATTAAAGAGAATAAACCATTTTTTACCAATTTTCACTCCAGTAGTTGAAACTTGAGCGCAGGAATCAATTCAAAACCCTCACCCTAAAAAATCAACCAGAAACCAAAGGAAAAAAGGGCTGATAATGGCTGATGGTTCTTCGTTGAGGAAACCAAACGTAGACGGAGATGATAGGCCTGCTTCTCTGGTTAAGTTTCTGAACCAACCGAAATCCACAAATTCCAACAGTTTCTTCATAGATTTCGTCCGGTTTCCAAACTCTTTCACACAAAGTTAATATTCACTGTGGTGGATGCAAGCATAAAGTTAGAAAAAATACTCAAGTTGAACAGACGATATGTATCAACAAATTTGTGAGTGGGAATATGGCTATGAAGAATAGTATGGATAAACAATCACCGTATACGGGTTTTTCTGCTAGTTATTCGGAATGTTTCGAATCATCACAGAAGACGTGTCGGGTTCTACTGCTAGTAGTATGAGTCTGAGTCCATTGTGATAGATTAAAGAGAATAACCCTTTTTTTTACCATTTTTTTACCCATAGTATACGAGCCGTATAATAATATACGGCCCGTATACAACCATCGTATACATTGTATACGATCGGTAAAAATATTTTTTACCAATGGTATACGGCCGTATAAACCGTATACGACTCGTATACATATGGTAAAAAATGGTAAAAACCTCTTTAATCTATTAGAACGATCCAATAAACGAAGAAACCAAACGTAGACGGAGATGATAGGCCTGGTAACCGCAAGAGAAATCAATTGTCTCAAACACTACTAAACATCTGCTTTCTGAATCTGAATGTTAACTTTTTAGTTGCTTATCCTTGTTAAGTTGTGTATTTACGAAGCTGACAAACACATTGGTATTTTCTCAAAATGTGCAAACTTGAAGAATCTCACATTAAAGATCTCTACACAAACACTTCTACATCTTTTAACCACGATGGACTCAGACTCATGTTCAAGTAAGTGTCTAAAAATTCAGTTTTACCTTGTAAATTTCTCAAAACAAACTCTCGTTTCTTCATCTTCATCTTCATTTGTTGAGAAACCATTATCTTATCTTTCAGAAGAGTTTGTATTGAACCAAGAATACTACAAACATTCTATACTTTGCAACGTATACAGGTGCAAGAGAATGGCGAGTTATTTTTCAGTTATTTCTGTTGAATCACAAATTCCATTGTTTAAACCAGAATCAGGTTCTCAATACAAGGATCGTTCTAAGAGATTAAAGAGAATACACCATTTTTTTTACCATTTTTTACCATAGTATACGAGCCGTATCATAATATACGGCCCGTATACAATCATCGTATACATTGTATACGATCGGTAAATTTGTTTTTTACCAATGGTATACGGCCGTATAAACAGTATACGGCCCGTATACATATGGTAAAAATGGTAAAATAAGGTCTTTCTTTCCATTTTTTAGTTGCTTATCTTGTTAAGTTTCTGAACCAACCGAAATCCACAAATTCCAACAGTTTCTTCGTGGATTCCGTCCGTTTTCCAAACTCGGTCATTCCTTGTGATACATGAACGTTGTATTCTTGTCTTTCAGAAGAGTGCTGTAATAGAGAAATCATCCTATGTCTTTTATCAACCGAAGAGGCAGCAAGGACAGATAATACTTCATTTGTCGAGAAACCATACGGTCAAGAAACTAACATCTTTTAATACTTCATTGCGTATGTGCTTGTGCTGTAGAAACCGGTGATGAATTTGTGTATCTAAATCAGGTTCTCTGCCTTAGATCGGTCATTCCTTGTGATACATGAACGTTGTATTCTTGTCTTTCTGAACCAACCGAAATCCACAAATTCCAACAGTTTCTTCGTGGATTCCGTCCGTTTTCCAAACTCGGTCATTCATTGCGTATGTGCTTGTGCTGTAGAAACCGGTGATGAATTCCGTCCGTTTTCCAAACTCGGTCGGTCATTCTCTGCCTTAGATCGGTCATTCCTTGTGATACATGAACGTTGTATTCTTGTCTTTCAAGACAAGGATCGTTGGAAGGATTGTAGTAGCAGGACATTGGTACCACTGTGAAAATTGCATCAGGAGGGGAGAGAGTCTGATACAATAAGGATGTTGGGAATTAAACGCATGTACGTGACAAAATAAGGATGTTCGCATAAACATATATTCGTTTCATAACCTCCTCCTATAAATCAACCACAACCGACAAAGAGCCTGTATTAAAAGCCATCCTATGTCTTTTACCAACCGAAGAGGCAGCAGAAGACGTGTCGGGTTCTTCCAACATTCACGAACCACAATGGACTCAGACTCATACTACTCACCCTCCCCTGAGGAATATTCTCCCCTGTGTATGTGCTTGTGCAGTAGAAACCGGTGATGAAAAGTTTCAACCAAAGGGAAATCCATGAAACGAAAGGGATTTCGAGCAGTTGGTATTGAACCAAGAATATGATACCTTCGAGATACTTCGTGTTAGTTTGATTTGAATTTTGAAAGTTGGATGTCCGTTATCTCAACCGAACGTTAATTGCTATTGTTTTAAATAACAACAGATAATGAACGGATTGTTGGTGGATAACGCAAACAAGTTCTCCACAGTTTGTTATTCAGATCTCTATTCGGTCATCTTTCCAAACTACAACACACGATAAGTTTAAACTTTATAGTGTGTGATTTGACCAGGAAATGATTGGAGGTGAAGGTTCAGTGCACGAAAAGTTTCTTACGAAATGTACGTGACAAAACAAATATGTTGGGAATTAAACGCATGTCCGTAATCCCGCGTTGATAGCTTCCGTTTTATTCAGACTCCTTACAACTCTCATCAAATGCCTCACCCTTCCTTTTATTCTATAAATATTAAATAAAGAATAACACCATGCCCGTAATCCCGCGTTGATAGCTTCCGTTTTATTACAGTCATACGACACGTTTTCTTGTTCTTCAATCTTTATTACTTGTTGATGTTATTTTGAGCACCTCACCACTCTAAAATATTTTAAAAATCAAAATTTCGTTCCATACGGGCCGTATACTGTTATACGGCCCGTATACACGTTCGTATACATTGTATACGACCAGTCAAACTTATTTACACATGGTGTATACGGGCCGTATACACCATGTGTAAATAAGTTTTCCCATGTGTTAATATTAGGACCCTTATTTATTATAAAGTTAAAAGTAATAATTATGTTTTATTATAAAGTCAAAAGTAATAATTATGTTTTTTATCTTATTTTATTTTATAATACTTTTGTATATTTTGTTATACTATTATTAGTATTAATATCAATATTAATAAATAAACAATCAAGACACTTTATTATAAATACGAAAGTGAAAAAGTTAATCATAAATAAATAACGAGTCTCTAATAAAAAGTTAATCTATTAAGGATTGAAAGTAACATGTTTACAGTTTAAATTTTATAACAACGTTGTGGTCTAAGACCCAATTCAGTAAAAAAAACGATAAAATTGTGTGAAATGACAATTTTAACCTTTAATAACTAAAAGTCCACTTACGTAAATACATTTGATTTTGGTTTCCACAATTTTAATTTCCATCACTAATCACAGGTTTGGGGACGGAAATCAGAGTTGACAGAGGTGTGTGTGATTTGCATGCGGGTGAGGGTGGGGGTGGGGTGGGGCCGTGGGGGTTATATAGCTATAATATTTTCAAACCGTCTATGCGTCATTAGTTTTAAATTATAAAATAAAAGGAAAGAAATAATTTAAATAGTTGTTTAGTTGTAATTATTTTAAATAATAAAAAGAATAAAAAAAGTAAATAATAATATAAGATTTCAGTTTTAAAATGAAAAACAAAATTAAGAATTGAAATAGAAAGAAAATGGAAAAATGATAAAAAAAAAGGAAAAAATAAATGGAAAGAAAATGAAATAAAGTTGTTTTATGGAAACTTGTTCTATTAAAGTTGGTTTATAAAAAAAAAATTGAAAAATTGACAGAAATGGCTTGACTTATTGGTAAAAGTAATAAAGGTTTGACTTTTTGGGTATATTTAACAACACCCAAATAATAAATGTGCCAAACCAAGCCGAGCTTAAAAACTACTGACGAGCTGAACTCGGGCTTTAGAAACAGAACTCGAAACATGCTCCCGTAAGTTAACGAAGCTCGAGGTTACGTCAAGCTCTGCTGATTACACCCAATACCTTTTACCCATTTTCTATGACCTTTTGCAGTTAATGTCAATGAAATTGAGGCGCTTTTCGAGCTGTTTAAGAGCTTAAGTTCCTCCATTATTGACGATGGATTGATACACAAGGTATACTTTCTAAATCTTAGTTGGGGCTTGCTTCAGAGCGTAAATTTTATCGAAAAATTTATATGTATTGAGTCCGGCCCCCTGTTTTTTCTTTAAAACTCCCCCCCCACCACACACACACACAAATTTAATAGATCAACATCTGCCACTAGAAAGAAATAAGTTACTTTGTCTTCCAACATCATGGTTATGCTTACTAATTGCATCATTGTCTAGAAAGAAAATGCTAACACATTGATGTTTAATTACTTTTTTTCTTTTGTAGGAAGAGCTCAGATTAGCACTATTCAATACCCCTCAGGCCGAGAATTTATTTTTGGACCGGGTAAATGCTCGATTAAAAACTTTGCTATTCAATTTGCTTATTCATTTAAATCCCACGTTACCAAAATGCTACTTTGTTTGATAGGTTTTTGATCTTTTTGATGAAAAGAAAAATGGTGTAATTGAATTTGAAGAATTTGTCCATTCTCTTAGTATCTTTCACCCCAATGCTCCTGTAGAAGATAAAATAAACTGTAAGACGTTAGAGTGAGACAATAAAAATAATAATTCTTAAAGGATGCAACTCGTAAACATGTTTTTTTTTTTCTCCTGCAGTTGCTTTTAGGCTGTATGATCCGAGACAGACCGGGTATATTGAGCGAGAAGAAGTGAGTAAGCTGAAATTAGTAAATGCATTCGCGATATAACCTCCCTCCTATGTTGTTTTATTTGCAATTTTATAGCATTAAGAGTAACAACGTAGTTGTTATCATATCAAAGGTCGGTTGAATTGATGAACCCGAACACGACCTATATCGTGTAACCCGGACACAAACAATGTAACCTATTTATCTAGAGTAAGTCAAACGAGTTGACAGGTTGTAATAAATGGGTTGGCCGGCTGAACTTATAATATTTTTTTTCATCGTAATTTTAAACTAGTTGATCAAAGAACATGACCTGTTTATTTAAACATGTCAACCCGAACATGGACTATTTATCAAACGGGTAACACATTACACCCCAAAGCCTGATTATTTTTGTGTCATATCAGGAATTGCCAAGTGGGCACATAAGGGTTTATGGGTCAACTCGACCCGTTTTAACACGTTGCACAATGCCCAGCCCCCAAAGTGGCCACCTCAAATTACTATTTGATAACCAGATTTGCGTATCTTGTACTGAATAGGTGAAACAGATGCTGATAGCAATGTTAACAGAATCTGAGATGAACTTATCAGATGATCTTCTTGAGGTTATTATTGACAAAGTAAGAGCTTCTCTAACTTGATAAAGCTTTGGTGTATTTTACATCAGTAACCAATTAATATGATGATGATCGATGGTGGTTGTTATTACAGGCATTTGTTGATGCAGATGCTGATGGAGATGGTAAAATCTGTAAAGAAGAATGGGAAGAGTTTGTGCTCCGTTACCCTAACCTTTTGAAGAACATGACTCTTCCTTACCTTGTGTATGTCAATCTGCTTCTTCTTAGTTTAATTCTTATTTCTTAATTTAGAGGTGGCAGTTTGGGCCCGTTTACTATGAATGAGTTGATTTGGGTTATGTTTGATGCATATAGCCTCCTATAATGTGTTAAAGAATCCTGAAATCGCATGGGCATAAGGAAAAAACAGGAATCGCATGTTAAAAAATTGCCTAAAGTCACATGTACAAGTTTTGTTTGAAATCGAATGTGATAAACGAAAGGGAAATCGCATGTTATAAACCCAATTCGCATGTTGATAATGTATCGCGTAGGCAATGTACGTTAAGCCATTTTGTACGTTAACCGGCCTCTATATTTATAGTCTAGTAATGCAGTAATTTGACCATAACAAACAATTTTATTATTTATAAATGTTCTAAAAATTGCAAATAACATTGATTTAAGCCCAAAACTATGTTTATCACTGTGGTCTGATTTTTGGGTTAAAATTTTGATGATTATCCAGGGACATCACCACAACATTTCACACATCGAATGAGAATCCAAGTTGAGAACTTTTCGCTTATTTCCGCATAGTGAAAATCGGCTATCACGAGATACTGCTAGCTTAAGAAAAACTACAGTATGATCAGAGGCGTAGCTTAGTGTGAAGTGAAGGGTGCACCCGCCTCCCCAATGTTTCGGTTAAAAGTGTAAAATTTCCTATTTTTCGTCCGAAAATTTTAAAATTATATAGGATCATCCCCCAATTATTTTGCCTAAATATTTATACAATATATAAATCGGCTCCCATTACTTTCCGCCCCCTCGGAACTTTTGATCAAGCTCCGCCACTGAGTATGATTAAAATTACAACAGGCAAGTTTAGAAGCTTCTTGACTCGTCTCGTTAAACCTTTTGGAACTAGCACACTTACGTAAATAAAATAAGTTTTTTTATAGCTAAATTACCTAAAATATATAGTTTCCAAAATGGCTTGTAAATATAGTTTTTGAAAGGTTTATGGGATGGATGACGTATCTTTCAAGGTTGATTTTGTTCGAAGTCCTAGCTGTTGCGCGCTTGACAAACCACTACAAGAACGGGCCACCTTTAGCGGCGACAGGTGTCGCCGGTATTGCTCCAATTTGTTGCCGCTAAAGGTGGTGCCGGATTCGAGATGGTGGTGCAGGATTCGAGATGGTGGTGACCGGATTCGAGATGGTGGTGATCCGATATTTCTTCCACAAACACAAAAATACACAAAAAAAGCAAAAATTAAAGCCTATAACATGTATATAACAAATGTAGAGAAGAAATGTAACATAAAACAAGTTAAACTAACCGATTGGGCAAAAAATCGAGTGTCTCCGGCGGTGGAAGCAAGAGTTTTGGTGGGAAAAGTGAAGAGGAGAGAGGGAAAGGCGCTGATAAAGCAGATGTTACGTTTACACTTTTACCGGCGACAGCCTGTCGCCGCTATTGATTAGTTGTCGCCGCTATTAGGTTAACCAGGATAAGATTTCTGTGGCTGGGATTTAATGTGGGACACACACTTTTAGGGGAGACAGCTGTCGCCGGTAATGAACTATAAAGCGTCGCCGGTATTGCTGTTTAAATCCCCAATCGTTAGATCAGGATTTTGATCAACGGCTGGGGTTTAGTCTCATGGTCTGTCACGCGGATCGACCAATAGCGGCGACAATAGGGATGTCGCCGCTAATGGCCTCCTATTCTTGTAGTGAACAGATGGATATAAATTTTCGCTGTGACATGTAAGTGTAAGTTGTTTAGAAATTAGAATGTAATATGTATGAACCCGGCTCGTGAATATATGTTCCCGACTTGAGACCTTATATGTTACTTCCATGTATATGTATACCATTATACTCTTATCAATCTCCAAAACAAGACTATCGAGACGAGAACTTGATAGAGAAACAAATAAATTCTCAAAAAGGTTGAATTCAGGCAACCCATTGTATGAAAGCAAATCAAAGTTAACAAACTGATACTGCAACACACAAGTTTTTTATTCTTAAAAATCTAGGAGTTTTTGTTTAAAAAACATCACTTTTTACCAAAGTGAACATTGATTAAAGTTTTTCTTTTAACCTAAATACAAACTTCATTAGCCAATAGAAAGAGATAGGTGTACAAAATGCCCAAAATTTCACACATTACCTAGCCCAATTTTCTTTTTTTTTTTGAAAGGGAAAAAAAGTCGCTTGAATAATGACTATTGAAAGTAGCCCAAATAATAAATGACAATTGAAACTAAAGGAGATATTTTGCTTCCTGTCGGAAATGAGAATAATAGTTAGTGTAGGGGCTAGTGTGTAAAGTGGTGTCCTATATAAACACCATTCTTGTAACCCTAATTTCTTGTACAACTTCAATACAATTTTTCTCAATACAATTCAAACCCTATTCAGACATCATTCTCTATGCCAAACAACATGGTATCAGAGCTTATGATCCTTGAAAACTCTGTTCGTCAATCTCAAAACCAAAAAACTCAAAAACCCATTCAATCCAAACTCAAACCAGAAAAAAAAGCCAACAAATCAACATCAAACCTAGACATCAACCTACAATATTTTTTTCTTTTTACCTTGCTGCCGTCAATTCCTTTTTTTTGTCTTATTGCCGCCCCACTTACTAAAGGAAATTAATTCCTTCTTGTGATCGTGTTCCTGCTTGTTGACTTGTTTGACAAAGAAGCAAAAGTGTGCTTTTATTATCTAATTATCCTTCATTGTGCACCGACTGTTCAGAACATCACGTGGCGATTGTCCTTTTTTGTTTCAAAGGGCCGACAAGAAGTCACAGCGGTGGTGGCGGCGGAAATTTGGAGTCAGCGAACCCTAATTTGTCTTGAACCAGCGAAGGTGTTCAATCCGGAAGTCAGCGAAGTTAGACAAGTCAGCAAGATAGCGGATTTGTTTTTGAACCAGCGAAGGTGTTCGGGCGAAATTATTCGGGGTCCACTTTAAACCTTGAACGCGAGTTCAAGTTACCGGTGTATTTAATAAATACGCCGGTAAGCGAACGTCATTCTCTGGCGTCGTTTTGTTGGCGGATTTAAGTCGCTCAGCTCGGTTACCGGCGAATTTGATAAGTTTTGAACGCGAGTTTACAGGCTTCCAGCGAAGTTAAAAAAAAAAAAAAAAAAAGGAAAAAATTGAAAAATGGAAATCAATCATGAAAAAAATAGTGCTTGGATATTTGATTCTGGTGCTACGGACACCATGACGTTTGAACCATTGGACATACGATCAATGAGCCAACCTCAAAAAACTAAAATCCAGACAGCAAACAACGGAACGATGCAAGTGAAAGGAGGAGGAGTAATTGAAATTTCACCAACTATGAAATTATCAAATTGCCTCTATGTTCTGTCATTATCACACAAATTGCTCTCAATTAGTCATATTACCAAAGAATTAAATTGCACGTTACTAATGCACCCTACTTTCTGCCTCCTACAGGATATCAGGACGGGTGTGATTATCGGACGTGGTACTGAGCGCCACGGATTGTACTATGTGGATGAAGTGGCTCAACAGGGTACTGTGATGTTGGCACATGGAACAGAAAACCGGGAAGCCTGGCTATGGCATAGACGTTTGGGACACCCATCCAGTGGTTATTCGCACATTTTGTTTCCAAAACTTTTCCCTTCAAATGGAAAAACAGATTGTGAAACCTGTCTTCGTGCTAAAAGCCATCGACAACCATTCAAACCTAGCAATACGAAAGTTGCTTCACCGTTTTCACTAATCCATTCTGATGTGTGGGGTCCTGCCCCTGTGATGGGGGGCAGGGTCTTCGGTACTTTATACTGTTCGTGGATGATTGCACTCGCATGACATGGGTATATTTTTTAAAAACCAAAGCTGAAGTTTACGAAAAATTTGTCACATTTTATGCTATGATTCAAACCCAATTTCAAACTCAAATCCAAATCCTTCGATCCGACAATGGGGGAGAATTTGTCAATACATCTATGAAACAATTCTTTAAAACCAAAGGATTAATTCATCAAACCTCTTGTGCCCATACCCCCGAACAAAACGGTGTTTCCGAACGAAAAAACCGTATTATTCTTGAAATGACTCGAGCCCTTTTGATCGAATCTCAGGTCCCTAAATCCTTCTGGCCGGAGGCAGTTGCAACTTCTGTGTATCTGCTGAATCGGCTTCCCACAAAAGCTCTTAAATTTAAGACCCCCTTAGATTGTTTGTCTAAGTCTGCCAGTATTCCTCATCCTCTTACCCTTGAACCCCGAATCTTCGGGTGTACCGCATTTGTTCATATACCCAAAACCAATCGAAACAAGCTTGGCCCATGTGCTGAAAAATGTGTATTTGTCGGCTATGGAATCGATCAAATAGGTTACCGGTGTTATAATCCAACAACTCGTCAAATGTTCACCACAATGAATGTTGACTTTCTTGAAACAAAATACTTTTATAACACCCAACTCAGTGGTCAGGGGGAGAATAACAGTATAGACACTCTGAGCTGGTTAACCCAAATTCCCTCATCTGAAGAAGTCACAACAGAAAACTATCACAGTACTGCGAGTCCTTCAAGCACAGACACACAATCCGCGGAGCACAGTACCACTGAAGAAAGTCCATCCAACGTGATGCCTGAGGTAAGAAATATTGAGAACCCTGAATGTTCTACGTCTTATAACCATGAGACAACAGGGGAAAACATAGAACCGACAAATACAGAACATGTTGATCCAAATGTTGAACAGGTTGAAAATCAGGTTGAAAATGAACCAGTAGTGGTTGAACATGTTGAACCACCAGGTGCAGCAGAGACAACCGAAAGATACTCTCTTCCTCCCAGAGCCAATAGAGGGGTCCCTCCAAAACGGTATTCCCCAGAGAGGGAGACTAGAAATTCAAGATATCCTGTAGCTAATATGGTCAACGGGAACTTATCTAACAGTGCGAAAGCGTTTGTTACTTCTCTATACACTGAACAAATACCTAATTCCGTAAAGGAAGCTCAAGGTAAGAAGAACTGGGAAGAAGCAATGGAAGTGGAGATGCGTGCTCTCATGAAAAACAACACGTGGGAGAAGTGCGTTCTTCCTAAAGGAAAGAAAACAGTTGGATGCAGGTGGGTGTATTCGGTTAAATATAAACCAGATGGTTCCATTGGGCGATACAAAGCTCGGCTTGTAGCCAAGGGTTACACTCAGACGTATGGGATCGATTACTCTGAGACTTTTTCTCCGGTTGCAAAAATGGATACCATTAGAGTACTCTTCTCCGTAGCAGCCAATAAGGAATGGCCACTTCACCAGTTTGATGTTACAAATGCCTTTCTCCATGGAGACCTAACAGAAGAAGTCTACATGGAAGCACCTCCAGGTTTTTCAGGGGGTTTTAAAGAAGGGGAAGTTTGTCGGTTGAAAAAATCCCTTTATGGGCTAAAGCAGTCTCCTCGGGCATGGTTTGGGAAGTTCACTTTGGCCATGAAAGAGTATGGGTATCACCAAAGTAACGCTGATCATACTCTGTTCCTCAAGAGAAGAAACAGACTTGTAACTTGCTTGATCATATATGTAGACGACATGATTATTACCGGAGATGATACAGAAGAAATAGCACGGCTGAAAAGGAATCTGTTTTCAAAGTTTGAAATGAAAGACCTTGGGAATCTTAAGTATTTCCTCGGGATAGAAGTTCTCAGGTCTAAGCAGGGGATTTTCATCTGCCAAAAGAAGTATGTCCTTGATCTCCTAGCAGAAACTGGGTTGATTGATTGCAAACCAGCAGATACTCCAATAGTGGTGAATCACAATCTTCACATGGAACTCAATGGAGAACTTGCAGACAAAGAAAGGTATCAACGGCTTGTGGGCAAGTTAATTTATCTCTCTCACACTCGCCCTGATATAGCTTATGCTGTTGGAGTGGTGAGTCAGTTCATGCATCAACCTCAAGTTGCCCACATGGAAGCTGCTCAGAGAATTTTAAGATATCTCAAGGGAACGGCAGGCCATGGAGTGTTGTTCAAAACAAATGGACATTTAAATGTTGAACTCTACACTGACGCAGACTGGGCAGGGGATAAGGGAAACCGAAGATCAACATCAGGATATTTTTCCTTGGTTGGTGGGAACCTCGTTACCTGGAGGAGTAAGAAACAGAAAGTAGTCGCTCTATCGAGCGCAGAAGCGGAATTTAGAGGTATAGCTCGAGGGTTAAGCGAAGTTCTGTGGATCAGGAAGCTGCTAGAAGACATTGGTTTTTCCCAAAAGGCTCCTAGTAAAGTCATGTGTGACAATACAGCTGCAATACAAATCTCAGAAAACCCAGTTCAACATGATCGAACAAAACACGTGGAAGTGGATCGACATTTCATCAAAGAAAAGTTGGAAGCAAGAATCATAGAACTCCCTCATGTTTCGTCAAAAGATCAACTCGCAGATATACTCACAAAGGCAGTCAACGGAAACGCGTTTAGTAGCTGTTTGAGCAAGTTGAGTATTGGTGACCCCACTACTCAACTTGAGGGGGAGTGTCGGAAATGAGAATAATAGTTAGTGTAGGGGCTAGTGTGTAAAGTGGTGTCCTATATAAACACCATTCTTGTAACCCTAATTTCTTGTACAACTTCAATACAATTTTTCTCAATACAATTCAAACCCTATTCAGACATCATTCTCTATGCCAAACAACACTTCCATGGCGCAATTTTCACGTGAAGTGGACTGAACATATGCAATTTTTATTAGCCGTCCTGAGCATCTTTGAAAATCTGGGGGGGTTTTGGACGAATTAAAAATACAGGCTCCTATAATATAAACTTTTAAAAGAATATATAAAAAACTTAAAATATATTAAAACAATTATAACCAGAGGGAATTATCAACTGTTGCGACAGTCCGGTTTAAACTAATATTTATGTGGGCAAGTAGATAAAAAACACATCACACTCGCATTTGCACATCAAACGTGGAAATAAAACACGTTGTAAGGGTATATTCTATAAATATGAGAAAGTTGTGTTGTAATTAAAAAAAAACGTAATTTGAGATCATGTAAAACCATCATAACCTATCCAAATTTGTTTAAAAAATCATAGAGCCAAAAGAAAAACAAAATAAGTTTTTTCTATTATAAAAAATATATATTGTTTCGGAACATGCAAAGTAATTGTAAATTAAACAATAATTCAAATGCAATTTAAATATTCATTTTTGAACAAAATAATAATTCAAATGTAATTTAAATATATCATTTTTGACACCAGGATTAGAATCTGGGTCATCTTATTGTTAAAGCAACCTGTCAACCACATGACAAAGTGCTTCTTTTTGCATTTATTCAATTAAGCGTTTATATAACCGTCGTTGCCTACCCCGTCCACCCTACGAAACGGCCCTGCGTGAACTGGTTAGGTGTAATTTTCGCTAATGTGCCACGTCTTGTTTTTCAATTGGTTGTTAAAGGGGAAAGTTATGTTTAAAAACAAAACAAACACACACACAACACACACATCGTGTGTGTTCTAGATCGATCAGGGGAACTCCCCATGAACCAAACCCTAGTTCTAACATAATCATCAAATTGAGGAGTCAAACGAAGCTCAAATTCATAACCGAGCATAGATTAATGATCACCTTCACAAGGGGATCGCAAGGTATGTCTTAAAAGTTAGTTTGGTGATTATGCATGAAGCGAGTTATGATGTAAATCACGAATTTGTATGAAATTGAGTATGAGTATGTGTTAGAATCATCATTTGGAACATGGATTATGCATGAATTAGGTTAATTTGATGTTTAAGGGTGAAACCCACTAGTTATGGTGAGAATGATGATTTGAATCATCATCCATGTCTAATTCTTGTTGAATGTTGATGTATTTTGATTTGTATGATGGATTCTTGTTAGAGGAATTGAAAGAAATGTGATAGTAGTATGTTTGATGTTTATGCATGTATGATTCATGTTGATTAGAAGGAAGAAATTGATGAATTATGTATGAGATTTGAAGGATATGCATGAACTAGTTGTACACTATGCTTAGGAGGTAGTACACACATCAAAAGCATGAAGAAATTATGAAGAACTTAAGATTTGATCACTTGTAAGTGATTAGAAAAATAGTTATGAAGTGGGTTTTGATGATATGATAAAAATGATAATATGTTCATATTATTGATGTTTGAAATCGTTTATATGTGTGAATGTTTAAAGAAATTGGATAAGAAATGATGAATTGTTGTTAGATGAATTGAATAAAATGTGATGATAATATGTTTGATGTTTAATTTTAAATACCACATGTTGATTAGTAGAATGATTTGATGAACCATGTAAGAATTTAGAAGATTGTACATGAATTAGTTGTACGTTATGCTTAAAAGGTGGTACGCACACCAATCGTATGATAAAATGTATATATTGTCGTCCGTATAGTCGATTATGATGTTACGGGTATATAATGATAAGTCGAAAGTTAAAATTAAATGAACCGTTGACTTCTAAAAGTCAATTGGGTATAAGAAGAATGGTTAGACGTGTTGTCATAATTGTAAGATTAGAGTAAGTTATACGGTGCGTGTTAGACTTATGTGTGTTTGATGTGATGACATGATGAATTACATGAGTGCAAATGGATATGGGTATGGCTATATGAGTTACGTTTGTTAGAAATGACTAATGATATGACCGTTAACATGTACAAATGAGTATGCTAATAAGAGCGTGATTTCGATGAAATGGAAGCATAGGAATCACGTCGAGACGAGCTCAAGCACGAGGTGTTAACGGGCCAAGAGGAGGCAAGAGATCGGGTACGAGCACGGACGCATAAGGTAAGTGATTCCGTAATCACTTCTTAGTTGTTTATGTAAAGTTATATGCAACTTAATTAAATATGATAATTGAGGTCAAATAGGAATGAATTGTATGATGTCGATGAAGTATTAAACGGATCTTAGTTTTGATCCGAGCAAGGTATGTGTGATTAAGAATTGTAGCTAAGTAGTAGGATTGGTTACTTATGTAAGGAATTCCTTTGTTGTTAAGAATAGAGCGAAATTGACAAAAACGCCCTTGATAGGTATATCGGGCAAACGACCTTAAATGTCTATTGGAAACAAGCGAATCGATTAGAGTAATGTTTTGGTCATGTGTGAAAGCGAAGAGTATGGTTTTGGTATGTCATAAACCATTTAATGCGCAAATACCCATAACGGGTCAAATAATTAGAAAATGATAATAAGCCGATAGGGCGTAAGATAAGAATTTCCTTAATCCGGATGTGGGATTTTAATTTCATATGATAGAATGTGAATTTACAAGCATGTAGGAAGAAACGGGAGGTTAAACGGGTAAACGGTTCAAAAGTTATGCGCGTTTTAGTGCGTACGAACGACAAAACAACACAGCAGAAAACTGATGTTTCTGGAGGCCGTCGCCCTAGGGGCCGTCGCCGATGCCCCCTAGAAACACCAGTTTTGCCAGAAGCCTTAATTACCTGTCTACGGGTGTTTCTGGCTACGGGTAATTGCAAGGCCCGTCGGCGACGGCCTCCCCAAGTCTCGAAAGCTGAAATCTTGTTATTTAAGTTGATTTATGCATCGTGGGCTTCGGTTTGTTATCCGTGGACTACGGCGGGCTTTCTAAACTTGATTTTGATCGATCCTTAGATGTTTATGGGCTATAAATCAAAGTTTAAGTCCCATGTAGATAACGTATGAGTATGTAAGAGGTATGCAAGATGTTGTACGTGTATGTAGATGCGTATTTATGTATATATGAAGATACGTATGATAGCATGTATATATGTAAGGAGGTAGGAAAGGTATGTATGTATGCATATGTGTATTTATGTATGTATGAAGATATGTACGAGTGTATGCATGTATGTAAAGATGTAGGAAAGGTATGCACGTGTGCAGATGTGTATGTATGTATGTATGAAGATATGTACTAGTGTATGCATGTATGTAAAGCTGTAGGAAAGGTATGCACGTATGCAGATGTGTATGTATGTATGTATGAAGATATGTACGAGTGTATGCATGTATGTAAAGCTGTAGGAAAGGTATGTACGTATGTAGATGTGTATGTATGTATGTATAAAAATATGTATGAGTCTATGCATGTATGTAAAGTTGTAGGAAAGGTATGCACGTATGCAGATGTGTATGTATGTATGTATGAAGATATGTACGAGTGTATGCATGTATGTAAAGCTGTAGGGAAGGTATGTACGTATGCAGATGTGTATGTATGTATGTATGTATAAAGATATGTACGAGTGTATGCATGTATGTAAAGATGTAGTAAAGGTATGTATGTATGTAGTTGTGTATGTATGCATATATAAAGACATGTATGAGTGTATGCACGTATGTAAAGTTGTAGGAAGGGTATGTACGTATGTAGATGTGTATGTAAGTAGGTATGTAAGTACGTATGTATGCATGAATTAGATACGTTGAGTGTTAACGTTATTAATGGTGTACCTTAAGAATGAAAAGAAATGCAGGTGCATTATTGAAGCCTCACCAAGAAATGGATACGCAGATGAAATGCTTAAAGTTTGAAAAATGACGAAATGTGAAGTGTACGTGAATGAATCTTGTTTATATAATGTGTGCTAATGTTATGAATGTATGTGGTGAGTGCAGGTTGTGCGGTTCATGGGCGATTATTACAAGGGGTAGAGATCGAAGACCGAGTCACAAGATAGATTGTACGGGAATAATCGAGTATGTACTTTAGTAAACGGGAGTTATGCTTTTGTTTTGTAAAAGAGATATTTTTAAAACAAACTTTCAAGTAAGTCAAGACGTTGTTAATGAAAGAAGTTTTATGGCACGAATTTCCGCTGCGACTTTTGTCAAATACCTGTTAGGGTCTTACAGATTTTCCTGGCCAAAAATTGAAACCCAGTAGTTGTTGGTTAAGGCGGTAATTCCCGGAGGTGGTTTTATCGATCACCACCGACTTTAGTATCTGCTAGATATTTTTTTCCCGGTGGTGTGGTTAAATAAAGTCTAGATCTCACTTTTCCAGACATGTAGTGGTGGTAGTATCCGTTAATGTTGTGGACTAGTGGTGGTTTGGTTAAGAAAAAAACTGCAGATTAAAGTACTATTCACTCAAAATGGTAATTGTTATAGTATAAATATAAATGTTATAGTATAAATATAAATACTATGTTTAGATTCCTTATAACAATTCCCTGTACTTATAAATACAACTAATTCCAAAAGGAAATTACAGAAAAATAGAAGGAAAACGAGTAACAAGTTATGCTTGTTAACCCTTTTTAGATAGCAAAATTAAGTCTTTTTAAAAAGATACTTTCATAAATTTTAACGTCATAACATTACTATGCATGACTCTTTTGACTCGACTAAGTAGCTCCATAGCTTCTGACGCAAGGAACCCAAAAGTATCGAAAACAAATGGTATAAACACGTGTTGGTTATCAAAGCACGCTTTCTCGTATTTGGTCACTTTTTCCGAAGCAGTTTTTTTAAATAGACAAACCCACCGTGAAAGCACTACTTCTCAAGCCCACAATAGGGAATACCTTTGTTAAGATCTACACACGCATGTTTCCCTCCCATCTATCCAAAGACCAAACTGTTAGTTGGTATGAGTGTTGATCTTTAATGGGCTGGTCAAGAAATTCACAGGTGTCTCTTTCTTAGCAGAACTCCCTGCAAGTCTAAATATTTCAAAAAGAACGTGACTTACCAAATCGTGCCGGTATCTGAACCCCGAGTGCACTATACAATATAGTGCATGCTCCCCAAAGAAGTCTAAACACGTCTTACGACAAGCATGGCATAACTCATCAACCCAAATACGAATATCATGAGACGATACTTAAAGATAGTACGATACTTCACCAATGACATATGTTAGCCTAACACATCTATGAGGATAAATAGAAGAAAATCTTAAGCATGTGATGCTTGTAAACACTCAAAAACCGTTTTTTATGTAACTTAATAAAAGTGAACAAAATATATAATCATAAAATAAAACCAAAAACAAAAATACACTCCGAATTTAATAAAATATAGTCCTTTTCATTGATCACAAGAACTTCATTACACCCCCTTTTTTCCTACCCACACGACCATTTCCACGTGATTTCTTTCAAACATAACTCACATCTTCTCTCTTTCTTAATCAACTAACGACCCCCACTAATATGTAACACTTTCAATCATCATCTACCCACTTGAAATGGAACCAAAATCAATCCCACAAGGCCTCACAGCAGACGAATACTCCGAGCTTCAACTCTTAATCAATGCATACCACCTGTTCGACAAAATTCCAAACACATGCACATCCCTAATAACCCAACGCATAGACGCACCCACAAACATAGTGTGGCCTCTAGTACGCCGTTTCGACAACCCGCAACGATACAAGCATTTTATCAAGAGTTGCAGCATGTTTGGGGATGGTGGTGTGGGAAGCATACGTGAGGTTACGGTCATATCGGGCCTCCCGGCCTCCACGAGTACTGAACGGCTGGAGTTGTTGGATGATGAGAAGCATATTTTGAGCTTTAGAGTGGTCGGTGGTGAGCATAGATTGAATAACTATCTTTCGGTTACGTCGGTTAATGAGTTTGAGAAAGAGGGGAAGGTTTATACGGTGGTGTTGGAGTCTTATATTGTTGATATACCTGCGGGGAACACGGTGGAGGATACTAAGATGTTTACGGATACGGTTGTGAAGTTGAATTTGCAAAAGTTGGGTCTTGTGGCGATGGCTTGTTTGCATGGGAGTGAATGAGTAGGTTTGGTACGGTGGTAACGGTGGTTGTACGGTGGTTTCAGTAGCAGTGGGGACTGGGGTGGATTGGTGGCATTAATATATGAAAGTTAAATAAATCAAGATTTTGATGTGGCCGTGTGATCTTTTGTATTGTTAATTTTTCATTTTATAGTTGAAGATGTGTAATTTCAAATAAGTCATTTGCATTTGGGGTCAGTATATGCATGAAATTAGCAATTTCAAGTTGTACTTCGTGTAGTTGTCTTAGACTTTTATCATATATGTATTAAAAATCAAAATTGCTAATAAACATGTTAAAACAAAGCATTAAATTTGTTAATAAGGTTATCTGTAAACGTATGATACCTCAAAATCTCAAACTAACACCAATAGTAATATATATATACAGGGGAAGGTTCATTTGAGAAGAAATTTAATGTGATAAGAAAAAGAAAAAAAAGGCATATTAGTAAAATACTATTTCATTTATAACTTATGTCATTAATTTTTAACTCTTTAATTAATTAGTCAAAGAAATCATTAATTATCCTACATATAATCTACAAAACCTACACATATCAATTTTTTCCTACATTTACATATACATTATAGAATTTTATCCTACACAGTCAAAATTTATCCTACACACCTCGAAATATATCCTACACAACTCGTAATTTATCCTACACAACTAGTAATTTATTCTACACTTGAAATTAAGTTGTTTTTTTAATTTGGAAAAAAGTATATATTTTGAAAAGGAGTTACAAATTTAATTTAGTTAGTTATTAAAGTGGAAGAATACAAATTAATGATTTTTGTAAGTTTACCAATATACCCTTATATTAAAATTAAATGCAAATATTAAATGAAGTGAAATGAAGCATTTTTATTGGTTGAAACTTCTTCTTTTCTCTTCTTACAAAATTTTTTTTCTCATTTGAACCCTCCAATATATATATATATGAGTAAATTACAAGTTTTGTCCTTTATGTATGTCCCAAATTGCAGGCGCTGTCCTTTGTCTTTAAAATTGATGAGTTTTGTCCTTAATGTTTGCAAATCTTGCACGTTATGTCCTTTAGGCCAAACCCAGTTAGATTTTTTGGTTAAAATTGGTCATGTGCAAGGCATGTGAGGGTACTATTGTAATTTCATTGTCCAATGACTATTGTGTAAGATAAATTATATCAAGGGGCTAATATGTAAAAATAAAACCAAATAATTTAAAATATTATTTTTATAACCATATATATATATATTTTCTGGAATTAGCAACCACCTATCACCACCATCCTGCACCTCCACCACCACCCCCCTTCACCGCCACCACTACCTCTACCACCCTTAATCAAGCTTTATAAAATTAATCTAATAATCACCATAAACAATAAATTCAACTAATAATCACGAGAAACTGTATAAAATCAAGCTGTATAAATTAATTTAATAATCACTAGAAACTTCATGAAACAAGATTTGAAGTTGTTAAATAAAAGATAGAACAATAAAAGATAAGCTAGGTAGCTTGTAAGAAGCTTTGACCAGCTTACCTCCGGCAACAAACTTCTTCAATTGAGTCAACGTCTCGCCGGAAGATTCTTCATTTCTTCTTCTTCTCTTCGATTGAGTCAACTAACACCACCTCCACCACCGCACCTAACCCACCGCCGCCGCACCTTCACCACCGCATCTCCGCCGCAGAAAGAGGGGTTTCAGAAAGAGGTGATGGTGTGTTTATATGTTTCTGTTTCTGTTTCCGGCTATCCGCCACCGAATCTCCGCCGCAGTTGGTCACCATCCACAACCCACCACCACTCCGGCCACCACCACCTGTAACCGCCCCTAACACCACCTCCACCACCACTTCGACCACCACCACCTGCAACCGCCCCTAACACCACCTCCACCTCCACCTCCACTACCGCTAACCCACCTTCACCATCCCACACAACCCACTACCGTATCCACCATCACAAACCCACCACCACATCCATCTTCACCATCCACAAACCCACCACCACAAAAATCTAGATCTACTAAAACACCTCCACCGTCGCCGTCGTTCTCAAACACCTCCACCATCACCGTTGGATTCACCGAAGCACCAACACCACCACCACCGTCGTACCTAACCCGCCGCCGCCCCTAACCACCGCCACACACCAGCTTGAATCTGTTACCACCACCGCTGTACCTAACCCCCCGCCGCCCCTAACTCACCACCGCCACACATCACTTCAATCTATTGTTAGAGAGAGGAGAGAGAGAGTTTATCAGATTAGAGAGAGAGAAGAGAGAGAGAGTTTGTATATATAGTGTTTTACTTTTAAGTTTGTACAAAATGGCCCCTGAATAGAAGTTCTTTACAAAATAACCCCTGTATAGTTGAAATGACAAGAATACCCTCACATGCCTTGCACATGACCAGTTTTAACCAAAAAATCTAACTGGGTTTGGCCTAAAGGACATAACGTGCAAGATTTGCAAACATTAAGGACAAAACTAATCAATTTTAAAGACAAAGGACAGCGCCTGTAATTTGGGACATACATAAAGGACAAAACTTGTAATTTACTCTATATATATATATATATATATATTGGCCGGTTATCATACAAATACACTAATCGTACATAATGTACGCTACAATCACAACCGTCAGATCATCTCATTTAAACCGCGTGTTTAACTATTAAATTAATCAAATTAAAATTAATAAAAAGAAACCGCCAAGGTTAAAATCGTCCAATGCGAGATCAAAACCCCAGATAACTAGCACACAATAACTACAATCATACCGTAAAACCCAAAATCAACATTGCATTCTCCTTCTCCCAAGTTCCCTACTACTCTCCGTTGCGATTCAACTAAGATTCATGAGTTTTGAGAAACGAAGCAAAGTAAACAACGACATACCACAAGCGAAGAAGATGAATCCAGGTATCGATTGACATTTGCGATTTTATAATGGAATATACAGGGACTTTAATGTCAAATGCGATTTTGTTTGTTTATTAAGGTTTTAGACTGAAACATATAGTTTTATAAGATTAGGTATTGTTCATAACTACGTTTATGGTTATTTATTAGGTTTTGCATGATTATGCAGTTTCCTTAATGATAAGCTGATATATGTGCGATATTATATAGGGTTTTGTATTACAAATGCGATTTTATATGTAAAGTTTTGTTTGAAGAAGGTTTTGGTCTTAGGTTAGGTTGAGCTTGCGAATTGATAAAAACCTCCTGCGATTTCATATGATTAGTTAGTTTTAGGGAATTATGATTAAATTATACATGCGATTTTGTATTTTTTTAGTTGCCTAAAGCATGAGATTTATATAGATTGGCTAATTTTGTTAATGCTTAACTAATACATGCGAATTGATAACTCATTCACGCGATTTTATCACTTAATGACTTAGTGTACATGATTAACTGATAAATGCGATTTTATAAAGGTTTTTGACTGATAGCATGCGATTTTGTAGAAATAGAGTCTGATGATGACTTTGAAGGCCCAATATCAGCACTGATAAAAGTTAACAAAAATAGAGAAAGAAGGATAGTTGAAGAAAGTTCTGAAGATGATGACTTTGTTAAGCCAATCCCAAAAAAGAAAAAAAGATGACAGGAAATTTAAGATACAGACAAAAAAACATTCAAAAAAGGTGGAACCACCTAAAACAGAACATAGGGAATTCTTCAAATACAGCAACGAAACAATACTGCTGAGATGCCAACCTAACTAATATATGGATACTGTGAGAAAATTTTCAAAAAAAAAAAAAAAACAGGTTGATGAGGTGAAGAATATGGGATTTGGAGCTATTCTAGATATGAATATCAACCATATTTCGACAGGATTGGCATATTGGCTAGCCAGAAACTTTGACGAGAAGTTCGATACGCTAAACGTAGGAAAACACCAAATAAAAATAACATCGGACACAGTGTAACAACCCGCACTTTCGTGCATTGTTACTACTCGCTACACTCGTTACGCCTAGCACCAGAGATTCGGATCATAATGTAACTATATCGCATACATCGCTATTCGAAGGATAATCACATATTTTCGCAATACATTATCGCTATATCACATCGCAAACACCAACACTCACGATGACATTGAGTGAGGACCTATTCTACCCTCCTCGATGGCCGTGATGTGTCGAAACGCAAACAACTAATGCTAACAAAGACTCTAGGGTGAGTGCTATAGCTCCAGCCGTCGTGACGATGATGCCAATATGAGCAGGTAGTACCCCGTCAGTCATTGTGGTACAACGCATATACTAACGCTCACGATGACGTCGAGAGAGGACCTACTCTACCCTCCGCGATGGCCGTGACGCGTCATAACACAACGCACACACTCGAAACGAACACATAGAAATGTGAATACGTACATACGACCTTTTTGTGATTAATTATAATAAATACATACATATCTATACGGAACAGTGTAACAAAATCATCGCAACGCTTAACGATCGAAACGGTATGCCAAAACTCAGCTCGTCGGAGGTGTTTGACCGAAAGACACTTCGGTCGGATAGCCATCCGGCCGGATAGCCATCCGGTCGGATGACCATCCGGTCGAACAGCCATCCGGTCGGACCACATCACTTCCTTTCTCCTCCTTTGCCTATAAATAGCTCGTGTCACATCACTTGAACAGTGATGTGACAGCTCTCACTCGACCTGCACGCTCTTGGACCCTTTTCTCTCGATTTCTTGCGATTCTTGTAAGTTTCCGACCTAAATCTTGTACTTCTATGATCTACATTCAATTCTACACCTTTCTATCTTTTAAAAATCCAATTTTAACCGTGAAATCTGCTGATTTGAGGTGTTCTAGGATGATGTCATCAAGAGTTCATATGAACTTCAAAGTGTGACCTCATTTTCATCATGAACAGCTCAGATCTGAGTGATTTCCACATGTTTTTACACAAATCTCGTCCAAATCTATGTTATCTAATCAAAGGGTTATGTGATTTCGGGTTAAACATGGGAAACCGTCAAGAACGGCCAAATCTGATGGAACGGGGTGGTTCCCGGCCGTTAGAACGGGTCGGACTTGAGGGAAATTACAGTTGTTTAGTACGATATCACACCACCTCGGTCAAATCACCATTATTCTTTTTCAAAACCATCAAGTTCATGACGATCAGGACGTCGGAACGGATTGCCGTCCGACCGGATTTCCGTCCGATCAGAGTGCACTTGGAGCTTTCAACTCATCATCTCAAACGAGTGACCATCCGACTGGATTGCCATCCGATCGGATAGTCACTAAACAAACATCATCCAAACAAGTGACCATCCGACCGGATTGCCATCCGACCGAATAGCCACTAGTCAATCAGCATGCCATCCGACCGGACAGCATGCCATCCGACCGGACAGCATGCCATCCGACCGGATTACCACTAAGAACTATAATTCAACTTTTCACCGTTTAACGCACCGCGCATCGCTTACGCTACCATTCCATGTTCAGACAACTCAGACGCGCTCTCAATCAATCCAATCAAGTTGTGTTTACTTGCTGAAAACGTACTGTGAGTATACTTGAACCCTTTTTGCTTTTGCACTTTTGGGTGTAACATACGTTGCTATCAAATCGAATTATATCGAATGCTTAAACTACTTATCACTTGTGAATGACTTACGTGCATAGTTATACGTGATGCTAGTTACATATGTGCTAGGACTTATACTCGCGACGTCCCACCATGACTAGTATAGTACTATTGCGCCCAACGGGGTCTAGTTTGCCATCGCGTATTCGATTATCGAGGACTTAGCTGGTAGTATCGGTTTTATGAGTATATATGTCGTGTATCCCGTTTATGTATGTATGAATTCGCAGCACTTTAACCTATTATGCTATTACATATCAAACCTGTATACTCGCCAATACTTTGTATTGACTTTATTTTAACGTATGTTGCAGGTTAGATCGCAGACCATCTCAATCAAGCCAGGGAGTCTAGAAACTTCACTAAAAATCTAGGTTGTCGGATTTGTATTGTTCGAGAGAATAAGAAATCTGTGACGACTTATGTGATTGTAATTGTTTGTTAGTATGGGATAATGAACGCCTTAATTATTGTCGCAAAATAGTTGTTATGGATTCTCCTGAGCAATCTGATTCGCCTAGTGCCGCGCCCCGATGATTTCGCCATCGGTTGAGGTGTGACAGATTGGTATCAGAGCCATAACTATAGGGAATTAGGTAAGACATTCGACCTAGTCCGAGTTGAAGTCTTAGAAATGACCTAGTCTATAGTCTAAGTACCAATGGGCCGACTCGTGCGAACTTAGTAGGAATTGCACGGGCCTACTTGATACTCTCATTCGAAGTCGCTAAAACTACTACTTCGCGTGAACACCGCATACTACAATTTCACGCGAAGAGCCTTTCCTAAGGTCTGAATATTACTTAGCCTTTCCTAAGGCCAACACAATACACATGTTTTCGAAAATACTCGCATAATGAAACCGAGTGATCCAGTCGAGACCAGGTGTGAAAACCAAGAGCTCTCGACGAGATCGCCCACTCAGCGCATTTTTCTAGCACGAGAACCTTTCATCGGGTTAGGAGTGACATCCACATCTCGACGAAAGACTCCATTTCGAAATCTAGTGGAACTCACAAATTTAATCGAAGAGCATAACCACAATTAGGAATGAAGTTGTTAAGTCAGGGGTGAAACCCGTACCTTAATAAGCCGTTCCACTCTCTATAAAATGGTTTTAAAAAAGATCTCACCAAGGACTCGACCATGACAACGACTCGAGCCACGCGAAGACTAGGAGGATGAATGCCATGAGCTGCATCCCAGTGGAAGCATAAGTCTTCTAGGTCAACGCGCGTGCACGAACTTGTAGGGTATAGTTGGGTTACCTTGGGTAGTTGACGCCTAAACACCCGAGGCACTCCGATTATTTTACTAAGTCTATGACTCGCCGGTTTTACATTTTGATGAACTTAGTTATGCTTGATGTGTTTATTTTCGCTCCCTGTTTTACAAACGCACAACTCGCACAGCCGTCGCAATCTAAAACGAAAATCGAGTACTCGCAACAAAACTAATGCTTAACTATTCACTCTCGCTCTCTCTTTTCATCGCGTCCTCGCGCTATCTATACAAACATGTGAGTAGATATCGCAACAGTATATACATATATTTATGCAAACGAAATCGCCTACGTGTGAGAACTTAGGATTTCATGTTTCCTATGTGGCTCCTATGTGTATACATAATACTATACTACTTGCAACAAGTTTTAAACGCGCTCAAATCGCAACGCAAAACTTAAAATCATTATGATCGAATCTCACTCCAAGTCTCTTTCTGTCTAGATGCCTTCCAACAACTCTACTTCGAGAATGTCAGCAAGGAGACGAGCCAAACGAAGGGACGAAAAGAGGATCGCCTCCCTTGTGGTCAAGGGAGTGGCCGAAATGATTCCTCAGATCGTCGCTCAAGTGCACTCTCTTAGCAACTCTCGAGCTTCGGAAGACGCCAAGACAAAAGAGCCGCAGTCTACTTTTCCTTACAAACACTTCAAAGCCTGTGATCCGATGGAGTTCACAGGTGAAGGAGGTGTCTCTCAACTACTCCAGTGGTTCGGTTCGATTCTATCGAAGTCACCCATCGACAGAGTGGGTGTCCCGATGATTTTCGTACTACTTGCGCTACCGGAGTATTTCAATCGCGAGCACTCGACTGGTGGACCGCCGAACGCAACAAACGTGGGATCTCCGCGGCTTACGCCCTCTCCTGGAATGAGTTGAAAGAGCTCATGAAGAAGGAGTATTGCCCTCCCCACGAGATTCAGAAATTGGAAGACGAATTTTGGAAAATCAAACAGGACGAAGGTGACAACGCTGGCTACACTGCAAGGTTCAAACAGCTAGGCATTGTTTGCCCAAGTCAAGTCGACACCTCAGGAAAAGCCATTGCGAAATACATTCGTGGCTTGCCTGAATGTGTGGGCGATTTTGTCAAAGCTGCCAAACCTACTACCATCGAAGAAGCCTACCGCTTAGCCGCAGAAATCAACAACAAACGACTCATGGAAGGGTTTTTCTCCAAGAATCCTGTCAAGAAAACTTATCAAGCAATCGTTATTAATTCTTCTGACGAATCTACCGACGTTTCTTCTAACGAATCTTCCGATGATTCTTTGGACAAATCTACCGACGAATCATCCAGCAACGACTCGACCGAAGATTCTGAAAGTGAATCCTCAGACGAATCATCCAACGACGACACCTCATCACAAAACACCGACAAACCCAGCTGCAAATGAAAGATTTCAAGCCCGAACTCATCAACAACCAAACTGCTGCAACCGAAGCCTCTTCAAGCAGTTCTGGTGTTTCCAAAGCGAGCTTACACTGGAGCTCATCCCCAGTGTTACTCATGCACCTACCATCACCAGGTCGGAGCTGACTGTCGCTATTGCAAAAACTGCAACCGTTACGGTCACTTCACCCGCAAATGCCACACCGAACCGCGAACTTGAGTACAACAACAATAGCTCCAGCAAAAGTCTTCAACACCAAGCATCTAGCAAGCATAGGATAATGTTATAATGATACGATTTTTGACGTTAATTTCTAAGTATTGAACTTACTCTATTACTCGATGTTGCCACTATGTGTAACGTTAACTCTCGCTTTCACTCTCTAGTCGTCGCACTGAGACTAGCTTCACACACACGAACTATATACTATATCACGATATAACGTGTTTTAACCTCACTACACTCTTAGAATAAGGTATGATAAACGTGCAAGGAATGACTAATCACGGGTGCACACGGGATTATTTGGGTCAGTGCACGGAGATCGTAGTAAATTCTAAGGTGCCATAAGCGTCTCGACAACGTGTGACACCAAATCACGGGATGTAAGTAGTAGGGGTCAAGCAAGGTGTGCTTTATCATACTACCGAAGTTTCGTGAAGAAAGTGCCACATGGAGTTGAACGCTATTTGACCCATTATACTATTACGATTATTTTCGACACCCTACACTTAGTCGCAAGGCGTAACAATTGAATCGCATCACTGCGAGACTTTTCATAAGTCTGCGAACGCAATGCAATCGCCTCATCGATAGACCTTGGTGGGTCTACCCCGCAGGGCAATTGCAGCGACGCAAGCCTGGACGTAAGTCCACATCGCAACTCAATCGCAGTTTTGTTGGAATCTATCGCATTATCGCTTAAATCTATCTCGCAATCGCTATTGTCTATTATGTGTATCTCGCAATCTCTATCGCTTATTATGTGAATCGCTATCGCCTATTGTGTGTATCGCTACATCGCTTGCTGTGTATCAATCTATCGCTCGCTCCATCGCTATCACCATCGCTAACGCCTACCGTTATTTGTGTCATCTGTGTTAAGTTAGCACACATGACCTCGCTTCACGAAACGAAACTCATATAGCTAAAGCATGGTGGATACGCAGCTGGTACTTCCTATATATAAGTGTTTTAGCCATATCAGCAGACTTTTGTGGAAAAAGGCCATGTGGGGTCTAATAATAGTAAATTTGTGGAGTTGATCAATCCAATCGAATCGCATAAATCGCGCGTATCTCCATCACTCACAACGCAACAACCGTCGCTTATCATTCGTCGGTTGTCGCTACCGCTTACCGCTTATCGCAAAATTCGTTTATCGCCGCCGTCATCACTTGTGTTGTGTTTGTGTTATTCGCTTAATTGCCTATTCGCTTATTGCTTATCGCTACCTGTGTTACGTGAGCACACCTGACATCGATTCAGGAAACAGATATAGTATGGTTGGAACAGGGTAAATACATCGCTGGTACTTCCTATATGTATAAGTGATTCAGCCATACGAGCAAACTTTCGTGGGCGGATGCCATATGGGGCTTAAAGACTAAATCGAATCGCATTACTCGCTTATCGCGTATCGCTTACCGTGTATCGTCTATCGCTTATTCGCTTATTGTGTACCGCCTATCGCTCATCGCTCATCGTTTGGTGTTCATCGCAGTCTGTGTGGTATTAGTATGCATGACATCGCTTCACGGGACAAAACTAACCTGGTCGAACGTGGTGTTTCGCCATGTTAGCAAACTCTCGTGAAAACGTGCCATGTGGGTTTAATGTGGAATCTAATCGAAATCGCGCTATTCGCTTATCGCTCGACGCCTATCCAGACACGACACATCAATCTTTCGTGTTACCAGGCTACTCGCGCATGCTGTTATAGCTACGTTCGTAATTCAACTCGCCTGTTTAACCTATTCGATTCTATCTTCAACTCGGTCCGACTTCCTATCGATTGGATCGAGGTAGCACAATTCTATCTGTGTCATATCGCCACACATGACACCGCTTCACGAAACGGAAGTAATATGGGAAAAACATGGTGGATACGCCGCTGGTACTTCCTATATATAAGTGTTTTAACCATATTAACAAACTTTCGTGAGAAAGTGCCAAGTGGGGCTCGATGTTAATTAACTTTTCAAACTGCTAAAAACTGATCTTTTTATAAAATTTTTATTAAAACCATTGGACAAGTGAAATTTCCTCACGATGTGGAGGTAACATCGAATCAGCTTAACTCCATGCCCAAGGGAAGTCTCATAAGTCCAGTCTTCTTTAAAAACTTTTGCAACAACAAAACGAAATCCTTCTTAAGACATTGGTTCGACATCGAGTTCAGCTTGAACCCATGTCATAGGAGAGTTTCCGTAACCCCAGTTTTCATTTTCGAATTCCTTAAAATGTTTAAAACCTAAACTTTCTTGCAACGTTGGTTAACATCGACTCAGTTGACCCTACGTTATAAAAAAAATAAAAAAATTTCAAGATTTCCTTCCAATTTCTTTTGAATATCTAAAAACGAACGTTTCTTGCAACGTTGGTTAACAATCAACTCAGTTAACCCTACGTTATGAGAAACCTTTCAAGTTCTTTAAAATATCAATCGCACCGAACTAACAAATTCCTCGCGACTCGAGGTACTTTTGAAACGCCAACTCGTGGGATGCTCCTTTTGTCATTACGTCGCTTCTCGCTATCGCGGTCGATCTCTCTTACTCGAAACGCTCTCGCTTGTCAACTCTCACCCGATTAACTCGCTGTATCGCTACTTATACAGGATCAACTCTCAAAAGTCTACCTGTGGGATTAATTTCGGGACGAAATTTCCTAAAGCAGGGGAGACTGTAACAACCCGCACTTTCGTGCATTGTTACTACTCGCTACACTCGTTACACCTAGCACCAGAGATTCGGGTCATATTGTAACTATATCGCATACATCGCTATTCGAAGGATAATCGCATATTTTCACAATACATTATCGCTACATCACATCACATCGCAAACACCAACACTCACGATGACATTGAGTGAGGACCTATTCTACCCTCCTCGATGGCCGTGATGTGTCGAAACGCAGACAACTAATGCTAACAAAGACTCTCGGGTAAGTGCTATAGCTCCAGCCGTCGTGACGATGATGTCAATACGAGCAGGTAGTACCCCGTCAGTCATTGTGGTACAACGCATATACTAACGCTCACGATGACGTCGAGAGAGGACCTACTCTACCCTCCGCGATGGCCGTGACGCGTCATAACACAACGCACACACTCGAAACGAACACATAGAAATGTGAATACATACATACGACCTTTTTGTGATTAATTATAACAAATACATACATATCTATACGGAACAGTGTAACAAAATCATCGCAACGCTTAACGATCGAAACGGTATGCCAAAACTCAGCTCGTCGGAGGTGTTTGACCGAATGACACTTCGGTCGGACAGCCATCCGGCCGGATAGCCATCCGGTCGGATGACCATCCTGTCGAACAGCCATCCGGTCGGACCACATCACCTCCTTTCTCCTCCTTTGCCTATAAATAGCCCGTGTCACATCACTTGAACAGTGATCTGACAGCTCTCACTCGACCAGCACGCTCTTGGACCCTTTTCTCTCGATTTCTCGCGATTCTTGTAAGTTTCCGACCTAAATCTTGTACTTCTATGATCTACACTCAATTCTACACCTTTCTATCTTTTAAAAATCCAATTTTAACCGTGAAATCTGCTGATTTGAGGTGTTCTAGGATGATGTCATCAAGAGTTCATATGAACTTCAAAGTGTGACCTCATTTTCATCATGAACAGCTCAGATCTGAGTGATTTCCACATGTTTATACACAAATCTCGTCCAAATCTATGTTATCTAATCAAAGGGTTATGTGATTTCGGGTTAAACATGGGAAACCGTCAAGAACGGCCAAATCTGATGGAACGGGGTAGTTCCCGGCCGTTAGAACGGGTCGGACTTGAGGGAAATTACAGTTGTTTAGTACGATATCACACCACCTCGGTCAAATCACCATTATTCTTTTTCAAAACCATCAAGTTCATGACGATCAGGACGTCGGAACGGATTGCCGTCCGATCGGAGTGCACTTGGAGCTTTCAACTCATCATCTCAAACGAGTGACCATCCGACCGGATTGCCATCCGATCGGATTGTCACTAAACAAACATCATCCAAACAAGTGACCATCCGACCGGATTGCCATCCGACCGGATAGCCACTAGTCAATCAACATGCCATCCGACTAGACAGCATGCCATCCGACCGGACAGCATGCCATCCGACCGGACAGCATGCCATCCGACCGGACACCATGCCATCCGACCGGACAGCGTGTGTCACACCCCGATATTCCATGTATTACCAGTGGGCCCGGTGGGGAGTATCGTGACGTAGTTGATATCATCATAGTCAAAAAACACAATATTTAAATGCACAGCGGAAGCAAAAGATAAATTCGTTTCAACCAAATATAATTGTAATATTAAGTATCACAAAATAGTTGAAAATAATCTACAGGTGGATCAAATAAACGGAAAACATTGTTCAACAGTTTTATGTCATCCAAGATTGCGAGACTTATTGTGGATGCTAGGAGAAAGCCAGCCTATTTCGAGTAGTACCTGCACTTAACCTTTTTGGGAAAATACGTCAGTTTACACTGGTAAATACAATTAACCGACTCATTTTGAAAGTTTAATAAAATTGATTTGAACGCACGTGGCACAAAAACTCTTTATAACTTGGGATAATTATTTGAATATAATACTTGTAAAAGAATTACATGTTTCTTATGCGTTCAGTAGCCCGGTTCGTGCCGGGTTAAAGATCAATAGACACACCACATTATTTATTTAGGCACTGACGGGTGTACGCCTACACCCCGTGCTTAGGTCGTGGCCATTTCGTAAAATGATGCCAAGGATATCCGGGACATGGTCATTAACCCCCCAAAGGCTTTAAGCAAACAAAACAATTCAAAAGGGTCATTTCAATAAATTAACCAGCATCCGATTAAAGATTCAATGCCCGACCAAGCGGTATTTTATATACCGTACCCCAAGCCCGTTTAAGGGAAAATAAGTTAAAAGTATTTACCTTTGCAAGTAATAATCACAACAAGAAAGTGCACGTAGCTTTTACCGGGTCTCCTATTCTGGAACGAAGGTTTTTAATAACCTATTAGAATCCTAACGGGCATTTAATTAAGCTTAAGCTTAGACCGGTTAGTTTTAAAGGTAGATACGGTTCGAACGCATGATTAAGCGAAGACCGGAATAGAATGTGATTTAGACCCGACAAGTTTGAAGACTTGTATAACATGGGTAAACTAAACACATTCTGGATTTTGAGATAAATATGATAAGGTTTGACCCGTTTCGGCTAATTTATGCAAACTAGTTACATAAACCGAACCGAACGTGCAAGAGGCGTAACGGGTACCCATGAGAGTCATAAACAGGTTTCCTAAGTTAATATGCCTTAAATATGTTGTGATATCAGTAGGATACCTTCCATTATGCCCGAAACGAGTTTAATCTCAATTTAAGCCCCGTAGGGGTAAGTTGGTCATTTAAAAGATTATAAAAGAGATTAATTAAAATTCTGAGATTCGGGTATGATATAATCAGTAAAACAACTCAATTTAATAGGTTATATCAGTTGGTAATAAGTCTTATATGACAAAATGGTTTTAAACCCATACTATGTGTTTAATACGCGTAAAAATCCGTTTTAAGCGATTTCCGGGTTAAACAGGAAATCTGAGTTTTCTGATCAGGTTATAAAGTTCAAAATACTTCATTTATTATATAAAATCAGTAGCAATTGAATTGGTGTCAAAATATTATGTAAAACTCATTTTATAAGCAAAAGGGTATAATCGGTATTTACCGAATCAAGGCAATAACCTTAGGTTATGATCAGGTTAAAAATAATTAAAACTCTTCAAAAATCCCAAAATATTATATTACATCAGTTGGTAAAAGGTTTGGTGTCAAAAATTGGGTTTAGATAGGCTTTACGCTAATTACGCCGTTTAATTAATAAAAAGCTTTCTAATTACGCTATCGAGCATAACTCCTAATCTAGACCTCCAACTGATGTGAAATTTTAGGGACATGTTTATAAATCAGTAAAAAAGATTATTGTCCTCTCACATTTCCAAAATTCTCGTTTTAAGGTCAAATGGGCATATTGGTCAACATTAGGCATTTAACGGAAACATCGGACAATCAACGAGTCAAGTATTATAAACGCAGAGGGTTATACTATCATACAAGCTGGTCCTAACAGAGCCCTAAGGCATTTCTAAATCCATCTAAATCGGTTCAGAACTGAAGTCAAAGCAAAAGTCAAAGTTTTGCGACTTTCGGTTCCGAACCGAGCCTAAACAGAAAATTGTCGGATCGAACAAGCTTAGACCAGTTCTTATACTAATTACCAAGTTATATGAGTGATAAAATATGTTACACGTCTTCTACATTGCTAATTATGTGTTAATTCGCAAATTAAGTTTCTGTTGACTATTTATAAACAACTTTGACCCGACAAATGATCTAGTTAGGACGGGAATCAGAGGGTGCCCTTTTAAGGGTTTAATGCCCACATAATTACCAACTTATAACTACTTTCAATTTGACTAAACATCAGACCATTAGTGATTAATTGATAAGTCAAACCTTAATTACGACGGTTTGACTTTTAAGCTAATAACTAAGTAAAACACGATTAAGGAAGGTTAAGGAAGCTTACCAAAGCACTTGTGCTCCAGAAGTCTTCAAAAGTGAAGTTATGATTGTATGATCAAAAGTTGCAACCAATGGACCTTTATATAGTGGGTTTAATCCCACTAGATCATGCCATGCAAGGCTATAAGTGACCATTGATCATTCACAAGTGTCCCTATACTCTAAAAACTAGTTGGGGCTGCACATGGTATGTCAAAACAAGGTTTAAAGTCGGTTAAAAGGGCTGGACAGACACCTGTCAGCATTTTCTGTATCTGGGAGGCTGAGGCGGCCCACGTAAGGGTCTGCCTGGGCTTACGCGGCCCGTGTGAGGCCTGGTGTCAGGTTAACAAGTTTCCAATAATTGCATTTTTGGCCCCCGGTCCTCCTAAAAGTTGTTTTGACCTCTTGTTTTGCACTTTGAGCCCTCTAAATTGATTTCCAAGGGCTTCAAGACTTATATCAACTTTTTTAAGTCCTTGGTTAACTTTTGATTACCCGAAAAGTCATGAATTTCAACGTTGACGCTTTTAACCCATCGTATACGAATTTCATCATAACTTTCTCATACGTTAACGAAACTTGGTGAAATTTTTATCATGTATTCTAGTGAACATAATTAATCGTTACAAAGCTTCGGGTTTGCTAAAAGGTCACTCAGAGGTATACTATAAACATGTTGACACATTTAACCCCTGTAGTTTTGTAATCTCTGACTTTCTTTCACAATTAGCTTCGTATGATCCATGATTCATTCGTTTAAGGGTATAAACATCATGTAGGGTTATTGTAAAATATATTTATCCATTGTTGACATTTTGAATCCTTATACTCACATACTTTCCTTGTTTGTCAACTTTAGTCATTCTAAGGTAATCCTGTACACGTTCAAAGCTTATGACACGTGTCAATACATTATTGGACTTGAATTTTCGAGGTGTTACATCCTCACCCCCTTAAAAGAAATCTCGACCTCGAGATTTACTGAAATAAATGAGGGTACTTTTCTTTCATTGTGGACTCTACCTCCCACCTGTACTCGGGACCTCTACGGGCATCCCATTTAACCTTTACGATCGGTACATGCTTCTTTCGCAGCTTCTTAACCTGTCGATCCTCGATCGACACAGGTTTTTCAACAAACTTCAAGCTCTCTTCTATGTGCACATCTGTATGTGGTATGACTAGAGATTCATCAGCTAGACACTTCTTCAGGTAATTTTAACTTATAAGCAACTGATCCGACACATTCGATGATCTCGAATGGACCTATGTATCTCGGGCTTAACTTGCCTTTCTTACCAAATCGCATTACCCCTTTCCAGGGTGATACCTTAAGCAACACTTTGTCGCCTACCTCGAATTTCAAAGGTTTACGCTTTAAATCTGCGTGGCTTTTCTGCCTATCTCTGGCAGCCTTCAGACGGTCACGAATCTGGACAATCTTGTTCATTGTTTCAAAGACTATTTCAGGTCCTGTCAGTTGGACATCTCCAACTTTCGCCCAACAAACGGGTGTTCTGCACTTTCTACCGTATAAGGCCTCGAAAGGCGCAGCCTTAATGCTGGTATGGTAGCTATTGTTATAGGAGAATTCGATTAGTGGTAGGTGGTTATCCCAACTACCACCTAAGTCAATCACACATGCACGAAGCATGTCTTCCAAAGTTTGGATTGTACGCTCACTTTGCCCGTCCGTCTGAGGGTGGTAAGCCGTACTGAAATTTAAGCGCGTGCCCAAAGATTGTTGGAAACTTTTCCAAAAATGTGACGTGTATCTAGTATCTCTGTCTGAGATAATAGAAACTGGTACGCCATGTAGGGATACAATCTTATCTACGTACAATTGGGCTAACATGTCGGAGCTATAGGTCTCCTTAATGGGTAGGAAATGTGCTGACTTAGTCAGTCTATCTACTATCACCCATATAGTATCATTTCCTTTCTTTGTCTTTGGCAATTTGGTGATGAAATCCATTGTCACCATTTCCCACTTCCACATGGGAAGTTCAGGTTGTTGTAGCAAGCCTGACGGCTTTTGATGTTCAGCTTTGACTTGCGCACACGTCAAACATTTAGCTACATAGGTAGCTATAGACTTCTTCAAGCCTATCCACCAAAAATTTTCTTTCAGATCCTGGTACATCTTGTCAGCTCCAGGATGAATGGAATATTTAGAACTGTGGGCTTCCTGGAGGATAACATCTTGAAGTCCTCCATAAACTGGAACCCATATTCGTCCATTCAACCTCAGAATTCCATCCTTGCCATAGGATAATTGTTCTTCGGTTACTCCTAGCTATTCACCAGGATAGTTAGCTTCCAGGACAGCTTCCTTCTGCGCAGCTAACAACCTTTCATCCAAATCATTCTTTATCTCATTGCTCTTGGCATTGATTCTTATAGGCTTCACCCTTTCCTTTCGACTTAAGGCATCGGCGACTACATTCGCCTTGCTAGGATGGTATCTTATCTCACAATCATAATCATTCAAAGTTTCCATCCAACATCGTTGCCTCATGTTCAAATCCTTTTGGTTAAACAGGTGATGGAGGCTCTTGTGATCAGAATAGATCACACACTTGATACCGTACAAATAGTGCCTCCATAGCTTCAGTGCAAATACAACAGCACCCAACTCCAATTCGTGGGTGGTGTAATTCTTTTCATGCACCTTTAATTGTCGAGAAGCATAGGCAATAACCTTGCCTTTCTGCATAAGCACACACCCCATACCGGTGTGTGATGCATCACAGTATACCACGAATTCTTCAATCCCTTCAGGCAATGTCAACACTGGTGCATTGCTTAGCTTCTGCTTAAGGATATCGAAGGATTCTTGTTGCTTCGGTCCCCAGTCGAACTTAATATTCTTCCTAGTCAAAGAAGTTAGGGGTGCCGCAATCCTTGAAAAATTTTCAATAAAACGCCTGTAATATCCTGCCAATCCCAAGAAACTGCGAATCTCTGTGGGTGTCTTCGGCTCTTGCCAATTCATGACAGCTTCAACCTTAGCGGGATCTACCTGGATTCCGCGTTCACTAACCACATCTCCAAGAAATTGGACTTCACGAAGCCAAAATTCACACTTAGAGAATTTGGCGTAGAGCTTTTCTCGATGAAGCAGTTTCAGAATACAATGGAGGTGCTTCTCATGGTCAGCTTGACTCTTTGAGTAAATAAGAATATCATCGATGAAGACGATGACAAATTTATCCAAGTAAGGCTTGCAGACGTGGTTCATGAGATCCATGAACGCGGCTGGTGCATTAGTGAGTCCAAAAGGCATCACTAAGAACTCGTAGTGACCATAACGAGTCCTAAATACAGTCTTATGTACATCTTCATCTCTGACCTTCAGTTGATGATATCATGACCTTAAGTCAATCTTAGAGAAGTAACTTGCCCCTTGAAGTTGATCAAACAGATCATCGATCCTGGGCAATGGATACCGATTCTTGATAGTAACTTTATTAAGTTCTCGATAATCGATGCAAAGACGCATCGATCCATCCGTTTTCTTCACAAACATGATTGGTGCTCCCCAAGGAGGTGAGCTAGGTCTAATAAATCCCTTTGCCAACAAATCATCCAGTTGCGTTCTTAACTCTTTCATCTATGTTGGTGCCAATCTGTAAGGCGCTCTTGCAATAGGTGCTGCTCCAGGAATAATGTCAATCCTGAACTCCACTTGCCTATCTGGGGGTAAACCAGGTAGTTCTTCAGGGAATACTTCTGGATATTCAGAGATAATGGGTATGTCTTCGATCTTAGGCTTTGGTTCATCAATGGTTACTTGTGCCACGTAGATAACACAACCCTTCGTCGAACACCTTGATGCCTTGAGCATGGACATTTGCTCAGGCATTCCGTATTTAGTATCTCCTTGGATTGTCAAAGGCTCGCCATGAGGAGCTCTGACAACCACTTGCTTCTTAGCACAAACGATCTGGGCTTGGTTGCAAGACAACCAATCCATGCCTATTACTATATCGAAACCGGCTAATTTTAAAGGAAGTAAAGACAATGGAAAGGAGTGGTTCCTAATGGATATAACACATCCATCTAACACGGTTGACGTTGTTTCTACGGTACCATAAGCTAATTCCACCTCATATTTCACACTTAAGGTTTTAACAGGTAAATTCAGCAATGTACAAAACTTATTATCTACGAATGACTTATCAGCTCCTGAATCGAATAGCACTCTTGCATAAACATCATTTATGAGGAAGGTACCTGTGATCACATTGTCGTCCTGAATAGCTTCCTTTGCATCCATCCGGAAGACCCTTGCATTGGTCTTTTTCCCATCCTCAGTCTTCTTTGCAAGTTTTGGGCAGTTGGACTTGATATGCCCTTTTTCATTGCAGCTATAGCACGTAGCATCTTTCAACTTTTTGCAATCCAAGGTTTTGTGCTCAGAAGACTTGCAAATCCCACATGCCCTTGGCTGTGACTGGGATTTCGACTCAAATCTGCACTTCCCGAAGTGCTGTTTCTTGCAGATCTTGCATTTGGGTTTATCACCTGACTGATGACCATCTTTCTTAGACCCAGAACCCTTTTTGTGGTCATTGTTTCCCTTATGTCTCTTATCTGATCGCCGTGAGCTATCATCCTCACGCTTCCTTTTCTCAGCATCAGTGTTTCTAAGCGATCTCTGCCTGACCGCGTCCAGAGTAAGAGATAATGTTATATCGGCTGCAGACCGGAAGGTAGCTGGTCTAGAGGCTTTCACACTGGCCTTAACTTCTGGGGCTAAATCCCCGATGAATCGAGCTATCCTCTTGAGTTCCGGTGTCACAAGGTATGGAACCAACCTAGACATTGTATTGAAACTGGTAAGGTAGGCCTGACAGTCCTGGTTCTTCATAACCAAAGACAAGAAATCAGATTCAATCTTTTCAACCTCATGCTGAGGGCAGTAGTTTTCCTTAATCAACGTCACAAACTGATCCCATGACAGATTGTACAATGGGATTTTTCCGGTAGCTTGGATTAAAGACCTCCACCAAGCTAATGCCTCCCCCTTGAATGACTTAGACACGAACTTTACCACATCGTTATCAGCGCACCCGCTGATATCAACCACGGTGTCCATCTCATCCAACCATGTCATGCAGTCTATAGCAGTTTTCTCCCCCGTGAAATCCCTGGGTTTGCATGAAACAAAATACTTGTAGGAGCAACCCTTATCACGGGGTCCTTGATTCAGTACGATCTTTTGAGATGGAACACTTTGCTGATTTGAAGAGTGACGATCGTCATCGTCTTTCTTTGGCTCTTCCTTCTTAGAGGGTGGCTTGCTGTGAGCCTCTGAACGAGTCTTAGGCTTGGAATGCGGTGCGGATAGGGTCCTACTTCGAGTCCCGCTATATTCATTATACTGCCGCTCTATTGCTTTTGTAACAACATTGTCTATTAATGCTTGCAGTTCTGCACCCGCTATGTTAATTCGGGTATTATCATGATCCTCCCTTGGGTGACTGTTGATCTCATCCGAGTCAGCCATGTAGTTTGAACTGTTACATAAGATATGGACAATAATTTACTTGGGAGTTTATTATTGAATTGTCTTTTATGGCAATTCATTAACCATGGTAAACACAGACCATATTTGGTTAATTTGTTAGTCATATTTATTTAGGATTTTTATTATAATTTATCCTAATTATAAAACAATAACAGTATTATTAGTAGCACAAAAGGCTTAGTCACAGGGACATTTTTAAATCATAAGTCATGATTTCAGAGAATCAAAGCACGAAGGTTTGAACATAGTTCTTTACCCTTTTTCTGACAGGGAGTCGTAGACTACTACTGTCTTTTGTCTTATATGACAATGAGTATGGCCCGTAGGCACTATATTACCAATGGATGGTCAACATATGATCATCTAAATTGATGATTTAAACCCATGATTTATAGATCATTAAGTTAGGTCAGGAATCTTTTGAAGAATCCTATTATGAGAATGACGTGTGTGATTTTAACGAATCACGTCTGCCAGGAGTGTTAACATGTTTTCTGATGTTAACAGAGATTCGAATCTTTTAAACAGGTCTTACCATCTTGGCCAAGTCTTATAATGACATGCAGGCTAGGTTATACCTTTAAGATTCTTGATGTGTGCAAAATGCAACAAATAAATTACATCAATTGTGGCATAAAACTAACCCTTTTTTAGTACTAATGTTAGAAAAAGTGTGCTTTTGTCTTCCTTTTGTATTTTCAGGATTAAATGAGCTCAAATTAACAAAAGAAGCAAAAAGACAGCAAAATCTAACATAAATACAAGAAAGGGAACAAACGTGACATGCCCGACCCCACGACAGCATCTTCCCAAGCAAAACAAGAAGACAGAAGACTGAACACGCCCCGTGCTCAGTGAGCACGGGGGCGTGCCCAAGTGTCAGCATAAAAGTCAAAGTTGTAGAAGCTTCCATCGCCCACCACGGGGCCGTGCTCAGCGGACACGGGGTCGTGGTCAACTATAAGATTCGCAGAATCCAGGCAAATCTTGATAGTACAGATATGCTTCTGCACACGGGGTCGTGCCCAGCGGACACGTGGCCGTGGTAAACTAATAAAGACAAGAGCAATTAATGAAGAAAGAGAAGGATGTGGACACGGGGCCGTGCCCACTGGACACGGGGCCGTGCCCGAGCTTCTGTTCAGCCTATAAATAGGAGTGCCTGGCTCAAGCTCAAACCATCCCTTGGCACACCACCTCTCTCACACTTGACCCACCACCCACCACCACCATAACACCATCATCCACCACCATCATCCAATGTCCATCATAGAGTGTGTGAGTCGTCTCGGGATCCAAGATTGATCGTAAGATTTCTTGACAATCAAGGCCATGTTTGCCTAAGTCTCTTACATCACTTGGTGAAGACAAAGTGTCTAGTGTAATACTTTTTATTTTTAATCTTTTCGCACTTTTTAATTGGTTATGTATTAATGACTTTAATAACTAGTTTCTTATGTTGAAGGTGATTCTTCCTTATCGTTTGTCCGTGGTGTCTTGGCATTATTTTACTGTCTATATAAAATAAAATATTTTCACCATTCATATCTCCACGGTCTATATGGAGGTATGTTGGCTACCTGGTCGGGGTTTAAGGGAACGGTTTGGTAAGAGTCTTGCCATTGTTCAGTGTATAGATCCTGCAAAGGACCTGGGTCAAATTTAGTAGGACCTCATTCAATACTTAACGGTATTGGATGGCGGAGGTCCAAACTCTTTGATCCCCTCATAAGTTAAACTACTATTAAAACTTTAACCCGGCTACTTAGGACTGTATCCCTGCTGACTCAGACTACTTAGCCGAGGGTAACGTCACCTTCAAAAGAGGGGCCTACCACAATATGCATTAATAACTTAATTAATTATCTTTCAATAATCCGACCCTTTAGGATTGTATCCTTGCTGACTCAAACTACTGGGTTGAGGGTAACGTCACCTCTAAAAGAGGGGCCTACTACAATAACTAAGATAATCTCTTAAATAGTGCAAAAGTACGGAAATAATCAAAGGTTACACTAAACACGAGTCGGAGCCAAGTGATTCATCTTGTCTATCTGTTTTTATTTTATTTTTATTTTCAGCATTTTAGTTAGTTTTTATTTTCTTAGTTTAAAACCTTTTTCTAAACTTTTGATTTGATTAGACGTTGAGGAAAAACCGGTACTAAAAGCTCTTGTGTCCTTGGACGACCTCGGTATCTTACCAACACTATACTACGCTCACGATGGGTGCACTTGCCCATATGTGTGTTTAGTGTTAGTAAATATCGTGTTTTATAAATTTAAAACTTGGCTAAAGAAAGTGTAAAAGGGCTTAAAATATACTTTAACCTATATATACACCTAACACACATCGATTCTTGTTTAATATTTAATAGGCAGATTATTTTTAAAAGGAATGATTTTTAATTTATTTATTTCATGTATAATATATTTATGCATATAATGGATTACACATTGCCCTAAACGAGACTTTTAACAGAAACAACTTGCCCACGCAGGGGCTAAACCGATAATACAAGTCCTCGCAGGGACTGATTACTAAAATAGGTGTCCACGCAGGGACTAAACAGACAAGTCCACGCAGGGACTAAATACATAGATAAATGTCCACGTAGGGACTTGATTGAAATAAGAAAATACAACAATACACATAGGGATTTAGTGATCCCTCTTCTTCTTCCCCTTTAACAAGCTTGCTAGGCCCTTGAGAAATCCCCTGTTGTTTCTACGTTCTTCCTGAAAGTCTCGTTCCACCCTGCTTAGTCTTTGGAGGATTTCCTCCTGCTCCGGTGGGGAAAACCGTGGTGGTTGCGGTTGGTGCTGAAACGAAGGTCGAGCAGGTATTTGATACCCATGTGATGGGTATCCCACTCCCCAGGGAGTTCCATATGGTCCTTCAGGATAAAGGGCGTTGTAGTTGGCTGCTACTAGATATGGGTCGGCTTCAGCATAATTGTAGTTAGTGTGAGCCGGCTGCTCAAATGGATTATACGCCGTTGAACCAGCGTATGTAGGAATTGGGTTACCAAAACCCAATGGTGGTGGTGGTGGCGCAACTGGTGCAGAATTCACCTCTGAAACTGGATTTGAAGGCCCGCCCATTTGTGGTCTTCATGCAGTGGCGGATAGTGACTGCCACTTGAGTAATGGGGGGGTGCTAAAGTGAAAACCCCCTCCTCGCACGGATATTCGTGCACCTGTTCTCCTACGCCTTGGTGGTTCTGGAGGTGCTTGATGAACTGGCGGCGGTGGTGGCGGTGGCGTGACTGCCACGAAACGCGAATCCTCGGAGGGATCCTGCTGCTGTTGTGGGTCATGAGAGGGTGTAAAATACCACTCATACTGGTTGAACCTCGCTTGGTAACTGTCTGGACCACGGTAGGGTGATTCGTGGAAGGATGATCCATCAGAGATATCGATGGGATGGTTGGGGGTCCCGGTTGCAGGCTCGACGGGATCCGTGTCCTCGTCCATGTCCATTGCCTGGTCTCTTGAGAAATGGTCTTCAGGTCCTAGTGGGTTAAAACCCACTGGTTCTTCAATATAGTTTGCCGGGTTGAATCGGCCCTGAAAGACAGAAGTGGGGTCACCAAAGGAACGGTGCGAAACGGATCGCTGCAATGGTAAGAAGGAGTGGCGTGAGTCATCGGGCTCGTTTTCCGAATGTGGCCCAAATGAGTGACGATAGGGAGGTGTTGAGCTAATCGAGGCAGATCGCCTAGCGGGCTCCAGGTAGGTCCTCCAGTTCCCCTGAGGATCGGCACTCATAGTAGTAGAAGGAGTCCGCCGGTGTGAAGGCCCGGCTTCGTGATCGTTGGGGGCGTTGATCGACCCCTTACCTCGTCCTCCTCTTCGAAATCTCGGTGGCATTTCCTGTCAAAACAAATAAAAGATACAACAAGAAATATAAAGGACAAAGTTAGACTTAAAAACAATTTGGAGTATTCCTAAGTTCTTTGTCTAGACTAAAAAATTTAGGAATGTGCAATTGTGTCATTGAGATTAAACACAGAAGGCTAGCGTTTTATTCACTCAATGTTGGCTCTGATACCAACCTGTCACACCCCGATATTCCACGTATTACCGGTGGGCCCGGTGGGGAGTATCGTGACGTAGTTGATATCATCATAGTCAAACAACACAATATTTAAATGCACAGCGGAAGCAAAAGATAGATTCGTTTCAACCAAATATAATTTAATATTAATTATCACAAAATAGTTGAAATAATCCACAGGTGGATCAAATAAAAAGGAAAACATTGTTCAATAGTTTTATGTCATCCAAGCTTGCGAGACTTATGGATGCTAGGAGAAAGCCAGCCTATTTCGAGTAGTACCTGCACTTAACCTTTTTGGGAAAATACGTCAGTTTACACTGGTAAATATAATTAACCGACTCATTTTGAAAGTTTAATAAAATTGATTTGAACGCACGTGGCACAAAAACTATTTATAACTTGGGATAATTATTTGAATATAATACTTGTAAAAGAATTACATGTTTCTTATGCGTTCAGTAGCCCGGTTCGTGCCGGGTTAAAGATCAATAGACACACCACATTATTTATTTAGGCACTGACGGGTGTACGCCTACACCCCGTGCTTAGGTCGTGGCCATTTCGTAAAATGATGCCAAGGATATCCGGGACATGGTCATTAACCCCCCAAAGGCTTTAAGCAAACAAAACAATTCAAACGGGTCATTTCAATAAATTAACCAGCATCCGATTAAAGATTCAATGCCCGACCAAGCGGTATTTTATATACCGTACCCCAAGCCCGTATAAGGGAAAATAAGTTAAAAGTATTTACCTTTGCAAGTAATAATCACAACAATCAAGTGCACGTACCTTTTAACGGGTCTCCTATTCTGGAACGAAGGTTTATAATAACCTATTAGAATCCTAACGGGCCTTTAATTAAGCTTAAGCTTAGACCGGTTAGTTTTAAAGGAAGATACGGTTCGAACGCATGATTAAGCGAAGACCGGAATAGAATGTGATTTAGACCCGACAAGTTTGAAGACTTGTATAACATGGGTAAACTAAACACATTCTGGATTTTGAGATAAATATGATAAGGTTTGACCCGTTTCGGCTAATTTATGCAAACTAGTTACATAAACCGAACCGAACGCGCAAGAGGCGTAACGGGTACCCATGAGAGTCATAAACAGGTTTCCTAAGTTAATATGCCTTAAATATGTTGTGATATCAGTAGGATACCTTCCATTATGCCCGAAACGAGTTTAATCTCAATTTAAGCCCCGTAGGGGTAAGTTGGTCATTTAAAAGATTATAAAAGAGATTAATTAAAATTCTGAGATTCGGGTATGATATAATCAGTAAAACAACTCAATTTAATAGGTTATATCAGTTGGTAATAAGTCTTATATGACAAAATGGTTTTAAACCCATACTATGTGTTTAATACGCGTAAAAAGCCGTTTTAAGCGATTTCCGGGTTAAACAGGAAATCTGAGTTTTCTGATCAGGTTATAAAGTTCAAAATACTTCATTTATTATATAAAATCAGTAGCAATTGAATTGGTGTCAAAATATTATGTAAAACTCATTTTATAAGTAAAAGGGTATAATCGGTATTTACCGAATCAAGGCAATAACCTTAGGTTATGATCAGGTTAAAAAATAATTAAAAATCTTCAAAAATCCCAAAATATTATATTACATCAGTGGGTAAAAGGTTTGGTGTCAAAAATTGGGTTTAGATAGGCTTTACGCTAATTACGCCGTTTAATTAATAAAAAGCTTTCTAATTACGCTATCGAGCATAACTCCTAATCTAGACCTCCAACTGATGTGAAATTTTAGGGACATGTTTATAAATCAGTAACAAAGATTATTGTCCTCTCACATTTCCAAAATTCTCGTTTTAAGGTCAAATGGGCATATTGGTCAACATTAGGCATTTAACGGAAACATCGGATAATCAACGAGTCAAGTATTATAAACGCAGAGGGTTATACTATCATACAAGCTGGTCCTAACGGAGCTCTAAGGCATTTCTAAATCCATCTAAATCGGGTCAGAACTGAAGTCAAAGCAAAAGTCAAAGTTTTGCAACTTTCGGTTCTGAACCGAGCCTAAACAGAAAATTGTCGGATCGAACAAGCTTAGACCAGTTCTTATACTAATTACCAAGTTATATGAGTGATAAAATAGGTTACACGTCTTCTACATTGCTAATTATGTGTTAATTCACAAATTAAGTTTATGTTGACTTTTTATAAACAACTTTGACCCGACAAATGATCTAGTTAGGACGGGAATCAGAGGGTGCCCTTTTAAGGGTTTAATGCCCACATAATTACCAACTTATAACTACTTTCAATTTGACTAAACATCAGACCATTAGTGATTAATTGATAAGTCAAACCTAAATTACGACGGTTTGACTTTTAAGCTAATAACTAAGTAAAACACGATTAAGGAAGGTTAAGGAAGCTTACCAAAGTACTAATTACGACCAGAGATGCTTAGGGCCCGCACTTGTGCTCCAGAAGTCTTCAAAAGTGAAGTTATGATTGTATGATCAAAAGTTGCAGCCAATGGACCTTTATATAGTGGGTTTAATCCCACTAGATCATGCCATGCAAGGCTATAAGTGACCATTGATCATTCACAAGTGTCCCTATACTCTAAAAACCAGTTGGGGCTGCACATGGTATGTCAAAACAAGGTTTAAAGTCGGTTAAAAGGGCTGGACAGACACCTGTCAGCATTTTCTGTATCTGGGAGGCTGAGGCGGCCCGCTTAAGGGTCTGCCTGGGCTTACGCAGCCCGTGTGAGGCCTGGTGTCAGGTTAACAAGTTTCCAATAATTGCATTTTTTGGCCCCGGTCCTCCTAAAAGTTATTTTGACCTCTTGTTTTGCACTTTGAGCCCTCTAAATTGTTTTCCAAGGGCTTCAAGACTTATACCAACTTTGTTAAGTCCTTGGTTAACTTTTGATTACCCGAAAAGTCATGAATTTCAACGTTGACGCTTTTAACCCCTCGTATACGAATTTCATCATAACTTTCTCATACGATAACGAAACTTGGTGAAATTTTTATCATGTATTCTAGTGAGCATAATTAATTGTTACAAAGCTTCGGGTTTGCTAAAAGGTCACTCAGAGGTATACTATAAACATGTTGACACATTTAACCCCTGTAGTTTGTAATCTCTCAATTTCTTTCACAATTAGCTTCGTATGATCCATGATTCATTCGTTTAAGGGTATAAACATCATGTAGGGTTATTGTAAAATATATTTATCCATTGTTGGCATTTTGAACCCTTATGTTCACATACTTTCCTTGTTTGTCAACTTTAGTCCTTCTAAGGTAATACTGTACACGTTCAAAGCTTATGACACGTGTCAATACATTATTGGACTTGAATTTTCGAGGTGTTACAGTGTGCCATCCGACCGGATTACCACTAAGAACTACAATTCAACTTTTCATCGTTTAACGCACCGCGCATCGCTTACGCTACCATTCCATGTTCAGACAACTCAGACGCGCTCTCAATCAATCCAATCAAGTTGTGTTTACTTGCTGAAAACGCACTGTGAGTATACTTGAACCCTTTTTGCTTTTGCACTTTTGGGTGTAACAAACGTTGCTATCAAATCGAATTATATCGAATGCTTAAACTACTTATCACTTGTGAATGACTTACGTGCATAGTTATACGTGATGCTAGTTACATATGTGCTAGGACTTATACTCGCGACGTCCCACCATGACTAGTATAGTACTATTGCGCCTGACGGGGTCTAGTTTGCCATCGCGTATTCGAGTATCGAGGACTTAGCTGGTAGTATCGGTTTTATGAGTATATATGTCGTGTATCCCGTTTATGTATGTATGAATTCGCAGCATTTTAACCTATTATGCTATTACATATCAAACCTGTATACTCGCCAATACTTTGTATTGACTTTATTTTAACGTATATTGCAGGTTAGATCGCAGACCATCTCAATCAAGCTAGGGAGTCTAGAAACTTCACTAAAAATCTAGGTTGTCGGATTTGTATTGTTCGAGAGAATAAGAAATGTGTGACGACTTATGTGATTGTAATTGTTTGTTAGTATGGGATAATGAACGCATTAATTATTGTCGCAAAATAGTTGTTATGGATTCTCCTGAGCAATCTGATTCGCCTAGTGCCGTGCCCCGATGATTCCGCCATCGGTTGGGGTGGGACACACGGTTTATGAGGTATTTGGAATACCAAAGGGGCCAAAGCAGGTTGAAATAATAGTCGATAAGAGAAAAGTTAAAAAGCAGGAGAAAATTGAAAAGAGTAAAGAACCAGGAAATGCTGTCAGGGATACATTCATCAGACAGTGGGGGAAAACACGAGAATTACCCATGGCTTAATTGCAAATACAATGGAAAATCAAAGAGATGGGTGGTGCCTGTTTAGATTAAATTTCCTGGTGTACTGGATGACGTTCTTTGCGGAGATTACAAAGGCAACAACTACAAATGATAGATGTTTGCTTGGTGTAGAGGCTGTTGAGGAAATACAGAATCTAGATTGGTGCTCATATCTACTTGACACTTTGCGTCGTACACGAGCGGGCTGGAAGAACTATAAAATACAGTTCGTGGGACCTGTTGCCTTTCTTACGGTATGCATTAGTACATTTCATAACATATTTAAAAAACTAGTTTGTTTTGTCATATAATTAAATGATCTTGCGATTTATACAGCTTCTATACACGCATGAGTACAACAAGAGGATTAAACTGTTCGAGAAAGTCGTGCAGATACCAATTATTCGTTATATCACATCTTCGGAGATTGATAAAGTCGAAGAAGAGCATATTTCGGATAACGGACCTGTGTGGACATCAAGTGAGAGTGAAAATGAAGAAGAACAGGGTCATTCAACGGAGGAGTATACACTACGACCACCTGTTGACACCACAATAAGCTACAAAAGAAGGACTGCACGTGCAGTACAAAACGTAGAAATCGGGGAAGAGCCAAACGATAACGAGAACATTGATGATTTCATGGATTTCAGTTTTGAAATCCATGAAATGTCTCAGTTGAACCTTGAGATGGGAGTTGGAACACAGACACAGAAAATGATGGATTATTGCAACACTCCTGTTCAACTTTCACCATCGGTAATCTACGACACAGGCCATGAACGAGAACGAGAGGCTTCTAAAATCAACAAAAAGGTAAGCGAAAAAAATATTAATTTCACTTAATCAATTTATATTTAACATTTGAATTGATAGTATCTTAACTTGAAAAATATTACAGAACCTGTTGAAAAAAATGAAAGCCAATGTCAAAAAATACATTAAAATGGTTCAAGATGTTTAAGGGATGAACAACTTAGTTTCAGAAGCAAAAACTAAGTGTTTTTGGGATCCGGAGATTATGGAGGCCTGTAAGCAGTGGGATGAGACGCTTCGGAATAATCCCATTTGTGTGCCGCCTAATTCGGTTCAAAAGCATGAAACTTCACCCTCTCATGTTCATCAAGAGCCTGAAAATCCAGCTTCTGAAGTTCATCATGAAGTTACTACAAACGAAGAAGGTAGACAGGATGAAGAAGCTCAAAAAGTAATATCCAATGTTTTGGTACAAATGGCATCAGAAGGTAAACCATGCGATTACAAAATTAACACATGCGAAATTATGTAAAAAATCACTATTTCTTATACACATGCGAAACCTAAAAAAACACATGCGATTTCTGCGAAAACACTTCAAATTTGATTTCGCATGCAATGTCATGTATACCGTACGATTTTGATTCTAATGTATTAAAATTCAATAATTTGTATCTATAGGGGTACTGCAGCCAGATGATGAAGGACTGACAAATAAAGATGATGGAGGAGTGACAGACACCCTTATTGCAAACATTCAAACTGTCGAAACGGGTGTATACGCTTACAAACCACCCGCCAAAGGTAAAAAACACTTTATATTAGAAAAAATAAAAAGCACAAAATATTATATTTCTTAACTTACTCTGGCCTGCAGAAAGCGGTGAAAACGAAACTGTTATCGAGGAAACTGTGAACTTGGCAGAATCTACACAAAACATTCAACGAAAAGTTCAAGAAAAAGAGCCAGAAGTAGAACCAGTTTCTTTAGGAGAAACTACACAAAAAGACCCTCAACAACCCGATTCGGGTATCGAAGTTGAGAAGGAACCGGAAGTTGAATGCCCTCAGGTGAAGGCTGAGGAATTGCAGTCAGTTTAGTTGCTTTTGAGCCTGGGACCCAGCCTGGAAGAAAATAAAGGAAAAAAACCAACTAGGGGGAGAAAAAACTCAAAGCCAAAGCAAGATCCAAAACAAGTTCTACCAAAGGGGTTAAATGAACTCCTTTATAAGACAATAGAAGCAGCCAAAATTCGAGCTGAGAAAAAATGTGCAGTGCTTGGAGACAAATTTTGTTCCCCTTACTGCAACAGAGTGGTAAACATGCACGAAGCACTCTTGAATCAAGAATTGATTGTGATCCGATATACATTTGTAGGCATAGAGTAAGTAAAATGGTTATATCAACTAACAAACATCTAAATATATACACACAACAATATTAATTATTCATTTTTTGCCTGGCAGAGATGAAGTTTACCGATCAAAAACTGGGGTTTACACATTCAAAGCTATATTTGAAAGCTTCTACAGGGGTCAGTACGTAGCATCAAACGGAATAGATGCATTTGTGGATGTTCTAAACCTTGAAGAGAAAAAGTGGGATAGAAAATCATCACCATACAGACTCTTCTTGTTTAGCACAATGATGGTATGTTTTCATAAACGTTTTGGCATTCGAAATTAAAACAGTAAATGCATATTCAATGATTTCGCATACTAATTATAGCTAAATCGCATGTGAAATAGTAGATAGTTTTCCTATGAAAAAAAAAAAAAATTCTCATATTGTTGCAATTTCGCATATGGTATACATACTATTCGCATGTGAAAAATTCCATTGTTTAGATACCTTTTAATACATTACTTAACTTTGATTATAATTAAATAACATACAGCCGGATATATATTAGGACGAGAAGAAATACACAGACAACCAACATCTAAATATATTTGCCTCAAATTTTGAAGACATCATTCTAAAATATGAGGTAAAAAACTTGATTCGGTTGACCTGGTGTTTATTCCGGTACTTCAAGTTGACCACTTCTATGTCTTGTGCTTCCACTTGAAAACCGGCAAAATTGAACTGATTGACAATTCAGCAGCTGAACAAGAATTTGAGGAAAGATACAAGGGGCTTCCAGACACACTGGTAATACAAAAACTTATACATATACATGTTATATATTAAATAAAAGCTACTAACACAATGTTGCTATGTTACAGAGAAGGGTATTGGTTTTATACCTACGAAAGGCTTTAAAACCAACACCGGCTATAGAAGAACTTGCAACCTCAGTTATAGAAAGAAAAGTGATAGATTGGAGGACGAAGAATAATGGCGTAGACTGTGGAGTGTTTACGATGCGTCACATGGAAACATACAAGGAGAGAAAACACCATGGGTGACTGGATTTATGAAAGAAGATGAAGTAAACAACAGACATAATTCACAACTTCATCTCCTAAGGCACATATATCTTAGTAAAATCATTCTATCCGAACACAATATGCATCGTGAACTAATAATTAAAAAGGCAAATGCTTTCGATAAAAGGCCAGACAAAGAAAGGTATATGATGGATTTGGTTAAGATAATCCCAGATAGGATGAGTGCATATTTTGGAAAGGGAAAGTAAACTTGTTTGATGTTGGATTTATGTTGAATATTTAGACTTGTTATATAACATTAGTGTTTTTAATTTCGCATATATTATGTTTAAGATCACAAATTTGACATTGAATTGCTTAAAATTTGCAAAATAGGGGAATATACACATGCGAAATAAAAAATCCATTCCATAACACAACATGCGAATTTATTGAAACATGCAAAACTTGGATATTTTATTAAAACAAAGCACTAAAATAAACAAAGTTCATTCAAAAGATGAAAGAAACTCCATTTTCGTCTTCAACGAGCATCTTAAGATAGTTATTGCACCCGCCAACTCTTTCAACTGCTTCTCATCCCTCTCACCCAGATCCACCATGAACATAACAACAATTTCTTAAGACTACTCACTTGCATCTGAGATAGCAAGTTCAGAATTTCTTGTCTTCTCTTCAGGTTTTCTGTTACACGAGAAATGTTGGTCTCCAACATCTCCTGACATGATCGATCCTCTTGAATTTGTTCCTGAATCCTTTTCCTCAAAGCCTGCTTGATACTTGATTCAGAAGAAGAAGATGTTGGTAGATCTATCATTTTTAATAGGATGTTTGAAATAGTGATAAAAAGATAAACTATATAATAAAAGAAAAATTATTGATATGAATTATTGAAATCAATTATTGAACTGAATTATTTGATTTCAATTATTGGACTGAATTATGAAACACACTGTGCGAAAATAAATATAATTACTTGTAAAGCGTGCGAAATAAAGAGCTATATATGTTAAATACTTTCTAGTTTGCGAAATCTCCAACTTAAACATGCGAAATTAAATATTAAACTCCATTGTGTGCGAAATGTCCAACTTAAACATGCGAAATTATAAAAATGATCCAAACTTAAATACCTGGGCTATGTTAAAAACACCACATGCGATATATCAAACAACACATGCGATATGATAAACTCAACAAATAAAACCAGAAACAACTTATCTTCAACCTCATTACACTCTAATAAAATGAAAAAAGTTTCAAATCAAATAAAACCCAAAACTCAACCGTAACCCTATGATGAAAAACCAAAAACAAACATCCTAAATGACGAATCCAGCATTTTCGAAAATCGCGGTCAGGAATCAATCAAAAAACCTACAAATCGAATTGATACGAACAATAATTAAATGGACGGTTATGAAACGAACTCGAAATCTGCTTCCTAGTTGACGGAATTCCCTGATTAGCCCTCAGATGTTTGAATAGAATGTCTGATATACCCTTATTTAGTTAAATTGAATCAGGACACGTGTATGGCTGTGGGTAGCGCGTACATAATGTACGATAAGGAGATTTGTATCCTACCCTTTACCTATATATATATATATATATATATATATATAGGATTATGTTCAAACGTGAACAAAATCCCAAGAGTGAACTACGTGAACTGATCTGGGCCCTTGATTTTTATGATCTTGAGATTAAAGTGAGTGGCATGATGGTAATTATTTGGTTAATTTTTTTCATTTAATTAAATACAAAAAGGGTATATGTGTAATTTCAATCTTAAATTGATTGCATAAATCTCTTACAAATCAAGTAATCAATTATCCTCTTAAATTGATTGCATAAATCTCTCACAAATCAAATCAAGGATTAGGAAAGATGTAACTTAATTCAATTATTAAAATAATTATTTGTTTCAATGCGATGTACACATGTGTATTCTGATTTTGCCCTCTTTTTAATGCGATGTACACATGTGTATATCGTCTGTTTTTTGTGATATCTCATAATTTTTTTTGTATTGAATGTTGATGTACACTTGTGAATTACTATACACATATGTACGATGCTGAGTACACATGTGTACTGTTCTATTTATATCCAAGTGCACATGTGTATACCGTTGAAATATGAAGGTTACGTGGATCTTAAAAATCAAAATTTGAATTCTGGTGATGAAATCTGAAATAAAAATTAAAATTGAAATCTGGTGATTTGTTGTTTGTTTTGATAATTATCTTATTAATAAATAAACATAATGTGGATAATGAATTTAAATTAGGAAAGATGTTACTTAATTCAATTATTAAAATAATGATTTAAATCTAATTTTTTATATAATTACAATCCTACCCTTAACAACTAAAAAGAAAATCAAGGGTATGTATCTGTTCACGCAGTTCACTCTTGGGAGGTTGTTCACGCTGGAACCCCACCAGAATTCAAATTTTGATTTTTAAGATCCACGTAACCTTCATATTTCAACGGTATACACATGTGCACTTGGATATAAATAGAACAGTACACATGTGTACTTAGCATCGTACATATGTGTATAGTAATTCACAAGTGTACATCAACATTCAATACAAAAAAAATTCTGAGATATCACAAAAACAGGCGATATACACATGTGTACATCGCATTAAAAAGAGGGCAAAATCAGAATACACATGTGTACATCGCATTTAAACAAATAATTATTTTAATAATTGAATTAAGTTACATCTTTCCTAATCCTTGATTTGATTTGTGAGAGATTTATGCAATCAATTTAAGAGGATAATTGATTACTTGATTTGTGAGAGATTTATGCAATCAATTTAAGATTGAAATTACACATATACCCTTTTTGTATTTAATTAAATGAAAAAAATTAACCAAATAATTACCATCATGCCACTCACTTTAATCTCAAGATCATAAAAATCAAGGGCCCAGATCCGTTCACGCAATTCACTCTTGGGATTTTGTTCACGTTTGAACCTAATCCTATATATATATATATATATATAGGGTGAGGTTCATGCGAGAACCACCTTTATTGCGAGAACCGCGAGAACCAATGTGAACGGATGGCAATTTTGTAAATAATAAAAAAAAATTAGAAACTCGCGCTCCCCGGACGTCAGCGTTGAATTAAATTATGATCTATAGTACAATTTCAAGTCCAACAACTATCACAACTCTCCCAATTCAGTCGTCCGATACTCAATCGCCGATAATCAATACTCAATCGCCGATACTCCCGATACTCACTGACGCTCCCAATTCCAGCAGTTTATCAGCAATTTCGCCATACGATAATCGTCGCTGTTCAATCGCCGTCCGCACATTAATCGCCGTCTCGAAATTAGGGCAAAAAACGGCCATACCGAATCGAATCGATTTAGGGAAAATACCGAATCGATTTAGGGCAAAAAACGGTCATACTCGGCATATTCGGCGAGGTTTATATATTACGAAGAGCATACGTCGTCGTTACATTGATTTACGAACTTGACAGTTCATACACAGCCGATGTAAGTTCATAATGATCTAAGTTCATACTATGTTGTGTTTGTTCATGTATGTGATTGTTCATGTAGATTACAGAGTTGTGCTTGTTCATGTAGATTACAGCCGATTATGTGCTTATTCATATAGATTACAGCCGATGTAGGTCAATACCAATACGATTATGTGTTTGTTATTGTTTTGGAATGCACATGTGCATTCGATTAAGTGTTTGTGATTTGATTTGGAATGCACATGTGCATAATATTGTTTCTGTACATTACAGCCGATGTTTGTGTGTGTAGATTACAGCCGATGTTGTGCATATGTGTTTGTGTTTGATTTGGAACGCACATGTGCGTAATTTTGTTAATGTAGATTACAGTTGATGGTTGTGCATATGTGTTTGTGTTTGATTTGGAATGCACATGTGCATAATATTGTTCATGTAGATTACAGCCGATGTTGTGCATATGTGTTTGTGTTTGATTTGGAATGCACATGTGCATAATTTTGTTAATGTAGATTACAGTTGATGCAAGGTTAATACGATTATATGTTGGTGTTTGATTTGGAATGCACATGTGCATAACCTTGGTTATGTAGAGTACAGCCAATGTAAGTAGATGTAAGTAGATTACAGCCAATGTAAGTTCATACTATTATGTGTTTGTGTTTGTTTTGGAATGCACATTTGCATAATGTGATAACTTATGGTTGTACTTATGATTTTGGTTCGTATTTATGTTTGATTGGTATGCACATGTGCATAACATGTTGGAATGCATACGTGCATAATGTGATAACTTATGGTTTTACTTATGATTTTGGTTTGTATTTATGTTTGATTGGTATGCACATGTTGCATATCTGCATAATGTGCATATCTGAAGTTGCATGGTCATAGTTGTATAGATGCATATGCCCGATTTATAGCGGATTTTGGGAACGTATAATGGAATTTGTATATGTAGTTTGAAATAACATACTAACAAAGTAATATAAAGTGAAGTTAATATGCATTCTCATTGTATACAGTAAAATGGAAAAAAACAAAGAAAGTTACGTTTCTCCTGAAGCCGAGAGATGAAGGGTCGAAAAGAATGCCAGATGTGACAGAGGACGAGCATGCGGTTGTTAAGCAAAAAGGTTAGAAAGTGTTGAGAACTTACTGTTAATATTAGTATTGTTAATGACGCAATATGCGGTTATGCACATGTGCATTATCAGTTTTTTTTTCAAATGTTATAACTCGTGCAAACACATTAATTTTTTGAATTCAGGTATTTTAAAGGACAAAAACATACAGAAACGAAATGATGCAACTAAATGTGTCGATGTAGAAAGAAGGACAAGCAAACAGAAACACAAAGAAACAACCAAAGGTTTGGATGTAACATGTAAGACAAAGAACAAAAGGATTGTAAAATCGCGAAGACAAGTGAAAGACGTCAAAGTGAGTTTGAGCAGATTTGTTTAGGATACGTGTATAAGATTTTGGGTAATTAGAAAATGCTGGTGTTGTTGTTTTAGGTAATGCACATGTGAATAGTGAACTTGTGAAGTTTTGTGTAAGATACGTGGTTTTGTGTAATTAGGATATGATGGTGTTATTGTGATTTTGTGTAATTAGGATATGATGGTGTTATTGTTTCATGTGATTCACATGTGCATAGCAAACATGAGTAGCTTTGTTTAATATACGTGTATATGATTCTGTGTAATTAGATTTTGTTGTTTAAATTGATGCATACGTGCATATTGAATTTGAGCACATAACATTAAACTTTACATATGGATTGATTTTAAGCATCATTATAAGAATATGTGATGCACATGTGCATATAGATGCACGAATTCATATCGTTATAGTGATGAAAAAGGTTGTTTAATGCACATACTAATTGAAACTGCATGTTTGATTATATTATGTTTCAATTATTATTGTAGGAAAAAAATGGAAAAAAGCGAAGAAAATAACACTTTTGTTGAGATCGAATGACAAAGGGGCAACAAAACTGCCAGATGATAAGGAAGGTGAATACAAAAGCGTTAAGTGAAAGGCCAAAGAAGGTTGGTTACTAGTCGATGATGCAGTTGGTAATATATGCACATGTGCATCCAATTGTTACTTTATGTGGAACGATGTTCTTTGATGTCACGTGCAGTTACGGCAAGATAAAGAAATACAAGGAATATGACAAGTAGACGAATGCACGATGTGATGGATCTTATGTGATGGATGATAAAGGCGACAAGACAGTGGAAAACATTATTGAAAGAAAGTTGGATAGAACAGTGT